>CM062292.1:77133706-78508853 GCA_031216915.1 Pictodentalium vernedei | reverse complement strand
GCAAAAAGTTTCAAGACAATAACAAAAAGCTGCCGATAGTTCCTTCAAGGCGACGTTCTGTGCCGAAGCGTAACGTCATTTAGGAAGCTACTGAAAAAATTCATTGTGAGGCCCTGAAAGTATTATTTTTCACTCGTGCAAGTGCTCACTAAAAATAAAACTTTCAGGTCCACACTCATGAGAAAATTCCTGACACTAACTAAAATAGGGTAGATTTTCTTTTTTATTATATGCTACGAGATATTTTATTGCACAATATTCAGCCCAATTCGACGAGAAATGCATACATTTCAAAACAGTAACAACAGTAACAAAGATCAGCGTAGTGTGACTTCATAAATTTAAGAAGCTACTGAGGATTATTTCTCGATATCTATCAAGTCGATAGATATCAAGAAATATCTTTTAAATAATTTACGATAATTCACAGGCTAGCATATAATAAATGAAGATATTTATGCATTTTGTTACCCATGAACAGTCTATATTCTGCAGCTTTTGAGTTGTGTCTAGGCAAGGCTTGGCTGCCTATATAGGCAGCCAAGACTTGGCAAGAAACAATTGACAAGGTTCTTGGAATGTAACTTGCAAATGTATCTAAAAGCTGCCTGTTGAGGTTACTGTTTTGTTGCAGTAAAAAGTGAAGAAAGTCATAATTAGGCCTTCAAGAGTTAAAGAAGAATTGAATGATTATTTGAATGAGGACTGAGATTGGGAAATTTTTGGTTTGAATTCTAAAAAATCAAAGAAATAAAAACCGGATTAAAAATCCTTCCTGTTCATGCCGGTTGGGTTGAGAGATTGGAGAGTGAACATCCACTGGATCTCCCTATTTATTTATTTATTGGTGTTTAAGGTCACATACTTATGCACAATGGCCAATCGTGACCGTGACAGTTTTACGGGTGGAGGAAGCCGGAGTACCCGGAGAGAACCACCGAGCAACGACGAGCAGCTGTCAGCTCTCCAACATCGTAACTCTGAACTCTGCACCGCAGCACAGGCAGGGTTAGATTGGTTGAAGACATGCGCACCATCGACGTGCAGTACGCCTCAGTACACAGCGTCATCATGCCCCCATGTAGGCAATCGGGGTGAAGTGTCTTGCCCAAGGACACAACGCGGTGGCCGCAGGTGGGATTCGAAACGAGGACCTCCCGGCTTGCAGCCTGCACTGCTACCATCTGAGCCACCGCGCCCCCGGATCTCCCTATAGCGATGTCACTCAGTGCTGGAGTTGTTGTCTGGGTGCGAGCTAAGGACCTATATTATTCTGTATCATAAATCACTTTGTTTGTGGTTACTTTGATTGAAAAGAAGGGGCGCAGGTGTGTCTCGTAAGTTTTTAATGTCGGCAATGTGTTCATTAATTTGGGTGTGAAAATGTCTTTTAGTCTCGCCGACGTATTGTAATTCATTCTCCAGTGATTTGATGGTCACTGGAGCTGCAACCCAGGATAATGTCGCTGATAGTACTCTTGGTGTTAAAAATCTGTCATAGTAACAGTAGTCAGTCTTGGAATATATAAACATAACTATGAACAACTGGTATAAAATATATAGCCTGACCGGTTACGTATGTGTGTACTCATCAGAGGCCTCTGGTGAGGCCTCTGATGAGTACACACATGTACGAAACCGGTCAGGCTATAATTCCACCAGTATTCAGCCTCCCTTGGGTATTTTATACCAGTTGTTCATAGTTATTGTAAATGAAAGTGTCAATGACACTGTAGCTTAACTTGTCTGTGTGTTGTGTTTGATGAAAAGGATAATGTTCAATGTTTATGAAAGGATTATGAAATAAGACAAGAATTGTGATAATTGGGAATATGTTAATTTCTGTTCTCTGTATGCTATGTTTTCAATAAAAATAATACGAGGTGCACACTGTACTAAAGAATTGAGGGGTGGGTTAATGTGGCCTTCACAGTTAATGTATGTGGCCCTCACAGTTAATGTATGTCAATGAAAGTTACCAAGTTACAATGAAATTATTCCAAAACAAGTCATCCTATCAAATTACAATGAAATCTCTTCATAAATATGGCCTGTAGACTATGCTAAAGGTTTTTTGGGCTTTGGGCCTGTGTAGCCATCACGGTTGACCAATCGCAACCAAAAGGGGATGACCTCATCTCGACATTATACTGAGCCATCCTACCAAGTTAAAATGAAATCCCTTCATAAATACGACCTGTAGTCTGTACTAAAGTTTTTCGGGTTTTGGGCTCAGACAGCCATCATGGTTGAATGATCACGACCAAAAAGGGGATGTTCTCATCTGGGCATTATCTGGAGTGATCCTACCAAGTTACAATGAAATCCCTTCATAAATATGACCTGTAGACTGTGCTAAAGGTTTTTGGGCTTCAGGCCCAGATTGCCGTCACAGTTGAGCAATCATGGCCAAAAGGGGAAGTTATCATCTAGACATTATATAAAGTAAACAATGCAATCCTTCTTTATTAATAAATACAACCTATAGACCATGCTAAATGTTTTCGGGTTTTGGGCTTGGGCAGCCATCACGGCTGAATAATCGTGACCTAAAGGGGATGTTCTCATCTAGACATTATTTGGAGTCATCCTACCAAGCTACAATGAAATCCCTTCATAAATATGACCTGTAGACTGTGCTAAAGTTTTTTGGGCTTCGGGCCCCTGTGGCTGTCACAGTTGACCAATCGCGACCAAAAGGGGACGTTTTCATCTAGACATTATATGAAGTCAACCTACCAAGTTACAATGAAATCCCTCCATAAATACGACCTGAAGACTGTGCTAAAGGATTTGGGGTTTTGGGCTCGGGCAGTCGTCATGGTTGACAGATCGCAACCAAGTGGGGAAATTCTCATCTAGACATCATACAGAGTTATCCTACCAAGTTACAATGAAATCCCTCCATATTAAATATGACCTGCAGACTGTGCTAAAAGGTTTTGGGTTTCGGGCTTGTGCAGCTGTCACGGTTGACAGATCATGACAAAATGGGGACGTTCTCATCTAGATATTATACAGAGGAATCCTACCAAGTTACAATGAAATCCCTTCATAAATACAACCTGTAGACTGTGCTAAAGGTTTTCGGTTTTTGGGCACGGGCAGCCACCACGTTGACCGATCGCAACCAAAAGGGGGCGTTCTCATCTAGACATGACCCCAAACCTGCATATGAAATTTCGTGACAATCGGACAAGAACTACGGGGTGTAGCCTGTGCTAAAGGAAAATGTGAACAGACTCACAGACTAACAGACTTCCGCATGTGTGATGGCAGTAGCTTATCTTGACTTTGTCAAGTTAAGCTAAAAATCATATCAAAATGCTATTGGGAAAGGGTTCCATATTCGGCCCCTGTAACCACCCAAAAGAATCCCTGATAGGGTCTTTCAATGACCAACCACTACCCTACTCATGTTAACCCTTTACCCAACGTAACAGACAAAACCGGCCAGCGCTATTCACAAAAATCGCCATTTAATTTTTATTATTTTTTCATTTTTTGTCTCAAAAACATAGGTTATGACACCTCGTTGGAACGAGCTCGACGAGCTCGTTCCAACGAGGTGTCATAACCTATGTTTTTGAGACAAAAAATTAAAAAATTAGTTATTCAAGAATTGTTTTTGCAAGTGTCGTCTGTTACGACCCGTAATGTAATAAATGCCCATAATGTAATACCTACCCATAATGTAACACAAAAACGACCCATAATGTAATACAAACCCATAATGTAATAAAAAACGACCCATAATGTAATAAATGTAATAACGTGTAATAAATGTTAGGTACCCATAATGTAATAAAAATTTTAAAAAATTAGATACAAATTACACTTTTCCAGGCCCGTAATGTAATAAAATTCTAAGCTTGATTTTTGTTTTTTCTCTTTACTCCAGCAGTGCGTTCGGCTACTTAGGACACATCCTGCGCCTTCATCAATGCTGCCAATGGCCCCTATGCCGTACACAGCCAACATGTGTGGGTGTGTTGGGATTACGATAGAGAGTATTCCGGGACCTGGGGCGGGTATACTCTGCTATGAGTGACAGGCATTATCCCTCTTCCATTTGTACCACCCACGCAAACGACTTCTTCGATAGCCTCTACTGCCCTGCCACAATCATATAGGTCTACCTTACAAGACATTCAATAATTTTGATTCCAGGATGGTCATTTATAACTGCAATCATCATATTCAACCGGCTGTTCACTTGCATAAAAGCAATGCGGGTAGCAGGTTCCTATACTGTTAATAAGTGCAAGCAATTCTGGCCAAAGTTGCTGAGGCAGAGGGTGTAGTGGGGTGCAGTGGGGTTTGGGTGCACAATAACCGGATAGTGGGGGAGGGGGGGGGCGTATAGTGTGGGATACAAGGAAAAGATAGAACAGAAGCAAGACGTTGAGTCAACCGGTGCAGAGGAATATCGGGAGGCGATACGGTGAGTGTACTGGTATTGGAATGGGGGATATCCTATAGCTCGATGGGATTTGGATTAGGCTACTTTGCTCCAAATTAAGCGTACAATCTATCCTCTGTCTCTCCAATTTTCACTACCTAAACAAATTAGTAATTTCCCTGTACTGTACTACTATAAGTTCATGTCGCACCCTCCGCACCTTAAAACCAATGAGCCCGAGCCCAGGACCACACTTAATAACGACCACATCATATTCCCGGTCCTGTGATCACATGTGTCAAGTAATATTATCAAATGCTTTCCAGTCAAATAGTTTGCACTTCGCACATGCAAGAAAGACCTTACATTTTCAATAAAAATTGTATCAGTTTCAATAGTGACAGCCCTGAGTGAAATGGTTTCAACTCCTCTCAGTGTTATTTTTCTAAAACCTCAACACACCACAGATTGAACACCCTCAATTGATATGAACCGAAGCAAGTTAAACGCCTTGTAGACTGCTATCATCCACGTAGGCCACCTTTGCGAGAAGATTGGTTAAGAGTATGTCATGTTCACCTGTGGCTGTGACCAGCAACTGAGTCGAGTTAATGTGCACATCACTTGGTTGTACAAAGCAGCCTCTTTGTATTGAGCTCAGGGGATTGCATTCTCAAATAAATTTCACCAGTGGTGTGGCATCACTCATAGTATGCACAGGACGAATGCAGATCTATAATAGAGAGTAGTTTTGGTGGTTCTTGAGAATATGTTGATTGGAAAAGCATTCCACAGCATTTTCTGAGCTGTGGGGACTACCACTTAAACCACCTACATTTCCTGACAGTTCCTGGCGGTTGGCAGGAACTTCCTGCCAACCGCATACTCTATCACATCGACTATTCGCGTGTTCATCCCCGCTATTGTGCCATCTTCTCCTAGGCTACACTCAAACAACATACGTAGCTAAACACCAGGTGTAACATGGGCATATCCGTTTGACCGTGAGGTGTGACCTTGACCATCAATCCGGTGACCTTGAACCTGTGTATGGGCCGATTTTTATGAAACTTGGTGTGTGGTTCGGGCGCCCAACAATTTTGCCACACCCGATGCCCGTCTTGTGTGACCTTGATTGATATTCACACCGTTGACCTTGAACCTATATCTCGGCTCATGTTGGGCCGATTTGCGTGAAACTTGGTATGTGGGGGTAGTTCGGGGCTCTCTCTCTCTATCTCTATCTATATATATATATATATATATATATATATATATATATATTGAGCGTCCTGAACTACTCCCACATACCAAGTTTCACGAAAATCGGCCCAGCATGAACCGAGATACAGGTTCAAGGTCAACGGTTTGAATATCAAGGTCACACATGACGGGCATCGGGTGTGGCGAAATTGTTGGGCGCCCGAACCACACACCAAGTTTCAGGACAATCGCCCAGCAGGAGCCGATACACAGGTTCAAGGTTTCCGGTTTGATGGTCAAGGTCACATACCCGGTCAAACGGATACGCCCATGTTACTCCTCGTGTCTAGATATGTATGTTGTTTGAGTGTAACTTAGGAGAAGATGGCACAATAGCGGAGATGAACACGCGAATAGTCGATGTGATAGAGTAGGCGGTTGGCAGGAAGTCCCTGCCAACTGCCAGGAACTGCCATGACTGTAGGTAGTTTAAGTGGAAGGCCGTGTGGTGGACTAATAATATTACTTGACACATGTTATCACAGGATCGGGAATATGATGTGGTCGTTATTAAGTGTCATCCTGGGATCGGGCTCATTGGTTTCCAGGTGCGGTGGGTGTGACATAAACTTATAGTAGTACAGTACAGGGAAATGACTAATTTGTTCAGGTAGTGAAAACTGGAGAGACAGAGGATAGATCATACGCTTAATTTGGAGGAAAGTAGCCTAATCCAAATCCCATCGAGCTATAGGATATCCCCTATCCCAATACCAGTACACCTACCATATCGCCTCCCGATATTCCTCTGCGCCGCTTGACTCAACGTCTTGCTTCTGTTCCATCTTTTCCTTGTATCCCACACTACCCTCCCCCCCCCCCCCCCCCCCCTGCCACTATCCAGTCTTGGTGCACCCAAATCCCACGGCACCCACTCCACCATTTGCCCCAGCAACTTTGGCCAGAGTTACTTGCATTTATTAACAATAGGAACCTGCTACCCACATTGCTTTTGTGCAAGTGAACAGCCGGTCGAATATGATGATTGCAGTTATAAATGACCATCCTGGAATCAAAATTACTGAATGTCTGGTAAGGTAGACCTATATGGTTGTGGCAGGGCAGTAGAGGCTATTGAGGAAGACGTTTGCGCGGGTGGTACAAATAGAAGAGGGATAATGCCTGCCACTCAGAGCAGAGTATACCCGCCCCAGGTCCCGGAATACTCTCCATCATAATCCCAACACACCCACACATGTTGGCTGTGTACGGCATAGGGGTCATTGGCAGCACTGATGAAGGCGTAGGATGTGTCATAAGTAGCCGAACGCACTGCTGGAGTAAAGAGAAAAAACAAAAATCAAACTTAGAATTTTATTACATTACGGGCCTGGAAAAGTGTAATTTGTATCTAATTTTTTAAAAATTTTATTACATTATGGGTACCTAACATTTATTACACGTTATTACATTTATTACATTATGGGTCGTTTTTTATTACATTATGGGTTCGTATTACATTATGGGTCGTTTTTGTATTACATTATGGGTAGGTATTACATTATGGGCATTTATTACATTACGGGCCGTAACAGTCGTCTGCTTTTCATGTTAGGTAAAGGGTTAAAAGAAATGATTGATTACTGCAACAACCATTTTTAGCTGAAAGGTTAAAAAAAAAAAGCTAATAAAGTACCATGAGTGATCCACATTCTTTTAACTTTTCCAAAGTCAAGTCTGTGATTTCAACTTCAGCCAAATTCAGACATTTTAGATTCTCCAGCTGTAACAGGGGTATGATGGCAGCATCACCAATAACGAAAACACCTGTAAGTCAAAAATCAACAGATAATGTCAGTTCACTTTGGTTAGCACTTTACCAAAAGCACGTAATATCAAGGTTTGTTATTTTAATTATTTTTTTTTAAAATTTGTCCGAAAAGTTCATCGAAACCATATCATATGACCCATAATCGAAATGAGCTGAACAGGCTTCTTCCAATGAGGCGTCACATGATATGGTTTGTTGACATATTTTTTAAATAATTTTTTTCAACTATTCAATCTGTAAAAAAACAAGCTATTAATTGAAAATAGAATATGTTTTCATTTTTGGAATTCACTGAAAATAACAATGACGGGTCTAAATGTGAGTTTGAATAGCATTGGCCTATTTTGGCCATTACATTGGGTGAAGAGTTGATATACAGTTAAAACTAGAAGTCCTGTCATGAACTGTGCGCTTATCTGGACTTCATTGCACGCAGGAATTGTCATATCGAATGGCATCCAAAGCACGGCAGGTTCTCCTGGTTACTCATAGCAAACAAAGGCAATGTTTCTGCCAATGGACCTCCGGGTTACCCAGAAGTCCATTGGCTGAAACATTGCTTCTGCACAGGCCATATGTACAGAATTTGATAGCTGTACTATGATCATTAACGTGCAGATCGACGTGCTATTTGTGCGCATTTCATGACAGGACTTCTAGATTTAATTGTAGATGAGATTTACACTAAGGCTGTACAGTGCACAGGGTTAGTTGCTCAGTTAACAATGAACATTTTTTATAACCAGAAAGTGTGCAATGCACAGGGTTAGTCAAACTTTCAGGTTATAAAAAATTGGTAACTGCCATATCACACACTACATGAAAATATACACTGACTAAAGCTGCACAGGGTTACAGGCTTGGCAATTTCAGGAGAGCGATTTTTTAGCTCTCCTTAATGCCCTCCTGAAAGAATTAAGGAGAGCGAAAAATTGCCCTCCTAAATATTTTGGTCTGGGATGATTGAGATTACATGTATTATGCTCACATTAAATTTTTGTGGTAAAGCAAAAATGTAATTTAACTTCGAAGTCACATAACATCACGTAATTTCATTTTGAAAGTGGTTTAGTGGTAAAAGGTAATGGCTGCAACCATACCCAAATACAGTTGCAATCATTTGAAGCAAAATGGGTCACAACAATATTTTTTTTTCTGTCAGTTTCAAGTTCAACAACTAACATCACAGTTTGAGGGGTAATTATTCAAGGAATATTGACACTATAATATACTACCATTACTACTATCCTGTCACTTGAAGCACTTGCACCAGGATGTGACTGTAGATTCAAGCAGACCTGTTGTCCAAGAAAGTCATACGCCTACCACTACCACCTTCAACCCCCTTGGGGGGTTGAAGGTGGTAGTGGTAGGCGTATGACTTTCTAGGACAACAGGTCTGGGTACACACACAGGTCTTATCAAGTGTGTGTTCGGTTGTTGAGTGAGACATCTAGATGTCTAAGAGTTTTGCTTTACCTTAGTAAAGTTAATAAAATCACTGATGTAGTCTGTTGGTTTCAGTTTCAATGAGTTCGTTCAACTGGATACTTAAAATGCTGTGTAAAGCTAATTGCTCTCCTGAGCTGATTGAGGAGAGCGATTTTTTGCCCTCCTGTATTTTTCAGAATGCCAGGCCTGGGGTTAGTTGGTTACATGTTGATACATAGCGTGCAGGATACAAGCAACTATTTTAAAAAATTATACTGGATTGTGGAAATTGTTTTCAAGTGAATTCCAAAAATGAAAACATATTCTATTTTCAATTAATAGCTTGTTGTGAGTGGATACGGCTGATTTGTTAGGCCACACAAAGTAGATCTTCTGTTTCTCAGGCCATTATTTGTGAAATTGCATGTGGGCGAGCGGTTTTTTATTTTATTTTTTATTTCAGTAATTACTTTTTTGCCATCAAAAGTTCATGTTCTTGGTTCAAGTTTTAGGCCTCAGTCTACAGAATAGCATGGGTGATGGTGTATTTCATCCCTTGAGTGCAAGAAGGCTTTGCAATGCTAAAGCATTGCAAAGCCTTCTTGCACTCAAGGGACAAATTCATCAATTTTTTTAACTTGGGTAAAATAACAGACATAAACCATTTAATTTTTTTTTTTTTTTCAAGTTTAAATTGGTTATAAAAAGAGAGCATGCGGTAGCCAAAAGGACCATGCGGGAGGGCCTGAAAAACAGATTATTTATTTTTTTAGGCCTTAGGTAAAGGGTTAAGTTAATTACAAAATGTGAGCATTAACCCTTTACCCAACGAATCGGCCACATCCGCCCGCATAATATGCTAATTCAGCAGTTGAAAAAATATTATTTTTCAAAAAGTTTCAACGAAACCATATCATGTGACCCCTCATTGGAACAAGCTCGTCAAGCTCGTTCCAATGAGGGGGTCACATGATATGGTTTTGTTGAAATTTTTTGAAAAATTTAAAACAATTATATTAAAATAATAAATTTTGATATCGTCTGCATTAGGTAAAGGGTTAAAAACAAGAGTCTGATGATATATGACATCTGTGAACATGATTGACCCAGGAATTTTTCAACCAATTGTAATGAGACCCTGATTCAAGCTCTGCTTGTGCCAAGTCTGTATGCTGCAAAGTATGACAGCAGTTTACCGATACTTGGTGAATCCCTCCGGGTACTCCAGATTATTTCACCTACAAATCTGTCCACAAAAATATAGTTCCTACATTTCTAACAAGAGGCCCCCAGGGGGCCTGAAGCACTCATCTTGAACAGAACACAAAATAAACAGAGACCAAGAATGAGTCTTCATTAAGCAATCCATCTCCATAGGATACACTGTCAATCCTTGAGTCCCTCAGGAGTGACAAAAATAATCCAGGCATCAAGCCTTTTCTTCAGTTGATCATAATGTAAAATGTAGAGCTCCCCTATGAAGCCCCTTGATACAACCTATGTGGATTAATTTTAGTTACACACCTCTGGAGGGTACTGAATAAAAAATTTTCAATTCTTCAGCAACATGGCCAATTCAGGCTCCCATAGGGAGCCCAAATATTAACCTAGGCTCTCGATTTGAACACAGTTGAATCTGACTTCCCAAGAGATGCTGTGTACCAAATATGAACGCATTCTGACTGTCACATCTGAAGAAGAGAAATTTTAAAGAACTTTCTTCATATTGCACTAAGTAAAAATTTGGGCTACCATAGCGAGCCCAAATATTAACCTATGGATCTGATTTGAGCAAACTTGAATCTGACCCCACTTGAGATGTTGTATACCAAATATGAAAGCATTCTGACTTGTGGATCTGAAGAAAAAAATTTTTGAAGAAATTCCCTCATATTGCACTAAGTAAAAATTTGGGCTACCATAGCGAGCCCAAATATACACCTAGGAATCTGATTTGAACAAACTTGAATCTGACCCCCCCTAGAGATGTTGCATACTAAATATGAAAGCATTCTGACTGGTGGATCTGAAAGAGATTTTTAAAAATTATCCCCCATATTGAACAAAGTTAAAATTTGGGCTTCCGTAGGAAGCCCAAATATTAACCTAGGGACTTGGTTTGAACAATCTTGAATCTGACCCTCATAACAATGATGTATACCAAACATTAAAAGATTCTGACTGGTGGTTTTGAAGAAGATTTTTAAAGAATATTCCCCATATTAAATATTTGGGCTCCTGTATTGAGCCCAAACATGAACCAATGGGCTTTATTTTAACAAATTTGTATCTGACCCCCCCCCCCCCCCCCCCACCCCCCCCAGATGAATGTTGTATACCGAATATCAAAAGATTCTGATGATTGGTTCTGGATTCAGCATTTTTTCGATGTCCATTACAGAACACCTTAACATAACCGATGGCATTTTTTTTTTACCATTCAATTCTACTGGTCCTAAGGATGGTTTTGGAAATATGAGCGTTTGAAAATATTTCTATTTTCAGCTCCCAGGGTTCCCACGGGGATGCAGGATTTTTTTTTTTTTTTTTTTTTGCACAAGTCAAGTACTTATGACCCAATAATACCACATACCAAATTTGGTTCAAACAGGACCATCTTTTCAGAAAATAGAAATTTTGGGCGGGGTCAAAAATCTTACCCCTCCCAATACAAAGCCAAATATTGCTTCACAAACTTCATTTGAACAAACTTGATTTTACACCTCAAACGGAAGCTCCATAGCAAATATCAAGTCATTGTACACACTGGTTCATGAGAAGATTTTAAAAATATTTAGGAGCATTTTTCCCCACTCCCTCCCTATGGGGATGGGCATGTTGAGTTGAACAAAAATGAAATGCCCCTTTGGGACCATCACTCACACAAACTTTCACTGGAATTGGCCCAGTGGCTTTGGAGGAGAAGACCAAAACATGGTGTTGACGGACGACGGATGGACAACGGACAGAGAGTGTTATATAGCCCCCATATTATATTTCAGTACCTTCAAACTTTTTCTTTTAAGGCGGGGTGTGTTATATAGCCCCCATATTATATTGAGATTGATGTTTTTTCTGCATTTTCTGACTGGTCTGACTCTTTTGCACTGAGTGACCTTTGTTTAAATCTTTGTTACACTAATATATTGTACATATAGCTGTTGATTGTTTAAGTAGGTCAAGGACCTTGTTTTTTTTAATTATGACAGAATCACCTAGAAACTTGACAGAATCACCTAGAAACTGATAGAACTTTGTAGACATTTCATCTTCTAGGACATTCTATCTGTTTACTTTTTTAAGCTTTGTCAACAGAATTCAGAAACTCATTTTTAGAAAGCCATTTCAGAAGAACTTATTTTCACAGTTGTTTCCATTGGAGATTATTATTGTTTCAGAACAGTGCATTTATTATAGAAGCAGTGCTTATTTGTGAATTTGGAAGATTGATTCCAAAAGAGAATTTGTTCCGTCTTGGAAAAGAGAATTTATACTTTCTGTGAAACAGAATATTATTTTGTGAAAAGCCAGGATTCTACTGGATTATTTGGAAATTACCTGTGGTGCCAATACTTCTTGGATTTTTACTCCATTTGAATTTTGTGCAGCATTTTATTATATTTTATTGGAGACTCCAGAAATTTCTTAAGTGAAAATTTTATTACAAATCTACGGAATACTGTTTCTGAAGACACATTCTGGGATTTAATACTACCAGCTAGTAACTTTCTTCACAAGATTCTTCACCACTGGATTACTGGATTACGTCAAACTGTACTTTGGACTAATACAATAATTGAAAAGTACCACTGTTTTTATTTTCTGTAAACCAAGTAGTGAAAAAGATCTTTGTATCATTTTTTTTCATATTAATTTTTTTTTTAATTAAATTTTAGAATAGTTAAATTCATAGTTATTGTTGCCGAATTCTCAGATTTCTTTCTGCTACCAACAACATTAATATTTCCACACCGTAACAGAGAGCGATGAGATTACAGTTAAAACTAGAAGTCCTGTCACGAATAGTGCGCTTATCTAGGCTGAATTGCGCGTTGGAATTGCGCGCAACTGCCATATCGAATGGCATCCAAAGCACAGCAGGTTCTCTTGGTTACTCACAGTAAACACATGCAATGTTTCTGCCAATGGACCTCCGGGTTACCCGGAGGTCCATTGGCTGAAACATTGCCTGTGCACAGGCCATATGTACAGAATATGATAGCTTCAATTGGGCCATAATGCACACATTAACGCGCAAATCAACATGCTATTTGTGCGCATTCCATGACAGGACTTCTAGTTTTAACTGTAGCTCAGCTTGACTTTGTCAAGATGAGATAACAAGCAACTCAATTGGATATCTGGCTAGAAGGCAGTTAGTTTCTACTTCTTATTCACTATGTGAAAGTGGACTAAGTAAAACATGTTTTATTTCTAATTGACTCTCCATGTATTGCACAGTGTATATAATTAATGTACAATGCATATATCACCTTCTGAAATAAGGCATGAAATAACTGCAAGAATAATGGAAATTTCTAATAATATCTCAATCATACCAACCACTGGCCCAACAGACATGCTGGCACTCTATTCATGAGAATTCAGACTGTATTTGCAATTCAGAACCCCCTCCCCCACACCCCAAACATTAATCCAAAACAATAAACAAAAACTATGTCCTGAAAAGGCCTCAACACATGGTGTCTGCACATGCGCAGAACAAAGGAAGTGTCCTCATTTCCCACCAATAACCATTCTTTTGTGAAGCCTGCTGAGTGTTATAGTTCTTATGCGAGGAGATATGAGTGAACAATTCACAGGATGGCACTTCATGTCTGGGCTAGTGATAGGTATGATAAATACAGAAATCATTAGAAATTTCCATTATTTATCCACCACACCCAACTGACCCAGATGTGCTGAATAGATAAGAGGATGGAGGGCCAACACAGGACTGAAAGTTAAAAACAATAACAAGCAGGCTATTGCTTTTCCGAAACAGTAGGAATCCGTCACAGCTTCTTAGGGATAATATAAGGATTTATTCACATCCAAGAGTGATAAATGAATATCACTGTTAGATGCAATACCTATAAGGATACAAGAATCCAGAATAGTACCTCTTGTTAGACCACAGCAAATCCCAAATGCTATATTTTACAGTTTAAACTAGAAGTCCTGTCATGAAATGCACATAAATAGCACGTCGATCTGCACGTTAATCTACGCGTTATGACCATAGTAAGGTTATCAAATTCTGTACATATGGCCTGTGCACATGCAATGTTTCAGCCAATGGACCTCCGAGTAACCCAGAGGTCCACTGGCAGAAACATTGCCTGTGTTGGCTATGAGTAACCAGGAGAACCTGCCGTGCTTTGGATGCCATTCGATATGGCAGTTGCGCACAATGCCTATGCGCAATTAAGCCTAGATAAGCGCACAGTTCATGACAGGACTTCTAGTTTTAACCGTAAGTTGAGGGGACCAAAAAATAATTGCGTCCATAGGTAACATGGGACGATTAAGATTACAAATCATAAGTTTCTGTATGGAATGAGCTCATGACTTTTAAAACTATATACAAATATACAATACACCAAACACTGGCATTTATTGTTGTCCACCCATAGCCGAAAAAGAGGCTTGCAGGCTTTACACTATGTAACCATGATAGTGTATGCAAAAATATTCTGTCCCCACCCCACCAGTTTTGCAAGAAACAAGAGGCCCCAAGGGGCCTGAGGGCACTCACCTGACATGGTAGCCTAAATATCAACCCAGAGAATTGATTTCAACAAGTTGCATATGCTCCTCCTAAGAAAAGCTGAAACCAAATATCCAAAGATTCTGACCAGTGGATCTAAAAAAAAAAAGATTTTTAAAGAATATTCCTCATACTGAACTAAGCTATAATTCAGGCTCCCACAGGGAGCCGATATATGAACTCAGGGACTTGGCTTTAACTAACTTGAATCTCACCCCCCTAAGGATGCTGCACACCAAATATCAAAACATTCTGACTGCTGGATCTGAAGAAGATTTTTAAAGAAAATTCCTCATTTTGAACTAAGTTACAATTTGAGCTCCCACAGTGAGTCCAAATATGGATCTAGGGACATGGCTTGAACAAACTTGAATCTCACCCCCCTAAGCATGGTGCATACCCAATATCAAAAGATTCTGCCTGCTGGACCTGGAGAAGAAGATTTTTGAAGAAATTTGCCTGAAATGCACTAAGTTCGAATTCGGGCTTCTATAGTGAGCCCAAATATGAATCCAGGAGGCCGATTTGAACAAACTTGAATCAGATCCACCCCACAATGTTGCATACCAAATACCAAAAGATTCTGCCTGCTGGATCTGGAGAAGAAGATTTTTGAAGAAATTTGCCTGAACTGCACTAAGTTCGAATTCAAGCTTCTATATTGAGCCCAAAAATGAATCTAGGGAGCCGATTTGAACAAATTTGAATCAGATCCCCACCACAATGTTGCATACCAAACATCAAAAGATTCCGCCTGCTGGATCTGGAGAAGAAGATTTTTTAAGAAATTTGCCTGAAATGCACCAAGTTCGAATTCGAGCTTCTATACCGAGCCCAAATATAAACCCAGGGGGCCGATTTGAACAAGCTTGAATCCTATCCACCCCACAATGCTGCATACCAAATAATATCAAAAGATTCTGCCTGCTGGATCTGGAGAAGAAGATTTTTTAAGAAATTTGCCTGAAATGCACTAAGTTCGAATTTGGGCTTCTATAATGAGCCCAAATATGAATCCAGGGGGCCGATTTGAACAAACTTGAATCAGATCCACCCCACAATGTTGCATACCAAATATCAAAAGATTCTGCCTGCTGGATCTGGAGAAGAAGATTTTTTAAGAAATTTGCCTGAAATGCACTAAGTTCGAATCTGGGCTTCTATAGTGAGCCCAAATATAAACCCAGGGGGCCGATTTGAACAAACTTGAATAAGATCCACCCCACAATGTTGCATACCAAATATCAAAAGATTCTGCCTGCTGGATCTGGAGAAGAAGATTTTTTAAGAAATTTGCCTGAAATGCACCAAGTTCGAATTCGGGCTTCTATAGTGAGCCCAAATATAAACCCAGGGGGCCGATTTGAACAAACTTGAATCAGATCCACCCCACAATGCTGCATACCAAATATCAAAAGATTCTGCCTGCTGGATCTGGAGAAGAAGATTTTTTAAGAAATTTGCCTGAAATGCAATAAGTTCGAAATCGGGCTCCTATACTGAGCCCAAATATGAACCCAGGGGGCCGATTTGAACAAACTTGAATCAGATCCACCTCACAATGTTGCATACCAAATATCAAAAGATTCTGCCTGCTGGATCTGGAGAAGATTTTTTAATCTTTTTCCCATTGCCTACAGTGTTAAAAAGTGCTGACTTAGCACTTTTTCAAAGTCCTGAAAAAAGTACCTTGTGATCAAACCGATAGGGATATTTTTTAACCATTCTATTCTACTGGATAAAAGTAAGCTTTATACAAAATAAGAATTCTCTGTGCCATATAGTTTTTGAGATATGGCAGTTTTCAGGTTTTTCCTATTTTTAGCTCCCGAGGTTCCCACGGGGCAATGAGAAATTTTTTTTTTGCATCAAACAACTACTTATGACCCATTATCATCTCATATCAAATTCGGTTCAAATCGACCTCACGGTTCTGAAAACAGAAATTTTAGGCGTGGCCAAAATTTTTGCCCCTCCCATAACGAAGGCAAATAATGCCCGACAAACTTCTCTTGAACAAACTTAATTCTCAACCTCAAAAGGACTCTGTATACCACATATCAAGTCTCTGCTATGGGTGGTTCATTAGAAGAAGATTTTCAAAAAATTTGGCCATTTTTTCCCCACACCTCTGCTCAATATGAACCAAAACCTATTTTGGATAAAAATCAAAATGCCCCTATATAACCACTTACATGAAATTTAATTAAAATGTGGCCAGTGGTTTAGGAGAAAGAGGCTCAAACACCACCTTCACGCAGGACGACGGATGACAGACGACGGACGACGGACAAAGAGCGATAAGAAAAGCTCACCCTGACTTTCAGTCAGGTGAGCTAAAAATTACACAGGCAGATATGGCCGATTCGTTAGGTAAAGGGTTAATGTCACGAAAAAAGTGAAAGTACTCACCCTTTAGTTCTATCTTTGTTAAATTCTTACATTTCATTGGAAGATTCATTACACCCAGTACAGTCAGAGCACTACAGTCTTCTAATACAACTTCTCGTAAGTCAGGGGCATGATCAGCAATATACATCAACATAAAATCATCAAGCTCTTTCCAAGACATACTAAACTTTCGAAGATTTTGGTTGGCATTAAAAAACTTTCTTAAGCATTCATTCCCAAGATCTGTACTGTGATAATTTGCATCAATTAAATCTAATGAGATAATGTTTGGTTCAATTATTTTCACTAAGTCTGTTGTAGAGCCAGTCATATGCATTTCACCATTTACAGTCTCTGAAGTAAATTTGTTCAACTGCTCTACTTTATTAACGGAATGTGATGGCGGATTGCTTGGTTGTGAAATGTTACTGTCAAATGATGAACTTGATGAGTTTTGGTATTCTGGTGGAAGACACACAGCATTTGAAAGACTTAAGGCATTAAACTTTGTTGATAAATCAGCAGAGAGCTCTTTATTTTCGTTATCACAGACAGGTTTGATATGGTTATAATAATCAGGGGTATCACAGAAACAAGATGGACTTGAATAACCAACAAAATCAAGGGAATTCTTTTCCAAACATGAGTTCTTGGTTTCGGACCTATCCCATATCTTATCAGTTCTGGCTGTAGTTTTATTGTCATCAGTTATTTCATTTACTTCAGCTCCTTCTAGAAATGTGTTAGAGTTACATTCCAGGATATTTTTCATCAGATCACTACAGAATGTACATTTGTGTATGACACAGTTATCACCGTTTGTGTGTGCTGCCTGATTAAGAGTAATTTTAGAATTCACATTACAAATGTCATCACAGTTTTCAGAAAGTATGTTTTCCTGATCAGAACATCCAACTGCCATATCATAAATACAAGGAATACTGTCATGGTCTTCTACACAGTTTGTTGTTTCAGAAGTCAAATAATTATCACCGTCATCTATGGTTCTACCTTTAAATGTACAAAATGTACATTCATTAGCTGTTTTTAATTCCTCATTGGTCTCACTGTTTGAGCTTTCACTTTCAGAATCGGAGTTATGCAGAGCAAATTTTGTTGATATAAATCATGTATTGGATGGAAGAGAGATTCTGTTGAATAGGCTTTCCCTTTGTCAGCATTTAGTGCTATTATCATAACTGAATGAAGACTGTAGCCAGCCAAATATAAAAGAGCTATGCAGTCCCACCTGAAAAATTAAGAATGCAGATTTTCATTAATATAAGTTACATGACGTGTAGCTGGTGTATACCAAATATGAAAGCATTCTGATTGGTGGCTCCCTCGAATTAGATTTTTGAAGAAATTTTCCATATTGCACTAAGTTAAAATTCAGGCTACCATAGGGAGCCCCAAATATTAAGCCAGGGACCCGATGTGAACAAACGTGAATCTGACCCCCCCCGCCCCTCCCCCAGAGATGTATACCAAATATGAAAGCATTCTGACTGGTGAAACTAAAGAAGAAGATTTTTAAAGAAATTTCCCATATTGCACTAAGTTAAAATTCAGGCTACCATAGGGAGCCCAAATATTACCCCAGGCACACGATTTGAACAAAACATGAATATGGACCCACTAGAGAAGTTGTATACCAAATATGAAAGCATTCTGACTGGTGGATCTGAAGAAGATTTCGAAACATTATCCCCCATATTGAACTAAGGTAAAATTTGGGCTTCCATAGGAAACCCAAATATTAACCAGGGGACTTAATTTGAACAATCTTGAATCTGACCCTCATAACAATGATGTATGCCAAACATTAAAGATTCTGACTGCTGGTTCTGAAGAAGAATATTTTTAAAGATTATTATACTCCATATTGCCTAAGTTAAAAATTTAGGCACCTGTATTGAGCTCAAATATGAACCAAGGGGCTTCATTTTAACAAATTTGTATCTGCGTCCTCTCTCACCTCCCCCCTCCCCCCCACCCCCCCCCCCCCCCCCCCCAATGCTATACAAATGGCGTGTAGCTGTTTGATATATTTCCATACAGGCTCTGAATGTTGATATGAATGCTCAGAGCCTTGTATGGAAATGTATCAGCCAGCTGCAAGCCATGTAACTTATAATATCAGGTGAGTTACCTGATATGGGCAGAATCTCCTTAGATGGTATTCCAGCATTCTGATTGGACAAACTAACTTTGAGGCATAATAAAACATAATCAAGTAACACAACCTGACACTAATGTAATAATAACATGAAGTGCAGTGACTCAGTGGTTACAGCATTGGACTTCAAACTGAAAGGTTTAACGTGCGATCCCACACCAGTCAGTGGCAACAGAGTTATGTTCTTCTGGGCAAAGCACTTCATCATGATTTCCTATGTGAGGGCATGGTGGCACTGTGTACTAAGGCATACTGCATGTCAATGGTGCACTTGCCTTCAACCAATGCTAACCCTACTAGTGCAGAGTTGGTATGTAGAAGTGCCTGACATAACTAGCCACTGCTCGGTGGTTCTCTCCAGGTACTCAGGTCCACCTGTAAAAAGGTCTTATTTTTAAAAACACTTTTGGCTGTCAAAAGTCTCTTTATAAATAAATGAAAGTGTCAATGACACTGTAGCTCAACTTGACAAACTTGAACTTCGTAAGTTATAAATGAAATGGCAAACTGAAAATCATTGGTACCAATGGTATTTGGTGAAATTTCAACATAACAGCACTGTGTGTGCACAACATCAAGAGTAATCCTTGAATTTACAATTGTAACCTGTAAGACTGGCTAAAGGAAGAATGTTGATACACAAATGCAGTAAGTTCAGAGGTTATTGTAAATGGCAACTTTTTTCACAGGAATGAATGCTAACCAATAGCTCGCTCAATGAGCACACCAAGTAAAAAAAAAAATCCTGATAAATGTGGCCTGTAGGCCATGTCAAAGAGAATGTTGATGTACAAATGCAATAAATTCAAAGACTGTTGTGAACAGCAACAGTTTTTGATGGAAATGAAAAGAAAATCGATAGCTCCTATCTTTGTCATCCTGCATAAGCATACAAAGTTTCAAAACACCCTGATAATGAATGCACCCTCTGAGGCATGCCAAAGGAAGATGTTAATGCACAAATGCACTAAGTTTAAATGACATTGCTTGTGGCAATGTTTTTTTCTCTTTTTATGGAAATTCATAAATATACCCTGCAGAGAGTGCAAAAGGGATAAGTTTGCTACACAAATGCAGTAAGTTCAATGGCTGGTGAAAACGACAATAATTTTTTAAAGGAAATGAAAATAAATGCGACCTGTGAGGTGTGCCAAAGGAAATTGTGGATGTACGTACATACGTACGCCGATGGGCGAGAAGTGATTGCAATAGCTTCAGCTTGACTTTGTGCCCTGTAGGGTGTGCCAAAGTGAAATATTATGGTCTGACTAAACTAAGTTCTAAGAACGTTGGCCGTAGGCAACATTTTTTGACAGAAATGGAAGAAAATTGATAGCTCCCATCTACAGGTACCCTAAACAGGCATACCAGGTTTCAAAGCAATCCAATCATAAATGTGCCCTGTAGGGTGTGCCAAAGGGAAATATTGAGGTCTTCTGACTAAAACTAACGTTGGCCATGGCAACATTTTTTGACAAAAATTGAAGAAAATCGATAGCTTCCATCTAGAGGTCACCCTAAACAGGCATACCAGGTTTCAAAGCAATCCAATCATAAATGTGCCCTGTAGGGTGTGCCAAAGGGAAATATTATGGTCTGACTAAACTAAGTTCTAAGAACGTTGGCCCCGGCAAACATTTTTTGACGGAAATTGAAGAAAATCGATAGCTCCCATCTAGAGGTCACCCTAAACAACCATACCAGGTTTCAAAACAATCCAATCATAAATGTGTCCTGTAGGGTGTGCCAAAGGGAAATATTGTGGTCTTCCTGACTGAACTAAGTTCTAAGAACATTGGCCGTGGCAACATTTTTGACGGAAAATGAAGAAAAATTGATAGCTCCCATCTAGAGGTCTCCCCAAACAAGCATACCAGGTTTCAAAGCAATATGATCATAAATGTGCCCTGTAGGGTGTGCCAAAGGGAAATATTGTGGTTTGACTAAACTAAGTTATAAGAACGTTGGCCGCGGCAACATTTATCGACGTAAATTGAAGAAAATCGATAGCTCCCATCTAGAAGTCACCCCAAACAAGCATGCCAGGTTTCAAAGCAATCCGATCATGAATGTGCCCTGTAGAGAGTACCAAACGGAAATTTTGAGGTCTTCTAACTAAACTAAGTTCTAAGAATGTTGGCTGTGGCAACATTTTTTGACGAAAATTGAAGAAAATCGATAGCTCCCATCTAGAGGTCTCCCCAAACAAGCATACCGAGTTTCAAAGCAATCCGATCATAAATGTGCCCTGTACTGTAGGGTGTGCCAAAGGGAAATATTGAGGTCTGACTAAATTAAGTTCTAAGAACGTTGGCCGTGGCAACATTTTTTGACGGAAATTGAAAAAAATCGATAGCTCCCATCTAGAGGTCACCTTAAACAAGCATACCAGGTTTCAAAGCAATCCAATCATAAATGTGCCCTATAGGGTGTGCCAAAGAGAAATATTGTGGTTTGACTAAACTAAGTTCTATGAACGTTGGCCATGGCAACATTTTTTGACAGAAATTGAAGAAAATCGATAGCTCCCATCTAGAGGTCACCCTAAACAAGCATACCAAGTTTCAAAGTGATCTGATCATAAATGCGACCTGTGAGGTGTGCCAAAGGAAATTGTGGACGTACGTACTAACGTACTAACTAATGTACTAATGTACTAACGTACTAACGTACATATGTACGTACGTACATACGCCGATGGATGAGAAGTGATGGCAATAGCTCAGCTTCACTTTGTCAAGTTGAGCTAATAAAAAAACTAAATTAATAAATAAATAAACAAGAGGCCTCACGTGGCCTTAATCGCTCACCTGACAAAGTGACTCTAAGAAGTATTTTAGGTCACCTTCACCATGTCATGCCTCATCAACATTAACTGGTTGAGTGATAGATTTTGTTTGAAGTTCAACATTTGTTACCTAAAATTAGTTTTATTTAAAATCATTGGTGTGTGGACAATCTCCAATGATTTTTAATAAAGCAAATTTATCTCTGCAGACAAACTGGTTTAGCATGAAGCACAAACAAGGAATGTGAAGAGATAGCCTTGGACATCTCTCCCCAACTGTGGATATCTTCCATGTGCTACATGTACATATTTGCATGCAAGAAAACAAAAATTTTCACAAATTTTCCAAAATATTAGTTTTTTTTATCATCATTGGAACAAGCTCAAACAGCTTATTCCAATAGGGGTATGGGAAGATCAGGTATATTTTTGAGACAGAAATGTGAATATATAAATAATGGTGTTTTTTTGTGAATGATGCTGGAGAATTTTGCGTAAAGATATGGTAAATGGTTTGTTCTAGATACAGAATGATGCAAAAGTATTTAAATTTGATTAGGCAAGTTGTTCCTATAATGCATTTAAAAACTGAAGTAACTGTTTTTTTGCTGCCGAACTTTTAGATGTGTGTGTCTGTGTTTGTGTGTGTGTGTGTGGAGGGGGGGGGGGGGGGGGGGGATTGGGGGGGGGGGGGGGGGGGGGGGGTAAGAGTGTTCTTGCAAACAAAATTCCTGAATAAATGGAAAATTTTATTTTTTGTGTGAAAGACATAGTGCGTGAATGTTGATTGGAACAAGCTTAGAGAGCTCATTTTAATGTGAAGTCATAAAGCTGTGTTTTACGTACGAAATTCTGGAATAACTAAAAAATTGCTTTTTTGACTCAAAAAGCATGGTGTTCGACCTCTCATTGGAATGAGCTCAAAAAGCTCATTCCAATGGGGTATTTACAAGCGATAAGTACATGTATGTTTAAGAGACAAAAATTAAAATTTGAATAGCGATTTTTGCGAAGAATGCTGACAAGTTTTGGCAGTTATGCTGGTAAAAAGGTAAGATATGCAAAGTGGTTGTTTTTTAGAGGCGACATTTAATTAAGGGGAATTAACCCTTGATTACTGAGGTAACTTCTAAAAGTACTGAAATTTCATGAAGCAATGTGAATAACAGACAACAGTTGCCTAAAAATTTCATGAATAACTAAAATTTTTATTCTTTTGTCTCGAAAACATGGCATATGACCTTTGTTGGAATGAGCTGAATGCGTGTGTTCCAATGAGGGGTCATAAAATTTGAACGGAGATTTGTGTGAATAATGCATTAGTACTGCTAGATTTGGGTAAACGGTTCACCCTGGATACCACCCCTTCTATAGTAGATCTTTTCTGCAAATTTTGTCTAAGAGTCTATCAACTTTACAAATAAATACGTTCATGAATCACAATCAGATCCACCCCACAATGTTGCATACCAAATATCAAAAGATTCTGCCTGCTGGATCTGGAGAAGATTTTTTAAGAAATATGCCTGAAATGCACTAAGTTAAAATTTGGGCTCCTATACGGAGCCCAAATATAAACCCAGGGGGCCGATTTGAACAAACTTGAATCAGATCCACCCCACAATGTTGCTTACCAAATATGAAAAGATTCTGAAGCTGGATCTGGAGAAGAAGATTTTTTAAGAAATTTGCCTGAAATGCACTAAGTTCGAATTCGAGCTTCTATAGTGAGCCCAAATATGAAACTAGGAAGCCGATTTGAACAAACTTGAATCAGATCCACCCCGCAATGTTGCATACCAAATATCAAAAGATTCTGCCTGCTGGATCTGGAGAAAATGATTTTTTAAGAAATTTGCCTGAAATGCACTAAGTTCGAATTCGAGCTTCTATAGTAAGCCCAAATATGAATCTAGGGAGCCGATTTGAACAAATTTGCATCAGATCCATCCCACAATGTTGCATACCAAATATCAAAAGATTCTGCCTGCTGGATCTGGAGAAGAAAACTTTTTAAGAAATTTGCTTGAAATGCACTAAGTTCAAATTTGGGCTCCTATACTGAGCCCAAATATAAACCCAGGGGGCCGATTTGAACAAACTTGAATCAGATCCACCCCACAATGTTGCTTACCAAATATGAAAAGATTCTGCCTGCTGGATCTGGAGAAGAAGATTTTTTAAGAAATTTGCATGAAATGCACTAAGTTCAAATTCGAGCTTCTATAGTGAGCCCAAATATGAATCTAGGAAGCAGATTTGAACAAACTTGAATCAGATCCATCAAACAATGTTGCATACCAAATATCAAAAGATTCTGCCTGCTGGATCTGGAGAAGAAGATTTTTTAATAAATTTGCTTGAAATGCACTAAGTTCAAATTTGGGCTCCTATACTGAGCCCAAATATAAACCCAGGGGGCCGATTTGAACAAACTTGAATCAGATCCACCCCACAATGTTGCTTACCAAATATGAAAAGATTCTGTCTGCTGGATCTGGAGAAGAAGATTTTTTAAGAAATTTGCATGAAATGCACTAAGTTCAAATTCGAGCTTCTATAGTGAGCCCAAATATGAATCTAGGAAGCCGATTTGAACAACTTGAATCAGATCCACCCCACAATGTTGCGTACCAAATATCAAAAGATTCTGCCTGCTGGATCTGGAGAAGAAGATTTTTTAAGAAATTTGCCTAAATACACTAAGTTCGAAATCGGGCTTCTATACTGAGCCCAAATATGAACCCAGGGGGCCGATTTGAACAAACTTGAATCAGATCCACCCTACAATGTTGCATACCAAATATCAAAAGATTCTGCCTGCTGGATCTGGAGAAGAAGATTTTTTAAGAAATTTGCCTGAAATGCACTAAGTTCGAAATTGGGCTCCTATACTGAGCCCAAATATTAACCCAGGGATCCGATTTGAACAAACTTGTATCAGATCCACCCCACAATGTTGCTTACCAAATATCAAAAGATTCTGCCTGCTGGATCTGGAGAAGAAGATTTTTTAAGAAATTTGCCTGAAATGCACTAAGTTCGAATTCGGGCTTCTATAGTAAGCCCAAATATGAATCCAGGGGGCCGATTTGAACAAACTTGAATCAGATCTACCCCGCAACGTTGCATACCAAATATCAAAAGATTCTGCCTGCTGGATCTGGAGAAGAAGATTTTTGAAGAAATGTGCCTGAAATGCACTAAGTTCGAATTCAAGCTCCTATAGTGAGCCCAAATATGAATCTAGGGAGCCGATTTGAACAAACTTGAATCAGATCCACCCTACAATGTTGCATGCCAAATATCAAAAGATTCTGCCTGCTGGATCTGGAGAAGATTTTCAAAGAAATTTGCCTGAAATGCAGTAAGTTCAAATTTGGGCTCCTATACTGAGCCCAAATATAAACCCAGAGGGCCGATTTGAACAAACTTGAATCAGATCCACCCCACAATGTTGCATACCAAATATCAAAAGATTCTGCCTGCTGGATCTGGAGAAGAAGATTTTTTAAGAAATTTGCCTGAAATGCAGTAAGTTCAAATTTGGGCTCCTATACTGAGCCCAAATATAAACCCAGAGGGCCGATTTGAACAAACTCGAATCAGATCCACCCCACAATGTTGCATACCAAATATCAAAAGATTCTGCCTGCTGGATCTGGAGAAGAAGATTTTTTAAGAAATTTGCCTGAAATGCACTAAGTTCGAAATCGGGCTCCTATACTGAGCCCAAATATGAACCCAGGGGGCTGATTTGAACAAACTTGAATCAGATCCACCCTACAATGTTGCATACCAAATATCAAAAGATTCTGCCTGCTGGATCTGGAGAAGAAGATTTTTTAATGTTTTTCCCATTGCCTACAGTGTTAAAAAGTGCTGACTCAGCACTTTTTCAAAGTCCCGAAACTGTACCCTATGATAAAACCGATGGCAATTTTTTTTTACCAATCCTTTCTGTTAGTCCTAAGGAAGCTGCACACCAAATAAAAATTCTCAGTGCCGTGCAGTTTTGGAGATATGGGCGTTTTAAATTTTTTCTATTTTTAGCTCCTGCGGTTCCCACGGGGCTGCGGGAAAATTTTTTTTTGCATAAATCAAGTACTCATGACCCAATAAGCCCTCACATAAAATTTGGTTCAAATCAGCCTCTCGGTTTGGAAAATAGAAATTTTGGGCGGGGCAAAAAATTTTGCCCCTCCCATAACGACGCCAAGTATAGCCCCACAAACTTCTCTTGAACAAATCTGAGTCTACACCTCAAAAGGAAGCTGCACACCAAATATCAAGTCTCTGCTACTGCTGGTTCATGAGAAGAAGCTTTACAAAGATTTTGGTGCCCCTTGGGGGCGTGGCACCACCCAGGAGGAGGGGGAACTTCATTTGAACAAATCTGAATTGGCATTAGGTAATAAACATTTAGCCAACATTTGAATAAAATTGGGCTAGTGGTTTAGGAGGAGAAGTCAATAATGTAAAGTTAACGCCGGACGGACGACGACGGACGACGGACAGAAAGTGATTAGTAAAGCTCCCCTTGAGCTTCGCTCAGGTGAGCTAACAAGAGGCCCCACGGGGCCTGAAGCGCTCATCTTGTACAGAACACAATTTAAACAGAGTCCAAGAATGAGTCTACATTAAGCAAGCCATCTCCATAGGCTACATTGTCTATCCTTGAGTCCCTCAGGAGTGACAAAAATAATCTGGGCATCATGCCTTTTCCTCGGTTGATCATAAGTAAAATGTAGAGCTCCCCTATGAAGCCCCTTGATACAATCTATGTGGATTAATCTTAGTTACACACCTCCAGAATGTACTGAATACAAAATTTTTAATTCTTCGGCAAAATGGCCAATTCCGGCTCCCATAGAGAGCTCAAATATTAACCCAGGCTCTTGATTTGAACACAGTTAAATCTGACTTCCCTAGAGATGTTGTGTACCGAATATGAAAGCATTCTGACTGTTGGATCTGAAGAAGAGAAATTGTAAAGAAATTTCTTCGAATTGCACTAAGTTCAAATTTGGACTACCATAGCGAGCCCAAATATTAACCTATGGATCCGATTTGAACAAACTTGAATCTGACTCCCCCCTAGAGATGTTGTATACCAAATGTGAAAGCATTCTGACAAGTGAATCTGAAGAAGATTTTTGAAGAAATTCCCTCATATTGTACTAAGTTAAATTTTATGTTCCCATATGGAGCCCAAATATTAATCGAGGCACTCGAATTGAATAACCTGGAATCTGCCCCCCCTAGAGATGTTGTATACCAAATATAAAAGCATTCCGACTGGTGGATCTGAAGAAGAAGATTTTTAAAGAAATTTCCTCATATTGCACTAAGTAAACATTTGGGCTACCATAGTGAGCCCAAATATATACCTAGGGATCTGATTTGAACAAACTGGAATCTGACCCCCATAGAGATGTTGCATACCAATTATCAGAGCATTCTGACTGATGGATCTGAAGAAGAAGATTTTTTTAAATTACCCTCCATATTGAACAAAGATCAAATTTGGGCTTCCGTATGAAGCCCAAATATTAACCTAGGGACTTGGTTTGAACAATCTAGAATCTGACCCTCATAACAATGATGTATACCAAATATTAAAAGATTCTGACTGGTGGCTCTGAA
Source organism: Pictodentalium vernedei (assembly GCA_031216915.1). Lineage (NCBI taxonomy): Eukaryota > Metazoa > Mollusca > Scaphopoda > Dentaliida > Dentaliidae > Pictodentalium > Pictodentalium vernedei. Next base: position 78,481,212 of record CM062292.1, on the reverse strand, counting down.
GAAGAAGATTTTTAAAGAATATTCCCCATATTACCTTATGTTAAAACTTCGGGCTCCTGTAGAGAGCCCAAATATGAACCAATGAGCTTTATTTCAACAAACTTTTATCTGACCCCCCCTATGAATGGTGTATACCAAATATCAAAAGATTCTGATGATTGGTTCTGGAGAAAAGATTTTTTTTAATTTTTGCAAATATGCTGACTCAGCATTTTTTCGATGCCCATTACAGAACACCCTAACATAACCGATGGCAATTGTTTTTACCATTCAATTCTACTGGTCATAAGGATACTTCATACCAAATAAAAGCTCTCTGTTCCGTGGGGTTTGGGAAATATGGGCATTTGAAAATATTTCTATTTTTAGCTCCCAGGGTTCCCATGGGGATGCGGGAATTTTTTTTTTTTGCATGGGTCAAGTACTTACTACCCAATACTACCACAAACCAAATTTGGTTCATACCGGACCATCGGTTCAGAAAATAGAAATTTTGGGCGGGGCCAAAAATCTTACCCCTCCTATTACAAAGCCAAATATTACTTCACGAACTTCGTTTGAACAAACTTGATTCTACACCTCATATGGAAGCTCCATAGCAAATATCAAGTCATTGTACACACTGGTTCTTGAGAAGAAGATTTTAAAAATATTTTGGAGCATTTTCCCCCACTCCTTCCCTATGGGGCTGGGCGTGCTGAGTTGAACAAAAATGAAATGCCCCTTTGGGACCATCACTCACACAAACTTTCACTTGAATTGGCCCAGTGGCTTTGGAGGAGAAGAGCAAAACATGGTGTTGACGGACGACGGACGACAGACGGCGGACGACGGACAACGGACGGAGAGGGATGAGATTAGCTCAGCTTGACTTTGTCAAGATGAGCTAATAAATAAATAAGAGGGGAAACGCAAAAAGTCAAAAGAGTGAAAAAGGGCCATAACTCTGGAAAAAATGTGTAGAAGAAACTCATGCTATACATTGTTTCCCTATGATGCTCTATCACAACACCAAATATCATTCAAATTAGAGTAGCATTGGCTGAGATACAAGGGAAAATGTTGGTATGAATGGACAGATGAATGGACGGCTGAACTGCTTTTGACCAGGAAATCAGCACCACATTCAGCTGAGTACAGAAGAAGTCCATCCCCAGATGACAAAACGACTGAGAAAGGACCAGGTCCGACTTCTCCTCATTGACTCTGAACCCTAGCATCAAAAGCACATTCAACAGTGTTCACATCGGACTCCAGAAGAGCAGCATTGGAGTGTCTCAGGAGAATGTCATCCACATAAGCCGAAGTAGTCACCCTGGACTGTGTACAATGGAATGCAAGCACATGTGACATCAGTCGGGTGAAGACCCAAGGCGCCAGGTTAAGGCTAAAAGGCATGGCCTTGAAATGGTAAACTCGCCCCCAGAAAAGCGAACCTAAGATACTTCCACAATGTCTGATGAATCGGAACGTGAAAGTAAGCGTCTCGCAGGTCGATGCTAGAAGCAAAGTCTCCCTGGTGAATGGAGCGGTGAACAGATGTGAAAGTCTCCATGCTGAACTTGGGAGCATTGATAGACTGGTTTAGGATACTCAGATCATTAACCGGTCTGAGTCGGTCGATGCTAGAAGCGAAGTCTCCCTGGTGAATGGAGCGGCGAACAGATATGAAAGTCTCCATGCTGAACTTGGGAGCATTGATAGACTGGTTTAGGATACTCAGATCGTTAACCGGTCTGAGTCGGTCAAGCAAATCAGCACCCAAGGAAGATTCCATCTTGGGGACAGCCGCAAAACTCTAGGCCTTTTCAAAGAAGGGGTACAGATTAGTGCCAATACAATGCTTTTCCACATATGAAAAGGTCTCTGAAAGTATGAAAGCTGAAAAAAGCCGGATCAACTGAGAGGGTGTGAAGCTCGCTAACTCTTCTGGCTGAGGCAAAAGCCATCTTGTATGTGAGAAAACACATATCCACCCGGGATAACGGTTCGAACACTGCCCCCTCCACGCCCCCCAGCAGTATCTTGCAATGCGTCCGGGACCACTAATTCCAGATTAGCTGAGCTACAAGCATGCATGAGAGAAAGGTGCACGAGAGCCTTAGAAAACACATTCAAGAGAGTCTGTATGTTGTCAAACTTACCTGGAGGCAGATAAGCAGCAAAGGCAGAGACGACCTGATCCGAGAGAGATAGCATGCCCAGCATCTCTCTGGATAAGCACAACAGAGACTCCAAAGTCACCATAGGAATAACGGCCGACTTGGGCTTGGAAAGCCTGAGGGAGAAGGAATCATGGCAGACTGACAGATTGGTGGAATCGTAAGAACGATAATGCACAGGGAGCAAAAAGGTATCAGCTCCAGTGAAGAACAAAGTTTTCATAGCCTTGGAACTCAGCTTAGAGTCCAATGCTGCAAAAGCCTCGATGACCTGTACCAACTGGTATGGTCAAAGGCACCCAGAAGCAGGTTGCTCCACAGGCTGTAGGCACGCGACTGATGATCGTGGCCTGGCTGAAACCTCTGATTGGTCTGAAAGTTTGAGCTCCAGAAGAAACTGAACACAGAGTCAAGAACTGCCACAAGTCAGAAGATTGATGGCACTAAACTTCAGGTGTGTCTTTCATGTAATTTGTTGAACAGTTTTGAGAGCCACTCTCTCAAAGACCATTGAAAAAGATTTCCCACAAGCAATACGATAACCCTTTACCCAACATACATGATATCCAAATTTATTTTCCTAATTTGTATTTTTTTCTCAAAATTTTCAAAAAATTTCAATAAGGGCATTTTCTGTGACCCATCAATCGAACAAGCTTGACAAGTCCATTCCAATGATGGGGTAACATGATATGATTTTGGTGAAATTTCTTAAAAATTATTTTTTTATCAATGACTCAGTTTGTGAATAACGCAAGCAGATGCAGCCGATCAGTTAGTTCAAGGGGTAAGAACTATAAAAAAAAAAAAAAAAAAAGAACAATTGCAAAGGGGAATTTTCCCTCGATTTTATGATGATAGACGGGAGCATTTTTTTTCAAATTCATAAAACAGTAACGTGAAATAGTTGGAATTTAAAATTTCTTTTTAAGAAATCATCAGCAGGGCTTAAAATCCATGCATGAATCAGAATCGATTCGTGCAAATGATGCTCATAAGAAAAACAATGAGAATCAACTTTGATTCACGTGAAATGTTCATTTGATTCTTGTCCTAGATTCTAAACGTGGCTTTGAATCAGACCTGAAAATAAGCAGTCTGATATTTGTAAAATGAGGTCCCCAGCGGGTGAATTTGATGATGCTATCCCATACAGTGGGCCAATTTATCCTCTGGGTACCTCTTTCCATTTAGTTTTGAGACCCTGATCAGATTGAGGTTCACAGAGGGTAAATTTAGTGATGCTACCCTGCTATGCAGGGTAGCATCACTAAATTCACCCTCCGGGGACCTCATTTTGCAGATGACAGTCTGCTTATTTTCTGGCTTGCTCATAATAAGGTGACAAAACTTCACTTAACAGTGGTATCTAGTGAAGTCTTGGCCGTCTATAAAGCCAAGACTGTAGTTACTATACACCACTGCCATGGTACTGTAATTTCCATCAGCAAGATCACCAAAAGCCTGCAAGTTGGAACATATGTTCTCCAACGATATGTATGACAAGAAACTCACCCAAATTGAAACTGGGTCCTTGAAGATTAAACTTTGTAACTAAATAAATATAGATGTTTGCTTTTTTGCTATGACATATGTCCATGTTGCACTCACATGGGTATAACAGTATTCTCAAATTCCACATATTCAAGAACTAAAAACTGATTCTCGCAACAGAAATTTGTGGGAATCAAAACTGATTCTCGTTAATAGTGACAAATTTTAAGACCCGATTAAGGTTGTTCAACAGCTGTTTTTTACATGTCAATTTTTACTCATCAAAGTTTTCAAAGGATTAGTTGAAGTCAGCACAGATGTATAAGTACTACATGTATTACATATACCAGTATATCAGCTGTAGTTACAAAATTTTTGACCTGTTAAAAATTTTCAGGATTAAAAAACATATTGAGGCAGCATTTCAATGTACAGGGAGATACAAGAGACACAATATTATTTTTGATCTTACAATCAACATGTATTTTGTCTGTATTAACTCTGCAACTGTCATGTATCCAACCCCCTGATGCAGACGACTGTATCAGAGGTTCGGATACAAGCAGGTTCCTTTTGCGCGAGTTCCATTTTTTTTTTACTTATCCCCAATATATTGTAAGATAAAATGATCATTACCAACATATGGATGTACAAAATATGTATCCGAGTCTCACTCCGGGTTCTAAGGGTAGATCACGACTCGTCGTGCTCTGCCCTTAGAACCCGGAGCGAGACTCGGATACATATTTTGTACATCCACATATTGGTAATAATCTCTATTTAACAGCCCTAGTACAAGTGTAACAGTTTACCTTCTCCACAGGGGGAAGATAAGTTACTCCCCCATGCCCCCCCCCCCCCCCCCTTCCTCCTCAATTATCTTCCCCGACCTGAAAAGTTTTTGCCTTTCCATGTAATTTTGAAAGCTCTCTGTGATAGCAGAAAATAAGTTTTTGCCACTCAGGTCTGACAAAAGGCTGAAAATCTTCTAAGTAAAACTGTTTTGGTCTTTGAGTGCATCTTTAAAAAAATGTTTAAACTCATGAATTTTTTCTGCTGGAATCAGTTTTCTGAAATATTTTCTGAAAATTTTATCTGTGTAATCATTACAGGATTCATGTCACTTGCAATCATTTTTTAAATCTTTAATGTGCACAGAGAATAGGCCTTGAAATGGAATCATATTGAGGAAAACCCTGCATAAAAATTGTTTTCAGTGAAAGAAAATTCTTGATCTTCAACTGTCAGGTAGGGAATGGGGCAGACATGTTAACTCTCCCGGAATGCCCGGGATTCTCCCGGAATTAGCTATCACCTCCCGCCCGGGAGTCAATTTGGACCAAAAATCTCCCGGAAAGTCGACATACCAGACAAAAACTGAATCCACCAGCTTTTGTTTACAAATACAAAAGCATGTGCTCTACTCTCAATGGCAAGGTCATTAAGTTTGTGTGAAACGTCACCACTTACGTAAGAACTGATGACCAATTCTCATTTCTGTCAATGGCCGTGTTGTGATTATTGCAACACGTTTGACAGGCGGATTAAATGAATTTGAGATGCAGGATAATTGCTGAAATTGATTATATATTAAAGGCACACCTTTGCTTGTATACAGGTAGCAGTCAAATCGAAAAATAAATTCCATACGTATAAAATCTTGTCCAATCGAAAAATGTGCAAAAATACGCACAAATTTATTGTGCATTTTGGATTTCACTTTCAGATAATTATACCCAATTTTGGAGACAAACGGCTCAAACATATGAGTTACTGTAATTTTCAATATATTGGGAAAAATTTCCGATTCGCAATTTTATAAAGCAGGCTGTGAAAAAATTATGTTTTTGGTGAAAAAAATCTCTAAAAAGTTGGTAATTTACAGCACTTGCACTTTTTTTCATTTGTAGTGATAAATGGACAACAAAATATCCCCGAGATGTTTCGTCCTGGGCTGGCTGTGGCATAATTTTCACGTTTCACTGAAAAAAATGATCACCCCATTCCAAATCCCCTTCGTAAATGACCAACTACTTCCAGTGAGTAACCGGTGTGGTTAGGTGGGACGCTGGGCTTTGGAAGATCGAATTACCACAACAACCGGGCTCTGGGGAGTGCCTAAACACCACAGATCGTCGCAGGTTACTGCAGGTTGCCGCAAGTACCCATAATTACCCAAATGGATCCAACACAGCACCATAACTGATATTGTGCTGAAAAGGTCAAAAATATCTCCAAACATTTTGTACATAAAACCATTGAAATATGGATGTCATTGGAACAAGCTCAGATATTGGCACATGACCACATCCATATTTCTGATTTTCTCTATATTTCTATGGTTTGGCTTTTGAAAGGACAAATTGTTCAAATAAAACACATTAGGGTGGAATGTTTAATGTATGTGTGTGTGAGGGGGGGGGGGGGGGGGGGGGGGGGGGGGGTAACATGGAAATTATTGATTCAATGGGGGGGGGGATACACCCCCCCCCACAAACACACCTGAAAATTATTTGAATTGAATCACTTAATCACAATGAATGATAAAAAGAATCTAACTTTCAAGTAGGTAATGAGGTGAAAAAATTCTAGGTGGAGGGGAAGATAAGAAGGAGGGGGGGAGGTGGATAAACTAGTTTATCTTCCTTGGATGGGGGGGGGGGTAACTAGGTAAAACCAGTTTATCTTCCTGGAAGGAAGATAATCGGGGAGGGGGGAGGGGGGGGGGGGGGGTGTGTAGTACACCGTTAAGTCTGGATGTGGGATCTGGAAAAATGCCGTATTGCCCACAAAGTAGATCTTCTGTTTCTCAGGACATTTTTTGTGAAATTGCATGTGGGCAGGTGTTTTGTTATTTTATTTTCTATTTTTGTCATTATTTCTTTGCCATCAAACGTTTATGTTCTTGGCTTGCTTTATGTTTTTGGCCTCATAAATCTATAGAATAGCGTGGGTGGTGGTGTAATTCATTCCTTGAGTGCTAAAGCTTTGCACAGCCTTGTTGCACTGAAGGGACAAATTTATCAATTTTATTAAATTGAGTAAAATATTAGACATAAACCATTTAATTTTTATTTTTAAAGTTTGCATTGGTTATAAAAAGAGAGCATGCGGCAGCCAAAAGGACCATGCAGGAGGGCCTGAGAAACAGATTTTTAACTTTTTTAGGCCTAATGTAAATTAATATACATGTATTGCTAATATGCAACAAGGTTGATGCATCTCAACTTCAAAGAAGTAGAGCAGGTGTTCTTCAGTTTGGAAAAAGGGAACATTTTTGTATAGCCTCTGTAGGTTTTCAAGTCAACTGCTTTCTTCCTGACTAAAATTTAAGTATTAGTTATGAGCTGTGATAAATATTGATGTTCAATAAGTTCTTGATTATTTCCCAAGCTTCTCTGGGTTAATTAATTACCTAATGAATCGACTGCAACCACTGGTTGAAAAAATATATTTTTGGCCTAAAAAAATAAAAAATCTGTTTCTCAGGCCCTCCCGCATGGTCCTTTTGGCGGCCGCATGCTCTCTTTTTATAACCAAGTTAAACTTAAAAAAAATTGAAATTAAATGGTTTATGTCTGATATTTTACCCAAGTTAAAAAAATTGATGAATTTGTCCCTTGAGTGCAAGAAGGCTCTGCAGTGCTTTAGCATTGCAAAGCCTTCTTGCACTCAAGGGATGAAACACACCACCACCCATGCTATTCTGTAGATTATGAGGCCTAAAACTTGAACCAAGAACATGAACTTTTGATGGCAAAGAAGTAATTACTGAAATAAAAAATAAAATAAAAAACCGCTCGCCCGCATGCAATTTCACAAATAATGGCCTGAGAAACAGAAGATCTACTTTGTGTGGCCTTTCAAAACCTTTCAAAAAAACCAGCTTGTCAAGCTCATTCCAATGAGGGTCACGTGATATGATTTTGTTGAAATGTTTGAAAAACTGGAAAAAAACAAAAATTAAAATAAGAAATTTTTAAATCGTCTGCATTTGGAAAAGGAACCCTTTAAAAGAGTTAAACATTCACCCAACACAAATAGAAGACAAAAGATCAAAAAGAATTCTTGATTTTTCATTTTTTGTCTCAAAAACATAGCTTATGACCCTTCAATGGAATGATTACAATGAGCTCATTCCAAAGAGTGTGCTTGAGACAAAAACTTGGCCATTATGAGTAAAGGTTTAACGAGACCTAACATTTTAATGCTAATTTTATCTTCTTGCAAACCCTTTTCAAATTAATAATTTTGGAGCGAGAAAAATGTTCAAGTTATAAATGTAATACCTTCTCTCTTCTGCTCTTTTTGGACTTGGGAATTTTGCAGACAGGAATGCAGACATGCTGCCTTTCAATAACCACTACAAGCAAGGTGCTGCTAAAATCTAAGGCCTAAAATGTTATAAATCTGTTTCTCAGGCTGCCACATGCTCTCTATTTTTTAACCAATGCAAACTTAAAAAAATTAAAATTAAATGATTTATATCTGATATTTTACCCAATTTAATCAAATTGATAAATTTGTTCCTTGTGAGCAACATGGCTTTGCAATGTTTTAGCAATGCAAAGTCTTCTTGCACTCAAGAGTCGAAGTACACCCCCCCCCCCCCCCCACCCCATGCAATTTGCAATTCTGTAGATTATGAGGCCTAAAGCATAAAACAAACCAAGAAAATGAATCTGAGAAACAGAAAATCTACTCTGTGGGGTCAAACCTGTTAGTTTTGAAAGAAAAAAATATGGGGTAATTAATTTTGTCATTTAGATATGCCATTCACAATTTTACAAAAGTAAGGCCTTATTTTACCAAAGAACTAAAGTTAGGTGAAGTAAGATAACAATACGGCAAAACAGAACATTTCTTTCTCTAGCTGTAATGTTAGTACCCACGAGTGTGCAACAAATGAATTTCCTCCACCTCTATCTTTACCACAAAAACCTACCTTTGTACGAGCTATATTCAAACATCTCAAAGTCAACCCGCACCAAGTCATCAAATGCCTTACTGATGTACTGCTCAACTGTCGACACCCTGATATATCAACACTGTGAATTTTACTGGAGTATGCAGGAATCTTCTGCAATGAAGACTGAAAACGAAAATAAAAATTACTCAGGAATAAAAATAACTCTGAATAATCCCCTACCTCATCCAAGCATCGGAAGGATGTGCTGGATGTGGCAGGGAGGGGGGGGTTGGAAAAAATTTGCAAAACACTGATGCCGGGGTGGGTGGGTGGTCAAGGAGGACAAAAAAAAGATTTTTCCGATGCTTGCAAATTTTTTCCTCAGGCACTTTTGGGCAAAATTGTATACCATAATCAGTGAAGTATCGTTCAAGAACCAATAAAAAGACACTCAAGTTATCAGGGGGTACCTACCATGGGTTATATACGATTATAAAACTTTGATATTGAAGTATACTTTCTCATCCGCAATTATCTCTCTTCATGTCAGTCCATGCTGGTTTATGCATGTAGACAAAAAAATCAACAATTTGTATGACATTTTACAAAGCTCTCTGAACTCTGTCGAATACCATATATATTGTTGGTTTCTACAACATGTCTGAACACATGGAGAGATAACTATAGGTAAAAAGTTAATGATATGACATTCAAGAGTGTTAATGAATTACAATAGAACATGCCTTAAGAGACCGATGTCTTTGGAGACCATGTTTTATATGGACATACCTGGACATACCAGCTTTACTCTATATTTGATTTGTTATGGGAGGCCATCTGCCTTAAGAGACCACTAAGGTCTGATAAAACGGATGTTCTTTCAAGACCTGTCCTTCTGTACAAGGTCAATCACTCAATACTGTATGATAAAATTGGTTATGGTGCAGTATGGTTGGAAGGATGATGCAGAAGCATGTATTTAGTGGGAGTGGGTGGTTCAGATAACTCTGGAAAAAAATTGTAAAACTGGAAAAAAATTACATGGGGTGGGTGGGTGGGTCCTCCGACTGCTCAAAAACAAAAAATCGGCATTGGTGTCTCCAAATTTTTTCCTACCTCCTCCACCCCCCCCCCCCCCCCCCCCCCCTGGATGTGGGAGATTTTTTTAATACAAGCCTGTAGGCTTGGAGGATGTAACACTGGCATATTGTCTTGCACGAGATAGTTGTTCCACCTCATTTTAACCCTTTACCCAATGCAGACGATATCAAAATTTATTATTTTAAATATCATTTTTTAATTTTTTTTCAAAAAATTTCAACAAAACCATATCATGTGACCCCTCGTTGGAACGAGCTCGACGAGCTCGTTACAACGAGGGGTCACATGATATGGTTTTGTTGAAATTTTTTGAAAAATAATATTTTTTCAGCTGCTGAATTTGCATATTACGCGGGCAGATGCAGCCGATTCGTTGGGTAAAGGATTAAAGAAACAAAAGAACAAAGGAGACGCACACTATAAAGGGAACACTCAGGTGGGTAGAAGTGTCTTTTTAACCCTTTACCTAACATTAAAAGCATACGACACTTGCAAAAAAAATTCTTGAATAACTAATTTTTTGTCTCAAAAGCATATGTTATGACCACTCATTGGAACGAGCTCGTTTCAACGAGGGGTCGTAACCTGTGTTTTTGAGACAAATAATGAAAAAATAATGAAAATTAATTTTCGATTTTTGAGAATAGCGCTGGCCGGTTGAGATGCGTAAGTTTGGGGTGAAACACCACAACCAAATATCGTGAGAAATTTTGAAAAGCAAAGTCTTCCTTCTGCCATAATTATTGAGATAAGATACAGCAGTGATATTATCAGTTTGAATACAAATATGACAAGGAGTCGGGTTATCAGCTAATTTCAGTAATGACTTCTGGCTTGAAGCTCCAGAACATTGAAATATTGTTTTAGTTTTTCACTTGAATGCCACAAACCATTAGATCATAGATTGCCCAGATATCCTCCCCAGCCATATGAAGAGAAGTCTGTCATACAAATGTGATCAGTTTGATGGTAACTTTCATTGATGAAAGATGGGTTACCCTCCATAAGACTTCATCCTACTTGATGATGAAAATATCATAGTATGAGAGTGGGATTTATATACTCGCCCAAAAAAGAAAGTGTGCATTGCAGAAATTGATCAAACTCCAACAAAATAATTTCGTAGGTGTAAAGAGTGTTAACCTGTTCATGAATAACTTATATTGAACACAAAAACAGCTTTCCCCGTTAAAATTGCATTAACGTTAAATGATGTGCTGCACGTTTGTGAAAAGGCATGTTTTGCACGTGGAGAGTCTGAAAATTCATGCAGCAGTGTGAATCCTTGGGTATTTAAACACTAAAGTAAAGCCTTCCTATCGTTCACATTCAAACTTGCGCTGCTGTTAAAACGACTCCAAATTAGCATGCCAAGATTGACAATGAATCAACGTCTCCTTGCCCTGGGTATGATTAGAGCTGGCAGAACACACAGAGAGGTTGCCTAGCATTTGAACTGCCACCGTAACACTGTAGACAGGCTAGTCCATCGACATGCGCAACATGATGACGTTCGAGACCGACCCCGTTCCGGGAGACCCCGAGTTACCACCCCTGCACAAGATCGGTATATCCGTGTCGTCCATCTCCGGAACCGGCAACAAACGGCAATGACGACAGCCAGGAACATCCCTAACCTGAGACAGATACATCCTCAAACAGTAATCAACCAGCTGAGAGAATACGGCTTACATCCTCGAAGACCTGCAATTCGTCCGATTTTGACGTTACGTCATCGACGTACTCGACTGCAGTGGTGTAGACAACATCTCAGGCATCCCTTACACTGGTGGCGACGTGTTTTATTCACAGATGAATGTCGTTTCCATCTTTCATCATCAGATGGCCGCCAGAGAGTGTACAGACGTCAAAACGAATGCTACGCAGATCCATGTGTTGTGGAGAAAACCGTTATGGGGGAGGGTCTCTCATGGTGTGGGGTGGCATCACTGCCCGTAACAGAACTGAGCTGGTCATTATTGATGGCAATCTCAATGCAGCCAGATATCGTGATGAAGTGCTTACACCTGTTGTTGTCCCATTTCTGCAACGTCACGGCCCCGGCGTCATTCTACAGCAGGACAATGCCCGACCCATCGTGTTGTTCAACAGTATCTGCAGCAACAACAAGTGGGTGTTCTTCCCTGGCCCGCAAATTCGCCTGATATCTCACCCATTGAGCACGTATGGGACGAAATGAAACGTCAGCTACGCCGGCTTCCCCATGCACCGTCAACGTTTGTGGAACTCCAAAGACAGCTTATCAGAATATGGAACAACATCCCACAACACTTCCATGCTAACTTGTTCGCTTCCATGAGGCGTAGATGCACAGCAGTAGTTGATGCAGACGGAGGTCATACCAGATATTGAGTGTGTGACTTTTGTGTTTGACCCTTAGTGTCTTTGACTCTCCATGGCACCAAGAGTATTCGTCGTAGCGTAATGAAATTTCTCGTGTTGATCACAAATTGATTCATCTGTGATTGAATAAAATTACCATGAATGAAAATGATATATATCCTTTTTTAGTGTTATTTTTTAGCATGCACACTTTCTTTTTTGGGAGAGTATATATTTGGAGAGCTTTAGTTTTATCTCTGTCCAGTGATCTATAAAAGAAACACCCAATCTTAATAACCAGAAATGTTGAAACATACATCCCAATTAACAGTTCAATAAGTCGTATGGTTGGCTTGTCATCTGACAAATTTGTTTGGAGAAATCCAGAATCTTCATGAAGGACTTAGGGCTATTTGCAATTGTAACCTTAGTTGCTTATGCCTTTTAAATATCTTTAGAGACATCTCCAAAAAGGTGCTAGGTGAAATATCTGTCCACAGCACAAAGAGATTTAAATTCAACTCTGAAAGTCGGTTTAATCAGAAGCTGACGCTTGATAGAGAGGTCACACACAGTTGACTCTACTAAAGTAACCCCATCCACAAGTAAGTTTTCGTGGTTTCTAGTGATTTATGAATCTTTCATTGAGGTGCTTTAAAGTAGACTGGCTTTGTTGGTTATAGGTTAGAGCCTCATGCATAACACTTTTCATTTCTTTGATATTGTCAAGTATTTGTAAAAACGGAGTAAATGCATGTTCAATAAGTTTCTGAGTGTCCTGCAACTGACAATCACGTGTTTTACAGAGTGAGTCAAGCTGGGTCCAAAATACTGTATTTATTGTAGAGGCAGAAATAAGTTGATAATTTCTTGGTGATTTCTGAAAGATCAATTTAGGTAGTGACAGATCTATTTGCAAAGTCAGCAATTTTTTCATTTATGGCTGTGCCAAAATTGGCTTCATCATCAAAAAGTTTTGGAAGTGCAAAGAATCATCATCATCATCATCATCATCATCATCATCATCATCATCATCATCATCAGAACAAGCACCATCAGACTGTGGGGTGTGTGTAATCATTATCAGTATCACCAAGAGAGTGCTCTGAATCACATAAAAAAAAAAGGCAGGAAGATTGGGTAGTACAGATTTTGATACTGCAATAGAATGATGATGCGTTTTTTAACTTGTTGTGAGACTTGTCTTTTTTATGTTCATTTTGATGTTTTTTAGGAGCACCGGATCTTATTTTATGATCGGTCATTTTAGTACCACAGGTACTTTTGATTGCAAATACACATCCGGGTCACTCCGTGATGTTGTTTACTGTATTCATTTTTTCAATTTATTGGTGTTTAAGGTCACATAATTATGCACAATGGCTAATCGTGACTGTGACAGTTTTACGGGTGGAGGAAGCCGGACTACCCAGAGAGAACCACTGAACATCGACAAACAACTGTCAGCTCCTCAACATTCTCTGTTCAAGCTCCGCTCAAGCAGGGGTTATTACCGTGGTTGAAGTTTGTTTATTGTACAATTCGGCTACAACTATGTTGTAGTATAATGGGAGGGACCTCATCCTCTATCTGACCATACCTAGGTGGTGAGACTGCGTCCACATCAATGGTGATCTGCAAATTATGCTGACAATATACTCTTCAAAACTGTGATCATCGTTATCAGAAACAGAAATCTGCAATGTGTTACTGCGGAACAAATAACTGTAGTGTACCTGTCAAAATTCTCAAATGCAGACGATTTAGAATCGCTGCTGCTACTTTCGAACGAAACTGATACATCTGAACTGGATGATGACATTGTATAGTGGAACGACCGCTCAAAACAAAAAGACACTTCTCCCCACCTGACTATCGCCTTTATAGTGTGCATCTCCTTTGTTCTTTTGTTTCTTTGAAATGAGGTGGAACGACTATCTAGTGTGAGACAATATGCCAGTATTACACATGACAAAGCCAGAAGGCTTTATGGAAAAGAATCATAATATTTTTTCCACAAAATTCACACAACACCAATGCAGGCTATGTTGATCTGCGGTGTAAATCCTGGTTAGGAATACCATTTTTATGAAATGATTCTTGAAAATGATTCTTACAAGCAAAACAATGAGAGTTAACTTTGATTCTTGCAAAATTATTAGGTAACACTAACTTAGTTATGGTGTCCAGTAGGTAGCCTAAATATGAGCCCAGAAATTTGATCTGAACAAACTTTAATCGCACCACTCTAAGAATGTCAATATTATGTAACAAAAGAATCTGACTCATGGGTGTGAAAAATATTTTTTTTAAAGAATAGTCCTTATATTCCGCTAAGTTCAAATTTGGGATCCTGCAGGGAGCCCAAATATGACATTAGGGACTTGATTTGAACAAACTTGAATCTGAACCTCCTAATTTTACTGTATGTCAAATAACAAGTAATTCTGACTGGTGGATCTGAAGCAGAAGATTTTTGAAGGAATTTCCCCATGTTGCACGAAGGAATTTCCCCATGTTGCACTAAGTTAAAATTTAGGTTGCCATAAGGAGCACAAATATGAACCAAGGGACTTGATTTGAATAACGTGGAATCTGTCCCTACTAAGTTTACTGCAAACCAGATATCAAAAGATTCTAACTAGATGTTTTTTAAAGAATATTCTTCAAACTGCACTAAGTTAAAATGCGGGCTCCCGCAGGTAGCCCAAATATGTCTCTGGGACTTGATTTGAACAAATTTGAATCTGAACATCCTGAGGACACTGCCTACCAAGTATTAAAAGATTCTAATGGGTAGATCTAAAGAAGACAATTTATAAATATTCCACATTTTGAACTAAGCCCAAATATAACCTACATTACGACCAGAGTGTATATCATATGAAACACGGGACGCAGTGTTTACATTTCATCAAAACACAGAGTTATCTGGTGAAATTCTGTGTTACAGCAGATATAACTAACACTGTGTTGGTCGGTGATTTCGTGTGAAAGAGATTAGTGTTGTTGATTGGCAATAAACACGGTCTCACAGAAATTGCTACTGTGTTCATTTCAGTGTTTTGTGTGTGACATTCATCTCATTGTTTGAATCATAGAAATCGGATATAAAAAGACTTTTCCGATTTCTATGGTTTGAATAACAACTTACACGGTAACTGCACAGTTTGCAAGTCGGTGTGCATTAATTCAGTAATAACTGTGCATGCAGCGTAATTTTTTTGACGACGAGCCAAAGAAACTGGTGAAGAGGCAATTTAAAAACTCATGTCGGCATGATATACTCGCAGCAAGTCGATTTTATCGTCTTAGAAAAATGTACAGAATTTGCATTCAGCTGATGCATTGTAACAGAAAAAAACAAAAAACAAAAACAAAACACGCAGACTTAATCAATCAGGATGTACCGAAAGACGGTTTTAATATTTACAAGAATATACCAATTGTACAGGCATGCTACAACAAACTAAACTAGAAAGAAGACCGCTGATATAAATTTTACAGCATCGGGGAGTCAAGCAGAAAATCACAGCCTTGTGGGGTTCTATCACTACTAGTAAAAATCCTCGAACGAAAGCACTTGTCATAGCAGAACACTAGAGTCTAGGCTCCTCATAGACTTGCATCCGTATCCATACGAGGAGTGAATCATGGGTAACGAACTACCAACTCTCCAAACACCACACACAGCACCCCCCCCCCCCCCCCCCCCCCACCTTTCCACCACTAGCTTTGCTTTGGAAGCAAAAGATAACAAATGTTATTCTCGGGTTTTGTGGGTGGCCAGTATCGCAAAATATCCCCCCCTCCCATCGGGCCACGACAGTGCAACACACAAACGTTTCCGTAAGTGGTTCGGTGGTCGTGTTGTTTATAACATATGATAAGGGTATGCCTACCGTTCACAACTGAACAACACTTTTTTTCTGAAGCCTACATTCCTACTCTTTCACAAGTGGACAATTAAAATTCACAATATGGTGCTTTTAAATTTCACTCGAAAGTAATCCACAATTAAACAAACCTTATAATTTATTTATGTTTGAAAGATGTCCATGAAACCTTTCCAACAATCGTTGTAAATGTTAGTGCAGTGTTCAAAATGCAGAGACAAGTGAAATGAAAGTGTCAATGACACTGTAGCTCAACTTGTCAAGACATGTACATGTATAGTATGTAACACAGCAATGACAAACATCTAGGTAATGACCTGATAACAAAGGTACATATAAAGTATTGTAACGGTCTGTACATAAATACTGGCCGTAGCTTGTAACAAATGTATAGGTAAAGTATTGTAAAGGTGGGTGACAGTCAGATGCTAAACTAGAAAAGAAATCTTGGAGTCCCAGAGTGGGTCTGACTGAACCCCAAAATATATGTTCTCATAGCACAGTGATAACAAAGGCACCCCAAAACACACTCATTCCTGTCCCAAGGAAAAAACAAAGGTACCCAAGAAGTTTCGTGAAGATCAGTTCATAAATACGAGCTGTATAGAAGTTGTGACAAAAAACTGATTGGACCTAATCTCGGTACAAAAGGCCACTGGCAGCCATCTTGAATTTTGGACCGCACTCAGAAACACTCGTTCTCATCCCAAGGTGATAATAAAGGTACCCAAGAAGTTTCGTGAAGATGGGTTGATAAATACAGCCTCTAGCCTGAGCCGTATTGACATGTGCACTTACAGTGTATAAGTAGCACTAAATAAATCAAAGTTCATCTAATTTGCATAATTTCTGCACGAGAAAAAAACCCGTACTATATGTGATGTATTCCATGTTACTAAACATTCATACAAAAATTTATTCAAATCAGAACTTTCATACAGAAGTATACATGTACCTCTATTTGATGGGTTAATATGAGGGGAGACATTTCCAAAGGACCGAGCGAGAACAATCAAAAGCATGTAACAACTATTTATTCATGAAAAATATCTGAAAGAATGTTTTAGAAAACTTAGTTTTTCATGACATTGTGGTCAACTTTCTCGTTCACACCATGACATGTGGTTCAAAAAGTTTCTGTATCCCCTCTGTTTCACACCGCACGTGGCTCAACCCATCGTTCATGTGAATTGAACATTCTCTGACACTTTGAACGCCTGTGCTTTTGATTGTGAGTATCCTGTAATCTGTCTTAAATCCACCCACAGTACATGGAGAAGGTTTTGGAGCAGAAACACCACCAGAGTGGAATTCCCACAAATACCGGTCCGGATTATGTTATCTTGAAGGCAACATATCAATTTCAAATGAGCTTCGAACCAGTTCCAAAAGCCCATCCACTGAACCATACTGCGTTTGTTTCCCCTTGTGTTTACTTTATCACAGAAACTGAGTTTTCCATATGGGTGGATATTCCGCCTCAGAGTGTTTTTGCAGACATCACAATTTCATGATTGAGAGTTCTGTATGTAGTCAAGATTCTATAGTGCTCAGCAAGGGTATTATTTTTTTTTTCTTCTTCGTTTTGAGGTTTTCTGGTGTGTGGGAATGGAGGGGGGGGGGGATTTGGAAGCCCTTGGTGAGGGGATGTTCCCCCCCCCCCCCCCCCTGAAGCTTTTATGATTTTTTCGTTGTTCACATTCACCCTTGTCGTAAATACTTTTCTTCTTCAACGAGCTGCGGATGTAGGCCTACAATTATAATTAATTATTGATGGTCAATGCCACATCAGCAACTGAGAATATATCTGCGCAGATGTGGCGTTAAGCACCAATTAATATGATTGCCATCCCTCTCATGATTGCCATCCTTCTAGATGAAAACACATGTGTGAGGGGCATGTGTGCACTCACCCTGTCTAAACAGAGAAGATTTTTCTATCGGGGGGGGGGGTTCATTGTGTCTTGGCTGCCTTTCTTTTTGCTTCCGACTGCCCAGGCCTAGTATTTGACAAACAACATCACTCCGTCATTCAAGGGTGTCAAGGGGCTCACGCATGTCGAACACGAAAACATGTATATATGAATATGAAACATTAATCGCATGGGCGTCCGGGGGATTCTTTTTTACTTTAGGGTTGGGGGGGGGGGGGAGGGGAGGGGGGGGATGAAACAAAATTACGGTTGAAGTATTAAGTTTTATGAAGAATCGATTTTTTTAGCACTATACAGTAAAGACAATATTATTTTATTACTAACACTTTGGCCGACCGTTGATTTGTGGCAATTTCATGTGAGGAGACCTTGATTACTTCTGTGCTTCCAACCGCCTCCCTATTCCCACGTCTCTTGTCATCAATGAGTTCACTTCCGGGTGTCAACATGAGTTGGCTAGTAGAATAATACGAGAGATGATGGGCGTGATATTTAGATTTCCTGGTACCTACATGTACAACGACGTTTGTGTCGATGTGTAGGCCCGCATGTATTTTAAAGACCATACATTTGATGAAAACAAACGTCGAAACTGTGAAAAGTGGCTCTAAAATTACTTCTGTTGAATATCCTTGAGAGCTTTGTTGCAATTGGAGCAACTCGGTCCCAATAATGTGACATTTGGGACCGAACAAAACTATAAAAATTGTCTGGGTTGAGTTACAATGGAATCAGAAAACAGTGGGAAGTTTTAAAAACAAGAGGCCCCAGGGGGCTGAGGGCGCTCACATGACAAGGTAGACTAAATATCAACCCAGGGAATTGATTTCAACAAGTTCCATCTGCCCCTCCTAAGAAAAGCTTACACCAAATATCCAAAGATTCTGACAAGTGGATCTAAAAAAAAAAGATTTTTAAAGAATATTCCTCATATTGAACTAAGTTAGAATTCGGGCTCCCACAGGGAGACCAAATATGAACCCAGGGACTTGGCTTTAACAAACTTGAATCTCACCCCCCTAAGGATGCTGCACACCAAATATCAAAACATTCCGACTGCTGGATCTGAAATTTTAAGAAAATTCCTCATTTTGAACTAAGTTACAATTCAAGCTCCCACAGTGAGCCCAAATATGGACCTAGGGACATGGCTTGAACAATCTTGAATCTCACCCTCCTAAGGATGCTGCATACCAAATATCAAAACATTCCAACTGCTGGACCCGAAGAAGAAGATTTTTAAAGAAAATTCCTCAAGTTATAATTCGGGCTCCCACAGTGAGCCCAAATATGAACCCAGGGACTTGGCTTCAACAAACTTGAATCTCACCCCCCTAAGCATGCTGCATACCAAATATCAAAAGATTCTGCCTGCTGAATCTTGAGAAGAAGATTTTTAAAGAAATTTGCCTGAAATGCACTAAGTTCTAATTTGAGCTTCTATAGTGTTCCCAAATATGAATCCAGGGGGCCGATTTGAACAAACTTAAATCAGATCCACCCTACAATGTTGCATACCAAATATCAAAAGATTCTGCCTGCTGGATCTGGAGAAGAAGATTTTTTAAGAAATTTGCCTGAAATGTACTAAGTTCGAATTCAGGCTTCTATAGTGAGCTCAAATATGAATCCAGGGGGCCGATTTGAACGAACTTGAATCAGATCCACCCCATAAAGCTGTATACCATATATCAAATGATTCTGCCCACTTGTGCTGGAGAAGAAGATTTTTTAGCAATTTCTCTAATATACATAGGGTGCTATCGGCGTTATGCCCCCTATGGAGCCCCAAGTTGGAATGTCCTTTTCATCTGAACAAACTTGAATTGACATATTGTCACCGAGCACAGAATCAATATTCAATAATAAATAACAAGCTATTAAATGGATAAGTCCTCAAATCAATTCTTCAAACTAAAATATACAAGATTTATTTAAATGACGTACTCGGTGAAACACTGAGCCACTTCAATCAACGGCACGAATAAGCCGTTGCTACTGTTTATCACCTTGGACTTGAGCAGCTAATCTTTTATGCACAGCAAACGTGGTGTGTGAAAGTTCACACAGTGTTCCACAGAGTCAGTTTAGGTAAAATCACCAGCCACCGTGCCGAGTGGATGAGATGCTATACACTCTAGACGTACTGTAAGAGACTTGGTTTCAACAAACGTAAATCTGCCTGCCCCCACCCCCCCCCCCCCCACCCCCCACCTCCTTCACAAGCAAGAATGTTGCATACCAATCATCAAAAGATTTTGACTGGTCTGTTTGGTAGTTCTGGAGAACTAGTTCTAGGTTACATTTGGGCTTAGTTCAAGATGTGGAATATTTATAAATTGTCTTCTTTAGATCTACCCATTAGAACCTTTTAATACTTGATATGCAGTGTCCTCAGGATGTTCAGATTCAAATTTGTTCAAATCAAGTCCCAGAGACATATTTGGGCTACCTGCAGGAGCCATTTTAACTTAGTGCAGTTTGAAGAATATTCCAGGGATATTTTATGTTTTTATACATGATGACCCACTTATCATTTAACTAACCCGAGTTGCAGACGAAAAATAAATTTCTCGTGTGATTATCAGTTTTGCTTCCAAAACATAGATTAGGACATGCTCATTCCAATGAGAGTCATATGCCATTGTTTGGACACAAAAGATACATGTATAATTTTAATACCAGATTGGGCCGATGTGGTGATTTTTGTGGTAGATTCTAGCTCTCAGTCCCCCTCACACCCACGGCTGCACCACTGGTCCAGCCAAGAACATTTTGCACAGAAGCAGTCTTTCTGCGATAGCATCAATTTATCACAGCTACAGGCCTGCCAAAATTGCGGGAGCGATCTCTCAGGTTACGCAGAGGTTGCGCAACTTCGTGATGGCAAAACCTATTTTTCACTCTCGCAACAATTTTGGAAAAAATCCTGCGGTAAGCTCAGAATGAAGTTGAATACTACCATAATAAAGGCATTTAAGGTACCAATGGTCTCAGTACGATGCACTGGCCTTGTCCCTGGTACCCCTGGGCTAGAAGCCCAGGGGTACCGGGGACAAGGCCAATGAATCTTTCAGACACTAAGGTATCCCCATCTCAGTACACGAAACACTAGTTTGTGGGTTGCTTATTAAAAAAAACAGGTTACGCAGAATAAAATGGGTTATGCAATAACATTTTTGCAGGGCCTATTTTCAGGGTTAAGCAAATTAAATTTTGGTAGGCCTGCAGCTAATGTCTGCTTTAACACCTAACGTTGGTGGTAGCTTAATTGATAGTGGGTAACAATATAACAGAGAGCTCAAAAACAGATAAACATTAATTATGAGTTTACTACTGTAGCAACAAACAAAGAATAACAAGGGGGCCAAGTCATAAAACTGGTCACAAACAAACATTATTTCCTTCAGCATTTTACAATTGCCCAACGTCCAAGAGCTGAGAGTAATTTTTTCTTAAAATAGTTGTCAGCTGGAAAATCTTCACCACCATAATTTAGCCTTTTACCAATTCCCCTTTCCCATGTTTAAAAATGGTTGTAGGATAAAATGCACTTGGACAAAATGCCCTCGGACATAATACCTGTAAGCCCCATGCTGGATTGGAAGATGATGTCAGGCAAATGGTAAAATAAACTCTTTGACAGCTGATGAAAATCAAATTTGATTCACATTAGCTGTCAAAGAGTAGCCTTTCATTTATGGATTTTATGGACGTAAAAGCAATGTTAAGCCCTCCCCCCACCCCCCCAAAAAAGAGAAAATCAGACAGAAATTATGCAGTAGGGCCTATAAATTTTTGTGTACACCCCGACCCAAGAACAAGAGGGGTGCGTCCATCCCCATTAGCTCACCAACACATGGCAGGCAATAAATCTAGGCTTATTACAAATCTGCTAAAAATGCACGTGAAATTTTCTAAGTCCACAGTGACAAAAAAGTCGAAAAAAGTCCAAAATCTAAAAAAAATGTCCGACCAAGGGTTAATGTCATCTTATATTAATGCATTTAACACATATATGAAATATAAAAGACACAGCATACCGGTGATGGCCTAAACTCATGTACAGGAGAAGAGGTCAGAAATTTTCTAAGTCACACTGACAAAAAAAGTCTAACGTTGCATTAAAAAAGTCCAAAATCTCCCAAAAATGTCCGGCCAAGGGTTAATGTCATCTTATATTGATGCATTTAACACATATATGAACTAGAAACTGTTTTAGCAAACTAGAACATATGTCTCCCCTTCCTTTCTATTTAATGCACTGCAAATTATATTTCCATGAATAATATTGACAATCATACGAAATATCTAAGGTCTAGGTCAAAAGACAAAAAAGTTCTGGTCCGGACGAAGTTTTCCTTAACAAAGCACATAAATCTGACTTTCAGGTCACAGGTCAAGGTCACATGAAGGTCACTATGGTACGCGACACACCGGCTCATGGTGATACATCAACCTGCCAAATATCTAAGGTCTAGGTCAAAAGACAAAAAAGTTATGCCCCGGACAAAGTTACCCTTAAAAAGCACATTAATCTGACCTTCAGGTCAAAGGTCAAGGTCACATGAAGGTCACTATGGTACGCAACACACCGGCTCATGGTGATACATCCAAATGCCAAATATCTATGGTCTAGGTCAAAAGACAAAAAAGTTATGCCCCAGACAAAGTTTCCCTTAAAAAGCACATAAATCTGACCTTCAGGTCAAAGGTCAAGGTCACCTGAAGGCCAATATGGTATGCGACACACCGGCTCATGGTGATACATCCATATGCCAAATATCTAAGGTCTAGGTCAAAAGACAAAAAAGTTATGCCCCGGACAAAGTTTCCCTTAAAAAGCACATAAATCTGACCTTCAGGTCAAAGGTCAAGGTCACATGAAGGTCACTATGGTATGCGACACACCGGCTCATGGTGATACATCCACATTCCAAATATCTAAGGACAAGGTCAAAAAACAAAAAAGTTATGCCCCGGACAGTTTCCCTTAAAAAACACATAAATCTGACCTTCAGGTCAAATGTCAAGGTCACATGAAGGTCACTATGGTACGCGACACACCGGCTCATGGTGATACATCCACATGCCAAATATCTAAGGTCTAGGTCAAAAGGCAAAAAAGTTATGCCCCAGACAAAGTTTGTATGAGAAGAAGAAGAAGAAGAAGAAGAAGAAGAAGAAGAAGAAAAGAAGAAGAAAAGAAGAAGAAGAAGAAGAAGAAGAAGAAGATGCACTAAAACAATATGTCTCCCTTCTGGGAAGAGACATAAATATAAAAGCCACAGCATACCGGTGATGGTCTAAACTCATGTATAGGAGAAGAGGTCACACTGACAAAAAGTCTAACGTTGCATTAAAAAAGTCCAAAATCTCTGAAAAATGTCCAGCCAAGGGTTAATGTCATCTTATATTGATGCTTTTTAACACATACATGAAATATGAAAGCCACAGCATACTGGTGGTAGCCTCCACTCATATACAGCAGAACAGGTCAGAAAAAGTCCACACTAACAAAAAATTCTAACATTGCAAAAACACTAAAAATCAATAAAATATCACTGGTTAAGGGTCTGTGGGTAATTGCAGGCCATAGAAACACAGTATCGGTTGCATAGCAACAGGGCTGAAAGTCTAAGTGGACTGGTACAATAACTTTAACACAAGTGTTGACGCTGACACAAATGCGCCTCGGGTCATGACATAAGCTCACACAACTTCGTTGGTGAGCAAAAAAACAAATAAAACAAAAAAATATGGGGGCCCCATAGGGCCTATTCCAACATTTCCGTAAGCTACGCTCCACGCAGGTCTGGAAGATGATGTCAAGCAAAGGGTAAAGTAAGCTCTTTGAAAGCCCAAAGGAATCAAATTCAAATGGGAGACTTAAGTTTACAGAGCAAAAATGTATCACATCCCTCTGTGCTTCATTAACCCTTTACCCAACGCAGACGATATCAAAATTTATTATTTTAAATATCATTTTTTTTAATTTTTCAAAAAATTTCAACAAAACCATATCATGTGACCCCTCGTTGGAATGAGCTCGTTCCAACGAGGGGTCACATGAAATGGTTTTGTTGAAATTTTTTGAAAAAGTTAAAAAATTTATAGTAATTTATATATTTTTTATACTTACCAATGACCCAGACATAGCTGGTGCTAACTCTTAAAATATAGGGCCAAACACAAATTTTGCCCCCCAATCCCCAAAATTTGCATCTAAAACTAAAGAAAACATGTCCTGAAAGGCCCTCCACACCTCGCCCCCACTGCGCATGCGCAGTGTCAAGGACGTTCCGAAATTGGCGCCATTTATCATTCTAATAACCAGTGCCTGGTAAGCGCTATGTACTCAGCGGGGAGGCAAGAGTTCCCAACTCCTGGGAGGGCCATCCCCGTCTGGGTCATTGGTAAGTATAAAAAATATATAAATTACTATAAATTTTTTAACATTTTTATACTGTACCAATGACCCAGACATAGCTGAATAGTAAAAAGGCTGGAGGGCCAAGGACATAGAGCAAAATGGAATACGCTCAATAAAATAAAATAGAGTCATCCCCTGTAGGGAAAAGAAGAAATAGGCCTTACATGTATCTTTCTTATTTATTATAAATTAGAAAGATACAACACCTTCCAAAAATTAAGCTTCATACATCCATGTACTCTATTAATATCCAATAATCCTTATACTAATAATTTTTAAAGTAAGCCAATAATAAAGTAAGTCTAGAGAATAGAGACTCTTATACTCTTAAAAGTGTGTGAGAATTGCATAATCATGTCCGTTGACATATGCAATATTCAAAAGCTATACTTTAAAAACTAAGACTTGAATGAATTTTATAAACTTAAACTTCTCACTAAACAACCATCCCAATAACAGCTGAGAATTACTAACTCCGGAGGAGGTATCCCCTTGTTTTCATAGTAAAAACAGGTGACCCAAGGGAACACCCTCCCCCCCCCCTTTTTCTTGCCCTGGGTCAAATAGCCCAGAGCGAAGAGGGCAGCCGAACGGAGACACTGCCGAAACAGACAGCCTACCTAGCTATAGTAGCAACTGTTAAGTGAATGACATTCTGAGCAGTAGATAATAGACCTAACAATAGAGGCCTCCAGAAATGGACTCGATATTTCTGAGATAAAATTCATGAATGGATGGCTGAGCGCAATGAGCAGCCTTCAAAAATCTATAATAGCAACACTATTAATGTAAGCCCAAGAAGTAGAAGAACTCTTACTTCATGAGCCGAAATCTTAAGCACAACTGCTAAGCCAATGATATACCATAAGCAGTACGCTAGTTAATAGAATCCATTAACAATAAAATGGAGCGTAACGTCCTTCTACTAGACATCAAAGACAGAAGAAGCTTACGCCCTTGTAATAAACAGATATCTGTTTATAAATACACAAACTGTACCCGGAAAGAGTAAAGGCCTATGCCCATACGAAGAAGGAAGGACCTTAAAATAATAGGTTCCGGATGATAGGAGCCTAACTCTTATGCAACAATCCAACCTAAATAGTAACGGAAGTATTGATTCCGAAACTATGAAAGTGAAAATCATCCATCGATAGTGCATGAAACTCACTGACTCTACAGTAAAAGAGAAACCAACAGAATTACTGTTTAAAAGGTCAGAATTTGAAAACTACTGTTTCCAGAGGCTCAAATGATTACTTAGCTAAATAAGAACCGAAGTTAAAATCCGTATAGGAATTTAATCTAAAGATTCTAAGTCTATTTATCAAAAAGTTACTAACTGACTTAGATAAAGAGACAAAAGACTCAATAGTAAACTATCGTAGAGTGCATAGGTATGAGGTAACATAAACCTATAACCTAAATAACAACAGGCTGCAGTAGATCTTGTGAAACAAGTATACTAAAAAACTAGCAATGCGTAGTATGGAGGGATCAACCATATGAACATAATGATCCCTACACCACGACGGAAGAGCCTCCACTTTAGTCGCATAGAATAGCGAAGAAGAGGATCTCCTATAGTAAGAAATCGCGTCCAAAGCTCGTCCAGTACAGTGCTTACAATGCAATACGGACCACACAACGGAATACATGAAGGTTGCGACCTTGCTGGTTGTGATAAAGATGACACGATTTACCCAGTGAAAAAAGATCCTCACATAGAGGAAGATTTCACGTTAAGATCCACAGTAGACAAGAGAGTAAATTACTCATGATCTCTGTGAAGATAGAGATGCTATCAACAGAAATGTATTGTGGTTGTTTATCTTAGCAATACCTGCTAAAACAACAGCGCCGGAGGATACGCGTATCCTATCATTCCGTCCTATAGATCAATAGAGCGTTAACAGTATTAGCTCAGAGATCTGGACAAGCCAACACATACGTCTGCAATTGATAAGCAAGCTGTGTCATAAATAAAACATCATTGGGCGCTCCCATAGATAGCAAATCTGATTAAATACTTGTTTGTTGAGAGTCCATTCTGACAGCAACAAGCGACCCGTAAGAGAACGGGAGTGCGATAAAACAATCAGACGACCCAGAATATGACGGACCAAAACTGAACTTGGTGTACTATAACCAACAGACGGATTCTTTCCATTAAATTGAATAACGGAAACGAAAGAGTGCCTCCCTGGTTCCGGAGATACGCCACTACTGTCGAATTAAAGGACAGGAATTTGGGCATGCGTTTCTGAATAATGTTCATGCAAAGACATAAAGCAAGCCTAAAAAACATTATTCCGCGGAAGTTAAACTGATAGCTAAAAGACTGCGGAACCCAAAGACCCTGGCACTTCGAATCCGTAGGGATCAGTATATATCCCAATCTGTTTGACTGGCAACCGTCATAACCGCCACACTAGGGTCCGGCAACTGCGGCGGCACTCTCTGAGTCAACCACCGAATGTTTGCCCCAGTCTGAATCTCTTGTAACACTAGATAGACAAGAGAATGTATAAATCAAGCAATTCATGGATTGCCGGAAAGTTGCCGTCGAAGAGAAGCTCCTCCGAGAACGAAGCGACTCTGAGAGAGTTCTTAACCTACTATCCACGCGTGGATGTAGCTAGGGCTGCATCACGTCTAACCAACTCCAATCAGCCACTGAAGGGCGGAGTTATACGTGAACAAACTACTGCCCTCAAAAGAAATTACATTGAGAATAATATCCCGTAAATCTTTTCTTGAAGACGTAATGATAACGCCTCAGTAAGGCGGATTACGTATAATAAAGCGTCTAAGTTAAGTCTACTATACATAATGTCGTTCCCAACATTGAAATTGGAAAAGACATAAACGGCGAAAAAGAATATATGCAGTCTTTAATCACACCGTCTAGACGCATATGAACTCTCGGTATGCCCTGCTCTGCCAAAATAAACTATATGTAAAAAAGATAAAATGGCAGAAATGAGCCACGCGGACAAGAAACTAAACTATCATGCTTAGTAGCAGGCTTGTATATATATATATAATATATAGCGTCGAAAAATAAAACACATGTTGTAATGACAATATTGGACTGCGTCGGTAAGTCAGGGACAAAGTCCCTGTACCGATCGAAAAATCCGAGTCCAATGACGCTATAAGTCTCTTATCCAAGATCGCAGCAATGAAGTCCGAAAAATAATCACTGGAAGAAATGCCAGAAGATATGAAAGGCATCTTCCGATACTACTAAAGGGAAAACTCGAAATCTTTCGAATCCCTTTCGCCATCCTGTCGGACCCTATAAAGCGTTCGGTCGTCCGTAGCTTGATGCAACCGCGGACCGCACCGACCCAGCGCCGTCGGATAATTCCTGATTCGACCGAGAAACCGTCAATTGCTGGGATGCTGCGAAACAACTGTGCTAACTCGGATAGCATGTCCGTCACTGAGGCCTGAGGAGCAGCGGTCTTACGATGCATTGCCGCAGGAAGCTCCGAGATCGTTACCCCGTGCATACTTCCAATATGCGAGCGAACGGAGTGTATAGGCCTCATGTCCCTTGGCTACCGGATGGCGCGACCTATTCGCTGTGGAATCATTGAATGCCGAAACTGACCGGATACTCGAGGTCACGTAGCCAATGTGCGGTCGTGTGCCCTGCTGTGAGGATGAGGAAGCATTAAAGACAGTCTCTCGGACTGTCAATATAACGGAGCGTCCCGAGCAACGGACATATGCTCCGAAAGTAAAATATCTGAACCACAACATGCGGTCCCCTATGTTGTTGGCTTCCTCCGATCTGTCCTCAATCTGCCGTCACCGGATGAGTACTAAAGTAATTAAAGTGCTCGCATCACCCAAATCTCCTTCCTAGACCGCAACGGACGAACCCGGCAGCCGAACCATTCGATGAATGTACGCTAC
This sequence comes from Pictodentalium vernedei, assembly GCA_031216915.1. Taxonomy (NCBI): domain Eukaryota; kingdom Metazoa; phylum Mollusca; class Scaphopoda; order Dentaliida; family Dentaliidae; genus Pictodentalium; species Pictodentalium vernedei. The sequence goes on along the minus strand of CM062292.1, from coordinate 78,453,013 downwards.
ACCGGGTGAGCTAGCGAATGTCACTCCGTAAGCGATAGACATATTCCATGAGCACTTATTGCCGCTAACTCTTCATTAACTATGACGACAGAGGCACACTTTTGAAAGACATCTCCATAACTCTTCGAACAAGAAACCAGAAATGCTTGGATAGCAAGCATAAAATAATAATATATATAGCGTCGTTCAATAATTCAAAAGTTTGTGTGACATTATTGGACTATGTCGGAACTGAGGGACGATGTCCCTGAACCGAACCAAAAATTTCTAAGTCCACCGACGCTATCAGTTTCTTATCCGGCATCGCAGCATATGTTGTTCCGAAAGGGAAAGCTTGAAATCCACCGAATCCCTTTCGGTATCCCGTCGGACCGGATGAAACTTTCGGACGTCCGTACCCGCTTCCGCGGAGCGTCCCGACCCAGCATCGTCGAATAAAATATATGCGACAGATTCAGTTGATGCTGGGATGCTGCGATAAACTGTGCTATTAAGGAAAGCACGTCCGTTCCCGAGGCCTGTGCAGTAGCGGACTTACGATGCATTGCCGCTGGAAGCTCCGTGTACGTTGACTCCCGCACACTTCCTATGCGAACGTCCGGAGTCTGCAGGCCTCGAGTCCCCGGCTACCGACCCAGCGCTGTCGGATAATTCTCGATCCGACACCGTTTCTGTCGGCTGCTGGGATGCTGCGATAAGCTGTGCTATGTGCACAAGAATGTCCGGCGTCGAGACCTGCGGAGGCGCAGTCTATCGGTGCTTCGCCGAGGGTAGCTCCTCATCAGATGGCTCCCGCATACTTCCTATGCGAACGTCCGGAGTCCATCGGTCTCGAATCCCTGGCTGCCGGATGGTGTGACCTGATCGCCGAAGAATCCTTGATCGGCGAAGCTGGTAATATATCGGCGGTCACGCAGCCAAGGTGCGGTCGTGTGCGCTGACGAGAAGAGGAAGCCTTAGCAGTCTCAGCAGACTGCCTATACAACGGAGCGTCCCGAGCGACGGACGTATGCTCCGCTAACGACACATTTGTACCACAACATCTGGGGCCAGATGTTGTTGAACGAGAGAGGGGCCTCTCTCGCTTGCCGTCCGGATGGACCGGAACGAGCTATGAACCGGACTAAAAGGCTTCCTCCGTTCTCCCTCCGATCCGCCGTCACTGGGTGTGCATTAAGTTAATTTTATAGTGCTCGCATCACCCCAAAATTCCTTCTAGACCGCAACGGACGAACCCGGCTGCCGAACCATTCGGTGAATGGACGCTACACCGGGCGAGCTAGCGGACGTCAAAGGCCGTCGAACCTACTAGGGTCCTCTTAGGCAATTGGCGTATTACATGAGCACTTTTCCGCTAGCCCTTCATTAATTGTGACGACGGAGGCACACTGTTGGAAGACATCACAGATACATCACCCTAATCTTGATCGTCTGAAATAGAAATTGATAAAGTAGAGTGACCCTGCGGGGAAAGGACCGGAGTGTCCAAATCCCCAACAACATACCGTGACATACGCTTCCCATATTGTCATCGAAATCATACAATACAGAACAGGAGTTAATGCGAGTACACTGACCACATATAGAATGATAATAAGGTCAGAGGAAGACTTCCTCTTAAAACAATTGATCAATATCCTTTCAATGTGAAAAGAAAACAAGTCCTGGTACTCGCACTAACCCCTGGCAATCAAAATACATAATAATAATATGATCCATTAATATAGAAAAAATAATTGAAATCAAAATATTTTGAAAAAATATTTTTTCAGAACAGCCCAAGTTTCTGAAAAGTAACGTTGAGCCCCAATGGATCCCAAGCCTAAGTGTGGACAAAAATTTTTAAAATATTTTAAACAATTTATTCAACACTTACGAACAATAATAATGTATCTAGTTATGATTAAAATAACATAAAGATATTATTATTTAGAAATCCCCCCCTCACACAGAGGGCTGTTGTAAATGTAAACAATGAGTGTAAAAACACTAAAATAAGACTCCAGGCACCCAGGCCCGAAATCAGTTACCAAAAATACACCATCTGATGCAAAACAGAGACTTCCAGGGAAGAAACTGCAGAACATCAGATGGTAGATGCAGAACACAACGCCTAACCACCCGTAGGTGAAGACGTAAACATGGGGAAAGAACAGAATTCATTCTGTTATTAAGCTAAAACTCCCAAGAAATTTTAGTAATAATAATTACAGAAACTATGCCAAAAGCATGGGAGAATAGCAAGGGGGAACTTAAAGGACAGGGAGAGAGGAAAAACACTTGAAAAAACAGTGTAACTAAATAATCAGAATGACAACAAAATGGCTGCTGCCTTGAAAATAGGTAACTTAACATAATTTCATTAAAAAATTTTAAATTACAGCCCTGATAATATTCTGTCACACATTCTTTTCCTCTCCTCCTTTTCTATCCTCCTTAGAATCACCATTTCACTAATATTTATGTGTCTGGCATCATTTAAACTGAGATTTAAAAGCACAAAGATCAGTCAGATGTTAACTGATGAAGGGCCAAACTTAGAATGATAAATGGCGCCAATTTCGGAACGTCCTTGACACTGCGCATGCGCAGTGGGGGCGAGGTGTGGAGGGCCTTTCAGGACATGTTTTCTTTAGTTTTAGATGCAAATTTTGGGGATTGGGGGGCAAAATTTGTGTTTGGCCCTATATTTTAAGAGTTAGCACCAGCTATGTCTGGGTCATTGGTACAGTATAAAAATTAATATTTTTTCAACTGCTGAATTTGCATATTATGCGGGCGGATGCGGGCGATTCGTTGGGTAAAGGGTTAATAACCCCCCCTCCCCCCAACCCCCCATCCCCCTCTGGCACTTCACTCTCCCCCCCCCCCCCCCCCACTACAGCTGACAGCCTGACCCTGGTACGGTAGAGTACCAGGTAGACACTATGCTGCAGTACATAGCCCTATATCCATTTTGCGGGTCTCCTGAAGAATTCTATTCACAACTTGACATATTATTTAAATAGGCATTAAAATAATGTACTGTATATAAGGCCAAATAAAAAAAATGAATTGATTCTCAGGCAATTTTTTTTTCAAATCAGTGAGGGAGGGAGGATTTTATTTTTATATTTTTTTTTTAATTTTTTTTTTTTTCGTGTAAAGGGTTGAGTATACTCAGTAAATCTTTTTCTGTCTTGCCACTTAAAAAAGAGAAAAGGTTGTATTTTAGTGTAATTATAGTATACCTTTTATAATTAACTGCCGTAACAACAGCTAAAAGGATGTGTATTTTATTATTCTTTTTAATGGTATAAATCTGTCAAGCATCATGATCCATTAAAATAGGCCCCAGTAACCAATGCTTGGGGTAGGAGACCTTTAAAATGGGAAACATGGCTCTAAATGATTGGTTAAAGTTGAGTTTATATTGGTGTTGCGGCCATTATTAGCCATTATGCAGAAATATATGACCTTAAACACCAGCAAATAAATAAATAATTAAATCATGATCCAGTATATCAGAATTTGCCTTGTTACAGTTTATGGGAGAGTGCCTCTGGGCACTCTCCCATAAACTGCAACAAGAAAAACCGATTTACTGCAAACACAGCTAAATAATTATATGTCGAGAAATGTGAAAAAATGACCATTCCAAGTTTTCACAAATTCTTTAAAAAACATGACATAATAAAAATGTCTAATGAGGAGGTTCAAATCCAACGAGGGAGGGCCTGAGAATCAAAACATTATTTTTTTTTAGCCTAAATATATAAAGTATACTTATAAGAATATATATATGGATAACTACATACGTAAATGTATCACTACAGTGCAGAGTGCAAAGTGCCTTTAACCACTGAAGCCCTAAGGTGCTGGTAACAGTACCTCAGTAAAAAACAAATTGGTGGGCCCCTAGACTTCAGCCTCGTCAGCCTTATAAATATAATATAGCTCTGCGGTCCACGGTGACAGTCCTGTACATGTGCAGACATAATGTTGCAGACAATATTTAATGGGTTATTTGGTGGTGATTATCTGATTAAGAAAGAGATCCTCACAGTACACACTGAACCTTAATACTGCAAAACAATTCTCCTGTGAATAGGTGACCTAATATGCAACAATCAGAAGTACGTCCAGGCAATAACTGTCAAATTACCATAGCAGTGGCATCTGGTCAACCGTTGGCTGCATTTATAGGCAGCAAGACATGACCAGACATCAATGCCAGGCCACTAAATTTAAAGGCTTTGTAATGGAATTACAATGTACTAATGGAACTACCAGGAAGTGACAGGGCCTTTGAGAATTAAACCTGAGAAAAAACAGAGGATCTAGGCTGATCCATTGGAACCCTGTTAATTGAATAGGCACTCTGCCAATAAATATTATTCAATTAGCAGGGGTATTCAATTAACAGGGATCTGATCACTTTCCTGAATTTTAGTAATAAACTGAGCATTTATTCTGTTATATCTTGTTTGGCAGAGCTCACAGTTGTCAAACAAGATATAATAGATTAAATGCCTGTACTAGTAGATGTACTAAGGACAAATAGGGGTACACACACAAGCGGAAGTTGGGTGATTGTCTGGGTAAATTCCTGACACCCTGCAAGATTTTTTAATCCAATTAACAGGAGTTTGCTATATAACCTATGTGCAAATAACAGGTCAAATTTGTACTGAAGGTATGGTAAATGGGTTTGGGCTTGGAAGCTATATTCAATTAATACGGTTATTCAAGATAAACAATTAAGTGAGCTCCACTATACTAAAATTGTATTTAGTAACAAACTTGTCAACTAAGTACTCACTTCACTATTAAGTTCTCTGCTAAGCTGTAAGGCTCTATCAACTAAGAACACCTTATCTGTTAATCCAATGCATGCCGATAGGTTCAAATGTTGCAATTCAGGCAAGTTTAACAGCAAAGACTGAAAAGGAGAGAAACAATGAGAACTTTTTCTCTGTTAACTCTTTGCATGCTGCTGGCGGATATTCCTGCCCAGAGTTTCTCTTGTCTCTGAAATTAGTGTAATTTGTGCACATTTAATCATATTGTCTCCCTGTAAATGGAATGGACTTTTCACCAATGATTCCTTATGTTACATTTAGATTTATTTTTCATCACATCTAGCCATGGCTGCTTTAAAGCAGCCATGACTAGATTTGATGAAAAATATCTATAAAATACTCAACGGGTTAAGAGTTAATACTCTGAACACTGATGTTGAAAGATCAAAATTTCAAGCCACAATTTTTTCCCCCATAATGCAACTAGCAAATTTAATGAATTCAGTCTTGTTCGATTACGGGGAATATTTGTAGACACAAAATTTCAGTATTTTGACAACTGTGTACATTGGACATGGTTAACCCTTAAATCTGCAGATTAATTTTAGGATGATAAGGCCACACAAAGTAGATCTTCTGTTTCTTGGGCCATTATTTGTGAAATTGCATGCGGGCGAGCGGTTTTTTATTTTATTTTTTATTTCAGTAATTACTTCTTTGCCATCAAAAGTTCATGTTCTTGCTTCAAGCTTTAGGCCTCATAATCTACAGAATAGCATGGGTGGTGGTGTATTTTATCCCTTGAGTGCAAGAAGGCTTTGCAATGCTAAAGCATTGCAAGGCCTTCTTGTACTCAAGGTACAAATTCATCAATTTTTTTAACTTGGGTAAAATATCAGACATAAGGCCACACAAAGTAGATCTTCTGTTTCTCAGGCCATTATTTGTGAAATTGCATGCGGGCGAGCGGTTTTTTATTTTATTTTTTATTTCAGTAATTACTTCTTAGCCATCAAAAGTTCATGTTCTTGGTTCAAGTTTTAAGCCTCCTAATCGACAGAATAGCATGGGTGGTGCTGTATTTCATCCCTTGAGTGCAAGAAGGCTTTGCAATGCTAAAGCATTGCAAAGCCTTCTTGCACTCAAGGGACAAATTCATCAATTTTTTTAACTTGGGTAAAATATCAGACCTAAACCATTTAATTTTAATTTTTTTAAGTTTAAATTGGTTATAAAAAGAGAGCATGCGGCAGCCAAAAGGACCATGCGGGAGGGCCTGAGAAACAGATTTTTTTATTTTTTTAGGCCTAAACCATTTAATTTTAATTTTTTTCAAGTATACATTGGTTTTAAAAAGAGAGCATGCGGCAGCCAAAAGGACCATGCGGTAGGGCCTGAGAAACAGATTTTTTATTTTTTTAGGCCTAACTACCTCATATACATGTACATGGAGGCAGCTGTAGATGACATAACAGTGTTTCTACATTACTGTACAGGAAGCCAACAATGATGTAAAAACACTGTCAACATAAATGCTTCATAATAGTCAAGTTCTCAAGGAAGAATACACTTGGGACAACTTTTTGAGGGCAATATAAAAGAGGCACTTTGTGGCTAAATGGGGACTCGAGGGTTAACTCCTTGCATGCAGCTGGCAGATATTTCCGCCCAGCACAGGAAATCTCTTGCTATTGAAATAAGTCAGATTTGAGGATATTTGACCCCATTTTCCGCTGTAAGTTGTATAAACTTTTTAACCAGTGATCTCTTGTGTTAAATTTCCATAATTTTTTTTTAACAAATCTAGGCATGGTTGCTTCACAACAGCCATGACTTGATTGATCAAAAATATCTTAAAATTACTCAGCGAGTTAATAGTTAATATACCTCGGAATACATGTAAGAACACATCACAGAGTACTATAATCACATACATGTAAGTGGTCTCTTTCAGATCACATACACTTACATCAGTGTGTCAGATTCAGATTCTTAAGTCATTGTATACATACATGTAAAATGGTTACAAATAAACATATTGCACAAATATAATAGGCAGAATACCATGGGAGGTGGCATAGCCAAATTGGCTGTCTAACTTCAACCCCATAAAAAAGAGTGTAATTGCTAATGAGACTGTAACCAAATGAATCAACTTAGAACAATTTTTGTGATGAATAATGGGGAATGGAGCTCAAGTTATTTCATTGCCAAATATACGGTCCACTAGAAACACCAGTGGGAGGTTGGTGCTTCAGGGTTGGCAAGAAGCAGCCTGCTTAGTGAGTTCACTCTAAGACCCTGCTTAACACCTGAGAGTGACGCCAAGTCTCATCATGAACTTGGCGTCAATGAGACATCGACAAGGAGATAGGTCATTATGCTTGGACAAAGCTTTCTAGAGCTGAAACGCTTAACCAATTAATGTATCAGTAGCTGTAAATGGTCATTCTTAACTTTTTTCCCATTGTGGACAGCAGACGATTTTTGCAAAATAAATTCTTGAATTACTAAAAATTTTTAATTTTTGTCTCAAAAACATAGCTTATGACCCCTGATTGGAATGAGCTCAAAAAGCTCATTCTAATGAGGTATCATAAGCTATGTTTTTTAGACAAAAATTGAAAACATAATAAAATTTGAAGGAGATTTTTATATATAGTGCTTGCCGGTTTTGTCTATTACTTTGGGTAAAGGGTTAATGCTATAAATCATCAACAGTACGACAATAATTCAGCTACCTACTAAATCAAGTGATTAATCGGTTAACCAAGGTTAATCCATGTGATTAATCGATCAAGAAAACCCTTTGACCATTTTAGCGCTAAAGCTTTCTTGATTAACATTTTGCAAAATCATGATCAAATTAAGAAAAAACAAACAAAACTAGAGAATTGTAATTTGTTGGACAAATTACAGGCTTTCCCAACTTTTTAATGTAAAAAGGCAAACTGTATTGTACACAAAACTATCGATCATTTTTGAAAATAGAAAAATATAGTTGAAAAAAATATACACAAAATTTGCTCTTCAATAATTACTGAATATTTTCATGGAAAGCAAAACACGCCATGTCCGTTTTGCTTTGGAAAAAATAAGTACAGATGAATCATGGGCATGTGGGCCAGGGTGCCTGTGGGGACTGTGCCCCCCCTCCCCAACCCCCACCCCTGAGTCGGGAAGAAGCCGAAAATTTCTGGCAATTCAGTTGCATACAAGTAGGGGCATTATCTCCGTGGATGATGTTGTGTGTCATCATTAATACTTTATGTCTGATGCAAGACTCAACTGGTTGCCAATGCAAGAATTTGAGGATTGGTGAAATGTGGTCAAATTTTTTGGTGCCAGTAATCATCTTGGCTGCTGTATTTTTAATGCACTGAAGCAGGTTAACAGATTTCAGCTGATGTCCAAAGTAAAGAGAGTTGCAATAGTCCAGTCGAGATAGGACCATAGACTTATAACAGTTTTTAGTGTGTCTTGATCAAGTAGTTTTCCAATTTTGTTGATGTTTCTTATCTGGAAGAAGCAGCTCTTGCTCACTTTAGTGATTTGGTTACTCACATCGAAGCTATTATTAAAAGTAAAATCAAGGTTCAGAGTATTTTACAGTTAAAACTAGAAGTCCTGTCAGGAATTGTGAGCTTATTTAGGCTTAACTGTGCGTAAGAATTGCACGCAATTGCCATATCGAATGGCATCCAAAGCACGGCAGGTTTTCCTGGTTACTCATCGCAGACACAGGCAATATTTCTGCCAATGAACCTATGTACAGAATTTGATAGCCTTACTATGGTCATAACGCATAGATTAACGTGCAGATCGATATGCTATTTGTGTGTATTTCATGACAGGACTTCTAGTTTTAACTGTAGCTTGGGTTTAACATTGACATTGCCTATTTTCAGACAGTTGATCGGAGATTTGTCTAACTGATGTTTGGCACCCAATTGTAAAAATTCTGTCTTGTCCATTTAGATTCTCGCTGCACCTCTTCTAGGATTTGCATGAAAAGAATTGAGTTGGTTTAACCCTTTACCTAACACGGTGGCAGCAAATTAACCAGTATGAGGCTAATATGACTTGAAAATCCTGACCCCATGCCAATAAAATTGTATAAATCCAATGACATCCATATTTGTAAGGTTTTACTGGTAAATATTGTAAAAAATTTTTACTGGTAAATATTGTTAATTTTTTTTACTGGTAAATATTGTTAATTTTTTTTACTGGTAAATATTGTTTATTTTTTTTACTGGTAAATATTGTTTATTTTTTTAAAACAAAATATCAAATTCGGTCTATGTTTTAAAAATTAAAAAGCTATGTTGGGTAAATGGTTAATGCGTGTTATCAGTATACAACAGGGGTTCAACCATCGTGGCCTCATGGGATCCTGGGACACTTGTAGCAGGTATGGATTCTCACAACCATTTTCATGAGAATCCAAATGGATTCTCCAAAATTTAGAAGAAATATAAGCCCTGTGTTAGAGTGAGAAGCTTAGTACAGTACAGTCACCATGGACTGGTCATAATCCATGCGTGGGCAGTGATGTCTATACATGCATTTACCAGGTAATAAAAATCATAATTTTCAAAATTTTAATTAATGAAGCACTGGGTTGTACCCAGTGCTTCATTAATTAAATTGTTGATCATTATTCCTATAATTAGTGTTTGGAATATAATAGTATTGCATCCATGGAAATATTGCCCACCGTTGGAAAGTGACCAGTCTACGGCGGCTGTACTGTACACAGCAACAACAATGCCCCTGTGTAGGAATTGTTAGCCAATAGTAGAGGTTAGAGGTGTACATGTAACAATTATCAAAATATTGCAATATTGCCGACTTTTGATATCTCACATTATGATTTTTGTTCTGGAGACACATCCCCCTTCATCATACGTCTAATCCTCCCCCCTGTTGGGTAATGCAAGCCCCCCCTTGTCAGGGAAATCTTGGCACCACTCCTGTTTTGGTGCATTGGTTCCTTTCCTCACAACAATAATTTATTTTTTACCCATTCAAATTCTCTCCAGTAGGGACCAATGTGATCAGCCCCGCCTTATTTATTGGTGTTTAAGGTCACATACTTATGCACAATGGCTAACTGTGACCGGGACAGTTTTATGGATGGAGGAAGTCGGAGTACCCGGAGAGAACCACCAAGCATTGACGAGCAGCAGTCAGCTCCTTAACATTGTAACTCTGCTCAATCTCCGCTCAAGCAGGGTTACAGCAGTTGAAGACGTGTGCACCATCGACGTGCAGTACGCCTTAGTATACGGCGTCATCGTGCCCCCATGTAGGCAACCAGGATAAAGTGCCTTGCCCAAGGACACAACACAGGTCGTCTTGGACAGGGATTGACCTCAGGACCTCTAGCATAGAAGTCCAATAGTCTACCACTGAGCCACCCCGCTCCCTGATCAGCCCTGCCTTATTTTTATGAAATATATGAATGAAAAAAAGATGTTTGTGATTCCTCACCAAAATTGGACAAAATGTATATCACTTGATTTATATTACCTTGGCGCATAATCAGCTTCAAAATTTCCTGATCAGCTCAGCATCAAGACTTACCAATAGTGCACAGACACATATGGCTGCACATCAAAGACTTCAAAACAAGTCTTGATCGCCAGAAGATGTCCACATTTTCATTTGCATTTGTTTGGTGTACAATGGTGATCTCCTGGGCCTCTCGGGTATCCCTAGTTTCAGATGCAGATAGAAGGTGCCAACGAGAGAATATCACTCTGTGAATCATGTAAACCAGGTGGGATAACAAAAAAAAACCTCTGTGCGTTTGTTTGACATATACCGTATATGTCTGTGTATAAGTCGCATCTTTTTGCTTGGAAAAACGGGACCAAAATTGGGGTGCGATTTATACAAAAGTAATTATTTTTCAGCAAGTTTTCAACAGCGATATGAGGACTGAACGGACACCAGATCGGCCCATGTCGACGGTTTGTATCACAGCGATTCACCTGCTTTGAAAATTTGTTTATTTTATTTCACCTCTTTATTTCTTATTTCTGTGTTGTGCATTAACTTGATCACAAAATAAAATTTAAACAAAAACCTCTGTGCGTTTGTTTGACATATAGGTAGTGAACAGTTAAAACTAGAAGTCCTGTCACACACTGTGCACTTATCTAGGCTTAATTGCACGTGGGAATTGCGTGTAACTGCCATATCGAATGGCATCCAAAATACGGCAGGTTCTCCTGGTTACTCAAAGCAAACACAGGCAATGTTTCTGCCAATGGACCTCAAGGTTACCCTAAGGTCCATTGGCTGAAATATTGCTTGTGCACAGGCCATATGCACAGAATTTGATAGCCTTACTATGGTCATGATGCATAGATTGATGCGCAGATCGATTTGCTATTTGTACACATTTCATGTCAGGACTTCCAGTTTTAACTGTACTTCAGATCTGTAGAAAGCAATAAAAAGCATCCCTAATGACAGAGACACATTTGCAACCAGGCATGGAAATGAAATGTGAACAATCATTCAGGTTATATGGGGATTACATCAATTGTAAAATTCTAAAATGCAGTGCAGGCTACGAAAAAACAACACAGTATAAATTAACTTCCTATTTCACATGTTTTGCCAGTCAGATATGACAATCTTTTGAAACAAACTCAACTCAAAGGTTGTGCATTGCATCAGATTACTACCAAAGTGGCTTGCCATTTACATCTTAAAAGAATTCCCATCAAAATAAATATCAACAAATAAGGTGCAACCTCGCCAAAGTGAGATCACACGTAAGTTGATGCTATTTATTTTGGCAGATATTCTGTCAAGATGTAAACAACATGACTTCAATAGTAAAAACAGAGAAAGCGGGAACACATAATAACACTTTTTCCCAAAAGATTACCATCATTTTATATAGCGTAATCTGCTAACAGGTTACGATCTGAGCTCTTTATTTCTAGGCCTGTGTAACATTTAATTAAGTGGCTTTAATGGTTAAGAAGAAATTTTAACCGAGAAAACGAAAATGCTGATGAATGGATGACAGAAGGAAGGCAAACAAACTAAGATTAGAAAATTCCCTTGATTAGGTTAGAGCTAGGATAATAATATTGTACTGCACAAAATGAATATTTAATCTTCAGACCAACTTTTTCAATGCATCATATGACAAGATTTAATATTGAAAAAAATTAATGTCAAACAACATTTATTTAACCCTCTGTATTCCGGTGACAAAATGACAAAGTTTTCTGCAGCAAATATCGCCCATAAAGCAGTTTGATATTTAATCAAATTTTCCTTGTTTGACAGAGCTCAACATTTATGCAATAGGTTTTTTTGTTAGCAATATTAAACTGTTAAATACAGTAAAACCTGTCTTGAGAGACCACCTGTCTTGAGAGACCACATCTGCCAGGCACCGATTGGTTTTACTCTATAATGGACCTGCTATGGGAGACCACCTGTCTTGAGAGACCACCTGTCTTGAGAGACCTCTGTGACCTGATGATGATGAAGAATGGTTTCGCGCGCCGAAGGCGTGCTGGGACGATTTGGTGAATGCCCTTTCGACCCTCGATTACCTTATAATAGTGTTCCTTTTGCTTTTTCGTTCCCCATGTCTAAGTGTGTTAAAGGAGGAAAAGGATAGTGTCTAGCGGCCTCTGTGTCTTTTGCTCTTCTTTTTGGCGGGAGGAGGCTGTGGCGGTGATATTGTTGTAGTGGTAGTGGGTGTCTTTATGGTTGTTGTTGGTAGGGAGTTGTTTTCTCTTGTGAATTCTGCCATGTCTTGTTGTAGTTGTTGTATTTCTGGGTTATTCTCCGCATGTGAGGCTACTAGTTGGAGGAATTGTGGGTCTTCTAATCTGTTTTTGAGTTGTTGAAGTGCTCTGTCTGCTTCTTTGGCCATCTTATCTGCTCTTGTCTGATTTCCCTTGGACTGTTCTTCCAGGATTTCCCAGGATGATTTGTTGTTGGCTGGTGGTGTGGTTTCGGCGGCTACTTCCTCCTGGCCTTCTGGTACAGAAGGGAGAGGCGAGTGAGGATCGGGAAGAGGGGAGAAGGCAACTTCCATTTCCAACTCAGTCTCCGCAAGACCGTCCACATCTGGCATCTCCAGCTGTGAGGCTGGAGGCAAGATGGGTGAGTCTGCGGGAGTGGGAGTAGAAATGGTGGCTGCTTCCTCTTCTACCCTTTCCTCACCTTTTTCCCTCTTCCTTTCCAGGAAGGCCTCCAAGCGCCTGGAATCCCGGCGCTTGGTAGACGGGCTCTTCTTATGTTTTTTCTCTTATTCTTTTCCTTTTCAGGGCCTCCTGACCTCCCCGGGTGAGGACCAGTGTGAGAGGGGATCCTCTCACTAAAGGTGCTACCTCTCCCCGAGGAGGGTGGTGTAGTGATGTTTTCTTCTACTTCTACTTGAAATTCCATATTCAGGTGGACGCTCTTGCCTATTTCCTGGATAGTCCAGGAGATGGGGCAAGAGATGCCCAGAGCTGAAATGGCTTTTCTCAGACGAGCTGTTAATTCCAGGTTTTCCATTTCAATCAAGGTGTGAATCAAGGTGTTCACACTCTGAGATCAGAAGTGTGAATGGATGAAAATGAGAGCAGATCAATTCGCGATCATTTAGGAAGGAGGACAGTAATCTAAGCCACTGTGACCTGGTACCAACTTGTATTTTTATGACATAATGGACCTGTCTTGAGAGACCGCCCCTTTGAAGATTGAAATCATGACAAAAACTTTTTACCTGTTCTGGAATTGGAAAATCCATTGTGGTTATACTAACATAATTAAAAGTATTAAAAGCTCTAAATTGGGTTTCAATTGCTAACTCATTACAGATTGAGATGTTTTTATAAGACCCCTGTGAAAAGATTAGGATTATTACTGAATAAACAATTTCATACATACCTGAAATGTGACAGATAGGAATAAAAATAAATTTATGTTGAAAATCTTTTTGTAACAAATTGAAATGGACTGTTATAAAAATTATAAAATAAATTAGTGTTGAAAATCTTCAATGAAGATTTTCAACACTAATTTATTTTTATAACAGTCCATTTCAATTTGTTACAAAAACTTCATAAAAAAGAATAACTACAAAGTAATTACAAGAATCTATTCTTCTCCATTTCTGAATTTTGTGGTTGGTTATTTAGTGACTTGAAAAAAGCTGAAACCTGTTATGAAACAACACCTGTCTTGAGAGACCACTTTTGTGGGGGCCAAAGGGCGGTCTCTCAAGACAGGTTCTACTGTAGTGATTTGATTTAACTGATTGTGGTCCAGTTTTGCCATGTTTTGTACCTCGATTCAGATGGTAGGTGAACAACCTAAGAAGGATTAATTTTGTTAATCTTACAGTGGTTATTTATTTATTGGGGCTTAATAGCACTTTTGACAGCCAAGGTCACCTTGTGTGAACAGTTTTACAGTGGAGAAAGCAGTTGCCCCCTGTGGGTGTGGCAACTTTATTTGAACAAATTTGAATTGACATATATGATAAGGAACATGCACACCAAGTTTGGTTCAATTCTGCCCATTACTTTATGAGGAGAAATTGCTACGGTAAAGTTTACGATGGATGTATGATGGGCGGATGACAGACAGAAAGTGATCACTAAAGATTCACTTGAGCTTCGCTCAGGTGAGATATCTTGGCATTTATTTACATTCATTAATTTATTGGTGTTCCAGGTTCACTTATTTCTGCACAATTGATAATCGTGATGGAATAGATTCTCAGTTTATTCCTAGAATATGGAAAATGACCAAATCCCTGTTAACTGAATGCTTCTGTTAATTTCTATTGACAAAGTGGCTATTCAATTATCAGGGTTCCATCCACTGTACAATGAAATTCTGGCATTTGACTTTTCTTCAAAACAAAATCATAAAAGAATTTGTAGAATAATATAGGGTTTTATCAGCTTTTTGTTATTGTCTTGAAACTGTTTGCAGTTGCATTGGGCTAAATATTGCGCAGTAAAATGTCACGTAGCATATAATAAAAAGAAAATCTACACTATGTTAGTGAATATCGGGAATTATCTCATTCGTGAGGACCTGAAGGTATTATATTTCATGAGCGCAAGTGCTCATGAAAAATAAAACTTTCAGGTCCACACTCATGAGATAATTCCCGATATTCACTAAAGCAGCGTACATGTAGATATCTTCTATCCATTCACTAATGTTGTTGAAATATTCAAGTGAAATACTTCTGAAAAAATATAATTATATATGAATGTAGTAATAAATAGGGCTGCACAGTAATTCGGTATTTTACCGATACTCGGTATTTTTTTTCGATACCGAGAAATTTTCAACTTAATTGGTATACCGACTTTCACGGTATTTTCGATTAAAAAAGTCCATGTGTGCCACGAAAATGAGAAATGAGATGTATGTAGGGCTAACCAATTTCATCTCGGATCAAAGTTAGACTGAAAAATTACATACTTTAGACTAATGCGCTCCTGTTAATCCGTCGAAATAAGCTTCCAACGAATGGTGTGAAATTGGTAATTGATAACTTCGCAAATTCAATACATGGACATGCTGCTCCACTGCCCATAGCAAAATTAAGAGAACGATAAATTCAATGCTTCGTTATCCGAGTACATCCTGTCTCAATGTATTCCGTGTATATTGTTGTCTCAAGCTTGCGAGGTCTGGAATCGGGGAGTTAAATTGTTAGTAATGTCCTGGTGATGTAGGATAGTGGGTGCGTATCTGAGTACTTTCCCAGTGTTATATAGGCTTGTGATATTGTAGTCTGGCTCTGGTGTAGTATTTCCCCTGTGGCTAGGAATTTGGGGTGAGGTGAGCCGATGTCTGGGTTCACTATGATGTCATTTGTTCTTGCGTGACTCTGTTCTGTAGTATTCTTGTGTATACTGCCAATTGTTGGGTTATCCTGGGCATTTTTTGTTCGGGTTCGCATCGCAGTTTGCGAATCAAGATCTCCCATAAGCGATCTAATCACTGAAATTTGGTTCTCATTGTGCGATTAAACATTTTATGTGCTCATACAATATTCCAATTTAAAAATGGTAAAACTACAGATAAACAGTGCAAACAATACGCCAATTTATTTGGTTATGCAAAATGATAAATTTAACTACCATTTTACGAGTGTTTTCAGTTGACAAAACTCCACTACGATGTCGGTGCCCGTTTTCAAATCAGTTGACAAAACTCCACTACGATGTCGATGCTTATAAATTAGCACCCTTGATGTGCACCAGTCATTCTTCATAATCATCTTCCACAACTTTTTTTCATTCGGGTGGATCGATTTGAAAATTGCAAAGTCAGGGATTCTTCTGCCCTCTTTGGGAGAGGGTCCGGGGCCCAAACAATTGAGAAATTTTGAGTCATGAAGGCAGCGCTTGGGAATTTGTTTGGGAGAAGAAACACACAAAGAATAAGAAATGTTACCTTCATATTGAAATGAGAATATTAATACAGAAACTGCTAGATATATAGTACATGTAATACATTTTACAACAAACAGTCGCATGAAATAATGATCAGTCCCTGTAATCTCTATCAACTAAATTCTTCTTATACTATTAATGATGAAGATATTTATGCGATAGTCTACATTCTGTGGCTTTGCAGTTGTGTCTAGGAAAGTCTTGGTTGCCTATGTAGGCAGCCAAGACTTGCCTAGAAACAACTGACAAGGTTCCTCAGATGAAACTTGCAAACGTATCTAAAACTGCCTGTTGGGGCACCTATTTTGGCTGCAGTAAAAAGTGGTGAAAGTCAAAATTAGACCTTCAAGATTGAAAGAAGAATTACATTTTTATTTGAATAAGGACTGACACTGGGAAATTTTTGGTTTAAATTGGGAAAAAACATGCCAAAATGCCATTGGGATAGGGTTCCATATTCGGCCTCTGTAGACACCCAAAATAACCCCTGTATGATGCGTCTGCCATTTGTGGCATTTCCTGTTGAGATGCTTAATATAATATTCTTTGCGTTTAAATACTACATTGCAGCAAATACACTTGAGCAGCCCCTTCTGTAAATGTGTGACATTAACATGTCTCTCGAATCTCTGTCTAAATTTGTACATGTTGCCACAAAACTCGTGGTGAACATAGCCTTCCCCCCCCCCCCCCCTCAGTTGGGAATGTGCTTACATTGCTTGATTGTGATGTGGGGGTGTCGTTTCAATTTCCTGATCACAGGAGTGTGGTATGTAGAACAGAAAGTAAAACATGAATAACAACAATAGATCACTTTAAAAGTCTTTTCTGTTCAAACCGAATGGTTGTAAAGTGAAGATCCAATGGGCTTCACAATGTCTGCGCTGTTCAGAGGTATTAGGTCCCTCCGGGTCGGAATATAGTACCTGTATAATACAATAGCTAATGTCGGATATTGAGTGATTACTTCCATTGAAGTGGATGGCAATGGGGGGTGTCCCATTTGTGTTTGTATGTAAGTTTTCACATATGTGGATGTTAAAGTGTCTTTTCATTTCCCCAACATATTGTTTACCGCAGTTAATACTTTTATTTGGATGAGCATGATTTGGAGGATCTGGCTGCTCGCTTGGATGAGAGTGTCCTGTAATCTGTTTTTGGTAATATTACTGCGGAGGCTTCTGGATTATGGTAGGTCTAATCTCCGTGGAGGAAAGATTGAGTGACAGGCATTTCACCAGGAATAATGCCTGGTGTTGGAGTTTTAAGTTTTTTTAAGCATAGGTTCCTGATGTGGTGGTATGCAGGTTTGAGGTCTTCATTAACAAATGCCACCGGTGACGTGTGGCATTTTTTAGCTTTCCATTCATCATTGTCCGACATTAGTACTGTAGTGGTACTGGAGGTCGGCCCTAAACTTAGGTCACTCACTGAATAGAGACTCGCAGTTTTTGGTTTTTCGGTTTTGGTTCCATTTTTTTCTGGAAACCGACAAGAGATTTTCCTGGAAAACCTTCTTCACGGTTTTCTGTGAATTTCTGTCCACTACAGTAATCGCCCAGAATACACCAATTAAACGACAAACATTCTGGCTTGTATGGAGTGTTGCCCTTTAGAATGACTTTATGTCCTTCAATCAATTAATATTCTTGACGATTGTTGATTTGTTATAGGATTAGGTGGCCAGTCAGAGAGCTCACAAGGCCGGCTGAGCGACGTTGACCATACACTTTCTCCTCCCCCTCAAAAACATGAATCTTTACACCAAAAATGCAAAAAGGAAAACTTAAATGTTCAAGTTGGCAACAATGTGTGCAGGAAATAAAAAAATACTCACAAAATCATTTTAGGGAGTGTTTTTTTTTTTTTATTCTATCTATCCGAGAAACACGTTGATCAACGTTTCCATGAACACTTGCCATTGTGAACTCTGAACTTATGAATATTAATGACTGTTCAATGGCAATGATGATGTGGGTAAAACATCCCTGTCACTTTCAGTACCATGTTTAAAAAATGATAAGAAGCGATCTCAAACTGATTTTTATTTCATCTCTTCAATTTTTTTACACATATAATCCCAGAAAGAAACTAAGAATAAATTCAGATACCATTAATATTTATATCATGAGTTCTTAACCCTCAAAGATGATGTAGCCCCACATCACAGGAGGTGCAGTTATGGTGTATGTGCATACGAATTACAGACAACTCAGACCAAAGACCACTCGGCTCAAGACCAGCCAGACCTGTTTTGAAGACAACTTGGACCAGAGTTTAAGACAACTCAGACCTATTTTGAAGAAACCTCAGGCCAACATCAAAGACAGGTAGAAAATGTTCCAGGGTCTCCAGTGTGCCTAGATTACACATTTTGGCATGCATTTAATTTTTTTTCCTAGGTTTTCTAAGCTCCAGTGACTGCGACCTCAGCTTGAACAACAGTGACCCCCACCCCCAACGTGACATCAAGGCACTCTTCAAAACCTGGCTCCTCATTATGAGGCAGGCCAAAAATGCCTCTTTGCTTTGACCCCCCCCCCCCCTCCTCATCCACTCGCCAGCTAATATTATAATCCGCCACGACTCTTTCTCTAACGATTTTGGACAGACTTGTCTAAAAAACTGGTCAGAGTTGTCTTCAACATTTGTCCGACTTGTCTTTGATGTAGGTCCGAGTTGTCTTCCAAACAGGTCCGAGTTGTCTTAAAACTGGGTCCGAGTTGTCTTCAAAACAACTGGTCCAAGTTGCCTTCAAAACTGGTCAGAGTTGTCTTCCAAACAGGACCAAGTTGTCTTGGAAACAGGTCTGAGTTGTCTTGGAAACAGGTCCTAATTGTCTTGGGCCGAGTGGTCTTTGGTTCGAGTTGTCCTCATCCCGTGCATACACATGATGGAGAAACAGAAACCAAGATAAAGAGAAGCCCCCACCACACTGATCCATTATGACATTAATAATGACAACTTAGTGAATATTAATAACAAACAAAAACAAGCCACTGGGCATATCTATTAACACTAAAAATACAATAGCTCATGTTAGTCATGTATAAGAAGAACCACACAATGGAGATCAAAACGCAGGGCACGAAGCGCCCACATCCATAAGGCATAACAGCTGCATCAATTAATATTCATAAACAAATGAAACTTGTGACTGTAGTGACGAATTGTGGGATGTTGTTTTCAAACTTCGAAGAAAAGGTCATGGTACTTAATTATTTGTCCATATCTTGTGATTTTAAATCAAAATAATAAAATAACACTGCATGCTTACAAAAAAGATACCGGCGCTCAAAGTGTGAAACCTTACAAATAGATCTCCATGAAAACATCAAAATATTCTCTCAGTTGTTAGGAAATAGGTTTTTTGGGGGATCCTGGAATTGAACATTTTCCTGCCGCGGGCCGAACCATGGTTGGTCCCTGGTATAGCGACATCCCTTTGTCGCCCTATCATGGCGGCCTCATTTTTTCACAAGCAGATACACTGCCAGTGATTGGGGGTGGGGGGTAGGGGGCTATACCAATCAACAAATCTGGCTTTCCTCGCAATAAAACGCCAATTTCTTATTTGAAGTGCTTCGTCTCTCAAGTTCTCAACACTATTTTTCTCGCACAGAAATTCCAAAACAAGCTATAGAAATGTTATAGTCTGTTTTGTATCTGGTCACCCGACTATACGAAAAATGGGAATGAAATGACAGCAAGAACACATGGATTGAATGGATTCAATTGTTTTATTCACTAATTTGTCAGAAAATATGTAGGTGTCATTTTCATGGCGTTTTTTCAACATTCTGCAGTAAATTTCTTACCCATGTCATCTGTGATGGCACTTGTCAAATAATATAAAGCAAACTGTTTGACAACTTGTTCTGACATTATGGCTCAGTCAAAAGCTAGGCCCTATATCTTGATTGCCACTATCCATTATTCAATTACGAATGTTCCTAGAATAAACTTGTTCATAATACATCCATAAAAAAAACTTTTCATACAGAAAAGAAAACCGAAACCGGAACCGAACCGGGTTTTTTTCCTCCAAAAAAAACCGAAACCAAACTCCAAAAAATGAAACTGCCAGTCTCTATCACTGAGTCTACGGCTGATATTGGCTCAACCATAACTTCAGCAACAGGTCGGTTATGCCCCATGTTGCCTATCATAAGAGAGTGATGTGGTGACAAAGTGGATTCGTGTGGTGTGCTGGTCTCTCTTGCTGTCAAGGGTTTTATATCTAGTCGGGAGAGATTCAAAGATGACCAACATTCTCAGGAAACATCAATTGTTGTAATGATGCTGCTACAATGAACAGCCCTGTCATAGTATAAAAAGAGATATGGATGGAAGGCTGGATATACATGTACATGTAATGAAGTCCAGAAGCAGCAGTTCAAAGTTTAATATACATCCCCAAACATACCTCCTCCCCCCCCCCCCCATCCTCCCACCCTCGCCTTGACTGCCTGCCTCCCACACTGCCTCATCTCAGGATATATTACTATTCCATGCACTGAATTGAAGGTACAATATTGACTGATGCTAAGGAGGTGAAATTTTGTGAGTCTGTATGGCTCACATTGTCCAGAAGCAGCCGTTGTTGTCACAGATTATGGTGAATACAGTGGAGCCCACTTAATTGGATATCTCTTAATTGTATATCCCTGTTAATTGAATATAATTTTCAAACACAAAACCACTTACCATACCTTCAGTACAAATTTGATCTATTAATTACATGTGGGTTGTAGAGTAAACTCCTGTTTATTGTATATAAATTTTTGTAACATGTCGAAAAAATTACTGTGACACGCACTAAACTCCCCTTATTTATCAACCTTTTTGACCTCACTACATCCAATACAGGTATTTATTCTATTATATCTTGTTTGACAGAGCTCTGTGACCTCTGTCAAACAAGATATAATAGAATAAATGCAACTGCCATCTCGAATGGCATCCAAACCACGGCAGGTTCTCCTGGTTACTCATAGCAAACACATGCAATGTTTCTGCCAATGGACCTCTGGGTTACCCGGAGGTCCATTGGCTGAAACATTGCTTGTGCACAGGCCATATGTACAGAATTTGATAGTTTTACTTGGGCCATAATGCGCATATTAACGCGCATATCAACGTGCTATTTGCGCGCATTTCATGACAGGACTTCTAGTTTTAACTGTAGGTCCAAAGGCGCTGGTGCTTCATGATTCACAGACAGCTTATATCTTATATATACTACTCAAAGTTTGCTAAGCACCACATATTTGACACATCATTGTGAAATTTGCTTGTGACAAATTTGCGATATTTTTGGTGGATATGATTGAGGAATGTATTGAGATGGTCCCCAGTGTTTACATTAGCTCCCTTGACAGGTAGACTTTTCATGACAGTCATGGAAAGCATGTACCACTTGATTTTCATGATATTTTCGCAAACTGTCCACATGTACATGACATGTGTAGGGTATTCAATCTTCATTTCAACACAAACCCTTGTGATTTAACGATTGAATATGGCAAATGCAAATGTAAGAAGACATTTGTCTGAAGCAGAAATGTGCCAGGCTGATGGGATGGTGGAGCAAGGGGATACGCATCGTCAGGTTGGTGAAGCCCTTGGTGTGCACCATATGCTGATCACCAGAGCCTGAGCAAGATTTCAGCAGTATGGCACACGAGTAAGACGGCATGGTGGTGGCAGAGACAGGGCAACATCTGCAGCTGAAGACTGGTTTTTGATCATTCAGGCCCGCAGGAACCGCTTTGCAACAGCAACCCAGCTTCGCAGTGACCTTCAGAATGCATCCGGGGTAAATGTTTCGATGCAGACTGCCCCGGCAAGGTTGCACGAAGGTGTCTCCGATACAGAAGACCATGTATTCGCATTCCGCTGTCTCAGTAACACCGCCAGACACGATATGAACGGGTCATGGACCATGTTGGATGTTCCAGAGAAGATTGGCGACCTATCCTTTTTACAGATGAGTCAAGGTATTGCCTCTACTACACAGATAGGCATTCTATGGTATGGAGAAGTCCAGGAGAGCGATTCCATGCAGCCAACATTGCTGGACATGACCGCTATGGTGGAGGGTCAATAATTGTCTGGGGCAGCATCAGCTGGATGGACTACAGAGCTCTGGGCCCTTGACCGTGATACACTGACTGCACAGCGGATATTGATGAGATCCTGGATGCCCATGTCAGATTGTATGCAGGTGCAGTGGGTGATAGATTCATTCTGATGGACAATAATGGCCATCCTCATGTTGCCTATGTTGTCCAGAAGATCCCCTGACCTCAATCCAATCGAACATGTCTGGAATGAGTTGCAGCTTGCAAGTTCAGCCCGTCCAGTCAAGCCAAGAAGTGTCCAGGAGCTTGGTGCCATGATGGTCCAAGAATGGAACAACATCCCACAAAGAACCATCAGGAACCTGATTGGGGGCATAATAAGGCGTTGTCAAGCTGTAATTAACAGTAATGGGTCTCCTACTCGATATTGAGCCCATACCAGTTCGCTCCGTCAACTTTTTGGCAAATTTGAAAAATTTCCTCTTCTACCAATAATATTCATTTTCCATGGTTATCGTATTCAAAAGCTAAAAAATAATATCAAGCACAAATAAAATCTTAATTTCTGTATTTAAATCATTAAAGATATAATTAAATAAAAAATATATACACTTTTCATAACAATATTTCAACTAAAACGTAAAACAGGTAGTTGGATATACTTGGTGCTTAGCAAACTTTGAGTAGCATATGTATAGAATATGTCATGTCAATAAAGATAAGGCCTCATATAAAGAAGATTTTCTGTTTCTCAGGCCATTTTTTGTAAAATTGCATGCGAGCGGGCAGTTTTTTTATTTTATTTTTTGTAATTATTTCTTTGCTATCAAAAGTTCATATTCTTGGTTGTTTTAAGTCTTACGCCTTATCATCTATAGTCCAGAATAGCATGGGTGGGGGTGTGATTCATCCCTGCAAGAAGGCTTGTTGCACTTAAGGGACAAATTTATCAATTTTATTAACTTGGGTAAAATAGAAGACATAAACCATTTATTTTTATTTTTTGAACTTTGCAATGGTTATAAAAAGAGAGCATGCAGTAGCCAAAAGAATCATTCAGGAGGGACTGAGAAACAGATTTTTAACTTTTTTAGGCCTGAACTACTTACTTACTTTCAGGTGACTGCATTTGAGTTGCACACACACACAATTATTCTCTGTTGGCAGTTGCATTATGGTGTAAAAAGATAGGGGAAAAAAATAGTGTTGGCCTCTGTCTCTGTTTCAATAAACAATTTCTGAAAGAAAACTGGAGTTGGGGTGGGGGACATATGCCTCCTGTGCCCCTTCTCTTTTCCTATGCCTCTGAATTTGAGCGAGGTAAAGAGGGTTCCCTTCTTAAAAATAATGAGAGTTCCCATATGCCTCCTGTGCCCCTTCCCTTTTCCTATGCCTCTGAATTTGAGTGTGGTAAAGAGGGTACCCTTCTTAAAAATAATGAGAGTTATATAAAAACTTACATGTACATTACTATCATTCATTGAACAACCTTCAAGATGCAGTACTGTTAAATGAGGTGCCATTTTTGTGCTAATAGTAAAATACCTATCAGCTTCTGATACATCTAGGTACTGAAGACTGCGACATCTGAAAAAAATATGTATGTAAACGTACTGATTATATGAATGAAACTTGTGTATGGGACCACAATCGATACATTTCAAAATTCTTTGTTGCACATTTGATACAACCAATAAAATGTAAATGCAAGAGTTCTCTTACATGTACAGTAGAACCTGTCTTGAGAGACCGCCCTTTGGGCCACACAAAAGTGGTCTCTCAAGACAGGTGGCCTCTCATAACAGGTTTCAGGTTTTCTCAAGTCAGTGAATAACCAACCACAAAATTCAGAAATGGAGAAGAATGGATTTTTGTAATTACTTTGTAGTTGTTCTTTTTTATGAAGTTTCTGTAAAAAAAAATTTTCAACACAAATTTATTTTTATTCCTATCTGTCCACATTTCTGGTATGTATGAAATTGTTTATTCAGCAATAATTCTAATCTTTTCACAGGGGTCTTATAAAAACATCTCAATCTTTAATGACTTAGCAATTGAAACCCAATTAAGAGCTTTTAATACTTTTAATTATATCAGTATAACCACAATAGATTTTCCAATTCCAGAACAGGTAAAAAGCTTTTGTCATGGTTTCAGTCTTCAAAGGGGCGGTCTCTCATGACAGGTCTATTATGGCATAAAAATACAAGTTGGTACCAGGTCACAGTGGCTTAGATTACTGTCCTCCTTCCTAAATGATCGCGAAATTAGTCAGAGTAAACAATGAAATGTCCGACAGTGTCCCCCTAGAAGCAGCCCCCCCCCCCCCAGGATCCATCCTCAGCCCCCTCCTTTACATCTTCTATGTAAACGATTACAAATTCTCCGAGGATCGTGTTCAAGTCTCCCAATTCGCGGACGACAAGGGTCTCTGGGACTCTAACAATACGGCCAATCTACTCCAAAAACCTCTGCAACGCGCTCTCGAAGACCTAGAACAATAGTGTGCCAAATGGAGAATAAAGCTGAATGCAAATAAAACCCAACGAATCACCTTTACTCGCAAGACAAAAAACCATGACCTTGACCTCAAACTAATGGATAAAGTCCTCCCAGAATGCAAAGAAGCAAAATTCCTTGGCATAACCATTGATCAAAATCTATCCTTTAACAAACACACCAACGATATTGCCCGTAAAGCAACCAAACGGATTAATTTATTAAAAATGCTTAAGGGAACTTCCTGGGGTGCCAACCAGGCTACTCTACTCAAACTATACAAAGCCTTTGTGCATCCAGTACTCGAGTACGGGGCGATCATCCTAACTGAGCTCAATCAAACAAATATGGAAAAACTTCAGAAGGTCCAAAATCACGCGCTTATGGTCGTCCTCCGTGCCCCATGGGATACACTTATCTATCAAAACACTAGACGACAGAGTCGATATCCCCACCATAAAAGACCGCCTTACCTCTCTAGCCACGAAAAACCATGACCGGCTAGCCGATAGCCATCTAATATCCGAACTACAGGTAATTTGTGAAAGCAGACAAAAACCCCACAACGCCAAAACTTAGGAAATACTAACTAGGACTTATAACTGAGGGCAAAATGCCTAAACTTAAGGAAATACTAACTAGGACTTATAACCGAGGACAAGACAGGAAAGTAACACCTCTGGGTGTAGCTCTGTGTTTAAGCCTGCTCTTCGCTACCTCAACTATCTAAATAGGCCGATCATTAAAATAGGACTTTTAAACGAGGAAAAAACAGTAGCACCCAAGGGTGTGGCTCTGTGTGTAAGTCTGTTCTTCACCTCAAAACAAAATAGGGAACAAACAGGCAGATTAACAGCTCAGCTGTGGCCTTCTACCAGAAAGGGCTGCCTTCACCAACTCAACTAAAGTAACTAAAAATCAGAAGCCTTGAGTGAAAAAATAGGGAACGAGAAGGTGAGCTAACAGGCAGATTAACAGCTTAGCTGTGGCCTTCTACCAGAAAGGGCTGCCTTCACCGACTCAATTAAAATTACATCACGTTTAAAGACTGTATAAAACTAAACATGCTCAAGAAAAAAATAGGGAACGAGACGGTGAGCTAACAGGCAGATTAACAGCTTAGCTGTGGCCTTCTACCAGAAAGGGCTGCCTTCACCGACTCAGCTAAAATTACATCATATTTAAAGACTGTATTTAACTAAATATGCTATCTTCATTTTTTATATCTTACATGTACATATTCTAATGATAACTAATTCTGCCTTCTTCTTTTAGCAGGTACACAGAAGATGCTTTGTGACCAGCACCCCAATAACCGCTATGGAAACTATAACCATTATAGATACTGTAACCCCCATGGTTCCTGAACATCCTCTACTCCATCCCTAGAAGTGGTCGACCACTTCAAGGGAGGCGAGCATTGGTCCTGTGTCCCACCTCTGCCTCTTTTTATAAGCGTCTATTTTGCACATTCTTTGACCCAGCCAAATATGATCATAATGCAGGCCTGCCCCCGAACCAGGGAAGTTCGGGTCTTCTTTCTGGTGGTCCCTGAAAGGGGTCGTTGTTGTTATCTTTCCAAAGATGTCCTTCCACAAACATAAACACAGACTAAGACAGCCTGAGGCAGACTATACTTGCCAATGATGGCCCACCATCGATATCATCTCCCAAGTAGCAGACTATACTTGCCCGAAAATAAAACACCACAGCACCCTCGGGGAGAGGTAGAACCTTTGTGAGAGGACCCAACCTCCCACACTGGTCCTCACCTGAGGGTTCAATCAACATCAATCAACGCAGCCATCCTTCCACCCGTGACACCTTAGCCAGAAAATTTTGCCGAGTACCTGAAGCTTTTCCTCTTTCAACACGCCTTGACATAAATCCAAAAGATCTCAAACAGCCAATGAGGGTCGAAAGGGGCTTGCCCCAAACCGTCCCTGTGCGCCTTCGGCGCACGAAACCATTCCGTCCGGGTCACAGTGGTCTCTAAAGACAGGTGGTCTCCCGTAGCAGGTCTATTATAGAGTTAAACCAATCGGTGCCTAGTAGATGTGGTCTCTCAAGACAGGTGGTCTCTCAAGACAGGTGGTCTCTCAAGACAGTGGTCTCTCAACACAGGTTTTATTGTATATGTACAGTACAGTCATCACCATAGACTAGTCACTTTCCACAATGTTTCCACGGACACAATAATATAAGATTCCAAAAACTAATTATAAGAAAAATCATCAAAAATTTAATTAATGAAGCACCGGGTACAATCCACGTATGGATTACGACCAGTTCAAGGCGAATGTACTGTATGACCAGTCCACAGCGACTGTACTGTACATGTATTAGCAACCTGCCAATAATGATTAACAGCTCGCCATCTAATTAAAAACCCTCAACTTCATCTCAGGTCACCTGTAAGGCCTCCAGCTGTTAATCATTTATGTTGGGCCACTAATGAACCATAATGTTCCTGAAAATGATGTTATTGTTTTTTTAGCAAATGAAATCTGACAGCTTTTTTGCTTGTACATTGTACAGTACAGAGTCGCCATGGACTGGTCATAAACCATGCATGGGAAGTGATGTCCATTAAGGTTCTAACGACTGGTCGACATCGAACTGAAATCCACAGTCGACTAGTCGCTACTTGTAATATTGAAAGAGTAAATTGTCTATCATGGGAAAAAGTGGGTTAAAATTCGACCTAAAATGCATTTAAAGCTTCGCATACCAAACACAATGTGCAAATGGAACATTAAAGCAAAGCTTGTGCACCTACATGTATGTGGATATGCTTCGTTTCCTTGCAGTTTCATGCAATTCGTGACTCCGACAACGTCAGAGGCAAATGCTAACTCTTAGTCTTTGAAATGTAATGCACGTGTTTTGAGTAGAATTCAGGTGGTTAAATCAAGTAACATAACTGCAGGACATTAAATTCATAGCTATCAATAAATGTTATGAAATCAATGATGACTTTAACCCTTTACCCAACGAATCGCCCGCATCCACCCGCGTAATATGCAAATTCAGCAGCTGAAAAAATATTATTTTTCGAACAATTTCAACAAAACCATATCATGTGACCCCTCTTTGGAACGAGCTCGTCGAGCTCGTTCCAAAGAGGGGTCACATGATATGGTTTTGTTGAAATTTTTTGAAAAAATTTAAAAACTGATATTTAAAATAATAAATTTTGAAATCGTCTGCGTTGGGTAAAGGGTTAAAGAATTCGAAACAATACAACTATACATACAACACAATTTTAAATTCCAAGTTATCCAACGACAGTAACTTCTGTCTGATTTCGCTTTTTTGAATGCATGCAGGTTTGAAATTTACACAGTCTCACTAAGCTAAACGGCCTGGAATTAGAATCACTCTTTTCACTGCTCCATTTCAAGAAATTTGTTAAAAGTTAAAACCAACTGCCAATCTCAATAACCTCAAGAATGTAAGTTTCAGCATTTTGGAGGTAAATGTGAATGTAACTTTGGGTCACTGAAGAGTCGACCTCGGATGATTCGGACCCAGGAAGAGTCGGACCCGATTCTTTTTTTTGAGGAAGACTCTGCCTCCACAGAGACTGAATCTTCTCATCTTTGATGTTGATTCTTCCTGGGGAAAAATCAGTTATTACCCAAGTGAACTGTCCCCCCCACTCCCCCACGCCACCCTCTACCCCAGATTTTAACATGGACAAGACTTCAGACATTGTGGACAATTCACTCCAGTTGCTACAATGTACATGTAATGTCTTTTTGGAAACTGCCGAATTTCAATGAATATTGGAAGGCTTGCAATGTTTTTGAAATTTGATAGAAAGCACTACAGTCATATACCCCATGTTATACCTGACATTGTAGATTTCTCTTGTCACAATTTTTATTAGTTGTCTTATTTTAAAGAAAATCAAATGAGTGTCAACCATATTGATAATTTCGGTATCGTTTGATGCATCACTTTGGAATCTTATATAAATAAAGGTATAAACATCATTTCATTATGGTTCGAGCAAGGTAGAAGCGGAATTAAGCATGTACTCCTTGCCTCAGTACCAGTTGATATTCGCAATGTCCCAGCTATATCCAATTGGTAAAGTTAAAAGTAGAAGTCCTGTCATGAAATGCGCACAAATAGCATGTCGATTTGTGCGTTAATCTACGCGGAGGTAATCCGGAGGTCCATTGGCAGAAACATTGCCTGTGTTTGCTATGCGTAAACAGGAGAACCTGCCGTGCTAGGGATGTCATTCCATATGGCAATTGCGCGCAATTCCTACACGCAATTAAGCCTAGATAAGTGCGCAGTTCGTGACAGGACTTCTAGTTTTAACTGTAGTTGACTGGGAATACAGCCATATAGAATCCGTTGTTAGGATTTACTTTCGAAAATTTCAGTTCACAGCTGGTTTCAAGGGAATTAAACGACATAAATAGCTTTTAATTTAGAACACCGGTTACTGTGGATCGAGTCAACTTTTCACTACCGCTAACATGTGAGAATCACTTGGTGACTGTTACAGAAAATAACTTACCACAGTAATATGATGTTATTCGATTTATTTGTGACAAACAACAAGATCTTCAATTGTTTAAATACCTATACCTCGGATGGAAGCACATAAGAGTTTACGATTGCCTTTGTGTTTATATGCACACAGGAATTTGTGAGTTCTGATGTGCTAGATGCCGATTGTTGAGTGCACTTGTGGCCTGGAAAAATTTGTACATCTAATGATCAACTTTCAAATTTAAATTTACGGGGACAGGAAAGCCTTGACTAGACGACACCGTCTCGACTTTGGGGTATCGACTAGCCTACCTTGGAACTCCAGAGTCGTTTGAACCCTAATGTCCATGCATGCGTTCACAAGGTAATTAGAGATGGGCAGTATAGACATTTTTGGTTGGGTATCAGTATTGGTATCTTTTCTACCAGATACCTCAGTTTTGGTACAGCATTCGGTATCCATATCAATATATTTTTAATAGACCCTTTGAAACCTGTTTAATTTAGTATGACACAAAACAAGTTTTAAAAGACCAAATGTATCACCACAGACCTTTTTTGATTCATTTCATTTTAAATCAGTTCACATATGGCTGACTGTAGTCTGTATGTGTGTGTGTGTGTGTGTGGGGGGGGGGGGGGGAGGGGATGGGTGTGTGTGACTATGTGTGTGTGCCTTTCAGTTTGTAATAAATCAGTTACCTTAAATCTGGCATAAAATATTCCCTTCTGGATTGATAATGTGATGCCACCTGCCGGTCTGAATGCGTGAAAAATTGTGCCCATTGACTTCGTGTTTCGGACATGTTTTGTCAAGGCAAGCAAAACTGTGATTGGCACTGCACAAAATTCACTTTTATGGGGGATTTTCCCAGTACCAAATTTTTCGGTAATTTCTTCCACCCTCGGTTCGGTATTTCGGTATGATATCAATACCGATACCATACTGCCCATCTCTGCAGGTAATAAAAATCATCATCAGCAAAATTTTAATCAATGAAGCACAGGTTCTACCTGGTGCTTCATTAATTAAATTTCTGATGTTTATTCCTATAATTAGTGTTTGAAATCTAATATTACTGCATTCGTGGAAATATTGCCCACCTAAGGAAAGTGACCAGTCCACAGCGGCTGTGCTGTAGGGGCAACTTCCCTGTGAGGTTATAAAACAGAATCCAATGTGTTCCTTTGGGCCCTGCAAATCTAAAATTTTCAGTCATATTGAAAATGGAATCAAATCAGGCAAAGGATTTTGAATTGAATCTAACTGAATCTCACAGTTTTTCAAATTTAAAATTTTAGCTCTTCCTACAATCGTAAATATGAGCCCAAGGAGACCTTGTTTCCAAGAAAAGGCAATCTGCAATGTTACCCTCAAGTTAGGTCACTATTCTTTTTTTTATTATGCAAAGCAACCAAAAGAAAATTTTTTGGTGCCAAATTTTGATCCCAAAAGCAGTATATTGATGTCAAACAAATTTTTTTAGTGGCACCCGACAGCGTGAAAACTCAGGGCTTGCCTTGAGTCGGGGCTTATCAGCCCAGGCCCCGAGATCAGCCTCGAGGAGCACTTGCTGGGGGCTTTTTTTTCAAGCCCCGACATTTTCCACAAAAAAGCACTAACAATAATGGACAAAATGGAAAATCAGCCCCGAAAAGGCTCCGACTTCAATATGTGGGGGACTTTTTTTAGGCCCCGACCATTTTACTCAAGGCGAGCCCTGAAAACTGTTGCCAAGCCACTAGAATTTAAAGTTTTGGGATGGTAAATATTGTGGAACTGGCAAGACTTGAAGGGTTAAAGTTTGGTGTTAGATACAAGCCTCCCAAAAGGTCAAGAGTCAAAGATTTGGTGAGTTTCATACCTGAAAATCAAAATTTTCTCACACTCGCCCAAACTATGCTTGGCCCGGTGCTTGTGTTCTCCCCAACTCCAGGGGTCCTCCGAATACCTGCCACTAGAGATGGGTGTTATTGGACTGTTAAGTTTGGTATCGGTTTTGGTATTTTTAAGGGGGTATACCACGGTTCGCTATTCAGTATCTGACTTGACTGAGATTTTCTGATAGTACCAAAGGGGAAGTCACATCAGGAAAAAACATAATAAGTTGTGCTTGTATCACTTTACCATAACGCTATAAATGCCATTGCCAATGAGCTCAACAGTGGCATTGTTTTACGAACTCAAATCATATCTAGAGTAATTTTGTGACTTGTTCTAAATACATCTATAGAAGACACATTTTCAACCCTTTACCCAACGAATCACCCGCATCCGGCCACGTAATATGCAAATTCAGCAGCTGAAAAAATATTATTTTTCAAAAAAATATCAACAAAACCATATCATGTGACCCCTCTTTGGAACAAGCTCGCGAGCTTGTTCCAATGAGGGGTCACATGATATGATTTTGTTGACATTTTTTGAAAAAATGATATTTAAAATAATAAATTTTGATATCGTCTGCGACTCTGCATTGGGTAAAGGGTTAAAGACCTATTTCAAGCTTTTGCGATATCTGAGCATGTGAGTGGACCATGCCATTTTTAGGAAGTCCTGCTGACAATAGACAAATCACCTGAACAGTGATTTCTTGTCAGGTCTTGACTAGAAATAACTGCTAAGCAACCAGATACATGTATATACAAGATGTGGTCTAGTGGGAATTCAGGACAACTGACAGACTACTGAGAGTTAACAAAACTGAAAAGAAAATCAGTCATTTCTTTCATGAAAATGAACCTTTTAACTGTTATCAAGACTCAAAAGGAACTTAAAAATACCAAATGTAGGAAAATTTGAAAGTTCAGATGGTTTCATTATTGAACTATTGGTCCTCTTTGGTTTTTTCGGTATCCCTATGATATCGGTATCGGTTCGGTTTTTTGGTACATGTATATTGCCCATCTCTAGCTGCTACTGAAATAAGCTTTCTTTGTAGTCGACACATACCTAAAAAGGGTCTTGACAATTCCTATGGAAGACACTTTTTCACACTTGCGCACACATAGTTTACGAGTATGTGGTCCAGTCAAAATGCTGAGAAGGTGGTCAGTAAGCATCAGGGGATACATCTCCACTAGATTCTCTAGAATTCCGTCTGAAACAGCTGTGAAACATTCTGTTCTGAGTAACTTAACAATATAGTCCGCCTTTTCTTGGCTTGTGTCTTCTGTTAGATCCAATAAAGCTTGTATACATGTAAGCTGTGATATTTCTTTTAGTGACAGCATTTTTAGAATGTCTTCTAACAAGTCATGGTCTTCTCAAACATATGAGATCCTGGAAAAAGGGTAGAAGAGAATACAGTAGAATCCTCTTAAATGAATATCCATTTTGCCAGTGAAAATTATTCAATAAACAGGAGTATACAATTAACAGGGATATGGTTAGTTTCCTGTGTTCTGGAAGTAAACTGAGCATTTATTCTATTATATCTTGTTTGACAGAGCTCTATGAGCTCTGTCAAACAAGATGATATAATAGAATAAATGCCTGTATTGGATGTAGTGAGGCCAAAATGGTTGATAAATAAGGGGAATTTGGTGCGTGTCACAGTAATTTTTTCGACATATTACAAAAATTTATATACAATTAACAGGAGTTTACTCTACAACCCATATGCAATTAACAGATCAAATTTGTACTGAAGGTATGGTAAATGGTTTTGTGTTTGAAAATTATATTCAATTAACAGGGATATACAATTAAGAGATATCCAATTAAGTGGGCTCCACTGTATAATAAAATTTGTAACTCTTCGTTTCAAGCAAGCTATAACTCAGAATTTCAGCCATGTTTCATGTACAGTTAAAACTAGAAGTCCTGTCACGAATAGTGCGCTTATGTAGGCTTAATTGCGCATTGGAATTGTGCGCAATTGCCATATCGAATGACACCCAAAGCACGGCAGGTTCTCCTGGTTACTCATAACAAACACACACAATGTTTCTGCATATGGACCTCCGGGTTACCCGGAGGTCCATTGGCTGAAACTTTGCTTGTGCACAGGCCACATGAACAGAATTTGATAGCTTTACTTGGGCCATAACGCACACATTAACGCGCATATCAACATGCTATTTGTGCGCATTTCATGACAGGACTTCTAGTATTAACTGTACAATACAGTAGCCATGGACTGGTCGTAATCCACATGCGGGCAGTGAAGTCCAAGCATGCGTTTACCAGGTAATAAAAATCATCATCAGCGAAATGTTAATTAATGAAGCACCGGATTGTACTCAGTGCTTCATTAATTAAAATTTTTGATAATTATTCCAATAATTAGTGTTTGAAGCCTAATATTATTGCGTCTGTGGAAATACTGCCCACCTGAAAAAAGTGACCCATCCATGGCATCTGTATTGTATCATTGTTTGAAATACAACAACCAGGGATGTCATGAAGATGACAGATTGGAGGGGAGAGATTGGGGCAGTTGGGATGGGGTGGGGCCTGTACATGCAAACCTGATTTGCCCTGACTGTGATGGCACAATCCCAACTCATCAAATATTCCAACTACATGTACATCATCATGCCTTGATGATGTATATGTACATGCAGTTAGAAAATTAGTCAGGATTATAGTTCGAAAACTTAAGATTTCTTAGAGGTTTATTTCTGGATATATACATGTAAGACCCCACAAAGTAGATCTTCTGTTTCTTTGATCATTTTTTTGTAAAACTGCATGTGGGCGGGCATTTTTTTATTTTATTTCTTTGCCATCAAAAGTTCATGTTCTTGGGTTTGTTTTATGTTTTAGATCTCATAATCTACAGAATAACATGGATGGTGGTGTATTTCATCCCTTGAGTGCAAGAAAGCTTTGCAATGCTTTATAATCTACCGAATAGCATGAGTGGTGGTTTTATTTCATCCCATGAGTGCAAGAAGGCTTTTGCAATGCTAAGCATTACAAAGCCTTGTTCCACTCAAGGGACAAATGTATCAATTTGATTAACTTGGGTAAAATATCAGACATAAACCATTTAATTTTCTTTTTTATAACCAACAAACTCAAAATGAAAGTGTCAATGACACTGTAGCTCAACATGTCTAAAATATGTACATGTATAGTATGTGACACAGCAATGACACATATTTAGGTAATGACTTGATAACAAAGGTACATGTAAAGTATTGTAAAGGTCTGTACATAAATACGGTGTTTTAGTATTATGAGGCCTAAAACATAAAACAAACCAAGATCATGAACTTTTGATGGCAAAGAAATAATTAAAATGAAAGTGTTTGACACTGTAGCTCAACTTGTGTAAGACATATACATGTATAGTATGTGACACAGCAATGACACACATCTAGGTAATGACCTGATAACAAAGGTACATATAAAGTATTGTATCAGTCTGTACATAAATGCTGACCGTAGCCTGTAACAAATGTATAGGTAAAGTATTGTAAATGTGGGCGACAGTTAGATGCTAAACTAGAAAAGAAATCTTCATGGGGTTAATGTTACATTGGGGATCCTTGTATGGCACACCATAAGCCAAATGTGAGCAATTGTTTTGGCCTGTTTGATTCAAACCCTCTAAGGTTGATTCATACTAATTAATAATTATTTGTCCAACTGGTCCTTCTTAAAATATTGGTTTTCGAATTTTTTATCTTTTGCTCATAGGGTTCCCACGGGTGAGGAGGTTTTATTTTTCTCATTGTAAATAGAAAATCAGGTTGTTCTAATAATGTTTACCCTTCCCAAACAACAACAAATATTAACACAGGAACTTGGCTTTGACACATTTGAATATACACATCCAAGGGATGCTGAATTCAAGAAACATTATTTTGTCTGGTGTCTTTATAAAAGATTTTTAATTATCTCCCTTTTTGAGTCCCAGAGTGGATCTGACTGAACCCCCAAAATATTGGTTCTCATAGCACAGTGATACCAAAGGCACCCAATAAATTTAAAGCAAACATTACTGACATAAAAAAATCTTCTTTACAGGTTCTGTACAAATGTAATACACAGATGTAAATGTAAATATGACTGCCAACAGGCATTATGAATTTTTGGCCAAGCCCCAAAGCACTCATTAATCCCATGATGATAACAACGTAGTCCTAGAAGTTCTGTACAAAAAACAGATTGCACTTAATTTCAGTATAAAATGGCCGTCAGCAGCCATCTAGAATTTCAGACTGCACCCCAAAACACTCGTTCCTGTCCCAAGGTGATAACAAAGGTACCCAAGAATTTTCATGAAGATTGGTTCATAAATACAGCCTCTAGCCCGAGCCGTATTGACATGTGCACTTACTGTGTAAGTAGAACTGAATAAATCAAAGTTCATCTAATTTGAATAATTTCTGCACGAGAAAATAAACCGTATTATATGTGATGTATTCCATGTTACTAAACATTCATTCAAAAATTCATTCAAATTAGAACCTTCATATAGAAGTTCTGTACAAAAAAACTAATTGTACCTTATTTTGGTACAAAATGGCCACCAGCAGCCATCTAGAATATTGGACCCCCTCCCCCCTCTCCACCCCCCCCCCCCCCCCCATAAAAAAACACTTGTTCTCGTCCCAAGGTGATAACAAAGGTACCCAAGAAGATTCGTGAAGATCGGTTCATAAATACAGCCTCTAGCCCAAGCCGTATTGACATGTGCACTTACTGTGTAAGTAGCACTGAATAAATCAAAGTTAATCCAATTTGTATAATTTCTGCACAAGAAAAAAACCTGTATTATATGTGATGTATTCCATGTTACTAAACATTCAGACAAAAATTCATTCAAATCAGAACTTTCATACAGAAGTTCTGTACAAAAAACAGATTGCACTAACTTAGGAACAAAATGGCTGCTGGACAGTGCTGGTGGCCATCTTGAATTTCGGACCGCACCCAAAATCACTTGTTCTTGTCCCACAGTGATAACAAAGGTACCCAAGAAGTTTCGTAAAGATCGGTTCATAAATAAGGCCTCTAGACCAAGCCGTATTGAATTGTTGACGGACAGACAGACGGATGACGGGCCAAGGCATAACCTCAAATTTGACTTTGTCAAAGTTCAGCTAAAAATAAATGAAACTGTCAATGACACAGTAACTTAACTTGTCTGTGTGCTGTGTTTGATAAAAAAGATAATGTTCAATGTTTATGAAAGGATTATGAAATAAGACAAGAATTGTGTTTATTTGGGAATATGTTAATTTCTGTTCCCTGTGTGCTATGTTTTCAATAAAAAATAATTTGAGCTGTAGACTGTACTAAAGAGTTGAGGGGTGGGTTAATGTGGCCCTCACAGTTAATGTATGTGGCCCTCTCAGTTCATGTATGTCAACCCAAGTTACCAAGTTACAGTGAAATTATTCCGAAACGAGTCATCCTATCAAGTTACAATGAAATCCCTTCATAAATACGGCCTTGGACTTCGTGTCTGTGTAGCCATCATGGTTGACCGATCGCAACCAAAAGGGGACGTCCTCATCTTGACATTATACTGAGTCATCCTTCCAAGTTACAATGAAGTCCCTTTATAAATATGACCTGTAGTCTGTGCTAAAGTTTTTCGGGTTTTGGACTCGGGCAGCCATCATGGTTGAATGATCACGACCAAAACGAGACGTTCTCATCTGGGCATTATCTGGAGTGATCCTACCATGTTACAATGAAATCCCTTCATAAATATGACTTGAAGACTGTGCTAAAGGTTTTCAGGCTTTGGGCCTCTGTAGCCCTCACAGTTGACCAAAAGGGGACGCTATCATCTAGACATTATATGGAGTCAACCTACCTAGTGACAATGAAATCCCTCCATAAATACGACCTATAGACTAGGCTAAAGGTTTTGGGGTTTTGGGCTTGGGCAGCCGTCACAGCTGAATGATCGCTACCAAAAGGGGGCTTTCTCATCTTGACATTATTTGGAGTCATCTTACCAAGTTACAATGAAATCCCTTCATAAATGTGACCTGTAGACTGTGCTAAAAGTTTTTGGGCTTCGGGCTCCTGTAGCCATCACAGTTGACCAATCGCGACCAAAAGGGGACGTCCTCATCTAGACATGACCCAAAACCTGCATATGAAATTTCGGGACGATTGGACAAGAACTACAGGGTGCAGTCTGTGCTAAAGGAAAATATGAATAGACTCACAGACTTCACACGCGTGATGGCAATAGCTTATCTTGACTTTGTCAACTTAAGCTAAAAATAAAATAAACAAGAGACTGTCACTCGGAAGTGGCTATGCCCCCGACATGGCAATGACCTTGATCTGTGATCTTGACCTCCAATAAACAAAATAAAAAATTTGTGTGTGACACATCGTCTCCCCATAAGCAACATGTATGCCAAGTTTCAACAAAATCCAAGGAAACATCTCAGAGAGTTATGGAGCAGACATGAAAATCTTCCTGACGGACACAGACGGACAGACAGAAATGACAAACACTATATGCCCTCGAAGGATTTGGGGGGGGGGGGGGGGGCATAAAAAACACCAACCCACATGCAATTATACAAAAAAAAATGGCCTGAGAAATAGAAATTTTATTGTAAATTTTCTTTATGAAATTTAAAATCGATCAAATGAGAGATGCGGCCTTTAGGGTGTGCTAATGGAATTGTTGACAAGTTATGTGCCAAAGCCAAGGTGACTGCTGGGGGGCCACGTTTTTAAAAAAATTTGATAGCTCCCATCTAGATATCACACCAAAGGTACATATGAAATTTTAAAAAGATCAGTTGAGAAATATGGCCTGTAGGATGTGCCAATGGAATTGTTAACAATTTATATGCCAAATCTAAGATGGCCACTGGCAGCCATGTTTTTCAACCAAATTCGGAAAAATTTGATAGCTCCCATCTAGACATTATCCTAAAGCCACATATGCATGGGGGCACAATGACGCTGTGTACTGTACTAAGGCATACTGCATGTCGATGATGCGCATGTCTTCAACCAATCTAACCTTGCCTGTGCCGCGGTGCAGAGTTCAGAGTTACGATGCTGGTAGCTGCTCGTCGTTGCTCGGTGGTTCTCTCCGGTAACTCCAGCTTCGTCCACCTGTAAAACTGTCACCGACATGATATGACCCTGGCTGTTAATGTGTCGTTAAACCCTAATAAATACATAACTGAAATAATGCACAGGTGATGTTTGCAAATCGAATCCTTCCTTTCCTCAGCAATTTGACAATCGTTATATTTGTTATATTGAAAACTGTTGTATCTTAATTTGTTAATGTTTCTTTTCTTTCCACTGTGACATCTATTTTATGTATTGTATCAAGGTTCTTCAGTCAAGAACCAAAACAATTCAAGGACTTTTCAAGGACATAGCATTTTCAAAGGATGTGTTTTTAAAATATACATTTGGAATACATGTATAACCATTTAAGAAGCCTTACCTACTTAAACGCTTCACCTAACATGAAAAGTAGACGGCACTTGCAAAAACAATTCTTGAATAACTAAGTTTTTGTCTCAAAAACATACGTTATGACACCTCATAGGAACGAGCTCGATGAGATCGTTCCAACGAGGAGTCATAACCTATGTTTTTGGATACAAAAATGAAAAATATAATTGAAAGTAACTGGCCATTTTTGAAAATAGCGCTGGCCAGTTTTGGCCGTTACATAGGGTAAAGGGTTAAAAATGTCTTCTACCTCATCCTTCTAAATTCCAAAAAACCGGTGCTTCTAAAATGCTCTGTAACAAAATTATGGTGCTTACAGAATGACACCCAGTTAAATAAATAATGCCTGACATTTAATTCCTCATTTATCGATTATCCATTATTTATGTTCGTTTTTCAACCAAAAAAAGTGCAAAAGAGATGTTTCAATTGCCCACTATTACACAGGTAAAAATGATATAGGGCAAAATTCAAGGACTTTCAAGGAGTCTGATGGATTTTCAAGTACTTTTCAAGTACATTTTCTGAATTTTTAAAATTCAAGGAGTAAGATTGAAATTTAAGGACTTTTCAAGGATGTGCACACCCTGTATATACATATAACATAATTTCCAAATAAATAATGTTTAAATTAAATATTTTGTTACTGGTATCAGATAATGAAAATTGTCGGTTGTTATCAATATTTGATCATGTTTCTGGAAAAGCACATTATACTATCCCTATGTTAGCTACTGAAGTAAGCATACAATTTGCTGTTGTTAGTTAGCTATGATAAGGGACTAGTTCTAAATGGGCGAGTGCATTTACAAATATTAATATTTGTAATACCTGACAACAAAATATAAATTTATGAATAACTACACAATTTAGTATAACAATAACATGACTTTGGAGGGCACTACGGTTTATTAACGGCACGAGAGGAATGAATAGCAGCCCGAGGGTTTACTGAAAGTTGAGACAACATCGAGGGTATTAATAAGCCAGAGGGCTATCATTCAGTCCTTGAGGGCTGTTAATAAACAGAAACGCTTGACAAAGTCATGTTATTACTATTATTACCATTACCGGAAGCGGGTGGGCGGCAGGCTGTTAATGAAAATAATTTCCGGTTGAAATACGCCATGACTTACAGAGTTTTACTACCCAACTAAACTCTGTTAATATATTACACCTGCTAAGCCTAAAGTGGTAATAATATTAGTTAGCTGGATCTTGTCCCTAATTGACGAGGTCTCTAATTGCAATAATTGTTAATAATGACAATAATAAACACTGGCTGAGTAGCAAACAATGATTGACATCAAATTAATTATGGTCAAACTAAATACCGAGTGATGCCGAGGTATACCGAGGAGAAGGAAAATAGGGGTGGGAATGGGACTGCAAACTCTTAAAAGGGTATGGGGTTGTGTATTATGAGTATATAGAAAGATTTAAGCAGAATGTGCGTGGTTTTAATGCCATATTTGAGAATTATGGGTGCTAAATAGCATTCGATGAAAAATCTTCCCCCTGGTATTTAGTAGGTAGGTTGGTAATTAGTATTTACCGCGGATGCATCTCAGTAAGTGACAGTGTGAATTGTTAATCACATCAAGACTTGTTATTAATAAATTAGTTCACTTTATGACTGTCGGTAATTGCAATAAAAGTCTGCTTTCCAAACTCAACACACATATTATTGCATTTGAAGGAGAATGTGCTAGCTAACAGACTTCTGCATGTATGATGGCAAAAGCTTATCTTGACTTTGTCAAGTTAAGCTAAAAATTGGAAAATGAATGGAGAATTTTGAAACTGCCAGATTTGACATGAAAGACATGAAGACATTGTTATGGACAATATCATTACATTAGGAATTGATATTTTTGTAAGTGATTTTTCATTCGTCAACGATATAAAAAAAAAAAAAAAAAAAATTGCCGTAAGACAAGTGACGTGGTCGATGAATTAATAACCGTCCATACCTAAAACGACAGCAATTGCAGAAAAAAAAAATGGTCAGGTAAAGAGGAGAATACCTCGAAAACAAAAAGTGTCAACAAAAAATCAAGGCTAAATTAAAGCCGTTGACAATGAGCCAAAATAGCTAAAAAATATGCTGTATATACACATATACTAAATACAAGCTGCAGCTTTGGGTGTATCGGGCATAGCCGAACAATACTCATCACAGTATGCCACAAAACCCTAAATACTGCATAAAGCCAATAATGGCAACTGCCAAAAGTTCTCCCTATCCAAAACCAAGATAAAAGTTGATGGGAGTTTTATTTCTATCAAATATTACA
This sequence comes from Pictodentalium vernedei, assembly GCA_031216915.1. Classification (NCBI taxonomy): domain Eukaryota; kingdom Metazoa; phylum Mollusca; class Scaphopoda; order Dentaliida; family Dentaliidae; genus Pictodentalium; species Pictodentalium vernedei. The sequence continues at coordinate 78,411,979 of CM062292.1, read as the reverse complement.
GTAATCTGTCTTGTGATACCCAATTAGCACTTACACACTTCATCCAGACACTGAGAAGCCTATTAATTACAAAGCTAGCTACTAAATACTGAGGGAAGTTTATGGCCACAGCGTGGTCTGTATATCTTGCATTTACTGGAATAAATCAATGGTTATATCACATATTTTGCTTCAATGGACTCAATTATATGTCTGCACATATATTTAACCCTTTCCGACTACGGTCATTGTGACGTTTTAACGTCACGACGAATCGGGTTTTGGCGACGTTAAACGCAATCGCTAGCCCTTTGAACCCTGGTGGTAGCTTCCATATCAGTTCAATGACAGCAGCAGGTAGAGTCCATACTCAATATTTGTGGGTAGACCAATTAATATTTGCAACGTGCAGCCTTGTGGCTGCACGTTGAAAATATTAATTGGTCTACCACACACATGCACTTAGCATCCATCCTATGTAATGAAATTATAAAGTAAGGTGTTCCTGGACGAGAAAGCGCCTGCTCGGGTTCAAAGTCCGAGTACGTAATATTACGTACCGTAGCCGCAACGCACGGCAATTTTCGTACGTAATATTACGTACCATTAGTCGCAAAGGGTTAAACCTTTTGAACAACTCTTACTTATTTATTTTCCTTCACCTCGGTATCCCTTGGTATTTAGTAGAACCCAATTAATTATACTCAACCTATGTTTACCGTCACAATTATCAATCAAATAACTACTCGGAAAAAAACCAACAATAAAAAGTGAAAAAAAAAAGCTAAAAATTAATCCAAATGTTATCCAACATGTTTTGATGACTACTATTGTGGGCTAATTTGTGGCAAGTTTATAAAAAAAAAAGAAGGGTCCTCCTATATACCGAAATACCCTGAAATTCCGGTTTGGGTCAAATTGCAGAGGACGGTTTGGGTGTTTCCCTAATACGAGTTACTTCTCATCAAATGAGGGTATTTTGTGAAAACAAAAATATGTCAACAAATCCAGTTTTCTAAAAATACGTTCGAATATAACGCTTCTGAAAAACATTTTCCCAAATAACATAAAGAATAGGTGGAAGAGTAATGAATTATGAATTTGTATATATGATGATACATGGTATTTATTGCTGGTAAACAGTGTTTTCAACAGGTTTTCACATGTTGTCTTGTGTAAACACCTTCGACTATATGAGATGCGATATATATAAAAATAGAATATTAATGAAAAAACTTTTTTTTTTTACTTTAAATTGGGTATTTTGGGTTATTTTGGGTTATTTCGGTATATAGAAGGACCGAAAAAAGAAGAGTTTTTATATATTTCGAAAGGAGGCGGCTGGTTTGGGTCCACCACTGGCATCAGCGGTAACAGGTCGATCCGGCCCCAAAGATTATTCATGCCCAGACGATCGGGCCTCAGCCATTTCTACACCCAAGACAATCTGTCTGCAGTCGATCCATCCCCAGATGATCCGGCCCCATGTACAATTCATTAGTTGTGCCATGTATTGCTTTGTGAGGGTTTAAAAAAAAACAAAAAAAAACAGTATTCCGAGATGAACTTTATTTAATAAGAAACATAACAGAAAAACAAGAGGCTCAAGTGAGCCTAAAATGCTCACCTGGCTCAAATTGTCAAAACAAATGAGTGTATCAGCATGTGATCAGCAGCAAGAGCAATTTTTTTGATTTGCTATGACACAACCAAAGGCAACTTTTTTGGCCATTCATTTCTGCTGGTCCAAGGAAAGATTCCTAGCAAACTTAAACAAGAGGCCCCAAGGGGCCTTAGGGTGCTCACCTGACACGGTAGTCTAAATATCAACCCAGAGAATTGATTTCAACAAGTTGCATCTGCTCCTCCTAAGAAAAGCTTATACCAAATATCCAAAGATTCTGACCAGTGGATTTAAAAAAAAAAAGAAGATTTTTAAAGAATATTCCTCATATTGAACTAAGTTATAATTCGGGCTCCCACAGTGACTTGGCTTTAACAAACTTGAATCTCACCCCAAAATATCAAAACATTCCGACTGCTGGATGTGAAGAAGAAGATTTTTAAAGAAAATTCCTCATTTTGAACTAAGTTACAATTCAAGCTCCCACAGTGAGTCCAAATATGGACCTAGGGACTTGGCTTGAACAAACTTGAATCTCACCCCCCTAAGCATGGTGCATACCCAATATCAAAAGATTCTGCCTGCTGGATCTTGAGAAGAAGATTTTCAAAGAAATTTGTCTGAAATGCACTAAGTTCGCATTCGAGCTTCTATAGTGAGCCCAAATATGAATCTAGGGAGCCGATTTGAACAAACTTGAATCAGATCTACCCCACAATGTTGCATACCAAATATCAAAAGATTCTGCCCACTGAATCTGGAGAAGATGATTTTTTAAGAAATTTGCCTGAAATGCACCAAGTTCGAATTCGGGCTTCTCTAGTGAGCCCAAATATAAATCCAGGGGGCCGATTTGAACAAACTTGAATCAGATCCACCCCCACAATGTTGCATACCAAATAACAAAAGATTCTGCCTGCTGGATCTCGAGAAGAAGATTTTTTAAGAAATTTGCCTGAAATGCAGTAAGTTCGAAATCGGGCTCCTATAGTGAGCCCAAATATGAATCCAGGGGGCTGATTTGAACAAACCTGAATCAGATCCACCCCTCAATGTTGCATACCAAATATCAAAAGATTCTGTCTGCTGGATCTGGAGAAGAAGATTTTTTAATCTTTTTCCCATTGCCTACAGTGTTAAAAAGTGCTGACTTAGCACTTTTTCAAAGTCCTGAAAAAAGTACCTTGTGATCAAACCGATAGGGATTTTTTTTAACCATTCTATTCTACTGGATAAAAGTAAGCTTTATACAAAATAAGAATTCTCTGTGCCGTGTGGTTTTGGAGATATGGCAGTTTTAAGGTTTTTCCTATTTTTAGATTCCGAGGTTCCCACGGAGCAATGAGAAAATGTTTTTTTGCATCAATCAATTACTTATGACCCATTATCATCTCATATCAAATTTGGTTCAAATCGACCTGACGGTTCTGAAAATAGAAATTTTAGGCGTGGCCAAAATTTTTGCCCCTCCCATAACGAAGGCAAATAATGCCCGATAAACTTTTCTTGAACAAACTTGAGTCTACACCTCAAAAGGAAGCCGCATACCAAACATCAAGTCTCTACTACTGCTGGTTCATGAGAAGAAGATTTTCAAAGATTTTGGTGCCCCTTGGGGGCATGGCCCCACCCAGGAGGAGGGGCAACTTCATTTGAACAAATCTGAATTGACATTAGGTAATAAACATTTATCCAACATTTGAAAAATATTGGGCCAGTGGTTTCTTTGGAGAAGTTGGTTTTGTGAAGTTTATGCCGGACGATGACGGACACCGGACGGAAAGCGATTAGTAAAGCTCCCCTTGAGCTTCGCTCAGGTGAGCTAAACACAACAACCAAAAGAAATTTTTGTTTTGTTTTAAACTACTGTGGTTCTCTCTAGTGCCTTCCCCCCACCCCCCCCCCCCCCCCCCAATTTTTTTTTTTAAAACAAGAAAAAACAAGCGAATCGATGTGAACAAATTGATTTGAACAAACTTGAATTTGACACCCCTAGAGATGTAACATACCAAATATGAAAGGATTCTCCCTGGTGGATCTGAAGAAGAATTTTCAAGAAATTTTCTCATATTGCTCTAAGTTAAACTTTGGGCTTCAATAAAAATTCCAAATATTAAGCCAGGGGCTTGATTTGAACAACCTTCAATTTACCTCTCCCAGAGGTGTTGTACACCAAGTATCAAAAGAATCTGACTGCTGGATCTCAAGGAGATGATTTTAAATGATAATTCCCCATACTGCACTAAGTAAATATTTGGGCTCCTTTGGGGAACCCAAATATTAACCCAGGAATTCGATTTGAACAAATTTGAACCTTACACCTCTAGAGATGTCACATACTAAATATGAAAGGATTCTCACTAGTGGGTCTGAAAAAGAAGATTTTTAAGAAATTTTCTCACATTGCACTAAGTTAAAATTTGGGCTCCAATAAAGAGCCCAAATCTTCATCCAGAGATCCCATTTGAACAAACTTGAATCTAACCCCCCTAGAGATGCTGCATACCAAATATCAAAAGAATCTGACTCGTGGATCTGAAGAAGAACATTTTTAAAGATTATTACCCATATTGAACAAAGTTAATATTCAGGCTCCCACCGGAAGCCCAAATATTAACTCAGGGACTCGATTTGAACAAATTCTAATCTTACACCTTGAGAGATGCCACATATGAAAGGATTCTCAATAGCAGGTCTGAAGAAGATTTTTTAAGAAATTTTCTCATATTGCACTTCTCATATTGCACTAAGTTAAAATTTGGGCTCCAATAAAGAGCCCAAATATTCATCCAGGGACCCCATTTGAACAAACTTGAATCTAACCCCCCTAAAGATGCTGCATACCAAATATCAAAAGAATCTGACTGGTGGATCTGAAGAAGAAGATTTTTAAAGAATATCCCCCCTATTCCACCAAGTTAATATAATCAGGCTCCCATATGAAGCCCAAATATTAACTCAGGGAGTCGATTTGAACAAATTCAAATCTTACACCTCTAGAGATGTCACATACCAAATATGAAAGGATTCTCACTAGTGGGTCTGAAAAAGAAGATTTTGTAAGAAATGTTCTCATATTGCACCAAGTTAAAATTTGAGCTCCAATAAAGAGCCCAAATGTTCATCCAGGGATCCCATTTGAACAAACTGGAATCTAACCCCCCTAGAGATGCTGTATACCAAATATCAAAAGAATCTGACTGGTGGATCTGAAGAAGAAGATTTTTAAAGATTATTCCCCATATTGCACCAAGTTAATATTCAGGATTCCATAGGAAGCCCAAATATTAACCCAGGGACTCAATTTGAACAAACTTCAATCCAATAGCAGTTGAGATGCTGTATACCAAGTATCAAAAGAATCTGACTGTATGATCTGAAGAAGAAGATTTTTTAAGCTTATTCCCCATAGAGCCCTAAGTTAATTATTTGGGCTCCTCTGTTGAGCCCAAATATGAACCGAGGGGGGGGGGGGGGGGGGGGGGCGATTTGAATACACTTGTATTTGACTGTCCTATGGATGCTGTATACCAAATATCAAAGGATTCTGATCAGCTTTTCTGAAGAAAATTTTTTTTTCAATTTTTGCAAATATGGTGACTCAGCATTTTTTCAAACGCCATCAACCCCCCTCCCTCCCCCCCCCCCCCCCTTACAGAACACCTTAACACAACCGATGGCCATTTTTTTTAAAAATCCATTCTACCGATCAAAATTATGCTTCATACCAAATAACAGTTCTCTGTTCCGTGAAGTTTGGAAGATATGGGCATTTGAATTTTTTTCTATTTTTAGCCCATGGGGTACCCACAGGGCCACAAAAAAAAAACTTTCGGGCATCAATCAAGTACTTTGGATCCACTAATGCTGCATACCAAATTTGTTCAAATCGGCCCATCGGTTCTTGAAACAGAAATTTCGGGCAGAGACCAAAATGGATATGTGCCCACAGAGAGCCCAAATATTGATCTACCAACTCCAACTTCTCTTGAACAAACTTTAATCTTCAACACCAAAGAGTGTTACATACCATATATCAAGGTAATCTCTCTGGTGGTTCATGAGAAGAAGATTTTTAAAGATTTTTAGGCTTTGGCATCATTGCCCAGAGCCTGAAAAAGGCAGCTGCTCCATTTGAACAAAATAGAAAGGGTATACCCCAGGGATGGTTTGTGCAATATATGTTTGAATTTGGCTGAATGGCTGGAGAGAAGAAGCCAGGTTTGCAAAAGTTAATGAACGACGGTTGACAGATGACGGACGCCAAGTGATGGCAATACCTCACACTGACGTGCAGTTATTTATTTATTTATTTATTTATTTATTTATTTATTTATTTATTGGTGTTTAAGGTCACATATTTCTACACAATGGCTAACCATGACCACGACAGTTTTACGGGTGGAGGAAGCCGGAGTACCCAGAGAGAACCACCGGACAACGGCGAGCAACTGTCAGCTCCTCAACATACCAACTCCACACAAGCAGGGTTAGCATTGGTTGAAGACATGTGCACCATCGACGTGCAGTACGCCTTAGTACACAGCGTCACCATGCCCCCACGTGGGAAATGGGGGTGAAGTGTCTTGCCCAAGGACACAATGCGGTTGCAGCAGGTGGGATTCGAACCGAGGACCTCTCGGCTTGCAGCTTGCACCTCTACCAACTGAGCCACCGCGCCCCCCCTGACGTGCAGTTAGGTGAGCTAACAAATAAATAGAGAGAATACAAACAAACATCATAACAAGGACCAGTGAATTTTATTTAAGCACTAAGGGATGACATTTATTTAACCCTTTACCTAATTAACTATTTTTTTCAGTTTTTGCATCACTGATATGAAAATTAGATGAATAACAGAATACATATCGTTCATACATCAAATTTTATTTAACCCTGGATGATTAGCACGGTTCTCAAAAATTACCATTCGATTTTCATTCTTCTTTTCATTTTTTTCAGTCAAAAACATTTGAAGAAAAGAACGAAAAAAAGAATGAAAATTTTATTATATTTTTTTCAAATAGTGCTTTCTGATTTTGGTCATTATCATCATGTTACAAAACAGAAACAATAACCCTTTTATTCAGCCTAACACACAAAGCAGATAACATTATCATTATTATTATTATTATTATTATTATTATTCAGTCAAAAACATTTGAAGAAAAATACGAAAAAAAGAATGAAAATTGAATGATATTTTTTTCAAATAGCGCTGAGATGAATTTTATAAAATAAATACTCTATCTTCATGTGTGGTGGTTGGTGGAGCGAACAGTTCACCTACATTTTCCAGGAATGCAGATGTTGTTGTCTGTTTGGCTTCATAATAGTCCCATAATTCAAAAAGAAGACCTTGAATTCTTTTGTAAGTTTGTCTCTGATATCTAGTCAGTTGTTGTTCCTGAACTAGTCACACGGTCATCGTCACTGTGTCGACTTCTCGATTCAGTGCAGGCACTAATCGATAGATGTGAAGGTGGGACCCTCCAGCTTTCCCGGCAAAACGTTTGTGCCATCCTGAAATAAAAAATGCATATGTGGACTTTAATTTAACATGGAATTTAATTTAACTAGAGTGCACTGTCACAGTGCCGAAGCTGCGACGATTCATGCAATGCCAATGATGTTTTAAAACTCGGTAACAAAAAAACTTGTTGGTGACAAGTCCATAAATGTGACAGAAATTATCCGAATGACATGCAATATTGAGAGGGTGTAGACATCATGAAGATACACTTGCATACCAAGTATGGTGTCATTCCATCAAGTATTTTAGGAGTTATGGTGTTTTTTAAACTCGTTGGTGACAGACCGACCGACATTGCCACATATAGAGCTGCTCGTCATGGCTAAAAATCATGATTTACAGAGAGGTCAAGATTAGTTTATGATGTAATTAATTTGTTTGCGTATTTTTTGTTATATTTGTATTAATTTGGATTTAATTTAACCTGGAATTTAATTTAATTTAATTTTCTAATTTCAGCGAAAAATAAAGATTTACAGAGAGGTCAAGATTATTTTATGATATAATTAATTTGTTTGCGTACAGTGTAGTCGCAGTGGACTGGTCACTTTCCACACGTGGGCAATATTTCCACGGATGCAATAATATTAGATTCCAAACACTAATTACAGGAATAATCATCAAAAATTTAATTAATGAAGCACCAGGTACAACCCGGTGTTTTATTAAGTAAAATTTTGCTGATGATGATATTTACTACCTGGTAAACACATGCGTGGACATAACTGCCCACGTGTGGATTACGGCCAATCAACGGCGACTGTACTGTATTTCTTGCTATATTTGTATTAATTATCATATATTTGCATTCTATTACTTATGGAGAATTTAATAAAAATATGTACCTTCAGTGTCGTTGTTTGTTCGAACTGGCTGCCTGAAGACTGACCACTGGGTGATGCACCAAATGCTGCTGTTTAACCATGTACTGGAGAGATATGTCATTAAGTCCCTCAACTGCTGAGTGTTGACATTGGCCCTTAGGTTGCTGAAAGCTGGAACAATGTGTACAGATGGCAGGTATGGTAGCGACAGTAGTTTTCTGATGAACTTGAATGTATTCTTTTCGTTGGTGATATGTACGCGTAGGTCAAAGCCCTAGGTTGGTAACTTTTCTCATTACAGCTTGGCCCCATCGAAATGAACAGCCTTGTATGTCTGCACCTGGAAAGGTGTCTTGGATTGATCTCCATGCCGCTGACTCAAAGTCCAACGTGAAAGATTGTACACAGGCATTTGGGATGAGAGCCTTGGTGTGTTGGAATACCTATAACAAAATTAAAATCCAAATGAGCATTTTTCCGGAAGCTGATTGTCTATTTATTTATTGGGGTTTAATGACACTTTCAAAAGGCCTAGAGACCCTACTGGAATATATCCATGTACTAAATGATATCAGATTATATGAAAAATATTATTCAATATTATTATAAGTAATGACTTACTGCATCATAATCTTTCTTTTGGAGCCGAGACATCAATGCAAAAAGAAGTGGCACCTGCTTCATGGAGTCCTCTTTTTGGATGAATGCATGGATGGAGAACAACTGAACAAATGGGTTGCTGATCACTTTAAATGTGCCATCGACATACCATCTGCGTCAGCGTGTTCACTCTTGGATCTGGAGTTAGGTTCTGCTGGCAAAGAGATTGTGTTGCGCTCTGTCTACCTGTACATGTAGGTCACTTCTGAAGAAACCCTCGTCTTCTAAGTAGGCGTGGTCGATGACAAAAGTTAGATCTTTGGGTTCGGCTGGTCTCATCTTCTGTCGCAACCAGTTTGCAGCTCGTACAAGAGATGTTGGCTTTGGAAGATTGAAGTCTGTATCTGTGATAAGGTCGAACATTTTCTAATCTGCAATTTGTCCAGCTGACCTGTAGGGGTCAGTTGCTGCTGCTTGGGGGACCGCTGCATGAAATTTTGTCTTCTTCATTAGTCTAGGATCTGCAGGATGTTGCCGAGGGTTTGGTCCAGCAACAAGAGTCACCTCGCCTTGCACCATAAACACGTACTCCTGACACTACATCTCCAGTATGTACTCTTCTCTGTTGATTTTTTCATGGTGTTGACAAAGCCGTCACTACTAACAAGCTTCTTTCCCCTTCGTTTTATACCTCCCTCGATGATTTCGTATGTGGTTGGCTGATCTTCAAGTACAGTACGTGGAGAGTGAATTGTAACTACAGTTAAAACTAGAAGTCCGGTCACGACACGCGCACAAATAGCACGTTGATAAGCGCGTTAATGTACGCGTTATGACCCAAGTAAGGCTATCAAATTCTGTACATATGGCCTGTGCACAAGCAATGTTTCAGCCAATGGACCTCCGGGTAACCCGGAGGTCCATTGGCAGAAACATTGTATGTGTTTGCTATGAGTAACCAAGAGAACCTGCCGTGCTTTGGATGCCATTCGATATGGCAATTGCGCGCAATTCCAACGTGCAATTATGCCTAGATAAGCGCACTACTCGTGACAGGACTTCTAGTTTTAACTGTAAATCACCCGTGGAGTTATCACCCATGCTCTCTATAACTTTCAAATTTTGTACATATCAACAAAAAAACACAAGCAATGTTTCAGCCAATGGACCTGCGGGTTTAACCCGGAGGTCCATTGGCTGAAACTTTGATTGTGCTGGTCAGGCTTTGCGACAAATTTGCAATTATTGCTTGGATGGAATCTCCACTCTGCGGGTGATTTAGTGATAATACACTCTCCATGTACTGTATGCTGTCTGGTCCATCCACGTCCTCCAAGTCACTCTCGTTGATGGGATGTTGCGGCATGATGTCCAATGAAACGTTGAAAGATTGTTCAGTGGTAGCAACGATGTAAGTTGAATTGAGAACATTGGTAGTTTGTGATACTGGTCCATCATTCATTGTTGCAGTTTGAGACAGTTACATTGGCTCTGGTCCGGGCCCTAATGAATCCTCAAGTTCATCAAGTATATCATTCATAGGTACCTCGTAGTAGTATGGCTCATCTGCAGTCTCGTTGAGCTCGCTTTTCAGTCACTGCACAAGAAGTTTATGTCTAATTCTCCTCGCATAATAGCATGGTAGTCCTGAATTGATATATCTGTCCCACATAATTGATGCTGCCATCGGATACAAAAAGCGAACTCTATGGCTTGTCGATGGTCACGAACTGGTTTGGTACACTCTACACAAGGGTACGACATGTGAACTATGATGGTCAGCATGTGTGCCTTGAATTTTATATATCAGGGACACCCTTTGAAGTGCAGCAAGATGAATTCTCAGCTTGTTTATATGCAATTAATCAGATTAATCTGTTTTTGTATATATAGAAATCATGAATTGTAATCATTGTTAATTGACTTTACTGTTATAACACAGTTAAAACATTTATGTTTATGTTTATACAAGGGTTGTGAATACAGAATAGACTAATGATAGGTGTTAAGTAACAAACATGTCGTTAAAACGATACATGGGGACGGATCGTCTGGGGACGGATCGTCTACGGTTGGTTCGACTCGAATTTCGAAAACGTCAGCGGCCGGTTCGCGTCAAAATATATCGGCCTATTTGAGTCAAATTGCAATTTGCAAAGGACGGTTTGGTCAGAGAACGGTTTGTGTGTATTCGCATCGGATGACAACAGAAAAATAGTCATTTGTGAACATTACTCTCTATGTCGGCCGGAAATATTACTAACATCTAGAGTGTTTTTATAAACGCCTGGATATTCAAGTTGTAAAATCTCGGTCACTTCAATCTTGGAACCCAACAGAGCAAAACCAAAATATTTACATTCTCAATGCGGCGGACTCGATTGTCCGAGACAGGCCAGTCACTCCAGCGCGGAACAGTTGAGAGCACTTATGGATAAAATGGATGTTGAAAATTTAGCATCTGGGACGTTTTCCTTCGCAAAATATAAAAACCAAATTTGTTTTGTTTTTTTCAACAGAACCGAACGAAATAACGTTTTCTTATTTTCGAAGAGGGCGAACCCAACTGATTCTTAACCAAAGCCGTCCGCATCCCATAGGATTATTTGACTGGGGAAGATAATACCAAAAATGTATTTTGTTCACATAAATCTGTTTGGCTCCGGGACGTTACATCCCAAAACTAGTTCGTCCCGGGACGATTCGTCCAAAATTCATTATCGGACCTGGACGATTCGTCCCCAAAAATAATTTGGGGGATAAGCGATCATACATGTATGATTATTTTAAAAATGATTTCTATCCACATATTGGTAGGCGAGAACTTAGTCACTGACATTTCCCTCACGTCTTTAAATATATCTTATCTGGGACTCTCAAATAAATGAAATATGCAAGAAAATCAATACGTGTCAAGATCCACCGAATCTGAGAGAACGGATTAAGTCGCTACCAGGTCGGGTAGCCCTCGGGTCAATTCACCACCGGGTCAAGTCATCCCCAGGTCAAGTCGCCACCGTATATCGGGTCCCCCCCCCCTCCCCCCCCCCCAAAAAAAGTGTTGGACCGGAAAGACTTAATAATAACGTACAACTTTTCGTAATTTTTTTTATTTATTAAAACTATACCATAACAGCAAAATATATACAACTGTACATTTCATAAATTACATCAATATCTCTCACATTTGTTTAGATAATTTATTTTGTTATAAATCTTATATAAACCAGTCTTATTCATCCTTATATTATATCGTTACGATATCACTCATCAAAGAATATAATAATGTCACAAATATATACACACATATATATATATATGATTGCTCTTTTCAGAGCTATTAATGAAATGTCGTCAGCCACAATCAAACTCATGCACTGATCAGATTGCTTGTTTAAACAAACACAGATAAGAAATATTAATTTTGAATCAATAGGTTAGATGTCTGTGTACTGAAAGGATAATTTTCTCCTCAGTCAGTGAATATGTTTTTTTAACTTTTGTGTTAAATTTTAATATTCTTCAAAAGGAATTATTATTCTTTCATGTGTGTTTTGTGTAGTGGATTCTAAATTTCATAAAAGGATTTTATTTATTTTGAACAGGATTTTCTTATTATTAAAAGTAAGTTCATAAATTAATATCCCATAATTGTCTGTTTTTTACTAAAAAATATAAAATTTATAAAAATAAAGTTAGTAAAAAAATTTCTTTGGCGGGTCAACTCGCCCCCAAAAGCGGGTCAACTCGCCCGAACCAGGGCGACTTGACTTGGAATTATATGTGGGGCGACTTGACTCTGGGACGACTTGACCTGGAGCCGAATCTGGTTGGTCTCGGTGAGCTTTGGTCAAATTCTACAATTCTATCGCACAGTGGATTTCACCGAAAGCTCGCTGAAGCTGACATCTTTCGAGTGTGGACTTTTTTGCCGAAGCCAATTTCAAGGTGGCGGAAGGTGTCCCAATAGAATGCTAGACGAAACGGCCCAGATTAACTTTGGTCAAAACGGCCCAGATATTTAGTCGGAACGGCCCACATTTTGAGACAGAACGGCCCACATTTTTGAACTGACGACGACTGTATTGAAGGTGATTATTATTATTATATTGAAGTTGGTTGCGGAAGGCTAGGAAATGTTTTTACACATTTTGTAACACCTCAACATCTGTATTCTCACACCTGCAGAGTGTTTTAACTGTGATCTAGTGTTTTATGGATAATGTCAGCGACATAAACAGGACGAATCGCCCCGTAACCATCTGTTTCATAACAACAACAACAACAACAGCAGCAGCAGCAGAAAATGGATCAGAATTCAAAATCAAAGTCGTGCTTCATCAAGTTGAAGACATCATTGACGAATACCGACGAGATCACATCAAAGCATCTCATTTCATGTAGCGATTGGAATGCATCTCTAAAAATAAGAAACCATACGAAAAGAGATACGTGTACCATGTTTGATGCGTTTATGAATACTGTCAAGCTTAAAACTCTTGAAGTTTCCAAACCAACATTTTACCCCTTGCAAAACGCGTGTCTGTTCACAAATATATTGGTCATGGAAGAACACAGAGATTCACTGTTGTATATAGAGACTGCAGAGAGAAGTCACATCAATACATCAGGTCATGCTCCTTTGTCTGCTAGGATACAAATTAGTCAGCACCACAAGAGATATGAATCATCTACTCCATATTCTTCCAGACTTAACTGGGAAAAATTGCAACCAGATAGTCTTTCTTCAATGCATTAACAACCATCCGCATGATGCCCAACATACGGGGGCGTGGTGACAGGGGGCGGGTGTGTGTGAAGGTGTCACCCCCCCCCCCCCCCCAATCCTGGCCAAAATTTCCTATACTTGGAAATTCGGAGGGCAAGTCATGAGTATAGTTGGAAATTCTATCTGTCTGGATTTTAGAGCTTCTTTGGCGATGCTGATGTTTTCTTTACTTCCCAAAATTCCAAATCGGCCAAAAATTCCAACTGTTACTATTTAAAACTACAGTGTACGCAATATCGAGCTTCATAGGTATGCATGATGTCAATCGGTACGAGATTTCTATAGTACGTTTACTTATCGTAATAAAAAAAATCCTCGAAATGCACTTCAAGAAAATCGCTTCATGTAAAATCGTTATCCTGAGTTAATTCCATCATTCACAGTTACAAAATGATGAAACAAAATCGATCATTCCTGCATAAGATCTGATTTAATGTTAGGAGGATGTGAATTGCTCAAAGTTCTCAGCTTGAGCATTTGTTTAGCACTTATTCAATTCCCCAAATAATAACAAATAATAATAACCTGATAATTCTATCATAAATGTGTTGGCATTTCAGTTACTAGAATCAGTTTTATGCCCCCTTTCATGGCTTCATTTTCAAATTTTTTCTCGGTAGTGAATTCCCAACTAGGGAGTGCGACCGGGAGGGGGAAACCCTCCCCCAGCTGGAAATTCACTACCCTATAACCCCCCCCCCCCCCCAATCAGAAACCTCTGGTCACGTCCCTGCCAACATACAATCTTGAAGAGAAACGCAAACGCTTATCTGAAGTCTTATTGACAGTAGCAGAGGAGAGTATTCCAAAATCAAGAAAACTTTCTGCCAAGAAAACCACAATTCCTCAGACAGCTGAAATACAGGATGCTCGGCGTTCTTGCAAGAATAGCTTTTTGAAAATGGAAGAAGGCTGGAAGACCCAATTCCTTGGGCAGCTGAAATACAAAATGCTTATGTTCTGCAAATAGCTTTTTACAAATGGAAGAAGGCTGGAAGACCATCTGACCCTTCAAACTATTAATTAAAAGTGTAGAAAATAGCAGCAAAAACATTGTAAAAAGGTCCAACCCACTTGATAACACTTGATTACAAAACAATTAACCCTTTACCTAACATGAAAAGCAGACGACACTTGCAAAAATATTCTTGAATAACTATTTTTTTTCATTTTTTGTCTCAAAAACATAGGTTATGACCCCTCATTGGAACGAGCTCGACGTTGAAATGAAATGAAAAATAATGAAAATGAAAATTAACTGGCGATTTTTGAGAATAGCGCTGACCGGTTTTGGTCGTTACTTTGGGTAAAGGGTTAACGAAAAACACAGAAAAGAGGTGGATAAAGATATCCAGCTGGTAAGAGAAATATGTCCGAAAATCAACAATTAGAGGAGGTATCATCAGAATGTATTGATGACATCATAAAAACAAAAAAATGACAAAGCTCGGGACATAATAGGTTTGCAAGCTGAGCATTTGAAATTTGGTGGAAAAAGTGACTGATTATATCACCGAAATTACCAACATTTCCATCCAGCAAAGAAGAATTTCCAGATATGTTAAAAGTGTGAATCATTACTCCTCTTCACAAACATGAGAAGAATTTACCAACAAACTTTCGTGACATCACAGGGACACCTCTAATTATGAAAACAATGGAAAAGATTTTAATAAAAAATATCAGAACCGAAACTTGACATAACACAATGAGATGACAGAAAGGATTTACAACTGGATCATCTTCTGTGAACGCAGCACTTATTATCACAGAAATACATGTAATTACTGGAGCACGTGAGAATAAAAAAAACTGTTCATTTAGCTGCACTTGATGCACAGAAGGCATTCGACATTGTTCCTCGCAATCCTCTTCTGAGAAAATTATACCTGGATGGCATCTTTGGAGACGCTCATTGTTGAACAGTTATACAATGGAATGAAATCGCAAGTCAGACAGGGCTGTGGTCAATTACATTCAAAGTAATTAATTACAATTACAATTACTTGGGGAAAATGCAATTACAATTACAATTACTTGTTTTTTTAAAGTAATTAATTGCAATTGCAATTACTTTTTGAAAGGTAATTAATTACTTTTAATTATTTTCAGTTACTTTTCACAACTACAAAACATGGATGGTGGATTATGACCAAATCACCCATTAGGTGTAATTTCCATTCATCATACATGCAGCATTGAGCTTGTTCCAATCACGCTCACATTTGTATAATTTTATTGACAAAAAAGCAAATACCTCCAGCACAAAAATTATTCATAACAAAATTATGAGATGCTATTTTGTTAATTAAATGATAGAAATGTGGCTGTTATTGGAGCAAGCGCTTTGAGCAAATAGCTTCAGCACAAAAATTAATCAAAGTAAAATTAAGAGATGCAACTTTGTACATCACACATACATTTACCAGAAATAACTACTCAATGGAATATTATTACCTCATGACAAAATGATGAGAAAAATTCTGAAAATTATTTAAGACTGAGAGAAAATCTACATGGAATGAACCCCCCTGGGAACATAATTTGTAGTTTATTACACAACTCAGTCATGACAGGTAATAGCTGAAGTAAATGAGTTCGATCAGCAAGTTAATTGGCCTTCATTCAATACAGTTAATCCCCTAATTGAAACTCAAATTGGACAGTAGAAACTAAACATAGTTTTAGATTAAAGTGTTAATCCTTTAATTGAAACTCAAATTGGACAAAAGAAACTAAACATAGTTATTCGAGCATTTATTTAGCAAGTGTTGACTTCTATCCACGTTGGGCAAAGGGTTAATTAATGATGTAAATTTATAAGTGTACATGAAGTATACATGATTATCAAAACACAAGCTACTTGACATTAAAATGATTCTCTCAGCAGTTGCACAAGCACTCCAAACAATGTTATGATTATCTAAATATACCCTTGCAAAACAATTCACCAAACAAACCTCAACACCAGAGATACTAGTCCTGTTAGAAGAGAGATATAAATATTGAAACATACTCCACAAGTGCTGGTGGATTTTTGAACACTGAATGTAAGTTTTGAAAACATTTTTTGATCAATGTAACTTAAAAGTAATTGCAACAACAGGAGAATTTTCAATGTAATTAATTACATTACAATTACAAGTAATTTAAAAATTCCTTAATTACCAATTACAGCCAATTACTTTTAAAAAAGTAATTAATTACAGGTAATTACATTTACCAATTACAATTACCCCAGCCACGAAGTCAGATGGAATGATAAATTGTCATCAGAACAAGCAATGCTAGGTGTTCGGCAAGGTGGAGTCCTGTCAGCACAGCACTATAAAAGATATAATAACAATTTATTGAACAAATTAGAAGAAAAATTCACAGAGGTGGTTGGGGGGGGGTGGGTGGGGTGGGGATGGGAAGGTTCCATCTCCACGTATTCTCAAAATAGTGTCATTACAAGTTTTTTTTCTAAAAACAAAAGCATCAGAAAGAGAGACACAGTTCCATCACCCATTCTGTGGTTGATTTTTGGCATTGAATGATTGTGCATATCCGGAAAACAGTCTGGCAAAAATGTTCCAATTACGACAGAGTGCATCCAACGTTGTCTATGGGGAAATCAGTGTTACTGTTAAGAGGCGATGGTACTATGGTGTAAAATTTTAACACTGAAACTCTCCCATTGACGATTTTACTCCATGGTGCATCCGAGGTCGTCTATGGGAATTTTAACACTGAATTTTTTACAGAATATAGTTATAGGCAAACCAAATAGAAACCGAGGATTCCGAAGCAATCCGAACCAAAAACTACCTTCGTTCAATCGAACTCATCCCAGGGGACCTCTCGGTTCTAACTCCTAAACACTACTTGCTGCTCTTAAAAGCCCAAAATGGAGGAATCCAAATCAGTTTCCGTAGTTGTTGGTGGTTTAGAGGGATTGTCGAGTTATTTGTGCTAATTAGATTTACTCCTCTTCTATCGAACACACCCCTGTCCTATTAGTGGGTTTTGGGTCACATGGCAGCACGTGCTACCATAGAATCAAGATGACGGCCTTCAGTATACAAAATAGACGACGGAATCACTTATCACACTAACAACACGCGCTGCACATGCACACTAAGACTACGTATCACTATGGCAATGGCGTGACAATATGGGTGATAACCCGGGCTACCATGACAACCAAACGTGATGTAACGAGGTCACGTGACTATGACATCACTTACTAGGACCACCACTAGGACCACTAGGTCCATCTGAATTCGGACGATCGGGTACATGACCTACTACTTATGTACTTTAGTTCCATCCTGTATTGCGGTCTTTTCCTTCTTCTTCCTATTTTAAACTTCTTGTGTAACCTTCCATATACTAATCCAAACTCATGGTCTGTTTTTCTTTTTAAATGCAAAGCATTATTTGGCTTACAGTTAAAACTAGAAGTCCTGTCATGAAATGCCACAAATAGCACGCCGATCTGCGCGTTAATCTACGCGTTATGACTATAGTAAGGCTATCGAATTCTGTACATTTGGCCTGTGCACAAGCAACGTTTAAGCCAATGGACCTCCGGGTAACCCGGAGGTCCATTGGCAGAAACATTGCCTGTGTTTGTTATGAGTAACCAGGAGAATCTGCCGTGCTTTGGATGCCATCGATAAGGCAATTGCACGCAATTCCTACGCACAATTAAGCCTAGATAAGCGCACAGTTCGTGACAGGACTTCTAGTTTTAACTGTATATCAGCTTTACAAGAGGTGTTGATTAAAGTACAAGCAGCAACCAGTACTATGTCACTATACCATAACCGCTACGGGTCATATCACTGTGATACTTTCTGGTGAGCAAGCGTAATTAGGAAGCTTTATCTCCACAACGCCTGTTTAACAGGTCGTTGAACAGACACAGATTTCTCAGTTTGGACTTGCGAACCCACTGATTACCTTAAATTCTCCAAGTTAACCGCGATTATTAACTAGAGGCTCAAGTGAGCCTAAAACGCTCATCTGGCTTAAGTTGTCACAAAATATGAGTGTGTCAGTTGGTGATGGAGAGCAAGAGCATTTTTTGATTTGCTACGACACACCAAAACCACCTTAGGCCATTTGTTTCTGCTGGTTCTGGGAAAGCTTCTAAGGCAAAAACAAAGCTATGTTCTGTGAAGTCTTAAAAAGAGTCAGGACGAATTTTTTGTTTCGTTTTCAACTTCTGCGGTACTCTCTACTCCACTCAAAAGGGGGGCGGGAGGGGTTAGAAACTTTTGGGGAAAACTCTAAAGAGTATACTCCACCAAGATGCTTTGTACCAAATTAGTTTAGATTTGCAGAAAGGTTCTGAAGAAGAATACTTAGTTGATGGAGTACAAGAAGGATGATGACATGGCATGTTCCCATTGCCAGCAGTATTAAAATGGACATCCCCATACATCACCCCGAGACAAAATTGACAGCAAATTTCCCCCTGATCCTAAGGAAGCTTCATACCAAAAACCCAATATTTTGGTCCATGCAGTTTTTGAAATATGGGTGTTTGAATTTTTTTCTATTTCGAACTAGTACAACTTGTTGAATGTTTTTTGGTGATTTGGGGAAATTGTTGGGCATATTTGGGCGATTAGATTGACTCTTATACAAGGGAATGCATCTTATAGCACTACGTGCTACTCTTATTAGCCCAAAATGGGGAAATTCATACCTAATAAAGGCATTTCCGATAGTTTGGGGTTGGTGATTTGGAAGGATTGTCGGGTTGTTTGTGGTAATTAGATTTACTCCTATTCCACCGAAGACACCCTCCAACCATACCCCTTTCCTATTAGAGGGTATTGGGTCACATGGCAACCACGCACTACCATTGAAACCCAGATGGCGGCCTCCAGTATACCAAGTGGACTGCCGGAACACGTGTCACCCTAACAATACGTGCTGCGCATGTGAACTGACATCACGTATCACTGTGGTAATGACGTCATAAGATGGCCGCTCACGCGGGTTATCATGACAACCAAACATGATGTTTCTAGGTCACATGGCATGACGTCACTTCCGAGGTCCCCTTGATAGGGTACGAAACGGGCAAGTGAACTCTTTACTACCAAAGGAAGTTCCATACTAATTATCACAGCATTCTCTCGGGTAGATGATATTGGAAGATTTTCGATTTGTTGGTCATTAACTCAGCCACAAGGAGAGTGGAAAGTTTTTGGGAAAAAACTCAGAAGTATACTCCATCAAGATGCTTTGTACCAAATTAGTTTAGATTTGGCCCAAAGGTTCTGAAGAAGAATATTTAGTTGATGGATCTCAAGAAAGATAATGACTCGACATTTTTCCCATTGCCAACAGTGTTAAAATGGGCATCCCTATACGGCACCCCATGACAAAACCGATAGCATTGTTTGGTATTTGGTCCATTTGATCCACTTGTACTAAGAAAGCTACATACCAAAAAACAATATTCTGGTCCATGCAGTTTAGTAAATATGAGCGTTTGAATTGTTTTCTATTTTTAGCTCCCGGCATTCCCTTGAGGCTGCAAAAAAAACCCGAAACAATTTGGGCATAAATCAAGTACTCATAAACCAATTATACGTATGATTTAAATCAACCCATTGGTTCTGGAAACAGGAATTTGGGGTACAGCCCAAATGGGCATCCTCTCACGGAAAGCCCAAATATTGACTTACTGAGTTCCTTTGAACAAATTTGAATCTGCATCACTAAACGAATTTCCGTACCAGAAATCTAGTCATTATTGCGAGTAATTTATGAGAAGATAATTTTTAAGGCATTTTTGGCGTTTGGGGCCTCAACCCCAGCCCCAATGCGGAGTAGAAACTTTTTTGGGTAAAAAAACCCAGAAGAGTATATTCCACCATGATTATTTGTACCAACTTAGTTTACATTTGACCCAAAGGTTCTGAAGAAGAATACTTAGTTGATGGAGCACAAGAAAGATGACGATTCGGCATTTTTCCATTGCATCGCATATCAAAACACAATATTCTGGTCCTTGCAGGTTTTGAATTATGGGTGTTTGATTTTTTTCTCTCCTATTTTTAACTCCTGGGGTTCCCACGGATCTGCAATAAACATTTTCGCGACATCAACCAACTACTTATGACCCAATTATACTACATGCAAAATAGGGTGCCCGAATATGAATCCAAGGAATTTATTTGAACAAAATTGAATCTGAGTCCGGCTGCAGTGTTGTATACCAAATAACAAAACATTTTGAATGATGGTTCTTGAGAACTTTTTAAAGCATATTCCACGTTTGCACCAAGTTAAAATTCGGGCTCCCATATGGATCCAAATATTAACCCAGGGATTTTACTTGAACAACCTTGAAACTGACCCCCTAAAGATGTTGTGTACAAAATAGCAATGGATTCTGACTATTGGTTTTGGAGAAGATTTTCAGAAACTATTCTCAATATAGCAGTAAGTTTAAATTTGGGCTCCCATAAGGAACGCAAATATCATCCCAAGAACTTGATTTGAACAAAATGAATCTGCCCCCATAAGGATGCTATATACCAAATATAAAAAAACATTCTGGCTAGTGTATCCGAAGAAATAGATTTGTAAAGTTTTATTCTTCGTATCGGACTAAGTTAAACTTCGGACTCTAATAGGGTGCCCAAGTATTAACCCAGGAATTTGATTTGGACATTTTTGAATCTGACTGAAAAGGTGATGGAATAACAGCATAAATCAGATTCAATATTTATTGAAATAATTAACAAAAAGAATGGCTACTCAAACCTATGACTGAAATGATCTTCCGATTGCAAGAACAAATGCCGTCACAATTATCCGCTAAACTTTCTCCAGATATCGTGAGTTCTATCTATACTATCATGCAACGCCAAAGTCTGCCAGCCAAAGCCTCAAATTTCTGGTCGAACTAACTTATATACAAGCGGTGACGTCACCACTGCCTGCAATCCGAATATCCCAAACGAACACGAAACGACACCGTTGTCGTGCAAGGCAGAACTGTCTGATCGGAGGGTGGGGACACCACAACCGTATTTATTTCTAAAATTACATCACATAACCCACGCCTCCAACAATGTGTCTCGCATGCCCGACAAGGGCCAAGAACCAGAAAAAGGGCAAAAATTTTATTTAATTTCTGAAGCTTTCGCCATGGAAGAAAGAGTCAATAACACAGTACTCTCCCGCTTGCAACACAACTTCGTCTGTCACCTCCCTCTTTATACGTCTCTCTAACCCCTGCGTCTCTTCTGTAATCACCACCTTCCTTACATTGCAACCCGATATCTCTTCTTCCCAACACTGACTGTGCAGCTGGTTCCGGCAAATCTTCGCAGTGATGGGCAACGGATAAACTTTCTGCTCCTAGCACACCCCCTTCCTTACCACTCAAGTCAGCAGGCAGTTGTGGCTCTGACCCAATACTAGGCGTCATTACAGGAGTAGATACGGAAGTCTGCTTAAAGCAATCACCTCCACTCGTTGACGTCGAACTGCTACGACTCTCGTGCAACACCTGAGCCAACGGCTTACCCTTCACCTCACTTCTAGCCTGGCTGATGCGAATGGACCTTACTCTGTTCAATGTCCTTCCGTATCTCGACGTTTCTAAATGCCTCTTCTCATTAGGTCTTGGCACTAGCATAGGGGCACACCCGGCATACGCGCATCTTCACACTGCTGCTGCTCCTTCTGTCCCTGTCACTCTTCTTCCTCGCCAACTCTTCCTTTCTTTCTCCGCTCTCTGTATAATCATGTAGTCGCTTCGGCACTTTATCTGTTGGCTCTTGGTCTTGAGGATGAGTACTGAGCTCAACCCTTTCCAACTTCTTCTGCTTCAACTTCTTCACTTCCTTCTCTACACCACGAGGGCTCACAACAGCTTTCACGACTACTCTTCTGTCTTCATGCCTGCGATGTTCACTGCCTCCCTTCTCTCTACTGAATTTCAGCTCATCACAACTCCTTTTATCTCTCTGTTGCTCTTTTGTCTCTGCACATTTTCTGCTCACTGAACTCATCACGCTCGTCGGCCGACTCTCCGCTCATAATCTTCTCTGCTTTTCTCTCGACGATGACCTACTCCTGCCTTTATTCCGTTTACTTTGATGTCTAGCATCCCTCTGCTCGTCATGTCGACCTCTTCATCTCCCAAAGTTGTCGCTTCTCCTCTCTCTGCTTCTGTACCTTGACATCCAACCAAAACTACCCCTCTACCACGCTGCTGTCTTCTCTCCATACTACCAGAAATGACAACATTTTGTTCAGTAAAAGGCTTTCCAAAATTTATTTCCTTGGTAGCGACTCGACAAATATATTGATCTAGGTAAACATGTCTCCTTATCGGCCGACCGACCCGAGACTCCTGGTTGAACGCCATCTGCGTCAACAGGTGAGCTCCGCCAATACTTCCAGTGTCTCTTACTTCTCTATCATTGACCTCGTTGCCTGATTCTTCCAAGGTCACGTCACTCTGCAGATGTCCACGGTAGCACCTGAGTCTGTCCACATGAACAGTTTGTTTCCTCCCTGTATTTCTTTCTTGTATTTCAAATGTTATGTCAGTCATTTTTCGCGTTATTTCAAAAGGCCCTCTCCAGTATTTTTGGAACTTCGAAGGAATGTCTTGTATATTTACTGGATTGAACAACCAAACTGAATCTCCTGCTGCTAAGCAACCATTTCCCAAATGATGGTCATAATGGTTCTTTTTCCGTTTCAGTTGTCCATTCAAATATGTTTTTGTGAAAGCGTAAGCTTCTTCGAGACGCTCCGTCAAATCCTGACTCCACTGGCGACAATTCCCGAAGTCTTCCTGACATGGCACACCATATTGTAGATATAATGGTGTATTTACTTCTCGACCAAAATTCAAGTAGTTCGGTGATAATCCTGTGGGCTGATGAGCTGTTAATCGGTACGCATACATGATGTATGGCAGGTGCTCATCCCAATCATCCCCCTTTCTCTGTACATAAGCCGATAACAATGACTTGATTATTCTATTGGCCCTCTCCACTTGACCATTCGATTGCGGGTGGTATTGGGGTGGTCCTTGTCTTGTGTATTCATAACAGTTGGCACACTTCCTGGAAGACTTGGCTCTCAAACTGTCGGCCCTGGTCCGAATGAATTTGTCTGGGTGGACCGAAACGTAAGAAAAACTCCTCTACCAACAATTTGGCAACTGTAGTGGCCTCCATGTCTCGCATCGGATAGGCTTCAATATACTTTGTGAAATAATAAGTAACTGCCAGTATATACAGATTTCCATTCCTTGTTCTTGGCTTCATTGGTCCCATGATAATATCACAGGCGACTCGTTCCATGGGAGGCCCAGCTGCAAACGAATCAAGTCCTGCCTTATGTTTCCGCATTTTGAGAGGAGCACACACCACACCAGGTCCAATGTGTTTCTCCACATCATGTTTTAGGGCAGGCCAATAGTATGACATCTTCAGACGTTCAGTTGTTTTAACTACTCCTAAATGACCGCTCGTATGTGGATCATGAGCTTGTTGTACCAAATCTGCTCTCATGCTGGTAGGTACCACAATACAGCGACGGATAGCTTGGTCCTCTTTCTCGTCTTCCAATACAAGCACCTCCTGTCGGACCATTTTGTCCAATGTTTCTTAACTAGTGTACTGTTAAGAGACACCTCCTTCCACAGTGGGCGTTCTGGCAACTGTAACCACTCACAGATCAGCCTTTTGTCATTATCAACTGTCTGTAATTCCTCCATCAATCCTGGGTTGACGCCGATTAAGTTGACATTTCTCATCTGACCGGGCACCAGTACGCTTTCTTACTTTCGGCCGCATTGTATGCACGGCTCCTGTGATAAGGCATCTGTATTGTTGTGGACGCGCCCCGGACGATGCTCTATTTTAAAGTTGTACATAGCAAGCGGTTCCTGCCATCTGGCATGTTGTCCCTCAGCATTCTTAAAGTTCATGAATCAGCGCAAAGCTCCATGGTCGGTTCTCACCACAAATGTTTGTCCATAAAGATATGTTTTGAAATGCTTTATGAAATTTACTACAGCAAGCAGCTCTTTCCTCATCATGCAGTATTTTTTTCAGCTTTCGACAGTGTCCGACTAGCATAGGCTATGACCCGTTCACTGCCATCCACCACCTGGGATAACACACTCCCAATTCCGAGCTGGCTCACGTCTGTGTCTAACACAAATGGGAGCTTGGGATCCAGATAAGCTAAAATTGGTGCTTCCGTCAATCTTCTTTTCAATTCCTCAAAGGCTGACTGGCAGTCTTCATTCCATTTGTATACCCCATCCTTTGCTGTAAGCTTATGCAGAGGTGCTGCAATCTTTGCAAAGTTAGGCACAAATCGACGATAGTATCCAGAGAGGCCCAATAAGCTCCTCAGCTGGGTGACGTTGCTAGGCACTGGGCATTCTCATACTGCTTCTGTCTTCGGAGGGTCTGTGGCCACTCCTTTGGATGACACAATATGTCCGAGATACTCCACTTCCTGTCTAAAAATTGGCATTTGTTCAGTTTGAGTTTCAAGCCAGCCATTTTTAACCTTTCAAAAACTTCCTCTGGTAGACATAAATGTTGGTCAAAAGTCTTAGAAAATATCAGGACGGCGTCTAGATAAACTAGGCAAGTCTCGTAGTTTAGTCAAACCAATATGGTCTCCATCAGGCGCTCGAATGTGCCAGCGGCATTGCACACCCTCATACTCATAAACTTAAACTGTAATAAGCCTCTCCGGGTTGTAAACGCAGTTTTGGGTCTGTCTTCAGGCAACACCTCAAACTGCCAATATCCAGACGTCGAGTCTACGGCCGAGAACCACTGTACTCCAGTCAACGTATCCAGCATGTCTGTAATATGGGGGATCGAGTAGGTATCCTTTTCTGTAACCTCGTTTAAGGCATGGTAATCCACACAAAACCGTAAGGACACATCCTTCTTCTTCACCAGAATGACTGGACTCGCCCACGGGCTGATTGAAGGTTTGATAATATCTCTGTCTAGCATGTCTTCTATAATCTTTTCAACATCCTTCTTATTATGAAGTGCAACCCTTCTTGGCCTTTGTTTTATTGGAGTAGCATTCACTGTCTTAATTGTGTGCTTCACTTTACTGGTGCATCCTAAATCTGATGACGACTGGGCAAAAACTTCTTTATTCCTCAGATTCAGATTCAGGTTTTTTATTCACGGTACACATACATGTAAAATGGCTACAAATAAACATATTGCATAAATGTAATGAGTAGTATACCGTGGGAAGTGGCATAGCCAGATTGGCTGTCTACCTGCCACCTCCTGGAAGATTGGGTGATTGCAAACAGACTGTGACTAAATGAATGAACTTAGAACCAGTTATGTGAAACATGATTCCTTAACAATAATTGTTTGAACTTCTCTCGTTGGTCTGGAGTTAAATCTTTTGCAGGGTACGCCCACATTTCTTGTCAATAGCCTGGTATAATATTCTCATCATTTCTAGAGTTATATCTTTGCTGCTCTTGATGAACAACTGGATCCACATTTCCGATAGTAGTATTTTTATGTAACACCTGAGTCACATCGGTTGGGTTCAAGAGTCGCACAGGAACCTTACTATCTTTCCCAGTCGGCTTTACCAAGGATTCAGCCAGTAAAACTTGGTGTTTTTCTGTAAACATTTGAACAGGCTCCAAAAGTCCCTTATCAGGTACTGGCTGCAAAGCACAGCTGCTCTGAACGCAGCCTTGAGTGACCACTTCTTGCTTCGGTGGAATACTAACAGTTTTGGCCAGTGCGATCCGACACTCACGATTAGGACCTTCTTAAGTCACTGTATATCCCTTCCCAGCCATGCTTAAAATCTTGTTATTCACATCTATGCTACAATCAAGCTTCTGTAAGAAATCTAAACCCAATATACACGGTGATGCAACTTCAGCAACCATACTTCTTGTTCACATGATTCGTCTCCCACCTTGAATACAAAAGTTACTCTTCCAAAACTGTTTAATTTCTGTCCATTTGCTGCTGTCTCTCCTCTCCTAGCCCTTCCCAGGCTTGGTTTCTGGCCGTCGTGCAGTCTGTCAAAAATGTCCTTAGATATAATTGTCACTGTAGCACCCATGTCGATCAAACTGAAAGTCGACAGGTTATTTATCTCTGTTGCTATGTAGAATCCTGACTCTTGTGGCCTTCCTATCATCAAGTTCGGTGTTTATTGGATTTTCCTTGTCTGTAATTCTGCCTCCTACATCTCATCCAAACTGCTCTTGTTCCATCGTTCTGGGTGGGGTATTCCTTAGCTATGTGGCCTCTGCCCCCAAAACGGTAGCACTTTATCTGCGTTCTCTTTTCGTCTGTTTTCCTATCTTCAGATCTTATATCACTATCTGGCTTTGGGAAATTGAAACCTTTGCAGTCCTGTGCCCTTTTCTCTTTAGAAAAAAACACACTCTTTATTTTTAGCAGACTGAAAATCATCAACGATCTTCGTTAGTGGTTCTATTCGTTCTGTCATCTTCTCAATCTCACTGTTCGGCTCTATTACTCAGTGAAAGCTCTTTTCGTCTAGTGACTTGTCGGCGTAACGAAAAGCCTCGAGCTCGACCGCAATGTGCACTGCTGCTGCCAAATTCTCCAGTCTGGACTGTTGGATCTTCCACACCATATCTGGATATCTTTGTAATGCATCGCAAAAGACGTCACAGGCTAAGATATCTTGCAGCTCTAACGTAGCTGCTAAGCTTACTTTCCTTCTAATCGACTGACCCAGTTCTGACAAAGCTTCATTTCCTCACCGACGACGCGATCGGAGCTCGGCTCTATATAGCTGCGTCTGGTTGGGTGGTAGAAAACGATTTCTTAAAACAGTAAGCAACTTAACATAATTTCTTCTGTCTGTTTTGCTCAATATTGACAAAACTTATTGAGCCTGGCCCTTAAGACTACCAGCTAGATAAAGGGATTTCTCAGACCCGTCCCATCGATTTATTTCGGCGCAAGTTTCAAAATGAAGTTGATAATCCAAGAGGGTATATACAGCCTATGCTACACTACCATTTTAAACTACCAAGCATTACCCCCACCCCCACAATACCACTTGACCTACCAGAACGTACTACCCATACCAGCCATATAATAAAACAAAGCAACCGGTTGGTTAATAGTACCAAGCACTAACAGGGTGCTTACATGGGTATATACCGTTCATTCTATACTACCGTTCTAAACTACCAGGCATTACCCCTACCCACAATACCTCTTGGCCTAGCATTACATACTACCTATACCAGTCATAAGATAACATGAAGCATTAGGTGGATTAATAGTACTAAAGGCTAACATGGGACCTGTAGGAGTACAAAGCGTACATCCTATACTACCACACTAGGCGACAATAACGTCTGTCCCCGCATTACATACTACCAAAACCAGTCATGGAATGACACAAAGCATTAAGTCGATTTGTAGTACCAATGGCTTTCGGGTGGGGGGGGGGGGGCACAGAGGTATATATTGCCCATGCCATAATGCTATACTGCCATTCTATACTATCAGGCATTACCCCCACCTCACAATACTACTTGACCGGCCATAATATACTACCTATACCAGTCATAAAAATACAAAACAACCGGTTGGTTAATAATACCGAGGACAAACAGGGGACCTACAGGGGTATATACAGAGCACCCTATGCTCCCGTTCTAAACAAACGATTACAATACTGCTTGACCGAGCATTACGAACTACCAACACCAGCCATAAGATAATACAAAGGATTCGATAGATTAATAGAACTAATGGGGTAACAGACCATTCATCCTACACTGCCAATCTAAACCACCAAGAACTATCTCGCAATACAGCACTGGGCGACCATGCATTACCCCCATCCCCACAATACTGCTTGACCAAGCTGTATCAGACATATGATAATATGAAGATCCAAGGGCTAATAGTATATCTACATGGATTATACCACTACTACCATAACACACATACCCTTACGAGAAGCCCGACACCCCCGATCCGAACAACGTCATGTCAGATTGTATAATGGACAGCAAGTGGTCAACGTCTCTATGACGTAGCGTGCGCATCATGACGTCAGGACGTCAATATCAACGTCAACCATTTCAAAAAAACTTTCAAGAAAACTCACCTTTCCCATTAATTTTCCATCACACACCCATACTATATACTCAGAGCCCTGTGTTTACATAAATCACTATACATACCGTAGCATACTATATATGCTGTGCATGTTCCCTTTGCCGGATCTAGATGTATGTTGCCTACATTTTGCACCAGCAAAAGTTGCACCGGCAAAAATCCGGTTCCTATGGGAATTTAACACTAGCTGGACAGGCTAAAATCCGGGTAACAAGGAAACGATTCATACGTGCCATACTACTAACACTTCCAGAGCCTTGCGAAGCTGCAACCTTTCTCTCCATTCTATATTCCATTTTGGCCACACCATTGAGAAGTGGTAACATACTTCCCCCAGAAGCGTAAGTTTAGCCATAAATATTGCGGCGGGCGAAAGAAACTGAGCACCTTCAGTGTCTCATAATATCGAGATAGTGGCTATTATCCTGAAAGAATGGACTGCCAAGAAATAAAGACAAAGGATTGTTCAAACGTTTCTGCTTTACTACCATCAAACCGACTTCTGGGATTACCTTTCTAACTAACATGGAAGACGGGGAATAGAGACTGCTTACTGTGAACAGGAGAAGAAAAAGTTGACCAAAGTGAGGTAAGTATTTGTCATTAATGTCACATATTTCTGCACAATGGCCAATCCTGACCGCAACATGGAGATAAGGTTAAATGTAGTCAAACATTTATACCCATGTAGCCCATTTTAGAGGACTTCCACCCCGAGTATTAGTGACTGGATCCTATTTTACTGTAATACAAGCACTGCTTCACATCCCGGGTTTCCCACGGGGGGAAATGGGGTTAGTGATGCCATACTATACTGCCTTTTCAAGCATTCAAGAACCCTGAACATTTACTCGACAGTAGTGGACGAGGGACGGATCGTCTCACACGGGTTGGACCCAGTAGCGGAGCTATGAAATTACGTCATAGCCGCTGGATCCAGTGATGTCATGTAGATTTAAAGTTAATTTAAGAGCCATCAAGCCAGTAGTGGCTTTTTATTGCTTTTATATTATGAATGTGATGACGACAATGAACAAATTATTTTTCGACTGTACAGTAAGTAGTTCACGTCCATATATACTTGTAAGATAATAAACCTTCACATTAAATTCCCATTGTTTGCCTTCCACCCACCCCCCTACAAAAAAAAATCTTTTTATGCCACCTCCCCACCCACCACAAAAAAAAATATTGGAGCGTACTGAAGTCGGTTTGTCCACCCATGTAACGATTCATCCCTTGTTTTATTTGAAGCTGGTAATTTTAACAAGAAATGAGCTTATTACAAACTTATATTAACGTCTCTCCTTGGCCCAGTGGCCGGTTTGTGGCCTTCGAAGTGGCAACTTCGTAACTTCGCTTGTCTCGAGTACAACGAAGCAGGGGACGGGGGGGGGGGGGGGCAGAGGTACAATTATAGCTATAGCCCACATCTACATACCTCTGGGGAGCATAATTCCCACTCCCCTCTCGGAGAAATCCTGACGCCACCACTACTGCGAGGGGATATTTAGCCAGCATGCACTATGTCCCCCCCCCCCCCCCCCCCCCCGAACAGGGCACGGCCCAGAAGCGACGAACCTAACTGTTGGGCTCTCCAACGTACTGACTCAGCACAAGCGGGGTTAGCATCGCTGAAGGCATGTGGACCTTCGACGTGCAGTGCACCTCAACACACTGCGTGTTCCAACTTGGGCAACTGGGATTAAGGTCTTGCTTAATGACGCGGATCAGGATCGAATCTTCGACCTTTTGGTCTTTTATTCCAAATGATCTAACCATCAAGTCTCCGTGCTCCCTGATCAAAGTGATGAAGTAGACCATGATATTATTGTGGTATCCGAAACTAGAAATCTGTTAATGTTCGCAGATCTTCACTTTGCTTTTCAGTTGCTGTCCTTAGTCAAAAGGTTTGCCATGGCATTGGCCGGTGACTATACCTAGTGATGCTTTCCTGGGGAGCGCCGTTCCCCTACTTTATTCTGAGGGGGTACGCTGTTCCCCAACAATTGCAAGACCTGGAATAACTTGATCTTGACGAATATTCAACACATTGTGCAGCCAGCAAGAAGAAGGAGTGCCCGCTGTGTTCAACACAGCGAGCACTCTTTCATCTTGCTAGCTGCGCCAAACCCATTTTAGTAAACGGTAAGGGGCGCGGTGGCTCAGTAGGTATAGGTGCAGGCTGCAAGCCGAGAGGTCCTCGGTTCGAATCCCACCTGAAACAACCGCGTTGTGTCCTTGGGCAAGACTCTTCACCCCCATCGCCCACGCGGGGGCGTGGTGGCGTTGTGTGCTAAGGCGTACCGCACGTCGACGGAGCACTTGTCTTCAACCAATGCTAACCCTGCTTGTGCGGAGTTAGTATGTTGGGGAGCTGACAGTTGCTCGCCGTTGCTCGGTGGTTCTCTCCGGGTACTCCGGCTTCCTTCTACCGTAAAACTGTCATGGTCATGATTAGCCATTGTGCAGAAGTATGTTACCTTAACCCTTTACCCAACGAATCGCCCGCATCCGCCTACGTAATATGCAAATTGAGCAGTTGAAAAAATTAAATTTTTCAAAATATTTCAACAAAACCATATCATGTGGCCCCTCATTGGAACGAGCTCACAGAAAAATTTAAAAAAATTATATTTAAAATAATAAATTTCGATATCGTCTGCGTTGGGTAAAGGGTTAACACTTTACCCAACGTAACGGCAAAAGCCGGCTAGCGCTATTATAAAAAATCGACGATTAATTTTCATTATTTTTTCATTTTTTGTCTCAAAAACATAGATTATGACCACTCGTTGGAACGAGCTCATCGAGCTCGTTCCAACGAGGGGTCATAATCCATGTTTTTGAGACAAAAAATAAAAAAAATTAGTTATTCAAGAATTTTTTTTGCAAGTGTCGTCTGCTTTTCATGTTAGATAAAGGGTTAAACACCAATAAATAAATAAATAAATAAATAAATAAATAGTAAACGATAAGTTACTCGTCTTTCAAACGATATATGTAGGTCGGATATTAACAAGCCAAGACCAATACCGGGTCTGGACCTGCGTCGCTGCATGCAATTGAATCGGCAAACAGGAAGTGGCTGCACGACAGATCTGAAAATTGCATACACGATACAACTGATCATTATCAGGCCCCAGATGAAATATAAAATCAATCCCATGCATGAAAACCGAGAAAAGTTTGACGAAAAATTTCAATGTTCAGTGGGTACAGTAAAATTTCAAAGTATCGGAAAACAGGAAGTGGCTGCACGACAGGTCTGAAAATTGCTTACACGATACAACTTACCATTATGAAGCAGCAGACCAAATATAAAATCAATCCCTTGCACAGAAGCCGAGAAAACCTTGACGGAAAATTTCAATGTTCAGTGGGTACAGTAAAATTTCTAAGTATCGGCAAACAGGAAGTGGCTGCACGGCAGATCTGAAAATTGCTTACACGATACAACTGATCATTATGAAGCAGCAGACCAAATATAAAATCATTCCCTTTCACAGAAGCCAAGAAAACCTTGACGGAAGAAGTGTTTCGGACGGACTGACGGACGGACTGACTGACGGACGGACGGAGTCGAGCGGTTACTAGACCTGCTCTGCCGCTGGCGACGCAGGTAAAAATACTAAGTTGCACGGGAGTTTGTTTTGGTGTCTCACCATAAAACGAAGGGAGGGCGAATCGTCCTGATCATCTGGCTATCAGCGTAATGGAATTCACTCGGCGAAAAGTGGGGAACGCGATTCCAAAGTAGGCCTAATAAATTTCAAAATTTTCTCGGGAATATCCCTAAATAGTCGATTGGTGAAATGATCGAACCCCCCCCCCCCTCCCATCCCATCCCCACCCCGACTTCTTAATTTTGGAAAGCATCACTGCCCTCCAATGTAGAGGTCACAGACAGGAGTTTCTTAATATCGTTGTGACACTGGCAACGCTTTATTAAAGTGTTACGATAGAAATATGAATCATGACCATTGCCATAATACTTTCCTAAAGTTCGTCAGTGTTCAATGTCCAGATAACAATACCAAGGTCTTCGCGTCTGTGACCTCGACCTTGGAGGTACAGCCACTTGCCAAGGCCATGGGGGCCTACTCGAAATAGTGAAGCATGGCCGAATTCTGCGAACCAGATCACAAACAGATCAGATGTCTTTGATCAGATCAAGCTGATATAAGGCCCTTTCCCAATTTCCACGGATTAAACCCTGGTCAGTGAATGTTAACCCTTTAACAACGTAATGGCCAAAACCGGCAGCGCTATTTACAAAAATCCCCCACTTAATTTTCATTATTTTTTTCATTTTTTGTCTCAAAAACATAGGTTATGAGTAACTTATGACCCCTCTTTGGAACGAGCTAGTCGAGCACGTTCCAATGAGGGGGTCATAACCTATGTTTCTGAGACAAATGAAAGTGTCAATGACACTGTAGCTCAACTTGTCAAGACAAAGACATGTACATATATAGTATGCGACACAGCAATGACAAACATCTAAGTAATGACCTGATAACAAAGGTACATATAAAGTATTGTAACGGTCAGTACATAAATACTGACCGTTGCCTGTAACAAATGTATAGGTAAAGTATTGTAAAGGTGGGTGACAGTCAGATGCTAAACTAGAAAAGAAATCTTTGAGTCCCAGAGTGGGTCTGACTGAACCACAAAATATTTGTTCTCATAGCACAGTGATAACAAAGGCACACCAAAACACACTCATTCCTGTCCCAAGGTGAAAACAAAGGTACCCAAGAAGTTTTGTGAAGATCAGTTCATAAATATGAGCTGTATAGAACTTGTAACAAAAAACTGACTGGACCTAATTTCGGTACAAAATGGCCACTGGCAGCCATCTTGAATTTTGGACCATACCCAGAAACACTCATTCTCGTCCCAAGGTGATAACAAAGGTACCCAAGAAGTTTTGTGAAGATCGGTTCATAAATACAGCCTCTAACCTGAGCCGTATTGACATGTTCAGTGGGTACAGTAAAATTTCAAAGTATCGGAAAACAGGAAGTGGCTGCACGACAGGTCTGAAAATTGCTTACACGATACAACTCACCATTATGAAGCAGCAGACCAAATATAAAATCAATCCCTTGCACAGAAGCCGAGAAAACCTTGACGGAAAATTTCAATGTTCAGTGGGTACAGTAAAATTTCAAAGTATCGGCAAACAGGAAGTAGCTGCACGGCAGATCTGAAAATTACTTACACGATACAACTGATCATTATGAAGCAGCAGACCAAATATAAAATCATTCCCTTTCACAGAAGCTAAGAAAACTTTGACGGAAGAAGTGTTTCGGACGGACTGACGGACGGACGGACTGACTGACTGACGGACGGACGGACGGAGTCGAGCGGTTACTAGACCTGCTCTGCCGCTGGCGACGCAGGTAAAAATACTAAGTTGCACGGGAGTTTGTTTTGGTGTCTCACCATAAAACGAAGGGAGGGCGAATCGTCCTGATCATCGGGCTATCAGCGTAATGGAATTCACTCGGCGAAAAGTGGAGAACGCGATTCCAAAGGAGGCCTAATAAATTTCAAAATTTTTTCGGGAATATCCCTAAATAGTCGATTGGTGAAATGATCGACCCCCCCCCCCCTCCCATCCCATCCCCACCCCGACTTCTTAATTTTGGAAAGCATCACTGCCCTCCAATGTAGAGGTCACAGACAGGAGTTTCTTAATATCGTTGTGACACTGGCAACGCTTTATTAAAGTGTTACGATAGAAATATGAATCATGACCATTGCCATAATACTTTCCTAAAGTTCGTCAGTGTTCAATGTCCAGATAACAATACCAAGGTCTTCGCGTCTGTGACCTCGACCTTGGAGGTGCAGCCACTTGCCAAGGCCATGGGGGCCTACTCGAAATAGTGAAGCATGGCCGAATTCTGCGAACCAGATCACAAACAGATCAGATGTCTTTGATCAGATCAAGCTGATATAAGGCCCTTTCCCAATTTCCACGGATTAAACCCTGGTCAGTGAATGTTAACCCTTTAACAACGTAACGGCCAAAACCGGCAGCGCTATTTACAAAAATCCCCCAATTAATTTTCATTATTTTTTTCATTTTCGTCTCAAAAACATAGGTTATGAGTAACTTATGACCCCTCTTTGGAACGAGCTAGTCGAGCACGTTCCAATGAGGGGTCATAACCTATGTTTCTGAGACAAATGAAAGTGTCAATGACACTGTAGCTCAACTTGTCAAGACAAAGACATGTACATGTATAGTATGTGACACAGCAATGACAAACATCTAGGTAATGACCTGATAACAAAGGTACATATAAAGGATTGTAACGGTCTGTACAAAAATACTGACCGTTGCCTGTAACAAATGTATAGGTAAAGTATTGTAAAGGTGGGTGACAGTCAGATGCTAAACTAGAAAAGAAATCTTTGAGTCCCAGAGTGGGTCTGACTGAACCCCAAAATATTTGTTCTCATAGCACAGTGATAATAAAGGCACACCAAAACACACTCATTCCTGTCCCAAGGTGAAAACAAAGGTACCCAAGAAGTTTTGTGAAGATCAGTTCATAAATACGAGCTGTATAGAACTTGTAACAAAAAACTGATTGGACCTAATTTCGGTACAAAATGGCCACTGGCAGCCATCTTGAATTTTGGACCATACCCAGAAACACTCATTCTCGTCCCAAGGTGATAACAAAGGTACCCAAGAAGTTTTGTGAAGATCGGTTCATAAATACAGCCTCTAACCTGAGCCGTATTGACATGTGCTTACATTGTGTAAGTAGCACTGAATAAATCAAAGTTCATCTAATTTGCATAATTTCTGCACGAAAAAAAACCCTTTACAATTTGTGATGTATTCCATGTTACTAAACATTCATACAAAAATTTATTCAAATCAGAACTTTCATATAGAAGTTCTGTACAAAAAAACTGATTGCACTAACTTAGGTACAAAATGGCTGCTGGTGGCCATCTTGAATTTCGGACCGCACCCCAAAACACTTGTTCTCATCCCACGGTGATAACAAAGGTACCCAAGAAGTTTCGTAAAGATCGGTTCATAAATACGGCCTCTAGACCAAGCCGTATTGAATTGTTGATGGACAGATGGACGACGGGCCATGGCATAACCTCAAATTTCACTACGTCAAACTTGAGCTAAAAATAAATGAAATTGTACAGTGACACTGTAGCTTAACTAGTCTGTGTTTGTTCTGTACAAAAGACTGATTTCATTAAAGTTGGTACAAAATGGCTGCTGGTGGCCATCTTGAATTTCGGACCACACCCAAAAACACTCGCTCTTATCCCACGGTGATAACAAAGGTACCCAAGAAGTTTCGTAAAGATTGGTTCATAAATATGGCCTCTAGTCTGGGCTGTATAGAAGTTGTGTACAAAAAACTGATTAACCTAATTTCGGTACAAAATGGCCAGTGTTTTGGGGTCCGGTCCGAAATTCAAGATGGCCGATGGCAGCCATTTTGTACAAAATTAGGTGCAATCAGATTTTTGCACAGAACTTCCATATGAAAGCGCTGATTTGAATAATTTTTTGTGTGAATGTTTAGTACCATGGGATACATCACATATATTACGGGGTTTTTTTCTCGTGAAGAAATTATGCAAATTAGATGAACTTTGATTTTTTCAGTGCTACTTACACACAGTAAGTACACATGTCAATACGGCACGGGCTAGAGTCTGTATTTATGAACCGATCTTCACGAAACGTCTTGGGTACCTTTGTTATCACCTTGGGACGAGAACGAGTGTTTCTGGGTGCGGTCTAAAATTCAAGATGGCTGCCAGTGGCCATTTTGTACCGAAATTAGGTCTAATCAGTTTTTTTGTACACAACTTCTATACGGCTCAGGCTAGAGGCCGTATTTATGAACCGATCTTTACGAAATGACTTGGGTACCTTTGTTATCACCGTGGGATGAGAACGAGTGTTTTGGGATGTGGTCCGAAATTCAAGATGGCCACCAGCAGCTATTTTGTACCAAAATTAGTGCAATCAGTCTTTTGTACAGAACTTCTGTGTGAAAGTTCTGATTTGAATAAATTTTTGTATGAATATTTAGTAACATGGAATACATCACATATAGTACAGGTTTTTTTCTCGTGCAGAAATTGTGCAAATTAGATGAACTTTGATTTTTTCAGTGCTACTTATATACAGTAAGTGCACATGTCAATACGGCTCGGGCTAGAGACTGTATTTATGAACCGATCTTCATGAAACTTCTTGGGTACCTTTGTTATCACCTTGGGATGAGAACGAGTGTTTCTGGTGCGGTCCAAAATCCAAGATGGCTGCCAGTGGCCATTTTGTACCGAAATTAGGTCCAATCAGTTTTCTGCCACAACTTCTATAAAGGCTCGTATTTATGAACTGATCTTCACGAAACTTCTTGGGTACCTTTGTTTTCACCTTGGGACAGGAATGAGGGTGTTTTGGGGTGACTTTGTTATCACTGTGCTATGAGAACAAACATTTTGGGGTTCAGTCAGACCCACTCTGGGACTCAAAGATTTCTTCTCTAGTTTAGCATCTGACTGTCACCCAACTTTACAATACTTTACCTATACATTTGTTACAGGCTACGGTCAGTATTTATGTACAGACCGTTACAATACTTTATATGTACCTTTGTTATCAGGTCATTACCTAGATGTTTGTCATTGCTGTGTCACATACTATACATGTACATGTCTTAACAAGTTGAGCTACAGTGTCATTGACACTTTCATTTCAATGATTTATTCTGTAAATAAAATTAAAATACAATCCAAATCCGTTCTGGGCGCTTTCACAGTTCAATGGGGTAGTTTGTGAGGAGGTGCCGGGAGAGGGACACCTCTCAAACTCTCCCATCTCGAGCCTTCGAGACATGCATGCTTCGGCATGTCATGGCGAAGCTGCTAGTGCGAGTAAATGCCTTTTTCTCTTTCTCATGACCCCCCTGCACTGAAGTGCATCCCGGAGCTTTATGTTTTGAATTCAACAAAATTAATATCCTTTTATTCCTCTGCAGTGGAGTTTTATTCCTACTGTTATGGAATCTACATAAGGAAATACGACCACTTTCCAAATATCACAGATTGTCCGATCACTCATATCATCACAGAATGTTACTTTCAGCTTGAGAAATAGGAACATTTTCTGGAACAAAAAGTATATACCCAATCTTAATAATTATTGGCAAGACTAGTGTTAAAACGATATAAATGTTGTATGGAAATGGTGGCATTGTTCCAACAGGAGGCACCCACAGTCCTCTTCTAGTGGCATCTCTGATATGATGTGACAGCCACGCAGTTACGAACATAAGTGCTAGAAGGCGCAATTCTCTACAGCAGAAAACAAAACTACAGCACCACAAAAATGTAAATACCGCTGGAACTATTGTTGTTGCATGGAATGGCGGTCTGTTACGTAAAGTTAATGCATCCTGAAAGAAAACAAAATCCTTAAGTTAATTTCTTTAATACCTAGCCATTAGAGATGAGCAGGGGACGCGATGACGTTGCCATAATGACGTTGCCGTAACCGGTTCTCGTCAGATCACCGTTAAGCATCGTCGAGCCCGGTTGTCCTCGGATGGGTTACCGTCTGAGCGTTCGATTTGGACTCCCGCGTTGTGTCCTTGGGCAAGGCACTTAACCCCGATTGTCCACATGGGGGCACGATGACGCCGTGTACTAAGGCGTACTGCACGTCGATGGTGCGCATGTCTTCAACCAATCTAACCCTGCCTGTGCTGCAGTGCGGAGTTACGATGTTGGGGAGCTGGCAGCTGCTCGTCGTTGCTCGGTGGTTCTCTCCGGGTACCCCGGTTTCCTCCACCCATAAAACTGTCACGGTCATGATTAGCCATTGTGCATAAGTATGTGACCTTAAACACCAATAAATAAATAATAAATAAATTAGAGAGGAGCAATATATCGAAAAACCGAGCTGATACCGACATCATAGGGATAGCGAAAAACCGAACCGTACCAATCATTGAATACAGAAACCGTCTGAATTTTTAAATTTTCCCACATTCATTATTTTTGAGGCCTTGTTGAGGCTTGATTGCAGTTGAAGTGTTCAATTTCATCATAGAATTAACTGTAAACACGCGGTGCTTCACGTCATTGTACCGTGATGACAGTACATTTGTCATCTGAAAATATGGTTGACGCTTCGCAGTGTTCAAATCTCGATAAATAAAGGATAACATATAGTTTGGATCAATTTACTCTGCACAAATGTAAGAAAATGCGTGTACTATCAAATGCAGTCGGTGATAAGCGTGAAAAGCTTGATATATACATTCCTATTTTCGAGTTTTGAGTT
This sequence comes from Pictodentalium vernedei, assembly GCA_031216915.1. NCBI lineage: Eukaryota > Metazoa > Mollusca > Scaphopoda > Dentaliida > Dentaliidae > Pictodentalium > Pictodentalium vernedei. The sequence continues at coordinate 78,373,097 of CM062292.1, read as the reverse complement.
CCCAATAAAACTTGTTGGGGAATTTTACCACAGATTTGAATGGAAGGAATCTGAACGTAGAGGGGTAGCCACTGCGTTCAGATCGCTGAACTAGTGACGGACAAGTGCCTCCTACCTGCAACTTAGATCTTCAACTGTATTGAGAACTTGTTCCCTAAACTCAGCTCCTACTTTATATTTCAATGGTTAAGTTGCAAGTTAACCCTTTCAACACTGGTGGTATCTTCCATGCCAGTTAAATGACAGAAATTGGAAGAGTCCATATCCATTATTTGGGTGTAGAACAATTAATATTTTCAACGTGCAGCCTTAGGGCTGCACGTTGAAATTATTAATTGTTCTACCACACACGTTCTCTTAGTATAGCCATCATATATACGTAATGAAATTATGACGTACCGTCAGTTCAGCGATCTGAACGTAGTGGCTACCCCTCTACGTTCAGATTCTTCCCATTCAATCCCATAGCAAAAGTTCCCATCAAGTTTTTATGGGAACTCAAAACTCGAAATTAAGAATATATATCAAGCTTTCGCCCTTATTACCGGCTGCAATCGATAGTACACGTATTTCCTTACATTTGGGCAGAGTTTATTAATCCAAACTAGGTTTTATCCTTTAATTATCGTCATTTGTGTACTCATTGGCAACAACGGAGATTTCGAAATCGGCCATGTTTTTGTTTAAATATAAAACAGTAAAAACAATAACCCGGTAATGGCGCCGAAACGAATAGACCTTTTCATCGGTGCAGAATCGGAATCTTGATCTCATTCGCACGGAGGAGGTCATCAAACTTGGTCGCATTCGCACAGAGCAGATTATCAAACCCATTCTGCGCATTTGCGATCGAATTTCCTATTCCGCATCGATGAAAAGGTCTATTCTTTTCGGCGCCATTACCGGGTTATTGTTTTTACTGTTTTATATTTAAACATAAACATGACCGATTTCGAAATCTCCGTTGCCGCCTCATGAGTACACAAATGACGATAATTAAAGGATGAAACCTAGTTTGGATTAATAAACTCTGCCCAAATGTAAGGAAATACGTGTACTATCGATTGCAGCCGGTAATAAGGGCGACAGCTTGATATATATTCTTAATTTCGAGTTTTGAGTTCCCATAAAAAATTGATGGGAACTTTTGCTATGGAATTGAATGGGAAGAATCTGAACGTAGAGCTACTAGAGGGGTAGCCACTACGTTCAGATCGCTGAACTAACGTACCGTGTTCCTGGGCCGGCAAAGGGTCTCTCGTGTTGAAAGAGTTAAGTATCAACTGTCAATTTGTCAAAAAGTGATCGATGTGACACAAACTAGCGATAATCAGACATTTTACAGTACGACCGCCGTGGACTGGTCACTTTCCACGGGTGGCAATACTTCCACGGACGCAATAATATTAGATTCCAAACACTAATTACAGGAATAATCAACAAAAATTGAATTAATGAAGCACCGGGTACAACCGGCTGCTTCATGAATTAAAATTTTGAGGATAATGATTTTTATTACCCGGTGAACGCAGGCATGGACGTCACTTCCCACGTGTGGAGTACGACCATCCACGACGGCTGTACTATGCAATGGCCCTCTGGACCTCCCCGGGCCGGTCCAGCTCGTCTCTGTATCGGTGTAGCAGATGTGGACAGGAACCGGACCGGTCTTTGTGGTCTGAACCACATCACTACGTACAGTATCGGTTTCAATACGCTTATATCCAAGGCTTTAAAAACAAGTACGTACCAACATACCGCTGAGTGCGAAGTTGTTACCAACTATCATTACTCGATTCCAATGCATAAAGTGTCCCAAGTAATAGAGAACAACTCCACATACATTATCACAATTAGGGCTGTCACGATTAATCGATTAATCGACTGTTGATCGGTCACGGCGAAATCGATTAGTATTTTTCGTTGTAGAATAATCGGTAAATTGTATCCCGTTTTAGACGTTCAATAATTAAAAGAAAATTTGATGAAAAAACTATTGTTTCTAAAGGTAAAAAGTTAAGAACATCGATGTTAAACCCCCAAGAAGCTGTTGGAAGCAATTGTCTTTCAGGGACATTCATCAAAGCTTTGATGTTCTGAACTTTTGAACCGTCAGTGTAATAATCAAGACCGGTCGGCAGTTGCGAAGTTCGCAACTGCCGACCGGTCTTGATTGTTACACTGACGGTTCAAAAGTTCAGAACATCAAAGCTTTGAATGTACCTAAAAAAGGATCGTCTTCGTTGTTTCCTTGAGGTAGGTGAACTGACTTGGAACTTCATTTTTATCGACTTCAAAGAGAGGGAGGGGGGTGCATTTAGGTACGATTAATCGATTATCATCGATTATTTGCGACGATTAATCGATTCCTAAATTAAAAAATCGTGACAGCCCTAATCACAATACCTGAACATATACTAACTTTGTTGATAACAAAATATATATACCAACCTGCAAACTAAAAGATTTCGACATTATGAAGTGATCAACATCCATCACCATAGCTAGCAACAAACACACAAAACACTGTAGAATGTTCTCATCTATTCTTCGAACCTCCGTAACGGCCGCCCAACTGAAGAACGCAACTATGCCGTGAGTTAGGTTATCAGCCAACGCTCTTGGTATATTGTTAACACTACCTTGCAGTGATGACACCAACTTATCTCCAGCGAGACAGGCAAGAGCTATCAAACATTCCCAGAATAGCATCACTAAGTGTGTTCGATGTAGTAGCATTGTAGCAAAGCCTTGGAGGTCGGCGGATGCCGCTGACATCAACTATAATATGGACTTGATAGTAAGAAAAATATATTTTCACATATTTGAAGCAAACATTTAAAGTCGCTTAATTCAAGTTTCTTTAACGATCCACAAAATACGGTAATATTCCATCCACGCAGCATGTATCTGTTCCAAAACCATGTGCCGATGTTCTTACTAGCTAACTTTCAACAAAGGTACAGCATGCGGGGGTACAATGTTCTCTCGTTACTTATCCGATCCACCACGATCGATAAATGAAAAAGAAGACGTTCCGACTTCAGTATAAAATCAGTGACAATGGGTGGTGACTGTTGGTTGTGATTAAAAATAATGACGTAAATGGTTGACGTGCCTTGAGTATATTCATCATTTCGTCGTGCCTGTACTGTGTTAGGCCTGCAACACTAATTCAGAAAGCTATTTCTTGTGAAACACCAAGCGAATCAATATATTCCAGTCTTTGTTTGTGTATCAATCCGTTTGCAATTCCGGATTTTTGTCTGTCACGGGACGAAAAACACCCGAAACTGCGGCGAAAGAGCCCAAAACTTCAGAAATGTGAACAAATAGACAAAGTCTCATCAATTCAATTCATCTATTAGCTTATATGAAAATGCAATTCTTAAATAAAATGCTTTCACCTCAAATCTTCGCTTTATTTTTAATGATGACTTCATTTCAAGTGATTGAGAAAAGACTGCGAGATTGGGTGTGTTAGAATAGCTTATCGGAATCAAGATGTAATGTGATCACCGAGTGCAAACTTGGATCCAAAGGACAAAAATTAATTTTATGCTGTGGTATGTCCTGAGGGACCCCCATACATGAAGTCCTTTTATACATGTACATTCTGTTAGTCTCCTAGTGGGATGCGCACTAACATTTCGCCAATCCATTGATTCGAGAATTCGTATGACGTATTTTCTCCTTGTACATTTTTAAACAGGGAAGTGATACCAGAAAAAATGTTAGATTGACCAATACATTCAGCATAAGTATTAAATTTAAGATGACTAATGTTTTTTCTACAATATGTAGAATTTGTTTATTTATTTTATTTTTTTTGATTGATTGATTGATTGATTGATTTATTGATTTATTGATTTATTGATTTATTTATTTATTTATTACGGTAGCTCTGGACTTCAACCCGAATAAGCCCACGATTCTCTCCAGACCAGTGGTAACTGCGTTGTGTCTTAGGCATGGTGCTTAATCCCCATTGCCCACGTGCTTTGCTGCCCACGCGGAATAAGGCATACTGCATGTCGATGGTGCAATTGCCTTCAGCAAAATAACCCTGCTTGTACCATCTTAGTACTTTGGGAAGTTTGCGGTGGTTCTCTAACTTCTCTTCGGGTAATTCGATTTCCTTCACCCGTAAAACTGTCCAAAACGGGGAGACCCTTGCTGCAAGAAGTGTCTAATAAATAATTAATACATGTAATATTTATTCGTTTGTTTCTTGGAATTTAACGACATATATATCGACATCCTTGTTCGTGTCAGTCTCAGTCCAGTCAGTCAAGCCAGTGGAAAGACCGTGCACCATGATGCCTACATCTGACGCATTTAACAGCACCAAATAAAATTTCTTTGCCGTGGTACCTACACCTGATTTATCCACTTCAATATGGTGTTTCTCAAATCCAGTATGTTGGCGAAAACTGTACTCCTTTTCACAAAAATATAGTTTATTATTACACGACACGATTTCCAATCGGATCCCACTCCGGTAGGCAAAATTTCGACAACAGCAGAGGAACCAAGTGGAGCAAATTTATGGCTGTACCCATCAGGGAAAGGCCCACCAGGGCCGCCCATCCCATATTTACCGCCTCCCATCCCGTGTTCGGCAACTCTGCCGAATCCCGATGGAACTGCCACTGTACCAGACTTAAGTGCAACCCCCTCCCACCACATGGCCCCTCAGACCCGCCTCGGCCACATAGCGCCTCCCAACCCGTAGATCACAGACACGCCCCTCCACGTAGGTCGTCGATCTGCCCCAGGCTCGCCCAGCCCGTATGCCGTCAGACCCCAGTCATAGGCTGTCAGACGACCCCACACATACCATCTCCTAGCCCGTGAGCCCACCAAATCTGCTCGTCGCCCGTCGCCGTCCGCTTATCGCGAAAAGACGAGAGGAGATAAGATTAGGCCTCGCCCGCTTGTCATCACGTCCGTCGCCTTGCCCATCGCTCACTGCCCGATGAGAGATGAGGAGATCAAGTCATATCGGAACTAACCCCACCCACCGTCTCGAGTGTCGCAAGTGGGAGCGGTTCAACTGGACGCATCGGTGTCCGGTCGAGTGCCCCACTGTCCATCACACAATAGAGGACAGGAGATCGCACTTCGCCTGCCGCCCGGTTTGACCCAATGGTACAGGGCTCTACGTTGCAGCAACGCTCCACTCCCAGCAAAGGTGGAAATGACCTCGTGGCTATTCATGGCGGTCCCTTGTAATGTGCTGGCAAAGTCAGCTGCCCCACAGTCGCGACAGAGGCGGACTATGGCCTCGTGATCTTATTCGTTCTAACATCGCCCTGTTGACGTTCTCCGCCCTCATTTGTGACAGAAGCGGACGATGGCATCTGTCACAGCATCCGCCACCGTTGCGTCGATCTTGATCGCACCACTCCCACCAAGCGCGGCAGAGGCGGCGGATGGCTTTGTGGACGTGTTTGGTAGCCTTTATCATGTTGAGGTTCTTCGCACAATCATGAAAGACGCGGACGGTAGCCTCGTGACCATTCTTGTCTCTTTACTATCGCCCTGTTGATGTTCTCCGCCCACCTCTTCCTCAATCGTAACTGAGATGGATGATGCCATCGTGGTCACTTCTCACAGCCTACGTCATCGTCGCGCCAATCTCGGTCGCCCCCTGCCGCGGCAGTGATGGGGGGGGGGGGGGGCGAATGGCCTCGTGACGAGCTCTTGCAACCACCTCGGTTACTATATCAAACAAGTCCCGCCCCCTCATTGCAGAGGCGGACAAAAACATTGTGTCCACCTCTCGTGGCTTCAGCCATTGTCGCGTCAATCTCGGTGGTTCCAGCTGCGACAGAAGCAGACGGTTGCCTCGTGGCCGGATCTTGCGGCTACCTCCATTACCCCGTCGGAACATTGTCCCCACTCGTGGAAGAGGGATATGATAGTCTCGTGCCCACCCCCACGGCCTGCGTTATAGTTCTGACGAAATCGGTCACACTCCAGCCACCCAAGAGACGGATGACTATCTCTCGGCCACCTCTCGCGACCCACGTGATCTCCTCGTCGACCTTTTGAGTGACAAAAGTGACGCCAATGACCCCATCATTACCCAGAGGCGCGCAATTCTCTGTCATGGGCGCCTTGTAGCAGGCAGTGTCAGCGCCCAGTCGAAGTCGGTTGCCACCAGCCACAGCAAAGGCGGAATATGGCCTCATTTCCACCTCTTTTGGCCAGGGCTAACAGCTTGTTAACAGACACACTCCTCCGTGTTTCTCCCACAGCCAGTAGACCACAGGGGCAGGCCTCCTATCTCGGCAGGCCTCGTCTATACCTAGCATGCTCGGGGTGCAGCATAGATCTGTTTGGTGGGTTCGGTGCAGGTCAGCGGGTACGACATTTTGTAAATTGCATGGTGTAAATGCGGTGTTTGTTGTGTGCATTCGTTTTCTGAAACATGAGCAATCAGGTGCAATCAGTTGGCAATGAATGTAGTCGAGGCCTGTGCTGCATCTCAGGTTGCACATCGGTGGAGCTGCGACGTGTAAGATCACCTGGAAAGACAGGGTAGAGCAGAACTCTCGTTGTTCCCGGAATAAACTATTCGGGGAGCAACAAACGAGTTCTGCATAAATTCTGCTATGTGTAAGCAAGTTTCAACTCCGGAGTCCGGAGTCTTTATCAAATAAAGAAATACAGGGATATGCTGTTATAGCGTGCTTGTGTGTGTCTGTAAAGTTATATGCCGTGTATGCTTTTGAATGTGTAGTTAATATAAGTTATGTCCACCAACCTTTATGATCGATGGAGATTTAATACCTGGATGTCGGTTTTTAAACACCGAGCCGCAGGCGAGGTGTTGAAATGGGACATCCAGGTATTAAATCTCCAAATACCATACATGTCGGCGGAGATAACGTTTTTGTCCCGTTTGAAACACAATAGAAACATAGTGGAAATAAATTTGCGAACGCGTTTCTCACGCTCCGCCATCAGTTGGATAAATGTTTGTTTTTTACAAACGCAGAAGACAACAGATAGAGTTACATCCCTTGGGTCGTTAAGGAAACGAGTAAACAGTCTTTTGTTGACCTGTCGTCCCCTGAGTTCCAATGTGTTTTCATTATTTGCTCTTATTTTATTTTTCTCAAGTTGTTTCATTGTAATTATTAGACTATTTAATTTATAACGACAAAATATGATCGAATTGTCGGAAATCTGATGATATTGTGACTATTTTTGTATTTTTGTTTTTGGTTCGATTTTTATATCGAGGCGAGCAAACGCGGAAAGCTTTCATTTAAATCATATATCCCCGATGCTTCGCGTGCAGTTATACCCTCGATGTTGCACGCTTTCATATACCTTGGATGCTGGGTGCACCTTTAGCCATGGCTATTTCTCATAGGCATTCTGACCAATCAATCAAAAGGCAGTATTTATCTGGATATAGGGACAAACCCCATTAACAAAAAAAAAAAAAAAAAAAAAAACTGACATTGGAGTTGAAAATCAGTACATACTCCAAGCTTGCCTCGTCATATTCGATTGGGAAAAAGGGGAACTCCTTTTGTCATTCCATTCCGTTTTTACACAATCAGGACACACCTCACAAAGAAATACGAGACAATCAGAACTCCTACACATTAGTAGAACCCGCACTAGAGCTCCAGAAAAGCTTCCAATCCACGCGTTCCCTAAGTTATAGATTGAACTGGACCCAGGAATAAGAACTATTACAAGCAGAAACATATTCAAAAGATTGCAAACAAAAAATTCCTTTCGCATTATACAAATAACGTAGAATGTGGCCATCCTTGTTGTCAAGATTGTTGGTTTTATTGTACCCAGGGTTTAGTATATTCCCTGGTTTTCTAGGAACCGGAAACGGGAATGAAATTACTCTCGGAACCGGGAAATTTCCCAGGTAATATCAAGCAAATTTTCGAGGGTAACATGACGCATTTATTTTCCTGATAACATATTTTCATTGGCAATCTCCCATCTCCTATCTCCAAACGGAAAAGTTCTTTTCCTAAGATAAATATGAAAACCCAAACCCGCTTCAATCTCATCTGTATTTCCAGAATAAATCGCATTACCACCTCTACCTTCTCCAGCATCGGCACCTCCTCTTCACTGCCGACACCAGTCTTCTCTGTTTTTGGCAGAGGAGACTGATGACGGCAGTGAAGAGGGTGTTGATGTTGAAGGAGGTGAACAATGCTACTAGTAAATCTGAAAATGAAGAAGCGTTTGAACTTTGAAGCGGGTGAAGAAGATCTTGTTGTTGAAAGGGAGGGTAGTGAACTGGTTGAGAGCCACAGCGGTTTGTTGAAAATGGTTCGTCAGGAATCAGGACTGAACAAATTTCAGGCGTGGAAAGGCTGACGAAATCCTACAAAGTTTCAACTCAGAAAACTTCAGTTCAATACACAAACAGTGCCACGCTTCATTCCCGGTTCCGCGCTATAGATTTCCCGGGTATCGGGCCGGCTTTCGGAACCGAGAATTCGGGAATTCCCGTTCCCGGGATTAAATGTACCAGATGATCCTATTTTTCATAACTTCTAATAAATATGTAAACATTCAATATTCTGCGTAGTCACTAAACCAGAACTACACTATCGCAATGCTAACTTCCTTTGTTTCGAGTTCCATGCATGAAACAACAGCAAAGCTAAATCATCTGTCTGCTATCTCGTCCTAGTAAAGCAAACCCTATCAGCGCCGCCATGTCCAGAACCTCTGATGTCAAAACAGAAAACATTAAACCCAACAACTGTAATAATTAAGTTTCACAAATAACTATTCATTTACGCCTCTTGTGCAGTGCTGACAACTTGGAAAAATCTGTGGGAGATGGCAGGTAGACAGTCAATCTGACTATGTCATCTCCTTACGGCACAGATATTGATGCTGTTATATTCTATAAATGCATCTCTAGTGCAGGTTGTAATAATGTATCTCAATGGACCACGATTATTTTGTATCACATTCTATCTGTATCGTTGAATAAAATGATCTAATCTAATCTAACATTGCTAACCTTTCATTCGACGAATGTTCGTTTAGAGAAAAACAAACTTTTCTCCAACTGTGCAGTTCTGTTTGCGACCGAAGCTATTATGACAGTAAAGGGATCATGTGCAACGTTACTTTTCAAATCCCCCACCGTTAGGTACATTGTGGACAAGATTAGATAGCCGCCCGGGCTAGCTTTAAGTGTCACCCTATTCCCATTCATCGCCCAGTGTGTTTGGTGCCAGGTGTCATACAAATATCTGGATTTCATGGCTGTCCATGACCGCCACTGTGTTTATTTAGTGCTGAAAGGCTCCAGTAGACATTGCTTTTCGTGGTTCGATAGTACAACGAATGACCCTTCTGTGGACGATTTCTACAAGCGGCTGGGGACCTTGAGACCCATAATTCCAAGTTATGCTAACCTGTCTCGTGCACGAGAGCGGCAGTTGAAAAGGATATCCGAAATCTTGGATTCACTTTCGTTAGAAGAAAACCAAGTCAAACTGCTCAACAAGCTTCTGTTGGATGAAAGAACCTGCAAAGACATAGAAGAGACCTACGAAGAGATCCATGAAACCGAGCTGGATCTACAAAAGGTTGAGCAGATGGTCGAGCAAACCAAAAATTTAGTCTACTTGTCTGTCGCTAAGTACTGTCTTGCCGTGGAAAGTGCTTGCGAAGTTTCGGAGTTCCTTTTGTTAAACAACCACAGCAGGAGGCAGTGACCAGGTTGTCCTCGCCAGCCACAACCGGAACTTCCTGCCATCACGACGCGCCGAAACAGCTCTTTCTACGTGGAGTAGAATGGGAGGTTTTTTGTTCCCCGAGAGGGCGTCCGTTTGGGGCTCGGTGCGATCTTACCATCCTCTGTGGCTGAGGATGACGAGTGGGGGAGGAGAGGTGGTGCAATGGGTGAGGCGTGCTCTTTCTCACCATTGCTATGTGATAATGGGCGGGGCGTGCTGTGTGATCTGGCCCTCCCCTCCAGCTGATGTGGTGTACAATCTATCCTTCTCTCCTCTTATGCATCCGGCAAAGTGCGGTGCGTTCCTACCCTCCTATCTGGCGGACAAAGGGAGGAGGAGTGAGGTCCCTCTCATCAGGTGGTTCGTGGTTCTAGCTTCTTTCTTCACGTCTGATCTACGAGGGGCGAGGCGCCAGCGTAACCTCCACTCTCACAGAGGGGGATGTGGTGCGATGGATGAGGTATGAGATGGATGAGGTGGTGTGATGAATTAGGTGATGGGCGGGGTATCATCTGAGCCTCCTTTCTGATAGGCGACGACGGGGATGGTTACGATGGATGAGGTGGTGCGATGGGTGAGTGATGGATGGGCACTGGCCCGGCAATGGGTGGGGCGAGACTGGCAAGGCGTCCTTTCTGCCGGGCGATGGATGTTATCGGACCCCACTCAAACCCAGTGATTTTGTTAATAAGTTTTTAGAAATAGGACAAACGTTCAACTTAATTGTCAGTGAATGGTAATGGGGCATTGTTTTTTTTTCTTCAATACAACATTGTAAGTTATCAACTTTACAAAAGGAAGCATTTAATTAGATAAATACTCCATATCGTTGCGAGTCACTCGCGAGGGTAGGAAGTTTTTATCTCATTAAATGTTGCCTTTTGGGTAGACTTGCACCCCGATAAGTCCACTGGATTAACAGTAATTAGTCGATTAATCTGTTATTATCTAGTGCAACAATTGGTATACATACTGACTTCATTGTTAATTATTTATTATTTCTTGGTGTTTAAGGTCACATACTTATGCACAATGGCTAATCGTGACCCTGACAGTTTTAAGGGTGGGGGAAGAGAGAACCACCGAGCATCGACGAGCAACTGTCAGCTCCTCAACATTCTTACTCTGTTCAAGCTCCGCTCAAGCAGGGTTACAGCGGTTGAAGACATGTGCACCATAGACGTGCAGTACGTCTTAGCACACTGCGTCATCGTGCCCCAATGTAGGCAACTGGGATAAAGTGCCTTGCCCAAGTTCACAACGCGGCTCGTCTCGGAAGGGGATCGAACTCGGGACCTCTAGCATGGAAGTCCAACAGTCTACCACTGAGCCACCGCGCTCCAGGTATACATACTGACTTCATTTAGCCTGATCATTAAGTGAATCAGATGCACAGATATAACTTAGGTGATCGCCCTTTTGGCCTACCGAGGGTTTCGTCAGAACTTTAGAGTTCTTTCTGATTTTTTCCCTGACCAATTGTCCGTTCACTCTTAACCCTTTACTCAACGTAATTTGAATATCCATGACATGGAAAACGAAAGAATATCTGTATCTGTGAATAAAGGGACACGACATTACATCAACGGAAGTTTGCGCGCAAATTTCCACGAAAAGTGGATAAACGAACAGCCTAAAACAGAATAAGACTGGTTGCGCGAGAGCTTGAGTAAATATCGATTTATAGTGAATAACAACTTGAGTTTAACCCTTTACCCAACGTAACAGTAAAAACCGGCCAGCGCTATTCACAAAATGCACCTTTTAATTTTTATTACGTTTTCATTTTTTATCAAAAAATAGCTGATGACCCCTCATTGGAACGAGCTCAACGAGCTCGTTCCATTGAGGGGTCATAAGCTATATTTTTGACGCAAAAAAATCAGTGCTTCAAGAATTTTATTTGCAAGTGTCGTCTGCTTTTCGTGTTTGGTAAGGGGTTAAAACAATTACCACTTCATTTCTCAAAACTCGATCAAGGTATTTGAATCAGACAGCGAAGAAACACCTCTTTGACACTAAAACACTGTTAGGCACTAAAATATCCAGAATGGCTAAAGATTTGGCACCGGACAGCTTCGGGTTAGCTTGACCACTACCCGGGAGAATTAAGCCTCAAATCAATATCGAAAAGAGGAATGGGTGAAGCGTGTTGTGTATTGATATGGCGGACCATGGGCGTGGCTCGGCAGTGCGCGGGGCTGCTGTCAGTAGTAGGGGGGGGGGGCATAAATTTTTAACACTGAAATTCCCATAGACGACCCTGGAGACCATATGGCGTAAAAAGCTTATGGTGTAAATTTTATAATACGGAATTTCCCATTGACCGACAGGAACAGCCTGTTGATCGTATGTGCTTGTGTGCTAGCTCGCACTGAGCATTTTTATTTTAGCACATTTCGACACATCCAATGTGTGCCCATTGTTACACATTGTGCACTAGCGCACAGGCGCATCTCGATACGATCAATAGACTATTTCTCTGCTTCTTATATGTGAGGTGTCGAAGCATGCACTATGCCAAGGTGCTGTATAGCCTGAGGCGGGGTTTGACGAATGGGGTGATCTCATTGAACTTAATAAAGACTTGGCCGAGGGCAAAGTCAAGACAGGGTCAGACACAGCTAGCTACCCTGTAGTAGATCTTCAAGTCAGTAGTAACGGTACAAGGCTGTAGACGACTATAGTATTGGGTAAATACAGCGGAAGCTGATCATTTTACAGATGGTGCTGAAAGATAGGACAGATGATGCTGGCTATGGACAAACCAGAAGCAGTGGTTTAGGAGCCACGAATGTTTAGGGGTGCTCTAGAAGGCAACAGCCGAACAGGTGCTTGGAGCCAGATGGGAGCTGTATAGGCGTCATTGGGGAATTATAAGCCATATAGGAGCTAGAAACCATATAGGCGCTAGGAGCTATATAGGAACTATACAAGAACTAGAAGCCTTATAGCAGCCAATGCCCGTATGTGCATATGTGCTACATGTGTTGTGCACACATTGCACACAAGCACACATGCACGTATCGGCACATCCAATAGTCGTGTTACATTACCGACAATTTTACAAATATGTATATATTTCGGACCATTTCTATAAACGTCTGTTGACATACAGGTACACCAACGATAAGCTAAGTAATAATATACTACTCAAAGTTTGCTAAGCACCAAATATTTGACGCATCATTGTGAAATTTGCTTGTGACATATTTGCGATATTTTTGGTCTTGGTGGATATGATTGAGGGATTTATTGAGATGGTCCCCAGGTTTACATTAGCTCTTTTGACAGGCAGACCTTTCGTGAAAGTCGTGGAAAGCATGTACCCCTTGATTTTCATTATGTTTTCGTGTACTGTCTACATGTACATGACATGTGTAGGGTATTTAATCTTCATTTCAACACAAACCCATGTGAATTAATGACTGAATGTGGCAAATGCAAATGTGAGAAGACATTTGCCTGAAGCAGAAATGTGGCGGGCTGTAGGGATGGTGGAGTAAGGGGCTACCCATCGTCAGGTTGGTGAAGCCCTTGGTGTGCACCATACGGTGATCACCAGAGCCTGGGCAACATTTCAGCAGTATGGCACAACAGTAAGACGGCATGGTGGCGGCAGAGACAGGGCAACATCTGCAGCTGAAGACCGGTTTTTGATCATTTAGGCCCGTAGGAACCGCTTTGCCACAGCAACCCAGCTTCGCAGTGAACTTTAGAATGCATCCGGGGTAAATGTTTCGACGCAGACTATCCGGGCAAGGTTGCACGAAGGTGGTCTCCGATCGAGAAGACCATGTATTCGCATTCCGCTGTCCCAGAACCACCCCAGGCACGATATAAATGGACCATGGACCACGCTGGATGGACCAGAGAAGATTGGCGACCTGTCCTTTTTACAGATGAGTCAAGGTACTGCCTACACCACACAGATAGTCGTTCTAGGGTATGGAGAAGACCAGGAGAGCGATTTCATGCAGCCAACATTGCTGAGCATGATCGCTATGGTAGAGGGTCAATCATGGTCTGGGGCGGCATCAGCAGGGATGGACGTACAGAGCTATGTGTCCTTGAACGTGGTACGTTGACTGCTCAGCGGCATATTGATGAGATCATGGATATCCACGTCAGATTGTATGCAGGTGCAGTGGGTGATAGATTCATTCTGATGGACGATCATGCCCCGTCCTCATGTTGCTCATGCTATCGGCGAGTATCGACAGAGGGGGGGGGGGGGGTGGACTGGCCAGCAATATCCCCTGACCTCAATCCAATCGAACATGTCTGGAATGAGTTGCAGCTTGCAATTTCAGCCCGTCCAGTCCATCCAAGAAGTGTCTAGGAGCTTGGTGCCATGCTGGTCCAAGAATGGAACAACATCCCACAAGGGACCACCAGGAACCTGATTGGGAGCATGAGAATGCGTTGTCAAGCTGTAATTAACAGTAATGTGTCTCATCCTCGATAATGAACCCATACCAGTTCGCTCCATCAACGTTCTGGCAAACTAAAAAATTTCCTCTTTTACCAATAATATCCATTTTCCAAGGTTATCGTATTCAAAAGCTAAAAAATAATGTCAAACACAAATAAAATCTTAATTTCTGTACTTACGTCATTAGAGATATAATTAAATAAAAAATATATACACTTTTCATTACAATATTTCAACTGAATTGTAAAACAGGTAGTTGTATATAATTGGTGCTTAGCAAACTATTATATTTTAGAGTGAACTGACAATGTTCCCCACAATGTAGCTATGAAAACCAAACTGAGTCCTGAAAGAAATACATAGACAAGCCAAAACATTTATTTTCTTGTGTTTCAAGTTCTGGCAACCACGTGCATTGAGGTATGTGTGTGTGGGTTTGTGAGGATGGGGATGTGCGGTAGGTGTATGGCGAGTGTGCGCGTGCAGTGGGAGTAGGTAAATAAACACCGCACATTTGAGATAGGGTTCGCGCTGACAAACGGGTTGACCCCGTTCACAAAGATCATCGGAGTCAATCATAGAAAAAAGAGTGAGACCTCGCTATTTTTTCTTGTGTTGTGTATGGCCATTACGAAAGAGCGAGCCCGGTTAGAAGGATCAAAGTCTTGTGCGTGAAACCTTTGTCTGTTTGAGGCAACATGTGCCCGGTCGATACACATTACAAGTAAGGGTGTGTGCGTGTTTGTGTGTGGGGCTGTGGGGCGGGTCAGTCAGTCCAACGTAGACAATATTGTTTGGTTTCCCACCAACAGTCCTCGCAATCAGGAGTAAGGTTTGGGGCAAGGTTTGCATTCCCGATTTTGTGGCCAAATTGTGGAACTTCCTTATCGCCCGGAACTGATTTTCAAGAAAGCAAATTTATTTCGCCTGTTTTTCTACGATATGAACACAAATCAATAATTAATGCAATGTAAGTAACTATACATTGACCATAAAAGGCTTGCCATCCAATCCAATAATACTGGCCGATTGGTATTTGGAAAACAGACTTAACAAGCAGTCGCTAGTATCAGAAAATATTTTATTCATAATAGCACAACAGTATCAATAACATTGAAAAACTAGTAATTAACATGCGAATATAAATATGGCGCTCTTTTACCCCGTTAAGGCCCCCGACAATTTTCTAATACATAATAATAATAACACTTTGGCCAGCCGCTGATTTGTCGCGGTTCTCGGACGAGAAGGCCATGGTTACCCCTGTACTCCCAACTGCCTCCCTATTCCCACGCTTCTCCTCTCCTCCCAACACTCGGAGACGAACTGCTTGATGATACCCCTTGTCCCATTCTTCCCAATCTCTCCGATTAGCATATTAACCCTCTCCTTTGAGACTCCCCCTAACCACATGTCCTTCATTCTCCCATCCCACTTCCCCATTATACTTCCAGTGAATCTCATTCTTTTAGGCTGATACTTTGGGCATTCTAGAAGAAAGTGTTCCAGGGTCTCCACCATGTCCAAGTTACACTTCTGGCACTCCATTACAGTCTATAAGAGCCTATAGAAGTATCCAAGAAACCACTACCACGATTTTCCTGTTGTCCGGACTTATTCTTGATTTATATCTTATGAGAATAAGTTTTATCAGTACTATTTTGGGAATCCTCAGCTAGAGATGGTCAATATACCACAAAACTGAACCGATACCCATATCAAGGTGATACCAGGGATGTGGCGACAGGGTGTCCCTCCCCCCCCCCCCCCCCCCCCCCCACCCCCCAGCTAGGAGTATTTTTTTCAATAGTTGGAAATTCCAAGGTCAAAAATCAAATGGTTGGAAATTCAATAAATTAACATTGTTCATGAAAAATATTAAAATTCCAACTAATGATGAGAAATTTTGATCTTTTATTTCCAACTGGAAACTTGAGTTTCAAATTTCCTACTCTAAAATTGACATGGCCCTCAAAATTTTGACTCAATCCGGTAAATTTTATGACCCAGACACATTATAAATGATGCTTTTTCCGTTTCAGGACTAGTGAAAATTTTCGGAAGGGTGCATAACCCTTTACCCAACGCAGACGATTTCAAAATTCATTATTTTAAATATCAATTTTTGAATTTTGAAAAAAAAAATTTCAACAAAACCATATCATGTGAACCCCTCTTGGGAACGAACTCGACGAACTCTTTCAAAAGAGGGGGTCACATGAGATGGTTTTGTTGAATTTTTTCGAAAAATAATATTTTTTCAGCAGCCGTATTTGCATATTACGCGGGCAGATGCGGGCGATTCGTTGGGTAAAGGATTAAAAGATATCACCCAGCGTTGCAGTGCAACACCTATCGAAACCACAGATGGAATTTACACCGGTGGCACCCCCTCCCCGCCCTCCCACTCCCTCCCCCAGCTGAAACCCTCTAGCCACATCCCTGGGTGATACCGAAAAAACGAGCTGAACCAATAGCTGAATACCGGAAGTCTGAATTTTCAAATAGATCTCCCACACTCGCTATTTATAAGGCCCCGTTGAGGCTTGATAATAGCTGAGAGGTACATTTTCATGAAAGTGTCCGACTTTCTTTTCAGTTAATTCGCAGCGGACTGGAATTGTCCTAATTCCCACAAGACTACACTATTTCTGTTTTTGTTTTCCTGATGTGAATTCCCATTTGGTACTATCAGCAAACTTCAGTCAAGTCAGATACCGAATACCGAACCGATACCGAGATATAACCCATAAAAATACCGAAACCGATACCGAACTTAAAATTCCAATATCACCCATCTCCATCCTGAAAAATGTGATGGGCTGAACTTGAAGAGTAAAGATAAGAAGGTAATCATCTGCCGTAGTTTATCTGAAGACAAATTATGAAAATTCCTTAGAGCCAACAGGAAAAGTGGCTTACTTTCTTACGTTCCACATTTTTATTTCTTCTTTCATTTTCGCGACTTGAAAGCATAAAGACGCCACGCTACCATGGGGCATCCACATGGTAGGGTGGCGTCTTTATGCTTTTGGCTGTTCATAACTGTTCTAAATTGAATATTTAGAATAGTTATGAACTGCATTAAAATGCGTAAAAACTCTGCCGTGTTGAAGGCAGCTTTGCAGACTGTGGCGTGGCTGTTTCTTCTATTCTTGTGGTACATTTTCGCTTACCGTCTGCATTGTTTTGACTTCCGAGCATTTACTTATGTCAGGTCAATCACCAGTCTGCCGTCTTCTGGAAGAGAAAAAATGATAATTTATCGAAACAGTTTTAAAACTGTCATTCCCATACATGCATAGGAGTGAGGGTAGGGTGGATGTCTTAGTCTTTGCCATACTAACTGGCAACAGCGTGATTCGAAAAAAGAAATCTGACATACAAAATACGGTGAGAGGCACCATGACTCATGGCAAAACCAATGTACACAGATGAGGCAACTAAATTATCCCTTTACCTAAAGTAACGGCCAAAACCGGCCAGCGCTATTCTCAAAAATCGCCAATTAATTTTCATTATTTTTTTCATTTTTTGTCTCAAAAACATAGGTTATGACCCCTAGTTGGAACGAGCTCGTCGAGCTCGTTCCAACGAGGGGTCATAACCTATGTTTTTGAGACAAAAAATGAAAAAAATTAGTTATTCAAGAATTATTTTTGCAAGTGTCGTCTGCTTTTCAGGTTAGGTAAAGGGTTATATGGGATGGGCGGGCTTTTGTCGAGGCCCTTGACGCTGATATAGATCTCACCGATCCATGTCGCTTGCTGGACATTTCCCCTGCCTGTCAAACGGGTATAGAATTCTACCAGCTATTCAGTTGCACATTTCGTAGCAACTCTTCATAATGATACTTTTGTCGCAATTAAATGTGTCATATTGCCATTCTTGTAATATATATATGTTCCCATCCCGTTTGTGTGTGTGTGTGTGGGGGGGGGGGGGGGGGGGTCGAGGGGGGGGGGGTGTCTTCCCCGGAAAAAAATTAATATTTGGATACCCTGGAAGCGATATCGGAGCGTTTCTACAACACCTGACATAATGTGTATTGTTGTGTGCCGTTTGCGAGTGTAATATTGGGTGGGACAAGCACAGTCAGATAGAAATTTGGCGTTTGATCGGGGTGGGGGTGGGGCGATGGAAAAGTGGGGACGCACCCCCCCCCCTCCCATGGTGCCGCCATTAATCTGTTGCGTTCATAAGTTCCTGACGCTTTAAACATTTGACGGCTTGTAACTTCGATGCCGCGAACTAAAGGTAGATCGCTGAGTTCGCTCTAAATATCAAAACCAACCCAAAGCTAACCACAAAAAAATTGTATCAAGAAAATACATGTGTTGAGTCCATTTATAAAATATTCTATTCACCCGCCAGACATGTGTCGGGGCATTTTTTCAAGTTGACTACTCTTTCCTCCCCAAGCACTGATGACAGGAAGCTAACAACGAAAAGAGGTAAAATGTAATAAACACCATTTATTTACCTAGATAATCCGAGCTGTCATCAAAGCGGCTGAAAAGTTCTGCTGGACTACACTCTGGAAGGAATAAAGAAACAGGAAGTTATTCGTTTTCTGTTAAATGGACACCATTTGTCACGAACATATATCCACAATTATTTTCTGATGGGAGTCCTGAATACATATAATGTTTAGCAGGCATGTAGGAACGCGAGAGCAGACAGGGCACCCCCACCCCATAAAAAAAAATTCCCAGGAGAGAAAGAGAGAGAGAGTGAGAGAAAGAGATTTGTTTGGTCAACAGTTACTTTACAAATTATCAGCAATATATTTTTATGTTTACACCATAACACCACCGCAATCACTAGAGTCGGGGGGGGGGGGAGGGGTCCTTCACGACTCAAATGCAGGCCACATGTTTTGGCCTTGATGCAATGTGAGCTTGCGATAAAGCGATAAATAAGACGGAACAGTGAGGGAGGTTTACCAGGAACTGAAATCAACCGGCCGAGTTGGAGTTAGACCAAGATTAAACGGATGAAGTTGATACTAAAACAAATCACGTTTGACGTTCTATTTACTTTCCTGCTTGGCAGTTGTGTCGAAGCATTTCATTCGCCTCATATCGCCAATGAAATGTGTAACGACCAATCAGATGCGTTCTTACATGACGTTTTTACGTAACGACCAATCAGATGCGTTCTTACATGACGTTTTTACACGTTGGCCGGATTATTTGCCTGGTGTCCCTTGCACACTTCTTGCTGTCTGTATTGTATCGGGTAACCTTGCATACACACAGATATCAAGGTATAAAGATTTTCCTTCTTATTTGCAATTTCGACACATTATTTTGTTTTTTATTTGCTCTGGGACAAAGATAATAATCACCTGAACTTCTGAGTCCAATGTCAGTAGAGCTCTACAAACCTCAGATTTCGGGTTGAATCGGATCTCGAATCGAATCAGGCATCAGATTTCGAATCGAATCGAATCGAATCTTGAATCGAATCTCACCGGTTATCAAGTTGTGGATATTTCACCTCCTTACAATCGTAATATTGTCAGTCTTCACTCAAATATTGTGTTTGTTGCGGTCGAGGTATAAAGGCCATTTACTGGTTGGCCCGGACCTCGGTAAATCGGTCGCTTTGTGTGCTAGAGGTCGACAGTTCGAACCCCGGCTCCCGCACTTATCTCTCCTCCTGTTACATGTAAATGTAACAAAAAAAAGTGGAATATTTCAAAACGGAATCAATGTTATTTCGGAAGCGGAACCTACTTGAACTCATCTTCAATCATCAGGTCTCGTGTACAGGAGACCCCCCCCCCCCCCCCCCCACGCCTTCCCTCCTGTACTGGAGACCTGATGACAGAAGAAGAGTTCAAGAGGAGACACTCAGTCATGGGGACTATTTCCAATCGAATCGAATTTCGAAGGTTCGCAGAGCCCAAAATGTCAGATATGGAATATTTCATCGCTGAAGTTATCTCTCCTAGTTGGAGAGAAGAAGATGTGTGATTCGATATTTAACACATTTCTCCACGGGATCGAAACATGTTTCAGCCCTGTTGGGACATTGTTAAATGTGGGCCTAAAATGTGCAGTTTTTCTTAACTTGCCATTCCTCATCGTAGTTGTTTGTGGCAATGTTGCTGCTACAATCGAATCAAAAGTTTCTGAACTGTAACGTGGCTGTAACTGAACCAATATAATAATACACTCTACCTTTATTAATCTGTGTTATATTTTCTGTATTCTGTGCCAATATTACTGGGTGTTTTCTGTGGAGGAAAAGGAAAAATACATTTATTACACGCCTATTCTGTGATATCCCCATCTACAGTAACGCTAAACCATGCGGAAAATGAAAACCTGTTCCGCACACATGTGGACGAAATAGTAACACGGGTTTCCCTCGCAAATTTGGTTGGCGATAAAATGTGTTGTTTTTGTTGATAGTTGTCAAATGAATTGCTGAGTGTCCCTCTAATAATTGTTTTTATAGACGTGAAGGCGTGTCATAAAAACAGAACGACATGCGTGTGTAAATGGGTTAATCGATATGGCACTTGTGCCATCGCGTCCTCTCGTTCTATCCTTCCGCGCTGGCACTCGTGCTATATCGATTAACCCATTCACACGCGTGTGCCGTTCAGTGTATTTATTACATTTATAGTCTTCACTCTGAATCTACCCAAATTAGCCTAAAGTTTGAGATTTGAAATAGATTTAAAATACAAAACAAGATTATCGTCTCTTTCAAATACAAGGCGAACACCTTTATATTTCTTGAGGCCAAAAGCGGAGATGCATGTGTCGGTTGAAAGATGTAAGCATTTTAAACAGAACTGGTTCCATCTCAGGGACAAGATTAGAACCAGTTTTGGTTCTAAAGAGAACCTATATTTTTTGCAGCGTAGTATGAAATCACTTTTCTCAATGTTTAGAGCTGGATGATTCCAACGTTGAAGGCGTGCGAGAAATACAGTAAAAGGTTCGTTGATGGCAGTCCATCCAAGTTGTGTTCTGGATTTAAACCGCGACTAAATTTAGCAGATGAAGCTGATAGTTCTGAAGAAAAATATCACCGGGTGATGGATAACTTTCCTGCTTGACTTTGTTTTGTGTCTAAGCATTCCAGTCAGGTCATAATGTCCCTCAGCCCAATCAGACTCGTTCATACATGACGTTCGTCGTAATCCATGCTTGGTGTATCTGACACTTTACCAATTTATGTATTACCCCATGGAAACCTCGGAAAGTGAAGCGGCGCTTGTTCACTTTGCTAAACATGCTGATTTACTGTTAAAATAGGAACCAGTCACCAATGCTTAGGATGGAAGTCCACTAAAATGGTGCGCAGTCGTGGTATAAAAACAAGTACCTTTCTTCTGTAGTTAATTGGTGTTCTGGGGCATCAAATTGAGTTTTCATGACCTGAAAATTAAAAAAAAAATATAATTCATTAAATTATTGTTCATTATACACAAGTTACTTATATCGTTGTTCCAATGAAGGGTAACAAGCAATGTTTGGAGATCAAAAAAATGAACGTCGTTTAAAAACTAAGTGCATGACAGTAACATTGAGAAGTGACTGCAAACTATAAATTATTGAAGAAAACAAGCCACTGACACTCCCCATTTCCAAACTTTTTCCCGGTAATGCTCCTGGGGTTCGCCGATGTAATGCAAATGGGAATACTCTCGCCCCAAACTCGTGACTGATGAAAAGTTTGATTTGAGACTAGTTCACACATATATGATATGTATAAAGCTTAACTGGAAGCCCATATTTGGGCTTTATTCAGAAGAGTAGGTACCACAGCTTGAAGGCTCATGTTCAGAGCATTTGATTTGTGTTATCTTTGAAATGATATTATTTAGTCTGTAAGGCACTCCCCCATAAATTGTAACAAGGCAAAGACATGTGTACAAGATTACACGGCCAAAAATAATTTAGCACTCTACCAGTTAGGGAATGTAGAAGGCTCAAACTACCGTTGTTCAGCCCAATGGGAAGCAATCGGAAAACGGATGCACAGAAAAGTTATTTCCTTGATTCTCAGAAGGGAAGTATTAAATAGTGTGCGGGGTTGGGGTGGTGATAAAGGGGACCAATTAATATCCTGTACCTTCGAAACAACTGATAACGCCACATGTCATAATCAGCAAAAGCAAATACTCGTTAGCCACTTTTGGGTATGTATGCAAATACTCGTTAGCCACTTTAGAGTATGTATGCCATGCCCTGGTCTGTCTTCTACTTCAACCACCTTCCAACTCGAAGAGCAGCCTTCGGGTTGGATGATGGTTGAAGTTGAATACACACTCCAAACCAGCATTCATTATCTAAATGTAACTAAATTTTTGTGTTACTTTTGCAGTAAATAGCAGATAATGATTTTTTCGGGAATGCATGAATGATGACAGAGATACGCACATTGTGAAAACGTAGAACGTGTTTCTGGAAAAAAGAGGGCGGATGTGGATGGGCAAGAGCCAGTATATCCTTCCGGTTTCCCCCGCATGCGATGCGAACTATGCGTAATGTGTTGTTTTTTTTTTTGTTTGTTTTGTTTTGTTTTGTCTTTTTTTTTTTTGGGGGGGGGGGGGGGGGGGGTCAGCTTAAAATACTGTAATATTCAGGTTTGTGATTTATTGTAAAACAAAGACAAACAACACACTGAAACATGAAACCACATCATGGAATCACATTACGATTTGCTGCGTCCATATTACAATAAACGATTTTATGTTTCATCTGGGATACTGCACTTAAAATAGGAGTTATTATTTTCACAGACGTTATACTCAATAATCCAAATTAACCCTTTACCCAACGTAACGGCCAAAACCGGCCAGCGCTATTCTCAAAAATCGCCAATTAATTTTCAAAATATTTTCATTTTTTGTCTCAAAAACATAGGTTATGACCCCTCGTTGGAACGAGCTCGTCGAGCTCGTTCCAACGAGGGGTCATAACCTATGTTTTTGAGACAAAAAATGAAAAAATTTAGTTATTCAAGAATTTTTTTTGCAAGTGTCGTCTGCTTTTCATGTTAGGTAAAGGGTTAAAAGCTGAGAAGCGAATATCTATACCTTATTGATTTGGACAGCAGTAGCAATGTCCTGTAATTTTGTGTATGAATCTTGTCTTTTGGTGGTATCTTGTGACTGCTCTCTTCTGACGTTGTACTGCTTTTTGCCAACACCTGTTGCTTTTTTAATGAGATGACGTAGTTTTAGCCCAGGGTTACAAGACTTTACCACTTTCGTTTTGTCTTGAATTGTGTTTTCTTCTATTTCCCAGAATCCCTCACCAGATACGGTTGGTTTCTTCGTGGATCTTTCTTCGACATTCTTCACAGCTGGAACAAATAATACTATGCTTAATCAATACATCTGGTATAACAAATGTTTTGAAAAATATTCTGTACGGCTAATGTTACTTTCTCCCCAAAACACCATGTCCTATCAGGAGCCATTTTAACAGTGCTGTGTAGGCCTATTTGTAAATTAACTGGTAGAAACCAATATTTGGGCTTTAGTCTGAACGCAGGTACCTAAAGTTAAAGGCTTCATGTGCTGCGGGTGTCCTCGTATTATCTAAGTAAGTTAAATTACTTCATTTCCGTCAATTTGCCTTGTTACAATTTATGGGAGAGTGCCTATAGGTATATATAGGCACTCTCCCATCAACTGTAACAAGGCAAAAACGCGTGAACAAATTTTGATGCTGAGAAAAAATTTACCACTCCACGAGAGAGAAGTGCAGACCTAGAATTGGGGGTTTGATCACATTTCATTCATGGTACATAATGTGAAACCTCATCCGACATGCGTACGGCGGGCACGACATGGAGTACATGTATCACGTCTTGTCGTCAGGATCCTCTTCGATAATCCCCTAGTGGCTTATTTTCAGTTGAGCATTCCGGCAATTTTATAAAGACACAATCGAAATTTGAAAAGGGAAAACCACAACTTATGGGAGCACCACACAACCTTTGCCGTGGTTCATATATACAAATTTTGCACGCAACATGAAAATAAGTAAGTTGAAACACGATACATCGAAGATTTGTTCTGTCCAACGTCGCGAGAAAGCGAAATGCGCCTAATTAAATAGAATTTCACAATAAAAGGAGTTTATTATGGAACCAGGATTATCTCAGGATTGCAGTTTGTTTATAACCGATATCTTTTAATCGTTTAATATTCTCAGCTTGTAGCATAAAATAATTAAGATACTTTTGAAATAATCTATTGCGTTAATGGGGACTGTGTCCGTTCCATCAAGCTAGAAATTCAAGATTTGATTATCTCCCTTGATATGCTATTGCTAGAAAATTTCCGTTGTGTGGGTGGGACTACCTTGCTTTGACCCGCTAGTAAACATATAAGACATCATTTGACAAGACCAGTTAAAAGCTCTCAAGCCAGTTAACCCTTTACCTAACGTAACGGCCAAAACCGGGCAGCGAATTCTCATAAATCGCCAATTGTCATTATTTTTTTCATTTTTTGTCTCAAAAACATAGGTTATGACCCCAACGAGGGGAGACAAAAAATGAAAAAAATTAGTTATTCAAGAATTATTTTTGCAAGTGTCGTCTGCTTTTCAGGTTAGGCAAAGGGTTAATTCTCAGTGAAATTCGACACTGTTATCTGGAACCAGCCTAACCCTAAATAGTCTATCGCCAATGTTTAGAGTCACTCGTCTAGAATATTTCAGCTTATTTTTTTCCGGAACGATTAAATCTGAAAAATACCATGAGATTCATTTTCAATCCACGCTAAAATGTTGCTCAATCGAGAATGGATTTGAATGTTTTATGGCATTACCGTTGGAAATGATGGACGTGGCAACCGTTACTTATTCCCAGTTCCTTATTCAACATCCGTTATCAACCGATAAAATCGATTGGTAACGAATGTCGAATACGTAAGGGTTGTCACGTCCCCTTAGAAATTAAACTCACCAGTCTTAATTTTAGGATTAAACCGCGTAGTTCTGTCAATTATGTCAACAGATTGGTGTTTTCAGGGCGAATTAAATACTTATTGATTTGAACATCCATAACTGGAACACGAAAGAATATCTGTATCTGTGAATAAAGGGACACGACATTACATCAACGGGAGTTTGCGCGCAAATTTCCACGAAAAGTGGGTAAACGAACAGTCTAAAACAGAATAAGACTGGTTGCCCGAGAGCTTGAGTAAATATCGATTTATAGTGAATAACATATTGAGTTTAACCCTTTACCCAACGTAACGGCCAAAACCGGCCAGCGCTATTCACAAAAATCGCCAATTAATTTTCATTATTTTTTTTAATTTTTTGTCTCAAAAACATAGGTTATGACCCCTCTTTGGAACTTGCTCGTCGAGCTCGTTCCAATGAGGGGTCATGACCAGTGTTTTTGAGACAAAAAATGAAAAAAATAGTTATTCAAGATTTTTTTTTACAAGTGTCGAATGCTTTTCTTGTTAGGTAAAGGGTTAAATTTCTACATACCTTCAGAGAAAATGAGTTCTGCTTCCTTGTTTCTCTTAGTAAATGTTCCTTGAATACCTGTTGTTATCAATGACGCACCATCACTCATGTGTAAATAGTCGCCCTGCTGTATATCCTGCAAAATTGAAAATGTGGTTGTTGAATTTTAGGGCTGTAATATGGTAAAGAGAGGATATCTAGAAGCGCGAGCGAAAATTACCTTTTGTTTCGGTCACGATTGAGATCATTTTCGATATCCCCTCAAAAACACTACATTTTCTTTTTATTTTCCGTTACCCAACGAATCGGCCGCATCCGCCCGCGTAATATGCAAATTCAGCAGTTGAAAAAATATTATTTTTCAAAAAACTTCAACAAAACCATATCATGTGACCCCTCGTTGGAACGAGCTCGTCGAGCTCGTTCCAACGAGGGGTCACATGATATGCTTTTGTTGAAATTTTTTGAAAAAGTTGAAAAAATGATATTTAAAATAATAAATTTTTATATCGTCTGCGTTGGGTAAAGGGTTAAAATAAGAATCTGATCATTACTATCGATAATTCTACTCGTTTCAACCTTGAATTGATGCATGAAAGAAACACCTGATCGCTGTCTAGAATAGTCCGGCCTCCGTCGCGCATTGATACGCGGAAGTGATTTGATCGATACTCGGAACAAGTAGCGTCTTTCGATGGTATTCAGCTGGCGGGTTTCATGCATCAATTCAAGGTGAATACGTGTTGAATTATTGCTGGAAATGATCGGTATCCACTCAAAAACACTATATTTTCTTTTCATTATTCCGTTATAGAACAAATTGATCATTTCCAGTGATAATTTGACTCGTATTCACCATGAAGAGATGCTTTGAAAGCCCCATTTTGATCGATACCGTGAAAGTGAAAATTTCTATATATTCACAGTGGGGATAGGATTTCTATCTTTCGGCAATGTTTTCGATAATCTATCGTTTAGCGTATGATAAATAATGTTATCTGTAGGCTGTAAATAAGGTTAGCTGTGTGATTGGCTTATTCAAACCAGGCAGTTTCCATCCGTAGGTATTGACATACGATATGTGCATTGTCTTTCCCATAACGTTTTCTATATGGTAATAATAATAATGGTCAAGTGGAGCCCACTTAATTGGTTGTATATCCCTGTTAATTGAATATAATTTTCAAACACAAAACCATTGACCATACCTTCAGTACAAATTTGATTTGTTAATTGCATATGGGTTGTAGAGTAAACTCCTGCTAATTGTTTCTAAATTTTTGTAATATGTCGAAACAATTACTGTGACACGCACAAAATTTCCCTTATTTATCAGTCTTTTTGGCCTCACTTCATCCAATACAGACATTTATTCTATTATATCTTGTTTGACAGAGCTCTATGAGCTCTGTCAAACAAGATATGATAGAATAAATGCTTAGTTTACCTCCAGAACACAGGAAACTGAACAAATCCCTGTTAATTATATACTCCTGGTAATTGAATAATTTTACTGGCAAAATGGATATTCAATTAAGAGGATTCTACTGTATTATTATTAACTGTAATGGGACAGATCGACATATAGAAATCACTGAATATTAATTTGACACGGTACCGAATGAAAAGTGATAAGACCGATCGTTATATATAAGTTATCGCACGCCCGGAACGCCCTCATGTCGTACAATGTGTAAACGTCTGAATTGAGTGAGAGTTATCCGATGTATCCTTCTCGAACACTGAGCACTTCATCCTGACAAAATGTGTTATTTTAAAGAACTATGTTTACCTAAGACGAATGGCAGACGAAAGTTCTGAATGACGAAAAAAATCCATGTTATGTCTCACATACACAGCTTACAGCCAGTCATTGGAACGGGCTCGTTCCAAGGAGAAACCATAAGCTGTGTTTTAGAGGCAAAACCTGAAAGATTTTGAATGCATATTGTGAATAGTACTGATCGGTTATGACCAGTGGCCAGTATCATCTTTGTCCCCTTCCCCCGGATAAGGATTATAGAATCCTGGCAACACGCCCATGACCATTATGTTAGGACTTTCAAGGACCCTTCCAAGCCAGCCTCAATGACCCTTTAGGTAATATGTATATGCATAGGAGTAGGACTTTTGAATAAGAATATAGACATTACGTCCCCTGAGTTCCAATGTGTACCTACTGGCACATAGAACACATTGGAACTCAGGGGCCGATTAGCCAACACCTATAAGGCTTCAGTGGAGTTTGCTCACCTTCATTGTTGTACAATAGGGACTCGTTCTGTTTGATCAACAGTAAACAAGAAAAGTCGTATCGTCCCTGTAGTGTTTTTTATTTTTTTTTTTTTTTTTTGGTCAAGTGCACACAACACTCGGCTGAAAACAACTGTTAGGACATAAGTCTTAAACCTTTATCCACATAACGACCAAACCGGCCAGCGCTATTCACAAAACTCGCCAATTAATTTTCATTATTTTTATTTCATTTTTGTCTCAAAAGCATAGGTTATGACCTCTCTTTGGAACGAACTCGTTCCAATGAGGTGTCATAACCTATGTTTTTGAGACAAAAAATGAAAAAAATTAGTTATTCAAGAATTTTGTTTACAAATGTAACAGGAGCAGAGACAAGTGCGGGAGCTGGGATTCGAACCGTCGACTAGACCAGGCTGGTTGGTAAATGGCCATTATACCTCGTCCGCTACACAAGTTTGTCTGCTTTTCATGTTGGGTAAAGGGTTATTGCCTTTTATTCAAGTTCAATAATAATTCTTTCTTGCATCCTAGGTTTGTATGACTTTCTGTCAAGGACTTTTAAAGCACAATTTACAAGCACTTTCAAAGCCTTGAAAACCCATTTTTCAATTCAAGGTTTTCAGTGACCACCATGGTTGGGGTGAATACATTGTAAATGTATTGAATACGAATACATTGAATTTTTACGAATACGAATACACAAAATTCCAAGTGTATTTGAATACGAATACTTTACAAAGTATTCATGAATACAAAAATGAATACATTTTTTAAAATAATGCTAAACTGACCATCTGTTAGAGATAAAAATCTTTGAAGTTAAAATCAAACATCTTTCCATCAAAAAACCTTTACAATGAACTTTCCTGCTCAGCTGAGGTATTAATTATTATTTGGAGGGGAAAAAACAAGTGACGTGATTTAAGTCTCCGCTAATCTATGATTTTTAATTTGAAAATTTCTGCCATTTAAAAAAAAAACAGCAGAAAAGTATTCAAAAGTATTCAAAAATGTATTCATGAATACACCTCATATTTGACTGTATTTTAATACGAATACAAATACTTTTAAATTGCATGAATACTGAATACAGCCGAATACTTCTTGTATTGAATACTATTCGAATACCGAATATGAATACGAATATCCCAACCCCAACCCTGGTGACCACAACGAACCGTGTGGATTATTCTCCACGACTGAATAACCCAAAAAGATAAACACAGAATGACACTTACGTGTGAATGGGTTAATCGATATGGCACGAATTGAGGCCGCAGTTTTATCCTTCCGCGATGGCAGAAGTGCCATATCGATTAACCCATTCACACGCGTGTGTCGTTCTGCGTGTATTACACGCCTGCAAGTCTATGAAAGGACACTCGACAGTTCATTTGACAACTCGTCCCCGGTGTTCCAATGTGTCCTATGTGCCAGTAGGCTGCCAGTAGGCACATAGAACACATTGGAACTCGGGGACGAACTACCAACAAAAAGAATGCCGCATTTTACTGCCAACCAATTTTGCGAGTGGAACCCGTGTTACTATGTTTCAAATTGTAATTGTGGTGTAATTGTAGAAAATTCCAGTGAAATTTTGCTTCTATTTAAAAATAGTTCGCCAATGATTTCCGTTCGGCACATATGTGCGGAACGGATTTTCATTTTCCGCATGGTTTAGTGTTGCTATGGATGCTAAAAGTAATGCATTATGTATTTTGTAGAGACTTCCAAGATAAAGTGGTACTCCCCTCAATGTTCATTTTAGCCCTAGTAAACCACAAGACGCCCCACCCGTTTCAGGAAAATAAACGCTGAGGAAGGGGTGGGGGAGGGGGTGGTGGTCTTTGTCCATACTGAATTGAAATTGACACAAACCCTATAATGGATGCGTGTGCCAAATCCCTTAGCACAATTCTGGTTACATGAGTGATGTTTGATCAAATATTTTATCTACAATCTACATACCTTTGTAAATGAATTGAGTTCGTTTTCATTTATGCTGTATTTGAAGGTCGTATCTGGGTTGTTGGATATACATGGAATGTAATTTAACCACGCTTTTGTCCCTGATGAGCTCGGACACCTGCCACATTCTTCAGGTCTGTCAAATTTGATCTCCTTTTTACTCTTTTTGAGTTGTCTTATCTT
Organism: Pictodentalium vernedei; assembly: GCA_031216915.1. Lineage (NCBI taxonomy): Eukaryota > Metazoa > Mollusca > Scaphopoda > Dentaliida > Dentaliidae > Pictodentalium > Pictodentalium vernedei. The sequence goes on along the minus strand of CM062292.1, from coordinate 78,343,038 downwards.
TACTATTGCTGGACTGTTTCTTCTGATTCCAAAACTTTGCTGGGAATGAATTGCTTCAGGTTCCTCTCTTTCGGGTGTACTGCCAAGTGGAGACAGAGCTTTCTGAACCGACAGTTCATTGCACAACGCTGCTACAGATAAAGCTGATGAACACGTGATGTCATTATCGAGAAATGTATAGTTATTCTCTAAATTTCCTGATATTTCCTTCAAAGGAGATGAATTTGATATTGTTGACTCCATGGTCTTTGTATCTGTAAGGAATTTGTTTGATGGAATTTGATGATCAAATGGGGAACTAGTTACGAATGGCAACACATCGCCTTTGCATTTATCTGTTTCAGAAATAAAAGTGTAGTTTTGTTCACTTGCATTCATATTATTAGAAGGTGGTTGGCTATTTACTTGAGACGCAGTGTTGACATTTACGTTTTGTTCTTGTACAGTTGATTGTTTTGTACCAACTTTCTTTTTCCGAGTTTGTGTTGACTTTCTTCTTTTCTGTGGGTTTTCCTGTTGGTGTATTTGTTGATTCTGTTGTTGTCGATACATGTTTTGTTGACGTTGTTTGATCATTACTGCTGGTTCCAGAAAAACACATTGAGTAAAATTAGAATTTGAGATAAAAGACTGATGTGGATTCCCTTGCTTCTGAGTTGGGTAATTAGTTGTTGACAAATACGGGAAAAACTGAATCTGGCAATGTTGTTCACTTGAAGGCATTGTTTGAATGTAACAAGGTTGAATGAGGTTGAAGCCAGGAACATTCGAACTACTGGGGATGTTAGTGGGGTGCATATTTTCCAAGCACGTTGCATTCTGTATGGATGGCTTTTGTGAGTTTACAAAAAATTGTTGGAGATGATGCTGTGGTGCCCCAACAGGACAATTACGAATTCCGCCTGATGTGAAGTTATTAACATTCACTTGATGGTTAGCATTGTTAGCATTGTTTGTCATTTTGTAGCCTGTATTTAAATTTGTTACCATGTACTGTTGATTTACATCTTTTTGTGTCCCAGATATTCCTTGGGCAGATAGATTGATAGTTTGTGCATTTCGAGGGTAACCCGTCTTCTCCTCGACTTCTGGTTTCCGTTTGCGGTTGCGCATCGTCAGATCCAGAGGGTAGTGTGACATTTGCTTTTGGTAGTCGGTAATTAGTCGGTTCAAGCTCATCTGTGCATTATAAACATTTGATACGTCGTACACCGGTACTTCATTTTCATGAAAATAACGGTCGGATCTGTTTTCGCTGTACACCTGAATTGAAAAGAAAATAGTTGAAGCATTCGGATACAGCTGAGCAGAAGAAGGTGAAAATGAAAGCAAATTCATTGCCATGATTTCCAGCCATTTTTCAGCTTAGTTATTGTTTACCCATTTTACTGAAATGTAGCCAGGTGCACGGATATTTTTGACGGCGGGGTAGAACAAGGGGCTCTTTGTTTTTCAGTGTTAGCGCTATTGTGTTTCACTATTAATGTTATACCTTCTGAGTTTTGAATGTAATTGTTTTTTCAATGCAAGCTTAGCATGGTGACCAGAGGCGCCGGAAGCACTTCAGGGCAGGGGGGGGGGGGGGGTCAGACCCCGGGAAAAGGGCATTCACTCGCACTAGCAGCTCCGCCATGACATGCCGAAGCATGCATGTCTCGAAGGCCCTGGGTGGGGAGTTTGAGAGGAGGTGCCCCCCTAAGAGGCACTTATTTCCAAACTCCCCCATTGAATTCTGAAAGCTCCCAGAACGAATTTGGGGTGTATTTTAGCTTTTCTTCGAGAATAAATCATTGGAAAAATTGTGTGACGAACCTGGGAAAGGCATTGTCCCCCTTCTCGCCCCCGTGGTCCAAAGGCAGGGAGGACAGGTGCCCCCTCTACTCCGTGCTTCCGGCGTCCCTAATGGTGACTGTCTCACATGTTTTGCACTGTTTGCTCCTCCCCCATCAGTCGTGGGTATAAGGATGGCTAGAACCCCACCCATTTGGCCATGGATGTGTCACCATTAAAAAAATCCCCGAATACAGGCAAGTGGTTTGAATACATGTTTCAACAATAATTTCAATACGCGCTATAAAATGCAATGGCGTAAATATACACTCTGAGAAATCCGTGCTAAATTTGGTTCCAAGTAGAATCAAAACATGTTGAAGAACCTAGACAAATGAGGTTTCGTGTGATCTGGAACCAGGCAGTTACATAGAGTTGAATATGGCATGCGTGATGGCAGAATTGAAAATGTGCTCCGTCGCCATTTTAAAGCTTCAACTGGGCACGGCTTTAGTCAGCTATTGAGGGATATTCCTCGTTATCCATCAAATCGCTGGATCTCGAGAAATACCTTTTAGATAATTTGCGATAATTCACAGTCCAGCTCATCACAAATGTTTCTAATCATGCACCATAGTACAAATAACATGCGTGCAATCGTCCATGATCAATTTTTAGCTCAACTTTGGCGAAGCCAAATTTGAGCTTATGCCATGGCCAGTCGTCTGTCTGTCCGTCGGTTCGTCTGTCCGTCAACAATTCAATACGGCTCGGGCTAGAGGCCGTCCGTCAACAATTCAATACGGCTCGGGCTAGAGGCCGTATTTATGAACCGAAACTTCTTGGGTACCTTTGTTATGACCGTGGGACGAGAACGAGTGTTTTTGGGTCCGTTCGAAATTCAAGATGGCTGCCAGCCGCCAATTTGTACCGACGATGCAGAAATCTGTTTTTTGCACAGAACTTCCATACGAAAGCGCTGATTTGAATAATTTTTTGTATGAATGTTTAGTACCATGGGATACATCACATATAATACGAGTTTTTTTCTCGTACGTAAATTATGCAAATTAGACTAACTTTGATGTACTTAGTGTTACTTTCAGCACTGTCAGTGCAAATGGCTCGGGCTAGAGGCCGCATTTATGAAACGATCTTTACGAAACTTCTTGGGTACCTTTGATATCACCGTGGGAAGAGAACGGGTGTTTTTGGGTGCGGTCCGAAATTCAAGATGGCCGCTGGCAGCCATTTTGTTCAAAATTAGAGGCAATCAGATTTTTGCGCAGAACTTCCACATGAAAGCTCTGATTTGAATAATTTTTTGTGTGAATGTTTAGTACCATGGGATACATCACATATAAGACGGGTTTTTTTCTCGTGCAGAAATTATGCAAATTAGATGAACTTTGAATTTTTCAGTGCTACTTACACACAGTAAGTACACATGTCAATACGGCTCGGGCTAGAGGCTGTATTTATCAACCGATCTTCACGAAACTTCTTGGGTACCTCTGCTATCACCTTGGGACGAGAAGGAGTGTTTCTGAGTGCACTCTGAAATTCAAGATGGCTGCCAGTGGCCATTTTGTACCGAAATTAGGTCTAGTCAGTTTTTGTACACAACTTCTATACGTCTCAGGCTAGAGGCCGTATTTATGAACCGATCTTTATGAAACGTCTTGGGTACCTTTGTTATCACCGTGGGGTGAGAACGGGTGTTTTTGGGTGTTGTCCAAAATTCAACATGGCCACCAGCAGCCATTTTGTACCAAAATTAGTGCAATCAGTCTTTTGTACAGAACTTCTGTATGAAAGTTCTGATTTGAATAAATGTTTGTATGAATGTTTAGTAAACTGGAATACATCACATACAGTACGGGTTTTTTTCTCGTGCAGAAATTATGCAAATTAGATGAATTTTGATTTATTTAGTGCTACTTATACACTGTAAGTGCACATGTCAATACGGCTCGGGCTAGAGGCTGTATTTATCAACCGATCTTCACGAAACTTCTTGGGTACCTTTGTTATCACCTTGGGACGAGAAGGAGTGTTTCTGAGTGCGGTCCAAAATTCAAGATGGCTACCAGTGGCCATTTTGTACCGAAATTAGGTCCAATCAGTTTTTTGTCACAACTTCTATACAGCTTGTATTTATGAACTGATCTTCACGAAACTTCTTGGGTACCTTTGTTTTCACCTTGGGATAGGAATGAGTGTGTTTTGGGGTGCCTTTGTTATCACTGTGCTATGAGAACAAATATTTTGGGGTTCAGTCAGACCCACTCTGGGACTCTGGGATTTCTTTTCTAGTTTAGCATCTGACTGTCACCCACCTTTACAATACTTTACCTATACATTTGTTACAGGCTACGGTCAGTAGTTATGTACAGGCTGTTACAATACTTTATATGTACCTTTGTTATCAGGTCATTACCTAGATGTTTGCCATTGCTGTGTCACATACTATACATGTACATGTCTTGACAAGTTGAGCTACAGTGTCATTGACACTTTCATTAGTTGTAAAAGTGGACCACCTTCCTTTCTGAGGATGTAAAACCTCATTAGGCCACACAAAGTAGATCTTCTGTTTCTCAGGCCATTATTTGTAAAATTTCATGCCGGCAAGCGGTTTTTTATTTTATTTTTTATTTCTGCAATTATTTCTTTGCCATCAAAAGTTCATGTTCTTGGTTTATGTTTTAGGCCTCATAGTATACGGAATAGTATGGGTTGTGGTGTATTTCTTCCCTTGAGAGCAAGAAAGCTTTGCAATGCTAAAGCACTGCAAAGTCTTCTTGCACTCAAGGGACAATTTTTTTTAACTTGGGTAAAATATCAAACTCAAAACATTTTTTATTTTTTTTTTAAGTTTACAGTGATTATAAGAAGAGAGCATGCGGCAGCCAAAAGGACCATGCAGGAAGGCCCGAGAAACAGATTTTTAATTTTTTAGGCCTAAACCATTTTATTTTTATTTTTTTTAAAAAAGGCATGAGAAACAGAACATCTACTTTGTGTGGCCTTATGTCAGATATTTTACCCAGGCTAATGATATTGATAAATTTGTCCCTTGAGTGCAACAAGACTTTGCAATGTTTTAGCATTGCAAAGCCTTCTTGCAGTAAAGGGACGAAATACACCACCACCCATGCTATTCTTTCGATGATGGAGCCTAAAACTTAAAACAAATCAAAAACATGAACTTTTGATGGCAAAGAAATAATAAGAAAAATAACAAAATACCCACCCACATCCGATTTAAAAAAAAATAGCACGAGAAACCTTGTGGGGCCTCATTGGCGGAAAATACTTCAGTTGACAGGGTCCATTCGAATGAGATTGTTTTATCTGCCTGTTCGATACATGGCAGTAAATGACACATCAACACTGGAATAAGCCGTGACAAAATGTTCCAACTCACTACTAAACAATATTTTCAATAGCATATAATTAAAAAGCTCTCAATATAAGTGAACAGTGAAAAGTTTAATTAATATTCATTCAATTTTCCTAAATGCTGTGAGACATACATATATATTGTATATTCGTATTATATATATTCGTGTTGTTGGATAATGCCTTTTTAGTCGCTTATGGATGGTGCTTTATTTTCGGCAGGAGTGACTAATTTACAAGAAAATGTTTGGTAAGATTTAATTTAATTCTTTACCTAACATGAAAAGCAGACGACACTTGCAAAAAATTATTGAATAACTAATTGTTTAAATTTTTTTGTCTCAGAACATAGGTTATGACCCCTCATTGGAACGAGCTCGACGAGCTCGTTCTAATGAGGTGTCATAACCTATGTCTTTGAGACAAAAGAATTAAAAAATAATGAAAATTAATTGACGATTTTTGAGAATGGCGCTGGTCGGTTTTTGCCATTACGTTTGGTGAAGGGTTAACCATCGTTCTACAAATGTATATATCAATGCGTATGAATATCCCCAGACTAATATATAAACAGTATTCCCTCGACTGTGTGGCTAACTAAATGTCGTTTTGAATCTCCTCCTATCCCCCGATTTCTCGTTTCCTGGGGTTTTCGAATAATAAAAGGCCTCAAGGACCAGCGATTACTCTAATGTTAGTGTTGAAGGCCTAAATACATTTTCCATTTTGTATGACGAAACAATTTTATTTACAGTATGGATACGGGTTGGTGGCCACTACGGGAAGAGTTTTGGAGGGGGGGGGGGGGGCGGAGTTGCTTTCCACCGTACAAATTGTGAGTTTCTCATGAACAATCACGTCGGAAAGCAAAACAAATGCACGTACGTACAACCGCCTACACTGTCTGACCGATTATCCCAATCAGTTTTTTTTTCACATGCACCGAGAACAGAGGACACGATATTATCCGCGATAACACATGGACATCCACTGCTGAAGGATAATACAGTGTCCCGTGCATCCAGCTATAACCCCCGTGCGGGTCTCCTGAGGGCAGTTATACAGGGTCGTAACATCGGCGGATGGGGGACACCCTCCAAAAAATCTTCCGACCCTGGGTTTCATCGGAAGATGTCGGGCAAGAAATCATGGGCAGACATTCTTGTCTCTTCTTTGCCCCCGACAATAATTACTAGAAAGTGCAATAAATGCCTGACTCAAAATATTGGTAGAATTCCACATCCAGGGGAGAATAACTAATAACAAATTAGTGTATATATTATAGCACTGTCATAAATTAGGTATAAGACTTTGACAAAACGCACTTTGGTATGTTCAAATTATGGAACATACCAAATTGCGTTTTGCTAAAGAGTTGGGTGATATGACCGAGCCCCCCCCCACCCTCACCCCCCACCCCCACCCCCCAAAAAAGCAAAAAAAAAAAAAAACCATTAGGTACAGCCTTGTTCGTTATAGATTGTTTTTTTGTATCAGAAGATTTCATCACTTAATTCTATACTAGAGTACAGTCGCCGTGGACTCGTTGTGATCCACGAGTAGGCAGTGACCAGGAAATAAAAATCAGCAAAATTTTAATTAATGAAGCACCGAGCTGTACCCGGTGCTTCATTAATTAAATTATTCCTATAATTATTGTTTTAAATCCAATATTATTGCGTCCGTGAAAATATTGCCCACCCGTGGAAAGTGACCAGTCCACGGCGACTGTACTGTATCGGCGCGAACGTCTCTCTTTTTCTAGAGTGCCGGATAATCAAGAAAGAACGCGTTATAAATTGGCTTCCCCTTTGCAGAAAAGCGTGAATATTTTGGCTGGAAAACATTGTGATCGTGTGCAAAGAAGCCACCAGAGGGCCACATTGAAATTGCATTTCCCAAACTATACGCCGTACCATACCGACGAATGTTTGACCCCCCCCCCCCCCTCTTTTCTGCTTGCCACCAGCTCACCACAGTTGCCGTTTAGCGCGTTGGATGATGATTCGTATTATAGTTCATGATCGAAATGTGGTGCGCCCATCCTTAACCCAACGCAGACGATATCCAAATTTATTATTTTAAATATCATTTTTTGAAATGTTTCAAAAAATTTCAACAGAACCATATCATGTGACCCCTCGTTGGAACGAGCTCGACGAGCTCGTTCCAACGAGGGGTCACATGATATGCTTTTGTTGAAATTGTTTGAAAAATAATATTTTTTCAACTACTGAATTTGCATATTACGCGGGCGGATGCTGCCGATTCGTTGGATAAGGGTTAAACTCGGAAATCAGGATCCAATGCTGGTCTATGGGGGTGGGGGCTTTCATAATTATGATAACGTCCCATGCGTCATAAAAGTCTACTGGGAAATATCATCAAATTTACACATCCTCCCAACTGCCCCGCCCTCGATTGAATTCAATTAAAAGTAAGTAATCTGTTGCCATTTGAAATGTTTTTCAGTTTTATTCCTCATTTCAGCTGGTTAATTATTTTTGGTCATCAAAATTTGGTTACATGTTTGCCCTGCTTCAAACTACCATAAATCATTAATCGCAAATCCACCCCTCTCCCCCACCATCTGTATCAGCCATTGTTTTCATGCAATAAGAAAAATGCGATTTAACCCTTTACCCAAGGTAATGACCAAAACCGACAGCGCTATTCACAAAATAACCATTAAATTTTCATTTTTGTGTCTCAAAAACATAGCTTATGACCCTCATTGGAACGAGCACGTTGAGCTCGTTCCAGTGAGGGGTCATGAGCTATGTTTTTGACATAAACATGAAAATATTCAGTTATTCAAGACTTTTATTTGCAAATGGCGTCCGCCTTTCCTGTTAGTTGAAGGGTTAATGAGAAACAAACTGAAACAAATTAATAACAGAAAGTCTCATCTTGGAAAAGTCAATCAATAAAAGTGGAAGTACAAAAAGGGCCCCCCCCCACACACACACACACACACTCCTCAACCCCCACACACACTTCCCACAATCGTGACAGTTATTATAAATACCCCATGAAATTTCAGAACATGTTTCAGGACTGAGGGGGGGGGGGGGGGCGTCCCTACCCTCCTTCTGGCTACGCCACCGCAAGCCTCATTCAAAAGCGTAATTGTGCGACCCGGATTGAAAAAATTGAAAATTCCGTGATTTGGACCCTTTAAAAACGCACACAGGTGTCGGGTCGTTCGCCCAATTCCTGTTCGCCCCGGGTCGTTTCGCCCCTATATTGGGGCGAAATAAACCCGGGTATGAGGGGCGAAACTTAGATGGTTTTTAGATTTTTTTTATTGGTTTTTAAAGTATTTTTCCACCATCAATTAACATTAAGTTCCATATAACTAATACGGACGCGACACACTTACCATCTTGAAAACAATTTAAGAACGCAAAAAAATTAATGGCAGGCAGTCAGGGCGGTGTTTCCAAATGTTACTATCAACGGCTGCGTGTGGTAAAATTGCCAGTTTTGGGCCACTTGACCCCCCCCCCCCCCCCCCACCAACTCACAAAAAAACCCTTAAGTTTCTAGCTTATTTTCCGAGGAAAAATACTGAGTCACTTTAGACTTCTCGTCGAAGTATGTTGTCGATTTGGCTGTGATGTCTCGAATGTGAACACTAGAAATTGTCACCAAATGCAAAAACCGGTAATTTTCTGTCTGCGTTTTGCAGCGTTTTTACGGTTCAACATTGCCCCCTCCAATTCGGACTTACCAAAATAAAATTTGGGGGCGAAACCACCCACCTCCGCCTGTGGGGCGAAACGAGAATAGGGGCGAAATGACCCGGGACCAATACGTCTACTCGGGACTCTGGACCGAAAGTGGGATTCTTTGGCTAAATATTGTTTGGATTTGCAAATACTGTTACAGGAAGGCCTTATATTAAACGTTTGCATGCGTTCATTTTAACACATCATGCAACTGCGAAAAATATCGGTGGAAAAAAGTGGAGGAGCACGTGCCCCCTGTGCCCTCCTGGCTCTGCCGCCTCTGATGCGAAATGAAGTGGGGCGGGGATATTTTTCTGCTGCAGCCATGGAGCACAGATACACAGCTACGGACCAGAAATGCAACTACAATCACATAGGTCCAGCACCTATCGGATTGCTTCTGGCACCTGTCAATAATGACTACATTAAATATTACAACCAACAAGAAGTTTAGAGGGGTAATGTTTTTATATGATGGGGGGGGGGAGGAGGGGGGGTGGGGGTATGTTTTTTTTAAATGAATGTTAAAAAATGATACTTGAATCGGGTGTTTCTGATATTTCTAAGTTGAAGGAACCACCTATTGGGGAATAAGTTGATTCTAAGTTGTTAAGATACTCACTGTTTCTTTACCCCCGTTCGTGTATTTTTCGCACTGGTGACATATCCAATTGGAAGGTTTGGAAAATGCATTAATTTCTCCATAAATACAAGTGAAATGTTGCATACGCAAACACCCTCCACAAATAAGAGCATCTTGCTGGGTGTAGACAGGCATGAAACAAGAAATACACGTGACAGGATCCATGTTTGAAACAAAAATGTGTTAAAGTCAGCCACGAGCGTAAGTAATATATATCCTTACCTTTAGTGGCTTCATCAAACTGACCAATCTGATTCTGCATTGTTCGTCAAAAAAGTGAATTTTAATTTATCATTTTCACACCCGCGCCTTTACAAATAGCACTTTGTTTTCAAAGTTGTTTGTGTCAATCGCAAACTTTAAAATCAGTGTAATCACCCAAGCTCATCTGGGAGCTGTTTATACTGGGTGCAAGCAAGATGGAGGGCTTGTGTTTTGACTGTGATATTTTTTTCGATCTCTGTCTTACTGAAAGATCATCAGAGAGTGTCCATATGCTGAGCTGCATGAGGAATTTTCTTTAATCTGATTAAAAGAAGAAACGTATCAAGTGATATTTCAAAAAAATATTTCTTGTAAATATGCAAATTCCTAGCCATTTTCCAGATCGAGGTTCTCTGGGATATCAACCACTATCCTACTGCCAGTCGCACACTTCTTCTTCCCTTAAACTTGCCATCGCACAACATTACATTCTGGCTCGCCACCATGGTGGGACTCAAACCTCTACCATCGCCGAACTGGAACCGAATAGAGCTCGCTCTCTAATAGTTTTAAAGGCGTTGAGGGATTGAGTATTGACCATCTAACACTCCAACGTAAACTGCCGGGTATTCTAACCGCGTGCATAACCCCCTCAGACTCCAATTTGGGCAATAGGAAAGCTAGGCCTGTGTGATCCAAGGGAAAAAAAATAAGGTTAACCGGGTCGCAAGGGATTTGTAAATCCCACATCGTCCCTGCGCGCCTTCGGCGCGCAAAGACCTTTCATTCATCAGTCGCACACTCAAACTTAATAAGATTATTGGCCCTCGCTCCCGACTCTCGTGGATTTATAAGCAAATAAATCTATAAAGTAAATAAAGTTATTAGGGTCGCAAGGGTTTTCAATCCCACATCTTCCCTGCGCAGAAACTTTTCATTCATTTCATCGATATTTCAAGCTTTACAAATCATTTATACGCTCGCAAACACTATTATTGCTGGATTTCTTCTTTTTTGTAACCGTTAAGGATAATATGCTGGGGCTGCTCCCAAACCAGTGACTGTTTGGGTTTTCTTCTATTTTTCTAAAATAACCACCAAAGGGCGGGTTCAGTTTTACCATAAATATGCCCACTTCTCCAAACAAACACGGAGCAGAACTCTTGTATTTATGAAAAATTCCTAGCCATCTTCCAGTTCGAGGTTCTCGGGGATCTCAACCCACCTCCCTACTGCCAGTCGCACACTCAAACTTAATAAGATTATTGGCTCTCTCTCTCTACTCTCGTGGATTTATAAGCAAATAAAGCCATAAAGCAAGTAAGTTATTCGGGTCGCAAGAGATTTCAGTCCCACATCGTCCATGTGCGCCTTCGGCGCGCAGAAACTTTTCATTTCATTCATTCAGAATATGGTGCCATAATAACAGGTGGCCTAAGGAAAACCAACATTAATAAGCTACAGAGGGTTCAAAATTATGCCTTGCGCGTGGCTCTATGCAACCCCATGTGGGCACCAATAAAGGAACTTCATGAGCTTGCAAAAATAGAAACTATCAAAACACGATTAAATGAATTACAAAACAAAACCCTCAATAGACTCCAAGATAGTGAACTAATGGTCGAGCTGAACGAACACCGAACTCTTAAGAGAAAAATAAAATAAGTTTCAGAAAACTAAATTTTTTCAATATAATTAAATTGCGGGGAGTCAGTGAGGATTGCCTCGCTACTCATTGAGAGCTTTAGGATTGAGTCTGTGAGGACTGGCTCGCAACTCATCAGAAGCGCGATTGAAATGCGATTAAAAGACCTAAATAACAATTTAACAAAACCCTAAACAGACGCCAGGATAGGAAATTAATGATAGAGCTGAACGAACACCGGACCCCTAACAGAAAAACAAAATAAGCCACAGAAAATTAGGATTATTCATTAGAATTAAATTCCACCCTCACCCCACCCCATAGCGACAATCACACAACAGCCATAATATACAATGGCGGATTCCTATCCCTCTCTATCTATAACTTTTCTAAATGAACACTCGCTAATTGTCTTGCAACACTCCTATCCAGAAGACGCATGGAAATGGCAGACAAAGCGTATGAGGAATTAGAGCAACCTACCTCCTTTCAGTTAACATACACCCTTGAAAGCAGAGGGTTCAGTATTGTCCTAATGGGGGACTTCAATGGGCACATCGGGGTTAAGGAGGAGGGCATACAGGGAGGTGATAGGAAAATTAACACGAATGGGAGGAAGATGTTGGACCTATCAAAAGAGCTTGGTTTAAAGATCCTGAACAGGGATGCGAAATGTAAGGGTAAATGGACCTGGGAGAGGAACGATAAGAAAACAATAATTGATTATATACTCACTGACGTTAGCGTATGGAGGGAGGTTATAGATGTAGAAATAGATGACGAGGGAAAAAATGACTTGGGTAGTGATCACAACCTGATAACAGTTAAGATTATGGGCAAAAAGACGAATAGAGACAGAAATACCTTCAAGGAAGTTTGGGGACTAAAACAAGGAGCCGACTGGAAGCAGTTTCGGGAAAAACTAAAACCAAGTCTTGAATGTATACCTAAGGGTGCAAATGTCCAGAGTAATTCAGATGGCATAGTAAATAGCCTAACAGAGGCAGGGAAGGATTGTATAGGAAGGGTGAGGGTCCCAACGAGAGAGCTCGGATACAGGGTTAACGAGGGACTGAAAAAGGCTATAAAAGAAAGGAAGGTAAAATGCGCTGCTTACAGAAGAAGTAGGAAGCTTAAAGGGGTGGATAACAATGACACGAGACTAATGAAAGGAGAATATGAACTGGCACGGAAAAAGGTGAATGAGATAAAGAATAATAATAGGAAGGAGCGCAATTGCAGTCTTGCCAGAACAATAAAGAAAACGGGGGGTTCGAGCTCAAACGTATTTTGGAACTGGGTAAATAAACGGGGGAAAAGTAGTGTGCAGAGTATCAAATGGATGGGGAAAGTACAGAAGATAAAGGCCGTATCGCTTCAGAGTTAGTCAAGCACTGGGAAAAGATAAACGATAGGCGATGGGGCAGTGGGTCCCCACCAAAAAGAAATACACTGGTGGAGGAGAACCTATCCAATCGTGTATGTAGCGAAATAACGGCAGAAGAAGTGCGGAACGTGGTCTCGAAAGTAAAAAATGGTAAAGCGGGAGGGACTGATGAAATTCCGAACGAATTCCTCAAAAATGGAGGGGAGGCACTTATTGAAGTCCTGACAAACCTTTTCAACCTGGCTCTGCGAAAGCAAAAGCTACCCAGAGAGTGGAGGGAAAGTAAGGTGTCGTTCATACACAAAAAGGGGGATAAGGAAGTTCTAGATAACTATAGGGGGATATCAGTTAGTAGTAACATCGGAAAAGTATTCTGTAAGGTCATATACGGTAGACTTGAGGAAGTTATTGAAGAGAAAGGTTTTTTAGGAGAAATTCAAAATGGTTTCAGGAAAGGTCGAAGAGTCACTGATCACCTATTTACACTCACCCAACTGATAGAATCAACAAAGGCTGAAAAGAAAAAGATGTTTCTGGCATTTCTAGATGTGAAAAAAGCGTACGACCGAGTGTGGAGGGAAGGTATGTGGCGAAAGCTCGAGGGCAACGGACTGGGGGGGGGGGGGGGGGTGACTTTGTGGGAATCATGAAAGCACTGTACACAGATATGCAAAGCCAACTCAGTCTAGGGAGTATCACTACAAAACGAGTCCCTATGGATATAGGCCACAAGCAGGGGTGTATCTTTTCACCGATTTTGTTTGCATTGTATGTTAAAGATTTAGGGGACGAACTAATTCAGAGTGCGGAGGGGGTAAATGTTGGAGACATAAAGGTACCAGGCTTATTCTTTGCGGACGACATGGTGTTAATGTCTAGAACTGAACAGGGGCTAGAGAAATTGCTGGAAATTGTTGGTAGATATGGGAACACTTGGCGGCTCGAACTAAATGAAAATAAAAGCAAGGTAATACCCGTTGGACGCAAGGTAGATATGACGAAGAGATGGAGAGTTGGGGAGTTCTCAATCCCCGAAGGGGAAAGCAAACAAATCACTGTAGGAGAAACGGGAGAGTATGAGTATCTAGGGGTAAGCATAAATATAACGGGAAGAGGGGTGTACAGAAATTACTCAGCCAAACTGATTCTGAAGGGGAAAAGAATTCTGAACCAACTAAAACTTTTAGGGAAAAATAGTTTCAACAAGGTCTTTGTGGGGAAAACACTGTGGGAGAGGGTGGGTTTACCAAGTATAACGTATGGCACGGACGTGATTCCATTAAACCAAACCGTTATTAAGAAGTTGGAAAGTACTCAGAATGATGCCGGCAGATGGATAACAGGGTCGAGTAATGCTGCAGCTTTGGAAGCAGTAAGGGGGGAGCTTGGGTGGATGAAAATCAAGGACAGGGTAGATTTGGGAAAACTGTGTTACTTTAACTACTTGAGAAACCTGCCTGACAACCGGTGGTGCAAATTGATGCTCGATACCATTTGGAATTCTAATATAGATACGGGGTGGTCAAAACATGTGAGGGAACTACTGGACAATTACTCTATAGAGGTCACAAACATAGAAGTAGGAATGAAAGAAGGCAAAAGGTTTGTCAAAGAGAGAGTCATGGAAGATTGCAATCGAAACTGGCGAGCAGGAGTTAGCGTGAAAAGATCACTGCAGGGGTTACAATATAAAGAAAAGCCAGCTTTTGAGAAGTACCTAGATGGCACCTTTGGAGAGTCACTGCTGTTCAACTGAGATCAAGATCACTGGAGCTTCGGGGAAAAATTGGGAGAGATGGAGAAAAGGGATGCCAAATGTGCCACTCTGGAGTAGTGGAGACCCTGGAACATTTTCTCTTGGAATGCCCACAGTATATACCTCATAGAATAAAATTTACTGGAAGAATAATGCAGAAGTGGGGTGAAGAAACAAAGGATAGATGGCTGAAGGGGGACACGAGGGAGAGGGTAGGAATGCTTATTGAAGAAATTGAAAAAGAGGAAGTGAGGGACACTATTAAGCAGTTTATATCTGAATGCTGGGAGGAGAGGAGGGGAAGAGGGGGTGGGGTGCAGGGGGAATGATGGCCTTCTCTTATGAGGACCGCGACAAATCAGCGGCTGGCCAAAGAGTTATTATTATTATTACTAAACCACCAAACATCAAACAAGGATTGAAACAAGCTTGCCTGGTTGGGAATAGTGTAGATTTTAATTAAACATTTGAATAAAGATATTACAGCCCTTTTAAGGGCTCTGACGTGTGTCTGTGAGTATGTGTGCGTGTGGTTTTTTTGTTTGTTTTTTGTTTGTTTGTTTGTTTGTTTGTTTTTTTTTGTTGTTGTTTTTTTCCATATTACCTCGCCATCTATTCCCCCGAAGGCAGACCAGAAGGCCAGGGCTCAGCATCCACTCTCCCTTATAAGCTGATGGATAACTTCCGGCTTTCAAAAACACATATTAGTGGATTTTTTTCCTTTTTGTAACCGCTAAGGATAATATGCTGGGGGTTGCTCCCAAACCAGCGACTGTTTGGGTTTCTTTCCCTTTTCTAAAATAACCACCAACCTGCGGTTTCAGAATTACCATACATATGCCCACCTCTCCAAGCAAACACACAGAGTTAGGGAGACGACCCTCAAAAGCTCCGTGCTTACTGTCGAGTCCCTTACTGTAAAAACATGTTCTCTTTGTTATTTTATGTACGATTATCTTTGATTTCGCTTTGTTTCATCTTTCTATTCGAACGTGATGTGTACATATAACATGATTCTTTTTCATTGAAATAAATATTGTTTAACCATTTACCCAACGAATCGCACGCACCCGCCCGCGTAATATGCAAATTCAGCAGTTGAAAAAATATTATTTTTCTAAAAATATCAACAAAACCATATCACGTGACCCCTCGTTGGAACGAGCTCATCGAGCTCGTTCTAACGAGGGGTCACATGATATGGTTTTGTTTGAATTTTTTTAAAAATTTGAAAAAATGATATTTAAAATAATACATTTTGATATCGGCTGCGTTGGGTAAAGGGTTAAACTAAACACACAGAGTAGAACTCTTGTAGCTATGCAGAATTCCTAGCCATCTTCCAGTTCGAAGTTCTCGGGGATCTCAACCCATTACCCTACTGCCAGTGCGCACACTCAAGCTAAATAATATTATTGGCTCTCGCTTCCGACTCTCGTGGACTCATAATCAAACAAAGCTATAAAGCAAATAAAGTTATTCGGATCGCAAGAGCTGCTCCCAAACCAGCGGCTGTTTGGGTTTCTTTTACTTTTTTCTAAAATAACCACTAAAACTGCTGTTTCAGAATTACCATAAATATGCCCACTTCTCTAAGCAAACACGGAGCATTGTACAGAGCATCTTCCAGTTCTCGGTGATCTCTACCCACTACCCTATTGCCAGTCGCACACTCAAACTTAATAAGATTATTGGCTCTTGCTTCCGGCTCTCGTGGATTTATAAGCAAATAAAGCAATAAAGCAAATAAAGTTATTAGGGTCGCAACGGATTTCAAACCCACATCGTTCCTGTGCGCCTTTGGCGCGCAGAAACTTTTCATTTCATTCGGGTCGCAAGGGATTTCAATCCCACATCGTACCTGTGCGCCTTCGGCGCGCTGAAACTTTTCATTTCATTCTGATATTTCTTACAAGCCATTTTTCAAAGGGACGTTACAACCGTTACTTAATCCCAGTTCCTTATTTAACATTCGTTATCAACCAATAAAATCGGTTGATAACGAATGTTGAATAAGGAACTGATAATACGTAACAACTGTCACGTTCCCATTTTTCAATTTGATATTAAGACTTTCGCTCGGGACAACGAAGTAAGGGAAATGAAGAAGATACAGTCGCGAAGCCAAGAATTTTGTTGGGGAGACGCGCAAAATAACGATCGATGATCACCGGAAAATGTTGAAAAATGAGTCTCAAATGTAGCTCGGTGGTGAGTATCTTGGAAAATTTATTTGAAATTTAGGATTTAAAAAAGAGTACTTTTGCGCCATTGTAGGTGAAAAAGTATGTACAAATTAGATCGATAAAGTTGATAGATGTATTTTATTTTACCAGATATACATTATACCTATATAATTATACAATTCTGTTTATATGTGATTCTGGCAGAAATTAAACAGCATTAAGTTCGGTATAACATATACGGTCTGTAGCAGCAGAACCATACAAGAAGGTTCTGTGAAACGCCTTGGCACTTCAATACTTTTTTACAGTCGGAGCTATAAAAACTATCAAAGTTTTCGCCCCCATCTTTACCTCCCAGGACAGCAAATAGAAGAGACGGACACTCATAAACATCTTGGGTTGATCTTTTCAAAAACAGGACAATGGGATTCACACATGGAGAGTCTCATAAGTAAAGTCAGCCCCATGATAAACTGTCTTAGAAGCCTAAAATACAGATTGTCCTGACAAGCATTGGAAACTCTATATCAATACTTCATTCTCCCGCTGTTTGATTATGCCGATGTTATATGGGATGGTTGCACGGAGACTAAATCAACACTCCTAGAAAATTTACACTTGGATGCTTTACGAACCATAATAAGGGTCACTAGGGGGACAAGTCATCAACTTATCTATAGAGAATCTGGTTTCATACCACTCAAAGGGCGTAGACGACGCCACAAGTTAGTAGCGTTGTATAAGATTATGTTCACAAGCGTCTCAAACTACATTAGGCTGCTCATTCCGCAACCTGTACCAGAATTGACTTATTACTCGCTAAGATCTTCGAACTTGTTAAGGGAAATTAAATGTAACACGAACAGGTTTTCTAACTCGTTTCTACCATCAGTGGTAAAACTTTGGAACGGCTTAAGCGCAGATCTACAGAAATGTACTTCCATAGAACATTTTAAGAAGAAACTTGCATTTAACGACAATGTCGTCCCTGTGTTTTATTATGTGGGTAGCAGAAAGGAACAAATCGTTCACACGAAGCGGCGGTTAAATTGTCGTGATTTAAACGGACATCAATTTGATAGATTTATAAGTGATAATGCATCTTGTGGCTGTTGTCATGTATACGAAGACACTGAACACTATTTATTAATGTGTCCTCTATAATTATGCAGAACAAAGAAATTCGCTTCTAATAAAATTGGGCCACACCACTAATATCACTCTTATGCTATATGGGGATACAGAGAAAACTGCATTGGAAAACTCCAGTATATTTAGTGCGGTTCAAGAATAGATTAAGGAAACAATGAGATTCCAGTGAATGATTTATTTTCCAGTGGAAATGAACCCTGACAATGACCTTGGGTGAGGGGGATTTTAGTGGGCCTATCATTTTAATGAAAGTAGATTGCCTCCACACCCAATAGATCGGTAAATGATTTAAAGGAGATGGTGGGATATAGTATGGTACTTTCTCTTTCTTTCCAGTTCATTGGATCAGTTTCTGTTTTATGTACAGTTGCACCTGCACCATCGTATTGTATTTCTCTGAAGGGTATGGCGTTAATATAGGCATTGCCTGTTCGCCAAACCCCATTTCATTGAGGAAATAAAAATATTGTTTAAAAAAAAAAATCAAAGTGGTGTCTAGGCATTTCACGGAAACTACATGCAAAAGAGAGCATTTATGTTTTAACCCTTTACACAACGTAACGGAAAAAAAATCGATCAGCGCTGTTCTAAAAAAATCGCCAATTAATTTTCATTATATTTTAATTTTTTGGCTCAAAACGTAGGTTATGACCCCTCTTTGGAACGAGCTCGTCGAGCTCGTTCCAATGAGGGATCATAACCTATGTTTTTGAGACAAAAATGAAAAAAAAATTAGTTATTCAAGAATTTTGTTTGCAAGTGTCGTCTGCTTTTCATGTTAGGTAAAGGGTTAAAACAACTTACCCCGATAACCCCATAGAAAGCACGATGTATATATGGTAAGTGGGGTAGCCGATTTTGTAAAAATATATGCAAGTTACAATGGGAGATAGTCCCTCAACTGGAACTGCTACTTTGTGTGGGGAGGTGCGTTCGCACCCATCGCACCTTCCCCGGCTACTCATTTTATATAGCAGCTGCTCTGAATATTTTAGAAACGAACAGTATTTATTTTCTGTAAGATGTTGTGCTTCTGCACCGAAGCACAACCATACTATGATTGGAGTGGCACACCCATGCCGAAGATGGATGCAATCAGTTGACCATCAACTTCTGAAGATTTTTTGTCAGACCGAAAGCTAGAAGTGTGGGGGGAGAGGGGGGGGGGGGGGGCACTCCACCCATATGACCCATTGTTGTCGGAAATTTTTGTTATCTTTTGAGAAATTTGTAGGCCTTCCGAACGCCAAAATGTTTCTGATAGTCGCAAATTTAAAAAAAAACAGTTGACGATTTTACCAAATCACATTTTTCATCAGGCAAAAATGCCCTTGTGTTCCATATATCACGTTTAATGAAAGGGCTTGTGCGTTTATTACTATTATTTCAAAGAATAACACCACACATTAAATGAAAGCGATCTTTTTAGATAGTAATAATAAGCGAACGTTTCGGGTCTGTTTCGTTTTTCATTGTTTTTACGAAGTGCATTGAGTCAGTTTCCAAGTTCATACCAACGATTAACAACCCGGTAACACTGTCGGAAAACTCAGGCCCCACCAGTGGCGTAGATAGCTTTTCGCTGGCGGAGGGGCAAGCCCCAAATTTTCCGACAGACCGAAAATTTTCCGACAGTGTAACAACAACAAAAACCCAAACAAACAGAAAGAATCTGTTGTTTACTGCAAAAGTACTGAAAATTGGTCTTTTTTACCCAAAATGTACCCAAAATGGCATGTTTTTATCCCCAAAGCCAGCATTTTAATGTTATTAGGCATAAATTCGCCTAAAAATGGTCCCAAACAATTTCCGACAAAACTTCTGGTGGGGGGGGGGGGGGGGGGGGCTCTGCCCCCCTTTATCTACGCCACTGGGCCCCACCATAATAATATCAACACTTCGGATGCCGGCTGATTTGTCACGGCTCTCTGGTGAGAATACATTGATTAACCCCGTGCTTCCAAATGCCTCCGTATCCCCACGCCTCTTCTCTCCCTCCAACACCCGGAAACGAGTTGTTTTATATCTCTTAGGCCAGGGGGCGCGGTGGCTCAGTTGGTAGAGGTGCAGGCTGCAAGCCGAGAGGTCCTCGGTTCGAATCCCACCTGCGGCAACCGCGTTGTGTCCTTGGGCAAGACACTTCACCCCGATTGCCTACATGGGGGCGCGATGACGCTGTGTACTGAGGCGTACTGCACGTCGATGGTGCGCATGTCTTCAACCAATCTAACCCTGCCTGTGCTGCGGTGCAGAGTTCAGAGTTACGATGTTGGAGAGCTGACAGCTGCTCGTCGTTGCTCGGTGGTTCTCTCCGGGTACTCAGGCTTCCTCCATCCGTAAAACTGTCACGGTCACGATTAGCCATTGTGCATAAGTATGTGACCTTAAAACAACAATAATTAAGTATCTCTTAGGCCGACCTCTTTCTTCCCATTTTTTTCCGATTAACCTTCTCGTTTGTATCGCCCAGTAACCACGGTCACATAATTCATGCACCGATCCCCATTATACCCCTGAATCTTATTTTGTCATACTGATATTTTGGACATTTTAAGAGAAAGTGTTCCAGGGTAATAATCAACAGTAGTTTATCAACTGGATTCACCTGCAAGCTAAAAGCTGAGGTGGGTTAGTAGTATGTCTCGCACGTTTGGGGCCTAGGTTGGATGATCTCATTTGGATGATCTCATGTGACGTCATAGTCACGTGACGTAGTGGCGCCATGTTGTGTTGTCATGGTAACTCGCGTGGGCGGCCATGTTGCGACGTCATACCCATAGTGATACGTGGTGTTAGTGCGCATGCGCAGCGCGTGTTGTTAGGGTGATACGTGTTTCCGTCGTCCATTTTGTATACTGGAAGCCGACATCTTGGTTTCTATGGTAGAACGTGATTGCTGTGTTACCTAAGGCCTACAATAGGACAGGGGTATGTTTTGGGGGTATGTTCGATTGAATCGGAGTATTTTCTGGAACGACTTTCCCGGATAATTACCACAAACAACCCGACAATCCCTCCAAAACACCAAAATCCACCCGAAATCACCGAAATTGACTTTATTTCCCCACTTTATCGGTTTAGCACGTAGTGCTATAGTACTAAGGGGTACAAGGGGTGCGTTCGACTGAAGTGGAGTAATGTTCTGGCTTTGAATTCGCGCAGATTCCCTTTTTGGATCCCTATCCCATGACGTTGTTCCCATTAAAAGACACGTTCCTTTGGTCATTACCCAGAATTCTCTGCTTCTATCTATATATGTAATAGTTATCGTTTATCTGGCCATGTTCTTTTATTCTAGAGTATACTCCAGTAACGTAGAAGAGCCTATTAGTTGGAACAGCTTTGCCTATTATTACTATATTTAGCTATTTTGGTCTATTATTGTTAGTTCTGACCCTATTCCAAGTACTCTTGTTGTTTCATTTATATAACTAACCAATCAGATTGCTTGATTTCCCATAATCTGTATGCAGGGTTATCTCCCTTGTGTATAACAAAAGCCTATATCCAATGGCACCCCAATTTTAGCACCCCTTTTTTGAAAACACCTGTGGCTATGGAATCCCTTTTTGTCATATGTGCTTATGTGAAAAGGCACAATGTGACACAATATGCCCTATCACATAGGCACATGATTTATGTGCCGATATGTGCTTATGTGAAAAGGCACAATGTGACACAATATGCCCTATCACATAGGCACATACGGGTATTTGAGGATACCTATGGCCTGGTATTGTATTATTTGAGGATACCTATCGAGGATACCTACTGGAGAATCCCTTTTTGTCATATGTGCTTATGTGAAAAGGCACAGTGTGACACAATATGCCCTATCACATAGGCACATACGGGTATTTGAGGATACCTATGGCCTGGTATTGTATTATTTTGAGGATACCTATCGAGGATACCTACTGGAGAATCCCTTTTTGTCATATGTGCTTATGTGAAAAGTCACAATGTTACACAATATGCCCTATCACATAGACACATACGGGTATTTGAGGATACCCATGGCCTGGTATTGTATTATTTGAGGATACCTATTGAGGATACCTATCGAGGATACCTTTTGGAGAAGCTCTTTTTTGTCGCATTAGGCTATGTAAAAACCCTCAATGGGTCTAATGTAGTCTTACCAACCGCTTCCATCTTGTCGCCAAAGCTCCAAGGCCATTACAGGGCTATGGTCTATCTGTCCTATCATTAGCTTCTACAACAGTCTTGTTCCATTGCGGCCTTGTACCAGTACTATTGGCTTCTGTTATTCCCCTTCCCTATTGGAAGAATTCAGTTTAATGGGTTGTATTCTCGAGTTAAAATTCAGATCACCTTAGTTATATTTTCATTAAGTTTAAAATTTATTAAGTCAAACTTTGTTCAGTTCAAATGTGTTAACATTGGGATATAGTTAGGGGTTATACTTCATTCAGTTCAAGGGTGTTAATACCTTCATTTAGGTTATAGTTCGTTCATTCAGTTCAAAGGGGTTTTAATTACATAAAGTTCATTCATTTGAAAACTTTGTTCAGTTCAAAGGGTTCATTCAGGTTTGTTCAATTTAAGGGGGTTAACATTGGGTTATATTTAAGGGTTATGGGTCGTTCAGTTGAAAACTTTGTTATGGTCAATTCACTTCGATAACTTCATTGGATCTTTGTTCACTTTGTTCTGTTCCCATCCATCTTAATTGTATTGGATCTTTGTTCACTTCATTCGAACAGGTGTCTTGTATCTGTTCATAATTCAGATCTGTTCAGTCTGTCCAACTAGTTCGATCAATCCGACTAGTTTGACATTCTTTCACTTTGTTATGTTTACTTCGTCGTTTTGTAGTGACTGGTCGTATCTGTTCAGAGTCTTGTAGTCATTGTTGAATTGGTTGTTATCAATCCCTTTCCATACCCTCGAGTGGACGATGTTAAAACACGGAATCCAAATTTTACGGACTCGGCTAGGAATCTCAATAACGGAATGCCTTATATGTATACAGGGGAAATCTGATTCAACCTTGATCAATGTTATAGTCCAGACTGAGCTAGGTATGGCTAGGAAGTAATGGATGAGATATGGGGCAGAATAACAGAAGCCAATAGTACTGGTACAAGGCCGCAATGGAACAAGACTGTTGTAAATGATAGGACAGATAGACCATAGCCCTGTAATGGCATTGGAGCTTTGGCGACAAGATGGAAGCGGTTGGTAAGACTACATTAGACCCATTGAGGGATTTTACATAGCCTAATGCGACAAAAAAGGGCTTCTCCAAAAGGTATCCTCGATAGGTATCCTCAATAGGTATCCTCAAATAATACAATACCAGGCCATATGTATCCTCAAATACCCGTATGTGTCTATGTGATAGGGCATATTGTGTCACCTTGTGACTTTTCACATAAGCACATATGACAAAAAGGGATTATCCAGTAGGTATCCTCGATAGGTATCCTCAAATAATACAATACCAGGCCATAGGTATCCTCAAATACCCGTATGTGTCTATGTGATAGGGCATATTGTGTCACATTGTGACTTTTCACATAAGCACATATGACAAAAAGGGATTCTCCAGTAGGTATCCTCGATAGGTATCCTCAAATAATACAATACCAGGCCATAGGTATCCTCAAATATCCGTATGTGCTATGTGATAGGGCATATTGTGTCACATTGTGCCTTTTCACATAAGCACATATGACAAAAAGAGAATCTCCAGTAGGTATCCTCGATAGGTATCCTCAAATAATACAATACCAGGCCATAGGTATCCTCAAATACCCGTATGTGTCTATGTGATAGGGCATATTGTGTCACATTGTGCCTTTTCACATAAGCACATATCGGCACATAAAGCATGTGCCTATGTGATAGGGCATATTGTGTCACATTGTGCCTTTTCACATAAGCACATATGACAAAAAGGGATTCCATAGCCACAGGTGTTTTCAAAAAGGGGTGCTAAAATTGGGGTGCCATTGGATATAGGCTTTTGTTATACACAAGGGAGATAACCCTGCATACAGATTATGGGAAATCAAGCAATCTGATTGGTTAGTTATATAAATGAAACAACAAGAGTACTTGGAATAGGGTCAGAACTAACAATAATAGACCAAAATAGCTAAATATAGTAATAATAAGCAAAGCTGTTCCAACTAATAGGCTCTTCTACGTTACTGGAGTATACTCTAGAATAAAAGAACATGGCCAGATAAACGATAACTATTACATATATAGATAGAAGCAGAGAATTCTGGGTAATGACCAAAGGAACGTGTCTTTTAATGGGAACAACGTCATGGGATAAGGATCCAAAAAGGGAATCTGGGCGAATTCAATGACAGAACATTACTCCACTTCAGTCGAACGCACCCCTTGTACCCCTTAGTACTATAGCACTACGTGCTAAACCGATACAATGGGGAAATAAAGTCAATTTCGGTGATTTCGGGTGGATTTTGGTGTTTTGGAGGGATTGTCGGGTTGTTTGTGGTAATTATCCAGGGAAGTCGTTCCAGAAAATACTCCGATTCAATCGAACATACCCCCAAAATATACCCCTGTCCTATTGTAGGCCTTAGGTAACATAGCAATCACGTTCTACCATAGAAACCAAGATGTCGGCTTCCAGTATACAAAATGGACGACGGAAACACGTATCACCCTAACAACACGCGCTGCGCATGCGCACTAACACCACGTATCACTATGGGTATGACGTTACAACATGGCCCCCACGCGGGTTACCATGATAACAGAACATGGCGCCACTACGTCACGTGACTATGACGTCACATGAGATCATCCAAATGAGATCATCCAACCTAGGCCCCAAACGTGCGAGACATACTACTTGGGTTGTTTCCAGGGACTACTTAAAAAAAAAACAAATAAGTACATTAACCCTTTATCTAACATGAAAAGCAGACGACACTTGCAAAAGAAATTCTTGAATAACTAATTTTTTTTCATTTTTTGTCTCAAAAACATAGGTTATGACCCCTCGTTGGAACGAGCTCGACGAGCTCGTTCCAACGAGGGGTCATAACATATGTTTTTGAGACAAAAATGAAAAAAATAATGAAAATTAATTGGCGATTTTTGAGAATACCTTTGGCCGGTTTTTGCCGTTACGTTGGGTAAAGGGTTAATATAGCTAGAAAGCTATACATTCTGTTTTGTAGAAATCTGGAATAATTTATATTGTATAAGAAATCAAATCAAAAAGAAAGAGAAAGAAATTGAAAGGTAAATCTAAGGTGGATGAGAGGTGGAAGGAATGATAGAATGAAAGAAAGAATAAGAGAGATCCCAGGGAGAAAAAATAAACAATGCTCGCCGCTTCACAATGCACTGCAATCACTTGTGGAGTTGGATTAAATCGCGGGACCAAAGACGCAGTAGATACAATGAGTAGCGTGTGCTTCCGACATTGAGTCTGTGAGGACTGCCTTGCAACTCGGCGTGTGGGGAGTGGGCTACAAGGACTACTCACCCCATCACAGTCACACAACAGTCACAATATACATTAGCGGATTTCTATCTCTCTCAAATAAAGATGTGGAGGACTGGAGTCAGCTAGGATCGCCTCGCTACTCATTGAGAACTTTAGGATTGAGTCTGTGAGGACTGCCTCGCAACTCTGCGAATGGGGTGTTGGCTACGAAGAAACTTACCCCTCGCCCCATCAATAGCGACAATCACACAACAGTCACAATATATAATAACGGATTTCTATCTCTCTCTACCTATAACGTTTCTAACTGAAGACTCGGTTCTCGTCAGATCACCGAAGTTAAGTAACGTCGAGCCCGGTTAGCTCTCGGATGGGTGACCATCTGAGCGACCTATTCAGACTCCCGCGTTGTGTCCTTGGGCAAGGCACTTAACCCCGATTGTCCACATGGGGGCACGATGACGCCGTGTTCTAAGGCATACTGCCCGTCGATGGTGCGCATGTCTTCAACTAGTCTAACCCTGCCTGTCCCACAGTGCGGAGTTACGATGTTGGGGAGCTGGCAGGTGCTCGTCGTTGCTCGGTGGTTCTCTCCGGGTACTCCGGCTTTCTCCACCCGTAAAACTGTAACGGTCATCATTAGCCATTGTAAAACTGTAACGGTCATGATTAGCATGTGACCTTAAACACCAATAAATAAATAAATAAATTATTTATTTATTTACTGATGTTTGAGGTCACATATTTATGCACAATGGCTAATCATGACCGTGACAGTTTTACGGGTGGAGGAAGCCGGAGTACCCGGAGAGAACCGCCGAGCAACGACGAGCAGCTGCCAGCTCCCCAACATCGTAACTCCGCACTGCAGCACAGGCAGGGTTAGACTGGTTGAAGACATGCGCACCATCGACGGTGCAGTACGCCTTAGTACACGGCGTCATCGTGCCCCCACATGGGCAATGGGGGTGAAGTGTCTTGCCCAAGGACACAACGCGTTTGCCGCAGGTGTGATTCGAACCGAGGACCTCTCGGCTTACAGCCTGCACCTCTACTTACTGAGCCACCGCGCCCCCAATAAATAAATAACTGAAGACTCTCAAATTTTCTTGAACCACTCAAACCAAGAAGAGACCAGGAAAAAGTAGACGGAACGCAGGATTGATTGGAACAAGCTTTTTGTTAACATACACAGGAAACCAAACGCCAAGCAAGGATTGAATCACACTTGCCTGAATAAAGATATAACAGTCCTTTTAAGGGCTTTCGGGTATATGGCTGTGTGAGTGTGTGGGTTTTTTTTGTTCTTTTATTATTATTTTTTGTTTTTGTTATACCCAGCTTTCGGTCCGGTGTCTACTGCGCATGCGAGACTTTCGAGAAAAAAGTGGGTCTAAATCTTAACACTGATGCCTATGGACAAAATATTTTAAACATTAATTACACAAATAACCTGTTGATAGACAATATTTTACGCGTTATTTCCATTTAGTTCCATTATTCTAGTTTAATGTAATATGTTTATGTTGATTATAGCGCAATTATTTTTTGCTTCCTTTTTAATTTGAAAATTGGTCCTGAACATCGTGTAGAATCTTAGTACTTTTTACGAAAAAAGCCGACCCCAAGTGTGTTTAAATGTATTTTTTGACCTTTGAATATGTTAGGTGTAATTTTTACGCGTTATTTTAGTAATCTGCAATAAATACAGAAAACAGTAATATAAATATAATGAGTGTACGATATTTTGTTTTTGCTTCCTTTTTTGGCTGGAAAAGAGCATTTTTCAGAATATTTCAAGTGAGCGTCAGATTACGCGTGAACTGAGACTCGTGTTTTAAGAGGCAGAGTATTTCTCTTTACTTCGGATAAAGTGGAATATTCATGTGCTATGTGATTTTTGTTCTCAATTTTACATTAAGGTGATTATAATTTTCATAATTTTTAATTTTTTTTTTTTTTCACTCGTCATTTCTGCTTCTCTTATGTATAATGAATCTGAAATTAAAGGCACGTGAGCATTGGTGATTTTTTTCTTGAAATACAATTGAAATAAATATGAAAGGAAAGAAAGAAATCTCTATGAAAGAACACTACTGCTAGGATTAGTTTTAAAAAAATGAAATTTCTCCTTATTGTCATAAAGAAAGGTTAAAAATCTCCCGTTGAGAATATTTTTTTCAAGGTGATGATAAAGAATACAATCACAGTTCAGAAAATTACACTGGATTTCTCTCATGCTATCTTTCTTTACACCTGCAATGGATTAATCCAAGTAATTATAATCCTAAGGCATGATGCCTCGAAGAACAATGGATAAAATATATAAACCAGATCTTCTGTTAACAGCTACAAATTAGAGACGGACTAAGGCGTTACTAATATTGTCATATATGATCTAAGTAATAATGAAGATCCCTTTGTACATCTGATTGTTTTTACGGCAATCACAAACCATTCTGTTAATTCTCTCGCTCGTTCATGTTTTCTGCATTCGTTCAACCCAGTATTTCGAGTTAACTCCCCTATCGGACAGAAAGCTGGACATGTTTTCTCCTCTCATCACCCCGTCATCTGTTCCCCCAAAGGCAGGCCAAATGGCCAAGGTTCAGCATCCACTCTCCCTTATAGGCTGGTGGATGACCCCCTAGCTTTCAAAAACACATACTGGTGGATTTTTTTTCTTTTTTAATAATATAATAATAATAATATGGATAATATGCTGGGCCGGCTCCCAAACCAGCGACTGTTTGGGTTTCTTTTTCTTTTATCTAAAACAACCCATGCACTGAGGCACAGAGAAATTTGGTTCCCTTCAAGAAGCAAAACTGGATCTTCAGTTTATCCTGGTAGAGGAACGACACACTTTACATGAAACCAAACATACAAATTAATGTTAAGGTTCTTCAATCCTTGACATTATCCGTTTATCCAACATACACAATATCAAATGTTATTTTAATTATTTTTTTTTAAATGTGAAAAAAATTCAACAAAACAATATTATGTACTCTTGTTCTCACCTGCACTTTTATTTGGAACACAAGAGTAACCCCTAAATGAGGGATCACATCATATCTTTTTTTTTAAATGTTTTGAATTTTTTTTTTCAACTGCAGAATTTGTAAATTCCGCGGGCGGATGCGACCGACTCATTAGGTAAAGCATTAACAACACTGTCAAGGTCTCCGGACATTATACAAATTGTAAAATATAAAACTCCGTCATGAAATGGCGACGAAACCGCGTCAAAAATACGTTTTCAATCGTTCCACCACGCATCTGGTAAGTTGCGCTGCAACGGCGATTTTTTACGTAAACAAGAAAGGCAACTCTATATGAAATTTCCTGGTTCTTGATCACACGAAGACACATTTGTTTCTTCGATGGGTTTTGGTTCTACTTGGAACAACGTTTGGCGCGGATTTTTCAGAGAGTAGTATACCAAGGTATTTTGGAGTATTACTTGGTGTACCACGGTACCTCTTTAACCCTTTGAACACTGGTGGTATCTTCCACGTAAGTTCAATGGAAGCAATTGGAAGTGTGCATATTTATTAGTCGAGGGTAGACCAGTCAATATTGGAAATATTGATTGCTCTACTCCACACTTTAACTTATCAGCCACCCTATAATGAAAGTACGACGCACCCTGTTCCTGGACCGGAAAGGCAGGTCTGGCATTCTTAAAAATGCAGGAGGGCTAAAAATCGCTCCTCCCCCATGGCTAAGGGGAGTGATTGGCTCTCCTCAAGCTAACAAAAGTTAAATGTGGCAAAATGAAGTTTTACTATTAACCCTTTACCTAACATGAAAAGCAGACGACACTTGCAAAAAAAATTCTTGAATAACTAAATTTTTTCATTTTTTGTCTCAAAAACATAGGTTATGACCCCTCGTTGGAACGAGCTCGACGAGCTCGTTCCAACGAGGGGTCATAACCTATGTTTTTGAGACAAAAAATGAAAATATTTTGAAAATTAATTGGCGATTTTTGAGAATAGCGCTGGCCGGTTTTGGCCGTTACGTTGGGTAAAGGGTTAATGCATTCTGCCTTGTGGGCTTTGTACATTTTATTTGGTGCTTCTATAACAAGGTAGTCTCTGAGAGCTGGCTACACTACAGTTCCCACACCTTCGGTCCTCGGCAAGGCTCGGAGGTGTGAGAGGAGCAGCGTGGCCGTCTTCCAGAGACTGCTAGAATAACAGAGATCTGAAAAGATGTGAGTTTAGGAATAGGCTGTTATAGTAATTATATTTTCTAAGGCCAGGAGGGCTAGTTTTCACCCTCCTTCATTTTTAAGGTGAGCAGTACGCGGGCGAATAAATCGCTTTCCTCAAAATGCCAGGCCTGGAAAGGCGTCTCTCAGGTTCAAAGGATTAAAAGTCTCTCCCGCTGCAGGGACATAGGACACATTTCGAATAGAGGGTCGGACGGGGAGGTACGGCTATCAAGGATACCCTTACACTGATATATATCAGAGGCGGCCCATGTGCCTTAGTGACATGGTAGGAATGCCTGATATCCCCAGATATACCAAGCTATTTTAGCACAATACCACATCACACATGCTACTTTTCTACAGGAGCGCAGAACCTCTGAAAGGTGATTGTAGATATGGAAGGAGACGGCTTAAATAACTTGAAGCTAATGCATCATGCAGAATGCTGTTTTTTTTACAAATTTATTTATTTATGCTTAATTATGCTGAATTTGTACTTATTTTCCCATCACATGCTGTATATTTTTCTGCTGTATGTCTTGCAAAATTGTTCATTTACTGCATAAAATACTGTTTGGTACAGATAATTCTAAATAATTTAATTATACACAACAGTTTTTCCACCGCAAAAAAATGGTTTAGATTTGTCCTGACTGAAATTGGGAGGGGAGATGAGGGGATGCTTGAGAAAGTTTCGACTGGCCATCGCGAAGATGACCAATTGGGGTTGTAATCTTGATTTGTCCCGACAGTGATGCCCCAAGTCCCGACTGATTAAATATGCCAAGTACATCAGAAAGGCACCAAGGCATGCCTTCATGATGTGGTCGAATGTTAATACACGTAAGTCGGGATTCTAGTGTATTCAATCTGGGAAACATCACAACGAAAAGGCTTCCAATGCAGATAGGACTTAAGTAGTGGTGCACCCCGTAACCGATTATGTTTGCCTTGCACATTGACGATTTGGGAGAAACACGGATGGGGATAAAGTTGGAGGGTCAAAACGTTCAGTGCTGTTCTTTGCCGACGACATGGTTTTATTAGCCGAGAATGGAGTGGGACAACAAAAACTGTTAACCGTTGCAGGTAAGTACGGGGATAAATCGTGTCTTGAACTGAACGAAAACAAAGGAATTATAATACCCGTGGGCCATAGAGTAGTTGAATCGCGCAGGTGGATGGCGGGCAAACTTTCTATTGGTGAAGAGGAAAGCAAGGATATAACAGTGGTGGAAACAGGAGAATGTGAATTTATTTATTTATTTATCTATTGGTGTTTAAGGTCACATACTTATGCACAATGGCTAATCGTGACCGTGACAGTTTTACGGGTGGAGGAAGACGGAATACCGGAGAGAACCACCGAGCATCGACGAGCAGATGTCAGCTCCTTAACATTTTAAGTCTATCCAAGCTCCGCTCAAGCAGGGTTACAGCGGCTGAAGACATGTGCACCATCAACGTACAGTACGCCTTATTACACGGCGTCATCGTGCCCCCATGTAGGCAACAGGGATAAAGTGCCTTGCACAAGGACACAACGCGGGTCGTCCCGGACGGGGATCGAACTCGGGATCTCTAGCATAGAAGTCCAACAGTCTACCACTAAGCCACTGCGCTCCAAAGAGAATGTGAATACTGGGAGTGAATATATGTATTACATATAGAGGCATATACAGAAACCACACAGTCACACAGATAAACTGAATACAAAGGAGAAAAGAATACTCACTGGACCAACGACAATAAATAAAATATTTAAATTTTTAGTTAAATTGGGAAAAAGTCGCAATATCCGTGACTCCAGAGACTTTGAGAGCCAAACCTAAACTCAAATGGGGGCTTCGTCAAGTCCGTTTCGGTTATTTTAGACAGGTTTTGATGATTTGGGATCGTTGTCGGGTATATTTCGGTAAATAGATACACTGCTGTTGATTTGAACACACCCTCCGAATATACCCCTGTCCTATTAAAGGGTTTAGGGTCACATAGCTACCAAGTGCCACCATAGAAACCAAGATGGTGGCCTCCAGTTTACAAAATGGACGACGGAAACAAGGTGGCCTTTATACCTCGACCGCCATATGTCCAATGATGCGGGTGTGGGGGATAACCTGCGAAGTAGTGGCATAGAAACCGCGGGGGGGGGGGGGGGGGGGGAAGAAATGTCAATGATAGGATTAATTTTTCCTCCGATTTAAAAAAAATTCCATCATCATGTTCAGCACGCATATGTCAGAATTTCTTTGACGAATATGTCACTGCAAAAACCGACTCTATTAATAGGTATTCTCGAACGCAAAACGCGCGTGACGTACCTGCTGCGTGTGGTACGATCGTTTCACCACAAAGTTTGCGTGACATTATTTAATATCGGATGGGTTTGTGGTGTAGAGAAATCTTGTTCGAACTTACCGGAAAACTGCCAGATTGCTTGTTTTAACAATAGATTTTTGAAATATTCTTCTTTTTACCAGTGTCGTCTGCTGCTATTCGTATTAGGTAAAGGGTTAAACTTGGGAAATATGTATCGCATGTCAGCAAAAGCGAAGGGGGAATAGGGTGCGGTAACTACTCACACAGTTCAAAACAGAGATAGGCACCTGTGCTGCCTAAATTACCTGGTAAATCTTCTAAACAGCTGATGATGTAAATCGACCCAACACGTCACGTGATGACCTGGGAATTTATTGCGTACTTGTGCCGAAGAACTTAGCGATGATGTCCTACGCTATGGCCATTCGCCATTTCCCCATTCATTCATCTCTTGGTTTTCCAAGCGATCGAACGTGTTTGTGAAAGCTCCAAATTAGCACTTCTAATTAGTGCTGGATTTCCTTCCATCACAGATGAAGAAGACCTTGATGGTGCTGAAGGCTGGTTCACTTGTCAACTGAAATGTCTATGTTGATGGTAAAGGCATTCAGCTCGCCAATACTCACCATTAAACTTGTACCAACTAAATCCTACCTCTGGTAGTGGTGGTACCTTTCGCGGAGTTGCTCACCCTGGTCCACACCAGAGGAAGGGGAACAAGAACAAGAGCATTGAATCCAAGAATACCACAACAGAAGACAAGAAAAAGAAGCACGTGACACCATCGGCCAAACGCCTGGACGCCAGGCGTATGGAGGCATGGCCCGAGAGGAGAAGGGCTGAAAAGAGAACAGGTGCGAGGGAGACTAACATCAAATCATCTTCACCAATCCACCAACCCCACCCACACCTAGACGCACTTCTCCGAGGAAGTCGGAATGTGGGGGAGGAGTCGGAGGGGAAGATTGTGGAGATGGCGGTCAACCAACCCGACCCTGGCTCTCCAATCAACCTGGACCAATCGGGAAATGAATCCACCGTGTCCTCGACTTCGGCATCCGTCAGCCAGAATCCAGAGGAAAGACCATCACCCCACCTGAAATCACTTGGGAACTTTATTGAATGGCTGGGCGACGTCTGCATCTAACAATTCGGCGAACTGAAACTGGACTTCACGGGCTCCATTGGAGGTTACATGGAATTCGTTCACGACCACTCTGGCTACCCTCAAGATGCCATCAACGTCATCACAACTGAACTCAGTTATAAAAACATAGATGCCCACAAAATTCGAAATCAAGATTTCTACAAATGGATGAAAGAGACTAACAACAACCATAACAACTGCCACGATCTCTCCGTCACAGCCACTTCCTCCAACAAAGAACCAAAGAAGCCATGATATGCGCCGCTAATTACCCCGACACTCTCCTCCTTTACAACGCACAGCCATGACAAGAGAAATTACTTACTGTCATTGAGTGTCGAAAGGGGCTTGCCTCATACCGTCCCTGCGCGCCTTCGGCCTTCGGAACGCCCGCTGAATTGGAAATAATTAATGATATAAAAGGCTGTTCTGTGGCCTATCTGTCGCTACATTAGCGCCCGCTGACCCGATACGCCACGTCACGTGATCTGTTTGGCGTTATTTATTATTTATAGGAATTAGCGACACTTTCGACATCAAGGATCACCTCCGGTGTCGGGCAGTTTTACGGGTGGAGGAATCCAGAGTGCCCAGAGAGAACCACGAGCAACGCTGAGCAACTGTCAGACTCCCCAACGTACTAACTCTGCACAAGCCCACATGGACAATCGGGACGAAATGCCTTGCCCAAGGACGCAACGCAGTCAATCCCAATCGGAGCTCGAACCGTGGACTCTCGGTTTGAAGTTCAATGCCGTAACCACTGAGGCACTGTGATCCCTTGCTGGACGTTATGGTGTTTTAGTGTAACAGTAAAATTCAATTAACACACTAGAGAATGCCACGCGAAGTGGAAATAATAAATAGTATAAAAGGCTGTAGTGTAGCCCGATGCGTTAATTATTAGTTACAATCCCAAAGCACATATGTTGGAGCGTTATAAACGGAAATTTAAAGTTTGGCTAACTGAACTAGAGAGCGAAATAAGTCGTATTTGTGTATTTGATGCTTTGTCGTATTATTTACAAATCTATGGGAGCGAGAAAACACCATTCCTAGGTTCAGCTGGAGACATGTGTTTTCTACGCCATCATCACTATATCCTTCTTTTGATGAGTACTTCTACTATTATTTGATCCGATGCTGTCTGTCTGAGCAGAAAGTAAACAGAGGAGTATAGGAATTTCGTTACACGGTAGTAGGTGTTTTGATTGAATTCCGTCGTATTGCACCTTTCTGGAATAATTTATTTCGTCGTGTGTTTTTCAAAAGAAAATTTATTTACTGTTAGTTTACGGATGGCAGAGACACTTATCTGGTAAAATTCAGTCTCAATGTAAAACAAGAGTACTGTTGTAAAACAAGTCGTCATAATTACAAAATGTGACAACTGACACAATTTCCAGAATCGAAACAAACTAATTACCGAAATATACCGAGGTGTTTCTAGTTTTACCTGAACTGCAGCCTGTTATCCAGGGTGAACAATTATTCAAAAAGCCCACAAAAATCTATTTTTTTAATTTCTTTTTTAATCTTTCTCTGCTATCTGCCATGTTGCCTTATTTCTCCTACTAGTCCTAGCACAGGAAGTACTTGAACTGGGGGGGGGGGGGGGGGGGGAGGAGGAGGTAGGGAACAGATAGATTTGGCCCTGAGAAGATTCAGTCTGGGAAGATTCGGCCTCTCATAAAGAACAACATGGTCACAAATGTTCATCATATTTGTTTTTTAATTAAGTATTCTTACTTTTCATATCTCCATTGCCCGCGTGGGGGCACGATGACACCGTGTACGAAGGCGTACTGCACGTCGATGGTACACATGTCTTCAACCAATCTAACCCTGCCTGTGCTGCAGTGCGGAGTTACGATGTTGGGGAGCTGGCAGCTGCTCGTCGTTGCTCGGTGGTTCTCTCCGGGTACTCCGGCTTCCTCCACCCGTAAAACTGTCACGGTCATGGTTAGCCATTGTGCATAAATATGTGACCTTAAATATCAATAAATAAATAATTACTTTTCATATCGTATTTTTCATTAAATAAAGAATTATGATTACATGATTGATGCAATATGGTCCCAGTGGTCAATCCTATTTATTTAATAATGGATTGGACCAACTCGTACAAACTCGTTTATTACCATTGCAAATAGATTTGAGGATACCATGAAGAAGATTGAGAAAAAATAATTTGAGTTTGGATAGTTAACTCTTTAGCTGATAGTCTACAAAACTAGAGACTGTTCATTCCACACCCACCCCCACCATGAGTCAAACATTTTTAAAATTTAAAAAAGAGTAGTGAGAATAATATATTAAACTATAATAACTCATTTATATACTAGTATTTATACATTTCAGGAATACAGTACCAACTGAAAAATGTTGTAGAATACAGTTAAAAGGAGAAGTCCTGTGATGAAAATGCACACAAATAGCACGTCGATCTGCACGTTAATCTACGCGTTATGACCATAGTAAGGCTATCAAATTCTGTACATATGGCCTGTGCACAAGCAATGTTTCAGCCAATGGACCTCCGGGTAACCCGGAGGTCCATTGGCAGAAACATTGCCTGTGTTTGCTATGAGTAATCAGAAGAACCTGCCGTGCTTTGGATGCCATTCGATATGGCAACTCCGCGCAATTCTAACGGGCAATTAAGCCTACAGTTAAAACTAGAAGTCCTGTCATGAAATGCGTACAAATAGCACGTTGATATGCGCGTTAATGTACGCGATATGGCCTAAGTAAAGCTATCAAATTCTGTACATATGGCCTGTGCACAAGCAATGTTTCAGCCAATGGACCTCCGGGTAACATTGCCTATACATTGCCTGTGTTTGCTTTGAGTTACCAGGAGAACCTGCCGTGCTTTGGATGCCATTCGATATGGCAATTGCGCGCAATTCCAGCGCGCAATTAAGCCTAGAAAAGCGCACTATTCGTGACAGGACTTCTAGTTTTAACTGTAGATAAGCACACAATTCATGACAGGACTTCTCGTTTTAACTGTAACTACTAGAAAATTTCTCCAGCATGTATGAAACGTTTTCTTGAAGTTATCCTGTGACTCATTTCCACTTGTAGATAAAATTGACAGCACTGTCATTAGTAGTAATCCACCATCCACATAGTACAGTACAGTTGTAGTGGATTGGTCATAATCTACGCGTGGGTAGTGATGTCCACGCATGTGCTTACCAGGTAATAAAAATCATCAACAGCAAAATTTTAATCTATGAAGCACCGGATTGTATGCAGTGCTTCATTAATTAAATTTTTGATGATTATTCCAATAATTAGTGTCCGGAATCTAATATTATTGCTTCCATGGAAATATTGCCCACCCGTGAAAAGTGACCAGTCCCGGTGGCTGTACTGTAGTAGTAATCAGAAGGTACGTTTCACAATTTTGTCATAATTAGAAGCAGAGCTGGGCGGTATTGAAATATCAAGTTTGGTTTCAATATCAGTATTTTAAGACAGATTTACCGTGGTATCGGTACAGTGTTCGGTGTCAACAACATACATGTGCTCACACTATAGTACAGTCGCTGTGGAATGACTCTTTTCCATGTGCCCACGGTGGGCGTGAACAAGCGTGTGAAAAGACATCAAATTTCCCATCCGTAATATGAACTCCAACATGTCAAATTACAGTAGCGCACATCCGCAAAGGGCAATTATATAAATGTTCATGTTAGCAGTTACGATTGTCTGGATTGAACTCAATAGGGATGGATTATCTTGAAACTAAAATCCACGTGGTGAGCAGCGACTTTATTTCGTAGGGTCTACGTTGATGTTGTAGGTTGTGTTTTGACTTTAAATTAAAACAATTGCCGTATTCAACAATATTATGGCGAATTAATAATTAAAATTGATATTGCTGGTGATTTTTCTTCTTTTTTTTGAGAGGGTGGGGGATGGAATGGGGTGGGTGGGGATTTATGTAATTATTTGATTCTAATTAATGAAAATGAACAGGATATCAATATATCAGAAGCACAAATCCGTACAAATTATAATGAGGGGTCCAAAATATGGGTGATTAAATTCAAGCCTTTATTTGTTGATTCTCCGGCAAGTGATGGCTTGAAGGGTGGGGTTGATTGCCATGTACCGTAGCTCACTCCTTTATTCAATGGAAAATGACACCCCACCTAACAGAGTTTGAAAAGGATGTGCATGGGAAATACAAGTTCTGAGGTGATCAAATACTGAAATAGGTGGCCAATTTTACAATTACTGAGTTGAAAACTTGCTATCGAAATTTATGGCGAAAAGATTTTTCATTGATTGCAATGCCAGAGCAAGGTGAGAAATTACACCATATAGGTCGACACATCTTTTTGGACGTGCAGTCCCTGCTTTGGGGAAATGGGTAGGGTTTCCAATGGTATTAAAGATTGGTGGGAGAGACCTAATTTTTTTTTGGGGGGTGGGGGGGGGGAGGGTGTTGAATGTTACCAACAGCCGGTAAATAATAGAAATGCCCGCCTGTTTATTCTTGCACCTTCCCCGGTTTGTGTAGGCCATACATAATGCGTACCAATAAAACTTATTTCTATTAAATTTTAGTTTGCTGTTATACACTTACAGTACCAGTATTCCCATAATTATTTGCGTGAATGTGTCATTTTTACACCCACGTTTATAAAATTTTCACATGCTGGGCTTAAATTGTAATGGGTGCTTTTGACCCCTCGATAAAGTTCACTGTTCGCACATGCATATTTTTACACAGGATTTATAAAAACAGAAGCAGGGATGAATTGAAATGAACAACACTGAACACAAACACATACATGAACAACCAATTAATGTTTTTAAGGATACACATTTGCAGGCCACGAAATTTCACGCGAACGATCGTTCTGTTCGCGGTATGGTTACGCAAATCAAAAAACCCGCGAACGATGTTTTGTTCACGCAAAAAATATGACGTGAACGAAATTTTATAGTCCGAATTTTTTGTTGTTCATTGATGTGTCAGTGTGCCATGGTACCCTGATCACCAGATAAGAAATACAACGAATGAGTATGAAGTAGAAGTGGTAGTTTGTCCTGTTGCTTGAACTTATATAGTACTGTATTTCACACGTGCGATTCTAAACACAACATTTCAACATTTATTTTCATGGACATTATGTAAGTATAGTAACTGACAGCACGAAACATGTCAACTATTGTGAGTTTTTCTGTGGTTGTGTTCTATTTGATATTGGTGTAGATTCAGCGTGCTTTTCCTCTCATTAATGTTGCGTGCGAATTCGCCCCAGTTTTTTTTTCTTCATATCTTATGGATCAAACAAAGGGATGTAGAGGTTGAGATTGAAGACATTAATTTTAGAATTTGGACTTAAATAGTATTTGCAGTGGCGTTGATATGGAAATGCAGAAAAATATTCAGGGAAAAACTTGATCTAATGTTAAACATTTATGTGGGCCGAAATGGCATAGGCCTGGAACACCTATGGTTGTTTCACTAATAGACTTCAATTTTTTGGTAAACACACATGCACTGGTGTTTGTTTTATTTTTTTATGAATGGCGCAGTGATCTGTCAATATTTTCTCAGCCCCCGTCCTGAGGTCTTGCATCCATTGATGTTTATCAGCGAAAGAATCTTATACTGACTCGAGCCTTCCTTTGCTAACATTGACAACACCAGCCACTGGTATTGTCTATGTCAGCAAAGGAAGGCTCGAGTCACATGTAATATTCATTGATTGCGGAATGGCTTCTACGTCACTATTCATTATTGCTCTAATTTATTACAATGAATACTAATCCCTTTAAATACTTTGTTTCTTAATGGTTTTACCATATTGGTATAAGCGTAAACCTGTACAACTTATGTCAACCACTGAATATTTCATCTCATATCTTGTTTTAATCACGTAACTTTTGCGTAACCAATTGGTTGCGCAAAAATAATTAGTGCTGACGCGCTTAAGACTTTTTTCTGACCGGTCAACCAGCATGTTTGACCATGGTTAACTGCATTTAAGTTACCTATATTTGTAGTGTGTTCTTGCTTCAACTGTAACTATTATATCGGGCCGGCCAATGTTATTTACATTAACATTAAATAATAATAAAGAAGTATTCTATTTAGTCGTTGTTGTTCAATCGCCCATGTGTTTACATCAGTACGTGTACCGGAAATAACAGGTTTGTGGGGCCAATATGGATGAAACCACAAAAAATACAAAATCATCAAAATAACAACGAAAAAATAAATAATAACACATTAAATGTTTGCCAGCAATACCTGGAGAGACGTATTTATTTATTCCATGAACTCCAATTCACTGAATGTGTAATGTCCGGTTATAAATTACGTACACGTGCACCAGGTAAAGTTAGTTTCAATAGCACCAACAATGCTTAAGTTGGACAACAATTTGAAAACAATTTGCGCTGTATCCTGCGCATTTGTTGTATTTTTATTTTTTTTTCCGGAACATTCTCGTGTTCCGGAAAAACCAACTTAATCACAACAACTGCGCAGGTTACGGCGCAAATGGTGCTCTGTTCTGAAACTATGAACTTTCAGTCACAAACGAGCATTGGATTTTCTTGACAGGGATGAAGAAAGACATTGGGGTGATAAACAAACAACGAAAAACAAATAAATGCGAGTATTTTTGAAATCTTTAGTAATAATTTTCCTTTATTCTTTTATCTTATTCACTACGTGGTAACCCGTCAAAACTTACCTATTTCCGTTGCATCCCAAACTGCCCCAAATTGGCAAAACGTAACTTGCAACTAATTCTTTTTGACTGCATATATTTAAAAATGGGGGAGGTGGGGGGGGGGGGGGGGGGGGGGGTTGCGACTTATACATGGGCTTTAGGCAAAAGGGAGGAATTCCAGGTGTGAGTTTGGGGTGCGACTTATACACGGGGGCGAC
Source organism: Pictodentalium vernedei (assembly GCA_031216915.1). Classification (NCBI taxonomy): domain Eukaryota; kingdom Metazoa; phylum Mollusca; class Scaphopoda; order Dentaliida; family Dentaliidae; genus Pictodentalium; species Pictodentalium vernedei. The sequence continues at coordinate 78,303,087 of CM062292.1, read as the reverse complement.
TTATACACGGACATATCTGGTGAGTATAGTGAATGTAAGGTTAACCGGTTAAAACATTTTCTTGACCGGTCAAAGTTTTAACCACAGGTTAACCGGTTATCCGGATAACCGCAGCAGCACTAAAAATAATTAACGTGAACGAAACAATGGGTTACGCAAACCCAAAACACGCGAATGAAAAATGGGTTCCGTGCTGCGAATGCAAACCACCGTGGATGCACCGTGATAAAGATTGATGCCGTGGACTTGTCAACGATCGTCTTCGTAGGCACATCACCACTTTCTTAATCCCGTCCATGCTAGAACACGCTCTGTCCTTCTATGCATTTTTCTGTCCATTGTAACAGAATACCGTGGTTTGAGCATGGGCATCCGGCGTGGGCATGTGGAAAAGTGTCATTCCACGGCATCGCTAAATTTACCCTCAGTGAACTTCAATCTGAATCAGGGCTTCAAAACTAAACAGAAAGAGGTACCCAGGGGATAAATTGGTGCACTGTATCATCATCAAATTCACCCTCTGGGGGCCTCATTCTGCATACATCAGACTGCTTATTTTCAGGCCTGACATCAAATGACCTGTGGTGTCTGCCTTTAGAAATACACAGACCATGGGACTCTTCTTGTCGTTAATTTTGCATAAAGTTCTGTTGTTTGCCTGTTTATTTTTTAACAAATGTTGGGAATATTTTTTCAGTACCATAATTTCGGTAGTTTGAGACTCCCTCGGTACGGTAAATTGGTATTGACTCCATACCGACACCGAATGGTATTTACGGTATACCGTCATCTCTAATTAGAAGTCATAAAACATAAAAAAATATTGAAAAAATAAATTGAAAATTTAAAGAAAACATCTTGTAATCTTTGGTGACCCAATATAGAAGGGGTCGATGTCATCTATAAAACAATTTAATGCTCAATACATCAAGCTTTCGGACAATGGCTTTTGTCAGGATAACTGAAAATTTCACTGCTACATCTTTGCAAAAACTTTAAACTTTAACTTTTAAGTTTAACATTTCTGCGAAGATTTAGCAGATACATTTGTAAATCTTCAGTTATCCTGACAAAGGTCATTGTCTGAAAGCTTGATGTATTCACTATTGAGCATTAAAATATTTTACCGTAAAATATTTTAATGCTCAATAGTGAATACATCAAGCTTAAAGAAAACATTTTTTTATGGGAAGATTTGACCTCTAAGGCGAGAAGATTTGACCTTATCGGCAAAAAAATTTGACTCAACACCAAGATGCATAATCCTGCAGTTCAGTTCAAAATTTAGAAATTAGAGAAAGAAGGAATAACTGCATGTTTTGTTCATCATTACTCTGCAGTGATTATAAAATGGATAGAAACGTTACTGTTTGCTCTTTTGATCACAGCACTGTAATATGTGCCCTCTAAGATCTGTGTTATCCACACATCACATGAGCAGTTGTGAGCCACATGGTGAAAAACCAGAAACAAAGAGAAGCCTGCATAACAGTAATCCATTCAGAATCAATAATGACTGCTTACATGAACATTACTAACTGAAAACATACCACTATTAACACTAAAAATACATCTGCTCACAAGAAGAGCCAAAAAATGGAGAGCAAAACACAGGACAGGAAGTGCCCCCTCACCAGAACAGCTGTTTTAATTAATATTCATGAAAAAATTAAACTACAGACTGCTGTGACAAATTGTGAATTATTATGTATTGAAGAAAAGGTCATGGCACTTGTTTCCCCTTGTGTACAATATGAGCTGTCCATATCTTGTGATTTTAAATCACCAAAAAACAAAAAAAAAATTGGAGAGCAGTGGCACAGTGGTTACTGTATTGGACTTCAAACCAAAAGTTCATTGTTCGAAATCTGCCAGGCATAACTGCGTTGTGTCCTTGGGCAAGGCACTTAATCCTGATTGCCCACATTGGGGACACAGTGTCTCTGTGTACTAAACATACTGCATGTTGATGGCGCACCTGTCTTCAAACATTGCTAACCCTGCTTGTTTGGAGTTAGAACATTGGGGAGTCTAAAGTTGCTTGCTGTTGCTCTCTGGGTACTCTAGCTTTCTCCACCCGTAAAACTGTTCGACACGAGGTGACCCTGGTTGTCAAAAATGTCATTAAACACAAGTAAATAAATAAATAAATTAAATAACATTGTGCATGTTCCCTCCCAAAATGTTTTGTTAAAGGTATCGATTTTCATTGACACCTGCTCATTTTGTAGACATCTGCATTGTTTTATAGACAAGATATCAGGGTGGTATTATCATGTATCTGTATATATGGAAAGGGTACAAAAATAAAAAAAACACATACATGTATATTGGGAAGAAACAACAATATTTGTTACAATATGAAAAAAATATAACAAAAGTATCCATAAATTCAACAAAATATCCCTAAATTCAGCAAAACTGTACAGTTAAAGCTAGAAGTCCTGTAATGAACTGTGCGCTTATCTAGGCTTAATTGCGTGTAGGAATTGCTTGCAATAGCCACATTACTCACAGCAAATACAGGCAATGTTTCTGCCAATGGACCACTGGGTTACCCAGGGGTCTATTGGCTGAAACATTGCTTGTGCACAGGTCATAAGTACAGAATTTGATATCCTTAGTATGGTCATAACGCGTAGATTAACACGCAGATCGACGTGCTATATGCACGCATTTCATGACAGGACTTACAGTTTTAACTGTACATTCATGTGTACATTTTGTATGGTACAAATTTTGTATACATGTACATGTAAGCCTATGTTGTGTGAACGCACATTCCCTACTGGTAACTGTAAGCAGGGGTGTAGCTAGGATTTCCTATTGATGGGGGGTGGGGAGCATAATTTTTTTGGGAGTGCCAGGTTGATAAATGCTGCAGGCATATGCAAAGGCTGTAGGCAAGAGGTGGGGGTGGGTATGGGAGGGGTTATCCACCTCCAATTGTGGGGGTTTTGGGGTGCCTCCTCAAAGAAAATTTTGAAAATTCAATGTTCTGAGAATGAATCTAGGGCCCATTGGTGCTTTAATTTGAAATTTTTCAGGAGGTCTGGTTGGCACATTATTCACACACAAATCGTGAAATTCATGGAAATGAATACCGATCTCAATATTGCAGGTAGGTAGAGTAGGCCGGCGGTGAGACACGCATACTATTTCTACTGCAGTACTATGCATGATTTGAGAATAACTTCCATCATAATATGACCATAGAAACATAAAGAAAGGCATGGCAATAAAACATAACATGATAAGGCTGTTGCTTCTGGTTTTCATGGGCCCAAATTAGGGCAAAATGGTATGTCCAAAATAAATGAATTTAAAGGCCTGTCTTAAATTAGCGGGTGGCAACTCACAATATACTAGATACTATGAAAATAGAACCTTTTTGCAGTCCAGTGCCTACATTAGGGTGACATGTTCCTCCTAATGATTTATTATTTGATATATTTTTCAAGAACAGTGGAAGATAAGTAACTAATATTCGGTATGGAACATCCTTATGATCAGTTCTGTATGATAAAACTGGTCAAAAGAAAAGTTTTGATTATTTGTATTATAGGTCCATTATGGCGGTCCAATATTTTAACACACTGCAAGTAATGGGAAAAACAAGACATCTTCTCACAAACCATCAGTCCAATGCTGCCTCACTTGCAAGGCAGAAAATAAGCAGACTGTCATCTGCAAAATGAGGTCCCAGAGGGTTAATTTAGTGATGACAGCAGGGTAGCATCACTAAATTAACCCTGTTTGAACCTCAATCTGAATCAGGGTCTCAAAACTGAACAGAAAGAGGTACCCAGAGGATAAATTGGTCCATTGTATGGGATAGCATCATAAAATTCACCCTCTGGGGACTTCATTCTGCAAATGTCAGACTACTTATTTTCAGGCCTGCTCACTTGATATGTTCAATAATGCCGTTGTACTGATGATTTAAAAGTTTGGTCAAATTGATCTCTTTGAGTTGAATTTAGGATGTCCTGGGGCACCAGGCTTTAATGCTATGGGAAATATAGAAAAAATTAAATCTTCCCATTGCTTATACATGTATTTCAATGGGAATCTGAGAATCGATTCATGTAAAGATTCGTGCAACAAAACCAGTGAGAATCCATGTAGATTCTCTGCGAGGATTTGTGTGAAAAGAATTGAGTCAATTTTACCCTTTACCTAACATAGCGGCAGAAAATTAACCAATACAAGGCTAACATGACCTGAAATATCCTGACACTTTGTCAGTAAAATTGTACTAATGACATCCATATTTGTAAGGTTTTGTTCATAAATATTGTTTATTTTTTTAAAAAAATTATCAAATTCAGTTTATGTTTTAAAAATTATAAAGCTGTTTTGGGTAAAGGGTTAACATGTGTTATCAGTATACAGCTGGGGTTCAACCATAGTGGCCTCTTGGGATCTGGGACACTCATGGTAGGTGTAGATTCTTGCAACCATTGTCGGGAGAATGCAAATTCCCAAATTTAGATGAAATATAAGCCAAGCTTCCAAACTACTCCTCCAAGTTCTTTGAATTATAGCATCTTTGTACTTAAGGATAATTTACCAAGTATGTTTAACTGAAACCCCTGAGGGTCATAGTTTGGTGTGTCCTGTAGCCCTCGGATTAAAATACATGAATAAAGAAACCCCAAAGCAGTATCTTTATTGCTAGCCAATGCTCCAAATGCTTCCATGTACATGTACATATATTTGTAAGAATGATTTACAAGTTTGTTCAAATCAAGCCACTGGATGATATTTACATGTAGCAAAGTCATGATGTTTTGTTGGCTATGATAAAAATATTGAAAAAAGGCTTTTTTTCTCACAAACCGTGGCTCCCAATACTTCCACATTCGATATACATGTATATCATTGTTAGGGGAGCACAGTGGCTCAGTGGTTAGAGCATTGAACTTCAAACTGCAAGTTTCATGGTGTGATCCTGACCACAGTAGCTGTGTTGTGTCCTTGGGCAAGGCACTTTAATTACATGTAGTGTTCAACCGATGATCAGAACTGGCCACCACAATTGGCCGACTGTGGGCAATTGGATGACAATGGCAAGGGCTCCTGGATCATTGGTTCAACTGATTGTTGCCAAGCATTGTGTGATGATTTCTAAACTGCATTTTATTTTCTTCTGCAATTGTTCAATTGTTAATGTAAAATGATACCATTCAATAAAGTTGCGAAACAACCACAGTGTGTATTCTTAATCTCTCTAGATGCCCCTTTACAGTGTTTTTAAGTTAAACGACATGTAAAGCTTACAATTGAGCATACTTGCGGCAATCGCCAGTTCATACCGGAAAAGTGAAAGTTGCACTCCATTGACTCAGGTTGCAGTAAAATTACATGTACCAGTCATGCGTACTTGGGTGGTACATGTGGCTCTAAGAGCCACGTTTACCGCCCTAGTCTGCATGACGGGAAATTTTACGGCGACCTGAGTCAACAGAGTTTAACACTGTGAAGTACTGTATGTTCAATTTTATGTTGTTCTTTCAAGCTGACTTGTCTAGAAGTGCACAGTATTACAATCGGAATCGCCGTCAGAATTGGCCAATTGTGAGCTCAAACAACCGGTAATCGCTCAGTGGCCCTTTTTGGTAATCGGTTGAACACTAGACTTAATTCTGATTGCCCACATGGAGGCACAGTGCCCCTGTGTACTAAGGGGTACTGCCAGTCCATGGGCCACTTGCCTTCATCCAATTCTAACCCTTCTCCTTCAGAGTTAGTACATTGGGGAATCTGAAACTCACTGCTGCTTGGTGGTTCTCTCCATGTACTCCAACTTTCTTCGCCTATAAAACTGTCCAACACAAGGTGACCCCTGCTGTCTAAAGTGTTAAACCCCAATAAAAAAAACCCAAACACCTTTTTGAGGTGTTTGGTGTTCCCAGATTTTAACATTGGATTAGAGAGAACATGATGAAAAATCACCCCAGCCACTGCTTTGAATGCTTCCACATTTGGCATAACACTTATGTTCAGTTATTGTTTACAAGTTTGTTCAAATCAAGCCCCTGGTGTCACATTGTGGGAAAAAACACTGATCTAAATAATGTAATGTTTGACATTCATGTATGTCTTCTTTGTACCAGTTTTTAAATTCTTGAAAACGTATAGAAATTTGTGTTTGTTTGGAAAAGATCTTGAAAAGTGTGGAAAAAATGTCGCAACCTTGAGGGTATTGAAAAAGTGGGGAAATTAATTTTTATGCTCGCCCAAATTATTTTGGGGGTGCATATAGTCACTGCTTTTTCCATCTGTCCATCCATCCATCCATCCATCCATCATCCATCCATCCATCCATCCATCCATCCATCCATAGAACACATTGGAACTCGGTGTACGATTTGTCGATGTTGCATTGATTCGCAATAATTCATGACCCATTCTGTGTCGTTTTTCCACACATTTTGAGTGTAGAAGACAGTCACATAAGAATTGAATGCAACATTTTTAATAGTGAGAAGATGTGTGTGCCAATTTTTTCACTTTGTACAATGTACATGTATCTGAATGTATATGTAGTACAATTTTTCAGCCCCAATAGTAATATCTTAAAGTGAATATAACCAAAATAGCATACAAGTATACGCATTAAAATGTCCAGATGCAATTGCACTCCCAAGCTATCTGAGGAGGGCATTTGTTTTGCACTCCTTGATTTTCTAGAATGCCAGGCCTGTATGATGTAAGCTATTTATTTCTAGGTAGGAAGCGCGGTGGCTCAGTGGTAGACTGTTAGACTTCTATGCTAGAGGTCCCAAGTTCAATCCCCGTCCGGGACGACCCACATTGTGTCCTTGGGCAAGGCACTTTATCCTGGTTGCCTACATGGGGGCACGATGACGCCTTGTACTAAGGTGTACTGCACGTTGATGGTGTGCATGTCTTCAACCGCTGCAACCCTGCTTGAGCGGAGCTTGAACAGAGTTAGAATGTTGAGGAGCTGACAGTTGCTTGTCGATGCTCGGTGATTCTCTCCAGGTACTCCTACTTCCTCTACCCATAAAACTGTCACGTCATGCTTAGCCATTGTGCATAAGTATGTGACCTTAAACACCAATAAATAAATAATTTCCAGGCCTGTTCTCAGATAGAGGGAAATAGCAAAATTTACATTTAGATGTATAAGATTAAAGAAAGTTTCATAAAGGTACATCTTAAATCTGACATACATATACAAGTAATGTCCCTGCTGATTATCTTTGTCATGTTGTGTTCTGTTTTGCCATGCTGGCCAAGCAAGCACACAACTTTTACAGATGCACCTCTGCTTATAAAGGGTTGGAATTCTGTTTTTTCTTAAAACTAAAAGCAGCCTTTGTATTTATTATACCACCCACTTGAAAAGTGGGTGGTATATAGTGTTCACTACATGTATGTCCATCCGTATGTCTGTACGTCCATCCATCCATCTGTCCTCCGTCCATCCGTCTATTACATTTTAGGGGGGTACACATCTGCTATCCGCAACTCCTCCTAAACCAATGAAGGGATTTCATTGAAACTCTCAGACATTCTTTTACATACATTGAAGATGTGCACCTCCTATTTTCTTTTCAGATATTTTCATTTTTACAGTTTCCCATATTGAAAAATGAACTTTGTCAAATTCAATAGACATTCTGTACAGATCTGCTATCCGCAACTCCTCTTAAACCATTGAACAGATTTCATTGAAACTTTCAGACGTTCTTTTACATACATTGCAGATGTGCACCTCCTATTTTCTTTTCAGATATTTTTGTATTTGCAGTTCCCCATATTCAAACATGGTCTTTGTCAATTCATGTTTTAGTAGAGAGGGGTATAGATCTGCTATCCACTACTCCTCTTAAACCATTGAACAAACTCCATTGGAACTCTCAGACCTTCTTTTACATATATTGAAGATGTGCACCTCCTGTTTTGTTTTCAGATATGTTCATTTTTAGGGTTTCCCGTATTTAAAAATGGGCTTTGTCAATTCAAGCTTGCGTGGGAGGGGGGGGGGGGGGGGGTTGACATTTGCTATCCGCGACCTCTTTTAAACTAGTGAATTCATAGATTTCAATGAAACCTTCAAACATTCTTTTACATACACTGAAGATGTGTACCTTCTATTTTATTTTCAGATATTTTCATTTTTCTAGTTTCACATATTGAAAAATGGGTGTTGTCATTTCAAGCTTCGCGGTGGAGGTGTGTGGGGGGGGGGGGGAGGAGGGGGTGTCAGTGTTTGTACTCTCTACATTAAACACACTTAAATTAGTGTTTCTTGGTGGGAGTGGGTGGTATCATTTAGTGAGCAGTGCTCACAGTTTTTCTAGTTTTTTCTTGGGGAAACGATATTTACTCTCCATTTTTCGGTCTGTGTCCCTGAGAGTGAGCTTAAAGTTCAATACAGAAGTAAAAAGGCAAAAATGTAATTTGTTTTTTTTTAACAAAAAGGATTCTGACTGAACTGAATATTCAAAGGAATAATTGAAATAACACAACAATTATTTGCTTGTCCAGTGTAATGAAGTTATTCCATTAGTAGCTTCCAGTCTCATAAATTTTAATGAGTCGATGTAAGATGTCAGCACATCCAGGAAAATGAGTAATATTGATTTGTCCATCCACAGTCCCAGCTCTGTTAAAAGGCCATTACTCTCAACAACACTCCTGGGTCAAACCCCTTTTGTCTTCACTCATCACCTTCCAAAACCCTGACAACGTCACAACAGCTCAAACAAGATATCAATAGAAAATAGAATATGTTTGCATTGGAATTTACTCAAAAAATTACTTTCCACAATCCATTCCAATAAGGGATCATAAGATGAGTTTGAATGATTTTTGAGAATATTCCTGCCTAGTTTTGACTTGTGTTCAACCGATTACCAAAAATGGCTATTGACCGATTACTGGTTATTTGAGCTCACAATTGGCCAATTCCGATGCCGATTCTGATTGTAATACTCTGCACAACTAGACAAATTGAGGCCCGCAAAGAACTACATTAAATTGAACATATTTTACAGTGTTTACAGCCCATTCACTACTAGATAAGTCGAGATTCGAAAGAACTACATTAAATTGAACATATTCAGTGTTAATCTCCGTTGACTCAGGTCCAGTAAAATTATCAATCGTGCACACTTGGGTGGTAAACCACCCAAGTGCACGCAACTGGTAATTTTTACTGTGACCTGAGTCAATGGAGTGCAAACTTCACTTTTCCCGGTATGAAATAGCGATTGCTGCAGGCATGCTCAGTTGTAAGCTTTACATGTCGTTTAACTTGTATTTCCCGTAAAGGGGCATCTAGAAAGATTAAGAATACACATTGTAGTGGTTTTTCAACTTTATTGTATGGCATCATTGACATCATTTTACAGTTAAAACTAGAAGTCCTGTCATAAAATGCACACAAATAGCATGTCTATCTGGGCATTAATCTAAGCGTTATGACCATAGTAAGGCTATCAAATTTTGTAGATATGGCCTGTGCACAAGCAGTGTTTCAGCCAATGAACCTCCGTGTAACCCGGAGGACCATTGGCAGAAACATTGTCTGTGTTTGCTACGAGTAACCAGGAGGACCTGCCATGCTTTAGATGCCATTCGATATGGCAATTGCGCGCAATTCCAACGCGCAATTGAGTCTAGATAAGCACACAGTCCGTGACAGGACTTCCAGTTTTAACTGTACATTAACAATTGAACAACTGCATAAGAAAATGCGGTTTATGAATCATCACAAAATGCTTGGCAACAGTCGGTTGAACCGATGTTCCAGGAGCCATTGCCGTTGCCATCGGCCGATTGTGGTGGCCTGTTCCAATCATCGATTGAACACTAGTTTTAGCCATGACGTTGGGTAAAGAGTTTGTACATGTGTTTAGATCAAGTTTAACCCTTTACCCAATGAATCGCCCACACCCTCTCGTGTAATAGGCAAATTCAGCAGCTGAAAAAATATAATTTTTTTGAAAAGTTTCAACAAAACCATATCATGTGACCCCTCTTTGGAACGAGCTCGTTCCAAAGAGGGGTCACATGATATGGTTTTGTTGAAATTTTTTGAAAAAATTTAAAAAATGATATTCAAAATAATAAATTTTGATATCGTCTGCATTGGGTAAAGGGTTAAACTAAGGCTGTACACTACACAGGGTGAGTTATGAAGTTAAGAATGAACATTTTTGAAAACCAGAAAGTGTGATTAACCCTTGGCCTGTGCATTGCACAGGGTTAGTCACACTTTCTGGTTATAAAAAAATGGTAACTGCTTATCACACACTACATGAAATTGTACTCTCACTAAGGTTGTGCAAGAAAAAGGGTTAGTTTTTTAGCTCAACTTTGACAAAGTCAAATTTGAGCTATTGTCATGGCCCGTCGTCCGTCATCCGTCTGTCCGTCCGTCCGTCTGTCCGTACGTCAACAATTGGCTATGGCTCGGGCTAGAGGTCGTATTTATGAACCGATCTTTACGAACTTCTTGTGTACCTTTGTTATGACCCTGGGACGGGAACGAGTGTTTTTAGGTGTGGTCTGAAATTCAAGATGGCTGCCAGCGGCCATTTTGTACCGATGATGCAAAAATCAGTTTTTTGTACAGAACTTCTGTATGAAAGTTCTGATTTGAATAAAGTTTTGTATAAATGTTTAGTACCATGGGATACATCACATATAATACAGGTTTTTTTCTCGTGCATAAATTATGCAAATTAGACTGACTTTGATTTATTTACTGTTACTTTCAGAGCTGTGAGTGCCAAGCTGCTATGGCTCGGGCTAGAGGCCGTATTTATGAACCAATCTTTACGAAACTTCTTGGGTACCTTTGTTATGACCGTGGGATGAGAACGAGTGTTTTTGGGTGCAGTCCGAAATTCAAGATGGCTGCCAGCAGCCATTTTGTACCGACGATGCAGAAATTTTTTTTTTGTACAGAACTTCCATATGAAAGCTCTGATTTGAATAATTTTTCGTATGAATGTTTAGTACCATGAGATACATTACATATCATATGGGTTTTTTTCTCGTGCTTATATTATGCAAATTAGACTAACTTTGATTTATTTAGTGTTACTTTCAGCACTGTGAGTGCAAATCCCAATACGGCTCGGGCTAGAGGTCGTATTTATGAACCGATCTTCACGAAACTTCTTGGGTACCTTTGTTATCACTGTGGGACGAGAAGGAGTGTTTTTGGGTCCAGTCTGAAATTCAAGATGGCCGCTAGCAGCCATTTTGTTCAAAATTAAGTGCAATCAGATTTTTGCGCAGAACTTCCAAATGAAAGATCTGATTTGAATAAATTTTTGTATGAATGTTTAGTACCATGGGATACATTACATATAATACAGAGTTTTTCTCGTGAATAAATTATGCAAATTAGGGGTCCGGGTGGGACTTAGAAAATTTTGGACCAAAATCCGGAAATTAGTTTTTTGGTTTTTTATGCATTTTGGTCAGTTTTAAGACAAAAAAAAAAAAATTTTTTTACACTGAAAATTTGGGGTCCGGGTGGGACTTAGAAAATTTTGGACCAAAATCCGGAAATTAGTTTTTTGTGTTTTGATGCATTTTGGTCAATTTTAAGAAGAAGAAGAAAAAATTTTAGTCTGAAAATATTTTGTTTGGGACTGAAAATTTCCACACAAAAATAATAATCTACAATGATTGGTCTTAATCTGTAGTCCATTACAGTCACCTTGTAATTCTTTTATTACTGTTGACTGGGCCAAAACAAATACTAATTCTTGTCATATTCATTATTCAGTTGTCTTGGTCACAGCAAGTACTAATTCCTGTCATGTCCAAGTTGAGCTACAGAGTCATTGACTCTTTCATTACAGTAAAAACTAGAAGTCCTGTCATGAAATGCGCACAAATAGCACGTTGATTTGCGCGTTAATCATCGTGTTATGACCATACTAAGGCTTATCAACTTCTGTATAGCCAATGGACCTCCGGGTAATCCGGAGGTCCATTGGCAGAAATATTGCCCGTGTTTCCTATGAGTAACCAGGAGAAGCCGCCGTGTTTTGGATGCCATTCGATATGGCAATTGCGCACAATTCCTATGCGCAATTAAGCCTAGATAAGCGTAGGGCTGTCACGATTAATCGATTGATGATCGGTCACAGCAAAATCGATTAGTATTTTTCGTTGTCGAATAATCGGTAAATTATATCCCGTTTTAGACGTTTAATAATTAGAAGAAAAAATGTTGAAAAAACTATTGTTTCTAAAGGTAAAGAGTTAAGAACATTGATGTTAAACCACAAGAAGCTATTGGAAGCATTTGTCTTTCAGGTACATTCATCAAAGCTTTGATGTTCTGAACTTTTGAACCGTCAGTGTAATAATCAAGATCGGTCGGCAGTTGCGAAGTTCGCAACTGCCTACCGGTCTTGATTATTACACTGACGGTTCAAAAGTTCAGAACATCAAAGATTTGAATGTAACTAAAAGAGGATCGTCTTTGTTGTTTACTTGAGGTAGGTCAACTGACTTCAACTTCATTTTTATCGACTTCAAAGAGAAGGAGATGAGTGTCATCTAGGTACGATCAATCGATTATCATCGATTATTTGCGACGATTAATCGATTCCTAAATTAAAAAATCGTGACAGCCCTAGATAAGCGCACAGTTCGTGACAGGACTTCTAGTTTTAACTGTAATAGAGATGATCTTATTCATAACCAGAGAGAAAAGAGTGACACAGAGTTAGTTAGAAAACTAACATTCATTTATTTATTGGTGTTTAAGGTCACATATCTCTGCACAATGGCTAATCATGACCACAACAGTTTTACAGGTGGAGGAAGCTGGATTACCCAGAGAGAACCACCGAGCAACGGCGAGCAATTGTCAGCTCCCCAACATACTAATTCCACACATGCAGGGTTAGCATTTGTTGAAGACAGGTGCACCATCGACGTGCAGTACGCCTTAGTACACAATGCACTGTGCACCCACGTGGGCAGTGGTGGTGAAGTGTCTTGCCCAAGGACACAACCCGGTTGCTGCAGGTGGGATTCGAACCGAGGACCTCTCAGCTTTCAGCCTGCACCTCAACCTACTGAGTCACCACGCCCCCAACTAACATTCACTGGATGACCACAGGCATTGCACATGATTAGCTGATAGGCAGCCATATCACACACTACATGGAAATATACGCTGACTAAGACTGTAAAAGTACATAGGGTTAGTTGGTTTCATTTTACATGGGATGAAAGGAAATACTTATATTGTACAGTGGAAATTTTTTTACAGTAAATTCTAAAAATGAAAACATATTCTATTTTTAATTAATAGTTTGTTCTTAAGTATTGTTTGCACCCTCTCTTACTCTGTCTCACTAACAAACCTGCATATTAATTGGCCAATCGAATTGGATGGTTTCGCGCACCAAAGGCGCGCAGGGACGGTATGAGGAGCAGGCCCCTTTCGACCCTCTCTGACAGTTTAGCGTTGTTTCCGTCGTCGTTTTTTCTTTTTGGGTGGAGGTGGCTGGGATGGAGAGACTGCAGTGGTTGTTGGTGTAGTTGGACTGTTGATGATGGAGGACTGACTATGGTGGAATGGTTGAGTACTTGCTGCTTCAGGAGTGCTGTGGCTGGTGCTGTGGCTGTTGCGCTGTTCCAGGAGTGCCATCGTGGTCTTGGTGTGATCAGCTGACTCTTTCCGTGAAGGGGGTGGGGGGGTGGGGGGGAGGTTGAGATTGGAGAGGGAGACTTCTGAGAGCCTGTTTCCATTTCCGTCTCCGACTCGCTGGTGACATCGCCATCCTCCAAGTTGCCCCTCAAAGGAGAGGCAGCTGGAGAGTGGATGGGAGTCACAGGGGAGGGGGGAAATAGTAGTGGCCTCCTCCGTCTTCTCTTCCACCTTCTCTTTTTTCTTCCTTTTCAGGAACGTTTCCAGCCGCCGGGCATTCCGGCGCCTCGTGGATGGGCTCTTTTTCTTCTTACTGTTCTTCTTTTCAGGGCCAGGTCCAGGTTTCTTCGGGTGAGGACCAGTGTGAGAGGGGTTCCTCTCACAAAAGGTGCTACCTTTCCCCGAAGAAGGTGTGGTGGTGTTGTTCTCCTCCGAGTCAAACTCCTGCGTCAGGCGGACACTCTTGCCTCGTGTCTGGAGAGTCCAGTCGAGAGGGCAAGAAACACCCAGAGCTGACAAAGCTTTCTGTAGGTTAGTTGGAAGATCCAGAATAGCCATCGTGAATGCTTTGTGATTGTTCAGGTGGTGTTCACACTCTGAAGTCAGAGGTGCGAATGCACACATGCATATTACATGTACATGTATTTATATTTGTCATATGACTTCTCCATTTTCTCAGCTTATTACCATTTCATATTTTCTATTTTCAATAAATATTAATTAGTGCTTCATAACACCTTCAGTTGATTTGATTGGTCAATTTCAAAAGAATGCTTTTTGATTGGTTAAATTAATGCTATTTCAAAAACATCAACTTACTGATCTTGTACTTATGTTATATTGATTTATGATTCATTACGTTCAAGATTAAATTCCATTCCTTAACCCTATTCTATCTAAAAGATGTGCTTTTGGTAACTGTGGTGTGATATGATAAACAGAATATGAAATTTGTGATTTGGTAATACGGTATTTATGAAACTCATCTACAAATTTCCTGTTTTGCCTTGCCAGAGGCTTCCCGGCGAGGCAAAACTGGAAATTTGTAGATGAGTTTCATAAATATCGCATGACCAAAACACTCATTTCATATTCTCTATTTATTACTTTCCAAAGTGTGGTTTACTGGGATTTCTGGGTTTGATTATAAATGATAACTTCACAAGTAAATTATGCAATCAACAGTTGTGTCATGTATCCGTGCACGCAAACGAAGATGCTTTGCCGTGGGTGTAATGGACACTTGCAAATATAATTCTTGAATAACTATTATTTTCATTTTTTGTCTCAAAAACATAGGTTATGACCCCTCATTGGAACGAGCTTGGTGAGCTCGTTCCAATGAGGGGTCATAACCTATGTTTTAGAGACAAAAAATGAAAAAATAATGAATATTAATTGGCAATTTTTGAGAATAGCACTGGCCATTTTTAACCGTTACGTTAGGTAAAGGGTTAAATAATATAATTATCGTCAATAATGAAAAGTAATAAACAGAGTAATCGCTTGACTGGACTGGTTACTTGAAATAATTCATTCGAGGTAAGGGACTATATTGTAAAACCCTTGTGCACATTCGCGCACTCGTGTTTGTACAATGTCCCTCACCACTCATGAATTATTTCACGTAACGAGTCCAGTCAAGCAATTACTCTTTATTTATTGGATTGCAATACACAGTGTACAATGATACATATTGAATCATGAGAAATGTTCAAGCATATCATGATTATCATTGCAGCCCTGCTGGATACACTGCTCCCTCCATCTGTAAACTGTCCACCAGGATATGATATTGATATCCTGGTTGTTGAAAATGTCAATAACTACTCAATAAACAAACTTTTATCAGGTCAATATGGAATATCCATCTTCTTGATCCTTCACTTAACATGCATATAAGCCAAATAGCTGAATGCTATACTTGAAAATTGCTGCTCATATGATTGTTTTTGCAAAACATAGTTCATGATCCCTCATTGGAATGATATGATCATGTTTAGGAGAAAAAAATGAAAATGTTCATTTGCTTTGGAAAAACTGCTTGGAGTGTTGTACACCTTGTGTGTTTGGTGAAAGGTTTATCTCACTTCACCCCACAAAACCGCAAAATCTGCATATGGAGGTTTGGGAGGAGAGGGGGGGGGGGGGGGTAGGGGGGTATATTCATCAGATTCAATAAAGTTTGTTCAAATCAAGTCATTGGGTTCATATTTGAGCTCCCATCAGCAGCCCAAATTTGAACTTAATGCAATATGAGGAAAATTCTTTAAAAATCTTCTTCAGGTCCACCAGTAAGAATCTTTTGACATTTGGTGTATGATATCCTTGCGGGTTCAGTGGGGTCAGATTCAAGTCTATTAAAAATCAAGTTCCTGGGTTCATTTTTAGCTCAACTTGACAAAGTCAAGCTGAGCTATTGCCATCACTTCTCGTCCGTCGGCGTACGTACGTACGTATGTTAGTACGTTAGTACATACGTCCACAATTTCCTTTGGCACACCTCACAGGTCGTATTTATGATCAGATTACTTTGAAACTTCTTATGCTTGTTTGGGGTGACCTCTAGATGGGAGCTATCGATTTTCTTCAATTTCCGTCAAAAAATGTTGCCGCGGCCAACATTCTTAGAACTTAGTTTAGTCAAACCACAATATTTCCCTTTGGCACACCCTACAGGGCACATTTATGATTTGATTGCTTTGAAACCTGATACGCTCATTTAGGGTGACCTCTAGACGGGAGCTATCGATTTTCTTCAATTTCCGGCAAAAAATGTTGCCACGGCCAACGTTCATAGAACTTAGTTTAGTCAGACCTCAATATTTCCCTTTGGCACACCCTACAGGGTACATTTACGATCAGATTGCTTTGAAACCTGGTATGCTTGTTTGGGGAGACCTCTAGATGGGAGCTATCGATTTTCTTCAATTTCTGTCAAAAAATGTTACCGCGGCCAACGTTCTTAGAACTTAGTTTATAAACTGTCAGAAGACTCAATATTTCCCTTTGGCACACCCTACAGGGTACATTTACGATCAGATTGCTTTGAAACCTGGTATGCTTGTTTGGGGAGACCTCTAGATGGGAGCTATCGATTTTCTTCAATTTCTGTCAAAAAATGTTGCCGCGGCCAACGTTCTTAGAACTTAGTTTATAAACTGTCAGAAGACTCAACATTTCCCTTTGGCACACCCTACAGGGTACATTTATGATCGGATTGCTTTGAAACCTGGCATGCTTGTTTGGGATGACCTCTAGATGGGAGCTATCGATTTTCTTCAATTTCCGTCAAAAAATGTTGCCGCGGCCAACGTTCTTAGAACTTAGTTTAGTCAAACCACAATATTTCCCTTTGGCACACCCTACAGGGCACATTTATGATTTGATTGCTTTGAAACCTGATACGCTCATTTAGGGTGACCTCTAGATGGGAGCTATCGATTTTCTTCAATTTCCGGCAAAAAATGTTGCCACGGCCAACGTTCGTAGAACTTAGTTTAGTCAGACCTCAATATTTCCCTTTGGCACACCCTACAGGGTACATTTACGATCAGATTGCTTTGAAACCTGGTATGCTTGTTTGGGGAGACCTCTAGATGGGAGCTATCGATTTTCTTTAATTTCGGTCAAAAAATGTTGCCGCAGCCAACGTTCTTAGAACTTAGTTTAGTCAGAAGACTCAATATTTCCCTTTGGCACACCCTACAGGGTACATTTATGATCGGATTGCTTTGAAACCTGGCATGCTTGTTTGGGGTGACCTCTAGATGGGAGCTATCGATTTTCTTCCATTTCCGGCAAAAAATGTTACCACGGCCAACGTTCTTAGAATTTAGTCTAGTCAGACCACAATATTTCCCTTTTGTACACCCTACAGGGCACATTTATGATCGGATTGCTTTGAAACCTGGCATGCTTGTTTGGGGAGGCCTCTAGATGGGAGCTATCGATTTTCTTCGGTTTCTGTCCAAAAATGTTGCCACTGGCAAAAAAACTGACATTGGTCCCAATGATCTTCAATTTTGCCATTTCATTTATAACTTACCAAGTTCAAGTTTGTCAAGTTGAGCTACAGTGTCATTGATACTTTCATTTTGGATTTGGGTATGCAAGTGGAGCCCAAATATTTTCTTAGTGCAACAGGAGAAATAAAAAAATCTTTCGCAAAAGGTCCACTTGTCAGAATCTTTTGATATTTGGTACACATCAGCCCAAAATTTTATCGTCTTGCAATATGAGGAAAATTCTTTACAAATCTAAGTCCAACCCCAAGCCAGAATCATGGGATATTTACTACTACTGGTAGTCACAGATTCTGAATCTAACCTAAAATCCTTTTTAAACAACTTTCCTATGTGGGCGCCTTGGTCCCTTGTGGCCTCTTGTTAGCTCACCTGACTGAAAGTCAGGGTGAGCTTTTCTTATCACTCTTCGTCCATCGCCCATCGTCTGTGGTCCGTCATCCTGCATGAAGGTGGTGTTTGAGTCTCTTTCTCTTAAACCACTGGCCACATTTTAATTAAATTTCATGTAAGCAGTGGTTATATAGGGGCATTTTGATTTTTATCCAAATTAGGTTTCGGCTCTTATTGAGCAAAGGTGTGGGGAAAAAATGGCCAAATTTTTTGAAAATCTTCTTCTAATGAACCACCAGTAGCAGAGACTTGATATGTGGTATACAGAGTCCTTTTGAGGTTTAGAATCAAGTTTGTTCAAGAGAAGTTTGTCGGGCATTATTTGCCTTCGTTATGGGAGGGGCAAGAATTTTTGCCACTCCCAAAATTTCTATATTCCAAACCGAGAGGCAGATTTGAACCAAATTTGATATGATGGCTTATTGGGTCATAAGTACTTAATTTATGCCCAAATTTTTTTTCTGTCGCCCCATGGGAATCGCAGGAGCTAAAAATAGGAAAAAATTAAAACGCCCATATCTCCAAAACTACACAGCACTGAGAATTCTTATTTGGTGTGAAGCTTCCTTAGGACCAACAGAATGGAATGGTCCAAAAAAATTGCTATCGGTTTTATCATGGGGTACTTTTTGGGGACTTTGAAAAAGTGCTGAGTCAGCATTTTTTAACACTGTGGGTAATGGGAAAAACATGTTAGACTACTTTTCTCCCAAACCACTGCTCCAAAAGCTTTAAAATTTCACATATAACATCTTTGGAAGATTGTTTCACATATTTATTGAAATCAATTGCCTGGATCCATATTTGGGCTCTCTATGGGAGCCCAAATGTTTAAATTAGTGCAGTATGAGGAATATTCTTTAAAAATCTTCTTCTTCAGATCGACCAATAAGAATCTTTTGATATTTGGTATGCAGCATCCTTCGGGGGGTGAGATTCAAGTTTGTTCAAGCCAAGTCCCTGGGTTCATATTTAGGCTGAAAATTTGGGGCCCCGTTCCAGACTTAGAAATTTTGGACCGAAATCCTGAGATTTTTTTTGGTTTTTTATGCGTTTCGGTCAATTTTAAGACAAAAAAAAATTATTTTTTTTTTACACTGAAAATTTGGGGTCCGGGTGGGACTTAGAAAATTTTGGACCAAAATCCGGAAATTAGTTTTTTTGTTTTTTATGCGTGTTAAGAAGAAAAAAAAAATTTAGGCTGAAAATATTTTGTTTGGGAAAAAAATCTGTTTTTTATGCTTTTATCTCAATTTTGTGACGTAAAAGTGCAGGAACTGAAAATAGAAGGAAAATCCTGTGTATTGTGTGGTCACAGTCACTTCATCTAGTTGGTATATGCTTTTCTTACGGGGGGGCGTATGCAGCTTATTCAAGTCCCTGGTTTGATATTTAGACTACCATGTCAGGTGAGCACCCTCAGGCCCCCTGGGGCCTCTTGTTTTAAAAACATTGCTTATGACTGTCATTCAGGTAAACTTGATAAGCATATTTCCACTAGTGCTGGGGAGGGGGGGGGGGGAGGGAGAGAAGAAAGGCAACTGCCCTGGGGCTCAGGCCCTGTTAGAGGCCCGGAAATTTTGGTGTTTTAAAAAAGTTTAGGTTGACCTTTCGATACGTCTGAGCTGAAAGTTGTGGGAAGGCTCTTGGTACGGGCCCCCAATGCTGGTGGTGTCAAGAGTAAGTACAGTTGAAACTAGAAGTCCTGTCACGAATAGTGCACTTATCTAGGCTTAATTGCGCGTTGGAATTGCGCGCAATTGCCATGTCGAATGGCATCCAAAGCACGGCAGGTTCTCTTGGTTACCCACAGCAAACACATGCAATGTTTCTGCCAATGGACCTCCGGGTTACCCGGAGGTCCATTGGCTGAAACGTTGCTTGTGCACGGGCCATATGAACAAAATTTGATAGCTGTACTTGGGTCATAACGCGTACATTAACACGCTTATCAACGTGCTATTTGTGCGCATTTCATGACAGGACTTCTAGTTTTAACTGTAGTTGCATTACTGACCAGGTTCCATTGAAATAAAAAATCCCATTTGTTCCAGTTTGTTGGTTTTCCACCTGTCTTTCCTGCATCATGGTCGTCACAATTATGGGAGAAAAACTGCACCATACACACAGATATACAGGTAATAAATTACCCAAATTGCAAGGAAATAATTGAGTAGATATTATCAAGAAAATGCAGGAGAATGCTTCTCCTAGAACTAATTTAGAAACATTTTCTGGGGTGGATCCCTCCCCCCCCCCCCTCCCCGCATAGTGTTTTGCATCTTCTGCACTCACGTTGAGCCATAATGCCCATTCTACATGTATTCATGCTAATCATACTTTCTCCCTGGGGGGCAATTTACAGCAGATATTGTTAAAGTTATGTGCAGAGTGGACTCCATTGATGCATCATGAGCCATGTTTTGAAATCAGTTACTGAAACATTTGAGTCTACTTGCAGCAAATATTGTTCATGTTAAATGCAGATCTTGTCAAGGTAGAGCTAATATTAACCCCCTACACTCTGATGTCTGAATGCTGAAATTTCAAGCAGCAAATTGTTCCTACAGTACTTGGAGAGTGGATTGTAACTAAATCACTCGCAGAGTGGAGTTATCACCCAAGCTATAACTTTCAAATTTTGTACATATCGACAAAAAACACAAGCAATGTTTCAGCCAATGGACCTCCGGGTTTAACCCGGAGGTCCATTGGCTGAAACTTTGCTGGTGCTGGTTATGCTTAACAACAAATTTGCAATTATTCCTCGGGTGGAATCTCCACTCTGCGGGTGATGTAGTGATAATACACTCTCCACGTACTGTACAATGCAGCTAGGAATTTAACCAGTCCTGCCTTGTTTGACAGAGCTTAACCCTTTCTTTACCTGTGCATGTGATATATAGAGGATATCTACGCCTTTTTAATGAATATCAGGAATTATCTCATGAGAGTGGACCCGAAAGTTTTATTTTTCACCAGCGCTTTTCTTTTATTATATGCTTCGTGACATTTTACTGTGCAACAGTCAGCCCAATTCGACTGCAAACAATTTGAAGACAATAACAAAGATCTGCTGATCGTTCTTTCAAGGTGACGTTCAAGGCGACATCATGAGCCAAAGCGTGACTTCATTTAGGAAGCTACTAAGGGATATTTCTCAATATCCATCTACTCAATGGATATCAAGAAATATCTTTTTGATAATTTGCGATAATTCACAGGCTAGCATATAATAATTTTTTTTATTATTTTAAATATTATTTTTCAGTTTTTTCCAAATTGTTCAGTAAAACCATATCATGTGGCTCCCTCATTAAAATGTGCTCAATGAGCACATTCAAATGGGTTCACATAATATGGTTTTGTTTAAATTTTTATACCACCCACTTGAAAAGTGGGCGGTATATAGCATTCATGGTGTCCGTACTTCCGTACTTACGTACTTCTGTACTTCCGTACGTCCGTACGTCCGTGACGCTTTGGGGGTACACATTTGCTATCCGCAACTCCTCTTAAACCAGTGAACGGATTTCATTGAAACTCTCAGACATTCTTTTACATACATTGAAGATGTGCACCTCCTATTTTCTTTTCAGATATTTTCTTTTTTTACAATTTCCTATATTGAAAAATGAACTTTGTCAAATTCAATTGACATTCTGTACATTGAAACTTTCAGACATTCTTTTACATATATTGAAGATGTGCACCTCCTGTTCGTTTTCAGATATTTTCATTTTTAGGGTTTCTCATATTTAAAAATGGGCTTTGTCAATTCAAGCTTGTGTGGTGGGGTGTTTACATTTGCTATCCACAACCTATTTTAAACTGGTGAATGGATTTCAATGAAACCTTCAAACTTTGGTGTCGGTGTTTGTGCTCTCTACATTAAACACACTTTTACTGTTGTAAAATGTTTCTTGGTGGGAGTGGGTGGTATCATTTAGTGAGTAGTGCTCACAGTTTTTCTAGTTTTTTTTTTCTCAACTTCCCAATTTGTATATTACATGATGGATGCAACTGCTCGTTAGATAAAGGGTTAGGTAGCACTTTGGAAATGATTATTAACAGAAAATATTGGGGGTTGGGGGGTGGTCTTGTTTTTACCCATGTTACAGATTTGGCATCATATCTTTCCATTATTACAGATGCTTCTCTTCAGCACTGATGATTGGATCTCAGTTTGATTACATGTACATGTACATGTATATGCTGTAATGAACTATAAGCCTGTATGGTATCTTAAGTGCAAATCATATATTGGAGCATGGAAATATGTGTGATCATATAACTTTACTTTCATTCAATTAACAAAGATTGAAGGATGATTTTAATGAGGAAGTCTGCTCCATAAATAGGGTTCATATTTACTAGTTTTGATGTGATTTTCTTGAACTAAGCTAAAACATTGTTTGAAAATTTTTCTACAGTACAACTGCTGTGGACTGGTCATTTTCCACAGGTGGACAATATTTCCACGGACACAATAATATTAGATTCCAAACACTAATTAGAGGAGTAATCATTAAAAATTTTATTAACCCTTTGAGATTTTAATTATCCTGACGTTCAAACGTCACCGGAAATTAAGTTTCTTCAACTTTTTTTCAAAATGCGACGTCAAAGTCAGAAAGTACAAATAACAAGATATTTTTCACATTAGTGATTATCTGGTTGAGGGCTAGGTTATTTTTGGTGGTCTGAATTTGTTATTTAAAACTTGTAATAAAGCAAATTTATATAAAGAAAATATTATTTGTGTTTGACTGAATATGAAATGTAAGAGAGTGTTGGCTTTTGCTCTGGTATCCTCATTTTTAGCTTAACTTGACATAGTCAAGATAAGCTATTGCCATCACGCGTGCGGAAGTCTGTTTGTCTGGTAGTCTGTGAGTCTGTGACGTCTGTTCACATTTTCCTTTAGCACGGGCTACACCCTGCAGTTCTTGCCTGATCGTCACAAAATTTCATATGCAGGTTTGGGGTCATGTCTAGATGAGAACATCCCCTTTTGGTCGCAATTGGGCAACCGGTATGGCTGCCCGAGCCCAAAACCCGAAAACCATTAGCACAGTCTACAGGTCGTATTTATGAAGGGATTTCATTGTAACTTGGTAGGATGCCTCTGTATAATGCCTAGATGAGAACTTCCCCTTTTGGGCTTGATCTATCAACCGTGATGGCTGCCCAAGCCCGAAACCCAAAAACTTTTAGCACAGACTGCAGGTCATGTTTAATGTGGAGGGATTTCATTGTAACTTGGTAGGATGACTCCTTATGATGTCTAGAAGAGAATTTCCCCATTTGGGCATGATCTGCCAACCGTGACGACTGCCCGAGCCCAAAACCCGAAAACCTTTAGCACAGTCTACAGGTCATATTTATTGATGAATTTCATTGTAACTTGGTGGGTTGACTTCATACAATGTCCAGATGAGAAAGTCCTCTTTTGGACGTGATTGGGCAACTGTGACGTCTACAGGGGCCCGAAGCCCGAAAACCTTTAGCACAGTCTACAGGTCATATTTATGAGGGGATTTCATTATGACTTGGTAGGATGACTCCAAATAATGTCTAGATGAGAACGTCCCATTTTGATCGTGATCATTCAGCCTTGATGGGTGCCCGAGCCCAAAAACCTTTAGCATAGGTAAAAGGTCATATTTATGGAAGGATTTCATTGTAACCTATTAGGTTGACTCCATGTAATGCCTAGATGATGACATCCCCTTTTTGTCATGATTGGTCAGCTGTGATGGCTACAAGTGCCCGAAGCCCGAAAACCTTGAGCACAGTCTACAGGTCATATTTACATGTATGAAGGTATTTCATTATAACTTCGTAGGATCACTCCAGATGATGCCCAGATGAGATTGTCCCCTTTAGTTGTGATCATTCAACCATGATGGCTGCCCGAGCCCGAAGCTCGAAAACCTTAAGCACAGTCTACAGGTCATATTTATGAAGGGATTTCATTGTAACTTGGTAGGTTGACTTCCTATAATATCTAGATGAGAACGTCCCCTTTTGCACACGATTGGGCAACTTTGATGGCTAAAGTTGCCCGAAGCCCGAAAACCTTTAGCACAGTCTACAGGTCATATTTATGAAGGGATTTCATTGTAACTTGGTAGGATGACTCCAAATAATGTCTAGATGAGAACGTCCCATTTTGGTCATGATCATTCAGCCTGATGGGTGCCCGAGCCCAAAAACGTTTAGCATAGGCAAAAGGTTATATTTATAGAAGGATTTCATTGTAACCTGTTAGGTTGACTCCATATAATTCCTAGATGATGACATCCCCTTTTGGTCATGATTGGTCAACTGTGATGGCTACAAGTGCCCGAAGCCCGAAAACCTTGAGCACAGTCTACAGGTCATATTTATGAAGGGATTTCATTGTAACTTCTCAGGATCACTCCAGATGATGCCCAGATAAGATTGTCCCCTTTTGTTGCGATCATTCAACCATGATGGCTGCCCGAGCCCGAAGCCAGAAAACCTTTAGCACAGTCTACAGGTCATATTTATGAAGGGATTTCATTGTAACTTGGTAGATTGACTTCATATAATGTCTGGATTAGAACGTCCCATTTTGATCGCGATCATTCAGCCTTGATGGGTGCCTCAGCCCAAAAACCTTTAGCATAGGTAAAAGGTCATATTTATGGAAGGATTTCATTGTAACCTATCAGGTTGACTCCATATAACGCCTAGATGATGACATCCCCTTTTGGTCGTGATTGGTCAGCTGTGATGGCTACAAGTGCCCGAAGCCCGAAAACCGTGAGCACAGTCTACAGGTCATATTTATGAAGGGATTTCATTGTAACTTCGTAGGATCACTCCAGATGATGCCCAGATGAGATTGTCCCCTTTGGTTGCGATCATTCAACCATGATGGCTGCCCGAGCCCGAAGCCCGAAAACCTTAAGCACAGTCTACAAGGTCATATTTATGAAGGGATTTCTTATCAACCTACTCACAATTGTTTACTACAGGCTTGCACTACAGTGGAAGTCCCTAACTCGGATAAAATACTCTCTATTTTTGTCTTTCCCAAGCAAGTTGGGAAAGAAAAGTGGTGCAAAAGCACCAATAAAAATAAGCCAAAACTGGGTCGAGTGCAACCGGCGCAGACCCAGTATGGGACGCTCTCTCCCAAGTACAACTCCACGACTTCCGTTGCCAGTGCGCATATACCGTCTCTAAAGACTCATTCTTTTTAAAATCCGCTTCGTGTCGAGATGTTTTTGCACGCCTATCAGTGTTCCACCAGCTCGATGTTTGATGATTCCTGATTCATTATACCACAGTGTATCCTTTGTATTCTCAGGAACAGTGTTTTATATATTCTCTTTTCTATTATATGTCCATAATGTATTTTTATTTGCTCTCTCTCGAGTCGCTCGCGAATTTCGCGTGCCATGCGGTTCGGACTTAGATTTTTTCACAATTATTGTTAATGCTTTTTTTTGCAAAATTTTCTAATTGTGTTAGAGTTAGGTGTCAGCGGGGTTCCACTCCTGCAGTGTTTCTTCTTTCTTTTGAGAGTAGTCTTCCTGTTGGGTGGTTCCCGGTCGACCTTCTGGGGTCTTTGTTTCTGTCACCTTTCTCTCTTCTTTGGGGGTGTTCTGTTTTCTCATCTCCACTTCTCTGCTCCTCTCACCTCTATCATGCCCAGGACAATTCCCTGTGGGCAATGTCTGCTGCCAAAGCATGTGAACGATGTACATTTGTCTTGTTCCTCCTGTAATGGGTGTTCGGCCGAGTGGCCGTGTGGTGTCTGTGGAACATGGTCTTCCACCTTCTGGGCGTCAGTAAACCGTGTCGTTCGTTCTCGTGGCCGTGCCTCCCGCTCCCGCGGGAAAGGAGAACGTGGTCGTTCGGGGCCTCCCGAGTCGACTTTGTCTGGTGAGAGTTATTCCTCCTCCGTGGGGGATGTGCAGTCTTTTCCTGTGGTGGATACTGCGGGAGCCGTTGAGTGTTCTGGTGTGGAGATGCCTGGTTCCGGGACTACTGTCCCCCTCCAGTCGACATCTGAGGCTGTCACTAGGGTTGTGACTCCTCCTTCGGACCCGAGCCGGTGTGCTCTCTCCACTATTTCACCAGCCTCAATGACTCTCGACGTATCTACTACTGCTGCTGGCCCGTCTGCTTCGTTATCTGTTTCAGCCGGCCTCGGCTTTTCGCTGCAGGGGACTGCAGGACTGTCCGATACTGTAGACGTGGGATATCGGCCTCAGCCTTCCCTGACTTCAACTCGGCGAAGTCGGAAGGGGCTGCCGGCTGAGCCCATCGCTGTGGTCTCTTCGCCGTCGAGCACCACAGTTGTGTCTTTGGATTCGGATGTTCGTAGTGGAAACACTATGAACTCCGTGGCGTTTCCGTCTACTCACTCTGGTCACACGACCAGTTTTGGGGGACCAACGCCTTTTGTGCAGCCTGGACCTTCTGCCCCGCAGAGGTCCGCGGTGACTCTCATGAGTTCTCGCAATATTGATCCTCGGGGTGCATTGTACCCCTATACACGTCTGCCTTCAGATGTTTCGGCTGCCGCCCGTCGTCCCGCGTCGGGTGTTTTGGAGGATCGTGACCCTTCGCTGGTTAAGAGGGTCAGAGGTGAAGCCACTTTGCCGGTTCGCTCCCCCTGTCGAACCGGTCGGTACAGGCAGTGAGCTTAGGGAGGCCCTCTCCTTACTCACTCAGGTTCTTTCTAAGAGCCTTCCTGTTGCTTCCAGCGAGGCTATGGGTGGTTTCCAGGCGCCTCCTTTGGCGCCGCCTCCCGGGATTGGAAACAGGCCGGTTTCCGATTCCTCTGGTGTCCCGACACCATGGGAGGCGTCGGCTGGTTTGCCCACGATGGGCTATGTGTCTTCCGACTCTGGGGAGGAGTCCGACATGCTTGAGGTCGAGGGCCAGCAGTCTTCGGACTTGGGGGCGGCTCTTGACTTTGTGTTTGGGTTTCTGCCTGAGCTCAAACCTGCTAACCAGCCGACAGTGTCAGCCTGGCCGCGATCATCGGTCGCGCGCCAACAGCCTATGGAGCAACCTGCTTCTGGGCGCCTTCGACCATGCCAGTCGGTACAGGTGGTTGAGGCTTTTTCAGCATTGGATGCCAAGCTGAATTCCAAGGCTTTGAAGACTTCGTTCTTCACCAGGGTTGACACCTTTTTGCCTCCTGTGCGTTATCGTTCCTACGATTCCGCCAATCCGTCAGTCTGCCAGGCTTTGACGGTTCTGGATCAGGACTCCACTTCCCTCTGGCTTTCCAAGCCCAAGTCTGCCGTCATTCCAATGACGACTCTGGAGTCCACGTTGGGCTTATCTAGAGAGATGCTTGGCATGCTTTCTCTCTCAGATCACGTCGTCTCAGCTTTGGCTGCTTATCTGCCTCCAGATAAGTTTGACGAGGTACAGGCTCCTTTGCGTGTGCTGTCCAAGGCGCTTATGCACCTTACTCACACGCATGCCTGTAACACGGCCAATTTGGAATTAGTACGAAGGGACGCTGTGCTGGACACAGGATGATCCCTTCCCGAGGAGCAGCGTGCTACTCTTTGATCTGCTTCTTTGGCAGGTCCGCAACTTTTCCATGGTTCCGTGTCGACGGTCCGGGATGACGTCCTACGTCATTCCAAAGATCAGCTGCTGTTTCGTCAGCTTGATCAGCCTTCTCGGGGAGGCAAGGGCCGTTCCAAGCCTAACAAGTACCCTTTTGCTTCCTCTGTGAAGCAAAAGGCTGGTCCTTCTGCCGCCGCCTCTACTTCTTACTCACGGGGTAAAGGTAGGGGTCGGCAGAATCGAGGGAAGTCTCAGGATTCTTCATTTAGCAGAGGAGGTGGTTTCTCCTCTCGCGGGCCTCGTCGGGGCTCGAAATGAAGGTCCTCACCTCGACTCGTCCCAGGTTAGAGGAAGGATAGCAGAGTTCGCAGACCATTGGACCACCATCACATCCGATCCATGGGTGTTAGATGTTGTTCGGTCCGGGCTGCGCATATCCTTCCGACGGCACCCCACTCTGTCAAGGGTGCCTCTTCCAACCACAGTTCCTTCAGACGTTTTACGTCGGGAACTTTTGTCCACGGAGATTGCCAATCTCCTGGCAAAGGGGGCGATCGAGGTCGTCCAGAACGTTTAGTCAGTGGGTTTCTATTCCCGCCTGTTCTTGGTGCCGAAGAAGGACGGCCGACTCCGACCGGTTATCGATCTGAGTATCCTGAACCAGTCTATCATTGCTCCCAAGTTCAGCATGGAGACTTTCCGGTCAGTCCGCCAATCCATTCACCAGGGAGATTTCGCAGCCAGCATCGACCTGCGAGACGCTTACTTCCACGTTCCGATGCATCGGGCGTCACGGAAGTATCTCAGGTTCGCTTTTCTGGGGCGAGTTTACCAGTTCAAGGCCATGTCTTTCGGCCTCAACCTGGCTCCTTGGGCGTTCACCAGACTGATGTTGCATGTGATAGCATTCCATCGCACACAGTCCAGGGTGACTACTTCGGCATATCTGGACGATATCCTCCAGAGGCATTCCAATGCTGCCTTACTGGAATCGGATGTCGCCACTCTGTTGAGCTTGCTCACGTCGCTAGGATTCAGAGTCAACGAGGAGAAGTCGGACCTGTTTCCTTCTCAGTCGTTTTGTCATCTGGGGATGTCTTTCCAAACCAAATTCAATTTGGTGTCTGTTCCCCAGGCCAAGGCTGTGATTCTCTCAGCTTTTGCTCTGACTCTGTCCCAGTCCAGGTCCGCGACCGCTCGGAGTTTTCTCCGGCTGATCGGTCTCTGCGGTTCGGTGACGGATCTCATTCCTTTAGGTCGGCTGCGTGTCAGACCTCTCCAACACTTTCTGCTCAGTCGTTCTGACGGCAGATGCCAGCGATCTCGGATGGGGTGCGACGTTGGATCCTCTCGGTCTTTCCCTACACGGGATGTGGGACCAGGATCAAGCAGCTCTACACATCAACCAGAAGGAGCTTCTTGCTCTTCTTCTGAGTTTCAGGCAGTGGATCCCTCACCTGTCGAATCGCCAGGTCCTTCTACTATCCGACAATTCGACAGTGGTTGCTTACATTCGGAACCAGGGCGGCACGCACTCGCTTCCGATGTACGAGTTAGCTTGGGATCTTCTTCTGCTCGCTCAGGATGTTCACGCCGGAGTGGTTGTTCGTCACATTCCCGGTCGTCTGAACGTCCTAGCCGACTCCCTGTCCCGACAGGGCAGGGTTATTTCCACCGAGTGGATGCTTCACAGGGCAGTGTTCCAGTCGCTTTGCATTCTCTGGGGACGTCCCCACATCGACCTCTTTGCGACTCGTTGGAACCATCAGGTGGACACTTTCGTGTCCCCGTGTCCAGATCCTCTGGCTTTTGCCGTGGACGCTCTGTCACTCGATTGGAACAGTCTAGTCGGCTACGCCTTCCCGCCGGTTCCGATTCTTCCTCAGGTTCTCGCCAAAATTCGAACCTGCAGTTGTCGAATCATTCTGATCGCTCCCCTGTCGCCTCAGCGGGTGTGGATCAATCAGCTCCGCTCGCTGATGGCGGCGGTTCCGGCACGTCTCCCGCTACGTCGCGACCTTCTTTGTCAAGGTCGCCCGAGGAGGATTCACGTCGACCCGACTTCATTGTGCCTTCACGCATATCTTTTGTCAGGTCCTGTCTCCTCCGTAGAGGTTTTTCGAGATGAGCAGTGGAGTGCATTTCTTCTTCAAGGAGGCACTCCACTGGTTTAGCTTATGCAGCTAAATGGAAGGTCTTCTGTCGATGGTGTGCTGATCACTCTGTTGATTATGCCAATCCTTCGATTTCACAGATTGCGGAGTTTCTGGTATATCTGTTTGATTCTCGGGGTCTCCAGCCTGTTACCATCAAGGGTTACAGGTCTATGCTTTCAGAGACTTTTTCTTATGTGGGGAAGCGTCGTATCGGCACTAATCCTTACCTCTCCAAGCTTGTTCGGCACTTTTCTTTGAAAAGGCCTCGGACTTTGCAGCTTACTCCACGATGGAATCTTTCGTGGGTGCTGCTTTGCTTGGGGGGGGGGGGGGGGGGGCGCCGTTCGAACCTTTATCCCAGGTGGATATGCAATTTCTCACATATAAGATGGCTTTTCTGATGGCATTTGCTTCGGCCAGACGGGTTAGTGAGCTTCACGCCCTCTCGGTTGACCCGGCCTTTTTTAGGAGCTCTCCCAACAGTGTTACTTTTACCACTGATTGCTCCTTTTTGGCTAAGAATCAGTTACCAGATACTACTCCTCCTCCTATCTGTATCAGGGCTCTTCCCTCTGTTGAGGGTACTCGCCCTTTGCTCTGTCCGGTCCTTGCTATTCGCATTTATCTTGATCGGACACGCTTCATACGGAAAGGCAGAAAACGTTTTTTTCTGTCTCTCATTCCGGGTCGACAGAAGATCTCTCCTCAATCCATTTCTCGATGGATTTGTCTTGCTATTCGTACGGCTTATAGTCGTTTAGCAGCTGGTGATTGTATTACCAATCGTATTTCTGCCCACGAGGTGCGGGCACTGTCTACCTCTTGGGCTTATTCTAACTCTGTCAAGTTGTCGGATGTTATGCAGGCAGCCTACTGGAGAAATGCTTCTACTTTCTCCACCTTTTATTTACGCCAGTTGCAGGAGCAGTCGGAGGACCTTTTTGCCCTGGGTCCTCTTTCTTCTGCTCAGGCTGTTGTCTGCCATAGCCATTAGGCTTCTTGAAGGTCAGTTTCAGCCTTGTGCTGTTACTGCCCTTTTTCTGTCTGTGTGTCACACAGGCTCATATGTCTCTTTTCATTGTCCTTTACCAATGATTGCGACATTATGGTTGATAAGCCTCGGGACCTCTTCCATCTACTTCACGGTTCCAGTGCACTAGGGTTATGTGGGGGTTGGTTATGCGATTCCCTCCAGCCTTTTGTCTATTCAGCCTGTAGTAAACAATTGTGAGTAGGTTGATAAGAAATCTAAATTTTATAGTAAATTTCCTTTCTTATTATACCTACCACAATTGTTTACATGGAGGCCCTCCCGTCTTCTTTATGGGTAAAGAATCTTTCCTCCCCGCTGATCACATAACTCTTAACGTTTATGGATTCAAAAAGAATGAGTCTTTAGAGACGGTATATGCGCACTGGCAACGGAAGTCGTGGAGTTGTACTTGGGAGAGAGCATCCCGTACTGGGTCTGCGCCGGTTGCACTCGACCCAGTTTTGGCTTATTTTTATTGGTGCTTTTGCACCACTTTTCTTTCCCAACTTGCTTGGGAAAGACAAAAATAGAGAGTATTTTATCCGAGTTAGGGACTTCCACTGTAGTGCAAGCCTGTAGTAAACAATTGTAGTAGGTATAATAAGAAAGGAAATTTACTATAAAATTTAGATTTCATTGTAACTTGGTAGGTTGACTTCATATAATGTCTAGATTAGAACGTCCCCTTTTGGACACGATTGGGCATCTGTGATTGCTTCAGGGGCCCAAAGCCCGAAAACCTTTAGCACAGTCTACAGGTCATATTTATGAAGGGATTTCATTGTAACTTGGTAGGATGATACCAAATAATGTCTAGATGAGAACATCCCCTTTTGGTCGCGATCATTCAGCCTTCATGGCTGCCCGAACCCAAAACCCCAAAACCTTTAGCATAGTCTATTGGTCATATTTATCGAAGGACTTCATTGTTACCCGTAAGTTTAACTCCATATAATGCCTAGATGATGACATCCCCTTTTGGTCGTGATATTTATGAAGGGATTTCATTGTAACTTTGTAGGATCACTCCAGATGATGCCCAGATGAGAATGTCCCCTTTTGGTTGCGATCATTCAACCATGATGGCTGCCAGAGCCCAAAGCCCAAAAACCTTTAGCACAGTCTACAGGTCATATTTATTAAGGGATTTCATTGTAACTTGGTAGGTTGACTTCATATAATGTCTAGATGAGAACGTCCCATTTTGATATATATATATATATATATATATATATTTATGAAGGGATTCAATGTAACTTGATAGGATGACTCGTTTTGGAATAATTTATGTGTAACTTTTGTTGATATATGTTAACTGTGAGGGCCACATACATTAACTGTGAGGTCATATTAACCCACCCCTCAGCTCTTTAGTACAGTGTAAACCTCATATTATTTTTATCATAAACATAGCATACAGGGAACAGAAATGAACATATTCCCAATTATCACAATTCTTGTCTTATTTCATAATCCTTTCATAAACATTGAACATTATCCTTTTCATCATACACAACACACAAGTTAAGCTACAGTGTCATTGACACTTTCATTTGAAAGAACTCAGAGTGGCTTCTGGAAATCAACCAGTTAAGAAGTCTTAACAGCAGGATTATATTAGTATTTTAAGCAGCGATAACATTTGGTTCAACGGTTGTCACTGAGCACTATTTTGGAGAAAATAGGAATTTGAGGTTAAAACTTTAAAAAATCGAAAAATAATAACAAACCAAATGACCACAAAGTATCAACGTGCTGTTTGATTTCGTACGTAAATACACATACAAAAGTATCCAAGGGTTAAATTAAACAAAAGATTTCGTACATCATAACGCTTACAAAAGCATCAAAGGGTTAATGAAGCACCAGGTACAACTCGGTGCTTCATTAATTGAAATTTTGGTGATGATAATTTTTTTACTCGGTAAACGCACGCGTGGACATCACTGCAAACGTGTGGATTATGACAAGTCCACGGTGACTGTACTGTAGATTTTTTTTAACCTTTTATCCACTGGCTAGCCTACCAAGCTGAAATAAATCAGGAGAGCTTAAGAGTTTTTACATGTATTCAAAGAACTAGATTTTTTGGATAGTGTTTATTACATGTATTCCATTGATGATCGCCAATATCTAATTTACTCTAATTAGCTAATGGAGCATTACCCTATAGAGACTGAAGACTTCTAGAAAGGGGACTGAAGCAGGGGAGTAGCCTTATCAGTGGAAGGGTGCTCGAGGATTGCGATAGAAACTGGCGAGCTGGAATTAGGACCAAGAGCTCTTTAGACGAGCTATACAAATGATGCCCCAGCTCTTGAGGAGAACCTGGATGGATCTTTTGAAGGGGTTTTTGTTGTTCAAAGTGAGATCAAAGTCACTGGAGTTGAGAGGGAGAATCGTGAAAGGCAAGGAAAGAGTGTGCTAAATGTGAAATTTAGGTGTTACGGAGACTTGGGAACATTTCATTATACAGTTAAAACTAGAAGTCCTGTCATGAAATGCGCACAAATAGCACGTCGATCTGCGAGTTAATCTACGCGTTATGACCATAGTAAGGCCATCAAATTCTGTACAAATGGCCTGTGCACAAACAATGTTTCAACCAATGGACCTCCGGGTAACCCGGATGTTCATTGGCAGAAACATTGCCTGTGTTTGCTATGGGTAACCAGAAGAACCTGCCCTGCTTCGGATGCAATTCGATATGGCAATTGCGTGCAATACCTACGTGCAATTAAGCCTAGATAAGCACACAGTTTGTGACAGGACTTCTAGTTTTAACTGTAGAATACCCCAACTATTTACCTTGTAGAACAAGACTCCTTAGAATACTAATGGAAAAATGGGATGAAAACCTGAAGGATAAGTGGATGGGGGATGACATGAGGGAAAGGGTCAGTTTTATAGTTAGGGAGATCGAGGAAGTGCTGATGGGACTGAATGCTGTGCGATTAGGAGGGAGAGTAGGAGAGGAATTGCCTGGTTGGGGACTGGGTTAATGTAGCCTCCTCATTAGAGGACTGCAACAAATCAGTTGAAGGCTGAAGAATTATTTTTGTACTCAAACTGGGAATCAAACTCTCGGGCCACTAGGCTAATTCTGTTTGGAATTTGACACTGTTATGGCCTTGAAATAGTCAGTTGCCTCTGCTTTGATTCAGTCTCGCTGCGATATTTTAGTTGGTCAAAAATGCAAACAAATATTCACTTTTCTTTCCAGCTGAAATATTCCGTCTGATTGAATCTAAAAATATTTGATAAACATTCATTTTGAAGGTGTCTTCCCACCAGACCAATTCCCACAAGGCCAATTTCCAAAAGACCAATTCCCATTAGACCAACTATTTAATGTTAATGATTGAGGGTTTATTGAGGGTAACTAGGAAATTTATTTTCTGAAAAACACTTTATTTGATAAAAAAAATATTTATATACATATAACATACAAAAAAATATAGTTATCTATAAACCACTGTTGGCCACACATTCACTATAATCACATATACATGTAACACAAAGGCTTGTGTTTGTTTTGTTATGAAAATCCACCCAACATCTGTTAACCACAAAATAATAAAAAGAATCACATCCTTTGAAAGTGTGTGATTACAAAAACAATTGTTATGAAAAATCAGCCCAACATCTATAAAATATCAATAACATTAAATACATTTATAAATATTTATAAATATATCAAATTATTGATATAAAATTATTTTAAAAGTAGAACGTATCAGTTGGTCTAAGGGGAATTGGGCTAAGGGGAATTGGCCTTTTGGGAATTGGTCTAGTGGGAGGTGGTCTAAAGAGAATTGGTCTGATGGGAATGAACCCTGTATTCCAATCAATAAATATTTAATTCACCTTGAAAATGTCAAGATATCAACACAGTTAGTGGAACTACGTAACATAATCATAAAAGTACAGTTGTGTGGAGTTTTCATTCACAATGGTAATGTCATCAAAGAATCGATCATATCAAGTCTTGATTGACAAACATTTCTTGTGTTGATTCAAAATGGTTCATTATATATTTTCAAGGTGAATTACAGTTAAAACTAGAAGTCCTGTCATGAAATGCGCACAAATAGCACGTTGATATGCGCGTTAATATGCGCGTTATGGCCCAAGTAAAGCTATCAAATTTTGTACATATGGCCTGTGCACAGGCAATGTTTCAGCCAATGGACCTCCGGGTAACCCGGAGGTCCATTGGCCGAAACATTGCATGTGTTTGCTATGAGTAACCAGGAGAACCTGCCGTGGTTTGGATGCCATTCGATATGGCAATTGCGCGCAATTCAAACGCGCTATTAAGCCTACATAAGCGCACTATTCGTGACAGGACTTCTAGTTTTAACTGTAAATATTTATTGATTGGAATACAGTACAGCCGGGGTGGACTGGTCACTTTCCACAGTTAGGCAATATTTCCATGGATGCAATAATCTTTGATTCCAAGCACTAATTATAGAAATAATCATCAAGAATTTAATTAATGAAGCACTGGGTAAAACATGGTCCTTCATTAATTAAAATTTTGCTGTTGATGATTTTTATTACCTGATAAAAATGTATACATGGACATCACAGTCCAAATGTGTATTATGACCAGTCCATGGCAGCTGTACTGTATGCTATTTTGTATGGAATGTATACATGGACATAACAGTCCAAATGTGTATTATGACCAGTCCATGGTGGCTGTACTGTACGCTATTTTGTATGGAATTTGACACTGTTATGGCTGTGAAATAGTCAAATGTTCGCTTTTCCGACCAACTGAAATATTCCATCTGATTGAATCTGATTGATTTGATAAACATTCATTTTGTTTGAATCAACACAAGAAACGTTTGTCAATCAAGACTTGATATGATTGATTCTTTGTTGACATGACCATTGTGAATGAAAACTCACCACAACTGTAGTTTTATGATTGGGTTATGTTGTTCCACTGATTGTGTTGATATCTATCTTGATATTTTCAAGGTGAATTCAGGGGTTATTTTGGGTGTCTACAGAGGCCGAATATGGCCAAATATGGGACTCTATCCCAATGGCGTTTTGGCATGATTTTTCCCCAATGTAAACCAAAAATTTCCCAGTCTCAGTCCTTATTCAATTAAAAATTTAATTCTTTAATTCTTGAAGGTCTTAATTCACCACTTTTTACTGCAATCAAAATAGGTGCCCCAACAGACAGTTTTTAGATACGTTTGCAAGTTACAACTGAGGTACCTTGTCAGTTGTTTCTAGGCAAGTCTTGGCTGCCTACATAGGCAGCCAAGATTTTCCAGGACACAACTGCAAAGCCACAGAATGTAGACTATCGTATAAATATCTTCATTATTAATACAGTAGAAGCTGTCTTGCGAGACCACCCTTTTTGCCAAGGAAAAGTGGTCTCTCATTAGAAGTTTGAGGTTTTCGCTAGCATATTTGTTGCAGAAATGGAGAAGAATTGATGTTTCAACTTTTTTTTATTAGTCAAGTTGTGGTGAAGTCAAACTCGACTTATAGTTTGATGAATGGTGGGTGGGCAGGCAGGCGGGTGGGCTGGCGGGCAGGCAGCCGGGCGGGCGTAAACAATTGGTTTCTGGTTGATAACTTGATAATGGTTTAACCCATGTTCATGAAACTTCATAGGTAGGTTGGTATCGTTGAGAGGAAGAACCCTATTAATTTTGGACTTGCTTGGTCAAAGGTCAAGGTCACAGTGACCTTGAACATAGTAAATTGTAAACAATTGGTTTCCGGATGATAACTTGACTATGGTTCAACCCACATTCATGAAACTTCATATGTAGGTTGTCATTCGTGAGACGATTAACCCTATTTATTTTGGACTCACTAGGTCAAAGGTCATTGTCACAGTGACCCTGAACATAGTAAATCAAAGCAATTGGTTTCTGGATGATAACTTGATAATGGTTCGACTCCATGTTCATGAAACTTCATAGTTAGGTTGGCATCAGTCAAAGGAAGAACCCTATTTATTTTGGACTCGCTAGGTGAAAGGTAAAGGTCACAGTAACCTTCAACATAGTAAATCGTAAACAATTGGTTTCCAGATGATAACTTGATAATGTTCTGACCCACGTTCATGAAACTTCATAGGTAGGTTGGCATCAGAGAGAGGAAGAACCCTATTTATTTTGGACTTGCTAGGTGAAAGGTCAAGGTCACTGTCCTTCAACATAGTAAATCGTAAACAATTGGTTTCTGGACGATAACTTGATAATGGTTTGACCCACATTCATGACACTTCAGGTAGGTTGCTAGGTGAGTGGAAGACCCCTATTTATTTTGGACTCACTAGGTCAAAGGCCAAGGTCACAGTGACCTTGAACATAATAAATCGTAAACAGTTGGTTTCCAGATGATAATTTGACAATGGTTCAACCTACGTTCATGAAACTTCATAGGTAGGTTGGCATTGGTGCAAGAAAGAGCCCTATTTATTTGGGAATCTCTAGGTAAAATGTCAAGGTCACAGTGACTCTTCACATAGTAAATTGTAAACAATTGGTTTCCGGATGGTAAGTTGATAATGATTAAACCCACTTTTGTGCTGTCACAACTTGACATTGGATCGGTGATCCTATCGGCATTTTTATTGTTTTATTTTAATTCAGTTTTAATACAAGTACAGAGGCATGGTTTGAGAAATTACAGTTAAAATGACATTAATTGAAAAACTTTTTGAGATTATGATGTGATTTCTTTTATACAAACAAAGTATTCTCCTCTTTCTATCTATATTTTCAAATTAGTTATTTTTATAATAATTTACTGTTGTACCTTGAAAAGTCTGTTTTTGTGTCTTTC
The DNA here is from genome assembly GCA_031216915.1 of Pictodentalium vernedei. Lineage (NCBI taxonomy): Eukaryota > Metazoa > Mollusca > Scaphopoda > Dentaliida > Dentaliidae > Pictodentalium > Pictodentalium vernedei. Next base: position 78,265,410 of record CM062292.1, on the reverse strand, counting down.
AGGTTTTGTTTTAATAGAAAATAATTTCAGTCACACTTTAAGTAAAAATAAGCTCATGAGGGTGTTTTAGTTTGCTTAATCCTCTTTGATTCTGTCACACTTGAGCAAATAATGGACATAAACTTAAATTGTTTTTTTAACAATATATTTTCAAAGGGATCTTGGGGGCACGGTGGCTCAGTTGGTAGAGGTGCAGGCTGCAAGCCGAGAGGTCCTCGGTTCGAATCCCACCTGCGGCAACCGCTTTGTGTCCTTGGGCAAGACACTTCACCCCGATTGCCTACATGGGGGCACGATGACGCTGTGTACTGAGGCGTACTGCACGTCGATGGTGCGCATGTCTTCAACCAATCTAACCCTGCCTGTGCTGCGGTGCAGAGTTCAAAGTTACGATGTTGGAGAGCTGACAGCTGCTCGTCGTTGCTCGGTGGTTCTCTCCGGGTACTCCGGCTTCCTCCACCCATAAAACTGTCACGGTCACGATTAGCCATTGTGCATAAGTATGTGACCTTAAACACCAATAAATAAATAAATAAATAAATAAATAAATAAATAAATAAATAAATAAATAAATAAATAAATATTCAAAGGGAGCTTGGTAAAACGTTCTTAGACTTGAGATGTTATACAACTGAATAACAATGTAATTAAAATCCAATTAATATAGTTTTCAGACAATCTACAGTAAAAGATATTTGTTATACTTGTGTATGATTTCACATATTAAGGTTTCAGGGGACAGTTGTCCTGGCTATTTTTCTGTTGGGGAGATGTCCTGGTTAAATTTTTGAACTACAGTTGAAACTAGAAGTCCTGTCATGAATAGTGCACTTATCTAGGCTGAATTGCGGGTTGGAATTGCGCGCAATTGCCATATCGAATGGCATCCAAAGCACGGCAGGTTCTCTTGGTTACTCATAGCAAACACAGGCAATGTTTCAGCCAATGGACCTCTCCGGGTTACCCGGAGGTCCATTGGCTGAAACGTTGCCTGTGCACAGGCCATATGTACAGAATTTGATAGCTTTACTTGGGCCATAACGCGTATATTAACGCGCATATCAACTTGCTATTTGTGCGCATTTCGTGACAGGACTTCTAGTTTTAACTGTAAGATTTCAGGGGACAGTTGTCCTGACTATTTTACTGTTGGGGAGATGTCCTGGTTAAATTTTTGAACTATTGATTTCTGTATACATTGCATTGATCTTCACCCTTTACCCAACGCAGACGATTTCAAAATTTATTATTTTAAATATCATTTTTTAATTTTTTTCAAAAAATTTCAACAAAACCATATCATGTGACCCCTCTTTGAAATGAGCTCGACGAGCTCGTTCCAAAAAGGGGTCACATGATATGGTTTTGTTGAAATTTTTCGAAAAATAATATTTTTTCAGCTGCTGAATTTGCATATTACGCAGGCAGATGCGGGCGATTCGTTGGGTAAAGGGTTAATTGATTTTAATACTCTGAAATTGCAAAAATTGATTTTCCGGTCTCTCAAAACAGGTGAAAAATTGAGTTTTTGCCAGTTTTGTGGTCTCTCAAGACAGGTGGTCTCTCATGACAGGTCCATTATAGAGTGAAACCAATCAGTGCATGGCCAAAGTGGTCTCTCAAGACAGGTGGTCTCTCATGACAGTGGTCTCTCAAGACAGGTTTTAATGTAGTACAGTTAAAACTAAAAGTCCTGTCCTGAAATGCGCACAAATAGCATGTCGATATGCACGTTAATCTACGCGATATGACCATAGTAAGGCTATCAAATTCTGTAAATATGGCCTGTGCACAAGCAATGTTTCAGCCAATGGACCTCCGGGTAACCCGGAGCTCCATTGGCAGAAACATTGCCCGTGTTTGCTATGAGTAATCAGGAGAACCTGCCGTGCTTTGGATGCCATTTGATATGGAAATTGCGTGCAATTTCTACGTGCAATTAAGCCTAGATAAGCACACAGTTCGTGACAGGACTTCTAGTTTTAACTGTATAAGAACAATTTAGTTGATAGAGATTACAGACTGATCATTATTTCATGCGACTGTTTGTTTTAAAACGTATTACATGTACTGTACATATAGTACAATTAAAACTAGAAGCTCTGTCATGAAATGCGCACAAATACATGTAGCACGTTGATTTGCGTGTTAATCTACGCGTTATGACCATAGTAAGGCTTATCAACTTCTGTACATATGGCCTGTGCACAAGCAATGTTTCAGCCAATGGACCTCCGGGTAACCCGGAGGTCCATTGGCAGAAACATTGCCTGTGTTTGCTATAAGTAACCAGGAGAACCTGCCGTGCTTTGGATGCAATTCGATATGGCAATTGCACGCCAATTCCTACACACAATTAAGCCTAGATAAGCACACAGTTCGTGACAGGACTTCTAGTTTTAACGGTAGCTTCTGTATTTATGTTCTCGGTTCAATATGAAGGTAGCATATCTTATTCTTTGTGTGTTTCTTCTTCCATAGAAATTCCCGAGTGGAGCCTTCAGGACACACAATTTCCCAATTGCATGGACCCTTTCCCAAAGAGGGCAGAAGAATCCCTGGAATTAAATATTTATTGATTGGAATATCTATACATGTAACTGGAGAACAAAAGAATTTCTGAATATCTTTGTAGGCCATAAAATTTCATTAAAATTGTTCATCTGGTGGTTATCTAAATAAAAAAAAACCCAGATAACCGAAAAGTTGTTCGTCTGGAACTACAAACAGTTCATCAAAAAGTTGTGTCTTATCACCTTATTTGATAGCACTGTTTTAAAATGTTCCTGTGAGAAGACCCCTCTCTTCAATGCTCAAACTCCCTAAGACAGCTGACGCCCCCTGTGCTTGCCACAGACGCTTTCGAAATCTGTGAACTGTCATGCAGTAGGGCCATCGTGGATGGGTCAAAATCCATGGGTTGTCATTTTTTCCATAGATATAATTCAGAGATGATACGCTATGACACCTAACACAATTTCCACCAATGAAGCAACAGGATTTTCAAGTAAGTTCTTACTGATCCCATGGGTGTATATTTATGGGGCTAGAGATTTTAACATGAATTTGTTCAAAATACATGTAAGTCTGTTACAGTCATATGTAGGGTGTTACTTGCACATGTATTTGGGCCACAATTTTAACACTCATAGTTTGCGAAAAAATAGTTTGAATATGTTCTCCTCCCAAACCACTGCTCCAGATGCTTCTGTATTTGACCTAACCCTTTGAACCCGAGAGGCCACTTTTCTGACCAGACCTGATACGTCTTAACGTCATGAAATAGGTTTGCTGTTCAGTAAATGTGTGGAGACGACCAATCAATATTTTCAACGTGAAGCCCTGAGGCTGCACGTTGAAAATATTGATTGGTCTACCCCTAATAACAAATATGGACTCTTCTAATTGATGTCATTGAACTGGCATGGAAGATACCACTAGAGTTCAAAGGGTTAAACTTCATGATAAGGATGATTTATGACATCACAAAAGTGGATTTTTCTCATTCAGATCACAGTTGGATCGTAACACACTTACACACCAGTCGCTTGAGCAGGGATGTGGCTAGAGGTTCCCAAATGGGGGTGGGGGTGTTTGGTCGTGAATTTCAGACTAAGGGAGGGACTGGGAGTGGGAACCCCCTTCCCTCCCCATAGTTGGAAATTCACTACCAAGGAACATTTGAAAATGAAGCCATGAAAGGAGGCAGAAAATTGATGCTAGTAACTGAAATGCCAACACATTTATGATAGAATTATCAGGTTATTATTTGGTATTATTCTGAGAATTGAATATGTGCTAAACAATTGCTAAAGTTGAGAACTTTGAGCAATTCACACTGTCCTAACATTAAATCAAATCTTATGCAGGAATGATAAATTTTCGATGTTTCATCATTTTGTAACTGTGAATGATGCAATTAACTCGGGTTAACGATTTTACATGTGATTTTCTTAGTGTATTTTGAAGAATTTTTTTTTATTACGATAAGTAACGTACTATAGAAATCTCATACCGATTGACATCATTCATACTTTAGAAGCTCGATATTGCGTACACTGTAGTTGTAAATAGTAACAGTTGGATTTTTTGCCGATTTGAAACCGAGTTGGTATTTTTGGAAGTAAAGGAGACCTCAGCATCACCAAAGAAGCTCTAAAATCCAGATGGATGGAATTTCCAACTACTTATGACTTGCCCTCCGTATTTCCAACTATAGGAAATTTTAGCCAGCATTGGGGGGGGGGGGGGAGGGGGAATCCCCCCCACTCCCCCTGTCATCATGTCCCTGTGCTTGAGGTTTCATAAATAAAGTAGTGTAAAATCAAGACCAAATCACCAAAAATCAATAGAAAATAGCACCTTATATCCAGTGTTCTTGCATTTCTTTTCTTACAGGTAATATTCTATAGGGAGGACAAAAACGGAAACCACGACTCAGTTGTGATGTGATACAAATTCTCTCACCGCTTTTGTGATCAAAGTACCGTACAAGATTGTTGAAACTAACCTCCTCGGATCATATTTAGGAGGGTCAAAAGTTTTAACACTGTGTGTGATTGAGAAAAAATTAATAAAATCTTTGTTTTACAATCCACTTGTCAAAATGCTTTCATGTTAGCAGATAACATCTGAGTGAGAATGCTTTAAAAGTTTTTTTTTTAGAATCAAACCCATGAGATAATACTGAGGGGTGTCAATCTGACCCCAAATGTTAACAGTGTGTAATGGAGAAAATACCTCCATATTAGTACATATGCATCACTACATGTTTGACATTATTGTTCAGTGGATCCCTGTTAATTGAATAGCCACTTTGCCAATGAAAATTATTCAATTAACAGGAGTATTCAATTAACAGGGTTTGTGTTACTTTCCTGTATTCTAGAGATAAACTTAGCATTTATTCTATTATATCTCATTTGACAGAGCTCCATGAGCTCTGTCAAACAAGATGTAATAGATTAAATGCCTGTATTGGATGTACTGATGGCGAATAGGTCTATAAACAAAGGAAAACTGAGGAGAGTCAGAGGAATTTCTTGACAGGTTACAAGATTTCTTATTCAATTAACAGGAGTTTTCTCTATAACCTATACTACTCAAAGTTTGCTAAGCACCAAATATTTGACACATCATTGTGAAATTTGCTTGTGACATATTTGCGATATTTTGGGTGGATATGATTGAGGAATGTATTGAGATGGTCCCCATTGTTTACCTTTACTCTCTTGACAGGCAGACTTTTTGTGACAGTCATGGAAAGCATGTACCCCTTGATTTTCATGATGTTTTCGTGTACTGTCTACATGTACATGACATGTGTAGGGTATTCAATCTTCATTTCAACACAAACCCTTGTGATTTAATGATTGAATATGGCAAATGCAAATGTAAGAAGACATTTGTCTGAAGCAGAAATGTGGCGGGCTGTAGGGATGGTGGAACAAGGGACTACCCATCGTCAGGTTGGTTGTGAAGCCCTTGGTGTGCACCATACGGTGATCAACAGAGCCTGGGCAAGATTTCAGCAGTATGACACACCAGTAAGACGGCATGGTGGTGGCAGAGACAGGGCAACATCTGCAGCTGAAGACCATTTTTAGCTCAACTTGACAAAGTCAAGCTGAGCTATTGCCATCACTTCTCGTCCGTCGGCGTACGTACGTACGTACGTTAGTATGTTAGTACGTTAGTACGTACGTCCACAATTTCCTTTGGCACACCTCACAGGTCACATTTATGATCAGATTACTTTGAAACTTGGCATGCTTGTTTGGGGTGACCTCTAGATGGGAGCTATCGATTTTCTTCAATTTCCGTCAAAAAATGTTGCTGCGGCCAATGTTCTTAGAACTTAGTTTAGTCAAACCACAATATTTCCCTTTGGCACACCCTACAGGGCACATTTATGATTTGATTGCTTTGAAACCTGGTATGCTTATTTAGGGTGACCACTAGATGGGAGCTATCGATTTTCTTCAATTTCCGGCAAAAAATGTTGCCACGGCCAACGTTCGTAGAACTTAGTTTAGTCAGACCTCAATATTTTCCTTTGGCACACCCTACAGGGCCCATTTATGATCAGATTGCTTTGAAACCTGATATGCTTGTTTGGGGAGACCTCTAGATGGGAGCTATCGATTTTCTGCAATTTCTGTCAAAAAATGTTGCCGCGGCCAACGTTCTTAGAACTTAGTTTAGTCAGAAGACTCAATATTTCCCTTTGGCACACCCTACAGGGTACATTTATGATCGGATTGCTTTGAAACCTGGCATGCTTGTTTGGGGTGACCTCTAGATGGGAGCTATCAATTTTCTTCAATTTCTGTCAAAAAATGTTGCCGCGGCCAATGTTTTTAGAACTCAGTTTAGTCAGACCACAGTATTTCCCTTTGGCACACCCTACAGGGCACATTTATGATTTGATTGCTTTGAAACCTGGTATGCTTGTTTGGGGAGACCTCTAGATGGGAGCTATCGATTTTCTTCAATTTCCGTCAAAAAATGTTGCCACGGCCAACGTTCTTAGAACTTAGTTTAGTCAGAAGACTCAATATTTCCCTTTGGCACACCCTACAGGGCACATTTATGATCGGATTGCTTTGAAACCTTTCATGCTTGTTTGGGGTGACCTCTAGATGGGAGCTATCGATTTTCTTCAATTTCCATCAAAAAATGTTGCCGCATCCAACATTCTTAGAACTTAGTTTAGTCAGACCACAATATTTCCCTTTGGCTCACCTTACAGGGCACATTTATGATTAGATTGCTGGTATGCTTATTTACGGTGACCTCTAGATGGGAGCTATCGATTTTCTTCCATTTCCGTCAAAAAATGTTGCCACGGCCAACGTTCTTACAATTTAGTCCAGTCAGACCACAATATTTCCCTTTATACACCCTACAGGGCACGTTTATGATCAGATTGCTTTGAAACCTGGCATGCTTGCTTGGGGAGGCCTCTAGATGGGAGCTATCGATTTTCTTCGGTTTCTGTCAAAAAATGTTGCCACTGGCAAAAAAAATGACATTGGTACCAATGATCTTCAATTTTGCCGTTTCATTTATAACTTACCAAGTTCAAGTTTGTCAAGTTGAGCTACAGTGTCATTGACACTTTCATTTGATCATTCAGGCCCGTAGGAACCGCTTTGCCACAGCAACCCAGCTTCACAGTGACCTTCAGAATGCATCTGGGGTAAATGTTTTGACCCAGCCTATCCGGGCAAGGTTGCATGAAAGTGGTCTCCGATCGAGAAGACCATGTATTCGCATTCCGCTGTCCCAGAACCACGGCCAGGCACGACATGAATGGGCCCTAGACCGCGATGGATGGACCAGAAAAGATTGGCGACCTGTCCTTTTTACAGATGAGTTAAGGTACTGCCTAGACCACACAGATAGGTGTTGTGGGGTATGGAGAAGACCAGGGGAGTGATTCCATGCAGCCAACATTGCTTAGCATGACCGCTGTATTGGAGGGTCAATCATGGTCTGGGGCAGCATCAGCAGGGATGGACGTACAGAGCTCTGTGTCCTTGAACGTGGTACATTGACTGCACAGCGGTATAGTGATGAGACCCTGAATGTCCATTTCAGATTGTACATGTATGCAGGGGTGATAGATTCATTCTGATGGACGTTAATGCCTGTCCTCATGTTACCCATGCTGTCGGGGAGTACTGACAGGGGGAGAGGATTGAGCGTATGGACTGGCAAGCAAGATCCCCTGACCTCAATCCAATTGAACATGTCCGAAATGAGTTGCAGCTTGCAATTTCAGCCCGTCCAGTCCAGCCAAAAAGTGTCTAGGAGCTTGGTGCCATGCTGGTCCAAGAATGGAACAATATCCCACAAAGGACCACCAGGAACCTGATTGGGAGCTTGTGAAGGTGTTGTCAAGCTGCAGTTAACGGTAATGGGTCTCATACTCGATATTGAACCCATACCAGTTTGCTCCGTCAACTTTTTGGCAAATTGAAAAATTTCCTCTTTTCCCAATATCTATTTTCCATGGTTATCGTATTCAGAAGCTAAAAAATAATGTCAAACACAAATGAAATCTTAATTTTTGTACTTAAATCATTAAAGATATAATTAAATAAAATATATATACACTTTTCATTACAATATTTCAACTAAAATGTAAAACAGGTAGTTGGATGTACTTGGTGCTTAGCAAATTTTGAGTAGTATATATTCAATTAACAGGTCAGATTTTTACTTGAGGTATGGTAAATTGTTTTGTGTTGGGAAATTATATTCAATTGACAGGATTATTCAGTTGAGAGATATCCAGTTAATTGGGCTCCACTGTACATGAAAGGATGATTTCCAAGTTAATAACTAACCCTCGGAGGCGATAGTCAGTCCTTTGATTCATTCTCATAGCCATAAAGGTACGAAAAGCCATACCTCTCAATTGGTCAAGGGTTGCTATTTCTATAGTCCAGACTTGGTCTCTCTGGTAATTACCTTCTCCTTCCACTTCCCTGAGAGGAGAATGTCCTGTATGGTACTTGAAAATCACCCTGAGTGGAACAAGGCACCATCTGCAATGCTAAAGCATTGCTGATCGACCATGTTCCACTGAAGGGCCAGAATGTCCTAGAAAGTCTCTCTTAGAGAGTACAATCCCAGATTTATCAACCAGTGCATCCATAGACCATCACAAATTCTTCGCAGGGTGGAAACTGAGAATAAATAACTTAAATTGTTTCCATTGCGATATGATGTTGATATAATTATTTGGCTTGGTTTCTTGTCACTTGTATAATCAGATTGATACATATTGACACATTGCCAGTAGAAGTAATCAAATAAGTAATCTATCTTCTTGATTGAAATGACTGAGTGATAGCAGTAGCAAAGAAGTCAAAATGCAGAAAACAAAATTGGTCTTTAATGTCAATTAACGTGGGGGAGGGGGGTATAAATATTTCCCAACTATAATGTTACTTGTAAGTTACATGAAAAGACAGTCTAGTAGAAAGCATCCATTAATCTGTTGATATTTTTATGCTTCACTGAGAACTGGGCCTCAGAGTTGTACATGTATATGAGCAGTACAACCTAGAACATCGACAACTAAACGGTGGAATGATCTGCCTATTGGTGTTAGAGATAATTGTTCTTTGGTGGATTTCAAAACATTTTTAAACGCAAATAGTCGCAGACCACCACCGTTCTTTTTTAATTCGTCGTCTAGAAAGACACAAATATATCACTGTAGATTGAGACTCAGATGTAGTAATTTTAATGAACATCTCTTTAATAATCATCTAGCTGACTCGCCTCTTTGTCTCTGTGGCAAGCATGAGACCGTTGATCACTATTTGTTAACATGCCCTCTATATAATTGAATACGCTTTGAAACCATAGCTCAATTTCCTTACCTAACTGACTGCAATGCATTATTGTATGGGTCTGAACTCTACAGTCCTAGCGTGAATGGTAATATATTCAAAACTGTACAGAAGTACATTCTCAGCTCCGGAAGGTGACGGTCATGATTAGCCATTGTGCATAAATATGTGACCTTAAACATCAATAAATAAATAAATAAATAAATAAATATATCCCCAATATATTGTAAGGTAAAATGATTATTACCATTATGTGGATGTACAAAATCTGTATCTGAGTCTTGCTCTGGGTTCTAAGGGTAGATCACAACGAGTCTTCGACTTGTCGTGATCTGCCCTTAGAACCCGGAGCTCGACTCGGATACATATTTTGTACATCCACATAATGGTAATAATCTCTATATACCGAACTGAAATAAATTTGATTATTGCTGTTGAAAAGCTTATTTGAAAAATCTGGTAATGTGTTTGGAATCCCAAATTACACAGTACAGCTGGTGTAGACTGGTCATAACCCACTTGTGGGCAGTGATGTCTATGCATGCATTTACCAAGTACATGTAATAAAAATCATCATCAGCAAAATTTTAATTAATGAAACACCTGTGTAACAGTTTATCTTACCCCCTGGGTATCTTCCTCCCACCCTGATTATCTTCCCCCCCCACCTTGATTATCTTCCCCCCACCTAAATTTTTTTTTGCCTTTCTTGTAATGTGACATCTTTTTCAAGAGTCTCTTTCAAAGCACTCTGTGATAGCAGAAAATAAGTTTTCGCCACTCAGGTCTGACAAAAGGCTGAAAATCTTCAGAGTAAAACTGTTTTGGTCTTTTGAGTGCATCTTTAAAAAGAGTTGGAACTCATGAATTTTTTCTTTTGGAATCAGTATTTCTAAAATATTTTCTGAAAATATAATCCATGTAAAACATTTTTGAACACAACATTTTAGGAGGGTGGAGGTGACAGATAAAGTGTATCTTTCCCACCTGGAACTTCAAGGACAAGAAATACTTTTTTCTCAAATCAATGTTTCTGAATGCATTTCCTCAATATAATCTTGTTTCAAGACTGATGTGGGACATTCCTGGGACGAAGACCTGTGTATCTTACCTCCCCTCTCCACTGACACGTCAACTGAAAATTATTTGAATTGAATCACTGAATCACAATGAATGATAAAAGGAATCTAACTTTCAAGTAGGTAATGAGGTGAAAAAATTAAAAATTGTAGGTGGGGGAAAGATAATCAGGGTGGGGGATCAAGATAAAGTAGGTAAAACCAGTTTATGTTCCCCTGGGGGGTGGGGGGAGGTGGAGAAGCAGTAATGATTTTTCTGTGTACCCATACTATGTATGGTACACATAATGCCGGCATCCGGGGTGGCCATCCGTCATTCGTCCATCCGTCTGTCCGTCCGTCCGGCATCCGTATCCATTTCTTTGGCATTCGATAACTTGAAAAATATTGCTTGGATTGTCAAGTTACTTTATATTTGTATTCAGGTTACTGATTTGCCGAGCTGTATAGTTTTTGGTGTAAATCTGATAATTTGATCCTGAGATATTAACTCTTTATCCTTCAAATTGAGAATTCTTCCAATCCCTTTGGTATGAGATAACTCAAAAAATATCATTCCAATTGTCATGTTACTTTATATATATCTTCAGGTTTCTGATGTTCCGAGCTGTATAGTTTTTTGGAGTAAATCTGTTATTTTGATCCTGAGATATTAACCCTTTAACCTTCAAATTGAAAATTCCTCTAGTCCCTTTGGCATTCGATAACTTGAAAAATATTGCTTGGATTGTCAAGTTACTTTATATTTGTGTTCAGGTTACTGATGTGCCGAGCTGTATAGTTTTTGGTGTAAATCTGATAATTTAATCTTGAGATATTAACCCTTTATCCTTCAAATTGAAAATTCCTCCAATCCCTTTGGCATTCGATAATTTGAAAAATATTGCTTGGATTTTCAAGTTACTTTATATTTGTGTTTAGGTTACTGATGTGCCGAACTGTATAGTTTTTGGTGTAAATCTGATAATTTGATCCTGTGATATTAACCCTTTATCCTTCAAATGGAGAACTCCTCCAATCCATTTCTTCGGCATGTGATAACTCAATAAATATTAATCCGATTATCAGGTTACTTTATATATGTATTCAGGTTACTGATGTGCTGTGCTGTATAGTTTTTTATGTAAATCTAATAATTTGATCCGGAGATATTAACCCTTTATCCATCAAATTAGGCACTCCTCCAATCCATTTCTATATGTACCCATACCATGTATGGTGTACATAATGTCGGCATCCAGGGTGGCCCTCAGTCATACAGCTTTCTACTAGTTGCACGTATGGGTACACATCTGACGATTTCATCGGCCTATTTTTCCTATGATTAGTGTTTGGAATCTAATATTATTGTGTCCATGAAAATATTGCCCACCCATGGAAAGTGACCAGTCCATGGTGGCTGTACTGTAATGTGCACCAGTGGAGTGAACGGTGTGCAGCTGTTCATGGATGTTTTTCTTGAAAACATTTTCCCGATGCAAGGGCTCAACAGTAGCATGCTTCACTTCAAATGGTAGGGAGCAGTACGCAATGTGCCTCCCATGTTCAAAATCGATAAGACTGCATAAAGCAACATTATTCTCTCAATAATGCCTGGTTATTATAGATATGGCAAGAAATGAGAGCAGAAATATAACTATAGGGCACTTTGTTTCCTGGAAACACTAGAAATACTGGAAACAATTAGATTTTTGTTATTTTTTTTCAAACAACCCAGCAAGTACAGTTGGTATTAAAATTTATTATGCAGCTGCTCGTTTTGTTACCGGTGCTACACTAAGCACCAGCAAAGAACTCATATATGTAGAAACTGGGTGGGAGAAACTCCAAATGAGATGAGACCAAACATAAATTGATACAATGTTTCAAAATGTTCAACAACATTGTGCCGAGTTAAAGTTCCTGCAGAATCCCACCTCCAATCCACACGACTCAAACCTACAGTCTTCGAAACGAAGGTAACCTACGAGTTCCCTATTGTCGGTCGAAAAAATACCAAGCATCTTTCTTCCCATCGACAACTAAACGGTGGAATGATCTGCCTATTGGTGTTAGAGATAATTGTTCTTTGGTGGATTTCAAAACATTTTTAAATGCGAATAGTCGCAGACCACCACCGTTCTTTTTTTTTTAATTCGTCTAGAAAGGCACAAATATACCACTGTAGACTGAGACTAATCATCTAGCTGACTCACCTCTTTGTCTCTGTGGCAAGCAAGAGATCGTTGATCACTATTTGTTAACACGCCCTCTATATAATTGAATACGCTTTGAAACCATAGCTCAACTTCTTTACCTAACTGACTGCAATGCATTATTGTATGGGTCTGAACTCTACAGTCCTAGCGTGAATGGTAATATATTCGAAACTGTACAGAAGTACATTCTCAGCTCCGGAAGGTTTAACTGACTGCGATAAAACTGAGTATCCATTCCTCTTGTATATATACCATATGTTTTGCCTATTTGTCTGGGTTTACTGCATGCATGGCAGGCGCACGCACGCGCTTATGTACGTGTGTACATGTAAGTGTGTGTGTATGCACATGTATGTGTGCGCATGGGTGGGATGGGCCGGGCATGTTAAGGCAAACTATATAACCGACTAATGTTTTAAACGAATACATGCTTCTTAAAGTCGTGTCTACCTGTTGATGGTCTGGTGTTCACTCCCGCGTGCAGCGATTCTCGCATCACGCTTAAGCTGGTGATTACTGACGAGAACACCATACACCACATTATTCTCTATTATTCTCCATTATCAGTTCAACTCCAACATCCTCCTTCCTAGATAAAAATCTCAGATAAGTTTCTAGCCAAACCATTACCATCATGGTTCTATTAGCATTCGACTCACAGGGCACAGGCATCCTTATCACCATTCCCCCGGTCAGTAATTAGGAAACAAACTATGCTTTTCCCCCGTTTTTCCTGGGGCATTTTATCCTACATTGTCATTCGGGATAGTGTGATAACCACGGCCTATATGGGACCCGTGCACAGGCGACGTCCTCCCTCACGAGACAATGCATTGTTGGAGGTAAAGGTTTCATTTCTGGGAGTTACGTGCACAGTGAGGGTGGTTCGCATGTGGTTTTTGAGTGGTCTGCATTGGTGTTACTGTTGACTTATATAAATACCCAGTCTACAATCCTGTGCTTGTAACTCATAAGAAACATTCATTTCAAGCCGACGCCAGCTTCAGTTCCCTTTATTTATCTCCTTCACGCTACCCGCTTATCCTACCAGATAGCTGCAGACTGCAGTTGGTAATATATCATCAATACCCCGCGTATAGACTTCCAATTATGATGCTAAAATGGGAGAGAAATGTCTTGGACAGAAAAGACGGCCTTGTGAGCCCAAAAGGGGTTAATTACTTTCTCCAGCCTACCTTGATTTCTCATTCCTCTGCCTGTGAGTAATAAAAAACAATGGTAAGCCTAGCAGGTAGTGGAATATATTGGGAATTCCATTGAGTATGGAAATGGTTTGGGGGGTCATTGACTTATATAACCCTCTGCTGCTTGGATATTGATTCTCAGAACAGACTTATCTCTTATTACAGCCCAGTAATTATTCCTTGTCTAGGAAGTTGGTTCCAGTATTCCATTGTTATAAATTCAATCTCTCATATTTTCTTTTCTTTCCATTCGTTATCTCAATTGTCCTTTCATACTAGAAAATGGTTCACAAGCTACCAAGGTTTGACTGATTAGATGTTTCTCATCGTCTTCTCATTGTTATTTGTAATTGTTGTGTGAGTGGAGACGGTCACTTATAAGCTGTTAGCTTACTGCCGAATACACACCATACTGTTAAAACTAGAAGTCCTGTCATGAAATGCGCACAAATAGCACGTTGATATGCGCGTTAATATACGCGTTATGGCCCAAGTAAAGCTATCAAATTCTGTACATATGGCCTGTGCACAAGCAATGTTTCAGCCAATGGACCTCTGGGTAACCCGGAGGTCCATTGGCAGAAACATTGCATGTGTTTGCTTTGAGTAACCAAGAGAAACTGCCGTGCTTTGGATGCCATTCGATATGGCAATTGCGCGCAATCCCAACGTGCAATTAAGCCTAGATAAGCGCACTATTCGTGACAGGACTTCTAGTTTTAACTGTAGATTGTTGTTAGAAATTGTACATAGTGAAGAAATTTTGAAATAAATATTGTTTAAACTAAAATTTATTTCAGTGTTTACATGATAAGTCATAAATGCTCCAAGTACTAAAATTCTTAAGACGTTGGAAATGATGGAAACATTGGAAACAGTGGAAATTTTGGAAATGGTGGAAACATTGGAAACAGTGGAAACAATGGAAAAATTGGAAACGGTGGAATCATTGGAAATGGTGGAAACATTGGAAACGGTTGAAACATTGGAAACGGTTGAAACATTGGAAACGGTGGAAACATTGAAAATGGTGGAAACATTAGAAACGGTGGAAACTATGGAAACATTGGAAATGGTGGAAACACTGGAAACATTGGATACGGTGGCAACATTGGAAATGGTGGCAACAGTTGGAAACGGTGGAAATGGTGGAAATATTGGAAACAGCTCTGTGCACTCTGTCAAACAAGATATAACAGAATAACAGAATAAATGCTCAGTTTATATATAGAATACCGGAAAGTGACAAATCCTTTTGTCCAGCCACAGATTTGTCACAGTTCTGAGATGAGAAGGCCTTGAATATCCCTGTGCTCCAAACACCTGCTCGTGTTCACCTCTCTAAACATTTCTAAATATTGTTTCCACTGTTTCCACCGTTTCCACTGTTTCCACCATTCCCACTGACCATTTCCACTGTTTCCGCTGTTTCCTCCATTTCCACTGTTTCCACCGTTTCCACTGTTTCCACCAATTCCACCAGTTCCACTGACCATTTCCACTGTTTCCACTGTTTCCATCATTCCCACTGTTTGCAAAATGTTAGTATTTGCAGGATTTAAACATTTTCTAAATATTGTTTCCACCGTTTCCACTGTTTCCACCGTTTCCAAAAATGTTAGTACTTGCAGTATTTAAACATTCTAAACGATTGCAATACCAAATATTGTTATTTGATGATAATACTTGAGCAGAATTGTTACCAGGCGATAATACACGAGCAAAGTGTAATTGTTTCCAGTGTTTCCAGGAAACAAAGTGCCCTATAGTTATATTCCTGCTCTCATTTCTTGCCACATATGGGTTATTAACTTAGTATATTCAGATTTGCTTTCTCTCCAGAAAAAGTAATTTGCAAGATTGTTTTCCCACACAGTACTGCATTCAGAAAAAAAACGAATAGAGAATTTTGACTTGATTGTGACTGGATTACAATTTGGTTGTGATTCTTTATTCATCTTTTACCTTACAACTCTGTAGAAACTTGCATGTCGAAAAACAAAATGTGAAAACATTGAACATGAAGGTGCTTTTTAGCTCACCTGACTTTCAGGAACTGAGAATTCTTATTTGGTGTGAAGCATCCTTAGGACCAACAGAATGGAATGGTAAAATAAAATTGCTATCGGTTTTATCATGGGGTACTTTTTGGGACATTGAAAAAGTGCTGAGTCAGCATTTTTTTAACACTGTGGGTAATGGGAAAAACATTTAAGACTACTTTTCTCCCAAACCACTGCTCCAAAAGCTTTCAAATTTCACATATAACATCTTTGGAAGATTGTTTCACATGTTTATTGAAATCAAATTCCTGGGTCCATGTTTGGGCTCTCTATGGGAGCCCAAATGTTTAAATTAGTGCAGTATGAGGAATATTCTTTAAAAATCTTCTTCTTCAGATCCAGCAGTCAGAATGCTTTGATATTTGGTATGAAGCATCCTTAGGGGAGTAAGATTCAAGTTTGTTCAAGCCAAGTCCCTGGGTTGATATTTGGGCTCCCTGTGGGAGCCCGAATTATAACATAGTTCAAAATGAGGAATTTTCTTTAAAAATCTTCTTCTTCAGATCAAGCAGTCAGAATGTTTTGATATTTGGTATGCAGCATCCTCAGGGGGGGGGGGGGGGGGGGGGGGGGGGGGAGATTGAAGTTTGTCAAACCATGTCCCTAGGTCCATATTTGGGCTCACTGTGGGAGCTCGAATTGTAACTTAGTTCAAAATGAGGAATTTTCTTAAAAAATCTTCTTATTCAGATCCAGTAGTCGGAATGTTTTGATATTTGGTATGCAGCATCCTTAGGGGGTTGAGATTCAAGTTTGTTGAAGCCAAGTCCCTGGGTTCATATTTGGGCTCCCTGTGGGAGCCCGAATTATTACTTAGTTCAATATGAGGAATATTCTTTAAAAATCATATTTTTTAGATCCACTGGTCAGAATCTTTTGGATATTTGGTATAAGTTTTTCTTTGGAGGGGCAGATGCAACCTGTTGAAATCAATTTCCTGGCTTGATATTTAGGCTACCATGTCAGGTGATGAGTGCCCTTAGGCCCCCTGGGGCCCCTTGGTCTATTTTTTTTTTTTAGCTCCACCTGACAAAATGTCTTCAGAGCTTTTCTAATGCTAAGTTGTCCTTCATCCGTCTGTCCATCCATCCATCCATTCATCCATCCATCCATCCATCCATCCATCCGTCAGTAGATCGGTCTGTCCTTCGTTAACATTTTGTTTGTCTGGGCCTTAATTTCTTAACCACTGAATATTTTTTAACAAAACTTTGTAACCGTATGTATTGTAACTGCGCAGTTTGTCATCAGTCACAGTGAGGCCTGTGCCCTCAAGGTGAAGGTCACTGGCTTCATAGATCAGGTAACAATCAAGAAAACTTTGATATTTTACTATCATTTTTGTCTGATCCATATAATTTGATCTAATTGGCAGATCTTGTTCATACTTGGTACAATTATTGCTCATGTCTCAAAGGTATGTTGTGACTTTGATCCTGGGTCATATCATCAAGATAAAGGTCACAGACAGCAAAACTTTGATATTGTTATACAGCCCTTGTCTGGTCTGTATAATTGGATCTATGTGGCAGATCTTGTTCATACTTTACACTATTGTTATCTATAACCTTACTTTGCCCCATGACCTTGACCCATTGTCATATCAAGAAGGTTAAGGTCACAAGCAGTAACACTTAGATTCTTGTCTTGTATTTAGCTTCCCCTAAAAGCAGTGGCCCTGCATTGAGCTGTCTAGGCTGAGAGGCATCTTGTTTAAACTAGGTAAACTATTGTCATGGCAGGTATGGATGTCTGTCCGTCTGTTCGTTTGGCCACACTTTGTTCAGTACAGGCAACAGCCCACAGTTAATCTCTTATTACCAAACTTTATATGTATGTTTATGATCATGCCTGGATGAGATCTTTCTGTTACCATTATTGTTATTTTTTCACTGTAACAAGTGGAATCAAGTTAATTGAATAGACACTTTGCCAATGAAAATTATTCATTTAACAGAGTATTCTGTTAACAGGGATTTGTCATTTTCTTGTTTTCTGGAGACAAACTGATCATTTACTCTATTATATCTTGCTTGACAGAGCTCATGGAGCTCTGTCAAACAGGATATAAAGATAAAATGCCTCTATTGTACTGAGTCCAAATAGGTCTATAAGCAAGGGAATTCAGTGACTATCGGGTTAATTTCTCGACATACTTAATGATTTTTTTGTATTCAGTTAACAAGACTTTACTCTATAAGGCCTAAAAAAATAAAAATTTGTTTCTCAGGCCCTCCCACATGGTCCTTTTGACTGCCGCATGCTCTCTTTTTATAACCTATCCAAACTTAAAAAAATCAAAATCGAATGGATTATGTCTGATATTTTACCCAAGTTGATAAAATTGTCCCTTGAATGCAAGAAGGCTTTGCAATGCTTTAGCATTGCAAAGCCTTCTTGCACTCAAGGGACGTAATACACCACCACCCATGCTATTCTGTAGATTATGGGGCCTAAAACATAAAACAAACCAAGAACATGAACTTTTTAATGGCAAAGAAATAATTACAAAAATAAAAAATAAAATAAAAAGCCGCCCGCATGCATGCAATTTTACAAAAAATGGCCTGAGAAACAGAGGATCTACTTTGTGAGGCCTAACCTATATGCAATTAACAGGTCAAATTTGTATTGAAGCTGTGGTAAATGCATTTGTATTTGGATATTATATTCAATTAACAGGGATATTCAAATAAGAGGTACATGTATCCAAATAAGTGGGCTTTTTTGTATTTGATATCTCTTGAATGTATGGCATGTGTTAAGAATGTTTTGAAAATGGAATAAAGCATGACACTGCATTGCACTTAACATTGTAGAGGAGGAGTTATAGTTACATTTAGGAGTGCCTTAATATATCAGGGTCATCCGCAGGAGTAATACTGCAAGTAAAATCATACAAAAAACTTGCCCTTCCACAAAATCATGAACTGAATTGTGCAACTGATGAATGTCCACATGAAAAACATCAAAAAACCAATGTGAATCTTTTATGTACCTCATTACTATTGTGAAGGAAGTGGTCATTGAATGGTTTTATCATAAAGACGCATTGTTAATCAAGAGACCCTTTATTCAGAGCACATTGTGGGCTCAGAGTTATAGCTTATATTCATCAGTGGAATGATTTTTCAATTTCAAATCAACTGTTTTTGGTTGCCTCTACTTTTGTGTGATGGGAAACGTGAGACGTTCGTCAGCTACTAAATGACTACAGGTACCAACTTCAAAACGTCAAGAAACATCGAACGCAGGTCATTTTTAGCTCAACTTTGGCAAAGCCAAATTTGAGGTATTGCCATGGCATGTCGTTCATCTGTCCGTCCGTTGTGCCGTACACATGGCTCGGGCTAGAGGCTGTATTTATGAACCGATCTTTACACAACTTCTTGGGTACCTTTGTTATCACCGTGAGACGAGGATGAGTGTTTTTGGGTCCGGTCAGAAATTTAAGACGGCCGCTGGCAGCCATTTTGTACCCAAATTAGGTGCAATCAGATTTTTGCACAGAACTACCATATGAAAGCTCCGATTTGAATAATTTTTTTGTATGAATGTTTAGTACCATGGGATACATCACATATAATACAGGTTTTTTAGTGCAGATGCCAATACGGCTCGGGCTAGAGGCTGTATTTATGAACCGATCTTTACGAAACTTCTTGGTTACCTTTGTTATCACCGTGGGAGGAGAACAAGTGTTTTTGGATTTAAGACGGCCGTTGGCGGCTATTTTGTACAAAATTAGGTGCAATCAGATTTTTACGCAGAAGTTCCATATGAAAGGGCTGATTTGAGTAATTTTCTGTGTGAATGTTTAGTACCATGGGATACATCACATATAATACGGGTTTTTTTCTCGTGCATAAATTATGCCAATTAGACTAACTTTGATCTATTTAATATTACTTTCAGCACTGTAACTGCAAATGCCAATATGGCTCGGGCTAGAGGCCGTATTTATGAACCGATCTTTACGAAACTTCTTGGGCACCTTTGTTATCATCTTGGGACGAGAACGAATGTTTTAGGGTGCAGTCCGAAATTCAAGATGGCTGCCGGTGGCCATTTTGTACCAGAATTGGTGCAATCAGTTTTTTGTACAGAACTTTGTATGAAAGTTCTGATTTGAATAAATTTCTGTATGGATATTTAGTAACATGGAATACATCACATATAATACAGGTTTTTTTCTCATGCAAAAATTATGCAAATTAGATAAACTTTGATTTATTCAGTGCTACTTATACACAGTAAGTGCACATGTCAATATGGCTCGGGCTAGAAGCTGTATTTATGAACGGATCTTCACGAAACTTCTTGGGGTACCCTTGTTATCACCTTGTGACAGGATCGAGTGTTTTGGGGTGCCTTTGTTGTCACTGTGCTATGAGAACAAATATTTTGGGGTTCAGTCAGACCCACTCTGGGACTCAAAGATTTCTTTTCTAGTTTAGCATCTAACTATCGCCCACCTTTAAAATACTTTACCTACACATTTCTTACAGGCTACGGTCAGCATTTATGTACAGACCGTTACAATACTTTACATGTACCTTTGTTATCAGATCATTACCTAGATGTGTGTCATTGCTGTGTCACATACTATACATGTACATGTCTTAAACAAGTTGAGCTACAGTGTCATTGACACTTTCATTTTCTGTGCGGCCATGCCTCAGAATCAATTGTATTTTTCATCCCAAAAATGTGAAATATTTATGAATTTTGGCAACTATTTCTGAAGATATGCATGTAGTGGTCCAAACAACTTTGTTCTACCACTTCAGTTGGAATGAATCTCTCTAATGTCTCTGCCACAACCTGGCATAGTGATGACAGTGGTAATATGGTTGAGGATGCCATCGCGAGAATGTAATCACAGTTGTGACAAATATACATATATGTGTAAAATAAATTCCAATTAAATGCCTCAAAATTAACAGATCTCTGATTAATGTTTTCTTTTTTTTAAACTCTACACTTTCAGATTATGAAGGGAGAACATGCACATGTGTAAATAAATAATTTGAAGAGATGATGAAAATTACAAAACTCTTTGTGCAGTGATGGAATGATAACCACACTATGGAAGAATATCTAAGACATACAAGAAAAGCTCTGGTAAGATACTATTTAGAACTTTCTTCTCTTAGGAATTTGTCTAGTCCTTTACCTACAGTTAAAACCAGAAGTCCTGTCACGAACTGTGTGCTTATCAAGGCTAAATTGCGCATAGGAATTGTGCACAATTGTCATATTGAATGGCATCTAAAGCACGGCAGGTTTTCCTGGTTGCTCATAGCAAACACAGGCAATGTTTCTGCCAATGGACCTCCGGTTACCCGGAGGTCCATTGGCTGAATCATTGCTTGTACACAGGCCATATGTACAGAATTTGATAGCCTTACTATGGTCATAACACGTTGATTAATGCGCAGATCGACGTGGTATTTGTACTGATTTCATGACAGGACTTTTAGTTTTAACTGTAATGAATCTGCCACATTTGCCTGCGCAGTTTACAAAATGAGCCATTGTAAATCTATTATTTTTCAAAACATTTCAACAAAACCATATTAATTGACCCCTCATTGGAATGATCTCCATGAGCTTGTTCCACTGAGGGGTCACATGATATGCTTTTGTTGTAATTTTTTTTTAAATTTGAAAAAAATATTTAAAATAATAAATTTTGATTTCATCTTTTTTGGGTAAAGGGTGAAGCAGCAGGAATTTGTATTAATTGTCTTTTGTTCAATTGTTAATTGTGACAAGGATATTAAAAAAACATTCATTTCTCAGGCACCTCTCTTGTTGTTCCTCATCGCTCTTTTTTCCTTCCCTGGAAATCTCTTTAGTTACACTATTTTCACACTTGTTGGACAAAGAATTTAACCAGCTGTGTCAAACAAGATATAGTTGGTTAAATTTACAACAGTAATATAGAAACTTTTCACTGCTAAAAACATTACTTTGTCCACAGAATAGTATAAGTAGTTAAATTAATAATGTACTCCAATTCTTTTCAACACTATTTTGTTGTTTGACAAAAAAAAGAGCCTCAATTCACCATCATAAAACTTAGAGAAAATTGCCTGAGAAATGAGAATTGTATTTAGCTCACCTACATCTGTAAGATGTGGTGAGGTATTGTCATGACCTCGGGGGTCGGCGTCTGGCGTGTCCAATATTGTAAGATTTAATGTTAAGGTTAATTTCTCAAAGATCAGTGGGCTCAGGCCTTTGATATTGCATATGTAGGTTGTAGGGGACTATCAGAATAGTATTTAACCCTGATACTACGACTTTTTTCCAAATTTCACCTAAAATTTTCTGCCAAAAGTTGTAAGAATTTGCGTTTAGGTGTTGCAAGAATTAGCATTAAAGTCAGCTTTTGTGCAGATTGTGCTGCTTTAACTTCTCATTACTGTTGATTTTCATATTTCAATAACAACTGTAGGTATTAACCCTACTGTATGCAGAAATTTAATGGAAATTTTCTTTTTTTTCAGTCAAAATTTTCATGTTTTTCTCGGACTTAGTAAATTTTAAGTTGTAAAACTTTGTAAACTTTGTGTTTAGGTGAGTTGTGTTTCTATGTGTCTTTCCAGGTGATTAATATTCTACACTTGGATTACTGAACTCCATTGCAATAATATTTAACCCTCATTACATGCATATTTGAAGAATTTGAGGCTGATTTTCTTCCAAAACTTGTTGTAAGAATTAGTGTTTAGGTGTTGTAAGAATTTGCGTTAAAGTCAGCTTTTGTGCAGATTGTGGTGCTTTCACCTCTCATTACTGTTTATTTTCTCATTTCAATAACTGCTTTAGGTATTAACCCTACTGTATGCAGAAATTTAACTGATTTCTTCTCTTTTTTTCAGTCACAATGTTCACGTTTTTCTCTGACTTACTCAATTTTAAGTTCTAAAAGTTTGTGTTAAGGTGAGTTCTGTTTCTATGTGTCTTTCCAGGCAATTGATATTGTACACATGGGTTACTGAACTACATTGAGGTAAAGTTGCGCCCTCATTACATGCATATTTGAGGAATTTGAGGGAGATTTTTGGGACTTATATTCACTTTCTTTAAAAAAAAAATTTTTTAACTTTTTTTTTAATTTAATACTTTCTCATACTTGTTACTAGTAACATTAAGGCTTATTTTTTTAGTTGTTGATGTGATGTATTTTTGTTGGGACTTATATTCACTTTCTTGAATGAATGTTTTTCCGCAACTCCTCTTTAACCAATGAATGTACTTCAATTACAATTTCAGTGATTCTTCATTACATAATGCCATTTTGCACCTCCTATTTTATTTTTTGATCTGATGTATTTTCATTAGCTCACCTACTTCTATTACAAGTGGTGAGCTTATATGATGACCTCGGGCGTCAGCGTCAGCGTCCGGCGTGTCCAATATTGTAAGATTTAATGTTAAGATTATTTTTTCAAAGATCACTGGCCTCAGGCCTTTCATATTGCGTATGTACATTGTAGGCGACTATCAGCACATTATTTAACCCTGAACTACGACTTTCTTTCAAATTTCACCTACAATTTTCAGCCAAAACTTGTTGTAAGAATTTGCATTTAGGTGTTGTAAGAATTTGCGTTAAAGTCAGCTTTTGTGCAGATTGTGCTGCTTTAACTTCTTATTACTGTTGATTTTCATATTTCAATAACAACTGTACGTATTAACCCGACTGTATGCAGAAATTTAACTGCAATTTCTTCTTCTAAAATAAATTTATGAAAGCCTTTCGTAATTCTTATTTATGATTTAATATCTGGCCTCACGATTCATATTCTCAATCATAAACATTTCTAAAAGAAAAAAATGCTTTTATATCCAATGATTCTATGTTGAATTGATATATAATAAATGCAGAAATATAGACTTTCCAAAGCCATCACATAAACCACATTAATCATTTGATGCCTAGTTATTAAGGATTTATATTAACTAAATATTAGGCATGTTACATTGGAACGACATTATCAAGCGCGAATGTAGGTGAGCGTTGGGATGTAACATCCCTCTTGTTCTTAAAAAATATCAGCTTCATTCAGTCAATTCAAGTTTATTCATGGTATAAATACAGACCAGAATGGGTAGAGAATGGGGGAAAGGAATCAATGCCCTTGTTGATGTTTGTCCCGTATTTCACAAATGCCAAAGCCACTTGTGAATTACAGGAGAAACTCCCAACAAGGGTCATCGAGTCCTCTACTCCATCCTTGTTTGTTGTGCTCTGTCTTATTCTACATTCAAAATTGGAAATGAAGTATGCACAGAATGATTTGGTAATCATCCTCCCACCCCACTTGGGGAAACTTGAAGACTAAAGAACTAAATTTGTAGCCCAAAGGACATTGGGTAGAGTATCTGGTAGTTCTTAACCCTGTACCGAACCTAAATAGAAGATGACACTTTCCAAAAAGTGTCTTTATTAACTAAATATTTTCATTTTTTGTGTCAAAAATACAGGTCATGACTCTTCAATGGAATGAGCTTGTTCCATTAAGGAGTTATAACCCATGTTTTTGTGGTAAACAATAATAAAATATGAATGCCGATTTTCATGAATAATGCTGGCCAGTTTTGGCCATTACTCTGGGTAAAGGGTTAAGCTGAGATTTGCATCAAGTGTTCTGAAGTTTCTGCTGGCTGAGCAAGTATGGGGATGTGCCGATTTTCACATACCAGGTTGTTGTGTACTAAATCCCTCTGTACTTGAATGGAGTACCTGGTGGTCCCTGAGCTGCAAAATAACTTTTTGGGTTCTCAAGTTTCTTCATTTTTAGAAAGTACAGGGATGGGGTGTATACCAACCACCAGGTGGTTGAGTACTAAATCACTCTGTACTTGAATGGAGTACAAACCAGAAAATAAGCAGAGTATCATCTGCAAAATGAAGTCCCAAGAGGGTGAATTTGGTGATGCTACCCTGCACAGCAGGGTAGCATCACCAATTTACCCTCTGTGAACCTCAGTCTGAATCAGGGTCTCAAACCAAAACAGAAAGAGGTACCCAGAGGATAAATTGGCCCACTGTATGGCATAGCATCAGCAAATTATGCTTGATGGAGTACCTGGTGGTCATTGGGAGCTGAAGATTTGCTTCTTGCGTTCTCAAATTTGTGCGGGCATGGAGAGTACAGGGATGGGTTGAATACGTGTACCATCCACCACGTGGTCATATACCAAATCACTCTATACTTGGGTAAGCTACACAGTCATCCTTGAGCAGCAGATTTGCTTCTAGGGTTCTCAAGTTTCTACTGGACTGGTGGTAGTACAGTACAGTACGGCCTTCATGGGCAGGTCACTAGTCTTGAATTGGTTAGCTGTTTTTGGAAGTCGACTAGTCGCCGACAGTAATCAACTCAAAGTCGACTACTTGGGACATTCCTATCAGTAAATAAAATTAAAATGAGAACCATGAATTGTTGTAAATACACAGAGCTCCAAGTTACTTGACTTAATGAATTGGGAGTCACATTATTAGTTTGAGATTCAAATCAGTCGAGTTTATAAATTGCCGAGAACCCTATCTCTATGGAAATAAAACAATGATTTGCCATTTGCTGATGTGCCGAAGTAGAAACTAATTTCAAATGGAAGTTCTCGAGTTCAAAGTTCGCAAGCGATGCCCAATGCATCAGATAAGAACTCCCATTTGAAATTTGTTCCGACTTCGAAACATGCACGTGTGGAAGTAAATTGGCAAAGTTTATTCTATGGTATCTAATTCCTGATGGCAACATTGCGTGTACCGGACCTACGGCTCTAAGTCTGAGGTCATATTTTGAAAGGGCATCAGAGGACACTCGCTGCAATATACATGGTCTTCGAAATGAAAAGTGCTGGTACTGATTGTTTTGATGCCAGGTCACTTTGAATACAGCTCAGTCGGACTGTCAATTATCGGGGACATCAAAGGGTGTGAACAACATGGTGAGCTTGATGGATGCATGTTTTCGAAGCACTACTTAGTTCTATGACGTTTTCCCCGATGTAATTCCAAAATATTAAATTATATCAAGGTTTTTATTATGTTAGACTAATTTTACAATATTATATGCTAACAAGCACTGCCTTAATAAATGCCCCGACTAGTCGACTGGCGGATTTGAGAGCTTCCGTTCTTGAAAATCGAGTCCAAGTAGATGAGTCGGGTAACCGTTTCAAGACTACTGGTCACTTTCCCAGGGTGGACAATATTTCAACGGACGCAATAATATTAGATTCCAAACACTAACTAGATATCACGGAGATGGAATCCATCTCTGCGGGCCCCGACTAACTGATGTTAGATATAAACTGATGTGAACCGTAACACTAAAATATTTCAAGCAATAGGCAAAATCTGATTAAAATCCCTTCCCGGACACGAATTTGTCAGAAAAAAACCCAAATTCTGAATAATTTGACCTTGAGGTCAAACTTCAAGGGCAAAGCATGGCAACCTTGGTACGCGACACGTCGTCTTGAGATAATCTACCCACATACCAAATATCAAAACCTTATCTATTAAGGGAAAAAATTTACAGCCCGGACCTGAACTTGTCAGAAAAAAAAAAAAAAACTGAATAATTTGACCTTGAGGTCAAACTTCAAGGTCAAAGCATGCAACCTTGGTACGTGACACGTCGTCTTGAGATAATCTATCCACATACCAAATATCAAAACCCTATCTATTAAGGGAAAAAAGTTACAGCCTGGACATGAACTTGTCAGAAAAGAACCCCGAATTTGGAATAATTTGACCTTGAGGTCAAAATTCAAGGTCAAAGCATGGCAACCTTGCTACGCGACATGTCATCTTGAGATAATCTACCCACATACCAAATATCAAAACCCTATCTATTAAAGGAAAAAATTTACAGCCCGGACACGAACTTATCAGACAAAAAAAAAAAAAAATCTGAATAATTTGACCTTGAGGTCAAACTTCAAGGTCAAAGCATGCAACCTTGGTACGTGACACGTCGTCTTGAGATAATCTATCCACATACCAAATATCAAAACCCTATCTATTAAGGGAAAAAAGTTACAGCCCGGACACGAACTTGTCAGAAAAGAACCCCAAATTCGGAATAATTTGACCTTGAGGTCAAACTTCAAGGTCAAAGCATGGCAGCTGTGGTACGCGACACATCGTCTTGAGATAACCTACCCACGTACCAAATATCAAAACCCTATCTATTAAGGGAAAAAAGTTACAGCCCGGACACGAACTTGTCAGAAAAAAAAAAATCTGAATAATTTGACCTTGAGGTCAAAGTTCAAGGTCAAGGCATGGCAACCTTGGTATGCGACACGTCGTCTTGAGATAATCTATCCACATACTAAATATCAAAACCTTATTGAGATAAATTTAGCTTTTATTCTATTATATCTTGTTTGACAGAGCTCCATGAGCACTGTCAAACAAGATATAAGATAAAATGCCTGTATTGGATGTACTGAGGCCAAATAGGTAAAAAAAGCAAAGGAAAACTGGGGAGAGTCAAGGTAATTTCTTGACAAGTTACAAGATTTTTTATTCAATTAACAGGAGTTTACTCTATAAACTATATTCAATTAACAGGTCAAATTTGTACTAGAGGTATAGTAAATGGTTTTGTGTTGGAAAATTATATTCAGTTAACAGGGTTATTCAGTTAAGATGGGGGTGCGGTGGTTAAGTAGGTAGAGGTGCAGACTGCAAGCCGAGAGGTCCTCGGTTCGAATCCCACCTGCGGCAACCGCGTTGTGGCCTTGGGCAAGACACTTCACCCCCATTGCTCATGTGGGGGCACGGTGGCGCTGTGTATTAGGCATACTGCATGTCGATGGTGCACTTGTCTTCAACCAATGCTAACCCTGCTTGTGTGGAGTTAGTATGTTGGGGAGCTGACAGTTGCTCGGTGGTTCTCTCCGGGTACTCCGGCTTCCTCCACCCGTAAAACCATCATGATCATGATTAGCCATTGTGCAGAAGTATGTGATCTTAAACACCAATAAATAAATAATAATAAATAAATTCAGTTAAGAGATATCCAATTAAGTGGACTCCACTGCACCTGGTAAATGCATGTGTGAACATTGCTGCCCACATGTGGATTTCAACCAGTCCATGGCGACTGTATAATACTATGATCACAAAAATTGACAGAGAATTATGCAGTCGAAATTAACTTTTCGCTTTTCTTCCCACAGAACTAGAGAATCTCGCCTGAAGAAAAAGAAATTCAACAGCATTGATTCTGAGATACAAATTTCATTTATTTTTCTCGATTCAGTCTTGCAGTATATTATAAAATCTCGATCACTGGTTTGTAGGTATGTCACAATCTGATCGTGATGGGATCAAGAAAAATACCATTATTGTGTTCACAGTTCATAAAGTGTTTTTCATTAGATGTCCTCTTGTCAGGTGATTTAAAATCTGTCCTGATTAATGAGAATCGGTTATGATTCTCGCGACCTCCAACCGTGAGAATCAATTTTGTTTTTAAATAATTGAGAATATGGGAATGCTCTTATACCCTTGTGAGTATAACCAATGCATTGTCCATAGTTAACCCTTTACCCAATGTGCATGATATAAAATTTATTATTATGCCCCTGAAAAAATTTATCGGAGGCATTTTGTGTTTGTCATTTCCATCTGTCTGGCCTTCCGTCCATCCATTCTTCAGGAAGATTTTTGTGTCCGCTCTATAATTCTGAGTTGCTTCGTTGGATTTTGTTGAAACTTGGCATACATGTTGCTTATGGGAATATAATGGGTCACACACAATTTTTGTTTGTTTGATGGAGGTCAAGGTCACAGATCAAGGTCATAGTTCAGGGGCATCCGTGGCCGTGTGGTCACTGTTACTCTTGTTTTAATTATTGTTTTTTTTAATTTTTCAAAAATGTCAACAAACCAATATCATGTGTTCCCTCATTGGAATGAGCTCAATGGGCATGTTCTAATGAGGGGGTCACATGATATGGTTCTGTTGAAACTTTTTGAAAAATATAATTTTTTTCAACTACTTAATTTGAAAATTACGTGGTCCGATGCGGCTGTTTCGTTAAGGTTAAAATCAAACCTCTCATTTATATACTTCCCATTGTTTTAAACCCTTAAGGGCCTAGGCCCATTTTTGGTGAGATTCTTGTCTTATACAGAACAGCCTCCGTGGACTGGTCACTTTCCAAGGGTGGGCAATATTTCCACGGATGCAATAATATTATATTCTAAACACTAATTTTAGGAATAATGATCAAAAATTTAATTAAAATTTTGCTGATGATGATTTTTATTACCTGGTAAATGCTTGCAAGAAGGTATTAATTGAAAATAGAATATGTTTTCATTTTTGGAATTCGCTAAAAGAAAATTTCCAAAAATCCATTCCAATGAGGTGGCCATAAGCTGAGTTTAAGTGTTTCTTGAGAATATTACTGGCTGATTTCAGGTAATGTGTTGCTATAGATGAGATTACACTATGGCTGTACTGTAGCCCAGGGTTAGTTACTCAGTTAATAATGAAAAATGTTTATAACCACAAAGTGTGACTAACCCTGTGCAATGCACAGGGTTAGTCACACTTTTTGGTTCTAAAAAATTGGTAATGGCCAAATCGCAATACATGAAAATATACACTGACTGTAAAATGCACAAGGTTAGTTTGTTACATGTTACGATGGGTGGAGGATTCAAAGAACTACAGTTAAAACTAGAAGTCCTGTCATGAATAGTGCGCTTATGTAGGCTTAATAGCACGTTGGAAATGCGCACAATTGCCATATCGAATGGCATCCAAACCACGGCAGGTTCTCCTGGTTACTCATAGCAAACACATGCAATATTTCTGCCAATGGACCTCCGGGTTACCCGGAGGTCCATTGGCTGAAACATTGCTTGTACACAGGCGATATGTACAGAATTTGATAGCTTTACTTGGGCCATAACGCGCATATTAACGCGCATATCAACGTGCTATTTGTGCGCACTTCATGACAGGACTTCTAGTTTTAACTGTAATGGAAATACTTATACTGAAATGTGGATATTTTTTTTCATGTAAATTCCAAAAATGAAAATATTCTAATTTCAATTAATAGCTTGTTTAGCGTGGCCATCAATACCCACGCATGGATTACCCCCATTCCACGGTTACTGTACTGTATGTCAATGTAGGGGGCGCGGTGGCTCAGTGGTTTCGGCATTGGACTTAAGACTGAAAAGTCCACGGCTTGATTCCAGCCATTGTGTCCTTGGGCAAGGTGCTTTATCCCATTTGCCAAATGGGGCATGGTGGCACTGTGTACTAAGGCATACTGCATGTCATTGGCAGGCCAGGCAATCTAAAAAATCAAGGAGTGCAAAACAATTGCCATCCTCAGACGGCTTGAGAGTGCAATTGCACCAGAAAGTTTCAATGCAAAAACTTGTATGCTATTTTGATTATATTCTCTTCAAGGTATTAATATTTTGACTGAAAAATTGTATTACATTCAGCTACATAGTGGAAAAATTGGCACGCACATCTTCTCACTATTCAAAATGTTGCATTCAAATCTTATGTGACTGCCTTCTACATGTACACTCAAAATGTATCGAAATGCGACACAGAATGGGTCATGAATTATTGTGAATTAATGCAACATTGACAAATCGTCCCCTGAGTTCCAGTGTGTTCTGTGTGCCAGTAGTCACATAGACCACATTGGAACTCAGAGGACGATTTAATGATAATAGATTTTAAAGGCAGTCCCAAACAGGTCTGGCATTCCAGAAAATCAAGAGGTGCAAAAAATTGCCCTTCTCAATTTTTTCTAGGTGTGCAGTAGGCGTGCAGCACTCCTGCACGCTTAAAGAATGCCAGGCATGCAATGGGGACCCTTGTCTTCAACTAATACTAACCCTGCTTGTGTGTGGTACTCCGGCTTCCTCCACCCATAAAACTATCCAACATGAGGTGAACCTGGCTGTTGTAAATAAATAAATAAATAAATAAATAAATAAATAAATAAATAAAGAAGTATGTTTATGTAGAACACTGTTCCCACATACAGTATTTTGGTGGTCTGGCTATTGGCAGTTACAGTACCATACATGTACATGTAGTAGTGGTTTCCAGTGAAGTCTTGGCTGCCGGTTTAGGCAGCTAAGACTTCATGAGACACCACTGCTAAGGCACAGTGTTACCTTACTATGAGGGAGCAAAGGATAAGTTCTCCGGTGCTTTAACCCTTTACCCAACGCAGACGATCTCAACATTTATTATTTTAAATATCATTTTTAAAAATATTTAAAAAAAATTCAACAAAACCGTATCATGTGACCCCTCATTGGAACGAGATTGAGGGGCTCATTCCAAAGAGGGGCCACATGATATGGTTTTCTTGAATGTGTCTATGTAGAACACTGTTCCCACATACAGAATTGTTGGTGGTCTGGCTATTGGCAGTTACAGTACCATACATGTACATGTAGTAGTGGTTTCTAGTGAAGTCTTGGCTGCCTGTTTAGGCAGCTACAGTTAAAACTAGAAGTCCTGTCATGAAATGCGCACAAATAGCACCCTGATATGCGCGTCAATGTACGTGTTATGGGCCAAGTAAAGCTATCAAATTCTGTACATATGGCCTGTGCACAAGCAATGTTTCAGCCAATAGACCTCCGGGTAACCCGGATGTCCATTGGCAGAAACATTGCATGTGTTTGCTATGAGTAACCAGGAGAACCTGCCGTGCTTTGGATGCCATTCGATATGGCAATTGCACGCAATTCCAACGTGCAATTAAGCCTAGATAAGCGCACTATTCGTGACAGGACTTCTAGTTTTAACTGTAAGACTTCACGAGACACCACTGCTAAGGCACAGTGTTACCTTACTATGAGGGAGCAAAGCATAAGTTCTGCAGTCCTTTAACCTTTTACCCAACGCAGACGATATCAACATTTATTATTTTAAATATCATTTTTAAAAATATTTAAAAAAAATTCAACAAAACCATATCATGTGACCCCTCATTGGAATGAGCTTGAGGGGCTCATTCCAAAGAGAGGCCACATGATATGGTTTTGTTGAAATTTTTTGAAAAATAATATTTTTTCAGCTGCTGAATTTGCATATTAAGTGGGCAGATGTAGCCGATTCATTGGATAAAGGGTTAACCCTTTACCTAACATGAAAAGCAGACGACACTTGCAAAAATAATTCTTGAATAACTAATTTTTTTCATTTTTTGTCTCAAAAACATAGGTTATGACCTCTCATTGGAACGAGCTCGACGAGCTCGTTCCAATGAGGGGTCATAACCTATGTTTTTGAGACAAAAAATGAAAAAATAATGAAAATTAATTGGCGATTTTTGAGAATAGCACTGGCCGGTTTTGGCCGTTACGTTGGGTAAAGGGTTAAGGACAATTTTTGAAGCTCTGACGAGAATCAAACAATCATTTTGTGAGAATCTAAGTTGCTTCTCATTGTTTGCTGTACGAGAAATGAATCTGATTTGCGCATGAATTTCAAGCCCAGCACCCTGTGAGTACTGTACATCTAAAGTCATCACAATGTATCTTACTCTGTTGGAATAATTGTATCCCTGTCAGTTAAATTAGCTGAGAATAGATGGTTGTTTGTCAGAAAAATAACCTTATTATTCTGAAATTTTATCTGTTGATATAATAAGGCCAAAGAAAAAGCAAATCGAGGCATCAGTGAGCCGTTTCATGACATTTTATTCTTAGCTTGTTTATTTCGCAATTAATTTTATGAATATTCGTTATTGATAATGATTGCAGTCACTTGGCATTGCTGTTTATTGATTTTTCTTGGAACATATGTCTTTGGTCTTCAAGGTTATTTATCAGAATTAACTTGATTGAACAACAGTGGTGTGGAGAGAATATTTCATTGTCTGCTTAGGCATTGTGGTGAAAGGGTACTGGTGTGTGTGCCTGTGATGAAAACACAGATTTCTCCCTTAAGGAACAAACATTTTATCTTAAATGCTAAATGAAAAAAGCCTTAAAACAGATGTGATATGAGTGTTCCAAGCATTATGATAAAGTAATATGTTACAATATATCTTCTCGGTTGTCATTTCTACGTTTTTGTAAGGTAATGGTTGAAATTTAAAATTTGCTATAGAAAAAAAGACATTTCTTAATAAAACTTAGTCCAGTATCAAAAGTGAAACACAATCACTCAATGTAACAATAATAATATTCAGTAATTTTAGGCTATATAAAATAAATTCATTGATTCTCAGACAATTTTTTCAAATCAGTTAGGGAGGGTTTTATTTTTATACCATGACTGCCAAACCGTGATGTGACCTAGATTCCTTTAGCAAAGCATACAAGTTATACTTATGAAGGGATTTGCCCTTCTCAATTTTTTCTAGGTGTGCAGTGACTTGTTTTGGAATAATTTTATGGTAACTTGGTAACTTTGGTTGACATACAATAACTGTGAGGGCCAAATTAACCCAGGCCTCAATTCTTTAGTTCAGTCTACACCTCAGATTACTCTTTTTGAAAACATAGCATTTAGGGAATAGAAATTAACATATTTTCAATTGTCACAATTCTTGTCTTATTTTATAATCCTTTCAAAAGCATTAAACATTATCCTTTTTGTCAAACACTACACACAGTCAAGTTAAGCTACAGTGTCATTCACACTTTCCTTTTAAATGACGCCATACTCACACATAATAACAGGGACACGGGAAAATGCTGTGAAATTTCTTCATGTTTTATTTGATGAGAAGCTAAAATTTAAGCAGCATGTTTTGCATACCTCATTAAAAATTCTTAGTTCTTAGTACTTTATCAATAGAGCAAAACACATTTTCTACCATAAAGTGCTGAAAATCCTCTACTCTGCATTAGTCCATAGCCATTTAGTATACTGTACTCTGTACAGGTTTGGGGACATTCAAGTGAAACCAAGAAACTTATATTCTTGCAGAAGTGAGCCATGAGAACTATTAACAACAAAACTATCACACCGACCCATTATTTAAGAGAGAAAATATTTTAAAATTTAAAGACTTATGTGAAATTCATGTGAAGTTATTTATGCATGATTGGGTAAGTGGTAATCTTCCATGAAGTCTCTCTCATTTTTTTTCGAACAAGACAGCCATGTATAAACCTGAGATGACCAGACCAGCAACAAGTAACTTTACCAAGAACAGAGTTTTTGGCACAGTTCCCCAAACACTCCTCCCGAAAATGTAGAATGATTGTAGCCAAGAAATGAGAGCAGTCACCTCAAGATATATATTGAAAAAGACTGTTACAAGGTCTAGTATTGAGTCATACCAGACGTCAGTGAGTTGCCATGTTGCAAGGTGTCCAGAGTGTAGCACTCGCTACAGTTAAAACTAGAAGTCTTGTCATGAAATGCACACAAATATCACTTCGATCTGCACGTTAATCTACGTGTTATGACCAGAGTAAGGCTATCAAATTCTGTACATTTGGCCTGTGCACAAGCAGTGTTTCAGCCAATGGACCTCCGAGTAGCCTGGAGGTCTATTAGCAGAAACATTGCCTGTGTTTGCTATGAATAACCAGGAGAACCTGCCATGCTTTGGATGCCATTCGATATGGCAATTATGTGCAATTCCTACGCGCAATTAAGCCTAGATAAGCGCACAGTTCATGACAGGACTTCTAGTTTTAACTGTAGCTAAGGAAGTACTAAGTCTATAGTCTTTCCTAGCAAGGGCAAAGATTATAGCGAGTCTCACCACCACAAAACTGTCCTCAAGACGCGTAGTCATAACCTTGTTTTGTAATATTCTCAGAAGAAATAAGAATAATTAATGACTTGGATGACATACATGTATGTTAGTCACTCGTTTTGCTAATCTTCTTTAGGGCTGAGGATTACACGTTTGGTTGAACTATCTTTATTAACATCAGTCAGTGACGCATGGGAAAGGCGTGCGATCGCTCTTGTGCACCATCGCTCACGCAAAAATTGTCCAAGGTGCACGAATAATCACTCGCCTCTATTCTTGGGTGTGTTTTCATCCTTTTGAGTTGCGTCAACAGAAACATTCAATTAAGTTTTGATGTTGGGAAATTTTTAAGAATCACAATTTGAAGTGTTTAGAGTACAATTCCAAACAATTTCCTTTCCGTCGTTATGAACATGACACACAGTAGTTCTCTTATACATCCACACACAACTCGCTAACAGTAAGAGGGTTGTACATTGACAAGCTCAGAGTTTACTCCCACCACAAAACGTACATGCATGTTCAGATAGAAAAAACGGCCATTCTGAGATCTGAGAAACGTTTTAATACTTCCGTATTTTTTTTATCAAAGACATGCGTAATGTTGCCCCGTTCCTTATTTTCTTTTATACACATGACACCTGTCGATCCGATTCACCAGTGACATGAACTGATGTGCCCGATTTGGAATTTACGCATCCATTTTCCACGATTTTAATAATCTGCCATTTAAAATCGAGACCTAATTTTAGTGAGTTACATATATTTTCACTGTCAAAATTTCCATCCGTGTTCCGTTGTATTCAAACATTCGTTTCGAAGGACATTTGTCAGATGAAGTTAAACATTGAAATCAACACTCAATCAAAATCGCTCTCCTCACATTTTTCACTCTCGCAAACTTTATTTGAGGTGAGCGATTTTCCACTACCCTCCATTTTGCTCCCATTCATCACTGATCAGTCATGGTGAAATTGATGTGAATATCAATTATCCTTCATTTGTGATGAAATGCAGCATATGTGAGATTTCTCCATACAACTCCATCTTAAAGACAGAGTTTGAGAAGGTATACACGTTCAACCCTTTTCATGGGCAGCAACAGTGTCATAAATTATGTTCATATCAATGTTATTAACCCTTTACCCAATGTAACAGTCAAAGCCGACCTGCACTATTCACAAAAATCGCCAATTAATTTTCATTTTTTGGCTCAAAAATTTTGGTTATGACCTCTCGTTGGAACATGCTCGACGAGCTCGTTTGAATGAGGGGTCATAACCTATGTTTTTGAGACAAAAAATGAAACAAATTAGTTATTCAAGAATTTTGTTTACAAGTGTGTCGTTTGCTTTTCATGTTAGGTAAAGGGTTAATGGTTCGATTTCTCCAATTCTGCCTATGAATTTACATTGAACTGCCACTAGTGTCACTTCTGATATTAACGCAGTCTTTTGACTATCAGTATATCTTATTTTCATTTCTTTTCCTTTCTCCCTGTTTGTGTTTTTTCCTTCCTTTTGTGTTTTATCCAACTTTATAACTTATTTGCGTATATTTATTCTAGGGGTCGATGGGAAGACAGCCAATCTGGCTGCCTTGTACCCCAACAATATACATGTGAGAATGTTGAAACTTGATTGTTATGAATTTAGTGTATAATTAATTTTTTTCATTTTTTTGTCTCAAAAACATAGGTTATGACCCCTCATTGGAACGGGCTCGATGAGCTCGTTCCAAAGAGGGGATCATAATCTATGTTTTTGAGACAAAAATGAAAAAAATAATGAAAATTAAATGCCGATTTTTTAGAATAGCGCTGGCCGGTTTTGGCCGTAATGTTGTGTACATGTAAATGGTTAAATAAATTCATTTCAGTTCAGTCCATTTGGCACTACAATCTTTTCTATCTGTGTTTTTTTCTGTATACATTTGGAACTGCTGTGAAAGATAATCTTAAAATTTGCCATTGAGCTGATGATAAAAAAGGATCTCCAGACTGACTGGTTGAGGAAGCATACATTTCTTGAGAAAGTTGAACATTGCAAACTGAGATTGCAGATTTCCTCTCTTTATCATTGAACAATCTTTATGAATGACAACTTATATTTGGAGTATTAAGTGACTCATTACAATGAACTTTAATAAACTGCAAGCAAGTGTATGTTATATTACATATAGGGAAACTCCTTGTTCAAAGGCAAAAATGTGTTGGTTTAACCCTTTACCTAACATGAAAAGCAGATGACACTTGCAAACAAAATTCTTGAATAACTATTTTTTTTCATTTTTTGTCTCGACGATCTCGTTCCAAAGAGGGGTCATAACCTATGTTTTTGAGACCAAAAAATGAAAAAAATAATGAAAATTAATTGGCGATTTTTGTGAATAGCGCTGGCCAGTTTTGGCCATTACGTTGGGTAAAGGGATAAAAATAGTTTTCATTCATAAATTTTTTCAGAGACTTACCTGAAGAATAACAGATAACACTTGGGGGCATGGTGGCGTTGCGATAACCGGTTCTCGTTAGATCACCAAAGTTAAGCAACTTTGAGCACGGTTAATCACTGGATGGGTGACCGTCTGAACGATCAATTCGGACTCCCACATTGTATCCTTGGGCAAGGCACTTAACCCCGATTGTCCACATGGGGGCCTGATGACGCTGTGTACTAAGGCGTACTGCACGTCAAATGTACGCATACCTTCAACCAATCTAACCTTGCCTGTGCTGCAGTGCAGAGTTACGATGTTGGGGAGCTGGCAGCTGCTTGTCGTTGCTCTGTGGTTCTCTCCGGGTACACCGGCTTCCTCCACCCGTAAAACGGTCATGATTAGCCATTGTGCATAAGTATATGACCTTAAAACACCAATAAATAAATAAATAACAGATAACACTTGCAAAATAATAATTGTTCCTGATGATAACTAAAAAATTATTGAGTAAATATGTAGCTTATGATCCATCATTAGAACGAGCTCAGATAGCGATACTGCTGGATTTAAAAAATAAAGTCACATTGCTAACATGCATGTTAATCATCAAATGCTGAAAAGGCACAAAAAATAACAGGCACAGTGGAAGGATTTTAACTGGTTGAGTGCTGGAAGCCCATATTTGGGCTTTATTTTGAAGTGCCGGTATCGCAATTTAAAGCCTTCATATTCTTTTGATGTGCTTCATATTATCTTTGAAGTGATATTTTTAGCTTAACTTGATGAAGTCAAGATAAGCTACTGACATCAAGCATGCAGAAGTCTGTGAGTCTGTTCACATTTTCTTTAGCACAGGCTACAACCCGAAGTTCTTGTCCGATCATCACAAAATTTCATATGCAGATTCGAGGTCATGTCTAGATGAGAATGTCCCCTTTTGGTTGCAGTCATTCAACCATCACGGCTGTGCAGGCCCGAAACCTGAAAACCTTTAGCCTAGTCTACAGGTATTTATGAAGGGATTTCATTGCAACTTGGTAGGATGACTCTGTATAATGTTTAAATGAGAACGTCCCCGTTTGGTCGCAGTCGGTCAACTGTGATGGCTGCCCCAGCTCAAAACCCGAAAACCTTTAGGCACAGACTACAGTTCATTTAGCACAGTCTACAGTCAATATTTATGAAGCGATTTCATTGTAACTTTGAAGGTTAACTCGGTATGATATCTAGATAAGACTGCCCTTTTTTGTCATGATCAGTCAGCTGTTACCAACACCTGGTCATGTGACCTAGATTCTTTAAGCACTGTCTACTGGTTGTATTTGTGAAGGGATTTTATTGCAACTTGGTAGGATAACTTGGTATGATATTTAGATGAGACTCCTATTTTGGTCATGATCGGTCAACTGTGACTGTCAGACTGTCACATGACCTTGATTCCTTTAGCAAAGTCTAAGAGTTATATTTATGAAGGGATTTCTTTGTAACTTGGTAGGATGACTCATTTTGGAATAATTTTACTGTAACATGGTAACTTTGGTTCACATACTTTAACTGTGAGGGCCACATTAACCCAGGCCTCAATTCATTAGTACAGTGTGCACTTCATATTATTATTATCATTGAAAACATAGCCTATAGGGAATAGAAATTAACATATTCTCAATTATCACAATTCTTGTCTCATTATACCACCCACTTGAAAAGTGGGAGGTATATTGTGTTCACTTGGTCCATCCGTATTTCTGTCCATCCGTCCATCCATATGTCCATCCGTCAAAACTCCATCCGTCCGTTATGCTTTGGGGGGTACACATCTGCTATCCGCAACTCCTCCTAAAACAGTGAACAGATTTCATTGAAACTCTCAAACGTTCTTTTACATACATTGAAGATGTGCACTTCTTATTTTCTTTTCAGATATTTTCTTTTTTACAGTTTCCCATATTGAAAAATGGTCTTCGTCAATTCAGATTTTAGTAGGGATGTGTATAGATCTGCTATCTGCTACTCCTCTTAAACCATTGAACAAACTCCACTGGAACTCTCAGACGTTCTTTTACATACACTGAAGATGTGCACCTCCTATTTTTCTTTCAGATATTTTCATATTCCAACATACGTCCGCCCGCCCGTTATGCTTTAGGGGGTGTTATGCTTTGGGGGTGGGGGTGGGTGAGAGGGGGGGTACACATCTGCTATCCGCAACTCCTCTTAAACCAGTGAATGGATTTCATTGAAACTCTCAGACATTCTTTTGCATACATTGAAGATGTGCACCTCCTATTTTATTTTCAGATATTTTCTTTTTTTTTTTACAGTTTCCCATATTGAAAAATGAACTTTGTCAAATTCAATTGACATTCTGTACAGATCTGCTATCTGCAACTCCTCATAACTCTTTACATGCTGCTGGCAGATATTCCTGCCCAGCACAGAGTTTCTCTTGTCTCTGAAATTAGTATAATTT
The DNA here is from genome assembly GCA_031216915.1 of Pictodentalium vernedei. Lineage (NCBI taxonomy): Eukaryota > Metazoa > Mollusca > Scaphopoda > Dentaliida > Dentaliidae > Pictodentalium > Pictodentalium vernedei. The sequence continues at coordinate 78,225,832 of CM062292.1, read as the reverse complement.
GTGCATATTTTCATATTGTCTCCCTGTAAATGGGATGGATTTTTCACCAATGATTTCTTGTGTTACATTTAGATTTATTGCAGCCATGACTAGATTTGATGAAAAATATCTATAAAATACCCAGTGGGTTAAGAGTTAAACCATTGAACAGATTTCATTGAAACTTTCAGACATTCTTTTACATACATTGCAGATGTGCACCTCCTATTTTCTTTTCAGATATTTTTTCATATTTACAGTTCTCCATATTCAAAAATGGTCTTTGACAATTCAGGTTTTAGTAGGGACGGCTATAGATCTGCTATCCGCTACTCCTCGTAAACCATTGAACAAACTCCATTGGAACTCGCAGACCTTCTTTTACATACATTGAAGATGTGCACCTCCTATTTTTCTTTCAGATGTTTTCATATTTTGATGTCCGTCCAACCGTCCATCCATCTGTTACGCTTTAGGGATGTACACATCTGCTATCCGCAACTCCTCTTAAACCAGTGAACGGATTCCATTGAAACACTCAGACATTCTTTTACATACATTGAAGATGTGCACCTCCTATTTTCTTTTCAGATATTTTCTTTTTACAGTTTCCCATATTGAAAAATGGTCTTTGTCAATTCAGATTTTAGTTGGGAGGGGTATAAATCTGCTATCTGCTACTCCTCTTAAACCATTGAACAAACTCCATTGGAACTCTCAGACATTCTTTTACAAACACTGAACATGTGCACCTCCTATTTTTCTTTCAGATATTTTCATATTCCGACATACACCTGCTGTCTGTTATGCTATAGAGGTGTTACGCTTTGGGGAGGGGGGTACACATCTGCTATCCGCAACTCCTCTTAAACCAATGAACAGATTTCATTGAAACTTTCAGACCTTCTTTTACATATATCGAAGATGTGCACCTCCTGTTTTGTTTTCAGGTATTTTCATTTTTAGGGTTTCCCATATTTAAAAATGGGCATTGTCAATTCAAGCTTGCGTGGGGGGGGGGGGGGGGGGGGGGTGTTGTTGACATTTGCTATCCACGACCTCTTTTAAACTAGTGAATGGATTTCAATGAAACCTTCAAACATTGGCGTCAGTGTTTGTGCTCTCTACATTAAACACACTTTTACTGTTGTAAAATGTTTCTTGGTGGGTGTGGGTGGTATCATTTAGTGAGCAGTGCTCACAGTTTTTCTAGTTTCATAATCCTTTTATAAACATTGAACATTATCCTTTTCATTAAACATCGACACACAGTCAAGTTAAGCTACATACTCATTGACACTCTCATTATGTCTCCCCATCCCAGAAGGGAGACATATTGTTTTAGTGCATATTCTTCTTCATCTTCTTCTTCTTCTTCTTCTTCTTCTTCTTCTACAAACTTTGTCCGGGGCATAACTTTTTTGTCTTTTGACCTAGACCTTAGATATTTGGCATGTGGATGTATCACCATGAGCTGGTGTGTCGCATACCATAGTGATCTTCATGTGACCTTGACCTCTGACCTGAAGGTCAGATTTATGTGCTTTTTAAGGGAAACTCTGTCTTTTTTTTGTCTTTTGACCTAGACCTTAGATATTTGGCATGTGGATGTATCACCATGAGCCGGTGTGTCGCGTACCATAGTGACCTTCATGTGACCTTGACCTTTGACTTGAAGGTCAGATTTATGTGCTTTTTAAGGGAAACTTGTCCAGGGCATAACTTTTTTGTCTTTTGACCTAGACCTTAGATATTTGGCATGTGGATGTATCACCATGAGCCGGTGTATTATGTACCACAGTGACCTTCATGTGACCTTGACCTTTGACCTGAAGGTCAGATTTATGTGCTTTTTAAGGGAAACTTTGCCCGGGGCATAACTTTTTTGTCTTTTGACCTAGACCTTAGATATTTGGCATGTGGATGTATCACCGTGAGCCGGTGTGTCGCGTACCATAGTGACCTTGACCTTTGACCTGAAGGTCAGATTTATGTGCTTTTTTAAGGTAAACTTCCGGACCAGAACTTTTTTGTCTTTTGACCTAGACTTTAGATATTTGGTATGGTTGTCAATATTATTCATGTATATATAATTTGCAGTGCATTAAATAGAAAGGAAGGGGAGACATATGTTTTAGTGTGCTAAAACAGTTTCTAGTTTTATCTGTTGTGATTTGCCTTGTTACAATTTATGGGAGAGTACCAATTTATTTTATTTATTTATTGGTGTTTAAGGTCACATATTTCTGCACAATGGCTAATCATGACCGCTACAGATTTATGGGTGGAGGAAGCCGGAGTACCCGAAGAGAACCACCGAGCAACGGCGAGCAACTGTCAGCTCCCCAACATACTAATTCCACACAAGCAGGGTCAGCATTGGTTGAAGACAGGTGCACCATCGACATGCAGTATGCCTTAGTACACGACATCACTGTGCCCCCATATGGGCAATGGGGGTGAAGTGTCTTGCCCAAGGACACAATGCCGTTGCCTCAAGCGGAATTCAAACTGAGGACCTGTCGGCTTGCAGTCTGCACCTCTACCTACTGAGCCTCCGTGCCCCGAGAGTGCCTATTAATTGTAATGCAGCAAAGATGCACAAATAAATTTTAAGGACCAAAAATAATTTAGCGCTCTACCATTTAAAAGGGTAGGGCTGAACCATCCAAGTGCTATAGAATTGAAGGGAACTTCACTCCCTTCAGAGCAGCTGTCATTTTTGAGTACTGTCATCAACTCTGTTGGGGTATCGTACCAATATACACGACATCTCTGGGACATTAATATTACGCATCACACTGATAATTCATAAGACTGAAGTCGAATTGTGTTTTTCACAGTAATCTGCTGTCAAACAACATGATGGCCCATGACTATGATCTTGCATGGGTCATGCAGCTTAATTTTATTTTTATCTTACATGTAACTTGACAAAGTCAAGATAAGTTATTGCCATCACACGTGCAGATGTAGAAGTCTGTGAATCTGATGTCTGTGAGTCTGTTAGTCTGTTCACATTTTCTTTAGTACAGGCTACACTCCTTATAGTTCTTGTCCAATCATCACAAAATTCCATATTCAGGTTCGAGGTCATTTACAGATGAGAAAGTCACCTTTTGGTCGCGATCAGTCAACCGTGATGGCTGCATGGTCTCGAAACCTGAAAACCTTTAGCATAGCCTACAGGTTGTATTTCTGAAGGGGTTTCATTGTAACTTGGTAGGATGACTCAGTATAATGTCTAGATGAGAACGTTCACATTTGGTTGTGATCGGTCAACCATGATAGCTGCGCGGGGCCTGAAACATGAAAACCTTTAGCACAGTCTACAGATCATATTTATGAAGGGATTTCATTGTAGAATGACTCTGTATAATGTCCAGATGAGGACATCCTATTTTGGTCAGTCAGTCGTGTTAGCCGCAATGGCTCATTACCTAGATTCCTTTAGCACAGTCTTCAGCTTGCATTTATGAAGGGATTTCATTGTAAATTGGTAGGATGACTTGGTATAATGTCTAGATGAGAACATCCTATTTTGGCCTTGATCGGTCAGTCCTGATGGCCTCACGGGCACATGACCTAGATTTGTTTAGCACAGTCTACAATTCATATTTATGAAGTGATTTCTTTGTAACTTGGAAGGATAACTCAGTGTTATGTCTAGATGAGACTCTCCTATTTTGGTCACAATCAGTCAGCCTTTACCGCTGCCTGGTCACTTGACCAAGATTCCATTAGCACTGTTTACAGGTCGTTTTTATGAAGGGATTTCATTGTAACTTTGTAGGATAACTTGGTGTGATATCTAGATAAGACTGTCTTATTTTAATCACCACCGGTCAACCATGCTCGCCGGATTGGCACGTGACCTTTAGCAAAGTCTACAACAAGTCATATTTATGAAGGAATTTCATTGTAACTTGGTAGGATGACTCATTTTGGAATGATTTTACTGTAACTTGTTAACTTTAGTTGACATGCATTAACTATGAGGGCCACACCAACCTAGGCCTCACTTGTTGAAAATCTAGCATGTGGGGTACAGAACATAATATATTCTCAATTATCACAATGTTTGTCTTATTTCATAATCCTTTCAAAAACACTGAACATTATCCTTTTCATCAAACACTACACTCCATCATATTAAACTGCAGTGTCATTGCCACTTTCATTTTTAGCTCACCAACTTTAGTTGTGTGAGTTTATGGCATGGCTCTATCGGTCGGTGTCGGCGTACATGTCCAATAATGTTAAAGCTTCTGTTTAGGTCACTTAGTCGCCCTATTTCCATATCATGGCTTTTATAATGCTGCTATATGATGATTATTATCATTTTACCATGATTTAACCCCTCATACCCTACATTTTACATATTTTTCTTGACATTTTTAGTTGTGTTTAGTTTTCTGTTTAGCTCAGAATTTCATGTTTAACTAAGTGTTTAGGTCAGCTGCCGTGCTCCTTCTCTTCCCATGGCACTTACATTCATCATACATGTTCCTCAGTATCATTGTTCCATGATTAACCCCTCATACTCTGCATTTTAAACATTTATCTTGACATTTTTAGTTGCGTTTAGTTTTCTGTTTAGCTCGGAATTTCATGTTTAACTTAGTGTTTATGTCAGCTGCTGTGCTCCTTCTCTTCCCATGGCTCTTATATTCATCATACATATTCCTCAGTATCATTGTTTCATGATTAACCCCTCATACCCTGCATTTTAAACATTTTTCTTGACATTTTTAGTTGCGTTTAGTTTTCTGTTTAGCTCGGAATTTCATGTTTGACTTAGTGTTTAGGTCAGCTGCTGTGCTCCTTCTCTTCCCATGGCACTTATATTCATCATACATGTTCCTCAGTATCATTGTTCCATGATTAACCCCTCATACCCTGCATTTTGAACATTTTTCTTGACATTTTTAGTTGCGTTTAGTTTTCTGTTTAGCTCAGAATTTCATGTTAACTTAGTGTTTAGGTCAGCTGCTGTGCTCCTTCTCTTCCCATGGCACTTACATTCATCATGCATGTTCCTCAGTATCATTGTTCTATGATTAACCCCTCATACCCTGCATTTTAAACATTTTTCTTGACATTTTTAGTTGCGTTTAGTTTTCTGTTTAGCTCAGAATTTCATGTTTAACTAAGTGTTTAGGTCAACTGTTGTGCACCTTCTCTTCCCATGGCACTTATATTCATCATGCATGTTCCTCAGTATCATTGTTCCATGATTAACCCCTCATACCCTGCATTTTAAACATTTTTCTTGACATTTAACTTTGTGTTTAGGTCAGCTGCTGTGCTCCTTCTCTTCCCATGGCACTTACATTCATTATACATGTTCCTCAGTATCATTGTTCCATGATAAAACCCCTCATACTCTGTATTTTAAACATTTTTCTTGACATTTTTAGTTGCGTTTAGTTTTCTGTTTAGCTCAGAATTTCATGTTTAACTTAGTGTTTATGTCAGTTTCTGTGTTTTACTTTTAAGAGGTTGTGTTTAGTTAGGTAAGCTTTGTCGCATGTTATAAGCCTGTTTGATACAGTTCTTGTGTTTGCCAAAGTTACTATCAAAGAGGAATGTTGGTGAGCTATAGGGTGTTGGCGTCCTTCTTGTTTAAAACTCTTCTCCCGATCTGATGGATGGAATAATTTTATATAATGGAATTCAGTTTCCTTTTGAGGTGTTTAAAGTTTGTTCAAGATAGGTTTGAGGGACAATATTTTAGTTGTTTTGAGAGGGGCAATATTTTCAGTTGTTTTGAGAGGGACAAGATTTCTGACCCACCTGATATTTCTGTTTTCAGAAATGCAGGGCTGATTTAAACCAAATTTGGTATGTTGCATTACTGGGTCATAAGTACTTGATTCTTGCAAAAAAAACCCTTTTCCTCATCCTTGTGGGACTTCCAGGCGCTAAACTTAAAAAAATATATCAAACGTTCATACATGTACATGTATTTTTCAAACCGCATGGAATAGTGAACTTTTATTTGTTATGAATCATCCTTATGACTGGTAGAATCGATTGGGCAGAAGAAATTTCAATCAAGTCAGTCATGTTTTGAGAAATTGAAAAAATTTCCTCCAGAAGCTTTTGATATTTGATATATACTTAGGAGGATCCATTTCTAGTTTTTTTCAAATCAAGTCTCTGGGTTCATATTTGAGCTTTCTGTGGGAGCCCAAGTTGCTGCTTTGTGAAAAAGAGGAATGCTCTTTGAAAATCTTTTTATACCCCGGCAAAACGAAGTTTGCGGCGGAAATATAGAAATGCGGTACGTCCATTTAATTGTTTGTCTGTCTGTTCATTTTTCCATCTATCCATCCGTAACAACTTTAGACCTTCATATCTTAGTCAGTGGATGTTGGATTTAAAAGATCTTTGGTATTCTGATAGACTACCACAGGGGAAAGACTACCACAGGGGAAAGGATATTCACAAGTAACAGGTTTTGTTTCATTTTTTTCTAGAGTTATGGGCCTTTTTCCACTTTTTTCAACTCCCACCCTTCCACTTAGCAACACTTGGCTGTGGATACTGGTGGTGTTGCACCTTGTTCTTTTTCAGATGTGCCACTCAGAAACTCTTGATGTTTGGTATACAGCATCTTTATGGGGGTCAGATTCCTGTTGTTCGAATTGAGTCTGCAAGTTCATACTAAGGATCCGTATCAGAACCCAAATTTAAATTTCGTATGATTTGAGGAAAATTCTTGAAAAATCTTTTTGTTCAGAATGTACCAAGCAAAATCTTTTGATATTTGTTATACAGCATCCAAAGGAAGTTCAGATTTAAATTTGTTCAAATCAAGTCCCTTGGTTCATATTTGGACTCACTGTGGTTACCCAAATTTTAACTTGCTGCAATATGTGGAATATTCTTTGAAAATCACCTTCTTCAGAGCCACCTGTCCGAATCTTTTGATATTTAGGATACAGCATCCTTAACAGGGTGTGATTCAAGTTTGTTCACATCAAGTCCCTGGATTCATATTTGGGCCAAGCCTGAAAATAATTTTCATTGCACTTCCAGACAAAATGTCAGACACCAAATCAATCATGTCTGTCATTTAAGAATGATATCTGACATATTACAAAATGGAGCTTGAGTATTCAAAATAATGTGTTTTAGGTGTACATGTACCTTCATCTTAAAACTAACCAGAATTCATCCAACCATACCTTGTTTGGCAGGGCTCAATGAGCCCTGCCAAACAAGATATGATTGGTTTCATTCTGAATTGGAACTGAATTACCCTTCAGACATAATTTAGATACATGTATGGCTATATCAAATCGTATTTCTTCACATGCTGTTAATACTGATAAGCTGTACAGTCACTTTTTTTGCACTTCTTGACTTGCCAGGACCAGAAATCACAATAATCATTAATTTTAGGCTTGCAAGTTATGTACATGATTTCCAGCATGCATGATGTTCTGATCACTGAACTTCATTGATAATTTTGGCATCAGATATTTTGTTTGATGATTTTAAACCTCATTCAGACATTGGCCTTTTTGTACCTGACATTGTCCTTGTCTGACCACTTATTTTCTGGTATGATTTGGGCTCCTTGTGGGAGCCCAGAGTTTAACTTTCTACTCTATGGGGAATAATTCTTTAACAATCCTCTGATCCACCAGTCAGAATAATGTTATATATGGTAAATAACATCTTTATGGGGTTCAAATTCAAATTTGTTCAAATCAAGTCTCCAAGTTCATATTTGGGCTCCCTAAGGGAGCCTGAATTTAATCTAGTGCAATATGAGTATAATTCTTATTATAAAATCTTCTTATTCAGATATACTAGTCAGAATCTATTAATATTTGGTTAAATCCTTATTGAGATCAGATTCAAGTTTGTTCAGCTCAAGTACATCCTGATCAGGCCTTCAGTCATTTTAACCTTTTTAAATTTATTTCCCTGTATTCATTTGGAAATTACTAATTTTCTGTTTTTTGGAATTATTTGTAATAATACAATTTCCTTGTAGGTAACCTGAGATATTTGACAGAGCTTGATCTCTGAAACCACTGTCTCAGTCACTTGTAAAAAATATAAGTGATCAGTTATTTAAAAAGAAATTCTTAAATCACTGTGGTGAAGAATCAGTGAGCCTATGTTAGGTAAGAGCTCCAGACCTTTGTGGCCTCTTGTTTAACCCTCAAGTCTCCATACAGCCACAAACAGCCCCTTTTATATTGCTCCGGAAAAGTTGTCACAAGTGTATTCTTCCTTGACAACTCTATCCGCACTTCTAGGATGCATGTATCATGGCAGTGTTTTTACATTATGGTTGGCTGTCTGTACAGGCAGCCAAGAATAATGTAGAAATACTGTTAAGTCATCTACAGCTGTGTACATGTATATACGGTAGTTATTAACACAAAATTTACCTGAAGACATTATAGGGTTAATGTTGTATTGATATGTTGTTTTGGGAGCACGGTGGCTCAGTGGTCGACTGTTGGACTTCTATGCTAGAGGTCCCGAGTTCGATCCCCACCCAGGACGTCTCGCGTTGTGTCCATGGGCAAGGCTCTTTATCCCGGTTTCCTACATGGGGGCACGATGATGCTGTGTACTAAGGCGTAATGCGCGTCGATGGTGCACATGTTTCAACTGATGTAACCCTGATTGAGCCGAGCTTGAACAGAGTTAGAATGTTGAGGAGCTGACAGTTACTCATTTATTACTCATTTATGCTCGGTGGTTCTCTTTGGGTACTCTGGCTTCCTCCACCTGTAAAATTGTCATGGAAACGATTTCTACACGATGGCTAATGGTGACCACAACTTGAATATAAAGTCAAGTCCAGCTAATTGTTTGTATACTGATGTTGCTCATTTTAGAGAACTTCCTCCCCAGGCATTGGTGATACAGTTAAAACTAGAAGTCCTGTCATGAAATGCACGCAAATAGCACGTCGATCTGTGCATTAATCTACTCGTTAGGACCATGGTAAGGCTATCAAATTATGTGCATATGGCCTGTGCACAAGCAATGTTTCAGCCAATGGACCTCTGAGTAACCCGGAGGTCCATTGGCAGAAACATTGCCTGTGTTTGCTATGAGTAACCAGGAGAATCTGCCGTGCTTTGGATGCCTTTCGATGTGGCAAGTGCGCACAATTCATATGCGCAACTAAGCTTAGATAAGCGCACATTTCATGACAGGACTTCTAGTTTTAACTGTATCTGCATTGACATTCAGCCAACACTATGTATGCAAACCATCAGTATCCATCTGATGGACTTTCTTCTTATTAGCTAATCACTAGTGGTTCTCGCAATGAACTAGCCTAAACAATAGATCAATGATCACAAAATCACCCCAGTTTATAATGAAATTTACAAAACAAGTTTAGTATACTGGGTCTGGACCAAGCCTTTTGTGAGGTTCAGGCCTAATTTACTAGGGGAGATTCTTAAATTTCTCCTCGTCTGAACCCCTGAAAGTGAAGCAGTGCTGTTTGCTGTGGTAAACAAGCTCTGCTTCACTGGTAAAATACTACCCGGTCACCAATACCTGTAGTGGAAGTCCTCTAAAATGGGCAGTGTGGGTACAAGTGATTGGCTGAACTTGACTTCATATCCATGTTGCGGTCACAATTAGCCATCGTGCATAACTATGTGACCTTTATAACAAATGAATAAACTAAATGGTGTCATTTGTGTGCAAAGCACACTTTTCTATATCCCCGCATTTGATATCTTGATTATTGGTTAATGCTTAATACAGACAGAAATGAAAAAATACTGCATGGCACATTAAATTGATTGATAAACAACAATATTATTTCTTTCCTGCTGAAGATTCTCCATCCGAGAATGGATTCTCCATCTAACATGATGTATAAAGAATATTATATTTGTGTACAAATTTTGTTCAAAGTACATCAATGGATAAATGCTAAGGTTCAAACTAACTGTAGGTTCAATAATAATTTAACCCTTTACCCAACGAATCACCCACATCCGCCCGCGTAATATGCAAATTCAGCAGTTGAAAAATATTATTTTTCAAAAACTTTCAACAAAACCATATCATGTGACCCCTCGTTGGAATGAGCTCATCGAGCTCATTCCAACGAGGTGTCACATGACATGGTTTTGTTGAAATTTTTTGAAAAATTTGAGAAAATGATATTTAAAATAATAAAATTTTGATGTCGTCTGCGTTGGGTAAAGGGTTAAGTGTAATATCTGAAAAATGCATCGTATTTCAAATATGATAGTAAGTAACAAACAAATAACATTACTAAATAATGGAATTAGTGTATCAATTTATCTTAATTAATTAGCGACATTTCATATTATTATACATCCAACAGAATCAACCAGTTAGAGTGTAAAATTATTGTCACATGAATTTAAAACCCCAAGGAGCCTTTTGCCAAAAACTGATTCTCTAACAACAAAAGTGGTACTACAGGTGCCACATGGGGCCAACTCTAACAACAAAAGTGGTGCTACGGGTGCTACATGGGGCCAAATCATAAATCTGAAACCTTTATGCACATCTAGACACCCTACCGGAACATATGAACAGCATTTCCACATTTCAAATTAAAACTCCTAGGAGCTTTCGTCAGAAACTGATTCTCTTAATGACAAAAGTGGCGATATGGACACCACGTGGCGATGAATTAAAAATCCCAAACCTTTATGCATATCTACACATCCTACTGGAATGTATGAACACTTTCAATGTTTCGAATTAAAACCTCCAGGAGCCTTTGGCTGGAAACCGATTCTCTAATGACAGAAGTGGTGCTACAGATGCCAAACAGGGCTGAATAAAAAATCCGAAACCTTTTTGCACATCTAGCGATCCTACTAGAACATATGAACATACTTTCAATATTTCGAATTAAAACCCATAAGAACCTTTCACTAGAAACTGATTCTCCAACTATATAATGGGGCCAAATAAAAAATCTGAAACCTTTATGCACATCTAGATACCCTACCAGAATATATGAACAAACTTTCAACATTTTGAATTAAAACCCCTGGGAGCCTTCCACCAGAAACTGATTTTCTAACAAAAAAAGTGGTTCCACTGGAACCACTTGGGGCCAAATGAAAATTCCAAAACATTTATGCACATCTACATATGCTATCTAAACACCTTAGCATAGTTTAAATGTTTCGAATTACATACTTTTGGTGATATGAAGATCAGACGGGATGGATGGGACGGGGCGGACGAAGATCACCACAATATCCCAATTTTTTTTCCAAAAATGCGTGGATAATAAATAGATGCCTGTCCTTGGGAAATTCTCTCAGTTTCAAGTGCTACTAGTTTGTAATACATGTATACAGCATCAGAGATAATTAAAATAATTTTAAATGAAGATATGAGTCGCCCACTAATTAGAGTCAGTTACATGTAATTAATATGTTAGTAAAACATGGGCATGTACAATGTAAGCTTGTTAATCGAATAGCACTTTGCTCGTGAAAATTATTCATTTAACAGGAGTATTTAATTAACAGGGATTTGGTCACTTTCCTGTTTCTTTTCAACCTACTCACAATTGTTTACAATTGGCTGTAACATAAGTGCAAGCCCTACTTCGGAACTAACTCAAGCTTTTAGAATCTTTTCCAAACGAGTTGGAAAAGTACTAGAGTGCAAAAGCACGAAAAAGATCGAAAAAAAGGGTCGAGCGAGACCAGCGCTCGAAATTACAGGTACTCTCTCTGCACACCTCTTGCGTTTACCGAGCGCATGCGCAACAACCGTGACGTCAATTCCTTTATGCATATCTACACATCCTACTGGAATGTATGAACACTTTCAATGTTTCGAATTAAAACCTCCAGGAGCCTTTGGCTGGAAACCGATTCTCTAATGACAGAAGTGGTGCTACAGATGCCACACAGGGCTGAATAAAAAATCCGAAACCTTTTTGCACATCTAGCGATCCTACTAGAACATATGAACATACTTTCAATATTTCGAATTAAAACCCATAAGAACCTTTCACTAGAAACTGATTCTCCAACTATATAATGGGGCCAAATAAAAAATCTGAAACCTTTATGCACATCTAGATACCCTACCAGAATATATGAACAAACTTTCAACATTTTGAATTAAAACCCCTGGGAGCCTTCCACCAGAAACTGATTTTCTAACAATAAAAGTGGTTCCACTGGAACCACTTGGGGCCAAATGAAAATTCCAAAACATTTATGCACATCTACATATGCTATCTAAACACCTTAGCATAGTTTAAATGTTTCGAATTACATACTTTTGGTGATATGAAGATCAGACGGGATGGATGGGACGGGGCGGACGAAGATCACCACAATATCCCAATTTTTTTTCCAAAAATGCGTGGATAATAAATAGATGCCTGTCCTTGGGAAATTCTCTCAGTTTCAAGTGCTACTAGTTTGTAATACATGTATACAGCATCAGAGATAATTTTAAATGAAGATATGAGTCGCCCACTAATTAGAGTCAGTTACATGTAATTAATATGTTAGTAAAACATGGGCATGTACAATGTAAGCCTGTTAATCGAATAGCACTTTGCTCGTGAAAATTATTCATTTAACAGGAGTATTTAATTAACAGGGATTTGGTCACTTTCCTGTTTCTTTTCAACCTACTCACAATTGTTTACAATTGGCTGTAACATAAGTGCAAGCCCTACTTCGGAACTAACTCAAGCTTTTAGAATCTTTTCCAAACGAGTTGGAAAAGTACTAGAGTGCAAAAGCACGAAAAAGATCGAAAAAAAGGGTCGAGCGAGACCAGCGCTCGAAATTACAGGTACTCTCTCTGCACACCTCTTGCGTTTACCGAGCGCATGCGCAACAACCGTGACGTCAATTCCTTTATTTTCCGCCATTGTTCATGGTCGGAAATTTTTGTGACTCGTGCTGTTTATGCTATTAATTCTTCGTGAACAACTTATTAATCATCTTTAGTGTGCTACTGGATTGTATCCTTTTTCAAGCTACCAAATTATTATTCTCATTTAATGTTAATTTGTATTATTATTGCTGTTCTTTTCACACTTTATCTTGCCTTTCCCCCACGTGTGAACACGACCTTCGTTCTGTTTTCCGTCGGCGGGAAGCTTGATTATTGTATTTATATTATGCCTAAGACTATTCCTTGTACCTCTTGTTTGCAGGTGAAACATGTGGACGATTCCCATACCACATGTGTCACTTGCAACAATTGCACTCAGGCCCAATCATGTGGTATCTGTGGGGTTTGGTCCTCTAAATTTTGGGCTTCTGTTAACAAGGTGGTTCTTTCCAGAGCTAGAACCCCTCGTTCTCGGGGTAAGGGTAGCCGTGCCGTTGCAGACATTTCTGCTGGTGCACGTGGTGACTCTGTCACACAGGATTCGGATCTGACTTCTGTGGCGAGCTCCTCTGCAACTGTTGGCGGTGTTTGTTCAGTGATTCCTGATGAGGAGACCGCGGTCTCTTTGTCTTCGGATGTCACTATTGAGGCGTCTGTTTTCGTTGAGAGCTTTTCCGAGGTCAGCTCGGTAACCCTCTCCGATCTGCCTCCTACACCGTCGACCGTTGTTGAGGGGGTTGCTACTCCAGATCCTATTCTGTCTGATGGTGGCTCTTCCATCTCCTCTGGGGATGGTCTACAGTCTCGGGGGACCGAGGCTGTATCTGCTGGTGTGTCTGTGTGTTCTCAGCCTCCCCCAGCCTCGCGGCGAGGCTGTGCGGGTTTTCTGTCTGCTCCGTCTCATCTGGCTAGGTTTGCTCCTAGTCGGTTGAGCCGGCTGGTCGCTTCGGCAGCGATTCCTCGTCCCTCGAGTGAATCGTTTATTGTTCCACCTTCGCCTGCTAGTGTGCCGGCTAGCGGGATGGTGTTGGGACGTTGGCATCCAGGGCCTGCTGTTCGGCAGCGGTCAGTGACAGCCCCGGTTAGCTGTCACTCTCGGAACCTTCCTCCAGTGATTCCTCACTGTGTTCCGAGTCTGGGTGTCGATCGATGCTTGCCGTCGGTCTCAGAGGATAGGCAGTTGGGGCCGTCTGCTGCGCAGAGGTCAATGACAGGTTCCTGTCATTCTTGGGACAATCCTCCGGTGTCTTCTCACCGTGTCCTAGGTCCAGCTACCGATCGACGTGCGCCGTCGGTCCCTTTCGAGGATTTGCAGGCAGGGCCTTCTGTTTCGCAGAGGCCAGTGATGGCTCCTGGGCGTCACAATCGGGACTATCCTCCGGTGTCTTCTCACCGTGCTCCTATTCTGTCTGCCGATCGACGTTCGCCGTCGGTCTCTTCTGAGGATTTGGGTTCTTCTACCAGAAGGGTCCATTGGGAGGACACTCCGTCGGGCGATTCTGCTGCGACGGATTCTCAGGGTGACCTGCGCCAGGCCGTTTTGGCGCTCACCCGGTTGCTTTCTGGCAACCCTCAAGTTGGCCTCCCTGTGCCTCCTGAGGCACAACCTCCTTTGGTCGGTCGCCGAGATGTCTCGCCTGGCCCCTTGGATACTGCACAGTATTCACAGGAGGTTTCTGCTGGTCAGCCCGAGTTGGGCTACGTCTCCTCTGCTACGGAGGATGACGAGTATCTTGAAGGTGATGGTCCCCCCTCGTCAGTCTTGGGGCAGGCTTTGGATTTCGTCTTTGGCTTATGGCCGGACGTTCTACCTTCCGACCAGCCTTCTGTGACCGTCCGGCCGCGGTCCACTGTGGAGCGCTGTAACCCTGTTGAGCCTTCTAGCTCCGGGGCTTTGCGTCCTCTGCAATTGGCTCAGGTGGTTGAGTCCTTCCAGGGCTTAGACGCCAAAATGCGTTCTAAGGCCCTCAAGGGTTCCTTCTTTTCTAGAGCTGATGCCTTTCTGCCTCCATCGCGGTTTCGTGTTTACGATTCCGTCTCTCCACCAGTCTTCCAAGGGATGACTACTGTGGATGAGGATTCTTCTTCCCTCGGGTTGACTAAGCCTAAGTCGGCAGTTCTCCCGATGTCGGTAGTTGAGTCTATGGTGGGCCTGTCCCGAGAGATGCTGGGTATGTTATCTCTCGCGGACCATGTCGTCGCTGCTCTGGCTGAATATTTTCCACCAGGGGAGTTTGATGACGCTCAGGCGCCTTTTCGCGTTTTGTCACAGGCTCTTATGAACTTGACTCACGCTCACGCCTGTAACACAGCCAATTTGGAGCTGGCACGCCGGGATGCGGTTTTGGATTCTTTACCATCCTTTCCTTCTGAGCAACGTGCTGTTCTGAGGTCTGCCTCTTTGGTAGGACCTCAGTTGTTCCATGGTTCCGTGGAACCTGTTCATGGCGAAGTTCTTCGTCATTCGAAGGACCAGCTTTTGCTGAGACAGCTTGACCCACCTGCTGCTGCGGGTGGGGGTCGTTCCAGGCCCGCCAAGCGTGCTGCTGCGTCTGCCTCGTCGGCGACGTCGGCTACGCCTTCGGCTCCGTCTGCTCCTTCTGCTCATAAGAAGCGCCGACGTGGCCAGGCCCGCTGGCAGCCTCAGGCTGGAAAGTCTCAGGACTCTGTCACTTCCCGAGGTGGTTTCTCCTCTCGGGGGCCTCGTCGAGGCCGCAAGTGAAGGTTCTCACCTCGATTCGCCTCCAGTCGGAGGAAGGCTGTCGCTGTTTTACGACCGTTGGACAGAGATAACGTCGGACTCTTGGGTCCTCGACGTCATTCATTCCGGTCTGCGACTGTCCTTCCATCGGCACCCCAGTTTATCTCGGGTGCCCCTTCCGACTCAGGTCCCTTCAGATTCTCTGCGTCGGGACCTCCTGGTGCAGGAGATCGACAATCTCCTCACCAAAGGGGCGATCGAGGTGGTCAGGAACACCCTTTCACCGGGGTTTTACTCGAGACTTTTCTTGGTGCCGAAGAAAAACGGCCAATTTCGTCCTGTCATCGATCTGAGTACCCTGAACGAGTACATAATTGCTCCTCGTTTCAGTATGGAGACTTTCCGGTCGGTTCGACGTTCAGTTCATCAGGGCGATTTTGCGGCCAGTATCGACCTGAAGGATGCCTACTTCCATGTACCCATTCATCAGGCGTCACGGAAATACCTTCGGTTCTCGTTTCGGGATCGAGTTTTTCAATTCAGAGCTCTCCCGTTCGGTTTGAACCTGGCTCCTTGGGCCTTCACCCGACTGATGTCACATGTGCTTGCTTTCCATCGCACTCAGTCGGCGGTGACTTCGTCCGCCCACCTAGACGACATCCTCCAACGGCACCACGATGCTGCTGTTCTGGAGTTCGATGTCCGGCAGTTTCTTTGCCTGCTAGCGTCGCTGGGTTTCAGAGTCAATCGCGAGAAGTCGGATCTTCTTCCTTCTCAGCGATTCCGTCATTTGGGGATGGATTTCGACACTCTTCACAATGTAGTGTCGGTCCCCCAGGCTCGGGCGACGATTCTTTCCGCCTTGACTCGGGACCTGCTTCAATCTTCCTCGGTCTCGGCCAGGACTTTCCTTCGGATGCTGGGCCTTTGCGGTTCGGTGACCGATCTCATTCCGCTCGGTCGCTTGTTTGTCCGACCTCTCCAACACTTCCTGTTGGATCATTGGCGTCCGAATGTAGATCCGCTGGACCTGGAACTCACTATTCCTCGGTCTCTGCTTTGTCACCTCCGCCCTTGGGCAGATATTCCCTGGCTGACACAGGGTGTTCCGTTGGATCTTCCTTTGGCCGATCGCATCCTTACTGCGGATGCCAGCGATCGGGGCTGGGGTGCGACATTGGACCCTCTCGGTCTGTCTACTCACGGAGAGTGGGACAGCGAGCAGGTGGGCCTTCATATCAACCAGAAGGAGCTCCTTGCTCTTCTGTTGAGTTTTCGGCTTTGGATCCCTCATCTGTCGGACCATGTTGTCCTACTTCTTTCGGACAATTCGACAGTAGTGGCCTACATACGGAATCAGGGAGGCACTCATTCGATTCCCATGTATCGGCTGTCTCGGGATCTTCTTCTGTTGGCGCGGGATGTGAACGCTCGGGTGTCCATTCGACACATTCCCGGGCGTCTCAACGTCCTAGCAGACTCCCTGTCCCGACGCGACAGTGTCCTTCCAACCGAATGGATGCTACATCGGTCGGTGTTTCAGGCGATTTGCGAGCAGTGGGGTCGTCCTCAGGTCGACCTTTTCGCTACTCGCTGGAATCATCAGGTAGAGACTTTTGTCTCCCCTTGTCCAGATCCTCTGGCATTTGCAGTAGACGCTGTCTCTGGACTGGACAGGCTGGGTCGGCTATGCCTTTCCTCCTGCACCGATTCTTCCTCAAGTTTTAGCGAAGATTCGTGCTTGCAGTTGCAGGATCATTCTGATCACACCCCTGTCTCCACAGAGGGTGTGGATCAATCTGCTGCGGCCTCTATTGGCCGATCGACCGATTCGTCTACCTCTACGTCGCGATCTTCTTTCACAGGGTCGTCCCAGGAAGTATCACAACAACCTGGCGAGCCTGTCCCTTCACGCCTGTCTTTTATCAGGTCCAGTCTCCGACGTAGAAGTTTTTCGAGACGATCAGTGGAGTGCATTTCTGCATCGCGGCGACCTTCCACTGGAATGACTTATGCCGCCAAGTGGAAGGTTTTCTGCCGCTGGTGTTCAGATCACAATGTGAATTACCGTGATCCGTCTATCGCTCAAATTGCGGATTTTCTGGTTTTTCTTTTTGACTCCAAGGGCCTCCAGCCTATTACGATTAAGGGCTATTGGTCTATGCTGTCTGATACTTTCTCTTATGTGGGAAAGCGGTGTATCGGTCGTAATCTTTTCCTCTCCAAACTTATTCGGCACTTTTCTTTGAAGAGGCCTCGAGTTTTGCGTCTTACACCCAAGTGGAACTTGGCATGGATGTTGCACTGTTTGGAGGGGGCGCCTTTCGAGCCTTTATCTGAGACCGACATGCGTTTTCTCACCTATAAGACGGCTTTTCTTCTAGCGTTTGCTTCTGCTCGTCGAGTCAGTGAGCTTCATGCGCTATCTGTTGATTCTGCCTTCTTCCGAAATGAGGCTAACAGTGTCACATTCACTACTGATTGCTCTTTTCTGGCTAAGAATCAACTCCCCGATTCGGTACCTCCTCCCATCTACATTCGGGCTCTCCCTGCTGTAGATGGACGGAGGCCTCTTCTTTGTCCTGTTCGTGCGGTCAAGACTTACATTACTCGCACTCAGTTCATTAGGAGGGATCGGAAGAGATTCTTTCTGTCTCTCATTCCTAAGCGGCAGTCTATCTCTTCCCATTCTATTTCCAGGTGGATCTGTCTTGCAATCAAGCTGGCTTATTCTCGCTTGTCTGCATCGGATCTTGTTTCGAACCGGCTTAATGCTCACGAGGTTCGTGCCATTTCTACATCCTGGGCGTTCTCCAATTCTGTTTCGCTCCGTGATGTTATGAATGCGGCTTACTGGAGGAATGCTTCTACCTTCTCCTCCTTTTATCTCCGCCACCTTCAGCAGCAATCTGAGGACCTTTATTCTTTAGGCCCTCTCGTTGCTGCTCAGGCTGTTGTGCACCCTCGTTAAATTGTTTTTGTCGAGGTTGCGCTTCTCTCAGCCTTGTTCTTTTCAGGTGCCTTCTCTCTTTCTTCATTACAGGTTTTAGTTTTTGTTCTCTGCCATCCTTGCTTTCGTTCTGCTACTCTTGTTGGTATTGGTTATGTGAT
Source organism: Pictodentalium vernedei (assembly GCA_031216915.1). NCBI lineage: Eukaryota > Metazoa > Mollusca > Scaphopoda > Dentaliida > Dentaliidae > Pictodentalium > Pictodentalium vernedei. The sequence continues at coordinate 78,207,183 of CM062292.1, read as the reverse complement.
TCACCTCCTCCTATTGTTTATTCAGCCAATTGTAAACAATTGTGAGTAGGTTGAAAAGAAATTAAAATTTTTTAGTAAATTTTGTTTCTTAACATACCTACCACAATTGTTTACCGGAGGCCCACCCTCCTTGGGGATATCTTTGATATCGATGCCTCCCCGCTAAATCACAAACTTCTCGTTGGCGGAAATACGGAATTGACGTCACGGTTGTTGCGCATGCGCTCGGTAAACGCAAGAGGTGTGCAGAGAGAGTACCTGTAATTTCGAGCGCTGGTCTCGCTCGACCCTTTTTTTCGATCTTTTTCGTGCTTTTGCACTCTAGTACTTTTCCAACTCGTTTGGAAAAGATTCTAAAAGCTTGAGTTAGTTCCGAAGTAGGGCTTGCACTTATGTTACAGCCAATTGTAAACAATTGTGGTAGGTATGTTAAGAAACAAAATTTACTAAAATATTTTAATATTCGGAAGATAAATTGAGAATTTATTCTATTACATCCTGTTTGACAGAGCTCTGTCAAACAAGATACAGTTAAAAGTAGAAGTCCTGTCACGAATAGCGCGCTTATCTAGGCTTAATTGTGCATTGGAATTGCACGCAATTGCCATATCGAATGGCATCCAAAGCACGGCAGGTTCTCTTGGTTACTCATAGCAAACACATGCAATGTTTCTGCCAATGGACCTCCGGGTTACCCGGAGGTCCATTGGCTGAAACATTGCTTGTGCACAAGCCATATGTACAGAATTTGATAGCTTTACTTAGGCCATAACGCGTACATTAACGCGCATATCAACGTGCTATTTGTGCGCATTTCATGACAGGACTTCTAGTTTTAACTGTATAACAGATTAAATGCCAGTATTAGTTGTACTTATTCCGATGCCAAGGTAGTCTGTCAGCATGGGGAATTGGATGATTGTTAGAAATTTCTCGACATACATGTATTACAAGATTTTGTATTCTGTTAACAATAGTAAACTCTATGTACTGAATGTATGGTAAATGATTTTGTGTTTGGAAGTTTTACCACTTTTGTGACCAGAGTACTGTATCTGTCTTCTCTAAACTACTCTAAAACTTTTTGTACCACAGTGACGGCTCGATATCAAATGAGCATAGAATGTAAAGCGAGCATGCATTTTCAACATTTCTTAAGATTGAAGTTTCTTTCTTATGTATTTATATGGAGTGGGTACTTCAGTTTGTGTTTAATTCATTGTATTAAAACATGATTAGTTCGTTTTAACTCTCTGCACTCTGATGTCAAAGTGGCAAAGTTTTCAGCAGCAGATATTTCCCATAATGCAGTTTGATATTTAACCTAATATACCTTGTTTGACAGAGCTCAGTGAGCTCTGTCAAACAAGATATAATTGGTTAAATTCATAGTTAAACAAGAGAAAAACAGAGTGATTGGAGAAAATTCTGATTCACTGCCCATGTGCGACGTGTTAATTTGAAAAAATACTTAAGTACATAAATTACATGTATATGCATATGTATATTCTTATAACTGAATGTTTGTTAAGATACTGTGGTACATGTATGTTGATGATTGCTTTGGAAAATCATGTATAAAATCCCAACCTATTCCCTTCTTATTAGGCTGATCAAATGCTGTTTGTGACACACTGTTGAAAAGATGACAGAAAGCCCTTTCCAACAGTGTCACAGATAACAGCATTTCATCAGTAGTGGTCGTGACTCTGTTGCAAACATCTAAACAATTTTTCAAACGTTGGCTGTTTGGGTAATAGAAAGATAAAAAGTCCCAAACTTTATACCACTGTGACCGAAGGAACAATTCAAATTTCACTGACACTGCTTGAAAATTAAACATACAATTAAAATTCAATTGGCAACTTCTCCACATTCAATCTTCTTCAAAGCCCTCTATCTATACATAATGGTTGATGACCAATCGGGCACTCTACCGTCCTATAGTTCTATGGACATCATAACATTGATACCTCCTTTTAACCCCCCTCCCCCCCCCAAAGGGGAATACATTATTTACGGACATTATTACTCCTTTGTCCTTTTATAAAATCTCTGACGCCTCCAATATCAACAAACATAAAATTATTGTTGACTGGACATGCTACACTACGCTGCATGTGATGGTTACATGAATCCCCCAGGTCCGAGGAACTGTGTCTCAAGATCACTCACGAATTGTCGACGATTACATGAATCGTCCAGGTCCGAGGAACTGTGTCTCAAGATCACTCACAAATTTCCGCCGATTGTCGGAGAGTATTTCTGTGATCTGTATCCGTCATTTGATTAAAAACTCGGACAGTCCGAGACAAATGGATTTTTGACTTGATTGGTTTCGCAGACTGTACTGCAAAACAGATTACGTGATATTTGTTGTACAGTATGTGTAAACGCTTCACAATTGTTGCCGACAGATTTGAACGACAACCTTTTCTAAGAATCAGGAATAATTTTTCTCGAAGTTGTGAAAAGAAATTCTGCATGTGGTGATTGAAAAATTCAAGACGAATTGTCAGTGTAATGTATTGCTCATAAATGTTATTTTCAAGGTGAAATTGTAGACAAAATATAATGTGTACGTGTCTATAAGACTGCATTGTTTTCTTTAGATAGAGTTAATTTACAGGAGTTAATTACCATTAATCCTTCATATAATTATCTCCGAGATTACGCAACATGAGCTGATCCTTTCCTCTTGAAATGTCTCATTGGATTTAATTGGATTTAATTATTGCTAACACAGTCGGCATAATATCGGGCAGGTTTAATTCTTTTCTCTTAATTCGGACCTGGGTGATTCATGTAATTGTCGCCTGCAGTGTAGTGTATACCAACACAATGGGGCCCTGCGAATCACCTGGGTGATTCATGTAATTGTCGCCTGCAGTGTAGTGTATACCAACACAGTAGGGCCCTGCGAATCGGGAAATTTGTGTTCGAATCAAATCTCAAATCGAATTGGGACTGATGTCAACATCGAATCGAATCTCGAATCGAATTGGGATAATCTCAAGAAATAACTATAACTTGCATTATCTTGTGCAGAAATGTCTGGAAAGCACTGCGAGAAGAGATCGTTGACATAACTTGATAACTTGGCATTGTTATACCCCCGCAAACAAAGTTTGGGGGGTATATAGAAATCACCCTGTCCGTCTGTCTGTCCATCTGTCCATCCGTCTGTCCATCTGTCCATCCTTATAAGCGCAACTCCTTCTAAACCGTTTGAAGAATTTTTGTGAAACTTTACACAATGGAAGAACTCCATATGAAGCAATATAATTCCGTTCTGACATTTCCAAGGGGAGATAATCTAACTTATACATTTCAGGTGCGGGGTGTATCACTTTGTGAGCTTGCTCACAGTACCTCTAGTTTTAATTTTCTTTCTCGTTGAATGGCCATTCAGATGTTCACTTGGCCCGACAATAAATTCAAGACATAAATATGGACAGAAATTAAGGTGTTACTGACCAGAGACATTTGAGACAAACCACTAAATTGAAACATGAGAATTAAAAGCACAAATGTAATACAAGTGGCACATTAATTCACATGGGTTGAAGTCGGCTACAGCCGCAAACTTCACGTACGTTAGCGTGGCTAAATACATGTATATCTAAAAGGAACCTCATTATTGTAATGTTTGGTTGTTTTTGTATTATCAGGATTCGGGTCTTGTAGATTTCGGTCAGTTCTCAACTCAATAACTCAGACTTCCTCAGTATACATCAAAAGCAGCGAAGACGTTAAACTGTGTTAGTTTCTGCATTAGTTAACTTGAATATTGACGCAGTGCTCATTCACACAAATTGCTTTTACTTCATTCCAACTTCCAAGTACCAATGCCGAACAATGCAAAGAAACTAAAGAGGTTTTCCTTCAACAGTTTTCTAACATAATAATGGGAGCGCTCCAGGCGACATGCCCCCATTATTGTGTTAGAAGATTCTGGGACTGGGAGCAGGCCTTAGGTCCATAGCTGGATATTTCGGTTGTATAGATGGGGCGTGAACAGGTTACAAGTTAAAACAGCTCTAATATGCAAAGTCACAAAATGAACGTTTAATTTCCCATTCTAAAAACTCAAAATGTACATTGTCGAACACTGATTCGTTTTCCTCGAAGCTTCGTTTGACTAACGGATCGGCACACTATTCGAGATCGATATACAAATACCAAAGCAATGTCGACATCGAATCCAATACTCGAAGCTTCGCAGGGCCCTACAGTACAAGCGATTTTCACATGACTCAGAAGCCAACATACAGGCTTTTTATAAAGAACGAACAAACTGTCACACCTCGAGTGATTCAGCCTGGCCAAAATCAATTGGTCATTTGCCAAGTCACTGGCCTGTGTTCAACACACTGTTCAATTAGTCATTCGCCAGGTCATTCGCCAGGTCATTCACCAGGTCAACCGCCCAGTCACCCGCCAAGTACTTCACCAAATAATTTATTATAAAAGGTCGGCATCAACATTCTTAATCTGCCTCTGACGAAGTTCAAAAGTGTATGAAACCAGTTAGGCGATTTCCAGGTTAATGGATACCCAGGTCCTCTCTGACTCTTGCAGTCAGTTTCTTCTAATCTGTAATAGAAAGTTAATTTATTTTGAATGAATATTTCCTTTAAAAGGACTGGAGTGGCTCTGGGGTTAGAACATTGGAATTTAAACCAAAAGGCTGATGATTCGATCTGGACCAGTAGTAACTGCATTGTGTCCTTGGGCGTGACACCTACAGTTGAAACTAGAAGTCCTGTCACAATTAATGCAGAAAATGCTCATAAGTTAATATGCTGCAGAAGAATGAAGTAGGCTGAAATACACAAGAACGTTTGTGCTGTGCAATGCAAAATATATAGAGATTATTACCATTATGTGGATGTACAAAATATGTATCCGAGTCGAGCTCCAGGTTCTAATAGCAGATCACGACGAGTTGAAGACGAGTCGTGATCTACCCTTAGAACCCAGAGCGAGACTCGGATACATATTTTGTACATCCACATAATGGTAATAATCATTTTATCTTACAATATATTGGGGATAAGTCAAGAATGTAGACGAATATATAACAAACTATTTATTCGTACGGATGAACAAAAAGAAAAAAAATGGAACTCACGCGAAAGGAACGTGCTTGTATCCAACCCCCTGATACAAACATCTGTATCAGGGGGTCGGATACACTACAGTTGCGGAGTTAATACAGACAAAATACATGTTGATTGTAAGATAAAATGCGCTATTAGTGAGGTCGGTAGTGAAATCACGAACTGAACCAATCAAGCAGAAAGAAAATATTGAGACTGTAGTATGTGGAGGGTGAATTACTATTACATAGCTGTGGGATAAATTCTTCACTCAGTAATTATTTACAGTTCCTGAGGACAAGACACCAGATGCACTTACAAACTTTCCTCACGTGGACCACTGGGTTGCACCCAGTGGTCCACGTGATGAAAGTTTGCATGTGTTTCTCATGCTGTTAAGAACAATTTTAAATACTTCTCGAGTGGAGAATATATGGTGCTGCGATTAAGTAGTAATCCATCCTCTTCATTCTGTATTTGCATTTAAGTTTTAATATCTGTTTATGTCATTACATATACATGTATCCCAGCAGAGGTTAGGAATGCTGTTAATGATCTCTGTTTACTGGTATAGAATTCTTGGGCACACTGGGGGACACGGTGGCGTTGCGGTAACTGGTTCTCGTCAGATCACCGAAGTTAAGCAACATCAAGCCCGGTTAATCCTTGGATAAGTGACTGTCTGAGTGATCAATTCGGACTCCTGCATTGTGTCCTTGGGCAAGGCACTTAACCCCAATTGTCCACATGGGGGCACGATAACGCCATGTACTAAGGTGTACTGCACGTCAATGGTACTCATGTCTTCAACCAATCTAACACTTCTGTGCTGCAGTGCGGAGTTATGATGTTGGAGAGCTGGCAGCTGCTCGTCGTCGCTCGGTGGTTCCCTCCAGGTATCCCGCTTTCCTCCTACCGTAAAACTGTCACGGTCATGATTAGCCATTGTGCATAAGTATATGACCTTAAACACCAATAAAATAAATAAATAAATTGGGCACACTGTTTTTCTATGGGAATTGAGTTACTCATTATAATGGGGCAGTTTCAGCTTGATAGGGGCAAAAAGTACTACTTAAGGACTAGTGCATGGCTTGGAGTTGACTACGCACGTATAGTGCCCAGTGAGGTGGTGTAGTTCCCGACACGAAGCGGAGGGAACTACACCACCTCACTGGGCACTATATGGGTGTAGTCAACGACAAGCCATGCACTAGTCCTTATATTATATCGAACAACACGAAAATGCAAATTAATCAAATAATCTACAACCCAAATTGTAAACATGTAATGATGTTTTTGTTTTTAACAATAAAGGAGGAATGAGAATAATGTGTGGATATTGATAATTGTTTGACGCAATGATACTACTCCTGGGCCCTGCCAATGTCTCAGTCCGGGTTCTAAGGATAGATCACGACTCATCTTCGACTAGTCGTGATCTGCCCTTAGAACCCGGAGCTTGACTCGGATACATATTTTGTGCATCCACATAATGGTAATAATCTCTATTTATCGGAACGTATCTCCTCAGAAAACTTTGCGGCTATTCTTGCGACACTAAAAAAACGAAGTGTATATTGTTTATGTAAATCGAATTGTCTAATTGGTGGCCGGGATTTTCTGCCACCATTTTGGATAAATCGTTGCTTTGTACGTTTTTGTAACCAGAAAATGCATATAGTGCCTGTGCTAAAAATAGAAAACATATAGTGCCCGCATGTAGTGACCCTTCAGCTCTGTGCTGGACAACTACATGAAATAGGGTATCACTTTTCAGCCAATCAGAATGCAAGGAAGTCACGTGTGGTATAATATTTCAAAATAGTGCACAATACAGTGACAGGACTTCGAGTTTCAACTGTAATCCCAGTGGCACTTTGTACATATACTCGGTCATACTGCACATCGATGTTCTACAGTACAGTCACTGTAATTCACACATGGGCAGTGATGTCCTCACATGCATTTTCCAGGTAAGAAAAATCATCATCAGCAAAATTTTAATAAACCTTTTACCCAATGTAACAGCCAAAACCGTCCAGTGCTATTCACAAAAATCACCAATAAATGTTCATTATTTTTTCATTTTTTGTCTCAAAAACATAGGTTATAACCCCTCTTTGGAACGAGCTCGTCAAGCTCATTCCAATGAGGGGTCATAACCTATGTTTTTGAGACAAAAAATGAAAAAAATTAGTTATTCAAGAATTTTGTTTGCAAGTGTTGTCTGCTTTTCATGTTAGGTAAAGGGTTAATGAAGCCCCGGGTACAACCCAGTGAAGCACCAGGTACAACCCGGTGCTTCATTAATTAAATATTTGATGATCATTCCTATAATTAGTGTTTGGAATCTAATTTCATTGCGTCCCTGAAAATATTGCCCAGCCATGGAAAGTGACCGGTTCATGGCGGCCGCACCGTACTTGCCTTCAACCACTGCTAACTCTGCTTGTGCAGAGTTAGTAAGTTGGAGATTCTGACAGTTACTCACCACTGCTCTGTGGTTCTTTCTGGTTACCTCCACCCTCAAAACTGCAACATGATGTGACCCTGGCAGTTGAAAATTTCATTAAACTCCAATAAACAAGCAAACAAACAGTCAAATCTGCTAGTGTTACAGCATTTATTCTTCATGCTATTTAAAACAAAACTGGAGGGTACTTCAGTTGTTATAAATTCCCACACTATAAGTTACATGGCCTGCAGCTGGCTTTATAAATTTAAAGACAAGGTGATGAGAGTTCATTTCAGGTGAGGCAAAGTAACATATTTATTTTGTCGAAAGTCCATGTAAATCAAGGGATTAATAAATTTTAATGACAACAAAGAATGACCAGATGTCAGTTCTGGAAATGAGACGGGTGCGAGTGCAATTGCTCCTGTCAGCACCCATGTTTTCTATTTTATGAGAGCTAAAAAATGCACACGTTGAAAAATATTGTGGAGCATTAATATACTGTGAGGGCATATAAATGTGTGTTGTTTTGAGAAAGCAGCACTCTGTGGCCAGGGCAAGTTACTGTCCTAATTCATCAATTCCTTATAGATTTAAACATTTGAACACCAGTGGTATCTTCCATGCCAGTTCAATGGCAGCAATTAGAAAAGTCCATATTCATTATTTGGGGTAGACCAATCAATATTTTCAACGTGCAGCCTCAGGGCTGCACATTGAAAATATTGATTGGTCTTCCCCAAACATTTACTGAACAGCCATCCTATTTAATTACATTATGACATATCATGTTCCTGGCTGGAAAAGCAGCCGCTCGGGTTCAAATGGTTAAGATTTCTGGTGTTTGGTGACAGTATTCCCTCAAAAACTCATATACTAACATTTTACGGGTGCAATTTACTCTCTTCTCTGATTTTGCGGGAGCTTAAAACTGCACTTGTCAATTTTGTTCATTTCCAGCACTGAGACATTTATTTTTTAGAAACTGCTATTGACAGCACCATGCAGAATCCCCAACAGTAACTGTCACTGGTATGTATCCATGGTGACAGTAAACAATCGTTGCTGTTCGAGGTCTGGAATTTGTTTACATAATACATGTAAAACATTTCGGTTTAAGCATATCAGAAATACCCTTACAAACATTTACTGTCATTTCCACCTCAAAAGGGTTAACATATCATTTTTAAATGTTCCAGAAATCACTTTTTATCTGTTGTGTAAACTGTATAGAAAATGTTCGCTTTAGCATAAAAATCGATAGAGTTGTTAAAACAACTCAGAACTTTTGGGGCTACAAATAATATTTTCAGTCCATTTTTTAAAAATATTTAATGTTTTAAATCAATAAATACAGTTTCTTGAAAATATTTTCATGTACATGTACACCACTCTGATGGAAAATTTTAGAAGGTTATATTTGATTCCCAGCTAAACCTCTGGCAGCCAGAGATGCTTAAAATAACCTTAACCTAAGCCTTTCAGACTTTAATTATCCTGACGTTCAAACATCACTGGGAATTTAGTTTCTTCAACGTTTTTCAAAATGCGACGTCAAACGTCGGAAAGTACAAATAACAAGATATTTTTCACATTAGTGATTAAGAAGTCTTGACAGCAGGATTATATTGGAATTTTAAGCTGCAATAACATTTGGCTCAACGGTTGTCAGTGAGCACCATTCGGGAGAAAATAGGAATTGGGGTTAAAACTTTAAAAAATCAAAAAATAATAACAAAACAAATGACCACCAAGCATCAATGTGCTGTTTGATTTCGTACATCATAAGACGTACAAAAGCATCAGAGGGTTAAACACCTGGATTGAAATGGTTATAAAAGTTCGCCACCAATTAGCCATTCCCTACTACATGTACATGTCGTCAAATAGTTACTGGTTAACCATCATCAGATATCCTCATCAGATAAAATATATAGAGAGTGGTGGGTGAGTGAGCTTGTCTCTCATGCCAGAGGTCCCGGGTTCGATCCCCGGTCTGAATACTTTCTGTCAGCATCAGTTGTGGGGTTGATGCAGTCACAGCGTACCATTCTATCGGGTGAGGACATAAAATGGCAGTCCTCTGTGTGGAGAGAGATGCTCTCTGTGCAGACTAAAGTTCCCTTCATAGTATTCGAGAAGAGCGAGGCCACGAAGTTGCCGCTATGAAGGTCATCCAACACACCTGAGCCATTTGGCCCAAGGAGAGGCGTATTAATATAAGTTGCATAACTTGTTCGCTAATCCTTGTAAAAGAAATAAGATTAAATAAAAAAAATAAATGAAGAAAAAAATTATTACTGTGCTACTGGGAGCGCGGTGACACCTTTGTTATGGCATTGAACTTCAAAACGAAAGGTCCTCAGTTCAATCCCGTCAGGGGTTACTATAACAGTGTTGTGTTCTTAGGCAAGACACTTTATCCTGATTGCCCTCTTTGCTGCACAGTGGTGCTGTGTACTAAGGCGTAAGGCATGTCGATGGTGCATCTGAATTCAAGCAATTCTAAGCCTGCTTCTGTGGAGTTAGTACGTTGGGGAGTCTTGACAGTTGCTCGCCATTGCTCCACCCATAAAAAGTCCAACACGAGGTGACCCTGGTTGTCGTGTTGTTAACTGGTTGATTGGTAGAAGCCACTTTCATGGCTCTACTGAAAAGTGCTGGATGCCACTTTAGTGGCTTCACAATGTATGCATAAGCTTGATGTTTGTTCAGCAGTAGAAGAAATTTTTATGCCCCTGCGACGAATAGTCGAGAGGTATAGTGTTTTAACCCTGCCCATCCGTCCATCCATCCGCTGCCTGTCCATCCATCTGTCCACATCTAGGGTACATTGTCTGGATGACTCATCTCGCCGTTTTCAAGCTAGGACCTTTTTATTTCTCAGGATGTTTTTCATATACCAGAGGTGTGCACATTGTCAGGATTTTGATTTGCTTCAATATTTCACAAAATTACCGTTGTTGAACTTGATCAATTTTTAGCTTAACTTGACATCTGTTGCCATCACGCGTGTGGAAGTCTGTGAGTCTGTTCACATTTTCCTTTAGCATGGGATACACCCCGCAGTTCTTGTCTGATCGTCACGAAATTTCATATGCAGGTTTGGGGTACAGTTAAAACTAGAAGTCCTGTCACGAATAGTGCGCTTATGTAGGCTTAATAGCGCGTTGGAATTGCGCGCAATTGCCATATCGAATGGCATCCAAACCACGGCAGGTTCTCCTGGTTACTCATAGCAAACACATGCAATGTTTCTGCCAGTGGACCTCCGGGTTACCCGGAGGTCCATTGGCTGAAACATTGCTTGTGCACAGGCCATATGTACAGAATTTGTAAGCTTTACTTGGGCAATAACGCGCATATTAACGCGCATATCAACGTGCTATTTGTGCGCATTTCATGACAGGACTTCTAGGTTTAACTGTATGTCTAGATGAGAACGTCCCCTTTTGGTCACGAGCGGTCAACCGGTATGGCTGCCAGAGCCCAAAACCTGAAAACCATTATCACAGTCTACAGGTCGTATTTATGAAGGGATTTCATTGTAACTTGATAGGATGCCTCTGTATAGTGTCTAGATGAGAATGTCCCCTTTTGGGCATGATCTATCAACCGTGAAGGCTGCCCAAGCCCGAAACCCAAAAACTTTTAGCACAGTCTGCAGGTCATGTTTAATATGGAGGGTTTTCATTATAACTTGGTAGGATGACTCCTTATGATGTCTAGATGAGAATTTCCCCATTTGGGCATGATCTTCCAACCGTGACGACTGCCTGAGTCAAAAACCCGAAAACCTTTAGCACAGTCTACAGGTCATATTTATTGAAGAATTTCATTGTAACTTGGTGGGTTGACTTCATACAATGTCTAGATGAGAAAGTCCCCTTTTGGTCCTGATTGGGCAACTGTGACGGCCACAGGGGCCCGAAGCCCGAAAACCTTTAGCACAGTCTACAGGTCATATTTATGAAGGGATTTCATTGTAACATGGTAGGATGACTCCAAATAATGTCTAGATGAGAACGTCCCATTTTGATCACGATCATTCGGCCTTGATGGGTGCCCGAGCCCAAAAACCTTTAGCATAGGCAAAAGGTCTTATTTATGGAAGGATTTCATTGTAACCTGTTAGGTTGACTCCATATAATGCCTAGATGAGGACATCCCCTTTTGGTCGTGATTGGTCAACTGTGATGGCTACAGGTGCCCGAAGCCTGAAAACCTTGAGCACAGTCTACAGGTCATATTTATGAAGGGATTATTTCATTGTAACTTCGTAGGATCACTCCAGATGATGTCCAGATGAGAATGTCCCCTTTTGGTTGGCTTGCGATCATTCAACCATGATGGCTGCCCGAGCCCAAAGCCCGAAAACGTTTAGTACAGTCTTCAGTTTATATTTATGAAGGGATTTCATTGTAACTTGGTAGTTGACTTCATATGATGTCTAGATGAGAACAGCCCCTTTTGGACCCCATTAGGCAACTGTGATGGCTACAGGGGCCTGAAGCCCAAAAACCTTTAGCACAGTCTACAGGTGATATTTATGAAGGGATTTCATTGTACCTTGGTAGGATGTCTCCAAATAATGTCTAGATGAGAACATCCCTTCTTGGTCGCGATCATTCAGCCTTGATGGCTGCCCGAGCCCAAAACCCCAAAACCTTTAGCATAATCTATAGGTCATATTTATGGAAGGATTTCATTGTAACCTGTTAGTTTGACCCCAAATAATGCCAAAATGATGACATCCCCTTTTGGTTGTGATTGGTCAACTGTGACGGCTTCAGGGGCCCGAAAACCTTGAGCACAGTCTACAGGTCATATTTATGAAGGGATTTAATTGTAACTTTGTAGGATCACTCCAGATGATGCCCAGATGAGAATGTCCCCTTTTGGTTGCGATCATTCAACCATGATGGCTGCCCGAGCCCAAAGCCCCAAAACCTTTTGCACAGTCTACAGGTCATATTTATGAAGGGATTTTATTGTAACTTGGTAGGTTGACTTCATATAATGTCTAAATGAGAACGTCCCCTTTGAACGCAATTGGGAAACTGATGGCTACAGGTGCCTAAAGCCCGAAAACCTTTAGCACAGTCTACAGGCCATATTTATGAAGGGATTTTAATGTAATGTAACTTGATAGGATGACTCTTTTTGGAATAATTTCACTGTAACTTGGCAACTTTCGTTGATATACGTTAACTGTGAGGGTCACATACATTAACTGCGAGGTCATATTAACCCACCCCCTCAGCTCTTTAGTACAGTGTACACCTCATATTATTTTTATCAGAAACATAGCAAACAGGGAACAGAAATGAACATATTCCCAATTATCACAATTCTTGTCTTATTTCATAATCCTTTCATAAACATTGAACATTATCCTTTTCATCAAATACACAAGTTAAGCTACAGTGTCATTGACACTTTCATTGTAGAATTTCACCTGTGTGGTACGCGGTTTGTCCGGCTAACTTCTCACAGTTTTCAAGCTAGGACCTTTTTATTTCACAGGATGTTTGTATATATACCAAAGGTGTGCATATTGTCAGGAATTTGATTTGCTTCAATATTTCTTGGAATTATAGGTTGTTGAACTTGTCAATTCTTTGTAGAATTTCACCTGTATATTACGTGATTTGTGGGTGGTAGACTTTGCGAGGGCATCATATGTGTCTTACAGACACAGCTCATGTATGAGTTACAAATCACAATTTGCACTTCAACCTCCTGTGTCCATGTGCTGTGTGGGGACATGCTCCAGTCTAGTTTTCATATAAAATTGTTTGGTTGCAATTTTTTGGAGAGTGTCAACTGGCACTCTCCAATAAATTGTAACAAAACAATTATTTATGAAGGAAATCTTACTAAACTAAGCCTCAATGTGATGGTAGCATGGTATCTTTGAAAAAAAATACCCATGTTTCAAATCACCTTTGAAAAAAAATAATTTACCACTCAACCAGTTAAACTCCAATAAATAAATAAATAAATAAATAAATAAATACTGTCAAAAAGCTGTTGAACTTCTAAATGACTGATAGTACCTATACTTGACACAACTTTGTGCTGCAGTATTCTTAATTTAATCTCTATAAAAAATTAATATGCTATTTAACTCCTTGCATGCTGCTGGCGGATATTCCTGCCTAGATACATAATCCCTTACCACTGAAATAAGTACAATTTGGACAAATTTAACCAAATTTCTCTCCAGTAAATTGAAGGGACTGTGACCAATGATTTCTTTTCTAAAATTTTGATGAATTTTTCACAGCAGTCATGACTTGATTTAATGAAAAATATTTTGAAAATACTCAGCAGGTTAACCCTTTACCCAACAAATCGCCCGCATCCGCCCGCGTAGTATGCAAATTCAGCAGCTGAAAAAAAAAATTTTTTCGAAAAATTTCATCAAAACCATATCATGTGACCCCTCTTTGGAACGAGCTCGTCGAGGGGTCACATGATATGGTTTTGTTGAAATTTTTTGAAAAAATTTAAAAAATGATATTTAAAATAATAGTATAAAATTTATTCTACGAGTAGGATTAAGAATGAAACAGGCTCGTCGGTTTCATTCTTAATTCTATGAGTAGAATAAATTTTTTACTTCAAAACACTATCCGTTTATTTTGTTTATCCCATAAATCCTTTATAGGGCAGACGCAGCGAAATCGTGCTTCAAAACACAGCGAGAAGTGAGGAGCACATTGGTCCAATTCGATGACAAGCATTATTGCGAAAACTAAAAAAGCCGCAGTGATACATTTCTCTCTAAAAATAATTCTCCTACAAACTTGAGCTAAACTTGCAAAAATACTTTATTAAATGAACAATATGTAGTGTTTTCTACTGGCATTGTGAAATACTTTCAAAAAGGTTTAAAGAAAATAACAATTGAACTGTTAATTATACAACACGAATGCAGTAGAGGTCAGAGGTCAACAAGTCTGTCTCTACTATAGGAATAAATTCTTTCATAGTTATACTGCTATCACACAAAAGGTAGATCTCAATTTGATCATACTTCGACTGAGATCGAGTTTTTAATCGAGTTAGAATGTGTTATGATCGCCATTGTTGAGTTAAGGTCTATATCATCAAGAATATCGATCCCAGCCATCTCGTTCATTTAGGGTTGCAGTAATATGATCGAGCTTGCTCAGGTCGATCAACTGATTGAAGTCAAAACGTGTTGAGAACGTATTAAGATCGACTTAAACGAGTTACAATCGGGTAAGAGTCGTATAGATGAAGGTAAAATCGAGTTGAGATCTACTTGATCGAGTCAACATCTATTGAGGTTTGGGGCCTTGTCCAACTCAACAGCAAAAATTTATCCAAGGCGTTTATTGTTTGAATAAACAGCCATTTATGGGATAAAAGTATTTATACCAATAGTTGACCACCAAATGAAAATAATAACAACATTAAGGAAAAACCCAAATCCTTTTTAAATCACAAACCCACAAATTTTGAAGGTACTTTTAATATTAAACCTTTATCTAATGATTTGGGTGCATCTGCTCGCGTAATTTACAGGTGTCGGAAAACATTTATTTTTAAAAACATTTCAATGAAACAATATCATTTGAACCGTTATTGGAATGTGAGCTTCAAGCTCGTTCCAAAGAGAGTCACATGATATGGTTTTGTTGAATTTGAAAAAAAAAAATTAAAAATATAATATTTAAAATAATAAATATTGGTACATGTACAGTTAAAACTAGAAGTCCTGTCACGAATAGTGCGCTTATGTAGGCTTAATAGTGCGTTGGAATTGTGCGCAATTGCCATATCGAGTGGCATCCAAAGCACAGCAGTTTCTCTTGGTTACTCAAAGCAAACACATGCAATGTTTCTGCCAATGGACCTCCGGGTTACCCAGAGGTCCATTGGCTGAAACATTGCTTGTGTACAGGCCATATGTACAGAATTTGATAGCTTTACTTGGGCATAACGCGCATATTAACACGCATATCAACGTGCTATTTGTGCGCATTTCATGACAGGACTTCTAGTTTTAACTGTATCATGTGTGTTGGTAGAGGTTTAAAGATAATATTTTACTTTCATCATGAAGAATAGTGAATAACAACCAGTTCAAAGACCACTTCAGATATTTACTGCAATCAATAATCTGTCTCATACAGTGTTGTCAATTTCATCAGAGACAAAGATGTGAGATTTTGTTTGTGCACCCGACTCTAAATTGAGTTGAATATTGAAAAGAAATTGTGTATCCCACTACCATGTACATCATATACTCAATGACATCTGGAAGATATATGCATTATTTACCTTACTTACTTAATGTTACTTAATGTTGCTCCTGACAGCAGGCAATGGTCTCTATTGTCAGCTCCTAGTCCTCAGTTGTGTGCAGTAATGGTGTGTCATATACATATTTTTTGCACTTGTGCGAAGAAATTTATCAAGTCTGTTTTTAAATCTGTTTAAATTTTCTGCATTTACTATGTCGGAGGGAAGCTTATTCAATGGTGACTCTCAGTGGAAAGCAATCTCCTCTTGTCTTTGTATTGTGCGGAATTATGATGGAAGATGGTATAACTGTGTCCTCTGGTTTGTGTTCCTTGAGTAACAGTTGGTCTTAGTGGTAGTAGGTTTCTCTCTCCTTCTGTATATATTACTACAGTTAACGGTAGAAGTCCTGTCATGAAATGCGCACAAATAGCACGTCGATCTGCGCATTAATCTACGCGTTATGGCCATAGTAAGGCTATCAAATTCTGTACATATGGCCTGTGCACAAGCAATGTTTCAGCCAATGGACCTCCGGGTAACCCGGAGGTCCATTGGCAGAAACATTGCCTGTGTTTGCTATGAGTAACCAGGAGAACCTGCCGTGCATTGGATGCCCGATATGGCAATTGCGTGCAATTCTAACAGGCAGCTAAGCCTAGATAAATGCACAGTTCGTGACAGGACTTCTAGTTTTAACTGTATACAAGTGAGGAAAATTTGTTTACTTTGAAATTCCCAAGTCTGATATTCTGTAAATACTGTACAGTCGCTGTGGACTGGTCGTAATCCTTGCATGGGTAGTGATGTCCATGTTTGCATTTACCTGGTGGTAAAAATTATCATCAGCAAACTTTTAATTAATGAAGCACCGGGTACAACCCGGTGCTTCATTAATTAAAATTTTTATGATTATTCCTATAATTCATGTTTGAAATCTAATATGAGTACATCCGCTGTGTCCTAAGATGCATTAATGGTGCACATGTCTTCAACCGCTGTAACCCTGCTTGAGCAAAGCTTGAACAGAGTTAAAATGTTGAGGAGCTGACAGTTGCTCGGTGGTTCTCTCCGGGTACTCCGACTTCCTCCACCCATAGAATTGTCACAGCCACGATTACCCATTGTGCATAAGTATGTGACCGTAAACACCAATAAATAAATATAAATAAATAAATATGAGTACATCCATGGAAATATTGTCCACCCGTGGAAAGTCTATGGCGACCGTGCTGTATAAATTAAATAGACACAAATTATACTTCAAAATGAAGATTATGATGTATAGAACATGAAAAAATATGCCGTCAACCCACAAAGTTGACATCAGGCTTCAGTGGTTCCTGGGTTGTACATAAATTTTTGATGATTATTTCTATAATTAGTGTTTGGAATCTTATACTGTTGTGTCTATGAATATATTGCCAATTCATGGAAAGTGACCAGTCCACAGAGGCTGTACTGTATGATAAATCCTAGTAACCATTGCATGGGGAGGTATGACCTCTAAAGTTGACAGCATACAGTTAAAACTAGAAGTCCGTCATGAAATGCGCACAAATAGCACATCGATTTGCACGTTAATCTACGTGTTATGACCATAGTAAGGTTATCAGATTCTGTCCATATGGCCTGTGCACATGCAATGTTTCAGCCAATGGACCTCCGGGTAACCTGGAGGTCCATTGGCAGAAGCATTGCCTGTGTTTGCTATGAGTAACCAGGAGAACGTGCCATGCATTGGATGCCATTCGATATGGTAATTGTGCACAATTCCTACGCGCAATTAAGCCTAGATAAGCGCACAGTTCATGACAGGACTTCTAGTTTCAACTGTACATTAAAGTTTTAACAATTGGATTAACTTGACCCATGTGTTTGGGTCACGGTAGCTATACTGAAAGTGTTCTTATCCCCAAATTTCCATAAACCTATAAACGTATTGACAGTTAATTTCATTTATTCATTGATGGGTCTTTAAGGTCACATATTTCTGCACAATGGCAAATCATAACCATGACAGTTTTACAGGTGGTGGAAAACCGAGTCCCCGGAGAGAACCACCAAACAATGGTGAGCAACTGTCAGCTCTCCAACATACTAACTCCACACAAGCAGGGTTAGCATTGGTTGAAGACAGGTGCATCTTCGACTTGCAGTATGCCTTAGTTCACCACACCACTGTGCCCCCATGTGGACAATGGAGGCGAAGTGTTTTGCTCAAATTGACCGTTAACTTAAACACCAACAACTCGATAAATCAATAAGCTCCAACAGCTTGTTATCCCCTGCCTACAAAGTTGGGAGGGGTATATTGAAATGGTGTTCATCCATCCATCTGTCCAACCATCCATCTGCCCATACGTCCATCACAAACTTCGTCCTCTTAACTCCTCCTACAGTTTTCAGTGGATTTTTATGAAACTTGGTCTGAAGTATCAGTATCAAGTGCAGATGTGCATGTGGTTATGAATTTTCAATACAACAAATTTTGCATGGTTACAGTCCTTGGAAGCAGCAAAATTTCCATCTTAAAGGCTTTTCCGCTTAACTCTCTCATTTTTTATTGGATTTTTATGAAACATGGCCTGAAGTATCATAATCAAGTGTAGATGTGCATGTGGTCCAGAATTGACGATGCGACAAATTTTGCATGCTTATGGCCCTTGGTAATAGCAAAATTTCCATCACAAATTCTTGTTCCTATCATAACATAAAAGTCGGCAGGGGATATGGATGTCATTACAGTCTCTTGTTCCACTAGCATCTTAAAAAAGATGTTGAAATGAATTCTCTGTTACTTTATCGGAGTATGAAATGGAGATGGGCATGTTTAGCACTTCATAACTTAACATACCCATCCTGTCTACATTCATACTTTGATAAATGACAGATTATTCATTTCAATTGTTATCATTTACATATAATTCAGAGGGGTTCCTTGTATAAAAAATGTACCCTTAACCCTTCAGGGCCTAACTCCGACTTTGGTCACATTTTTTGCAACAGAACAGGTGCCCGTACTTGCAGTCTTTGGATTAACTCACAAGTTACATAGTAAGCACCTTGGTAGTTGTTTTAGACAATGACAGTTTAATTGCTTGATTGGGTATGTGCACAACTTTTTATTTGACAGTTTGGTGAAACAAATCAAAAATATTAAAACTAGATGGTGTCATTTGTGTGCAAAGCACACTATAATATATCCCCGCATTTTCATTCTTGATTATTGATTAATGCTTGATACAGACAGAAATGAAAAGGTATTATATAAAATCTGAAACCTTTATGCACATCCACAGACCCTACCTGAACATATGAACACACTTTCAATGTTTTGAATTAACCCCCCCCCCCAGGAACCTTTTGCAGGAAACTGATTTTCTAATGACATAAGTGGCACTGTGGGTGCCACTTGGGACTGAATCAAAATTCCGAAACTATTATGCACATCTAGAGACACTACTGGAACATATGAACACAACTTCATCAATTCAATTTAAAATCCCTAGGAGTCTTTTGCCACAAACCGACTGTCTAACGGCAAAAGTGGCACGGCAGAGCCATATGGGGCCAGATAAAAAATTCAAAACCATCCAAGAGATCCTACTTGAACATATGAAAACGCTTTAAGCATTTCGATTTAAAACCCCTAGGAGCCTTTTACCGAAAACTGATTCTTGTCTATTGACAAAAGTGGTGCTACAGGTGTCACATGATCTGAAACTTTATGCACATCTAGAGACCCTGCTGGAACATATGAATGCACTTTCAACATTTCGAATTAAAACCCATAGGAGCCTTTCACCGGAAACCGATTCTCTATCAACAGAAGTTGTGCTATGGGTGCCACACGGGGCCGAATCAAAATCCCGAAACCTTTATGCACATCTAAAGACCCTACCAGAATATATGAACACACTTTCAACGTTTCGAATTTAAACACAGAGGAACTTTTGCCAGAAACCCATTCTCTTAACGATAAAAGTGGCGCTATGGGCACGACTTGGGTCCGAATTAAAAATCCAAAACCTTTATGCACATCTGGACATCTCACTAAAACATATGAACATACTTTCAACATTTCAAATTAAAACCTTCAGGAAATTTTCGCCAGAAAACAATTCTCTAACAACAAAAGTGGTGCTACGGGAGCCCCACAGGGGCGTATAAAAATCTGAAACCTTTTTGCACATCTAGAGACTCTACTGGAACATATTAACACACTGTCAATGTTTTGAATTAAAACCCCTAGGAGCCTTCTGCTGGAACTGATTCTCTAACGACATAAGTAGGGCTACAGGTGCCACACGGGACCAACTCAAAAATCCAAAACCTTTATGCGCATCTGGAGACCCTACTGGAACTTATGAATACACTTTCAATGTTTCGAATTGAAACCCCTAAGAGCCTTCCACTGTAAACTGACTTGCTAACAATAACAAAAGTAGCACTACAAGTGCCACACGGGGCCGAATCAAAATCCCCAAACCATTTTGCACGTCTGCAGATGCTACCTGAACACCTCAGCATAGTTTAAATGTTTCGAATTATATACTCTTGGTGATATGAAGTTGGGACGTACAATCAGGATGGACGGAGATCACCACAATATCCCCGTTTTTTTTAAAAAATGCGGGGATAATGATATGAAAATTATTCATCAAGCTATGAAAAACTCACCCAGATCATATTCATACACAAGTACAGTATGGAACATGGTAAATATCTTTTACACGTATAGTTTACAGAAACATAAAACAACACTACGTATCAGTTAGTCAAATACAAATAGAGAGTAATCGCTTGACTGGACTGGTTACGTGAAATAATCCATGAGAGATGAGGGACATTGTACAAACACGAGGGCATTTATTTATTTATTGGTGTTTTAAGGTCACATATTTCTGCACAATGGCTAATCATGACCACGACAGTTTTACGGGTGGAGGAAGCCGGAGTACCTGGAGAGAACCACCGAGCAACTGTCAGCTCCCCAACATACTAACTCCACACAAGCAGGGTTAGCATTGGTTGAAGACAGGTGCACCATCGACGTGCAGTACGC
Organism: Pictodentalium vernedei; assembly: GCA_031216915.1. NCBI lineage: Eukaryota > Metazoa > Mollusca > Scaphopoda > Dentaliida > Dentaliidae > Pictodentalium > Pictodentalium vernedei. The sequence continues at coordinate 78,186,278 of CM062292.1, read as the reverse complement.
CTTAGTACACAGCGTCACTTTGCCCCAACATGGGCAATGGGGGTGAAGTGTCTTGCCCAAGGACACAATGCGGTTGCCGCAAGTGGGATTCGAACCATGAGGGCATGAATGCGCACAAGTGTTTTATAAATATAGTCCCTCGTCTCGAATGAATTATTTCACGAAACTAGTCCAGTCAAGTGATTACTCTGTTTATTACTTTTCATTATTAATGATAATTATATTATTTAACCCATTACCTAACGTAACGGCCAGCACTATTCTCAAAAATTGCCAATTAATATTTTTTTTCTTTTCATTTTTTGTCTCTAAAACATAGGTTATGACCCCTCATTGGAACGAGCTCGACCCACGCGTTCCAATGAGGGGTCATAACCTATGTTTTTGAGACAAAAAATGAAAATAATAGCTATTCAAGAATTTTTTTTCAAGTGTCATCTGCTTTTCATATTAGGTAAAGGGTTAAAAAAAACAATGAAGTCCCCATTACATCCACGGCAAAGCATCTTCGTTTGCGTGCACAGATACATGACACAATTGTTGATTGCTTAATTCATTTGTCAAGTTATCGTTTATAATCAAACCCGGAAATCCCAGTAAATCACACTTTGGAAAGTAATAGAGTTCAATAGAATTCAGTAACAGGTATGATAAACTTTCCAGCTGGTATTATAATGTTCATGAATGTGTCTGCAGAAACAGTATCTAATAAATTATGATGTAATATTCACTCAAAAATTCGGAAGTCTCCAGTAAATTCCAATAAAGCACTCAGCAAAATTCAAATAGAATTAATATCCAACAATCCACAGAGGTTGTTTTAAAATAATCCAGTTGAATCCTCGTTTTTCACAAGAATAAATCCTAGTTTACACAAGAAGAAATTCTTTTACAATTTTGGAAACACTTTTCCAATAGAAAAGATTATTTATTTATTTATTTATTTATTTATTGGTGTTTAAGGTCATATACTTATGCACAATTGCTAATCATGACCGTGACAGTTTTATGGGTGGAGGAAGCCGGAGTACCTGGAGAGAACCACCAGGGCAACAACGAGCAGCTACCAGCTCCCCAACTCAGTACTGCAGCACTTGCAGGGTTAGATTGGTTGAAGACATGCGTATCATCGACGTGCAGTATGCCATACTACACTGCGACATCGTGCCCCCATGTGGACAATCAGGGTTAAGTGCCTTGTCCAAGGACACAACGTGGAGGTCCGAATCAATCGCTCAGACGGTCACCCATCCGAGAACTATCTGGGCTTGACGTTGCTCAACTTCGGTGATCTGACGAGAACCGGTTACCGCAACGCCGCCGTGCTCCCAATAGAAAAGATAAACAGATTACAAAAATAGTATTCCATAGAATATATAATAGACTGAGCTGCATTGTCCTGTAATAATAATATAATCTTCAATGTTCAGTGAATGCTGAATGTATAAACAACAGTCACTTCTCAATGAGTTGAATGAGATGATTGAATTATAGTCTTTTAACAGAGGTTATAATATAGTCTTCAGATAGAAAATTCCATATGGCAAATTTCTCCAATGTTTTATTGTTCCACTTCCCTGCGGGAACCCCGGGAAGTGAAGCAATGCCTGTTCTCTGCGGTAAACAGGCTCTGCTTTACTGGTAAAATAGGACTCGGTCACCAATGCTTGAGAGGTGCAAACCCTCTCTAAAATGGGCAGCGTGGCTTATTAAAGTTCACCCTTGGTCTTGAGTTGATACTCATGTTGTGGTCATGATTAGTCATTGTGCAAAAATATGTGACCTTAAACACCAATAAATAAATAAATATTGTTCCACTGATTGCTGAGTGGCTAAATTAACTGGTAAAGTGCTGAGTTTTTTTCTGATAACAGATCAAAGCTCATCATATACTGCTCTATTACATTTAATTGGATAGTGCCTTATAGGCACTATCCAATTAAATGTCAGAGAGCAAAGTACTGTATAAAAAATCTGATTCATATCAGGGACAATAAAGGCTTCCTCAGGCAGAATGTAGCTACAGACAGTTATTGCCTGTCACTTTTAGTAAAGCCCAAAATAGGGCTTCCAGCACTCTACCAGTTAAATCACTTCATTAAGTTTTGAGATGATCTGTCTAATTCAGGCATGGCAATCTAGAAAAGCAAGGGGTGCCAAACAGTTGGCCTCCTCAGATTGCTTAGGAGTGCAATTGCACCTGAATTTCTCAATGCAAAAACTTACTTGTATGCTATTTTGGTTATATTCACTTCAAGGTATTAATATTGTGACTGAAAAATTGTACTCCATTCAGCAACATAGTATAAAAATTGGCACACATATCTTCTCATTATTCAAAATGTTGCATTCAATTCTTATATGACTCTTCTACACTTAAAATCTATCGAAATGCGAATGGGTCGTGAATTATTGCGAATCAATTGACAAATCGTCCCCTGAGTTCCAATGTGAACTCATTGGAACTCAGGGAAGAAATTTCTCCATGCTAGTGTTTTACATTCCCAATTGATCAAGGACGTGCGTGCATAAATGGTAATAGATTTTAAAGGCAGTCCCAAACAGGTCTGGCATTCCAGAAATTCAAGGAGTGCAAAAAATTGCCCTCCTCAATTTTTTCTAGGCATGCAGTAGGCGTGCAGCACTCCTGCACTCCTAAAGAATGCTAGGCCTGCTAATTTCAAGTTAACAAGTGTGATCCAAATAAACAATTAGTGAGCTAAAAATAGATCCTACTTAAAAGTATTTGTAAACATGTTGAAAGGTACATTCAAAAGTCACTCTGCATAAATAAGTGATCATACAAGCCTCAGTCTGCTTATTCTAATTAAAAAATAATTTTATAAATTATTTATTGTTCATAATTACTGTTAAAACTAGAAGTCCTGTCACGAATAGTGCGCTTATCTAGGCTTAATTGCGCGTTGGGATTGCGCGCAATTGCCATATCGAATGGCATCCAAAGCACGGCAGTTTCTCTTGGTTACTCACAGCAAACACATGCAATGTTTCTGCCAAAGGACCTCTGGGTTACCCGGAGGTCCATTGGCTGAAACATTTCTTGTGCACAGGCCATATGTACATAATTTAATAGCTTTACTTGGGCCGTAACGCGTACATTAACATGCATATCAATGTGCTATTTGTGTGCATTTCATGACAGCACTTCTAGTTTTAACTGTACACTCAAAAGTCACTCTGCGTAAATAAGTGATCATACAAGCCTCAGTCTGCTTATTCTAATTAAAAAATAATTTTATAAATTATTTATTGTTCATAATTATTAACTGAGGGCATATGAATTCTGATATTATAAAAGGGGGGAACTACAACAGGATTCATGCTATCCATTGCTTCCAACTTCTAGAGAGATCTGCATTCTTTTGGACTTAACCCTTTTCCTAACAAATCAGTCACGTCCACCCGTGTAATTTACAAATTAAGCAGTCGAAAAAAATACATTTTTCAAAAAATTTCAACAAAACCACATGATGTGAGCCCTCATTGGAACGAGCTTGACAAGCTCGTTCCATTGAGGGGTCACATGATGTGGTTTTATTGAATTTTTTTTAAACATTTTAAAAATCAATAATTAAAATAATAAATTTTGATATCGTCTGCGTTGGGAAAAGGGTTAAATCAGCTTCAGTCCTGAAACAGTTAATTTGCAAAATGGGTTAATCCATTATGTTCACAGCATGTTACTCTATATAACAAAGTACATGTATTATACATTTAAAATAAATGATAACTAATGGAGTTTGTAGATTTACATATTTGCTTCACTGATCATATCACATGTAAAATTTCCATTTTTATAACTCTCTATTTGAGCAGCTTTACAAAATATTGCCGAGGCCAAACAAAATTAAATGATTGATTCTCATGTATTTTTTTTTTAAAACGAATGAGGGAGGGTGGTTTTTATTTTTATTTCTATTTCCTGATGGAATGGTCGCCAATACCTAAAATCAAGATGTGAGAGCCTAAAATTAAACACTAGAGATTCCATACTGATTTCACTGATATTTTTTTTTTTTGTAACAGTGATCATACAACATAAAATCAAAATATCATAACTAAAATGGAGATAAAAATAATGAGTTTTTTAACCGGTTGAGTGCTAGAAGCCACAATCAGGCCTTTAAAAAAAGTGAAGGTTCCAGTGCAAAAGCCAACATTTTCCTTACCCAAGTTTCGTATTCAATCAAACGTATACAATAATAATAGTTTGTTAATACAAATTTGTTCTATTACAAATTATTGCAGAGTGCCTGTTGGCACTCTCCAATAATTTGTAATAAAACAATTTTAAATGAACGAATTCAGACCACCAAAAATGATCTAGTCCTAATTTATTTATTTATTGATGTTTAAGGTCACATACATATGCACAATGGCTAATCATGACCATGACAGTTTTACAGGTGGAGGAAGCCCGGAGTACCCTGAGAGAACCACCGAGCAACGACGAGCAGCTTCCAGCCCCCCAACATCGTAACTCCGCACTGCAGCACAGGCAGGGTTAGATTGGTTGAAGACATGCGCACCATCGACATTCAGTATGCCTTAGTACATGGCGTCATCGTGCCCCCATGTGGACAACGGGGTTAAGTGCCTTGCCCAAGGACACAATGTGAGAGTCCGAATCGATCGCAAAGATGGTCACCCATCCGAGGATTAACCGGGCTCGACGTTGTTTAACTTAAGTAATCTGACGAGAACCAGTTACCGCAACGCCACAGTGCCCCCAATCTAGTCCTCAACCAGTTAAATATTTATTGTGAACATACATATGAGAATCGTGTTGCATTTTGCAGAGAGAATAACAATTCTGTATCAATGTATACTACATATTGCATTGCAAATCACGACATGATACCGCTAAAATCACACCCTATGATAGTTTTATTTATTCTGACAGTGTCAGCAACAGTGGAAATTCCACTAATTCCACTAACACTGAGAGATGACATCATTGTTGTCGATGATATCTGTCTTCCAGAAGGATGTTGCCAGAATGAATGACACAATAAAAGGTTTGCGGTCGGTGCTTCAAGCCCAGAAGTGGCAGGCAGATAAAGAAAAGGCTAAATTGAAAAGGGAATTTGAAAATGCAATTCTGAGCTCTAAGACACTATGCTCCCCCTGCTCCTGCTTTACCATTTATTGACGTCGCAACAGAAATAAGAAGACCTGCATCCTTCGGCTCACTAAGGCGAATATCTACCCAAGGTTCAGACCTAATTACCTCCAGTCAGGTTAACTGGCTGCGTTCCATAGTGGAAGAAGGCGTCAACACAGCTACAGTTCCCTCCCATTTTGAATTTTGCCTCAGAAATAAATTTGACGAATGCGGTCTGAATAAACGAATGTGCCGCTGCCTGAGAATCAAAAGATTAATTTTCTTTAGCATAACCATTTTTTTTGTGTAGATTTCTCTTTAGTAGTTTACATGTAAATCTTTGCATACTCCTGCTGGTTGTTCATACCCAACAAGGTACAGTTACAGTTAAAACTAGAAGTCATGTCACGAAATGTGCGCTTATCTAGGCTTAATAGCGCGTAGGAATTGCGCGCAATTACCATATTGAATGGCATCCAAAGCAAGACAGGTTCTCCTGGTTACTCGTAGCAAACTCAAGCAATGTTTCTGCCAATGGACCTCCGGGTTACCCGGAGGTCCATTGGCTGAAACATTGCTTGTGCAAAGGCCATATGTACAAAATTTGATAGCCTTACTATGGTCATAATGCGTAGATTAACGCGCAAATCGACGTGCTATTTGTGCACATTTCATGGCAGGACTTCTAGTTTTTACTGTAAAAGTAGAAGTCCTCTCATGAAATGCGCACAAATAGCACGTCGATCTTCGCGTTAATCTATGCGTTATGACCATGGTAAGGCTATCAAATTCTGTACATATGGCCTGTGCACAAGCAATGTTTCAGCCAATGGACCTCTGGGTAATCTGGAGGTCCATTGGTAGAAAGTTTGCCCGTGTTTGCTATGAGTAACCAGGAGAACCTGCCTTGCTTTGGATGCCATTCGGTATGGCAATTGCACGCAATTCTAATGGGCAATTAAGCCTAGATAAGCGCACAATTCGTGACAGAACTTCCAGTTTCAACTGTAATCTCTTGCCACTAGAATAGGTATAATTTGGTCACTTTTAACACCATTTTCCTCAGCAATATGAATCCAACTTTTCCACCAGTCATCTTTTCAGTTACATTTCGATGACAGTTGCTTACCACTGTTCAGTACTTCTCTCCAGGTACTCTGGCTTCCTCCACTTGTAAAACTATTCGACACAAGGTGACCCTGGCTGTTTAAAGTGTCTTTAAACTGCAATAAATAAATAAATAAATAAATAAATAAATAAATAAATAAATGTTTGATCATATCTATTCATGGCTGATTATCACTAGATTTTAACCCTTTACCCAACGAATCGCCCTCATCCGCCCGCGTAATATGCAAATTCAGCAGCTGAAAAAATATTATTTTTCGAAAAATTTCAACAAAACCATATCATGTGACCCCTCTTTGGAACGAGCTCGCCGAGCTCGTTCTAAAGAGGGGTCACATGATATGGTTTTGTTGAAATGTTTTGAAAAAATTCAAAAAATAATATTTAAAATAATAAATTTTGATATCGTCTTTGTTGGGTAAAGGGTTAAATGTATTCTTAAAAACACATTCAGCGGCTTAAGAAAAGTGCCAAGGCTGATCTAACTTCCAACAAGCTGTTCTTTACCCTTTACCCTAGAATTCATCAAACGTCACGAAAGTTTGAAATCCCTTGGCAATGACCTTGGAACTTCTTGAATATCAGACTTTTGCTTTTGAAAAATACAGGTGCCTGGTTTCAAATCTTGGTATGGTGTTTTGTTTTTTTATGCACCGAAAAGGATTTGGTTGCACTCATATCTGTATGTATCGGATTTTGATTATAATAAATGATGTCGCTTATGGAATTGAGTTTTGCACTAGCTCTTGTTGACACTTTTATCTTCTCTTGTTTCTCTGCCTTCAATGATAATTTTCTACTCACAAATTTTCTAACTGTACACAAAAATCCAGCCACCAAGGCTATGCATTCTATCACAAGCATGATTGAGTCATGCTAGCAATAGAAAGCATAGCCTTGGTGGCTGAATATCACATTAACTGGTAGAGTGCAGGAAGCCCATATTTGGGATTTTTTCTGAAGTTTCGGTACCACAATATAAAGGCTTCATACTCTGTGGATGTGCTTCATATTATCTTGGTAGTGATATTAATTTATCTCTTAGGATTTGCCTTGTTACAGTTTATGGGAGAGTGCCTATAATTGCACTCTCCCATAAACTGAAACAATTAAGGCAATGATGCAGAAAGAAATTTTAAGGATCAAAAATAATTTAGTACTCTATCAGTTAATAATAATCACAGAGACTTGGTGAGCTTTTGCCCAAAAGGTTTGCTCTGAGCTGCACATGCACAGTGAGTGATAACATTGCAATTAAATAATAAAGCGGGCTTCGACAACAGAGTATCTTTCATGTTGTTTGCAACACTCTGCTCACTGACAAGTTGAAAATAAGTTGCTAGGTCTGTCACAGGTGGTTTTAATGTAATGGTATCGCAGTTTGCCACTAACAATATTCGTGCCAAGTTTCGTTTCTGTCTGCACATAAAATGAAATCTACATGTGAAAAATCATGTGTACACACTTTTTTTGTTCACTGCTTTTCGAATGAAGGCACACAATGGTGCACCAGTGTGGTGGCGCACCTCAATTTAACAAAATCGAAAGTCTGGAATTTTATATTGAAAACTTCATTCAAAACACTTGAAAATGAGATAATAGGTAATTGGATGACTCTTTTCAGCAATATTCAGTTCACCTCTTAGCAATCAAACTGCACATTACTTGGAATGGATCTTCTCTGTCTGATAGAATGAGATCCATGCATCAGATAGCTAGCATATACATGTACATGCATGAGTGTGTTATGATATTAGAAATGGGAAATACATGTGAGCTTAAATTCCTTCAGCCCCAGGAAGTGAGGCAGTGCTTGTTTACACTGTGGTAAACCAGCTGGTTTGTAAAATAGGAACTGGTAACCAATGCCTGTGGTGGAATTCCTCTAAAATGGGCATCATGGGTATAAATGATTGGTTGGATTTGAATTTGTCTATGCTGCCATCACAATTAACCATTGTGCAGAAATATGTGACCTTAAACACCAATAAATTAATAAATAAATAAATACATGTTCATGCAACCACATGTATGTTTTTGAGGTAGCTGTGGGTCATTGAATGTCCTTGAAGGTCTTTAAATTTAAAAATTTATTTTCAAGGCCAAAGGTTCTTAACCCTTTACCCAATTCAGACAATATCAAAATTTATTATTTTAAATATCATTTTTTAAAATTTTTCAAAAAATTTGAACAAAACCATATCATGTGACCCCTCATTGGAATGAGCTCATTCCAAAGAGGGGTCACATGTGGTTTTGTTTAATTTTTTGGAAAAATAGTATTTTGTCAGCTGCTGAATTTGCATATTATGCTGGCAGATGTGGCTGATTCATTGGGTAAAGGGTTAAAAGTTCTTGAAAATATTGTGGTTAACCAGTTCTCTAAAGCCTTTTTAGGAACAACTTCAGAAGCACCAACAATGAACAAATCATCCCTTGACTCGGACAAGGCACAAGTGATGAAATGTGAAGAGAAATATTCTAGTGGTTTTCTTGCAACTTATTTCAGCAGGTACTATACATGTTTTAACTCGGTATATCAACAGCCCTTAAGAGCTGGGCAAGTCTCCTGAATTCTCATCACACTACAGCCACTATACATCCCATGGTTCAGCAGTGATTATCTAAAGCCTTTTTAGGAACAACTTCACAAGCACCAACAATGAACAAATCATCCCTTCAGTCGAACAAGGCACAAGGGATGAAATATGAGAGAAATATTCTACTGGTTACCCTACAACTTATTTCAACAGGTACTGTAAATATACCCAAATTTTGTAACTCATATATCGATAGCCCTTAACTTTAAGTCTTGGTTGTTAAGGCAGCCAAGACTGGACAAGAAACCACCCGCTTGATAATTTGTCTATTGTCAGCAGGTCCCCCTCATGGTGGCATGTTAAGAATACCTGCTCTGAGGTCATAAAATTCAGAAATAGACCGTTAAGGGTTAAAAGTCCTTGCAGTTGGTGCAATGTAGTCCTTGGAAATCCTTGATTTGAATCCCAAAAGTTCCTTGAAAGTTCTTCAATTTGGTTTTAATTTGGTTTTTAGCTCAACTTGACAATGTCAAGTATGAGCTATTGGGATGGGTTGTGATCCGTTGTCCATCCGTCCATCCATCAAACATGTTTACATTTGACTACTTATGTGGTTAGGATTTCTCAAAAATGGATATTTACAGTTAAAACTAGAAGTCCTGTCACAAAATGCGCAGAAATAGCACGTTGATATGCACATTATTGTACGCGTTATGTCCACAGTAAAGCTATCAAATTCTGTACATATGGCCTGTGCACAAGCACTGTTTCAGCCAATGGACCTCCGGGTAACCCGGAGGTCCATTGGCAGAAACATTGCATGTGTTTGCTATGAGTAACCAGGAGAACCTGCCGTGCTTTGGGTTCCATTCGATATGGCAATTGTGCGCAATTCCAATGCGCAATTAAGCCTAGATAAGTGCACTATTCGTGACAGGACTTCTAGTTTTAACTGTATGTGGCTAATTCCTGTTACGTGGCTTGAAATCATCTGTGTGACTAAATAAGACACTTTACATCATAGTCACATTTAAGGTTGGAACAGCGATGTCCAAATCTTTGGACGTCCATCCATTTGCAGCCACATAATTGATAGCCTCATAAACGTTGAGAAGCCACTTAAAAATATAAGACTCATAAAATTATATATGGACTGCCACAAAGTTGGGAAGTCAATTGAAAATATATGGACAGCCACATAAAAGTTTGGAAGCCACTTAAAAATATAAGCCACATAACATATATACTGCTACCACTGCTACTCCAATTTGAATGATATTTGTTGATGTGATAGAGCATCATGGGCGAACGGTACCTCTACAGCGTGAGTTTCTTCCACACATTTTTCCAGAGTGATGGTCCTTTTTCGACTCAGAAAATTCAAAATTCCTTTCGTCCGAACATTTTCCTGTGTAGCTCAGCTACAGCTACTGTTTTGAATTATATTTGGTGGAGTGATAGAGTAACATGGGGGTAACAATACTTGTGTTACGGTATGGAAATGTTATTGATATTGGTAACAGAAAGAAATCTGAGAATCAGCAACAAAACTATGAATTTAACTATTATGAAATTTAATTAAAAAGAATTAATTTATAAAAAAAAATGATACAAAGATCTTTTACACTAATTGGTTTACAGAAAATAAAAACAGTGGTACTTATCAATTATTGAATTAGTCCAAAGTACAGTTTGACAGAATCCAGTAATCCAGTGGTGAAGTATCTTCTGAAGAAAGTTACCAGCTGGTAGATGTAGTATTAAATCCAAGAATGTCTCTTCAGAAACAGTATCCCGTAGATTTATAATAAAATTTTCACTTAGAAATTTCAGCAGTCTCCAATAAAATATAATAAAACGCTCTGCAAAATTCAAATGGAGTAAAAATCCAAGAAGTATTGGCGCCACAGGTAATTTCCAAATAATCCAGTAGGATCCTGGCTTTTCACAAAATAATATTATTCTGTTTCACAGAAAGTATAAATTCTCTTTTCCAAGACGAATAGATTCTCTTCAAAATTCTCTTTTGGAATCAATCTTCCAAATTCACAAAGAAGCACTGCTTCTATAATTAATGCACTGTCCTAGAACAATAATAATCTCCAATGGAAACAACTGCTGTGTTTTAACTGAAGTGAGTCTTTCTGAAATGGCTTTCTAAAAAATGAGTTTTTGAATTCTGTTGACAAACCTTTATATAGTAACCAGATAGAATGTCCCAGAAGAGGAAGTTTCTGCAATGTTCTATTAGTTTCTGGGGAATTCTGTTAAAGTTCAAGTAAACAAGGTCATTGACCTATTTAAACAATTAAACAATCAACAGCTATATGTACAATATATCAGTGTAACAAAGATGTAAACAAGGTCACTGAGTGCAAAAGAGTTAGACCAGTCAGAAAATGCAGAAATAAAAAAAAAATCTTTCTCACATAATTATCAACTTAAGGATATATCAATCTCAATATAATATGGGGGCTATAACACTTGCCTAACATGAGTTTCTTCCACACGTTTTCTCCAGAGTTATGGCCCTTTTTGACTTGTAAATTTCGACATTCTCTTCCATACAAACATTTTCCTTTGTATCTCGGCCACTGCTACTCTGATTTGAATGATATTTGGTGTGGTGCTAGAGCACCATGTGGTTACAGTACCTGTGTCATATGAGTTTTTCCCACACATTTTTTTTCCAGAGCTATGGACCTTTTTCACTCTTTCGACTTAAAAATTAATTTGCGGTTGGGGGCATTAGCAGCGCTTTGCGATGCAGGCCTTTTGTTATGCCCTCTACGGATCTGATCAGAGGGGGTATCTAGTAGAGAGCTGCATCCATTCTTTCATATGTTTGTGAGTTCGTAAGTTCATATGTTATGTATAAGGCTGCCGCGACTAATTGATTAATCAATTGTCGGTCGGTCATGCCAAAATCGCTTAGTATTTTTTGTTGTCGAAGAATCGGTAAATTTTCCCCCATTTTAGATGTTTAATAATTAAAAAAAAATTGATGAAAAACTATTGTTTCTAAAGGTAAAAGGTCAAGGACATCGACTTTAGACCTCAAGAAGTCATTAGAAGCATTTGTCTTTTAGGTACATTCAAAGCTTTGGTGTTCTGAACTTTTGAATAGTCAGTGTAATAATCAAGACCGATCAGCAGTTGCGAACTGTGTAATAATCAAGCCCGGTCGGCAGTTGCAGACTTGCAAAGTGGACTGTTCAAAAGTTCAGAACATCAAAGCTTTGAATGTACCTAAAAGAGGATCATCTTCGTTGTTTACTTGAGGTAGGTCAGCTGACCTGAACTTCATTTTTAGCTCAACTTTGGCGAAGCCAAATTTGAGCTTATGCCATGGCCCGTCGTCCGTCTGTCCGTCTGTCCGTCAACAATTGGATACGGCTTGGGCTAGAGGCCGTATTTATGAACCGATCTTTACGAAACTTCTTGGGTACCTTTGTTATGACCGTGGGACGAGAACGAGTGTTTTTGGGAGTGGTCCGAAATTCAAGATGGCTGCCAGCCACCATTTTGTACCGACGAAGAAGAAATCTGTTTTTTGTATAGAACTTCCATATGAAAGCTCTGATTTGAATAATTTTTTGTATGAATGTTTAGTACCATGGGATACATCACATATAATACAGGTTTTTTTCTCGTGCGTAAATTATGCAAATTAGACTAACTTTGATGTTTTTTGGTGTTACTTTCAGCACTGTAAGTGCAAATGCCAATACGGCTCGGGCTAGAGGCCGTATTTATGAACCGATCTGTTCGAAACTCCTTGGGTACCTTTGTTATCACTGTGGGACGAGAACGAGTGTTTTTGGGTCCGGTCTGAAATTCAAGATGGCCGATGGCAGCCATTTTGTACAAAATTTGGTGCAATCAGATTTTTGCACAGAACTTCCATATGAAAGCGCTGATTTGAATAATTTTTTGTGTGAATGTTTAGTACCATGGGATACATCACATATAATAAGGGTTCTTTTCTCATGCAGAAATTATGCAAATTAGATGAACTTTGATTTTTTCAGTGCTACTTACACACAGTAAGTACACATGTCAATACGGCTCGGGCTAGAGTGTGTATATATGAACCAATCTTCACGAAACGTCTTGGGTACCTTTGTTATCACCTTGGGACGAGAACGAGTGTTTCTGGGTGCAGTCCAAAATTCAAGATGGCTGCCAGTGGCCATTTTGTACCGAAATTAGGTCTAATCAGTTTTTTGTACACAACTTCTATACGGCTCAGACTAGAGGCCGTATTTATGAACCGATCTTTACGAAACTTCTTGGGTACCTTTGTTATCACTGTGAGATGAGAACGAGTGTTTTGGGGTGTGGTCCGAAATTCGAGATGGCCACCAGCAGCCATTTTGTACCAAAATTAGTGCAATCAGTCTTTTGTACAGAACTTCTGAATGAAAGTTCTGATTTGAATAAATTTTTGTATGAATGTTTAGTAACATGGAATACATCACATATAGTACAGGTTTTTTTCTCGTGCAGAAATTATGCAAATTAGATGAACTTTGATTTATTCAGTGCTACTTATACACTGTAAGTACACATGTCAATACGGCTCGGGCTAGAGGCTGTATTTATGAACCGATCTTCACGAAACTTCTTGGGTACCTTTGTTATCACCTTAGGACGAGAACGAGTGTTTTTGGGTGCGGTCCAAAATTCAAAATGGCTGCCAGTGGCCATTTTGTACCGAAATTAGATCCAATCAGTTTTTTGTCACAACTTCTACACAGCTCATATTTGTGAACTGATCTTCACGAAACTTCTTGGGTACCTTTGTTTTCACCTTGGGACAGGAATGAGTGTGTTTTGGGGTGCCTTTGTTATCACTGTGCTATGAGAACAAATATTTTGGGGTTCAGTCAGACCCACTCTGGGAATTAAAGATTTCTTTTCTAGTTTAGCATCTGACTGTCACCCACCTTTACAATACTTTACCTATACATTTGTTACAAGCAACGGTCAGTATTTATGTACAGACCGTTACAATACTTCATATGCACCTTTGTTATCAGGTCATTACCTAGATGTTTGTCATTGCTGTGTCACATACTATACATGTACATGTCTTTGTCTTGACAAGTTGAGCTACAGTGTCATTGACACTTTCATTAAAGACTTCAAAGAGTAGGAGAGGGGCATCTAGGTACGGTTAATAGATTATTATTGATTATTTGTGGCGATTAATCAATTTCTAAATTCAAAAATCGTGACAGTCCTAGTTATGTATGTTACATACGTTCGTAACACAAATGTGTCCGTCCAACATATTTACTACTCTAGCACTGTCTTTATTTGGTGGATTCAAATCATTTTTGGTATGCATATACCTCAACATGGGGGAACAGATCCAACAGCAGAATTAACATTTTTCCTTAAACATTTACAGAGTTATTTGCCCTGGTTTAACTTAGGGGATTATTATTGAAAAATGTGTCCATCTCACATATTTGCTGCTGTAGCACTGTCATTATTTGTTGGATTCCAATAACTTTTGCCATGCTTATACCTCAATATGAGAAAACGGATCATACAACAGAATTAATATCTTCGCATAAAGATTTACAGAGTTGTTTGCCCTTGTTAACTAAGGGGATGATTGAAAAATTTGTCCATGCAACATATTTGCTGCTCTACCTCTGTCATCATATGTTGGATTTAAATAATTCTTGTCATATATGTACCTCAACATGCGGGAACGGACCCTACATCAGAATTATATAAACATTTACAGAGTTATTCTCCCTTGTTTAACTTGGGTTATTATTGAAAAATGTCTTCACACTCATTTCTTGACAAAGACTTTTGCACTGTTGGTCGCACTATGCTGATACTTCACGTATTGGTTGCCCATAATGTGACAATGCATTGATTTGGGGATTTGTAGGTCAAAGGTCAAGGCCACTGTTGCTATAAATAGATTTTTGGTACCTGTGCAATAACTAGTTTCCTTTTGCGTACAATGCTATAACTTCATATTTTTATTGCATATGACGTATCGATAGTTGGGATTGCATTTGAGGTCAGTAGGTCTAATATCAAAGTCACTGCAACTATGAATAGATTTTTTGTTTTCCATGCAATAACTTGTTTCCTTCTATGTACAATGCTATAACTTCAAACACAGATTACCTATGAAGAATCAATCATTGGGGTAATGTTTTCCTATGCTTGTTGGTGTCTAGAGGAAGCTTCCTTTTGATTTGGTTATGCCTCGAGAGACTTACCCACCCCTTTATGACACTGTCAGGGGCATATGCCACGCTTTGCGTTGCTCTTGTTTTAAATTGTGGGGGATGCCTGTGTTTAACTCTTGGTTTTTGAAGTCTTTGAAAATCCTGAATTTCTTATGTTAAGCTACTAGAAAACCCTTGAAAATATATTGGGAAGGTCCTGGAAAGACTAGTTATTAAAGTGCGGGGACCATGAATATGTATGTGTCAATCCAGAACAGACCTGTGTACAGAAGTAGCTAAAAGAAATTGTGTTATCTCCACAAGACCTTTTCATTCAAAAGATTCATCGCACATCACTTGAATATATCACTGTGTACAATGTCATTGTATACACCTGGAACTAAATTGAGCACCCCCTGTTTTTTTCACAGTGGTGTTCATAGAAAATGTCATTACTTTCATGCTATCTTTCAGATGGCTGAAAGTGATTATTTGCGGAAAGAATGGTCTATTGACAGATGAAAGACAACACACTGATCAAAATATGCAGTATTTTAATGGTGCTAATTACACATATCTGTCACTAATGTTTTTGATGGAAAAATGTTCTCTTGACAAGTATGGTGCTGAAACAGTCCATGATGAAACAATGCCTGTAATTACGGACAAAAAATGTAACTTTTGATTTCCTGAACACAATAGCATTGTCTGACATCAGTAGTGAGTGTATCCACCACATGCTCGGATGACAGGCTGAACCCTCCTAATGCTATCAGTGAGCCTTCTGATCAGAGTATTTTTAAGCAATTTCTACTGGGCGACATAGATCTCTAATAGGCACCCACCCATTACATTATGGTTTATCAAAAATGAATCAGTTGAACTTGAATCATTATCTTTAGTGGCTGATGAAGAAATAAGTCTCTTTTTTGCTGGCACACCAAAATAGTCTGTAATGTGCTTGGACATGATTCACAATTCACTTCATTACTTGTACACTACAGCATAAAAAAACACTACTGTAGCAGAGAAAGCTTTGCTAGCATTTATTTTGTACAAAAATACCTTGTCGCCCAGTACCTTGAAAACTTCTGTTACTGGGAGACAAATATTCATCACTGGACGACATTTTGTTGCCCAGTGATAATGTTAAAAAATACTCTGCTTCTGATATGGCCCAGAGGCAACTGCTGCCACACCTCATGCAATGCAGCTTCCACATCGGTCAAATTCTGTACACGTGGATCCCTTGCTTGCACACAACGTCCAAGAAAGTCCCAGATATGTTCTAAGGGATTCAAATAGGGTCTAATTGCAGGCCAGGGTAGTGTTGTAATAGTGTTGTTCTGAAGAAATGCTCTCCAGTATGGGAACGATGTGGCCTTGCATTGTTGTCCATGAATACAGGCTGAGTAGCCAACGGGTGGTTGCCAAAATAAGGCACGACAACTGGATTGTTCCGAATGTATTGATGACCATTAAGATTCCCACACACAGACACCACATCAAGTTTACAATCATGAGAGAGGCATCCCCAGATCATTACTGATCCTCCACCATAAAGAACAGTAGTTCTGATGTTCCTGGGCACATAAGCAGTATTTCTATGCCTCCACACTCTCATGCAGCCATCTGTGATGTGAAGCAGAAACCTACTCTCGTCTGACCAATGGACTGTCCTCCACGTCCTGAGATTTCAATGTTGTTGTGCCATACACCACTGCAAACATCGTCTTTGATGCTGATTGGACAGAGCTGGATGCTTGCTGACCCTTCTCGACCTCACATCCAGTGCTTTGAGACTGTTTCGGACAGTTCTGTTACACAAACATCTGTTGAAGAGCCAAAGGCATTTCAAAACACCACTTGAAGCAAAGGGTTCTTGCCTAATGAGGCGGGCCAGACTCCGATTTTCCCGAGGAGAGGTCTTTTGGGGTTGTCCAGGCCTTGGTCGGTCCTTAACATCATTGGTTTGTTGATGTTTTTGGACAAGTCTGCTGATGACAGAATGACTATAGCTGATTTGGCTTTTAATAGCTTTGAATGACATGCCTGTTGCATGCATGCCAACGATTTGCCATCTTAGTGCCTCTGACAGTTTCCTCCTTGCCATGTCAACATTTATTGATAAAATAAAAGAAGTGACAAATTTTCTTGATTTATACCCAGATATTGCATGTCGATGGTAGTGTTTTTTGTGACATTCATGGGAAGCATGCTTCACATGGAGGTGGAGCTGCGTTTGGGGTATGCTATCAATCAGAAACATCATGTTTCACTAGATGAAATGTTCTGCAAGACATAGCAATCATTAAAACATATTAATCAGTAACAGCAACTTCACTGTCATGAAACATTTCTGGGGGTGCTTAATTAAGTTCTGGGTGTATATATAGAGCCCCTCTTAAGTTGTAGACAAGCCAGAAAATAAACAGACTGTCATCTGCAAAATGAGGTCCCCAGAGGGTGAATTTAGTGATGCTTCCCTGCACAGCAGGGTAGCATCACTAAATTTACCCTCTGTGAACCTCAATCTGAATCAAAACTAAACAGAACGAGGTAACCAGAGGAGAAATTGCCCACTGTATGGGATAGCATCATCAAATTCACCCTCTGGGGACCTCATTCTGCAAATGTCTGACTGCTTATTTTCAGGCCTGCTTGTAGAGTGTTGGAAGCTCATATCTGAGCTTTATTCTGAAGTACGGGATCAGTGGTTGGGGATTTGGACTTCAAACCGAAGGGTCCATGGTTCATTCTCTACCAGGGGTAACTGCATTGTGTCCTTGGACAAGGCACTTCATCTCAATTGCCCACGTGGGGGCATGGTGGTGCTGTGTACTAAGGCATATTGTGGAGTCAGTACGTTTTTGTCAGTTTGACAGTTGCTTGCAATTGCTTGGAGGTTCTCTCCAGGTACTCCAGCTTCCTCCACTCATAAAACTCTCCGACACAAGGTGACCCGGGCTGTCTTTAGGAATATGCATTCTTACAGTTTATAAGTGAGTGCCTTTTGGCAATGTCCTATCAATTGTAATGAGGTAAGTGCATGTAGATAAATTTGGGCAACCAAAAATAATTTAGTGCTCGACCAGTTAAGAGTTTGCCATTATTATGGTATGACCCTGTCCATCCATTTAGTCATCTGCCCGTCCATCCATTAACTTTTGCTTATCTGCTCACTGACCTGCAAATCAAATGTCAAACAAATCAGCTGAAAAGATCCCATATTTTTTTTATAACAGTACGGTCGCCATGGACTGGTCATTATACATGCATGGGTAGTGATTGATTAGTTTACCAGGTAATAAAAATAATTATCAGGAAAATTTTAATGAATCAAGCACCAGGTTGCACACAGTGCTTCATTAACCCTTTACCTAACATGAAAAGCAACCAACACTTCCAAATAAAATTTTTGAATAACTATATTTTTTCATTTTTTTGCATCAGAAACATAGCTTATGACCCCTCATTGGAACGAGCTCAATGAGCCCATTTCAATAAGGGCTCATAAGCTATGTTTTTGAGACAAAAAAATTAAAAAATCATGAAAATTGAATGGTGATTTTTGTGAATAGTGCTGACCGGTTTGGCCATTACGTTGGGTAAAGGGTTAAATTTTTGATGATTATTTCTGTAATTAGTGTTTGGAATCTAATATTATTGCGTCCGTAGAAATATTGCCCAGCCGTGGAAAGTGACCAGTCCATGGTCACTGTACTGTAGATTGCAATGCAACGACTCGAAGAAAGTATAAAGTAGGCAATTGTGCAGGCCATGCAGAATGGGTTAGAAATTGACAGAGCACTTTTATCAGTACATGTTAATATCTCAAGAATATTTTCTAATTTCATCTATTAAGCATCTTGAGCATCTTGCTATAATATGATTATACTGCTAATAGATGGTGAAAAATAGCAACCACAATACACTGCTGTGTGAAAATTGCACTGGAGACACTTGCACTGCATTAAAGATTGGATTGCCTGTACATTTAAATTTAACTCTCAACCTGCTGAGTATTTTCAAAATATTTTACATCAGATCTAGCCATGGCTGTTGTGAAGTGGCCATGACGAGATTTGATGAAAAATCCATTTAACTTTAACTGAAGAAATCATTGGTCAATATGTCCATTTAACTTATATAAAAAAAGTTGATTGACTGGTAAAGTGCTAAATTATTTTGGTTCATCAGAAATTGCTCACATGTCTTTGCCATGTTACGATTTATGGGAGACTGCCCATAGGCACTATACAGTTAAAACTAGAAGTCCTGTGACTAATAGTGCGCTTATGTAGGCTTAAAAGCGCGTTGGAATTGCGTGCAATTGCCATATCGAATGGCATCCAAACCACGGCAGGTTCTCCTGGTTACTCATAGCAAACACATGCAATGTTTCTGCCAATGGACCTCCGGGTTACCCGGAGGTCCATTGGCTGAAACATTGCTTGTGCACAGGCCATATGTACAGAATTGGATAGCTTTACTTGGGCCATAACGCGCATATTAACGCGCATATCAACGTGCTATTTGTGTGCATTTCATGACAGGACTTCTAGTTTTAACTGTAAGCCTTTAAGTTGCTGTACCTACTCTCCAGAATAAAGCCCAAATATGGGCTTCCAGCAGGGGCATAGTGGCTCAGTAGGCAGAGGTGCAGGCTGCCAGCCAAGAGGTCCGCGGTTTGAATCCCACCTGCGACAACTGCGTTGTGTCCTTGGGCAAGGCACTTCTTCCCAATTGCCAGTGTTGGGGCATGGTGGCACTGTGTACTAAGGTGTACAGCACGTCGATGGTGCACCTGTCTTCAACCAATGCTAACCCTGCTTATGTGGAGTCAGTACATAGGGGAGTCTGGTAGTTGCTTGCCATTGCACAGTGGTTCTCTCTGGGTACTCTGGCTTCCTCCATCCATAAAACTGTGTTTCTTTGATTAAAATTTTGCTGCTGATGATTTTTATTACCTGGTAAATGCATGCATGTACATCACTGCCTACAGTTAGAAAAGTAGAAGTCCTGTCATGAACTGTGCGCTTATCTAGGCTTAATTGTGCATAGGAATTGCATGCAATTGCCATATTGAATGGCATCCAAATCACGGCAGCTTCTCCTGGTTACTCATAGCAAACACAGGCAATGTTTCTGCCAATGGACCTCCGGGTTACCCGGAGGTTCATTGGCTGAAACATTGCTTGTGCACAGGACATATGTACAGAATTTGATAGCCTTACTGTGGTCATAACGTATAGATTAACGTGCAGATTGACATGCTATTTGTGTGCATTTCATGACAGGACTACTAGTGTTAACTGTATGGATGGATTATGCCCAACAAGCCATAGTGACTGTACTGAACTGTGTTCATAGGTCTGTAAGATTTGTAACTGTTAAATGCTTGTCTGACTTTCTTCTGCTGGCTGCTGTATTTGATGTCATGATATTGCTAAAATAAGCTGATTAGTGTTGAGTATTATAGCTCAAAGATTGTTCATCCTGTGCTTCCGATTGAATATTGGAATAATGTTCAAAAGTGTGAACTTGCTAATGGATTTCAACTGCATTACCTCTTCACGTTTTCCTATTGTGGTGATAACTTACTTGATGCTAATTTTTGTTATTAAAGATTTCGTTTCAACACCATTAGGTGGAAAATTAACTCAAGCATAAAACATAAAACGTAAGAATGTAGGATCTGTAACATTTAAATACCATGCTCAACCCTTTGAACCCAAGAGGCCACTTTTTCCAGTCCAGGAACAAGATACGTCATAATTTCATTAATTGGTAAAGTGCTAAATTATTTTTTTCATTCAAATTTGTCCTTGGCTTGTTAAAATATATGGGAGAGTGCCCATAGGTGCTCTACCACCATGAGTTATAACAAGGCAAATGCCTTACAGGCTAAAT
This sequence comes from Pictodentalium vernedei, assembly GCA_031216915.1. NCBI lineage: Eukaryota > Metazoa > Mollusca > Scaphopoda > Dentaliida > Dentaliidae > Pictodentalium > Pictodentalium vernedei. The sequence continues at coordinate 78,165,369 of CM062292.1, read as the reverse complement.
CATTTTACTTTGAAGATTATATGAAGCACATCCACAGAATTAAAGCCTTCAAGTTGCGGCACTCACCCTTCAGAATAAAGCCCAAATATGGATTTCCAGCACTCCACCAGTTAAGTCTTTGCATACTGCTGGGGGATATTCCTGCCCAGCACAGGGTTTCTATTGTCATTGAAATAAGTATAATTTGGGCACATTTAATCAAATTTTCCGCCTGTAAAAATACCGAATGACACAGGCATGTAAATGGGTTAATCAATAGGGCATGTGTGCCAGTGCGAAACGATAAAATGAGTGGCTGCAGGCCTCGAGTTTTATCCTTCTACGATGACACAAGTGCCATATCGATTAAACCATTCACACATGTCATTCTGTATTTATTACACAGATTCACGTCTATAATAGCAATTATTAAAAGGACAGTCAGCAATTCACTTGATAACTATCAACAAAAAGAACACATTTTATCGCCAACCAAATTTTCGAGGGGAACCCATGTTGCTATTTCGACCCCTGAGTTCCAGTGTATTCTATGTGCCTACTGGCATATAGAATGCATTGGAACTCAGGGGCCAATTTTTAGCTGTCGCTATCGATTCAAATTGTAATTGCGGCGCACAATTTGTAGAAAATTCCAGTGAAATTTCGCTTCGTGACAAATAGTCTGTCAACGATTTCCATTCCAGATTTTCATTTTCCTCATGGTTTGGTGTTGCTGTAGTTAAGGATTTCATAGAACAGGCATATAATAAATTATATGGAATTTTTCACCGATGACTACTTCAGTTACATTTCACAGCAGCTTCACAGCAGCTTCACAGCAGCCATGACTGGATTGGATGAAAAATAGCTTGAAAATACTCAGGGGGTTAAGAGTTAAGTAGGATTGTTGCTAAGTGAATGTGTGGGGTAGACCAATCAATATTTTCAATGTGTAGTCTCATGGCTGCATGTTGAAAATATTTATTTGTCTTCCCCCAAATAATGAACTGGGACATTTCCAATTGCTGCCGTTGTACTGATATGGATGATACCATTAGGGTTTAAAGGGTTAAGATGAAAACTCAGCACAGGTGATAATGAATTACCACAAAAAGGGTATTGCTTCTACTAGTCATGCAGGGTCTTGTTATTACTTTACTCAACACATCCTGCAAATTATTCCCATTCTCTGCACAAAAATTCACATACAGTACGTGGAGAGTGGATTGTAACTAAATCACCCGTGGAGTGGGGTTATCACCCAAGCTATAACTTTCAAATGTTGTACCTATCAGCAACAAAACACAAGCAATGTTTCAGCCAATGGACCTCCGGGTTTAACCCGGAGGTCCATTGGCTGAAACTTTGCTGGTGCTGGTTATGCTTTGCAACAAATTTGCAATTATTACTCGGGTGAAATCTCCACTTTGCGGGTGATTTAGTGATAATACACTTTCCACATCTGTATGAATCAAATATATACTGTGAGTGAATGATATTTTGTTGGTCTTTCATTTTTCGCTAAGAAATGGTGTTTGTGTGTGTATGGGGTGGGGGGGGGGGGATGCTGATTTTTCATTGCCCTTGCCCTTTATTGCTGGACATTACACAAGTTGCAAAATGTTGACTTTAATTGACTCTCAGTTTCCAAGCTACATCTTTGTAGAGGAAGTTAACTGTTTTTGGCCTAGGGTCAACAAATGTGTACATTGTTCCAGCTTAGGAGAGCAGTGTGTCACCTGCCAAAGCTATGTCACACTTTTTAGCTCAACTTGACAAAGTCAAGCTGAGCTATTGCCATCACTTCTCGTCCGTCGGCGTACGTACGTACGTTAGTATGTACGTCCACAATTTCCTTTGGCACACCTCACAGGTCGCATTTATAATCAGATTACTTTGAAACTTGGTATGCTTGTTTTGGGGTGACCTCTAGATGGGAGCTATCGATTTTCTTCAATTTCCGTCAAAAAATGTTGCCGCGGCCAACGTTCTTAGAACTTAGTTTAGTCAGACCTCAATATTTCCCTTTGGCACACCCTACAGGGCACATTTATGATCAGATTGCTTTGAAACCTGGTATGCTTGTTTGGGGTGACCTCTAGATGGGAGCTGTTGATTTTCTTCAATTTCTGTCAAAAAATGTTGCCGTGGCCAACGTTCTTAGAACTTAGTTTAGTCAGAAGACTCAATATTTCCCTTTGGCACACCCTACAGGGTGCATTTATGATCAGATTGCTTTGAAACCTGGCATGTCTGTTTGGGGTGACCTCTAGATGGGAGCTATCGATTTTCGTCAATTTGCGTCAAAAAATGTTGCCGCGGCCAACGTTCTTAGAACTTAGTTTAGTCAAACCACAATATTTCCCTTTGGCACACCCTACAGAGCACATTTAGGATTTGATTTCTTTGAATCCTGGTATGCTTATTTAGGGTGACCTCTAGATGGGAGCTATCGATTTTCTTCAATTTCTGGCAAAACATGTTGCCACGGCCAACGTTAGTAGAACTTAGTTTAGTCAGACCTCTATATTTCCCTTTGGCACACGCTACAGGGCCCATTTATGATCAGATTGCTTTGAAACCTGGTATGCTTGTTTGGGGAGACCTCTAGATGGGATCTATCGATTTTCTTCAATTTCTGTCAAAAAATGTTGCCACGGCGAACGTTCTTAGAACTTAGTTTAGTCAGAAGACTCAATATTTCCCTTTAGCACACCCTACAGGGTACATTTATGATCGGATTGCTTTGAAACCTGGCATGCTTGTTTGGGGTGACCTCTAGATGGGAGCTATCGATTTTCTTCAATTTTCCTCACAAAATGTTGCCGCGGCCAACGTTTTTAGAACTCAGTTTAGTCAGACCACAATATTTCCCTTTGGAACACCCTACAGGGCATATTTGTGATTTGATTGCTTTGAAACCTGGTATGCTTGTTTGGGGAGACCTCTAGATGGGAGCTATCGATTTTCTTCAATTTCCATCAAAAAATGTTGCCGCGGCCAACGTTCTTAGAACTTAGTTTAGTCAGAAGACAGAAGACTCAATATTTCCCTTTGGCACACCCTACAGGGCACATTTATGATCGGATTGCTTTGAAACCAGGCATGCTTGTTTGGGGTGACCTCTAGATGGGAGCTATCGATTTTCTTTAATTTCCATCAAAAAATGTTGCCGCAGCCAACATTCTTAGAACTTAGTTTAGTCAGACCACAATATTTCCCTTTGGCTCACCCTACAGGGCACGTTTATGATTAGATTGCTTTGAAACCTGGTATGCTTATTTGCGTTAGTACGTTAGTACGTACGTCCACAATTTCCTTTGGCACACCTCACAGGTCGCATTTATGATCAGATTACTTTGAAACTTGGTATGCTTGTTTGGGGTGACCTCTAGATGGGAGCTTTCGATTTTCTTCCATTCCCGTCAAAAAATTTTGCCACGGCCAACGTTCTTAGAATTTAGTCTAGTCAGACCATAATATTTCCCTTTTGTACACCCTACAGGGCACATTTATGATTGGATTGGCATGCTTGTTTGGGGAGACCTTTAGATGGGAGCTATTGATTTTCTTCGGTTTCTGTCAAAAAATGTTGCCACTGGCAAAAAAAAATGACATTGATACCAATGATCTTCAATTTTGCCATTTCATTTATAACTTACCAAGTTCAAGTTTGTCAAGTTGAGCTACAGTGTCATTGACACTTTCATTTGTGCATGTGGTGAGAATAGCTGTAGATATTTGGAACTCGGCTTTGACAAATTTGGACAAATGTTTCCAATGTTTTTAAGCTTATTTGTTTTACAAGCATTGGCAAGCAAGTTATGCAACATATTACCACCTCTCCTTGTCCCAATGGCACAGATGTGTGGGATGATCATGATGGCCCCGATCTTTTCAAATATTGTGAATGGATCTTTGGTCTGCATGGAGTGTTCTCTCTCCGCACAAAGGACAGCTATTTTGCATCTTCTCCAGATAGGATTGTGCACTGTGACAGCATCAAACCCACAGTTGATGCTGACATAGGGTGTTCAGACACCTCCAGAACTTTCCCTGACCAAGGATCGACCCTGAGACCTCTGGCATGAGAAACCAGCACTCTTATCCAATTGTCCACAACTTTACAAATTTGCACCATTGGACAGTGGTGTGCTGTATACCAAAATGATGTTCCCAGAGATATTGTTTTTGACATTGGTATTCCTAAGAGGAATGAAATTGTTCAAGCACTCTGAAGGCCAATTACTGTCTTAAGATGGAATGGAGGCATACATGTTGGTTATAGAGTTAACTCCTGCTAAGCGGAGTAAAAAAATCTTATAATATATCAATGGATTATTCTGTCAACCACTGATTTCCCTTGTTTGTATTTCTATTTAGCCTCAGTACATCCAATACAGGCATTTAATCTGTTATATCTTGTTTGAAACAGCTTTCTGTTGTCGAGTGGTTGAGACCTCTGCCTGAAAGTGTGCTGTGGCATGAGTAATCTCATCTGTAGCAGCTGTTTTACCCAATGAAATTACCCAAACCAGACAGCAATATTCTCAAGAAGTATTTAAACTCAGTTTACAGTACAAGTCAAAATAACCGCAATAAACTAAGTATTTTGCTGCTCCTGCACTGATAAGATCAGAATCTGACCTCATTTTCTGGAAAGCTCTCAGTGAGAGATTTCCAGAAGATAAGGTCAGTTTATGGTCTTTATCAGTGTGGGAAGAGAAAGATACATAGTTTATATCAGTTATCCTATGACTTATTTTGACTTGCACTGAAAGGGCTCTCATTGGTGAGAGAACTATTTTACAAAATGAAATCTCTCCAGATTCTCTTGTTTATCAATGAAATCAACCTTTTTAATAAGTTTTACTTGTTTTTATACCCCCACAAAACAAAGTTTTAGGGGTGGGAGGGGGGGAGTGTATATAGGAGTCAACTTGTTGGTCAGTCGGTCTGTCGTCGTCGGTCTGTTGCTCATGTAAACTTTGTGGAGCGAACTACTTCCACAGTTTTAGCCTCATTTTCATGAAACTTCAAAAAAATGATCAACATGATGAGGAGCAGTGCGTGCCATAATTGTTTTCCCGATCGGATTCAAGATGACCGACTGGTGGCCATATTGGATTTTTTTATGTACATTTGTGGAGCGAACTACTTCCACAATTTTAGCCGCTTTTTCATGAAACTTCACAAAAATGATCAATATGATTAGGGGAAGTGTGTGACATAATTTTGTTTCTGCTTGGTTTCAAGATGGCTGATTGGTGCCCATATTGGATTTTTTTATGTAAACTTTTGGAGCGAACTACTTCCACAGTTTTAACCCCATTTTCATGTAACTTCACAAAATGATCAACTTGATGAGGGGAAGTGCGTGACATAATTTTTTTTTCGGTTTCAAGATGGCCGACTTGGTGGCCATATTGGATTTTTTTTTACTCAGAAAAATTGAATGTCCCCTTTCAGTCACCCACACAAGGCGGTATGCCACGGTATGCCATGGTGGGCGAAAGACCATCTCTAGTTAATCTTTTCTCTACATCTCGTATATAAAACATATATTGTCATTTGGTTGATTTTCACAGTATCCATTCACATTGCGGTATTGTTATTCACTACTGTCTGTGCAATTTCTTTCACTGTACCACTGATGTTCACTTTTCATGTTTTTAAACATATATTTCACTTTCTGCTGGAATTGTTTTGTTCACATAATAATTTGTCACTACAGTATAGCCTCAGCAGGGGGCATGGTGGCCCAGTAGATAGAGGTGCAGGCTGCAAGTTTGAATCCCACCTTCAGCAACCATGTTATGTCCTTGGGCAAGACACTTCACCCCCCCCCCCCCTCTCCCAATGTCCATGTGGGGGTGTGGTGGTGTTGTGTACTAAGCATACTGCTCGGCATTGATGCACTTGTCTTCAGCTAATGCTTACCTTGCTTATGTTGAGTTGGTATGTTGGGGAGCCTGACAGTTGCTCGCCATTGCTCGTAAGTTCTCTCCGGTGGTTCTCTCCGGTTACTCTGGTTGTCAGAAGTGTTGTTAAACCCCAATAAATAAATAAATTGCCTCAGCTGTTCATGTGGCGTTAAGCACCAATAAATAAATAAATGGCCCCTCATTGGAATGGAGTTTGGAAAGAGTTTTTTCTGGGAAATTCCAAAAATGAAAGCATTCTATTTTCAGTTAATAGTTTATTTATATTCATCATTCCGAAAAAGAGTCTTCCATGATTGCATCTCACTAGATGTAGTTTTATACATGGAGAAATCTTACCATGACTACTTTTTTTTCAGTTTTCAGTTATGTCGGTTCCCTTGACCAGTTTTTAGCTCATCTTGACAAAGTCAAGCTGAGCTAATCTCATCGCTTGCCGTCTTTCGTCCGTCGTCCGTCAACACCATGTTTTGGTCTTCTCCTCCAAAGCCACTGGGCCAGTTCAAGTGAAAGTTTGTGTGAGTGATGGTCCCAAAGAGGCATTTCATTTTTGTTCAACTCAGCATACCCAGCCCCATAGGGAGGGAGTGGGGGAAAATGCTCAAAAATATTTTAAAAATCTTCTTCTCAAGAACCAGTGTGTACAATGACTTGATATTTGCTATGGAGCTTCCATATGAGGTGTAGAATCAAGTTTGTTCAAACGAAGTTCGTGAAGTAATATTTGGCTTTGTAATAGGAGGGGTAAGATTTTTGGCCCCGCCCAAAATTTCTATTTTCTGAACCGATGGTCCGTTATGAACCAAATTTGGTTTGTGGTAGTATTGGGTCATAAGTACTTGACCCATGCAAAAAAAAAAAATCCCACATCCCCATGGGAACCCTGGGAGCTAAAAATAGAAATATTTTCAAACGCCCATATTTTCCAAACCCCACGGAACAGAGAGCTTTTATTTGGTATGAAGTATCCTTATGACCAGTAGAATTGAATGGTAAAAAAAAATTGCCATCGGTTATGTTAGGGTGTTCTGTAATGGGCATCGAAAAAATGCTGAGTCAGCATATTTGCAAAAATTTTTTAAAATCTTTTCTCCAGAACCAATCATCAGAATCTTTTGATATTTGGTATACAGCATTCATAGGGGGGTCAGATAAAAGTTTGTTGAAATAAAGCTCATTGGTTCATATTTGGGCTCTCTACAAGAGCCCGAAGTTTTAACATAGGGTAATATGGGGAATATTCTTTAAAAATCTTCTTCTTCAGAACCACCAGTCAGAATCTTTTAATATTTGGTATACGTTATTGTTATGAGGGTCAGATTCTAGATTGTTCAAACCAAGTCCCTAGGTTAATATTTGGGCTTCCTATGGAAGCCCAAATTTTATCTTTGTTCAATATGGAGGGTAATTTAAAAAAATCTTCTTCTTCAGATCCATCAGTCAGAATGCTTTGATATTTGGTATGCAACATCTCTATGGGGGTCAGATTCAAGTTTGTTCAAATCAGATCCCTAGGTGTATATTTGGGCTCACTATGGTAGCCCAAATTTTTACTTAGTGCAATGTGAGAAAATTTCTTTAAAAATCTTCTTCTTCAGATCCACCAGTCGGAATGCTTTTATATTTGGTATACAGCATCTCTAGGGGGGTCAGATTCCAGGTTGTTCAATTCGAGTGCCTAGGTTAATATTTGGGCTCCATATGGGAACATGAAATTTAACTTAGTACAATATGAGGGAATTTCTTCAAAAATCATCTTCTTCAGATTCACTTGTCAGAATGCTTTCACATTTGGTGTACAACATCTCTAGGGGGGTCAAATTCAAGTTTGTTCAAATCGGATCCACAGGTCAATATTTGGGCTCGCTATGGTAGCCCAAATTTGAACTTAGTGCAATTCGAAGAAATTTCTTTACAATTTCTCTTCTTCAGATCCAAAGGTCAGAATGCTTTCATATTCGGTACACAACATCTCTAGGGAAGTCAGATTTAACTGTGTTCAAATCAAGAGCCTGGGTTAATATTTGGGCTCTCTATGGGAGCCGGAATTGGCCATTTTGCTGAAGAATTAAAAATTTTGTATTCAGTACCCTCTAGAGGTACTAAGATTAATCCACATAGGTTGTATCAAGGGGCTTCATAGGGGAGCTCTACATTTTACTTATGATCAACTGAAGAAAAGGTATGATGCCTAGATTATTTTTGTCACTCCTGAGGGACTCAAGGATTGACAGTGTAGCCTATGGAGATGGCTTGCTTAATGTAGACTCATTCTTGGACTCTGTTTAAATTGTGTTCTGTACAAGATGAGCGCTTCATGCCCCGTGGGGCCTCTTGTTTTTATTACTAGCATTTGGACCAGTTTTTTATTATAAGCATTTGGAGTTTTTTAGCAATCTGCTTTTTAACTGGTTGAGTGCTGGAAGCCCATAAGTGGGCTTTATTCTGAAGTGTAGGTACAGCACTTTAAAGGCCTCATATTCATTGGATGTGCTTCCTATTAATTTTAAAGTCAAATTATATAGTTTGTGGGGGTTTGCCTTGTTACAATTTATGGAAGGGCACTCTTCCATAAAATTTAACAAGACAAAGGTACAGTGCAGTGACCATGGAATGGTCAAAATCCAAACGTGGGCAGTGTTACCCACGGATGCTTTTCTCAATCAATAATCAGTAGTTTTCATGCAGTGTGAGCAAATATTCAAGGAAAGAAGCCCCAGGTCATACGTGGTGCTTCATTCATTGAAAATTTGAGGGCAATTCCATTGTTTTATGTCGGAGATTCACTGTAAATGCATGCATGGAAATATTGCCCATGCATGGATCTTGACCTCTCCACGACGACCGTACTGTATGTGAACAAATGTTGTTGACCAAAAATAATTTAGCACTCGACCAGTTAACAAAAATGTTTTTTCATCATAATCTTATTGTATTTTGTAAGTGACCATCTGTGTGATCGATTCGGACTCCCGCGTAGTGTTCTTAGGCAAGGCACTTCACCCTGATTGTCCACATGGGGCATGATGACGCTGTGTACTGAGGTGTACTGCACGTCGATGGTGCACATGTCTTCAAAGACTCTAACCCTGCCTGTACTGCAGAGCGGAGTTACGATGTTGGGGAGTTGGCAGCTGCTCGTTGCTTGGGGGTTCTCTCCGGGTACTTCGGCTTCCTCCACCCGTAAAACTGTCACCGACACGATATGACCTTGGCTGTTAATGTGTCATTAAATCCTAATAAATAAATAAATAAATAAAAAAATAAATAAATATTGTATTATGTTGGTGATATTTATTTGCCCTGTCCTTGGTGGTTCTGGGGAATTTTTATTGTCCACAAAAGTGTGAAAACATAACCAAGGTCTAGACGTATTCAGTTTACCTTATCAGGTTTTTAGATATCCTCTACTGCTATTGTTAAATAGTTAACCCTTTACCTAACATGAAAAGCAGACGACACTTGCAAAAAAAATTCTTGAATAACTAATTTTTTTCATTTTTTGTCTCAAAAACATAGGTTATGACCCCTCGTTGGAACGAGCTCGACGAGCTCGTTCCAACGAGGGGTCATAACCTATGTTTTTGAGACAAAAAATGAAAATATTTTGAAAATTAATTGACGATTTTTGAGAATAGCGCTGGCCGGTTTTGGCCGTTACGTTGGGTAAAGGGTTAAAGGAAATCTTCAGTGACAAACTGTACTTGACTTATATGTTTGTCATTGTGGCAAGTCATTCCTGCCTAAAAGATATGAGCTGATGTATTGATTTGAGTCATGTCAAGACACTTAAAAATTGCCCTCGGTGAATAAAATTTTAAAATTGATATCAGAATTGCAATAAATTTAATGCGAGTAAACTACACTTCATGTGGATCAAGTAGCATTTAAATCTCTTAGAGGAAATCACTTCAAGCAGTTTTTACTGGTTTCAGAAGATTCCTGATTGCGCTAGTTGTATCCATTGAGGTGGAGATTATAAAGCATATTTTTATACTTAAGATTAGTGAAGTAGTGATTAATCTTTTACCAAGTAATTAGTTCGAATCACAGACATATCAGCCAAACTTTAAGAACATTAGCTAAGCCTGTACAAATCAGAAATTAAGGTGACCAGAAAAAAGGTTACTTGAACATGTTTCACTGATACAGTACAGCTGCTGTGGACTGATCACTTTTTACAGGTGAGCAATATTTCCACAGACGCAATAATATTAGATTCCAAACACTAATTATAGGAATAATCCTAAAAAGTTTAATTAATGAAGCACCGGGTACAACCCGGTGCTTCATTAATTAAAATTTTGCTGATGCTTTATATTACCAGGCAGGGACCGACCTGGGCATGCGCCAGTGCGTATTTGGTTCTGAAACATCAGGACCTGGGTCTTAAATCTCAGAAATAGGCTTCTCAGTTGGCGCGTAACTTCTCAGGTCATATTTTGATATTCTTTCGATGGATAATCGAGAGAGACACTCTTACATGTATTATATTTATGTTTGTCATTTATCATTGTTGTAGAGTGCTTAAGTTAATACTTTAAGTCTTAATTACCAAGCATTAATCTTCACTGTGGTTTCTGATCAAGTCTTGGCTGCCTAAATAGGCAGCCAAGACTTGATCAGAAACCACAGTGAAGATTAATGTTTGCTATAGTGTACTAACTGAAAATGATGAGAGCTATTACATACTTGCAGTGTGTGTTACAAACAGCAGTGTGACTCCGTAAATTGAAATCTGGCGCATGAATTGAAAAAATAGGCTCCGAGGCTATAGCATATTTTAAATAGTCCTGATCGGTCCCTGACCAGGTAAATGCATATGTGGACATTACTGCCCATGTGTCGATTACGACTAATCCACAGCAGCTGTACTGTAGAATCATCAACTCATCTCCAGTTTATAGTGAAGTTTATGTTTTATTTATTTATTATGTGTGTTTAAGGTCATATATTTCTATACGATGGCAAACCCATTTTTTCAGATAACACATTTTTCAGATTTGTAAACTGAGAGAAATGCAAAATGATACTGATTTGTATATGGGATAAGTTCTAAGCCTGGTTTATTATGCCCCTGCCTTTGAAGCCCTCCATCCATCCATCCATCCATCCATCCATCCATCCATCCATCCATCCATCCATCCATCTGTCCATCCGTCTGTCCGTCCGTCCGCACTCATAAATGACTACTTAGGGGGCTAATTATCGGTATAAACGGGGGTTAGGTGACTACCGTGATTTAGGTGGCTAGTCCCACAAGTAAATCCCAATTTTCTAGGGTGGGGTTTAGAGTTGGGGTGGGGTGGGGTTAGGGTCAGTAAAGGGTAGGGTTAGGGTTTGCTACTACCCCAAAAATTTTTTTCCCCAAAAGTTGTTTTAATAGAATGGACATGAATTTTATGATAACGTACCCTAAAAAAATAGCCATTTTCTTTAGTCTAGGCTGGGGTTTAGAATAGAGGGTGAGGGGTGTAGGGTTAGGGTCAGTAAAGGGTAGGGTAGGGTTAGGGTTTGCTACTACCCCAAAAAATTTTTTCCCAAAAAGTTGTTTTAATAGAATGGACATGCATTTTATGATAACGTACCCTAAAAAAATAGCCATTTTCATTAGTCTAGGGTGGGGTTTAGAATAGAGGGTGGGGGTGTAGGGTTAGGGTCAGTAAAGGGTAGGGTCAGGGTTTGCTACCACCCCAAAAATTGTTCCCCAAATCACTTGTTTTAGTGTCAGTCCATCCATCCATCCATCCATCCATCCATCCATCCATCCATCCATCCATCCATCCATCCGTCCGTCCGTCCGTCCGTCCGTCTGTCTGTCTGTACATCCATCCATCCATCCATCCATCCATCCATCCATCCATCCATCCATCCATCCATCCATCCATCCATCCATCCATCCATCCATCCATCCAGCCATTGCCATCCATCCATCCATCCATCCATCCATCCATCCATCCATCCATCCATCCACCCATCCATCCATCTGTCTGTCCATCTGTCTGTCTGTCCATCAATCTGTCTGTCTGTACAAATATTTTGCATTGTAACTTCAAAGCCATCGGTCAGATTTGGATCTCCTTTGGTATACTGATAGACCTGCATGGTGAATGATATGCACAAGGAACGGGTTCCGTCCAATAATTTTTTCCTGAGTTATGGCCTTTTTTCACTCTTTCTTTCAACTTAGAAATTTTTTATCGACCTCGGTATTGCATTCACTGCATGTTGGATTTGATTTATTGTTGGTATGCTCATGGACCCACTTTACAAAAGAATATCCACAATTAACCGGGTCTGTCACGTTTTATTTCTAGAATTATGGGTCTTTTTTGACTTAGAAAATTTCAATTTTTCTGGTTTCTGTATGTTCTGGACTGTAATTTCAAAGCCATTGGTCGGATTTGGATCTCCTTTGGTATGCTGACAGACCCACGTGGGGGAATGGATATGCACAAGGAATGGGTTCCGTCCAATAATTTTTCCAGAGTTGTGGCCCTTTTTCACTCTTTAGACTTAGAAAATGTGTCTGTCCCACAGTACCTTTAAGGCTACTTCAAACATCCCTAAAGGTTGGGGGTAGTGGCCCACGCTTTGCATAGCCCTTGTTTGTTTATTGGGGTTTAAAAACACTTTCAACATCCAGGGTTACATTGCATTTGCCAGTTAGATGGGTAGAGGAAGCCTGAGGGCCCAGGGTAAACCACTGAGCAGCAACAAGTAACTGTCAGATGCTCCAACTTACTCCGTACAAGCAAAGTTGGCAGTAGTTGATGGCAAGTGCACCATCGACATGCAGTTTTCTTCAGTACACAGCATCACTGTGGACAATCAGGATTATGTGTCTTACCCAAGGACACAGTGCAGTTACTGCTGATCATGATCAAACTGTCAACCTTATAGTTTAAAGCCCAGCGCTCTAATCACTCAACCACCACACTCCTCTACAGTTAAAACTGGAAGTCAAGTGAGTGTATTCTGCACTATTAAGAAGTAAAGTTAAAAATAGAAGTCCTGTCATGAAATGCGCACAAATAGCATGTCGATCTGCACGTTAATCTACGCGTTATGACCATAGTAAGGCTATCAAATTCTGTACATATGGCCTGTGCACAAGCAATGTTTCAGCCAATGGACCTCTGGGTAACCCGAAGGTCCATTGGCAGAAAGTTTGCCCGTGTTTGCTATGAGTAACCAGGAGAACCGGTCGTGCTCTGAATGCCATTCGATATAACAGTTGTGCACAGTATGTGACAGGACTTCTAGTTTTATCTGTAATAGCATGCTGAATAAATGCACTTTTGTCCATGTCAAACTGCACCATTAGTATAACTCAGTTTCAGTGGAAAAAAAAAATCTCTTTGTGAAGAATTGATGTTCTCTTGGGGCCTCCTATTGTAATTGCCACTGAATTAGAAATGGAAGACATATTGGTTACACCTATTTTGTGAACAATCTGGCGACTTGACAAAACAAATGAGACACAACGGCCATGAAATTACGCCTTTAATTCAACGAGAAATTCAGTTAAGTCTAACAAGGAAATCATGGATAAGATGGCCACTTCTATTTACAGGGGTATATTTTCTTAACATGAACCATTAAAAAATTTCTTCTGGGTAAAAAAGTTTTTTTTTATTCTGGGCAGGACAATTCTCCCACAGTAAGCACTTGAAGTGAAGGCAACAATGGGGAGAAAACAAGGTGGAAATACACAGAATGGCAGTGTTTGAACAGTCATTTTTATCGCACGGGATAGATTTGGGCAGAGAGATAATATAGAATGAGAAGCCGAAGGCTTTGAGTTCAATATTATCCCCCTGCTGAAATCGATCGAGTGCGCTAAAAATTGTACTGTACAAACGTGTATGCTGTTCTGTATTTAAAAAAATGACAGTTCGACAAGTAAGCACTTGAAGTGGAAGCAACAGTGGGGAGAAAACAAGGCGGAAATACACAGAACGGCATTTGCGTTCAAACTGTCATTTTTTATCGCACAGGATTGATTTGGGCAGAGGAATAATATTGAACTACAGTTGAAACTAGAAGTCCTGTCACGAATAGTGCACTTATCTTGGCTTAATTGCGCGTTGGAATTGCGCGCAATTGCCATATAGAATGGCATCCAGAGCACGGCAGGTTCTCTTGGTTACTCATAGCAAACACATGCAATGTTTCTGCCAATGGACCTCCGGGTTACCCGGAGGTCCATTGGCTGAAACATTGCATGTGCACAGGCCATATGTACAGAATATGATAGCTTTAATTGGGCCATAACGCGCACATTAACACGCATATCAACGTGCTATTTGTGCGCATTTCATGACAGGACTTCTAGTTTTAACTGTAGAAGCTGGCGGCTTCGAGTTCAATATTATTCCTCTGCTCAAATTGATCGAGTTCAATAAAAAAAGACAGTTCGAACGCGTTTGCTGTTCTTTGTTTATAGCATGCCTACAGTTTACTAAAAATTATTAATCAGTTTTGGTGGAGGGATAATATTGAACTCGAAGCCTTTGCCTTCTTCCGAAATCGATCGAGTGCAGTAGAAAGTGACAGTTCGAACGTGTATGCTGTTCTGTATTTATTACATGCCTACAGTTTACTGAAAAAATATTAAAAACAGATATTTTTACCAAAAATAACCTGTAAGAAGAGGAATAGTTAAATAGTCCTTGCACATGATCCGTATTGTTCAAGGACAATACAAAAACATTTATTGTTCGTTTTGATTTTTGCAGAAAGAAGCGAAGTGTTTTGTATTTTATGAAAGTAAAAGCATATACGTGCAGTGAATAGACAGAATGCGATGTGTGTTTGAATCAGTGGGTATTCTACATAACGAGTTGGAATGGCATATTCATATTTCGCGCGAACTGTAGACTCAGGCAAAATATGACTATGCCATTCCAACGTGTTATGTAAAACACCCACCAATTCAAACACACATCGCATTCTGTGTTTATTACACATCCCTTGTATTAAAATTCATTTAAATAAACAAATTTTAATTCCGATATTTAAACCCAAAGGTGAAGAGTCTGTTTGTTTTGTTTGAAGCTGTAGGCCTACAGTTAAAACTGGAAGTCCTGTCACGACCTGTGCGCTTATCTAGGCTTAATTGCAGGTAGGAATTGGGCGCAGTTGCCATATCGAATGGCATCCAAAGCATGGCAGGTTTTCCTGGTTACTCAGCAATCACAGGCAATGTCTCTGCCAATGGACCTCCAGGTTACCCGTGCAGATCGACGTGCTATTTGTGCGCATTTCATGACAGGACTTCTAATTTTAACTGTACTAATCAAATAGATTGATAAAAAATCAGAACAACCTTTTGGGAATCAGTCTAAATTACATTCGTTATCTTTTCTATTGGGTGTGTTTTGTTAAAATTCGTTTCGCTGTTTCTCATTGGCTGGTGTCCTTTCACGCCTAACCATTTGGTGACTACAGTTAAAACTAGAAGTCCTGTCACGAACTGTGTGCTTATCTAGGCTTAATTGCGCATAGGAATTGCGCGCAATTGCCATATCGAATGGCATCCAAAGCACGGCAGGTTAACCTGGTTACTCATAGCTAACACAGGCAATATTTCTGCCAATGGACCTCCGGGTTACCCGGAGGTCCATTGGCTGCAACATTGCTTGTGCACAGGTCATATGTACAGCATTTGATGGCCTTACTACAGTAATAACGCGTAGATTAATGCTCAGATCGACGTGCTATTTGTGCGCATTTCATTACAGGACTTCTAGTTTTAACTGTATTACTGTTAGTAAAAATATTAGTACAAATTTGGGCAGATTTGCAAAACAGCTGGGAGAAACTTTTTTAAAAGAAGTTCAAAGCATGTCAGGATGTCCGAAGATTTACCGAAATGATGTTGACCAATTTAGATATAACGGGACCTGCAGACGAGACAGCCACAGTACTGGGTTAATGTTGTGGTAGTTGTTTTTCTTTAATACTATCTTATTTTTGGTTAACTAATTTTTTGTGAAACAACTTTATTTTGCTTTGTACGTTTTCATTTTCACATTACGCGACAGACAATCGATAACTGTATAAAGAAATTTGGAAACTTTTTGAAGCGTAACTAATGACTCGCCAGGAAAGGAACTAGTATAAACGGTGCTGGGAAAAAAGTTCTGGCTTGTGCATCACCAGTTGAATACAGAAACTTTTATGTCATAGTGGCAATTCCCGTTAAATACAAGGGTTTAAAGTTTAATGTGTAATAAAACTTGTTTTTTGTTTTGTGCTTCTCTTTGGACAGAGATGATGACAGCCAGTTATATCTATAGAGTGTCATCAGTATAAATGTGAGATGACATATGTTCAATCTTTCATTGGCAGGACAGATACACAGGATAACATAATCTCTGATGTTTCTTTGAAAAGAAAGGGAATAAAGATTTGTACGGTTCAATGAATTCTAACTTTGTTCCAAAAATTATGCAGAAGAAAGATTTTGTTTCTGTTTCAAATCGATAGCTGAATAATAAATTCATTGTATTCATCAACTTGTCACATCAAACTCTTGACAGCTATTGAGCTGAGAAGAAAAAAGAATTTTCTGTTTGTGTCTCAGATCTATTTTCTTTCTGAACATTATCACACTATAATGGACATAAACCACACTGTCAGATCAATTTCTTCCTCTCTTTCTGATTTCATTGATCAACTCTGAAAATAAAGTATGTCCATGATTTTTTTATGATAGTACATTCATACTTAGTAAAATCACATATATGAAACACTCAAAATAAGTTGTATAGATAAGGCCAAAAAAGTTAAAAATCTGTTTTCTCAGGCCTTCCTGTGTGGTCCTTTTGGCTGCTGCATGCTCTCTTTTTATAACCAATGCATACTTAAAAAAAATAAAAATTTTATATTTTACCCAAGCTAATAAAATTGATAAATTTGTCTTGAGTGCAACAAGGCTTTGCAATGCTTTAGCATTACAAAGCCTTCTTGCACTCAAGGGATGAAATAAACCACCACCCGTGCTATTGTTATATGGTCTATTTGGCCATACTCTTTCTCCTTAAGTTCTAACACGGGGAATTGTGAGAATTCTGTGCCTGAAACATCACACAACGCGAATTTTGCCCTTATTGTGACACTGGAGAATTAGCTCTCATGCTTGGCTTGTGACTGGCATTGATGGATTAATTGTTGAGCTGGAGAGAGATTAAGTACTTCCTATAAATTTTTAATCATATAACTGGAATGTTATATACAAAACAATATTTACAAACAACAATGATTATTACTAAATATAACAGCATTATATATATTTTACATTTTGAATAATCTCTCTGATGCACTGACTTCTCTTCAAATATGAACCCTTAATAATTTTATTATTTTTCGATTGACCTCTGGACATGGTTAGGATGTAACACCTACACGCCTGTTGTAGCGATCAATAGACTGACAATCGTACCACACGACTGGTTAAGGTAATGCTGAATGATTGCTGTGATGTTATATATTTGGGATGGGTACTTATCCAATCGTCACCAATTTACATAAACGCCTCAAATATAAATGTAACTCTCACAGTCTACCATCAAATTAATTTGGACATAAATTACACATTTTGCATTGCATGCTTCGTTATTTTACAGCTGTTGGAATGGGGTTATTTAACTCATTCCAACAGCTTGTAAAATAATGAAACATGCAACCATATTTACGATGCTTCCAAAATATCATAACCTAAAATCTTAATACTGTATTTTCTGGACAATAATATTTAAATCAAAATGATACTATTATACAGATTTATTATTTTCCATTCTGGTATTTTACAGTTATTGGAATGAGCTGACTAGCTCTTTCCAACAACTTGTAACATGTCATAAGATTCACGCTGTTACCCACATAACATAATCCCATAAGTAATAACTCTATGTATTTTAGTCTAATATACCGCTTAGTTCTTTAGCTCTTTACAAGAGTTAATCATTATGCGTCATCATGGATACCCAAAATAACATCATCATGACATTCCTTTTCATCACGCAGATCGCAACATTCTACTGTTGTCGGAAAGGCCTAATATGCACAAACCTCTCTACAAACAGCAGAATATTGAGAATGCTATATAGTGCAGAAATTATGCTTATTTAACCCTTTACCCAACGAATCGCCTGCATCCGCCCACGTAATATGCAAATACAGCTGCTGAAAAAGTATTATTTTTCGAAAAATTTCAACAAAAACATATCATGTGACCCCTCTTTGGAACGAGCTCATCGAGCTCGTTCCAAAGAGGGGTCACATGATATGGTTTTGTTGAAATTTAAAAAAAAAATGATATTTAAAATAATGAATTTTGAAATCGTCTGCATTGGGTAAAGGGTTATACTAGTAAAATGCCCTTACTGAACACTGAAAATAACTCAAAATATGCACTCACCTGGCGAGAGATGAAATATACTTCCTATAAATTTTTAACCACATAACTGGAGTGTCGCTTTCCAGCTGTGCACACAAATTTATAGAAGATTTCGTGACTCTCTATCACCAAGGTTTTCCATTGACAACATGGACAATTTAACCAGCAATTGTTTGGACACCAGCTCCAACATATCACTAGTTAGAAACAATTCCTCTATATCTAATACACTATTAATACTAACCAAGACCTGCTCAAGAAAGTATACATTTAAACCCAACACTACAATGTGATTGTGAACAATTAATATAGCAATAATACACAGCTGAGAATAAATGGAGATTAACCTACAGTTAAAACTAGAAGTCCTGTCATGAAATGCGCACAAATAGCACGTTGAAATGCGCGTTAATGTGTGCGTTATGGCCCAATTAAAGCTATCATATTCTGTACATATGGCCTGTGCACAGGCAATGTTTCAGCCAATGGACCTCCGGGTAACCCGGAGGTCCATTGGCAGAAACATTGCATGTGTTTCCTATGAGTGACCAGGAGAACCTGCCGTGCTTTGGATGCCATTTGATATGGCAATTGCGCGCAATTCCAATGCGCAATTAAGCCTAGATAAGCGCACTATTCGTGACAGGACTTCTAGTCTTAACTGTATTATTCATAAAACCACATGACTTACAGATTCGCAATAATAAACAATATGCAATTCAATGTGGTGATTAATCTCTTGTTTTTGTAGCATTTCTGTACACCGTAACTCAAAATTAAAAGAAATAAAACACTTTATATTTTTACATATCTTACACCAAGTCACCCTACAACACTATTCTGTAGATTATGAGATTTAAAACATGAAGCAAACCAAGAACATGAACTTTTGATGGCTAAGAAATATTTACAAAAATAAAACATAAAATACAAAAATGCCCGCCCACATACAATTTTACAAAAAAATGGCCTGAAAAACAGATGATCTACTTTGTGGGGCCTAACTGCCTGGAATATATATGTGTTTATCACATAATCAGCATTAATTAGCCCATTACGGAATTTATTGTATGATTTGATCCTACTTCCAGTTATTAAACCCATTCATTAAAAATGATGATCCACACACCTCATCAAGCACCTGAGAAAAAAATCATAGATGCAGACTCTGGGGACGATGAATTATGAACATTTTTGGTCTGCGACAATATTAAATTAAATTTGTGTCATTAAATATTTTGAAATTTATTCTTTATCAGGAACTATTTCCTGATGCAGACACTTGTGAACAAACACCACATCAAGGAAAAATAAGGGTACCAGTGCAAAAGCAAACATTTTCCTTGCTCATGTTTCATGTTCAGTCAAACACCAATAATATTTTGTTTATATAAATTTGTTTTATTCTAAATTATCGGCGAGTGCCTGTGGGCACTCTCCAATAATTTGTAGTAAAACTAATTTTGATGAACAAATTCAGACCACCAAAAATAATATAGCATTCAACCAGTTAACAGCAGCTAATGCCATTAAGAATTTCAAAATCGGATCTCTGTCAGTCTCGATAATCATTCATTATTGATAAAATCAGACAAATGTTAACAGTTCAAATTCTCTAGATCAATACCATTGCAAACAACTTTATTGAACAAGGGGTTTCAGTTGATCAGAAAGGAAAAAAAAACAGTTCTGTATTCACGTTTTCTATATAAGACATGACAGCTAATTACATCTCAAACTATTCTCTTTCCAAGCAAGTGTGAGTGACTTCTGTTTTATGTGACTTGCTTGCGATTGAAGTTTTATGTTTTAGAAGACAATGCCAGACTCTGCAAACCAGAATAACAGAGTTTGTTTTTAGAGTTTCTTGTGTCAGGATACAAAAGGCAGTTTTTGTTACTTGACACTGCAGTGAGCAACCATTTGAAAAAAAATCTTCTGGTTATGTAGTTTGTTGCTGTCAATATTTTGACTGACAATCATGGCCATTAAGCACACAGGTGTATGGGATGGGGTGCTTTTTTGACTGGATTGTAATGGGTAAAAAATTAATTCAATTTTTTTCTGCGGCATGTTGTACAACAAAGAGGAATACACAGCAATCACTGTCTTCCTCACATCTTTATCCATACATTCCACTCATTTGCAGGCAGAAACGTTTAGACCCTTGATGGCTCATACTTCTTACATAGGCTGCCTATAATGGAGCGATGGTTGGAATTGCTTTCGGATTAAGTAGGTCGAAGTTCAAGGTCACTGTTACTATAAATAGATTTTTGGTTTACATTCAAAAACTTCACTGTTACTATAAATAGGTTTTTGGTTTCCATTAAAAAACTTCAGTTTCCCTTTGCATGTAAAGCTTGAATATCAGATGCAGATTTTCTTTAAGATGTTGAGATTGGAATCGTGTTTGGAGGTTAATAGGTCAAAGGTCAAGGTCACTTACTATAAACATAATTTTGGTTTCCATGTGCATAACCTATAAGCTATAAACTTCATACACAGATTGCCCATAAGGTGTCAATGGTTTGGATGGTGTCCATTATCAGTTGGTGAAAGTAGGTCATTGTTACCATAAATAGAATTACGGTTTCCATGCATTAAGTTTATTTCTTTTGCATACAAAACTAATGCAGGCCTCGCAGGTGGGCTAAAATTTGCATCCCTTGCATGGCCTAGGCAACTGATTAGCTCTCATCAAGCTTAAAAAAGCAAAAAGTGGCAAAATGAAGTTTTACTATTAATGAATACTGCCGAGTGGGCTTTGTACATTTTATTTGATGCTGCTAACTAGGTAGTCTCTGTGAGCCTGGTACACTGCCTGCCCACTCCTCTGAGCCTTGGCAAGGCCTGGAAGTGTGGGAGGGGCAGTATCACCATCTCAGAAAGACCACTGACATAGCAGATATCTGAAAAGATGTGGGTTTTAGGAATAGGTGGTTATAATAATCATAATTTTTTAAGACCAGGAGGTCTAGTTTTCGCCCTTCTTATTTTTTTCACGGCAAGCAGTAGGGGCATTAGGTCAAAGGTTAAGGTCACTCAATATAAATAGAATTTTGTTTTCCATGCAGTAACTTTACTTTCTTTTTGAGCATACAATGCTCATACTTCATATGTAGCTTGCCTATAACAGTATGATAGTTGGGACCTCCTCCTCCTCATTCCTGAAAATGAAGGCCATTGAAAGAGGATATATTGCAGTTACCAAGACCAGTCACCTCTTTGCCCATTTTGACATTCATCTATTTGTCCATCCGCTTGTGGGCAATATCTCAAGTTTTCTTGTATTAAAAAGGTTAAGGTCACTGTGACTGTAAATACAATCTTTGTTTTCATACAATAACTACAGATTTCTTTGGCATACGAAATTCCAGTTTCGTACATAGATTGCTTGTGACCTTTTGCTGACTTGAATTATATCTGGGGTTAATATTTATGTATTTATTTATTGGTGTTTAAAGTCACATATTTCTGCACAATGGTTAATCATGACAACAACAGTTTTACGGGTGGAGGAAGCCAGAGCACCCGGAGAAAACCACTGAGCAACGGCGAACAACTGTCAGCTCCCCAACATACTAACTTCACACAAGCAGGGTCAGCATTGGTTGAAGACAAGTGTACCAATGACGTGCAGTATGCCGTAGTACACAACACCACCATGCCCACACATGGGCAATGGGGGTGAAGTGTCTTGCCCAAAGACACAATGCAGTTGCCGCAGGTGGGATTTGAACCGAGGACCTATCGGCTTGCAGCCTGCACCTCCACCTACTGAGCAACTGCGCCCCCATCTGGGGTTAATAGAGTGGGAAAGGGGGAGGGTACAATTTTTGTTAGCCCCTGCTCTCTTTATTTTTTTTTCGCAGTTTTCTGTGGGTTAGTACACCTACCTATGAACCTCAGGTAATCTTGTGAGATGGAAGTATTACAATGCCTAACTGTTCAGCCACTGCACTCCCTGACATGCATGTATATTGACTGAGATCAGAATTAATTTAGACTGATCAGTGATTTATTTATTGGGGTTTTACTACACTTTTGAAAGCCAGGGTCACCTCGGGTCAGAAGATCAATAAATTAACAGTACTGGAAATAAAGGGCTTATATCATAACACCTTGGCAGGCTATGCCATATAGCATGCATGTAACCCAAAAGGAAAAGAGTGTTGTGGTGCATCTCCGCCTTCTCTGCAAGCCAGAAAAAAAGAAGACTGTCATCTGCAAAATGAGGTCCCCAGAGGGTGAATTTAGTGATGCTACCCTGCACACTAAATTTACTCTCTGTGAACCACAATCTCAATCAGGGTCTCAAAACTAAACAGAAAGAGGTACCCAGAGGATAAATTGGCCCACTGTATGGGATAGCATCATCAGTCATACTTTTTTTATGTCTTAATGGAATTCCCGTTTATATAAATATCAACAGCTCCAGTCATACTTTTTTAATGTCTTAATGGAATTCCCGTTTATATAAATATCAACAGCTAATTTGCGATCTCGCCAAAATGAGATTGAACATTAGTTGTTGCTATTTATTTTGACAGAAATTCTTTAAAGATTGTAATTTAATGAACTTAAGTTGTATTACTTAGGCATAACCTGTCACTCGTTTGCAAATTTTATCATTGATGAAATACAGATGTAACCTAAATGGTCATTTGCGAGTTATTTTTAGGTCTGAATACACTCCATACCTCCTCCTCCTCATTCCTTAAAATGAAGACCATTGAAAGAGGATATATTGCAGTTACCAAGACCAGTCACCTCTTTGCCCATTTTGACATTCATCTATTTGTCCATCCGCTTGTGGGCAATATCTCAAGTTTTCTTGCATTAAAAAGACTTGATGCACAGGATACTAATGAGAAAGAGAGGGCCAGTCTATTGGTCAGTTAACATTATGTTAATGATTAATATCATGAATAGAATTTTAGTAGTTTTGTAGCAAAACTTTAACCACTTGGTTTCCTCGACCATGGAGCATTCAGACTTTGTGTTATACACAGTCTCCTAAAAAGAAGGGAATGTGTGGGATTGCTGTTAAGGTCTGTAGGTCAAAGCTGAATGTCATTTCTGTCAGTGAGATTTCAGTTTTGGGCCAGTTATCTAACATTCTTTGGCCAATCAGCATTCTGGCTTCCTACACAGATGGCATTGAAGAAGACGTGTGGAATTGCTGTCAAGATCATTTACTGTCTATAGAATATCAGTTTGTGTGCAATAGTTTTGATTTATTTGACCATGCAGCTTGTAGATGTTGTCCATATGATGATTTGAGAAGATGTGTGGATTTGCTTTAAAGGTTACCAGAGGTCAAGGACCTTGTTACTTTTGACAGAACTTCTATTTCCTGGTAGTATATTTGTTATAACAGTACTAAATATTTCCCCGTAGGCGACCATTATAATGTTCAGGTGAAAAAAAAAAGACTTCATCTCTTTAATTTTGGCATTCAGATATCTTTCTCAAGTACAGTTGAGCCCACATAATTGGATATCTCTTAACTGATGTAGTTCTACTAAATTATTTTTGGCCATCAAAATTTCTTAAACCATCTTTGCCTTATTACAGTTTTTGGGAGAGTGCCACTAGGCACTCTCCCATAAATTGTAACAAGGCAAATCCTAACAGATAAAATAACATCACTTCAAAGATAATATGAAGCACATCCACAGAATATGAAGTCTTTAAATTGTGGTACCGGCACTTCAGAATAATGCCCAAATATGGGCTTGCAGCACTCTACCAGTTAACTGAATAACCCTGTTAATTGAATATAATTTCCCAACACAAAACCATTTACCATACCTCCAGTACAAATTTGACCTGTTAATTAAATATAGATTATAGATTAAATTCCTGTTAATTGAATAAAAAATCTTGTACCATGTCGAGAAATTACCTTGACGCTCCCAAGTTTTCCTTTGGTTATAGGCCCATTTGGCCTCGGTACATCCAATACAGGCATTTAATCTATTATATCTTGTTTGACAGAGCTCATGGAGCTCTGTCAAACAAGATATAATAGAATAAATGCTAAGTTTATCTCAAGAATACAGGAAAGTGACACAATCCTTGTTAATTGAATACTCCTGTTAATTGAATAATTTCCATGGCAAAGTGGCTATTCAATTAGGTTGGAAAGGTAAAAAAAAAGAAGCCATTGGTTGTGACATAGTGTTCAGTAGAGGGAATCGAAAAATGCTGAGTCACTTATTTGCAAAAAAACTGAATTTTAACCTAGTCCAATATGAAGAATAATCTTTAAAACTATTTTTCTCCAGAACTACCAGTCAGAATCTTTTAATATATTGCATGCAGAATCCGAACAGGGGTCAGATTCAGATTTATCCAAATCAAGGTTGTTCAAATCAAGTCCCTCGATTAATATTTGGGCTATTTACTGGAGCTGGAGTTTTATCTTGGTGCAATATGAGGAATATTCTTTAAAAATCTTCTCATGAACCCCTGAATCAGAATCGTTTGATATATGGTATACACCATCCTAAAGAGGAGTCAGATACAAGTTTGTAAAAATCAAGTCCCTGGGTTAATATTTGGGCTCTTTAACTTAGTCCAATATGAGGAATAATCTTTGAAAATCTGCATCTATAAGATCCAAGGTCAGAATTTGGATTGGGGGTGGGGTGAGGATAGGGGTTTTTACGGAGTTCAGGTTTGTTCAAGGTAAGTCTGTAGGTTGATATTTAGGCTCCCTATTTCCATTACTGGAAATCTGGGCATTATTTCTGTGGTAGCATCTCAATACCAGAAAAAAATCGTCTTACTGGACAACAGAGTTATGAAGAGTTATATGACTTAACCCTTTACCTAACGAATCACCCGCAACCGCCCGCGTAATATGCAAATTGAGCAGTTGAAAAACTTAAATTTTTCAAAAGATTTCAACAAAACCATATCATGTGACATCTCATTGGAACGGGCTCAACGAGCTTGTTCCAGTGAGGGGTCACATGATATGGTTTTGTTGAAATTTTTTGAAAAATTAAAAAAAATGATACTTAAAATAATAAATTTTGATATTGTCTGCATTAGGTAAAGGGTTAAGTACTCTTTAGTATTGACTGGCCATCGATGCTAATTAAATCCTTCTTTAAACAACTTTGTTTAATTAAATCCTTCTTTAAACAACTTTGTTAGGTGAGTGCCTCAGGCCCCATGGGGCCTCTAGTTTTACATGCTCTTTCATATGTGAGCAAAAGCTGAGAGTGGATATTTTTTAAAAAATTAGCTTATTGTCCCTTCAAGTGATAAGACCAATTGTGGTAGTTTTTGAATCACATTCTTGCTTTTGAAAACACTCCACATTGTGTGTGATAAAGATTTTGCAGTTGTTGTTAAAAAGTGCCTCACTTTTCTCAGTTAAATCACCTGGAGTTATTGATATGGCATTTTTGAAACAAAAACACTGATTATTTCCAACATTATGACCAGCAGGCCAGAAAATAAGCAGACTGTCATCTGCAAAATGAGGTCTCCAGAGGGTGAATATAGTGATGTTACCCTGCATAGCAGGGTAGAATCACTAAATTTACCCTCTGTGAACCCCAATCTGAATCAGGGCCTCGAAATTAAACAGAAAGAGGTACCCAGAGGATAAATTGGCCCACTGTATGGGATAGTATCATCAAATTCACCCTCTGGTAACCTCATTCTGCAAATGTCAGACTGCTTATTTTCAGGCCTGATGACCAGTACTGCTAAAAATGTTAAAATGCCTAAAACCACCAAATATTGATTTTACAATGTTATGCTTGTGCTGCAAGTACCCATAAGTGCACTTTGACAACTTTAGTTAATCTCTACAGACACACATACCGACAAAAGGAGTGAGGAGTGAAATTGTAGAAAATATGTTTCTGAAAAGGATGAACTAGATATTTGCTTCAAGTGTATGGCGTCTGTTGATGTTTAATATATTTTGTTTGGGGGGGACGGACTGAGACTCAGTGAGTTATTGAAAATGTAGAGCCAGGCAAATAAAAAGCAATGGAAGACTTTATCAGATGAAGAGACAGATAGACAGTCAGCCAGAAAGACATGTGGTCATACATTTTGGAAGTAAAAATTGGAGTACAGACTGACATTCAATGAAAAAGTTTGTGAGAAGAGCCAGGACAAGGTTGTCAAATAGAAAAAAACTCAGTTGGCCATGAGTGTTGCAGTTCTAAAGCAAATTATATGAAACTGAGAGTGTATGCTATTAACTTCAGTCTCCAAAAACATGCTGTACAGTCTTTCCAAATGTTTTTCATCGGCTGAGGTTTCAGTATATGTGGTAGGGAGGCTTGGTTCAAGGAGAAAACAATATTTCACAATTGTTACTGCAGTTTTATTATATCATACTGTAACAATTGGTACATGTGGCTATACACATATGCCATTCATCCACATTTGTCACTTTATGTTATTTTTACACTTTTAGCCCCCAAAATGTGTTCATTAAATGCTCTTTCAATGAAGAAATTTCTTTCTAACAGTTTTTAACAACATAATGTGGAAAAAACTTCCAAATACCAGAGAATAGAAGTGCAGTATAGGTTTTCTGGCTGTGTGTTTGAATGGTGATTTGGGAGAAGGTTTGGAGATTGGAATCCCCCTCTGTCCCTAGGACTATGATGGGCAACCATGGTTAATAAATTTATTAACAAGGTAAAATAGGCTGTTATTTGGCATTTGCCAGAGATTATAGTGTGCTTCTGGAGGCTAAACTTTTCTGTACAGCTCTTGGAATTATAGACAGGTTATTTGTGCAGAGGGAAGCAGTTGGATTGAATTTGATGTCAATGGGTCAGTATTTAAGGTCACTGTTTGATGAATAGAAAATTCCAGCAATCATTAGCCTGGTACAGGTCTTAAAATTTGTCTCAATTCTCAAGAATCAGTTTTAATTTGAGCTTAGAGGAAAAATTGGGAAGGACAGTGAAAAGGATTGCCAATTGTGTAATTTAGGAGTAGTGGAGACCCTGGAACACTTTCCATTAGAATATCCAAAATACCAGTCCAATAGAATAAAATTCACTGAGAGTATAATGGGGAAGTGGGATGGGGGAATGAAGGATATGTGGTTAGTGGGTGACACAACGGAGAGGGTTAGTGTGCTTATTGTAGAGGTTGGGAAGGATGGGATATGGGATGTCATCAAGCAGTTCATTACCAGGTGTTGAGAGGAGAGAAGAGGTGTTGGGATGCATTTGGGAGCACAGGGCTAATCAAGGCCTTCTCACCTGAGAACCGTGACAAATCGGCGGCCGTCCAAAGTGTTTTTATTAGTATTCTTATTAAGTTCTGCTGCAAGAATCAGTTTTCACTTCTTAAATAATATAGAATTTGAGAGTGTAGCATTAATACTTACAGGTATGAGTCAGGCTAAGCCAGAAAATAAGCAGACTGTCATCTGCAAAATGAGGTCCCCAGAGGGTGAATTTAGTGATGTTACCCTGCACAGCTGTGTAGAGTCACTAAATTTACCCTCTGTGAACCTCAATCTGAATCAGATTCTCGAAACTAAACATAAAGAGGTACCCAGAGGATAAATTGGCCCACTGTGTGGGATAACATCATCAAATTCACCCTCTGGGGACCTCATTCTACAAATGTCAGATTGCTTATTTTCAGGCCTGATTACTGTCAGCCATGTCAAAGTACCGCCAGTACCAACATAACCGGTACCGGGATGAGAAGGGCTTGTCCTGCAGAAACCAGTACTGGTACTAGGACAAATCAACAATTGGATGACATATTGCAATCTGATGGGAGAAATTCGCATTTAAACCAGTCCAGTCCCGAAGATTGCTCAACAAACATGGCACCATTCCAGTTATTCTGCGGTGACATCAAAGTAATCATAATGTACGATAATCATGCTTTATGATTACTTTGATGTCACCACAGAATAATTTCATTGAAGTAGCCGATGGCGGCGTTTTCAATGTCTTTAATGCGATGTTTGAAAAGTCAAAATGGTCGATCTTATTGTGGTCATGGTGCAGACAGAACATTCACCTGTAGAGTGTTTTCATATGTTAATTCAAAAATAAGTTAAAAGTATGTCATGCTAGTGTGCCAATACTCGATTATCAGCCTCTTTGCTCTTGTTCAGTTAAGAATTTCACGATAAAATAATTTTGTCCCGGTACTGGCTGTACTAAAGCTTTAGAACCAGTACAGGTTGGAGCATGAGGGAACCAGCAGTACAGGTACCGGTTCAAGTACCACTTGACATGCCTGGTATGAGTACAAGATGTTACTTTCCTAAAAATGTTCTCGAAACATTCGCTTTGTGTTGTATAGTTCATGTGATGATGTCAAATACCCTTTGCTCAAGAAAGCATGTGTTACCATGCTCAAGAAGAAAATGGATTTTCTGTGATGCAAATTTAACAACACACTCAAGCAATGCCTGATTCAAACCTCAAATTCAAAGGTTTGTCAATGATTTTTCGACCTACAGTACATGGAGAGTGTATTATCACTAAATCCTCAGAGTGGAGATTCCACCCAAGCAATAATTCAAATTTGTTACAAAGCATAACCAGCACAAGCAAAGTTTCAGCCAATGAACCTCCGGGTTAAACCTGAAACATTGCTTGTGTTTTTTGTCGATATGTACAAAATTTTAAAGTTATAGCTCGGGTGATAACTCCACTTTATGGGTGATTTAGGTACAGTCCAACCTCTACCTACTGTATATATCAGGAATGCAGAATTGGGAAAATAACCACCTTACAGGACTCAATTGCAGTTAGAAAGTTGTAAAAAGGATATGCTACTTCGATACAGGTTCATTCTGCATAAAGAATTTGGCTTTATCAATTTAAACTATGGTATGATTATTCCTTTGAACCTAAAAAAGTTAAAAATCTGTTTCTCAGGCCCTGGTCTTTTTAAGCTGCCACATGCTCTCTTTTTATAACCAATGCAAACTTGAAAAAATAAAAATTAAATGGTTTATGTCTGATATTTTACCCAAGTTTATAAAATTGATCAATTTGTCCCTTGATTGCAACAAGGCTTTGCAAGGCGGTCTTAGAAAAAATAGTTCAATGCTGATACAACATTTCAGGGCTTATATTTCGTCTAAATTTGTGAGAATCCATTTGGATTCTCGTGAAAATGGTTGCGAGAATCCATACCTACTATGAGTGTCCCAGGATCCCATGACGCCACCAAGATTGAACCACTGTTGTATACTGATAACACATGTTAACCTTTTACGCAACACACTTTTTTAATTTTTAAAACTAAGTTTGATAATTTTTAAACAATAAATAATAAATAAATGATAAAATAATTAAATGAACAATATTTACCAATAAAATCTTACAAATATGGCTGTCATTGGAACTGGCTCAATGAGCCGGTTCCAATGACGGCCATATTTGTAAGGTTTTATTGACAAAGTGTCAGGATATTTCAGGTCATGTTAGCCTTCTATTGGTTATTTTGTTGCTGCTGTGTTAGTTAAAGGGTTAAATTGACGCGAATCCTAGCAGAGGTGCAGCAAGAATCTATATGGATTCTCGCCGGTTTTATTGCGCGAATCTTTGTGCGAATCGATTCTCGGATTCTCGTCGAAATATAAGCCCTGCATTTTGTTCATAAACCTAATGGGGATAATATAATTTATGGTAGGATACGCAACACCATACATGTAAAATCCCCCAATGATGCCCTCTGGGGTTAAGCTTGTTTGACAAAATGCACAAAACACGTGGGTGATGTTTGATCAGGGCCACCGGGTGTGGTGGCCAAACTTTTATTTAGAATTTTTTCAAGCAGGTCAGCTTACGGGCCCAGGATGCCCACCAAGGCTTGACCCAGAACAATTACAATGTTGGACAGGATGCCCACCAAGGCTTGACCCAGAACAATTACAATGTTGGAGCCCAAAATGCTCCGCCCCTTACTGATGTGAGCTTATATATATACATATGTCCAATTTTGTCAAAGGTGGAGCAAATACATGCCACACATGGACATATATCGATATATAAGCTCACAATGATGAACATTGGAAACTCAGAGTACAAAGTTGTGAAAATTAACTAATGCTACATGTACACAAAGACAATGGCCCCGCCCAGGATGCAGGGAAACAGAGAGAATATGGGAAATGAATAGAAAAAGAAAAAATGAAAGTCTGAAAAATCCCCGCCCAGCATGCAGGGTACTACAGCAACAAGTATAAGGTCGAAGCAAAACAAACGTCATTACCTGTGTATATATATATATCCCCGCCCAGAATGCAGGGTGAGAGAGTCACAAGGTTCAGAAGATATAGTCAAAAAAAAAAAACACAACTACAGCTACACACCTGAATGTCCTAAAGAACTCCCGCCCAGCATGCAGGGTTCTACTGAAAAACATGGAATAGCACATTACAGTTACCTGTGAATATATACATCCCCGCCCAAAATGCAGGGAGTTGAGTCAAATGCCTTACAGAGGTACACCAAACCCACAGTAAGTGGAATATCCCTGAAGCACTCAGCTGGGTAGCCGCGAACCGAGATACACATATATATGCATCCCCGCCCAAAATACAGGGAGCTGAGTTCCAAAGGCACCGTGTTGAACACCCATCTGCAAAAGCCGCAATCACTGTGCCGCCTGAAGCTTCCGAGGCGAGGGGGTTAGAAGTACATGTAGAAGTGACGATCAAAACGGCGACCCATGTATCCAGTGGTATGCATCAGAGGAATCTGTAGTCTGGCCCACGTTGTTCAGGAAACGGCAGGAATACAATCTTCAGGGCTCGCACAGTTGAGTATGTAGCCAACCTCCCCACCGAACTGGCAGGCATCATATTCTGGGAAGACTGGTGAAGCACAGGGGAAAAGGCAGTAAGCGTGACTGGCAGTGAGAAACCAAAAGCAGAGGAGACCAGGTTCTGGTGGCGATGGGGCGGTGGAGGGAAAAAATGGCAACTTGTCCCTTCCACAGAAAGCTGGAGAATGCTGCCACAGTGTTGCGATATTCAGACGGGTCCAAGAATTGACCAATGGGCATTCCTGAAATTTCGCGGGACTCAATTAGCCGAAACAATGGGGGGTATAGTTTGTTCTAGTTTTGTGGAGGTGCCAACATTGGTAAGGGAAATGCCTGGAATTTGACAATTGCCAGGGATTTTGAAGTACATTATACGTCAATCAGATGCCAAAATTTAAATATTCAAAAGGGGAATTTTCCGTGACTTGATTTCTGTCCCATCTGTAACTCGAACTGTTGAACTTTCTTATCTTCTTTACCTTTGATTGAACTTTGCGTATCTCCCATAAAGACATTTATGCTCATGACATAAATGTAGATTTATGGTAGGATACGCAACACCATACATGTAAAATCCCCCAATGATGCCCTCTGGGGTTAAGCTTGTTTGACAAAATGCACAAAACACGTGGGTGATGTTTGATCAGGGCCACCGGGTGTGGTGGCCAAACTTTTATTTAGAATTTTTTCAAGCAGGTCAGCTTACGGGCCCAGGATGCCCACCAAGGCTTGACCCAGAACAATTACAATGTTGGAGCCCAAAATGCTCCGCCCCTTACTGATGTGAGCTTATATATATACATATGTCCAATTTTGTCAAAGGTGGAGCAAATACATGCCACAAGCTGCCGTGAGCGAGTAGCACCCTCGCTCACTGCGGCTGCTCCACCCGCAAACCCCAGAGGAAAAAATCCCTTAAGCACAGGGAATATGACGCAGGTATAGCCGGAAAGCATTCGAAGACCAACGCCCAATCTGCCGAATCTGAGCGTCGGAATGCTGGTGACTAGCGAGGTATGATGCACCGCCTATACGAAAGCTGTGCGATGTGTAAAAGGAGGCATCCACACCACTAGCCAAAAGACAACTCTTGAGGATTCTGGTGAAAAAGGAGCGTGTGATGGACTGGCCCCTCTGGGTCACAAAGTAAGGGCTAGGAACTGGAGGACGGACATTCCGGAAGGCAGTGAGAGCTGCCACTGGACAAATGGCCCGCGGCAGCTTGGGACCTATTCGTAGAGTAAAAGGAGGGCCTGAGTGATGGTGTTTAAAATGGGTCATCGTCAAGACAATCCCCTGGGTATCCCAGACCAGGGAGGAAGAATGGAGGATATGTGGCGGCGCCTGCGAAGTAATTTCTCCCACCCGAAGGAGAGCGAAAAAGGCAAGTGAAAACATAGCCCGAAAGAGGAGGACCTCATACCAGGAGATGCCTAAGCGAGGCAGTGCTGACAGGAGGGAGGTGAGAATTGGTAGTGTTATGGGCAGGCGGACATCTGGGGTATAGCGTAGACGCCGAATGCCAAGCAGTAGTTTTGTAGGCAAAGTGCTTTTGGAAGGGTCAGGATAGCCCCTGATTTCGTGCACATAGGCAATGGCAGAAAGATATGTACACATGGAACTGTGACTAAAATTTTCTGAAAACATCCAAGATATGAAGAGGGATATTTCATAAGGGCGGAGTGGAAAAAGAGGGGCACATAGAAAAGTGGAGCGAAAAAACCGATGAAAACACCGCAGTGCCTGATCATAGGTCCTGCGAGTAGAGGGCGCTAATGATGCCTGCAATAGGTGGGGGATCAAGTGATTAAGGCGGCTGGCTGCAGGTGTTGGGGGATAGGTGTAGGCTGGCTGTTGGCAGATGGGTACCGCTCTCGGAATAGATGGACCTGTAAACGAGAGAGAGCATCTGCATGAATATTATCTTTCCCAGGTACATGCTGAGCTTTGAAAACAATATTATGTCTAAGACAGTGAATAACAAGGGTGCGAACTAAGGCCATAATTTGTTTATTCTTTGCCGTCTGGCCATTAATGATAGGCACCAGTGCTTCGTTATCTGTGTGAAAGAGGACACAGTGGTTGGACATGTGTGGACCCCACAAACTGACGGCCAACACAATAGGATAAAGTTCAAGGACAGAAATAGGGAGTAGTTTGAAAAGCTCAGGCCACTGGCCGTACGTCCAATGAGAACCAAATATTGCCCCGAACCCCAATGTAGAGGATGCATCAGTAAACAGGGAGATGGTGGAACTGGAGCACCATTGGTCATGCAGAAAGAACGATGTTCCATTAAACTGGGCCAGGAAAACAAGCCATGCAGATAGGTCTCTGCGGGCACCCGCATTGAGGCGGATGTGGTGGTTGGGTTTGTTGATGCCTTTGGTAAGGTCGACCAGGCGGCGCAGGAAGGCTCGTCCTGGCCGAATGACAGTGCAGGCAAAGTTAAGAAAACCGACAATGCTCTGCAGGTCCCGGAGAGTGACTTTCTTGCGATGCTGCATGTTGGCAATGAGGGCACGTGCTTGGACCAGTTTGTCCATGGGTAGCCGGGCCTGCATGTAGGTAGAATCGAGGGTAATACCCAGAAAGATAATGCAACTAGTGGGGAGGACCGTTTTGTCCTCCGCAAGAGGGATGCCAATATCTGCACAAATGTCTTTAAATGTTTGAAGACTGGACTGGCATAGCTCTTCGGAGCGGTGAATGAATAAAAAATCATCCAGGAAATGCACCAGCGATGCAGATGTATGGTGAGCCACAATGTGATGCAAAGCTGAGCTAAAACGTTCAAACAGCTGACAAGAGGAAGAGCTTCCCATGGGGAGGCAACGATCATAGTAGAAAGCATCGTCCCAATGGAAGCCCAGTAAAAAGTGGTCGTCAGGGTGAATGGGGAGCAGACGGAAAGCATCCTTTATGTCCAGTTTCGCCAAGAAGTTGCCCCGACCCCAGTGCTTAAGATGGGCAATGGCATCCTGGATGGATGAATATGAGACCTCCGAGCATGCCGTGGGGATGCCGTCATTGACTGAAGACCCGTGCGGGTGCGAAAGATGGTGGATTAAACGGAAGGAGCCGGGAACTTTCTTGGGCACTAGACCCAGCGGAGAGGAGTGGAAGTGACGAAAGGGTGGAACGGAGAAGGGGCCCATAATGCGCCCAACATCGATTTCATGCCGAAGCTTAGTCAGGACTGTGTTTGGCTGATCAAGAGCCGACTTTAAATTGTTGGGGAAAGGCTGGTCGGGCAGGGTACCTGAGAAACCCAGCCGGAAACCATGCCGGAAACCTTCCAGTAGAAAATCTGCATCGGGATGGCAAATGGTGCCAAGATGATGTTCCAAGCGATCAAGCTTTATGGGGGTTGGCAGGGGCAGATTGTTTCCTGCCGCCCTGTGGCACGGTGAGGGGAGGGGTTGGTTGAGAAACCTGGGAACCAGAGGAGGAGGAACGGCGAGACCAGCAGTAGACTGCAGGGTGCTGGCGCTTGCAGAGGAAACAACGGTGTGGGAATGGACAGGAGGCACGACAGGTTTGGCCTTTGTGAAATTTGAAACACTCTCCGGACGGGACGCGAAAATTGTTGACCCGCCCATATCCCTGGGAATTCCGAAAATTGCCTGCCCGGGAGTTTTGAAAGCGGGCAGGGGTCTGGCGTGGGGCAACCTGATCCATCAGCTCCCAGTGGATCATGTTCCAAGGTAACTTTAACGATTCCCGCAGGGCGCGAAACTGTTCGTCATAGAGGAACCAGTCTGAGCCCTTCAGGGCCAGCGCCCTGATGTTTACCAAATAGCGCATGAGATGGGGAGACTGAGTAGCATGTCGCTGCGAGTAGATGGCGACAAAGGTATAGAACGCTGTGGTCCACTGGTCCAAGCTGAGGTGATGACGGCTTGGAGCGTGGGCCACACACAAAGACGGGGTGCCCGAATCAAAGTTCCCTAAGGTGAGGACTGAGGCTGGTTGGTGGTGGTCCTTTCCTAACAATACGTCCATATGTATAAAATGGTCATCCCAAATTTTCTCCTTAATGGCCAATGGAATAAAGGCGTCCAATGGGGTAGCAAGAGAATGAAACACTGGGAGAGATGCATCAAGGACAGGAGAGAGAGAAGGTGACAGAGAAGAAGAAAGTTCACAGGTAGGAGGACATGAGGTGAAAGCCGGAGGAGAGGTGACCATAGAAATACTCTGACCTGGTTGTGGGAGCGGTGCAGAAGGAATGGCAGTGTCTGGCAAAACTTCCCCCAATGGGGCATCCTGTACAGGTGGTTGTTCAATGCGAATGGCCGACGAAGCCTGGTCCCGGCGTAACTGATTCACTGTTTCCGCCAACTGGTTAACTGACTGCTGTATGGAGACTAATGCATCGGAAGACATCTGGTCGGTGGAGTGCAGAGGTCGCTGGTTGGAGGACTGTGGCTGCAGACCCTCACCTAGGCTGGATGTTTGAGGCTGCATATTCATAGGTGTCTCCAAAACTGGAGGAGACACAGCAAGTGGTTGACGTGAAGTTTTTCTGGCTCGCCCCCGGGCACGAGAACTGGCACGGCGGGTAGTGGTCCGAATTTGAACTGTAGTGGGTGCAAGGGCAGAAATGTCTTGTCTGGGCCCGGGAGCGGAATGCAATGAAGGAATGACGTCTGGTGAAGGCTGTGTACTGACAGCAGAGAGATGTGGATTGAGAACTGAGGCCGAAATGACAGAGTCCGACTGAGACGGCGGTACCGCTATGGTGGAAGGGCCAGAGTGATCCCCAGTCTGGGCAGAAAGAACAATTGCACGTCGCCGACTTTGGCGTGTAGCAGCAGCCCTACGTCTTCTGGGAGGCATCTGAAAAGAAAGGAAACAGAGTGAACCAAAGAAAATACAAATACCCTCAACAGCATACCCAACAGCGCGATAGTACAAACCAAAGGAGGGTTTCCATTCTGGTATCCGCGGGGGTGGTTTGTGGAGTGGTGGTGGAGTTCCGTGATATGTGCATATGCATGTCATGCCCGAGGTAAGATAGATAAAACGCAGGGAAGTATGGAAGCAGAAAACCAGGGGGGGGGGGGCATAATATGCCCCCACCAGCATGCCCGACCCAGGATGGGAAGGTGTGAGTGTGGGGCGCGCAGCACCACGTGCTGGGATGGGGCTAACGTAAAAGACACCCACCCAAAGCTTCCCCAGCATGTACAGAGTGAGTGGAAACGGGCATAGCCCAGAGGAAGGGAGCAGAAAGGAAACGGAGTGCACAAAAAAGGGGGGGGGGGGGCAGATACAAGAGGACCGAGCCCAACTCGCCGGCCTCCCCCAAGGACCAGACCAACACACCGGCCTGATCAAACAAACGGTCACCCTGAAAAAACAAAGTCCAGGTAACTGCCGCCAACATGGCAAGGTAGACAAAAGGCTCCCACAAGGCACTGGAAGGGCAACTGTGGGGCATCGAATAAGCTTGCTGAGAGAAAAAAACAAAAAAAACAAAACAAAACAAAATTAATTTTGAGGACGTGGGGGATCAGGGCGAGATAAGCAGGGAAATCAGAACGGCCCTGACTGCAGGCAAGCCAGAACGGCCCTGACTGCAAGTGGTATCGGGCAACGCCCCGGAGTGATGAGGTGCAGAGACCGGTACGCCATGGAGGGCGACACAAGCTAACAATCTGGGCAAGGAAAAAGCAAGCGAAACCATTGGGTGACCCTAGCCTTTGTGCATCCAGTGGAATATAAACAGAGCCAATGCTCCCGGGAGGGGGTGGGGTGGGGGCAAAGCAGTAAACAGTGATAGGAAACCCTGGTCATGGCACGGACCAGGAAACAGCATGTGCTATCGGGCTGAGTGCCCACTGGCAGGCGACTAATAAGCAACGCAAAGGGTAGACCTGGGGCAAGTGCGCCCCCAGGGCGCAATTTAACTGGAATAGCATAGCCCTTTGCTCGCCAATTTCTGAATTTTGCTATTCAAGATTTATGAGTTTCAAGTGCTTTTGGATTAACTGTTAATCAATGTACCAGGGTGAATAGTAAATTGCTATTCAAAATTTTCAGAGTCAATCAAGCCCAGCCCCCCCCCCCCCCCAACGCGTCCTGTAGTTTTTTTTGTTTTTTTTTTTGTTTGCGCGTGTGGGGGGGGGGGGGGGGGGGTGTTGAAGGTGCTGATAAACAGAGACCCAAGACATTACGAGGTCAGACGGCGACGGGCACTGAGCATAGCACCCCGCAGGCTAAAATAGAAACGCCTATTACCCACACGAGAGAGATGTACCCCATCTCCGGCGAACAAGCCCTGGGGCGATGGGTTGAAACGGCGGTGCTTCCAAAACATTAAGTATGGCGGTCGGATACACAGGTTTTCCAGTCGGACGTTGAATTCCCACAAGTTGGAATTATACACGTCGTCGTTCCGCCAGAATTCCGAACACAAAACGACGAGCTTGACACCGTACGATGAGTGGAGGAGAGTTGCGAATTCGAACAGCCGGGAAGCCACCCCAGCCGGGTCAGCCGAAACAGAGGCAAGATCATTTCCACCGAGCTGAATAATGACCGCATCGGGGTGGAAAAGGCCTAAGACTCCCAGCCCCTCATCGTACGCCCTGTCGATGGTTAACCCCCCAAGACCTAAATAGCGGACATCGCAATCAGGACAACCCAGATCCGTCCGACAATTCACGTGGTGGCGGTCCATAAATTCACGAAAACGCCTTACAAAACTATGACCCAAAAGTAAAATTTTGTGGGGGGTACGAGGAGACATTGTAATGGAATCAAAAATTGAACGATACAGAGCTTACCGTGGTGGAGCAGATCCAAAACGAATCCGTGCGAGAAATTCACAAAAGAAGCACAACGCCAAAAAAAATGGCAACTTGTCCCTTCCACAGAAAGCTGGAGAATGCTGCCACAGTGTTGCGATATTCAGATGGGTCCAAGAATTGACCAATGGGCATTCCTGAAATTTCGCGGGACTCAATTAGCCGAAACAATGGGGGGTATAGTTTGTTCTAGTTTTGTGGAGGTGCCAACATTGGTAAGGGAAATGCCTGGAATTTGACAATTGCCAGGGATTTTGAAGTACATTATACGTCAATCAGATGCCAAAATTTAAATATTCAAAAGGGGAATTTTCCGTGACTTGATTTCTGTCCCATCTGTAACTCGAACTGTTGAACTTTCTTATCTTCTTTACCTTTGATTGAACTTTGCGTATCTCCCATAAAGACATTTATGCTCATGACATAAATGTAGATATAAATTTATCACGTTATTGGTACATGTACTTCATTCTCCATGTATTTGAAGAATATGTGTGTGTCATATTACATACAAGGACATCATGGTATTATGATTTTTATGTAATTTTTCATAAAATATTAATTTTTTTTATCATTTGAATGAAATTTGATCAATATACATTGTATTTCACATTGTGTGTACTCAGTCATTTTGTTGGGTATCAAATTCATCCGATTTTATATGAAAAGTATTTTACTTGGTATTCTTCTCCTTTTAGTATCGAGTTGTGTCTCTTTTTTAATAAATCAAATTAAAAATCCTTTGTGTTGAGCTCAAAGGGTAGCAGTCTCCTTAAACGATAGATCCAGTTGATCTCCACCTCATTTCTATGTCTGGTGGAATTTTTTCTGAGTCAGGCTCCAAGCCTGTATAGAATCGGCAAGCTGGTGTATTTATCCTGGATTTCTCTTAGTGCTACCTGATATTGTGTCATTTTGTGTAGAACTGTCAAGAGTTGTTTTCAGCTCTCTAACTTGACTGTTTCATGTCTGTTTATACAGTGACAGATTTTTAGACCTCATATCGAGCCATGGGGGGTGCTGCGGGGTCTTGCTTCTTGATCCTCTGTTCGTTATGGTGACCTTTCGTGGAAGTGATGATTGTGGTTTTGACACGCTGCTTTTTAGACTCAGTAGTTATGCATTATCCATTGACGTACTATCTGAATTGTCTGCTGAGACTTTGTGATTGATGAAAGACAGCTAAAACTCAAGCCAGAAAATAAGCAGACTGACATCTGCAAATTGAGGTCCCCAGAGGGTGAATTTAGTGATGCTACCATGCACAGCAGGGTAGCATCACTAAATTTACCCTCTGTGAACCTCAATCTGAATCAGGGTCTCAAAACTAAACAGAACAAGGTACCCAGAGGATAAATTGGCCCACTGTATGGGATAGCATGATCAAATTCACCCTCTGGGGACCTCATTCTGCAAATGTCAGACGCCTTATTTTCAGGCCTGCTTATACTATAGGATTATCCCTTTACTTAACGAATTGGCCGCATCCGCCCACATAATATACAAATTGAGCAGTTAAAAAACCCAGATTTTTCAACAAATTTCAACAAGACCATATCATGTTATCCCTCATTGGAATGAGCTCATCGAGATTGTTGCAGTGAGGGGTTACTTTATATGGTTTTGTTGAATTTTTTGAAAAATTTGTAAAAATAATAACCATTTACCAAACACAAAAATCAGATGACACTTGCAAATAAAATTCTTGAATAACTAATATTTTTGACTTTTTGCGTCAAAACCATAGCTTATGACCCCTCATTGCAACGAGCTCAATGAGTTCATTCCAACGAGGAGTCCTAAGCTATGGTTTTGAGACAAAAAATGAAAAAATAATGAAAATTGAATGGTTTGGGCCGTTACGTTGGGTAAAGGGTTAAAATAATAAATTTTGATATTGTCTATATTGGGTAAACGGTTGTATTTAAGCCAGAAAATAAGCAGACTGTTATCTGCAAAATGAGGTCCCCAGAGGGTGAATTTAGTGATAATACCCTGCACAGCAGGGTAGCATCACTAAATTTACCCTCTGTGAACCTCAATCTGAATCGGGGACTCAAAAATAAACAGAAAGAGATACCCAGAGGATAAATTGGCCCACTGTATGGGATAGCATCATCAAATTCACCCTCTGGGGACCTCATTCTGCAAATGTCAGACTACTTATTTTGAGGACTGGTTGTATTAGTCCAAGAGGTTCACACACTAGTTTCCAGACTATTGGAAATATGTTTTTGTTTCATCTTGTTTGACACTCGCTCTCAGTGGAGTTTTTAATCTCTCTTCCATACTATTTGTGTTATCATTTCATAATTGTGTACCCGACGTGTATATTTGATGTACATGAAAGATATATTTGGTGTATCTGACAGGTATATTTGGTATATCTGGTGGTTATATTTGCTGTACCTAGTGGGTGTCTTTAATGTGCCTGGCAGGTATGCTTAGGGTATCTGGTGGGTCTCTTTGTGTATGTGTACATTTTATGTACATAGTGGGTATATTTGATGTACCCAGTGAGTTTAGCATATGTATCCATTTGGTAATTTTGGTGACCTTGGAATGTGTGCCCATTAGGTATATATGGTGTACCCAGCTGGTATTTTCACTGTGTTCAAAGAACTTACTTAGTGGGTGCCCACCAGTCACTGCAGGCTCTGAGATGGATAAGTTTGATGGATATACCAAACAATTTTTCAAAATTGACCACCAGGCATTACCTTATATGCCCAGTTGGCACCTACGATACATTTCCTCTGAACATATTAAAGATAACAGATGGGAACACCATATATATCGGGCACACACTCCAGCAACTCCAAAAATACTAAATGGATACACAAGCTATAATGTGCCAGGTGCATCAACTGTACCTCACAGGGTACATAAAGTGTACCTGACAAACACATCAGATATACCTGCTGGGTACAGAATATTATCTGCAAGGCACACCAAATAGACCCATCAGGTACACCAAATTTTCCTGCTGGGTACATGAAATATAACTGTTGGGTATACTAAATATACACATCACTTATACCAAAATACCCATCAAGGAGACACCAAATATACCCCTCTGGAACACAATTATGACATTATGACACAAATACAGTGGAGCCTACCTAATTGGAAATCTCTTAATTGTATATCCCTGTTAATTGAATATATTTTCCCAACACAAAGCCATTTACCATACCTCCAGTACAAATTTAACCTGTTAATTGAATATAGGTTATAGTGTAAATTCCTGTTAATTGAATAAATGAATAAAATATCTTGTAACCTATCAAGAAGTTACCCTGACTCTTCCCATTTTTCCCT
This sequence comes from Pictodentalium vernedei, assembly GCA_031216915.1. NCBI lineage: Eukaryota > Metazoa > Mollusca > Scaphopoda > Dentaliida > Dentaliidae > Pictodentalium > Pictodentalium vernedei. The sequence continues at coordinate 78,124,105 of CM062292.1, read as the reverse complement.
TGTTTATAGACCTATTTGGCCTCAGGACATCCAATATAGGCATTCAATCTATTATATCTTGTTTGACAGAGCCCATGGAGCTCTGTCAAAAAAGATATAATAGAATAAATGCTAAGTTTATCTAGAATACAGGTAAGTGACACAATCCATGTTAAATGCATACTCCTGTTAATTGAATAATTTCCAGTGGAAAAGTAGCTATTCAGTTAATAGGGTTCTTCTGTAGTATGTAAGGGAGAGTGATCAAAGCTTCGAGGGCCTCTCAAGAGTCGGAAACAAGATGAAAATGGTTAGGCTAACATATTTACAAAAGTCTAAGACATTGTGTGTTAATCTTCTGGACTAAAAAAAATCATATAATTTGTCCTACTTGTGCCTGTTTGTTTCTGTTGATTTTTTCTTGTTTTGTAATTTTGAAGTTTAAATTAGAACTTGCAGCTTTTCACACAGATTTATTTGGCCATGGTCAGTTAATTTTCAGTTTAGCCTTTTAGCCTCATTTTGTTTTTTGCCCAAAATAATAAAGCATTTTTAGCTCATCTTGACAAAGTCAAGCTGAGCTAATCTAATTGCTTCCCATCCGTCGTCCGTCGTCCGTCAACACCATGTTTTGGTCTTCTCCTCCAAAGCCACTGGGCCAATTCAAGTGAAAGTTTGTGTGAGTGATGGTCCCAAAGGGGCATTTCATTTTTGTTCAACTCAGTATGCCCGGCCCCATAGGGAGGGAGTGGGGGAAAATGCTCCAAAATATTTTAAAAATCTTCTTCTCAAGAACCAGTGTGTGCAATGACTTGATATTTGCTATGGAGCTTCCATATGAGGTGTAGAATCAAGTTTGTTCAAACGAAGTTCGTAAAGTAATATTTGGCTTTGTAATAGGAGGGGTAACATTTTTGGCCCCGCCCAAAATTTCTATTTTCTGAACCGATGGTCTGGTATGAACCAAATTTGGTTTGTGGTAGTATTGGGTCATAAGTACTTGACCCATGCAAAAAAAAAAATTCCTGCATCCCCGTGGGAACCCTGGGAGCTAAAAATAGAAATATTTTCAAACGCCCATATTTCCCAAACCCCACGGAACAGAGAGCTTTTGTTTGGTATGAAGTATCCTTATGACCAGTAGAATTGAATGGTAAAAAAAAATTGCCATCGGTTATGTTAGGGTGTTCTGTAATGGGCATCGAAAAAATGCTGAGTCAGCATATTTGCAAAAATTAAAAAAAATCTTTTCTCCAGAACCAATCATCAGAATCTTTTGATATTTGGTATACAGCATTCATAGGGGGGTCAGATAAAAGTTTGTTGAAATAAAGCTCATTGGTTCATATTTGGGCTCTCTACAGGAGCCCGAAGTTTTAACATAGGGTAATATGGGGAATATTCTCTAAAAATCTTCTTCTTCAGAACCACCAGTCAGAATCTTTTAATATTTGGTATACATCATTGTTATGAGGGTCAGATTCTAGATTGTTCAAACCAAGTCCCTAGGTTAATATTTGGGCTTCCTACGGAAGCCCAAATTTTATCTTTGTTCAATATGGAGGGTAATTTAAAAAAATCTTCTTCTTCAGATCCATCAGTCAGAATGCTTTGATATTTGGTATGCAACATCTCTATGGGGGTCAGATTCAAGTTTGTTCAAATCAAATCCCTAGGTATATATTTGGGCTCACTATGGTAGCCCAAATTTTTACTTAGTGCAATATGAGAAAATTTCTTTAAAAATCTTCTTCTTCAGATCCACCAGTCGGAATGCTTTTATATTTGGTATACAACATCTCTAGGGGGGTCAGATTCCAGGTTGTTCAATTCGAGTGCCTAGGTTAATATTTGGGCTCCATATGGGAACATGAAATTTAACTTAGTACAATATGAGGGAATTTCTTCAAAAATCTTCTTCTTCAGATTCACTTGTCAGAATGCTTTCACATTTGGTATACAACATCTCTAGGGGGGTCAGATTCAAGTTTGTTCAAATCGGATCCATAGGTCAATATTTGGGCTCGCTATGGTAGCCCAAATTTGAACTTAGTGCAATTCGAAGAAATTTCTTTACAATTTCTCTTCTTCAGATCCAACAGTCAGAATGCTTTCATATTCGGTACACAACATCTCTAGGGAAGTCAGATTTAACTGTGTTCAAATCAAGAGCCTAGGTTAATATTTGGGCTCTCTATAGGAGCCGGAATTGGCCATTTTGCTGAAGAATTAAAAATTTTGTATTCAGTACCTTCTAGAGGTACTAAGATTAATCCACATAGGTTGTATCAAGGGGCTTCATAGGGGAGCTCTACATTTTACTTATGATCAGCTGAAGAAAAGGCATGATGCCCAGATTATTTTTGTCACTCCTGAGGGACTCAAGGATTGACAGTGTAGTCTATGGAGATGGCTTGCTTAATGTAGACTCATTCTTGGACTCTGTTTAAATTGTGTTCTGTACAAGATGAGCGCTTCAGGCCCCGTGGGGCCTCTTGTCTTCATTATTTTCTCTGCAAATAGGTCACTTCCTTTATAAGGGACAGGAGAATACACCATTTCATGTTTCTGCCTCATCCTTGAAATGCCTGATTATTGCCTCAGTTTTGCCAGATTGCTATAGCAATCTGGCAATAATGAGGCAATACTCTTGTGTTATTAAGGGTAAAATGTTGACTAATGGTACATTTTGTTATAGACTGAGCTGTATATAACCCTGGCCATTGAACATTCTATCTGAGATGACCTGCACACCTAAGGAAGTGGTTTGTAAGTGCAAAATGATAAAATATGAATCTTGTGGAAAGGAATATATTATGCTATTTCCACATGAGGATATAATTAATATTTAATGATAACCTCATCTGACCTCATTCCTCATTTTCTGCTGATAACCTGATATAATGTTGAACTGAAAATTAACCATGGCCTTATATAGGAGTTCATTTCCACAGCATATCATACACATCATTATACAGTACGGTTGCCGTGGAAAGGTAAAAATCCACGTGTGGGCAATATTTCCACGCATGTGTTAACGGTGAATCTCTGACATAAAACAATTGAATTGCCATCAAATTTTCAATGAATGAAGCACCGGATACGACCCATTGCTTTGTTCATTGAATATTTCCTGAAAAGTACTGGTTATTGATTGAGAAAAGTCCTGTGGGCAACACTTCCCTCATGTGGATCTTGACCATTCCACACCGGCTGTACTATAGATATAGAATCCAATTTTGGCCTTTTGTTTTTTTGATGTAAACTTGTGCCTTTTAATATTTTGGATTTTCTCGGAGGGGTATGAGAATTCTTAGGGTTTGGAGTTGAATTCTAATTTTTACCTGTGATAAGCAGCTTTATCTTACAACAAGAATGTATACAAGTGAGAATGTCCAGACAAAATACAAATCTGTATTGTGGGTAGGAACTGCACACCTGATCATTTGATTCAGAAAGAGAACATGTCAAGGCTACCGTGTTTGATAACAGTAATTAATGATAAATAAATAACCAACTCAACGAAATAAATTAGACTAGATCCTTTTTTGCCATGAGGATATTTTTACATAGGCCTAACATCTGTTAAATCTGAAAAATATAGGGTCCTGCGAATATTCGAGATTCGATTCGATATCGATACCATACGTATGCTTCGAGATCGATCCCGAATCAGTCTCAGGATTAGATTTTTTCGAATCTCTCGTACTAACTTCAATTTGTTACATTTCCAACAAAAATAGGATAAAACTGTCATTAGAAAATTCATTCATGTAGGCTCAATTCCTATTTATTTGAGTAATTGACAATGTTTAATTGTTAGGTAAGGTGTGAATTTGGCCCAGAACATTATCCATAGTTTTGGTTTTTGAAGGCTTAACTTGTTACTATTCACGTTCTTAAGAACGTGAATAGTAACAAGTTAGGCCTTCAAAAACTAAAACTATGGATAATAGGCCTAGCTGTTTCAGCGACGGTGCTACAGAGAATATTTAGTTATTGGTGTTCAAGGTGTTCACTCCGTCGCATAAGGGTCATTACAGTGTTCCGTAACTTCCGTTTGATGCAATATGAAATAACTTGTCTTTTAAGATTCGATTCGGGATTCGATTCGATGTCGATATCAGAGACACGATTCGATTCGAGATTCGATTCGAAAAGAAATTTGTGATTCGCAGATCCCTAGAAAAATAAAACACAAAAAAAGAAACACACACCTGAAACACTGCGATGAACTTCAGTGGCTACAGAACAAGTAGAATAATGAAAGGGATTACGTCATGCACAGCGCAAGAATGCAGTACATCGACGCTAAACAATTGCCAAAATATTTGCAAACATTTCATGAAAGGGTGGAATATTGTAAGATAAATTATTTATTGCCACCATGTGGGTTTCCAAGATGGTGTATTGAAGTTTCGGCCTCGCCTCGGGGGTCATATATTTAATGGACACGTCAATATATGCCCAGAGGCGGGGGTATGGTGGCTCAGTAGGTAGAGGTGCAGGCTGCAAGCCGAGAGGTCCTTGGTTCGAATCCCACCTGCGGCAACCACATTGTGTCCTTGGCCAAGACACTTCACCCCCACTGTCCACATGGGGGCATGGTGGCATTGTGTACTGAGGCGTACTGCACATCCATGGTGCACTTGTCTTCAACCAATGCTAACCCTGCTTGTGTGGAGTTAATATGTTGGGAGCTGGCAGTTCTTGCCATTGATTGGTGGTTCTCTCTGGGTACTTTGGCTTCCTCCACCCGTAAAACTGCCATGGTCATGATTAGCCATTGTGCTGAAATATGTGACCTTAAACACCAATAAACAAATAAATAAATAAATATGCCCAGAGGCAAGGTCTCGACCTCAATACACCATTTTGGAAACCCACATTGTGATAATAACTTATATGTATATACAACAATGCCGATTGGTTGGTCTGCCACCAACAAGTTTTGTGTGGTCATGATTAGCCATTGTGCAAAAGTATGTGACCTTAAACACCAATAAATAAATAAATAAATCAAGATGTTAAACTCCATAACTTGTTGAATTCATGTGGCAGAATGACATCATATTTGTAGAGCTGAAACGGTTAACCGGTTAATTGCTTAACCGACAATCAACACCGTGATCGATCAAGAAAGTCCTTGATCGATTAAACGTTACCTTTGAACTACCGCATTACGGGTGTTAACACTGTAACAAACACACTCACGTAGACATTGCCACACTCACTCGTCGGCGAGTTGTCAGTTTCAAATGCATGCAGTACTCGCTATGATGTTGTCAAAACATCAGTGAAGTCGGCATATGTTTTCTCCTGATAACATTGTCACTCCTGAGAACGTTGTCACTTTCAGTTTCCATATTTTCATGCAATTCTCTCCCTCAGTCTGATGTTGAGTGCGAGATTTCAGTAGATGCCACCTCCCAGTGGTGTCATCTGCTTAATCCCATACTCACTTTCAGGGCACCATACACTGGGCCTTCATTCAATAATCTTTATTACATTTTGTAGGCACGTGTTCTAAAGTAAAACTCAATATTGGCATTGTCAGCACTGTGTGCGATCATCGATATTTGCATGTTAAGTATCCTACGTCCCATTATTTCCATTAACAAATACGAGTGTGACATCATATGAATGGGGCGGATACACTATAAAATTGACAGATACATAATATATGGTCACCTTTTGCGTCATTTCAACTGCAGATCAAATCGAGTCGAACAAGAAAAGTGTGTGTGTGTTGGGGCCCTTGTTCATTATAGGTGTTATTTGGAGTAGTTTTGTCAGTGCTATTGCCCTTCAGGGATTTTGAATGTTTCATTTTTATCAGTTGCAGCTTACGTGTGATCTTGCAATTTTTCATACAGATATATATAGAGGTTGGTTCCCAGAACATGTATTCAAAACTTCTATAAATAAGGATTTCAGTCTTGATATGTTCTTCCTTGACAGTGATTCCTGAAAAGCTCTCACAAAGAGCCTTCTAACACACCCTACCAAGAGTTGGTATTAAGAGTGGCGGAAAAGTCTAAAGAATAGCTTTATTTTTCAAATATTTCCACTGTTATTGTCTTATAATTATGTTTGCAGCAGAGAACTTTGTTCATTCCACATTCAGAGAATAAAATCTTGAATTTTGAGATAACCTATTTACTGTTCATCTGGATATAATTAAGAGGACAGATTACAGTATAGATATCATGGATGGGTCAGAATCTATGGATGGGCATTTTATCCATGCATATAATTCAGAGATGATCCACTATGACACCTAGTAAAATTTCCGCCAATGAAGCACCGGGATTACCCCAGTGCTTCATTGACGCAAATTTTGTTAGGTGTCATAGCGGATCATCTCTGAATTATATGCATGGATAAAATGACAACCCATGGATTTTGACATGTCTACAATGGCACTACAGTAAAGCCTGTCTTGAGAGACCACTGTCTTGAGAGACCACCTGTCTTAAGAGACCACCTGTCTTGAGAGACCACATCTGCTAGGCACCGATTGGTTTTACTCTGTAATGGACCTGCTATGAGAGACCACCTGTTTTGAGAGACCACCTGTCTTGAGAGACCACTGTGACCTGGTACCAACTTATATTTTTATGCCAGAGACCGCCCCTTTGAAGACTGAAACCATGACAAAAAATTTTTACCTGTTCTGGAATTGGAAAATACATTGTGGTTATACTAACATAATTAAAAGTATTAAAAGCTCTTAATTGGGTTTCAATTGCTATTCAGTTACATAACTCATTAAAGATTGAGATGTTTTTATAAGACCCCTGTCAAAAGATTAGGATTATTGCTGAATAAACAATTTCATACATACCTGAAATGCGACAGATAGGAATATAAAAATAAATTAGTGTTGAAAATCTTCAATGAAGATTTTCAACACTATTTTATTTCTATAATTTTTATAACAGTCCATTTCAATTTGTTACAGAAACTTCATAAAAAAGAACAACTACAAAGTAATTACAAAAATCCATTCTTCTCTATTTCTGAATTTTGTGGTTGATTATTCACTGACTTGAGAAAACCTGAAACCTGTTATGAGAGACCACCTGTCTTGAGAGACCACTTTTGCGTCGTCCAAAGAGCGGCCTCTCAAGACAGGTTCTACTGTACGATATGACACATTACGTGTACACTCCATATAAAACCGCACTTCGTGTACCCCACTTTTTGTGTAGAAAAGTGGGGTACCCAAGTGCGGTTAGGAGAGAAGCATTCCATAATCAATTAGTGCTCGACGAGAAATTTCTTCCAGAGTCTGAACCTGATTAGCAATATTAGTCTTCAGTCAGCGAATTTCTTTTCAACCTACTCACAATTGTTTACAATTGGCTGTAACATAAGTGCAAGCCCTACTTCGGAACTAACTCAAGCTTTTAGAATCTTTTCCAAACGAGTTGGAAAAGTACTAGAGTGCAAAAGCACGAAAAAGATCGAAAAAAGGGTCGAGCGAGACCAGCGCTCGAAATTACAGGTACTCTCTCTGCACACCTCTTGCGTTTACCGAGCGCATGCGCAACAACCGTGACGTCAATTCCTTTATTTTCCGCCATTGTTCATGGTCGGAAATTTTTGTGACTGTGCTGTTTATGATATTAATTCTTCGTGAACAACTTATTAATCGTCTTTAGTGTGCTACTGGATTGTATCCTTTTTCAAGCTACCAAATTATTACTCTCATTTAATGTTAATTTGTATTATTATTGCTGTGCTTTTCACACTTTATCTTGCCTTTCCCCCACGTGTGAACACGACCTTCGTTCTGTTTTCCGTCGGCGGGAAGCTTGATTGTTGTATTTATATCATGCCTAAGACTATTCCTTGTACCTCTTGTTTGCAGGTGAAACATGTGGACGATTCCCATACCACATGTGTCACTTGCAACAATTGCACTCAGGCCCAATCATGTGGTATCTGTGGGGTTTGGTCCTCTAAATTTTGGGCTTCTGTTAACAAGGTGGTTCTTTCCAGAGCTAGAACCCCTCGTTCTCGGGGTAAGGGTAGCCGTGCCGTTGCAGACATTTCTGCTGGTGCACGTGGTGACTCTGTCACACAGGATTCGGATCTGACTTCTGTGGCGAGCTCCTCTGCAACTGTTGACGGTGTTTGTTCTGTGATACCTGATGAGGAGACCGCGGTCTCTTTGTCTTCGGATGTCACTATTGAGGCGTCTGTTTTCGTTGAGAGCTTTTCCGAGGTCAACTCGGTAACCCTCTCCGATCTGCCTCCAACACCGTCGACCGTTGTTGAGGGGGTTGCTACTCCAGATCCTATTCTGTCTGATGGTGGCTCTTCCATCTCTTCTGGGGATGGTCTACAGTCTCGGGGGACCGAGGCTGTATCTGCTGGTGTGTCTGTGTGTTCTCAGCCTCCCCCAGCCTCGCGGCGAGGCTGTGCGGGTTTGCTGTCTGCTCCGTCTCATCTGGCTAGGTTTGCTCCTAGTCGGTTGAGCCGGCCGGTCGCTTCGGCAGCGATTCCTCGTCCCTCGAGTGAATCGTTTATTGTTCCACCTTCGCCTGCTAGTGTGCCGGCTAGCGGGATGGTGTTGGGACGTTGGCATCCAGGGCCTGCTGTTCGGCAGCGGTCAGTGACAGCCCCGGTTAGCTGTCACTCTCGGAACCTTCCTCCGGTGATTCCTCACTGTGTTCCGAGTCTGGGTGTCGATCGATGCTTGCCGTCGGTCTCAGAGGATAGGCAGTTGGGGCCGTCTGCTGCGCAGAGGTCAATGACAGGTTCCTGTCATTCTTGGGACAATCCTCCGGTGTCTTCTCACCGTGTCCTAGGTCCAACTACCGATCGACGTGCGCCGTCGGTCCCTTTCGAGGATTTGCAGGCAGGGCCTTCTGTTTCGCAGAGGCCAGTGATGGCTCCTGGGCGTCACAATCGGGACTATCCTCCGGTGTCTTCTCACCGTGCTCCTATTCTGTCTGCCGATCGACGTTCGCCGTCGGTCTCTTCTGAGGATTTGGGTTCTTCTACCAGAAGGGTCCATTGGGAGGACACTCCGTCGGGCGATTCTGCTGCGACGGATTCTCAGGGTGACCTGCGCCAGGCCGTTTTGGCGCTCACCCGGTTGCTTTCTGGCAACCCTCAAGTTGGCCTCCCTGTGCCTCCTGAGGCACAACCTCCTTTGGTCGGTCGCCGAGATGTCTCGCCTGGCCCCTTGGATACTGCACAGTATTCACAGGAGGTTTCTGCTGGTCAGCCCGAGTTGGGCTACGTCTCCTCTGCTACGGAGGATGACGAGTATCTTGAAGGTGATGGTCCCCCCTCGTCAGTCTTGGGGCAGGCTTTGGATTTCGTCTTTGGCTTATTGCCGGACGTTCTACCTTCCGACCAGCCTTCTGTGACCGTCCGGCCGCGGTCCACTGTGGAGCGTCGTAACCCTGTTGAGCCTTCTAGCTCCGGGGCTTTGCGTCCTCTGCAATCGGCTCAGGTGGTTGAGTCCTTCCAGGGCTTAGACGCCAAAATGCGTTCTAAGGCCCTCAAGGGTTCCTTCTTTTCTAGAGCTGATGCCTTCCTGCCTCCATCGCGGTTTCGTGTTTACGATTCCGTCTCTCCACCAGTCTTCCAAGGGATGACTACTGTGGATGAGGATTCTTCTTCCCTCGGGTTGACTAAGCCTAAGTCGGCAGTTCTCCCGATGTCGGTAGTTGAGTCTATGGTGGGCCTGTCCCGAGAGATGCTGGGTATGTTATCTCTCGCGGACCATGTCGTCGCTGCTCTGGCTGAATATTTTCCACCAGGGGAGTTTGATGACGCTCAGGCGCCTTTTCGCGTTTTGTCACAGGCTCTTATGAACTTGACTCACGCTCACGCCTGTAACACGGCCAATTTGGAGCTGGCACGCCGGGATGCGGTTTTGGATTCTTTACCATCCCTTCCTTCTGAGCAACGTGCTGTTCTGAGGTCTGCCTCTTTGGTAGGACCTCAGTTGTTCCATGGTTCCGTGGAAGCTGTTCGTGGCGAAGTTCTTCGTCATTCGAAGGACCAGCTTTTGCTGAGACAGCTTGACCCACCTGCTGCTGCGGGTGGGGGTCGTTCCAGGCCCGCCAAGCGTGCTGCTGCGTCTGCCTCGTCGGCGACGTCGGCTACGCCTTCGGCTCCGTCTGCTCCTTCTGCTCATAAGAAGCGCCGACGTGGCCAGGCCCGCTGGCAGCCTCAGGCTGGAAAGTCTCAGGACTCTGTCACTTCCCGAGGTGGTTTCTCCTCTCGGGGGCCTCGTCGAGGCCGCAAGTGAAGGTTCTCACCTCGATTCGCCTCCAGTCGGAGGAAGGCTGTCGCTGTTTTACGACCATTGGACAGAGATAACGTCGGACTCTTGGGTCCTCGACGTCATTCATTCCGGTCTGCGACTGTCCTTCCATCGGCATCCCAGTTTATCTCGGGTGCCCCTTCCGACTCAGGTCCCTTCAGATTCTCTGCGTCGGGACCTTCTGGTGCAGGAGATCGACAATCTCCTCACCAAAGGGGCGATCGAGGTGGTCAGGAACACCCTTTCACCGGGGTTTTACTCGAGACTTTTCTTGGTGCCGAAGAAAAACGGCCAATTTCGTCCTGTCATCGATCTGAGTACCCTGAACGAGTACATAATTGCTCCTCGTTTCAGTATGGAGACTTTCCGGTCGGTTCGACGTTCAGTTCATCAGGGCGATTTTGCGGCCAGTATCGACCTGAAGGATGCCTACTTCCATGTACCCATTCATCTGGCGTCACGGAAATACCTTCGGTTCTCGTTTCGGGATCGAGTTTTTCAATTCAGAGCTCTCCCGTTCGGTTTGAACCTGGCTCCTTGGGCCTTCACCCGACTGATGTCACATGTGCTTGCTTTCCATCGCACTCAGTCGGCGGTGACTTCGTCCGCCTACCTAGACGACATCCTCCAACGGCACCACGATGCTGCTGTTCTGGAGTTCGATGTCCGGCAGTTTCTTTGCCTGCTAGCGTCGCTGGGTTTCAGAGTCAATCGCGAGAAGTCGGATCTTCTTCCTTCTCAGCGATTCCGTCATTTGGGGATGGATTTCGACACTCTTCACAATGTAGTGTCGGTTCCCCAGGCTCGGGCGACGATTCTTTCCGCCTTGACTCGGGACCTGCTTCAATCTTCCTCGGTCTCGGCCAGGACTTTCCTTCGGATGCTGGGCCTTTGCGGTTCGGTGACCGATCTCATTCCGCTCGGTCGCTTGTTTGTCCGACCTCTCCAACACTTCCTGTTGGATCATTGGCGTCCGAATGTAGATCCGCTGGACCTGGAACTCACTATTCCTCGGTCTCTGCTTTGTCACCTCCGCCCTTGGGCAAATATTCCCTGGCTGACACAGGGTGTTCCGTTGGATCTTCCTTTGGCCGATCGCATCCTTACTGCGGATGCCAGCGATCGGGGCTGGGGTGCGACGTTGGACCCTCTCGGTCTGTCTACTCACGGAGAGTGGGACAGCGAGCAGGTGGGCCTTCATATCAACCAGAAGGAGCTCCTTGCTCTTCTGTTGAGTTTTCGGCTTTGGATCCCTCATCTGTCGGACCATGTTGTCCTACTTCTTTCGGACAATTCGACAGTAGTGGCCTACATACGGAATCAGGGAGGCACTCATTCGATTCCTATGTATCGGCTGTCTCCGGATCTTCTTCTGTTGGCACGGGATGTGAACGCTCGGGTGTCCATTCGACACATTCCCGGGCGTCTCAACGTCCTAGCAGACTCCCTGTCCCGACGCGACAGTGTCCTTCCAACCGAATGGATGCTACATCGGTCGGTGTTTCAGGCGATTTGCGAGCAGTGGGGTCGTCCTCAGGTCGACCTTTTCGCTACTCGCTGGAATCATCAGGTAGAGACTTTTGTCTCCCCTTGTCCAGATCCTCTGGCATTTGCAGTAAACGCTCTGTCTCTGGACTGGACAGGCTGGGTCGGCTATGCCTTTCCTCCTGCACCGATTCTTCCTCAAGTTTTAGCGAAGATTCGTGCTTGCAGTTGCAGGATCATTCTGATCACACCCCTGTCTCCACAGAGGGTGTGGATCAATCTGCTGCGGCCTCTATTGGCCGATCGACCGATTCGTCTACCTCTACGTCGCGATCTTCTTTCACAGGGTCGTCCCAGGAAGTATCACAACAACCTGGCGAGCCTGTCCCTTCACGCCTGTCTTTTATCAGGTCCAGTCTCCGACGTAGAGGTTTTTCGAGACGATCAGTGGAGTGCATTTCTGCATCGCGGCGACCTTCCACTGGAATGACTTATGCCGCCAAGTGGAAGGTTTTCTGCCGCTGGTGTTCAGATCACAATGTGAATTACCGTGATCCGTCTATCGCTCAAATTGCGGATTTTCTGGTTTTTCTTTTTGACTCCAAGGGCCTCCAGCCTATTACGATTAAGGGCTATCGGTCTATGCTGTCTGATACTTTCTCTTATGTGGGAAAGCGGTGTATCGGTCGTAATCTTTTCCTCTCCAAACTTATTCGGCACTTTTCTTTGAAGAGGCCTCAAGTTTTGCGTCTTACACCCAAGTGGAACTTGGCATGGGTGTTGCACTGTTTGGAGGGGGCGCCTTTCGAGCCTTTATCTGAGACCGACATGCGTTTTCTCACCTATAAGACGGCTTTTCTTCTAGCGTTTGCTTCTGCTCGTCGAGTCAGTGAGCTTCATGCGCTATCTGTTGATTCTGCCTTCTTCCGAAATGAGGCTAACAGTGTCACATTCACTACTGATTGCTCTTTTCTGGCTAAGAATCAACTCCCCGATTCGGTACCTCCTCCCATCTGCATTCGGGCTCTCCCTGCTGTAGATGGACGGAGGCCTCTTCTTTGTCCTGTTCGTGCGGTCAAGACTTACATTACTCGCACTCAGTTCATTAGGAGGGATCGGAAGAGATTTTTTCTGTCTCTCATTCCTAAGCGGCAGTCTTTCTCTTCCCATTCTATTTCCAGGTGGATCTGTCTTGCAATCAAGCTGGCTTATTCTCACTTGTCTGCATCGGATCTTGTTTCGAACCGGCTTAATGCTCACGAGGTTCGTGCCATTTCTACATCCTGGGCGTTCTCCAATTCTGTTTCGCTCTGTGATGTTATGAATGCGGCTTACTGGAGGAATGCTTCTACCTTCTCCTCCTTTTATCTCCGCCACCTTCAGCAGCAATCTGAGGACCTTTATTCTTTAGGCCCTCTCGTTGCTGCTCAGGCTGTGGTGCACCCTCGTTAAATTGTTTTTGTCGAGGTTGCGCTTCTCTCAGCCTTGTTCTTTTCAGGTGCCTTCTCTCTTTCTTCATTACAGGTTTTAGTTTTTGTTCTCTGCCATCCTTGCTTTCGTTCTGCTACTCTTGTTGGTATTGGTTATGTGATTCACCTCCTCCTATTGTTTATTCAGCCAATTGTAAACAATTGTGAGTGGGTTGAAAAGAAATTAAAATTTTTTAGTAAATTTTGTTTCTTAACATACCTACCACAATTGTTTACCGGAGGCCCACCCTCCTTGGGGATATCTTTGATATCGATGCCTCCCCGCTTAATCACAAACATCTCGTTGGCGGAAATACGGAATTGACGTCACGGTTGTTGCGCATGCGCTCGGTAAACGCAAGAGGTGTGCAGAGAGAGTACCTGTAATTTCGAGCGCTGGTCTCGCTCGACCCTTTTTTCGATCTTTTTCGTGCTTTTGCACTCTAGTACTTTTCCAACTCGTTTGGAAAAGATTCTAAAAGCTTGAGTTAGTTCCGAAGTAGGGCTTGCACTTATGTTACAGCCAATTGTAAACAATTGTGGTAGGTATGTTAAGAAACAAAATTTACTAAAAAATTTTAATTTCTAAAATCTGCATTTCATAAAATAATGTCATAAAAATACCATATCTGTCTTTTCAGATCATTGTATCCCGGAATAATGTCTGATTTTAAAGAATTCGCCCAGTATTTTTCGAGATATTGAACTTGTTTCCATATTAAAATAAAATGTTTTGCCAATATGTCATTTGGATTCCCCCTCTCTGGTCTCTCCACTTTTAAATCTGATCCTTAGCGGCATTAAACTAAATTTGGAAAAATTCCCCCTTAAAATTTTATATATTTTCCTTTTTTTACAGCTTGTGGCCCTCATTGACGGGGGGTGGGGGGGGGGGGAGCATTCCAATAAGGGGCCATAAACTATGTGACTGAGACAAAATATGGAAATTCACTGTAGCCCTACATTCAACGCCAGTGTCAGAATTTGGCCAGCACTCAGGCTATACAAAAATCTGCATTAAAATTTTATTATGTTTAAGTTTTTGTTTCAAAAACATAGCTTATGACCCTTCATTGGAACGAGCTAGTGGATATTGAGTCGTTCCATTGAGGGGTCCCAAGCTCTGTTTTGAGACAAAAAATTTCAAATTTTTAGTTGTTATTAAAAAATTTATCTTGCAAGTGCCACCTGGTCATGTAGACTAATGGATCACCGGGTTTATCTTCCAAGCATTTGGTACGTTTTTTCTTGGAAACAGTATGTTTATTTTCATGGCTGGAAACTGGGTAGACTGATAACATTTTGGCCAGACGCTGTCGTCTGTATGTTGATGTTTTGGTAATAATAATTCTCCCGAGCCAGCATGGGTTTCTTTTCAGTAGATGCGTCAAATGCTTCAGCCCTTTGACAGATTAATAAGTAAATTAGCCTTGGAAAAGGTGTTGAAGATATGCCATACCAGTATACAATTAAGCTCAATTAGTTACTTCTGTCCAGTGGTGTGTTAACAACTGTTTTAATTTGCTACTTGGTGGGCTAGATTTTGAATAAAAAACACATTTGCATTAACGTTGTATAATTTAATTGGCAAGGTTATTCATTTATACTTGTTCACGCCAATGTTTTAAAAAGTCAAAAATATTGGAAATTGGTAGTTGTAATCGTAGAATTTATTTGTAAGTGTCACCCGTGGGGTCCACGTTGGGTTAAGGGACAACCGGAATGATCCTGTGGTTCCCCGCAGTTGCAGTTCATGAAGTTCTTTAAAGAAGGGGGGGGGGGGGGGGGGGGGGCGGTGGCGGGGTAGTAGCATTAATTATCCACATCATAGTATGATGCCGCAACATTATCACCGAGTTATGGCGAGAATGGTTTGGCCGAATTGAATAGAGCATGTGTTTTGGTCCTTACCTTTTCAAAATCCCCCCCACCCCCCCCCACAAAAAAAAAAAAAAATGGGAGCCAAAACTTGTTTTATCACATATATCAGTCACCGCTGATATGACCGATTCCCCGGGTTGAATAAGATGTCACGACGGTGTTCTCGTGACCATAAACTCAAGTAATGTATTCCCGGGTGGCGTCAATGACCTCGATTAAGTGAGTTCAGACTATTTTATGTCATGTAAATCCAATAGATGGAAGAGCCACACTGCTTCACGGGATCGTCAAAATTCACATTTTTTTTCAAGATTTATTAGAACACAAAACGTGAATTATTGGACAGATTTTCACATTTAAAGGTTTTTTTGATGCAGAAAATTCCCCCAAAAATATTTCAGGCACAGAAAAAGGATTTAGTGAAGAGAACTTATTATGTAAATTGCGAGGTGTTTTCCCAATCAATACTGATTAATGAGTAAATACCTGCTGTTATATAATCATACATAACACACTCAGTCGATATTGGGATAATTGTTTTATATGGAGTGTACACATAATGAGTTCACAGATTTTGAAAGCATCTGCAGCAAGCACATGGGGCGTCAGCTGTCTTAGGGAGTTTGAGTGTTGAAGAGAGGGGTCTTCCCACAGGAACATTTTAAAACAGTGCTATCAAATAAGGTAATGAGACACAACCTTTTGAGGAACTGTTTGTAGTTCCAGACAAACAACTTTTAGTTATCTGTTTTTTCATTTAGATAACCACAAGAGGAACAATTTTTCTCAAATTTTCTGCCTTGACATTCATAATATTAAGTGGTAATGCTTTAAAATAGTTTGTGGAATGCTTTCAGAAATGTTTCATTTAAAAAAATTATCATATCAGTGGGTTTGTGGAATGCTTTCAGAAATGTTTCATTTCAAAACATTATCTCATATCAGTTAAAGAAATCCATAATGTGAAATTTCAAATGCCTGGAAGGCACAAAGAGTTGTCATCAGACATGAGAATGTTGAGAAGATAGGATTAGAATATGGCCTGTCTCCAACTAACTATAACTTATGTTAATGCATCCTTGTCAGGGAAATAATTAGCTTTTGTTATTATGCCATCAAATTAGCTCTGTGACTACCAATTATTTGTGCACATATACAAGAACTTGCATGTTATGTCGATTCTAATTACATTGGTGTCATATCAGAAGAGTTGATTAAAGTAGAAATTTTTTTTCACTGTTCACAATATAATGCTCAGAAGATTTTACCTTGGAGCAGAAAATTTAATTTGATATTCTAAATGTGCTTCAAAATCCTGTGCACCACTAAATGTAATTATAGGCTTTGAAAAGTTCAGATGCTGAAATGAAGACAAAATGGCTTTTTAACTCCTTGCATACTGCTGGCAGATATTTCTGCCCAGTACAAGAAATTTCTGGCCACTGAAATATATATAATTTGGACACCTGTAACCAAATTTTCCCCCTGTAAAGTAGTTTTTAATCAATTATCAGAACCGGCCACGATTGTGGACAATTGGATGGCAACGGCTCCTGGAATATCAGTTCAACAGATTGTTGCCAAGCATTTTGTGATGATTCATAAACCGCATTTTATTATCTTATGCAATTATTCAGTTGTTAATGTTAAATGATGTCATTGATACCATGCAATAAAGTTGAAAAACCACCACAATGTGCATTCTTAATCTCTCTAGATGTCACTTTACTGGATATACAGGTTAAACAACATGTAAAGCTTGCAGTTGAGCATATTTGTGGCACCGGAAAAGTGAAGGTTGGACTCTATTTACTCTGGACATAGTAAAAGTTACCAGCTGCGCGCACTTGGGTAGTAAATGTGGCTCTGAGAGCCATGTTCATCGCCCAAGTGTGTACGGCTGGTAATTTTACTCGACCTAAGTCAACGGAGTTGAAAACTGTGAAATATGTTCAATTTAAAGTAGTTCTTTCGAGTCTCGACGTATCTAGTAGTGATCGGACTGTAAGCACTGTAAGGTATGTTTAAAGTCTAGGCTCACATTAATTTAATATAGCCTTGACTTGTAGTGCACGGTATTACAATTGGAATCGGATGATTTTGAGCTCAAATAAACAGTAATCGGTCAGCTGCCATTTTTGTTAATTGGTTGAACACTACTGTAAATTGATTGGACTTTTTGACCATTGATTACTTTAATTAAATTTATATGAATTTTTCATCAAATCTGGTCATGGCTGCTTCAAAGCAGCCATGACTAGATTTGATTAAAAATATCCAAAAAATGCTCAGCACGTTGAGAGTTAAAACCAGCATGTATTTTTAATTTTTTTTATTAGGCCAATATCACAGCTTCCAACACACTTTAACCCACCCTTCCCTTATATCGTAATATCAAAAGTCAAGCTAAAAATTTTTCCCCCAACGAAACAAAGAGTTTAACCAAATCAGTATTGTTTGACAGAGTTCAGTGAGCTCTGTTAAATAAGGCTGAATTTGTTAAAATTTCCAAGTTGAATTAAAGAATAAATTGCAGGTTGAATTTTGTTATTTCATGGTCAGTGCACAGCAGGTTAATCAATGGGGATAATTTTTGTGTTGTTAGTTTTTCTGACTTTTTGTCTGTCATCCATTGAGAAGATCATGTTTAAGTCTCTTTAAAATGGCTGACTGGATTTAATAAAAAATTGATGAATGATGGAGCATTTCCACCTTGTTATCCCCCCCCCCCCCCCCCACAAGGGGGTGATATAACATAGAGCTCCATCCATCCATCCATCTGTCCATCCAGCTGGCCATCCGTCCCTCCATCTGTCCGTCAGTCCATCCAAATTTTGTTTATGGCATAAGTTGAACAATAGTCCATGGATTTCAGTTCTTTTCGGTATATCTCTCTATAACAACATTGTCTACATCAGGTTCGATAACCGCCAGTATCTCTTAAAAATTATGGGAGTTATTGCCCTGTGTTATAAAAATATTCTGTAAATCTTGTTTATCGCATAACTTGAACAATAGTGAAAAGATAACAGATTTCAATTGTTTTTGGTGTTGGTCTCTCTAGCAGGCCTGAAAATAAGCCGTCTGACATTTGCAGAATGAGGTCCCCAGAGGGTGAATTTGATGATTATATCACATACAGTGGGCCAATTTATCCTCTGGATGCCTCTTTTTGTTTAGTTTTGAGACCCTGATTCAGATTGAGGTTCACAGAGGGTAAATTTAAAGATGCTACCCTGCTATGCAGGGTAGCATCACTAAATTCACCCACTGTGGACCTCATTTTGCAGATGTCAGTTTGCTTATTTTCTGGCTTGCTCTCTAGCAACAATATCTATGTCAAGTTCAATAACCAGCGATATCCGATGAAAATTATGGGACGTATTCCGCTTTATTTAATAAAAAAATATACCATGTAATGTTTGTTTATGGTATAACTTGAACAATAGTTAACAAATTTCAATTCTTTTTGGTAAATGTCTCTATATCACCAATGTCTACATCAAGATCAATGACCATCAATATCCGATGAAAATTATTGGAGTTATTGCCCTTTGTTTAATAAAAAATATAGTGTAATGCTTGTTTAAGGCATAACTTTAACTATAAAAAACGGATTTCATTTTTTTTTGTATTATGTCTCTATAGCAACAATGTCTATGTTAGTTTGATGATCAGCGATATTTGATGAAAATTATGTGAGTTATTGCCCTTTGTTAAAAAATATCATGTGACTGATGCTTGTTTATAGAATAACTTAAACATTAGTAACCAAATATCAATTTTTTTTGGTATTTAACTCTTTGGGAACAATGTAAGTTCGATAACCACCATTATCCAATGAAAATTGTGAAAGTTATTGCCCTGTCATACTTCCCCCCCCCCCCACCCCTCCCCCCCCCCCACCTCACGTCTTTGCCTATTTTTTTCCTTTGCTCCAAAATGCATTTTGAAGGATTTTGAGTAACTGCGTGCAGAAAAAAATTTGACTCCCATAAAACCCCAACCCCTCTCCTTCTTCACCCAACCCCCAGTGCCAGGTAGGCAATTTTTAGCTTAACTTGACATAGTCAAGATAAGCTATTGCCATCATGCATGCAGAAGTCTGTTCGTCTGTGAGTCTGTTCACATTTTCCTTTAGCATGGGCTACACCCCCCAGTTCTTGTCTGATCGTCATGAAATTTCATATGCAGGTTTGGGGTCATATCTAGATGAGAACGTCCCCTTTTGGTTGCGATCGGGCCACCGGTATGGCTGCCCGAGCCCAAAACCTGAAAACAATTAGCACAGTCTACAGGTCGTATTTATGAAGGGATTTCATTGTAACTTGGTAGGATGCCTCTGTATGATGCCTAGATGAGAACGTCCTCTTTTGGGCATGATCTATCAACCGTGATGGCTGCCCAAGCCCGAAACCCAAAAACTTTTAGCACAGTCTGCAGATCATGTTTAATATGGAGGGATTTCATTGTAACTTGGTAGGATGACTCCTTATGATGAGTAGATGAGAATTTCCCCATTTGGGCATGATCTGCCAACCGTGACGACTGCCCAAGCCCAAAACCCGAAAACCTTTAGCACAGTCTACAGGTAATATTTATTGAGGAATTTCATTGTTACTTGGTGGGTTGACTTCATACAATGTCTAGATGAGAGAGTCCCCTTTTGGTCCTGATTGGGCAACTGTGACTGCTACAGGGGCCCGAAGCCGAAAATCTTGAGCACAGTCTACAGGTCATATTTATGAAGGGATTTCATTGTAACTTGGTAGGATGACTCCAAATGATGTCTAGATGAGAAGGTCCCATTTTGATCGTGATCATGCAGCCTTTATGGGTGCCCAAGCCTAAAAACCTTTAGCATAGGCAAAAGGTCATATTTATGGAAGGATTTCATTGTAACCTGTTAGGTTGACTCCATATAATGTCTAGATGATGATATCCCCTTTTGGTCGTGATTGGTCAGCTGTGATGGCTACAGGTGCCCGAAGCCCGAAAACCTTGAGCACAGTCTACAGGTCATATTTATAAAGGGATTTCAGTTTAACATCGTAGGATCACTCCAGATGATGCCCAGATGAGATTGTCCCCTTTGGTTGCGATCATTCAACCATGATGGCTGCCCGAGCCTGAAGCTCGAAAACCTTGAGCACAGTCTACAGGTCATATTTATGAAGGGATTTCATTGTAACTTGGTAGGTTAACTTCATATAATGTCCAGATGAGAACGTCCCCTTTTGGACATGATTGGGCAACTGTGACGGCTACAGGGGCCCGAAGCCCAAAAACCTTTAGAACAGTCTACAGGTCATAATTATGAAGGGATTTCATTGTAGCTTGGTAGGATGACTCCAAATAATTTCTAGATGAGAACATCCTCTTTTGGTCGCGATCATTCAGCCTTTATGGCTGCTCGAGCACAAAGACCTTTAGCATAGTCTATAGGTCATATTTATGGAAGGATTTCATTGTAACTTGTTAGGTTGACTCCATATAATGTCTAGATGATGACATCCCCTTTTGGGCGTGATTGGTCAACTGTGATGGCTGCAGGTGCCCGAAGCCCGAAAAT
The DNA here is from genome assembly GCA_031216915.1 of Pictodentalium vernedei. Lineage (NCBI taxonomy): Eukaryota > Metazoa > Mollusca > Scaphopoda > Dentaliida > Dentaliidae > Pictodentalium > Pictodentalium vernedei. The sequence continues at coordinate 78,103,428 of CM062292.1, read as the reverse complement.
CTTGAGCACGGTCTACAGGTCATATTATGAAGGGATTTCATTGTAACTTCTTAGGATCACTCCAGATGATGCCCAGATGAGAATGTCTCCTTTTGGTTGCGATCATTCAACCATTATGGCTGCCCAAGCCCAAAGCCTGAATACCTTTAGCACAGTCTACAGGTCATATTTATGAAGGGATTTCATTGTAACTTGGTAAGTTTGCCTTAATATAATGTCTAGATGAGAACGTCCCCATTTGGACACGATTGGGCATCTGTGACAGCTACAGGGACCCGAAGCCCGAAAACCTTTAGAACAGTCTACAGGTCATAATTATGAAGGGATTTCACTGTAGCATGACTCCAAATAATGTCTAGATGAGAATGTCCCCTTTTGGTTGCGATCATTCAGCCATGATGGATGCCCAAGCCCAAAAACCTTTAGCATAGTCTATAGGTCGTATTTATGGAAGGATTTCATTGTTGACTCCATATAATGCCTGGATGATGACATCCCCTTTTGGTCGTGATTGGTCAACTGTGATGGCTACAGGTGCCCAAAGCCCGAAAATCTTGAGCACGGTCTACAGGTCATATTTATGAAGGGATTTCATTGTAACTTCGTAGGATCACTCCAGATAATGCCCAGATGAGAATGTCCCCTGTTGGTTGCGATCATTCAACCATGATGGCTGCCCGAGCCCAAAGCCCGAAAACCTTTAGAACAGTCTTCAGTTCACATTTAAGAAGCGATTTCATTGTAACTTGGTAGGTTGACTTCATATAATGCCTAGATAATGACATCCCCTTTTGGTTGTGATTGGTCATCTGTGACGGCTTCAGGGGCCCGAAGCCCGAAAACCTTGAGCACAGTCTACAGGTCATATTTATGAAGGGATTTCATTATAACTTCGTAGGATCACGCCAGATGATGCCCAGATGAGAATGTCCCCTTTTGGTTACGATCATTCAACAATGCTGGCTGCCCGAGCCCAAAGCCCCAAAACCTGTAGCACAGTCTACAGGTCATATTTATGAAGGGATTTCATTGTAACTTGGTAGGTTGACTTCATATAATATCTAGATGAGAACGTCCCCTTTGGACGCAATTGGGAAACTGACGGCTACAGGGGCCCGAAGCCCGAAAACCTTTAGCACAGTCTACAGGCCATATTTATGAAGGGATTTCAATGTAACTTGATAGGATGACTCGTTTTGGAATAATTTCACTAACTTGGTAGCTTTCGTTGATATATGTTAACTGTGAGGGCCACATACATTAACTGTGAGGTCATATTAACCCACCCCTCAGCTCTTTAGTACCGTGTACACCTCATATTATTTTTTATCAAAAACATAGTATACAGGGAACAGAAATGAACATATTCCCACTTATCACAATTCTTGTCTTATTTCATAGTCCTTTCATAAACATTGAACATTATCCTTTTCATCAAACACAACACACAAGTTAAGCTACAGTGTCATTGACACTTTCATTTAGCTCACCTGACTTTCAATCAGGAGAGCTATAGTGATCACTCACCATCCATCGTCAGTCGTCCGTGAACATGGTGTTTGCGTCTTCTCCTCCCAAACCGCTGAACCAATTTAATTGATATTTGAGATAATAGTTTGTTATGACATCGCAATTTGATTTTGTTAAAATCAAGCTGCCTTACCCCTCAGTAGGGCAACACCCCTCAGTAGTGTCACGCCCCATCGGTAGGGCCCCTCAGTAGGGCTATGCCCATCGGTAGGGCCACATCCCTCGGTAGGGCAACGCCCAAAAAGTGTGCTTAAATCTTAAAAAATCTTCTTCTCAGCAATAGCAGAGACTTGATATGTGGTGTGCAGCTTCCTTTTGAGGTGCAGACTTAGATTTGTTCAAGACAAGTTTTAGGAGCTATATTTGCCTTCGTTATGAGAGGGGCAAGAATTTTTGCCTCTCCCAACATTTCTATTTTCCAAACCGAGAGGCAGATTTGAACCAAATTTGATATGAGGGCTTATTGGGTCATAAGTACTTAATTTATGCCCAAATTTTTTTTCCGTCGTCCCATGGGAACCACAGGAGCTAAAAATAGAAAAAAATTAAAATACCCATATCTCCAAACTTCACGGCACTGAGAATTCTTATTTTGGTGTGAAGCTTCCTCAGGACCAACAGAATGGAGTGGGGAAAAAATTGTTATCGGTTTTATCATGGGGTACTTTGAAAAAGTGCCGAGTCAGCATTTTTTAACACTTTTCTCCCAAACCACTGCTCCAAAAGCTTTCAAATTTTACATATAACATTTTTGGAAGATTGTTTCACATGTTTATTTAAATCAAATCCTTGGGTCCATATTTGGGCTCTCTGTGAGAGCCCAAATGTTTAAATTAGTGCAACATGAGGAATATTCTTTAAAAATCTTCTTCTTCAGATCTCCCAATCAGAATTTTTTGATATTTGGTATGCAGCATGCTTAGAGGGGTGAGATTCAAGTTTGTTCAAGCCAAGTCCCTGGGTTCATATTTGGGCTCACTGCGGGAGCCTGAATTATAACTTAGTTCAAAATGAGGAATTTTCTTTAAAAATCTTCTTCTTCAGATCCAGCTGTCAGCATGTTTTGATATTTGGTATGCAGCATCCTTAGGGGAGTAAGATTCAAGTTTGTTAAAGCCAAGTCCCTGGGTTCATATTTGGGCTCACTGTGGGAGCCCGAATTATAACTTAGTTCAATATGTGGAATTTTTCTTTAAAAATCTTCTTCTTCAGATTCAGCAGTCAGAATGTTTTGATATTTGCCATGCAGCATCCTTAGGGGGGTGAGATTCAAATTTGTTCAAGCCAAGTCCCTGGGTTCAGATTTGAGCTCACTGTGGGAGCCCGAATGGTAACTTAGTTCAAAATGAGGAATTTTCTTTCAAATTCTTCTTCTTCAGATCTAGCAGATGAATGCTTTTCATATTTGGTATGCATCATCCTAAGGGGAGTAAGATTCAAGTTTGTTCAAGCCATGTCCCTAGGTCCATATTTGGGCTCACTGTGGGAGCTTGAATTGTAACTTAGTTCAAAATGAGGAATTTTCTTAAAAAATCTTCTTCTTCAGATCCAGCAGTCAGAATGTTTTGATATTTGGTGTGCAGCATCCTTAGGGGGGTGAGATTCAAGTTTGTTAAAGCCAAGTTTGTTACACTTCGTTCAATATGAGGAATATTCTTTAAAATCTTGTTTTTTTTCAGATTCACTGGTCAGAATCTTTGGATATTTGGTATAAATTTTTCTTAAGAGGGGCAGATGCAACTTGTTGAAATTAATTCCCTGGATTGATATTTAGTCTACCTTGTCAGGTGAGTGCCCTTAGACCCCCTGGGGGCCTTTTGTTTTCTTTGCTTCCAAATGCATTTTGAAGGATTTAGAGTGCATACATCCGGAATTTTTTTTTTTACTCCTATTATTTATTTATTTGTTTATTTATTTGTTAGGTTTAACAACACTTTAACAGCCAAGGTCATATTGTGTCGGTGACAGTTTTACAGGTAGAGATAACCCCCGAGCAACGACGTGTAGCTGCCAGCTCCCCATCATCGTAATTCCACACTGCAGCACAGGCAGGGTTAGATTGGTTGACGACGTGCGCACCATCGATGTGCAGTACTCCTTACTACACGGCGTTGCCATGCCCCCATGTGGACAATCGGGGTTAAGTGCCTTTCCCAAGGACACAACGTGGGAGTCCGAATCGATCGCTCAGACGGTCACCCATCCAAGGACTAACCGGGCTCGACGTTGCTTAACTTAGGTGATCTGGTGAGAACCGGTTACCGCAATGCCACCCCCGTGTCAATTAGGCATTTTTTTCTCTCTGCTCAAAAGTGCATTTTGAAGGATTTGAAGTGATTACATGCAAAAAAAAATGGCATGATTATGAATTTTCAAGATCAACTTTTGAGGAAGAATAATCGATTAAAGATGACTTTAACCCTTTACCCAACGAATCGCACGCATCCTCCCGCGTAATATGCAAATTCAGCAGCTGAAAAAATATTATTTTTCAAAAAATTTCAACAAAACCATATCATGTGACCCCTTTTTGGAACGAGCTCGTTGAGCTCATTCCAAAGAGGGGTCACATGATATGGTTTTGTTGAAATTTTTTGAAAAAATTAAAAAAACGATATTTAAAATAATAAATTTTGAAATCGTCTGCTTTGGGTAAAGGGTTAATCATGCTTTGTACCCCTAGAAACAACTATATAGAAAACAATACTTTTGGTCATTAGTTCCTCAGTCCGGACATTCTTTACGCATGCTGGTATGCTGCACTCCTACTGTTCTCTGAGTAAAATTAAGATTCCTGACCATCTCAGGCCCAAACCTGAGCCGAGGCTCAGGTTTGGACCTGAGGTGATCAAGAGTCTAATAGTAGCTGCATTGAGATTTAAGAAGGCAGTTGCACTCCTTGGCAAACTGGGAAGGGCAATTATTTGTACCCCCATACTTCCTAGAATTCCAGTCCTGGTGTCATGTGTTGTATCTTTATACTTTTTCACTATATCAATTACAATGTATTTTGATATTCTACAGCCTCTGACTATTGTTACTGAGGACAATGGGGAGGAGAGTAATAACTAATAATTCATCAGTAAAGGAGGGATGAAAATGCATAACTGTTGATTTTGAAATTTAAGGCATTTATGGGGGCGGGGTTCCGATGATTAGTTGACTTCTTGATTAATTATGCCTGGCCTAGTAAGGTAAAGGGTTAAATGAGAAATTATTCACCTGTAGATATTCTTACAAAGAGAAACTGGGAGTGCTTATAAATATAACCAACACACCATATAAATGAGTAGTGTACATCGATATAAAACAAAATGTATGACTGGATGGATGGCTGATTGGATAAGTGGAAAAATATCCTACTTTTTGATTTTGGAGACAATGCAAGATGGGAAGATTTTATTTTATTACATTCATTAAATATTGCTCTTCTCAAAAGCATTTGGTGGGAAAAAACCCAAAGCTGATCATGACGTCGATTAATTCATTTGTTTATTAATTTATTTACTGGGGTTTAATGACACTTTTGACAGGCAGCTTCACCTTGTGTCAGATAGTTTTACGGGTGGAGGAAGTCCCAGTACTTGGAAAGAACCACCAAGCAGCAGGGAGCAACTGTCATACTCACCAACATACCTACTCCACACAAGCAGGGTAAGCACTGGTTGGAGACAGGTGCACCATCGACGTGCAAATCATGAAGCAGATACTGCAGTATTAAGCAGCACTGATTTTTGTAAATTGTTCACAATGGGGCGAAGAGTAATAATTAATAATTCATCAGTAAAGGAGTGACGAAAACCCATAATTGTCGACTTTGAAATTGTAGTCGATTATGGGTGTTTCCAACGATTAGTCAACTTGTCGATTAATCACGACAGGCCCAGTTCTGCCCAAATTTTCTCTTTTTATAATTCTTGATTTAACTCTTAGAAGCCGGGGAATCAGAATGAATTTATTGAACATGACATACCGCGAAAAACTTTCAGTAAAGCAGGTGCTTCTAGTCAAGTGTCGTTTGCCTATTCAGGCAGACGACACTTGACTAGAAGCACCTGCTCAGTGTTTAATTCTCCCCCAGCCCAAAGATAGCCGAACCGTCACAGTGAGATTACCTGACGTATTGCATCACAGGCAAGAAAACTTGACTCCCGTCTCCTAAGAGTTAAATGAAATTTGGAACCCAGTGTAAATATGGACATGAAACTGCATTGTAATTTGCTATTTCAGTAGAAATTGGAGCAACAAAGCTTACTTTCTAGGGTAAACAAAGATCCTCCCTGTGGAATCATTGAAGTGGTGCAGTGCTTGTGTACTGCAGTAAACAAGTTCTGCTTTGCTGATAAAATAGAACATGGAACTAATGCGTGGGGTGGAAGCCCTCTAAAGTGGGCAGCAGTGTATAAACAATAGGCTAAACTTGACATCATACCTATGTTGTGGTTGTGATATGGCCAAAGATGTTGAAAGTGACCTTAAATACCTATTTATTTATTCATTTATTTATTGGGGTTTAATGAAACTTTTGACCACCAGGATCACCTCATGTCAGAGAGGTATATAGGTGGAGAAAGCCAGAGTATCAGGAGAGAACCACTGAGCAGTGGTGAGTAACTATCAGACTCACGTACTAACTCCACACAAGCAGGGTTAGCATTGGTTGAAGACAAGTGCCACATTGATGTGCAGTACGCCTTAGCACACAGTGCCATGTGCCCCAACATGGGCAATCAGGATTAAGTGCCTTACTTGGGGAATCAATGCAGTTAGCCTTGGTGGGGATCGAACCATGCACCTTTCGGTTTGAAGTCGAATGCCGTAACCACTGAAACACCACTCTCCCAATGAAATACAAATAAATAAATATTAGGACCCAGATGCCAAAATCTGGCGTGGGATTCATCTAAAATGGACCTTTTTGATAACTAAGTAATAGAATTACCTCAGAAACAACTTGAAACTGATACATAACTGCTTCTCATTTATATGAAAAAATTGTTGCAATGTATCTGCTTTGATTTTGATGAACTGTGGCATGGTGATCATGCTATAGACATGAATCACCATGTTTCATTTTTATGCTCCTCTTGAAAAGTAATCTGAATGAGAAGAAAAATATAAATTAATGCAGTGATAATAAACAGAGGGACTCCCACAGATGTTTAATGTAAAGATGAAGACAAAATTAGTTGTAGTTTTTCATTCAATACTCTTATTCCGATGTGAATTTCAAGTGAATCATTTCATTCTACTATCATATAGTACAGACCCTGTGGACAGGTCGTAATCCACACATGGACAGTAATGTTCATGCATGCTTTTACCAAGTAATGAAAATCATCATCAGCAGAATTTTAATTAATGAAGCACCGGGTTGTACCCGGTACATCATTAATTATATTTCTGATCATTTTTCCAATAATTAGTGTTTGGAATCTTATATTATTGCGTCCGTATAAATATTGCCCACTCATGGAAAATGACCAGTCCATGCCATCCATATTGTACACAGTTCTTAAATTCTCAAAACAATAGATGTGCTAAAAACCACACACCTCAACAAACTGAGGGGTGCGAAAATGTGAAGCTTCAATATTTCCTGATTATGATTTTTGTTGGTAAAGTCACATTTCAAAATGGTGGTAGGTCATTTGCATGAGTGTACTTGCATGAGTGTACTTGCATATGATCAGCCCTCCAGTGATCAGTAGTATGTTATATCAGATGTTTATCCAAGTCGGAATTCCCAAAATTGAAATTTCAGTCATGAAAATACATGTATTATATGCAGTGCTCAAATGACGTACACACACAACTTGAACGATCCTATAACAGTGATGGTCGACATGCACACAATGCTCACTGTGTGATATCTGTATTGGGTTTGATTTTATAAAGACCCGCCACCATCTGTCTTCATGAAAAGAATTTAAGAAAGCAGTTAATTCTTCATTGCTAAAAAGAACAATGCGACTAACCTGTAACATGGCACACAAATTTTTAACTTGTTCTGGGGGACATTCTCAAGTGTAAACCCCAAACACACTTTTACGTGACTTCGGAATGGAGCAGATTCTCTGTAGATTACATATAACAAATTCTGTTAAGCAGAATCCTGTAGTGTTCTCAATTATTTGTTCAAATATAATAATAAAAAATAATGAGTATCTGAAGTATCCGATAAGTATTTAATTATGTCATTATATACGATTTTCTAAATTTGTTGGATGAACAAAACATGCTTCCATATGCTATATGCAACATTAGAAATTAACTTACAGTTAAAACTAGAAGTCCTGTCATGAAATGCGCACAAATAGCACGTTGATATGCGCGTTAATATACGCGTTATGGCCCAAGTAAAGCTATCAAATTCTGTACATATGGCCTGTGCACAAGCAATGTTTCAGCCAATGGACCTCCGGGTAATCCGGAGGTCCATTGGCAGAAACATTGCATGTGTTTGCTTTGAGTAATCAAGAGAAACTGCTGTGCTTTGGATGTCATTCGATATGGCAATTGCGCGCAATCCCAACGCGCAATTAAGCCTAGATAAGCGCACTATTCGTGACAGGACTTCTAGTTTTAACTGTAGTTTGAAATTTTAATATGTATTTTTATCTCACAATCGGGGCGTTTTTGCACTGTTACGCAACTAAAGTTTGATGTATCTGGGCTCTTGTTCCGAATCCGTATCAAGGGCCCCTGATACAAGCAACGGCATTAATATCATTTTTCGATCGCTTCGCGTTTTTCCCTTCAGAGAAAACAATATTAGGTAAGGCGAAGCCGAACCTAATTTTGTTTTCTCTGAGCCGGATATGACACTGTATCTGCCAACTAGACCATAAACGCCCTGTAACGTATTTATTATGCACGGCATGCTAAAATGTTACTGGGGAAGTTAACTCAACGAATTGTTAAATTATGCGCACTTTTCGGCATCTTGAGCTGGTTTGTATCCTATTATTGGGATTTTCCTGAACGCTCGAGTCGAGGCTTTTCTCTTGAAGTTAAAGGATTAGCTTTCGCTATGAAATGTGGAAAACTCCACCTCAATAAACGATGAACGGCATATTTTAAGATGTAATAACCTTTACACCAAGAGGGATATTTAATTCACCAGTAATTATTACAAAAGTAACAACCAAATTCACGTTGACGAAACACACAGTTGCTCCACTTCGCAAGACAGTATTCAGTAAAGTGAATCCCAGTGACGTAATTTTCTCTGAAGTGTAACGTCATCACTGACCTCAATATGGAGATCAATGAACGCTATTCTATTTTTAAATTTGCGTCTTTCCATCGATGAGGCAAATGAAAAAGTTCCTCTTAAAATAGTTTTACAACACATTTTGTGGTCAATATTGTGAGATAAATTTATCATCACCACAGTGTGTGTCTCCGGGAATTCAGATCAAGTCTCGTTGTAGGCACAGAACCGCATTTCGACTCGCCCTAACCTGCTCGTCGAAATACCGTTCTGTTCCTACAACTTGACTTGATCTGAATTCTCGGAGACACACATTGTGGTGTTAACGGTATTTAAAACTACTGTTAATCTTTTTTTGTCAAGTGTTATTGTTGTTACCCAAGTTAATAAAATAGATAAATTTGTCCCTTGAGTGCAAGAAGGCTTTGCAATGCTTTAGCATTGCAAAGCCTTGTTGCACTCAAGGGACGAAATACACCACCACCCAAGCTATTCTGTAGATTATGAGGCTTAAAACATTAAACGAACCAAGAACATGAACTTTTGCTGGCAAAGAAATAATTACAAAGATAAAAAATAAAATAAAAAACCGCCTGCCCACAATTTTACAAAAAAGGGCCTGAGAAACAGAAGATCTACTTTGTGGGGCCCATGAGATCAACTTTTTAAATGACAAGTCCATGAAATCTGTCTATCTAAGGGCCTCTGGAAAGTGGAGCACTGCTTGATGACTCTGGTAAATAATTTTTTGTTTTACTTGTATAACAGGTTCCAGTAATCAATGTTTGTCCTGGTGGGAACCCCAGGAAGTGGTGCAGTGCTTGTTTAGTGTGGTAAACAGGTTCTGTTTTAAGGATAAAATAGGACCTAGATCCAGTGCCTGGGGTGGAAGTCCTCTGAATGTATAAACGATTGGCTAAACATGACATCATACCTATGCTGAGGTCATGATGTAGCCAGTGGTGCTGAAAGTGACCTTAAACACCAAAAGATAAATAAATAAACCAGTACCTGGGATGCAGGTCATATCAAGTGGGTAGCTTTGGTGTAAATGTTTGGCTAAATCAGGGACCGACCTGGGCATGCGCCTGTGCGTATTTGGTTCTGAAACATCAGGACCTGGCTCTTAAATCTCAGAAATAGGCTTCTCAGTTGGCGCGTAACTTCTCAGATCATATTTTGATATTCTCTCGATGGATAATCGAGAGAGACACTCTAACATGTATTATATATATGATTATCATTTATCATTGTTGTAGAGTGCTTAAGTTAATACTTCAAGTCTTAATTACCAAGCATTAATCTTCACTGAGGTTTCTGATCAAGTCTTGGCTGCCTAAATAGGCAGCCAAGACTTGATCAAAAATCACAGTGAAGATTAATGTTTGCTATAGTGTACTAAATGAAAATGATGAGAGCTATTATATACTTGCAGTGTGTGTTACAAACAGCAGTGTGACTCTGTAAATTGAAATCTGGCGCATGAATTGAAAAAATAGGCTCCGAGGCTAGAGCGTAGTTTAAATAGTCCTGATCGGTTCCTGCTAAATGAACATTATAAATTATGCAGTTCAAAATGTTAAGCTGATATTTTTTCATTTTCTTCTTTCTCACCCCATTATGTTACCTTTAAGTTTTCTTTTAACTGGTTGAAGGCTAGATTAATTTTGGTGGCTTGAATTTGTTATCCAAAATTTGTTTTATTACAAATTATTGGAGAGTGCCCACAGGCACTCTCCAATAATTTTTAATAATACAGATTATTGTAAATAAAATTTTATGTGTGTTAGACTGAATATGAAATATAATCAAGGAAAATGTTGGCTTTTAATCTGGTAACCTCATTTTTTTTGAAACCCCTGATAGTGGCTTCTGGCACTCTAACAGTTAAAGTAAATTTAGTTTCTTTCATATTCTGCAGCCATGTGTTAGCTGAACATGCATTGTCAGAAAAGATTGAAAACGAAAAGCATATGTTTAATGAATTACTAAGAATACTATAATGATAAACATCCCAATAGATTTATGCCTATCTGGAAAGTCTACATCATACATGTATGGACAGTGGATTATCTAGAAAACATCCCTGTGATTGAATTTGCACCCAGGCATCCTTGAAGCAAGGGGACAACTGCCCTCTTGCCCTGAAGCTAGGGGACTTGGGGCAGCACATGCCCTTTTTTGCCAGAAATGCAGTTGTGGAAAAGACTTTCCAAGAACCCCCACAAGAATCCTGGGAAGTGAAGCAGTGCTTGTTTACTGTGGTAAACAAGCTCTTGTTTCACTGGTAAAATAAGACCCAGTCACTAATGCTTGGAGTGCGAGTCCTATAAAATAGGTAACATGGGGGTATAAACGAATGACTGACCTTGACTTTATCTCCATGTTCTGGTCATGATTGGCTATTGTGCAGAGGTATGTGACCTTAACCCTCTGCATGCTGATGTCAAAGTACGAAAATTGCAAGCAGCAAATTCATCCCATAATGCATCTAGGAATTTAACCAATTCAGTTTTGTTTGACAGAGCTCAATGAGCTCTGTCAAACAAGACTGAATTGGTTAAATTCTTAGATGCATTATGGGAAAAATTTTCATGTTTAAATTTTGATATTTTGACATCAGTGTGCAGAGGGTTAACCCTTTACCCAACGCAGACGATATCAAAATTTATTAATTTAAATATCGTTTTTTAATTTTTGTAGAAAAATTTCAACAAAACCGTATCATGTGACCCCCTCATTGGAATGAGCTTGATGATCTCGTTCCAAAGAGGGGTCACATGATATGGTTTTGTTAAAATTTTTCAAAATACTATTTTTTCAGCTGCTGAATCTGCATATGACGTGGGCGGATGCGGCGATTCGTTTGGTAAAGGGTTAAATAAATAAATGCTTTCAAAGAACACTAACTGAGAGACTGTTGAGTATTTGTTTCTAATGTATTAATGTCACTGGTGAGAGGGGGGGGAAGGGTATATTAATGGAGGCTAGTCTATAATCACCAAACAAAGAAGCGATACAAATGGCGAGGTGAGTTCCAAAGCTTTATATTTATATCATCTCTTGAGTGGAAAAAGATGCTATCTACAATGTGTCGCAGATGGCACCTTGTAGGTATCACAGCAGTAAATATTTTCCTATAGGCAACCATTATAATGTTCAAGCAAAAAAAATTATGATTGCATCACTTTAATTTTGGAATTCAAATATCTCTGTAAAGTATAGCCCAAAAAGAAGGGGTCATGCAACAAATAAGAGAAAATCTGACCGGAAGGGAAGTACCGTTCACGTGCATATATTTTTCAGGGAATTCCCAACAAAATCACACCAAAAGTCAATTATATTTTTTAGTTCCAAAAGTCATCAAATTACCCTCTTTTTTCATTTGGAATATTCAACAATAATGCAAGATGTCATTAGAATGTTTCAAATGTTTATTGAAACAATATATTTTCCCAAGGCTACTCATTTCTGAGTGCAACATTTCAAGGCGGGTAACTCTAATTCAAATATTTATTGCAGCGATACCTGTAACACTCAAGGGATGACTTAATGTTCCAATAAGACTAAAATCCTCCTCCTCTGATTGGACGAGAGCTTGCTTAGTATATTCTATGTTTACGGCTCAAGTGGCAAATGTTACCGTCTGATGTCACTACGCAAAATATGTCCGATGACGTTGCCCGGTTTGTAATTGCTTCATCAACGGAGTGACTAGCGAGCCGCTTCATTTTTCTGGACTTTTCACAAGTGCAGCAAATGGTGTTCTGGATAAAGTGTTGTTTAAATTACAAACCGATTTACGATTTGAACTAAGATGGAATGAGTTTATCTGGTTTTTTGATTATTTAGCCAGTGCCATCATGGGTACACGAGAGGTTTATTTACTAAACCTGTGATCGTTAAAAGTTGTTTTGAAGAAGGCAACTTTTAACGATCAAAGGTCTAGTAAATAAACCTCTCAAGTTTCACAATGTAGGTTTTGAGCTATGGGTAGGGTCTTATTGGAACATGTACGTTATTGTGATGAGTTAACGGTAACATGGTCTGAGGTTTACGGCTCAGAGCGTATGTTCAACCTAGACGCTTCGCATCTCGGTGGAACATAACCTCCGAACTGCAAACCTCAGACCATGTTACCGTTGTGTCGAGGTTGAACATACGCTCCGAGCCGCAAACCTCAGACCATATTACCGTCAGCTCATCACAATAACTTATAATGTTAATACTATTGTGTGTCACATTACACTTGATGTAAACTCCCGGTCTGAGCTCATACCCAGAGTCAAGTGCTCTTTTTAATACCTCTGCACACTTTGCCCTCTGAAGCTTCCAGTGCCTTTGATCTCAGTGGAAACTCAATTTCATGAGTATTTTAATGGTGATTCACACTGTATACTGTGCATATAGAGATTATTACCATTATGTGGATGTACAAAATATGTATCCGAGTCAAGCTCCAGGTTCTAAGTGCAGATCATGACGAGTCGAAGACGAGTCGTGATCTACCCTTAGAACCCAGAGCGAGGATAATTTTATCTTACAATATATTGATGATAAGTCAAGAACGTAGACGAATATATGATGAACTATTTATTTGTACGGATGAACAAAAAGAAAAAAAATGGAACTCACGCGAAAGGAACGTGCTTGTATCTGACCCCCTGATACATACATCTGTATCAGGGGGTCGGATACACGACAATTCCGGAGTTAATACAGACAAAATACATGTTGATTGTAAGATAAAATAATGTAAATTATTATCATGACAAATAACCAAAAAAACAACCGTTTTGCAGGAAAACATCATTGCCTTGATTGGGAACTTAAAATGCCTGGGTGGTCCCGCTAACATGGTAAGGAAATGAATGAGGAATTTACGAGGCTAGAAGTTATCAATAGAGTTATAAACTTAGAGCAGGTGGAGAAAATGGGGTGGCGGAAGGAAGAACTTTTCACTTTAGGTCCTGACTCTTTAACTTTTTCCTGTGGAATGATGGCTTGACAGCAACCAGCAGCTGGTCTGTGGTAAAAGTGCACTTCCGCGGTAAAAATTAAATCCTGATTTATTGAGGTAGGTAGGTATCCCAAGCATGATAGTTCACACATTGTTCACTTACTGGCTCGGGATTCCTACATGTGTCATGGGATTCCTACATGTGTCACAGGATTCCTACATGTGTCACGAGACAAGAGCATGTACAGAGTGACAACTAACACTTCAGTGTCTGGAAAGCGAACTTCAACAAATGGCAACACGTCGAACGAAATGGTTTGACGCGCCAAAGGCGCGCAGGGACGATTTGGGGGACAAGCCCCTTTCAACCCTCGGTGACTGTAGATGGTTGGTTTCATATGTCTAGGTGTGTCAAAGGAGGCGAAGGTTCAGGTACTCGGCAGGTGTCTGTGATGGTTTTAGCGTCGTCTATGCCGTTGTTTCTTCTTTTTGGGTGGAGGTGGCTGGGAAGGAGAGACTGTGGAAGTTGTTGGTGTAGTTGGGCTGTTGATAATGGAGGACTGACTGGGGTGGAATGGTTGAGTCCTTGCTGCTTCAGGAGTGTTGGTGCTGTGGCTGTTGCGTTGTTCTATGAGTGCCGTTGTGGTCTTGTTGTGGTCTTTAGTTTCTTCTATTGTTGCCCTGATGTCTTCTCTTAGGCTGCGAATTTGCTCAAAGTGTATCCGTGCCTGTTCCTGATCCAGAGAGGGGGTTGAAATTGGAGAGGGAAACTTCAGAGAACCAGTTTCCGATTCCATCTCCGACTCGCTGGTGACATCGTCATCCTCCAGGTTGCCCCTCAAAGGAGAGGCAGCTGGGGAGTGGATGGGAGTCACAGGAGTTGGAGGGGAGGAAATGGTAGTGGCCTCCTCCGTCTTCTCTTCCGCTTTCTCTTCCTTCTTCTTTTTCTGGAAGGTCTCCAGCCGCCGGGCATTCCGGCACCTGGTGGATGGGCTGTTTTTCTTTTTGCTCTTCTTCTTTTCAGGGCCAGATCCAGGCTTCTTCGGATGAGGACCAGTGTGAGAGGGGTTCCTGTCACAAAAGGTGCTACCTCTCCCCGAAGAAGGTGTGGTGGTGTTGTGCTTTTCAACGATGAACTCCAAGTTCAGATGGACTCTCTTGCCTGTCTCCTGGACAGTCCAGGTGACAGGGCAAGAGATGCCCAGAGCTGCTATTGTTCTCATCAGTCGCACTGGTAGTTCCAGTGTCTCCATAATTAAGGTGATAATTAGGATGCTCGCACTCTGAGTTCAGAGGTGCAAAAATGACGGGCCCACTTCAGTGTCTGCTTTATTTGAACTGGTATTAATCTGCCTGTGAATTGAGGTCTTGTGACACCTGCACTACAGGTCAAAGCAAAGTTATATGTCCTCATTACATTCTTTCCTCTCATTATCTCATTATAACAGTTGATCTTTGATGAAAACCCAATTAGTTTACATCACTAATTAACAGTGGATGGTGGCCACCTGTTTCTTATTAATGATCTTGACGCATTGAGCGAAACATTTTGTCATCATGGAGGACTCACTTAATTAACCCTTTACCTAACACAAATGCAGACAACACTTGCAAACAAAATTCTTGAATAACTAATTTTTTAAATTTTTTGCATCTAAAACATAGCTTATGACCCCCTCATTGGAAAAAGCTCAATAAGTTCAATCCAATAAGGGGTCATAAGCTAAGTTTTTGAGACAAAAAAATGAAAGAATAGTGAAAATTGACTGCAGATTTTTGTGGGTTTCCAGTTTTGGCCATTATGTTGGTAAAGGGTGAAGCTTATTTCAAAGACATTTGGCTCCTATTGTCTTCTGTTTATTCTGTGGTATTGCATCCATAAAGTAAGATGTATCTGGTGTGTAAAACCTGATGCAAGTGTCACAAGTTTGTTTGTGCCATTGTTCTCCCTTATAAGAAGGTGGGGGTAAAGTTTCTAGCTCAAAGATGAGTGCCAAATCACTGGGACAAGAGTTGAACATAATATATCTCTATCAGCAGTCCAAGAGGATCCAAAGAGCCAGCGCATCCCCACAATTGTCACAAGATACAGTACAGTTGCTGTGGACTGTGTGTGGGCGGTGATGTCCACGCATGTGTTTACCAAGTAATAAAAAAATCATAATCACCAAAATTGTAATTAACCCTTTACCCAACGTAAAGGCCAAAACCGGCCAGCGCTATTCTCAAAAATCGCCTATTAATTTTAATTATTTTTTTCATTTTTTGTCTCAAAACACATAGGTTATGACCCCTCATTGGAACGAGCTCATCGAGCTCGTTCCAATGAGGGGTCATAACCTATGTTTTTGAGACAAAAAATGAAAAAAAATAGTTATTCAAGAATTTTTTTTGCAAGTGTCGTCTGCTTTTCATGTTAGGTAAAGGGTTAATGAAGCACCAGGTTGTACTCGGTGCTTCGTTAAATTTTTTATCATTATTCCTATAATTAGTGTTTGGAATCTAATATTATTCTATCCATTGAAATATTGCCCACCTGTGGAAAGTGACCAGTCCATGGCAGCTGTACTGTAGTAGTTATGTATAGTATACAATAAATATGAACGTAATGGATGTTTCTTTTAATTTACAGAGTGATTTGTCCACATATCAGAAAGTTCATGTTGTTCTTGGTAATGAAGCATGTGATCTGGATTCAACTGTTGCCGCAATAGTTTATGCTTATTATCTAACTAAGGTAAGATAGATACAGTTAAAACTAGAAGTCCTGTCATGAACTGTGTGCTAATCTAGGCTTAATTGCACGTATGAATTGCGCACAATTGCCATATCGAAAGGCATCCAAAGCACGGCAGGTTCTCCTGGCTACTCATAGCAAACACAGGCAATGTTTCTGCCAATGGACCTCTGGGTTACCCAGAGGTCCATTGGCTGAAACATTGCTTGTGCACAGGCCATATATACAGAATTCGATAGCCTGACTAGGGTCATAACGCGTAGATTAACGTACAGATCGACGTGCTATTTGTGCGCATTTCTTGACAGGACTTCTAGTTTTAACTGTAGATTGTATTCATTAGTTGTTTTGTAGAAATTATAAAAAGCTTTCTTACTTTCATTCTTTACCATATATGTCTGTGTATAAGTCACACTTTTTTACCCTCAATGCATACAACCAAAATCAGGTGCGACTTATATGCAGATAAGTATATTTTAGAGGCTGTTGATCACCAAAGTTTGACCAGAATGAACACCGCATCGATATTCTGACAACTCAGGGAAGCGATATTGTAACCAAGAATGATGTGCTACAGTTGTTATTGGGCTATTTTGTTTAATGCATGATTTGAATTTAACCCTTTACCTGACGAATCGCCCGTATCCGCCCGCGTAATATGCAAACTGAGCAGTTGAAAAAATTTAATTTTCAAAATATTTCAACAAAACCATATCATGTGACCCCTCATTGGAATGAGCTTATTGAGTTTGTTCCAGACTGAGGGGGTCACATGATATGGTTTTGTTGAATTTTTTTGAAAAATTTAAAAAAATGGTATTTAAAATAATAAATTTTGATATCGTCGGCATTGGGTAAAGGGTTAAATGTTCTTTTAGAAATAAAAAAATAAAAAATATTTGTTCATTTTATACACCTGGAACTTAATTAAGCACCCCCTGAAATGTTTCATGATAGTGAAGTTGCTGTTGTTACTGATTATTATATTTTAATGATTGCTATTTCATGCAGTACATTTCATCTAGTGAAACATGATGTTTCTGGTTGATAGCATACCCCAAACACATCCCCTCGTCCACGTGAAGCATGCTTCCCACCATTGTCTCAAAAAACACTATCATCCACATACAATATCTGGGTATAAAACAAGAAAATTTGTCACTTCTTTTATCAATAAATGTTGACATGGAAAGGAGGAGGCTGTCGGAGACACTAAGATGGCAAATCGTTGGCATGCAAGCAACAGGCATGTCATTCAAAGTTATTGGAAGGCAACTTGGCTATAGTCATTCTGTCATCAGCAGACTTGTCCGAAAACATCAACAAACCAACGATGATAAGGACCCACCAAGGCCTGGACAACCCCAAAAGGCCTCTCCTTGGAAAGATCGGAGTCTGGCACACCTCATTAGGAGTAAACCCTTTGCTTCAAGTGAGGTTTTGAAATGCCTTTGGCTCCCCAATAAGCGTTTGTGCAACAGAACTGTCCGAAACTGTCTCAAAGCACTGGGTATGAGGTCCAGAAGAGTCACCAGGCATCCAGCTGTGTCTGATCAAAGATCTGATCAAAGATGATGTCTGGAGTGGTGTATGGCACAACAACATTGGAATCTCAGGACGTGAAGGAGAGTCCATTGGTAAGACGAGAGTAGGTTCCTGCTTCACATCACAGATGGTCACATGAGAGTGTGGAGACATTGAAATACTGCTTATGTGCCCAGGAACATGAGATCTACTGTTCCTTATGGTGGAGGATCAGTAATGATCTGGGGATGCCTCTCTCATGATTGTAAACTTGATATGGTGATTTATGCTTAATTAACCACCCGTTTGCTAATCGCCCTGTATTCATGGATGACAATGCATGGCCACATCGTTCCCATGCTGTGAGAGCATTGCTTCAGAACAACGCTATTACAACACTACCTTGGCCTGCAGTGAGCCCCGATTTGAATCCCTTAGAACACATCTGAGACTTTCTTGGATGTTGTGTGCAAGCAAGGGATCCATCTGTACAGAATTTGGCCGATTTGGAAGCTGCATTGCGTGAGGAGTGGCAGCAGTTGCCTCTGGACCATATCAGAAGGCTCACTGGTAGCATTAGGAGGAGGGTTCAGGATGTCATCTGGGTACGTGGTGGATACACTTGCAGCTGACGGCAGACACTGCTGTTGTGTTCAGAAGATCACAAGTTAGACTTTTTGTCATTAATTATCGGCATTGTTTCAGCACCATACTGGTCGAGAGAACATTTTTCCCTGAAAACATTAGTGACAGATATGTGTAATTAGGGCCATTAATATACTGCATATTTCCATCATTGTGTTGTCTTTGATTTGTCAATAGACCATTCTTTCCTCATACAATCACTTTTGGCCATCTGAAAGATAGCATGAAAGTAATGACAGTTTCTATTAACACCACTTCAAAAAAAACAGGGGCTGCTTAATTTAAGTTCCAGCTGTATAGTTGTTTGTTAAGCTAAATTCAATTTCAAAACTGAAAAGGAATTCCTATTTAAGAAGAACCATGTGATTATTCCTCTTTCATCATTGGTTCGTTTTTCACACTTAATAATTATACCCCCACTTTCGAAGAAAATGGGCGTATACTGGATTATATGCGTCCGTCTGTCCATCCGTCCATCAGTCTGTGCGTCCGTGTGTGAGTCCGTCCGAAAATATTCATAACTTAAGTAAATTATTATTTTTGATAATATCTGTTGGTCATAGGTATGCCCACACTAGTTATTTTATTTTTTATTATTTTTTTTTTTTATTACTTGTTCACTTAGAAATTGTGTCCGTCCGAGCCAAATTTTCTCTGTTCAGCCTGTATCTCGGGTATCGAATCTTCTATTGCAATGAAATTTGCCATGAACACTGCTTATGGTATAGGCTTTAAAAAGGGGATTCAACGATATTTCTCACAATCTCATTTTAGAGTTATCCCCCTTTTTTGACTTAGAAATTGTAGGAAATAGACATTATTTGTCTGTTCTGCCTGTATCTCAGGTATGGGTTATCAGATTTTGGTGAAATATGGCATGCAGTTTGCCTATGACAAAGGCTTCTGCCTCATTGCATAAAACTTCCAAACACCAAACAATTTACCATACCTTTTGACTTAGAAATTGTTGGAAATTGTTGAAAACTTTCGAAGAAAATGGGAGAGGGGGGTGGGGGGGCATACTGGATTGGGGTTATCGGATTTCAGTGAAATATGGCATGCAGTTTGCCTATGACAAAGGCTTCTGCCTCATTACATAAAACTTCCAAACACCAAACAATTTACCATACCTTTTGACTTAGAAATTGTAGGAAATTGTTGAAAACTTTTGAAGAAAATGGAGGGGGGGGGGGGGTGGGATTTACTGGATTGCGTCCGTCCAACTGTGCATCCGTCCATCAGTCCGTATGAGAATATTCATAAATGATATTTGTTTGTCATAGGTATGCCCACACTAGGCGGTACAACACGTGGGGGTATGCACCGGACGAAAGTCCAGCTCTTGTTATTATAGTGGCATTTCTTTTGAGAACTTGTCAGTGTTTGTACATGTGATGTACTGATACCAAGCTCATCTCTATGATTTGTGTTCTTTGATCAAAATAAAAAAATACTGGTAAGCCACACAGCCATATTGCAACTGACTTATCAAAGATTTGAAAAAATTACATTCATAAAACAAACCATAGGCCATATGTCAGGTTTTTCTCTAACCCTTTACCCAACGTAACGGCCAAAACCGGCCAGCGTTATTCTCAAAAATCGCCAATTAATTTTCATTATTTTTTTCATTTTTTGTCTCAAAAACATAGGTTATGACCCCTCGTTGGAACGAGCTCGTCGAGCTCGTTCCAATGAGGGGTCATAACCTATGTTTTTGAGACAAAAAATGAAAACAAATAGTTATTCAAGAATTTGTTTTGCAAGTGTCGTCTGCTTTTCATGTTAGGTAAAGGGTTAAGAGAGATACTGAAACAACATGTCCCCCCACCAATTCTATATGGGCACTAGTGAAAACCATTCCATCAAACTACTTTTACAGATCAATTGAAAAATTATGGATGCCAAATGTGGATTGAAACGAAAGTGCCAAAGTTAAGAGACTGAAAGAGAGTTTGCTGTGAGGGAGAAAATAACGAGAGACTGGAGAAAAAACAAAGTTGTCCTACTGTAGACCAGATGAGACAAAAGGGCTAACCGCAGTAAGACTGCCAATTGGCCCGAGTTGGAAGATTTGCTACTGACATGGTTTGAGGACATGAGGGCCCAGACTTTGCCCGTTTCTAGAAACATGATAAGGCTGAAAGCCTTTGAGCTCACTGTTAAACTCAAGTGTGCTGAATTCAAGGGCTCTGCACATTGGGTGAGCGCTTTCATGGAAATACATGGTTTGTCTTTAAGAGAGAAAATGAGGATTTCCAAGAAAATACCACGTGATTATGAAGACAAAACTATAGAATTTCAGGAATTTATTATCAAGTTGAGAAAGAGGGGCATGGCTATGAACTTTTGCATATAGGCAATATGGACGAAGTGCCTATGTTTTTTGATATGCCCTCAGAAAAAAAACGTAAACAGAGTTCGGTCAAAGACTGTGCAAATATTAAGACAATGTGCCATGAAAAATCGCATTTCACTTTGGTTTTATGTTGTAAGGCTGATGGTACAAAACTCAAGCCCACAGTTATTTTTAAAAGAAAAACTATGCCGAAAGAGAAATTTCCATGTGGAGTGAATGTTAGGGTGAAGTCCAAGGGCTGGATGGATGAGAGTGGTATGGTCGACTGGATTGAAAGTATGTAGGCTAGTCGACCAGGTGGTCTGCTGAGAAAGAGATCTTTTAGTTTTAGACAGTTTTTGAGTGCATCTATGTGATAGTTTGAAAGAGAAGAGTAAGTGTTTGCAGTGTGATTTGGGTGGAATGGCGAGTGTGCTTCAACCGTTAGATGTGTGTCTGAATAAGCCATTCAATGTAGTATGAGAAAGAAATGGTGTGAGTGGATGTGTGATTCTGAAGGGAAAGCATTCACGCCTAGTGGAAATCTGAAGAGACCTTCTTTGAGTTTAGTGAAGTAGGTGAAAGAATCATTTGATGAAACTGAGCCTGCATGAGGTTCAGTCCTTGAAGAAGTGTTGTATCTTGAATGCAATGGATGGAACGGAGGCTGATGAATTATATAGTGAGTTTATACTGGAGAAAGTTATTTGAATTATTAGCTGTGTTTGTGTAGGGGAAGTGGGGGGCAGGTACAGAGATGTGAATTTTAGATTCTCCATTCGACAGATATTAACAATTTTTTGGAAAAAAGCACGGCAAGCCACAGCATATTCTCAGCTCATGGACTACAGAGTACAGCACTGTAATCCATCAGCTGAAAGTTTACTAGAGCTTCTCATGCTTTCTTCTGGAATTGTGAATATTCATCAGATATTTGTCAGACTGAAAATATGTGAATTAACTGTGTTTGTGTTAGGGAGGTGGGGGCAGATATAGAATTCTGTCTCAGAAAATCCACACGACAGATATTGAAATTTTTTTTTGCAAAAGGCACGGCAAGCCAAGGCACATTCTCAGCTCATGGACTACAGAGTACAGCACTGGAACCAATCAGCTGAAAGTTTCCTAGAGCTTCTCATGCT
This sequence comes from Pictodentalium vernedei, assembly GCA_031216915.1. Taxonomy (NCBI): domain Eukaryota; kingdom Metazoa; phylum Mollusca; class Scaphopoda; order Dentaliida; family Dentaliidae; genus Pictodentalium; species Pictodentalium vernedei. The sequence continues at coordinate 78,081,336 of CM062292.1, read as the reverse complement.
TTCTTCTGAAATTGTAAATATTCACCGGATATTCATCAGACTGAAAATCTACGAATTAACTGTGTTTGTATAAGGGGGAGGGGCAGATATGGAATTCTGTCAAAGATTCACCAATCGACGGACATTAACAATTTTTTTAAAAAGGCAGGGCAAGCCATGGCATATTCTCAGCTCTGTAACCCATCAGCTGAAAATTTGCTAGAGCTTCTTGTGCTTTTTTCTGGAATTGTGAATATTCATTGAATATTCAATGGATAGAAAATTTGGCTGGGAGAGTTCGTCATTTTTTAACGCACTGCCTTGAGTTTAAAAATAAATATACCCTAGTATTGGCCAGTAAGGTAATTTTTCAACTTATTTCTTTTGATACTGTACAAATTCTACCTGCAAATGAACTACCTAGTGTACTATAAAGAATTGTTGATTGATTAAAACTCAAGCAGGTGGCCAACAATGATTCTCTGAATGCATTTGTTGTTTTATGAATCAGTGTCTGGATTTTTTTTTATACCACCGTACTACTGTGTGGATGGGAAGAGGTAGATTGTATGGCTTTTGTTTATGTTCTTGTTGCATATGTTCTGTTTGTTAAATGCTATACCTATATCGTTATTTTTTGTTGTTTAATTTTAGTTTTCGATAACATAAATAATTTAGACTTGTCTGTTATGTTTAACATCGCGTAATACAATGACCCATTCACTGCCCTGTTCCTTGATCCCTTACTGGACCTCTCGCCTCCTTTTGAAGTACTGAGTATGACCTCTCCCTCATGTTGTTATGTGCAAAATATTATGGATTTACAACATCAACGAATATCACATGGGGAATAAATGGACAAAGTAATTTAAATAACACTCTATAATTTTTATTATTTTATTTCACGCATTTAATATGAGATAAATATGATTGAATGAAGAAATAAAAAGAAACCACAACCGTTCACATGTTCTGATACTAACTTAATTTCATGTTGTACAAGCCCACACTCACTCACAGGCCACAGTCGTTCTTGTGTATCAGCTATTCTCATAATCGGGGGTGCAACATGTTCAAAGGTAGTAGTCACAGGGGAGACATTTTGGCTGAAAATATAGGGTGCAACTTATACATGGGAGTGACTTGTACACTGACATATACTGTAACTGCTGGAGTGCTGGAAGCCCATATTTGGGCCTTATTATGATCCCGACTTGAATAATTGAAGGGGCATATAGTGGAGACCTCTGTTTGTCCATCCATTCATCTGACCATTCGTCCATCCATTTGTTTGTCCATCCATCTGTACCACCATTTTCCCTTGTATCTCAGCCACTGCTACTTTGATCTGAATGATATTTAGTTTTGTGATACCTGTGTAGCATAAGTTTCTTCCACACATTTTTTCCAGAGTTATAACCATTTTTCACTCTTTCGATTTAGAAAATTTGTTGTGCATTGGGGGCATTGCCACACGCTTTGTGTTGCCCTTTCTTGTTCTGAAGTGCCGGTACCACAATTTAAAGTCTTAATATTCTGTTGATGTGCTTCATATTACCTTTGAAGTGATATTAATTTATCTGTTAGGATTTGCCTTGTTATAATTTATGGAAGAGTGCACGAAAGATTCACAAAGAAATTTTTAGGACCAAAAATAATTTATCACTCTAAAGCTTTTAAGGTCTGGAGATTTTTACACATTTTTGCTACACTTTGACAGTCTGTTGGCAGTGGCTTTGTATTACTTATAGGACACAATTCATTATACATATGTAGAATATACCCATAGTAGCTTCGTGTACCAAATGTTCACCATGAGTGGTGTTAACCATGAGCCTTCGGCGAGCGGTTAACACCACTTCACCACAAATGATGAACATTTGGTACACCAAGCCACTTTGGGTATATTTTATTTATACCATGATTGCCAGATTATTTTTTGCTATTATATTTTCTTGATTCACTGTGCAACAAACATACATACATGCAAATCTGTTTTTGTTTACATGAGCACCAGTGGGTGGAACTTCTGTCTGTTTTATCGCCAAAATGAAATGAAAAAAGAAACTCGCGAATCACATGGCCTTTTTCATTTTAATAACATTATGGATGCTTTATTAACAGGTAGAGTGCTAAAAAAACATATTTGGGTTTTATTTTGAAATGCTGGTACCACAATTTAAAGGCTTCATATTCTATGGATGTGCTTCATATTATCTTTGAAATGATATTATTTTTTCTGTTAGGAATTGCCTTGTTACAATTTGTGGGAGAGTGCCTAATGGCACTCTCCCATAAATTGTAACAAGGTAAAGATGCACAAAGAAATTTTAAGGACCAAAAATAATTTAGCACTTTTCCAGTTAACATGAGACAATGCATGTTTGTTAATGTATGGTATCTTAAAAGGTAAACTCATTTAAAAACGCAATAAATATTTGCCGCTTTCATTTCACTCTCCGCGAGGCGTCAAGCGATAAATTTAGGCAAGTTTGCATTTGGGTCGAGGTCACCAAAGGTCAACTTGGATGTAGTTCCACTGTAGGTGTAAATTTTAACTACTGAAATCCCATAGCTGGCGTGTTCACCACAGTTAGTGTGTAAAGCTACAATTTATGTCATAGGCTTTTTATATATAGTAGAATAGTTAATCATGGTATAAAATCTCAAATTCCACAAATTGGAGGTACAACACACCAACTTTTCCATTTTCAAGTGTTCATTGTCTGAAAATTATAGCTACAGTATATTGAAACTGCTGTTCAGGTGTAATGAAGTTCTCTGGATGATTTCTTTCACAATTGGCTGATGTTGCTTTCTATTCAAGTTGACTACCATAACGTGAACTTGTCTTATTTTGCACAGAAACGTATTGTAAGAGATGGCAGTTTCAAGTTCTTATACAACAAAAGTTGCTTCCCCCATGGGAACCCCGGGGAGTGAAGCAGTGCTTGTTTACTGTGGTAAACAAGCTCTGTTTCTCTGGTACAATAGTACTCAATCACTAATGCTTGGGGTGCGAGTCCTCTAAAATAGGCAACATCATCAGGGGTATAAATGATTGACTGACTCGCCATGTTGTGGTCATGATCAGCCATTGTGCAGAAGTATTTGACCTTTAAACACCAGTAAATAAATAATAATAAAAGTTGCATAGATATTATAGCAAACCCTGTTAATTGAAGAACATCTTTGTCAGTGAAAATATTCAATCAGACGGGAATTCTTTTGCGTCTTCATGCAGGGGCTGAATATGAGCCCCTCTCCCAGTGGCATTTGGGCATGATTTTTCCCAATTCCCAACCCCAAATTTCCCAATCGCTGTCCCCACGGCACTCAAAGAAAAAGTTAATGTGCAATTGATGTCCTGAACTGGTTGGTCGTAAGGCCTGAGGCCTTACTACCACCCATTTCAGGACATCAACTGTGCATTAAAATTGACCTAACTTGCTGACCTAACAAAGTTTAGAAAGTGTCTGAATTTAAAGGCAAATGACCAAGTTCTTTAACCCTTTGGTCAACATACTCGTCGTGCTCATTCCAATGAGGGGTCATAATCTATGTTTTTGAGACCAAAAAAAATGAGTCATTCAAGAATTTTGTTTGCAAGTGTTGTCTGTTTTTCATGTTAGTTGAAGGGTTAATAGTATAAAAATAATTTAACCCTTTACCTAATGAATCGGCCGCATCCGCCCGCATTATATGCAAATTCAGCAGTTGAAAAAATATTGTTTTTCAAAAAATTTCAACAAAACCATATCATGTGGCCCCTCGTTGGAACGAGCCCTACGAGCTCGTTCCAACGAGGGGTCACATGATATGGTTTTGTTGAAATTTTTTGAAAAAATGATATTTAAAATAATAAATTGCATTGGGTAAAGGGTTAACAGAGACAACAGAGAGTGGGGTGAACATGATTCCATGAGACTCTTTGTTCTAAGAAATAATTGTAATATACATGCAGTTGCTTAGTGAGGTATCGGTTTTTATGTTCTCCATTCAATTCAAAAATAAAATTTCTTAGTTCTTGTATGTTTCTTCCCTCGAAAACAAATTTCCAAATGGAGCCCCCATGATACACATTTTCCTAATGGCTCATCCCTAGACTCTTTCCCAAAGAGAGCAGAAGAATCCCTGTCAAAAACAGTAGTCATTTAACCCTTTACCTAACCTGAAAAGCAGACGAAACTTGCAAAAATAATTCTTGAATAGCTAATTTTTTTCATTTTTTGTCTCAAAAACATAGGTTATGACCCCTCATTGGAACGAGCTCGATGAGCTCTTTCTAACGAGGGGTCATAACCTATGTTTTTGAGACAAAAAATGAAAAAAATAATGAAAATTAATTGGCGATTTTTGAGAGACAAAGTCAAGCTGAGCTTATCTAATCGCTCTCTGTCCATCGTCTGGCAGCAACATGTTTTGGCCTTCTTCAAAACAACTGGGCCAATTCAAGAGAAAATTTGAGTGAGTGATGGTCCCGAAGGGACCTTGCATCTTTGTTCAACTCAACATGCCCATCCCCATAGGGATGGGGTGGGGGAAAATGCTTCAAAATATTTTTAAAATCTTCTCATGAACCATGTACAATGACTTCATATTTGTTATGGAGCTTCCATTTGAGGTGTAGAATCAAGTTTGTTCAAACGAAGTTCGTGAAGCAATATTTGGCTTTGTAGTTGGAGGGGTAAGATTTTTTGCCCTGCCCAAAATTTCTATTTTCTGAACCGATGGTCCGATTTGAACCAAATGTGGTATGTGGTATTATTGGGTCATAAGTACTTGACTCAAGCAAAAAAAAAAAAAAATTCCTGTGTCCTTGTGGGAACACCAGGAGCTAAAAATAGAAATATTTTCCAACGCCCATATTTCCCAAACCACATGGAACAGAGAACTGTTACAGTTAAAACTAGAAGTCCTGTCACGAATAGTGCGCTTATCTAGGCTTAATTGCGCGTTGGAATTGCGCGCAATTACCATATTGAATTTGATCCAAAGCACGGCAGGGTCTCCTGGTTACTGATAGCAAACACATGCAATGTTTCTGCCAATGGACCTCCGGGTTACCCGGAGGTCCTTTGGCTGAAACATTGCTTGTGCACAGGCCATATGTACAGAATTTGATAGCTTTACTTGGGCCATAACGCGTACATTAACGCGCATATCAACGTGCTATTTGTGCGCGTTTCATGACAGGACTTCTAGTTTTAACTGTATTTGGTATGAAGCATCCTTATGACCAGCAGTACTGAATGGTAAAAAAAATTGCCTCGGTTATGTTATGGTGGTCTGTTAGAGGTATCGAACAAATGCTCAGCATATTTGCAAAAATTCCCCCTCCAGTACGATCCACGTTGTGTCCTTGGGCAAGGCACTTTATCCCGGTTGCCTGCATGGGGGAACGATGACGCCGTGTACTAAGGCATACTGCACGTCGATGGTGCACATGTCTTTAATCACTGTAACCTTGCTTGAGCGGAGCTTGAACAGTTAGAATGTTGAGGAGCTGACAGTTGCTCATCGTTGCTCGGTGGTTCTCTCCGGGTGCTCTGGCTTCCTCCACCAGTAAAACTGTCACGGTCACGATTAGCCATTGTGCATAAGTATGTGACCTTAGACCCCAATAAATAAATAAATAAATTTGCAAAATTAAAAAAATCTTTTCTTCAGAACCAATGATCAGAATCTTTTGAAATTTGGTATACAGCATCCATGGAGGTGTGGGGTGGGGGTGGGTGGTGGGGGGTCAGACACAAGTTTGTTGAAATGAAGCCCATTGGTTCATATTTAGGCTCAATACAGGAGCCTGAATTTTCAACTTGGGGCAATATGGGGAATATTCTTTAAAAATCTTCTTTAGAACCACCAGTCAGAATCTTTTAATGTTTGGTATACATCATTGTTATTAGGGTCAGTTTCAAGATTGTTCAAATCAAGTGCCTGTGTCAATATTTGGGCTTTTAACTTAGTGCACTATGAGGAACTTTCTTTAAAAATCTTCTTCTTCAGATCCCCCAGTCAGAATGTTTTCATATTTGGTATACAACATTTCTAGGGGGGTTAGATTCAGGTTTGTTCAATTTGAGTGCCTGGGTTAATATTTGGGCTCCCTATGGGAACACAAATTTTAACTTGGTGCAATATGAGGGAATTTCTTCAAAAATCTTCTTCAGATTCACCAGACAGAATCCTTTCACATTTGGTTTACAAAATCTCTAGAGGAGTCAGATTCAAGTGTGTGCAAATTCGGTCCCTGGGTTAATTTTTGTGCTCCCTATGGTAGCCTGAATTTTAACTTAGTGTAGTATGAGGAAATTCCTTTAAAAATCTTCTTCTTCAGATCCACCAGTCAGAATGCTTTCATATTTGGTGGACAACATCTCTTGGGGGGTCAGATTCAAGTTTGTTCAAATTGGGTCTGAAGGTTAATATTTGGTCTCGGAATGGTAGCCCAAATTTTAACTTGGAGCAATATGAGGAAATTTCTTTAAAAATTTTCTCCTTCAGATCCACCAGTCAGAATGCTTTCATATTTGGTTTTCAGCATCTCTAGGGGGGAGGGGGGGGGGGGGGGGAGCGGACAGATTCAACTTTGTTCAACTCTAGTGCCTGGGTTAATATTTGGGAGGCGGAATTGGCAATGTAGCTGAAGAATTAGAAATTTTGTATTCAGCACCCTCTAGAGGTGTGTAACTAAGATTAATCCACATTGGTTCTACAGTTAAAACTAGAAGTCCTGTCATGAACTGTGTGCTTTTCTAGGCTTAATTGCGCGTAGGAATTGTGAGCAATTGTCATATTGAATGGCATCCAGAGCACGGCGGTTCTCCTTGTTTCTCATTGCAAACACAGGCAATGTTTCTGCCAATGGACCTCCGGGTTACCTGGAGGTCCATTGGCTGAAACATTGCTTGTGCACAGGCCATATGTACAGGATTTGATAGCCTTACTATGGAAATAACGCGTAGATTAACGTGCAGATCGACGTGCTATTTGTGCGCATTTCATGACAGGATTTCTAGTTTTAACTGTATCAAGGGGCTTCATTGAGGAGCTCCACTTTTTACATTATGATCAACTGAAGTAAAGGTATGATGCTTGGACTATTTTTGTCACTCCTGTGGGGCTCAAGGATTGATAATGTATCCTATGGAGATGGATTGCTTAATGAAAATTCATTCTTGGACTCTGTTTATATCAGGTTCTGTTCAAGGTGATTGTGTCAGGCCCCGTGGGGCCTCTTGTTTTAATTATATTTTTTTCAAATTTTTGAAAAAACAAAACAGTATCATGTGACCCCCTCATTGGTACGAGCTCAGTGAGGGGTGACAGGAAGACAGCTAACATTGCTATGTCGCTTCCTTGCAGTATATCAAAATATGTTAAAATGAATTGTTTAGTTTACCTACTGTACTTTATATGTAATTGATATACAGTGAATAAAGGTGAATTGAATTGAATTGATATGTTTTTTTTCTGTAAATTTGGGTTTTTTTTCAACTGCTCAATTCAGGCCTTTAGATTGGTATAATTTGGAGACATCGAAGGCTTGCCAAGTCAGCCACTGTTATTGCAATACTAATTAATTTTGAAGCAAGCTGTAATTATTTTGAAACAAAATAACAAAACACACAACTTTTAATTCTGTGTTACCTGTAGAATTTAACTACAATGGAAAAGTTTCAATAAATTTCAAGAGCATTTGAAATATGAGTGGAATAAAATGAACATACCATAGAACTTTTTCAAAGCTAACCATATTAGCAACAAAATAACCTGCATTCTGTTATAACGTGGGTGTAAATAGGTGTGCATTTTAACCCTTTACCTAACGTAACGGCCAAAACCGGCCAGCGCTATTCTCAAAAATCACCAATTAATTTTCATTATTTTTTTCATTTTTTGTCTTAAAAACATAGGTTATGACCCCTCGTTGGAACGAGCTCGAGCTCATTCCAACGAGGGGTCATAACCTATGTTTTTGAGACAAAAAATGAAAAAAATTAGTTATTCAAGAATTATTTTTGCAAGTGTTGTCTGCTTTTCAGGTTGGGTAAAGGGTTAACCCTTTACCTGGCAAATCGGCTGTATCCGTTCACGTAATTTCAAAAATGAGAAGTTCAAAAAACATTTGTTTTCAAAACATTTCAACAAAACTATATCATGTGACAACCCTAATTGGAACAAGCTTAAGAAGATATGGTTTTGTTGAAATTTTTTTTTTAAATTTGAAAAAATAATATTTAAAATAATAAATTTTATATCTTCTGGGTTGATGAAAGGTTGTGTTCAACCTATGATTAGAACCGGCCACCCCAATCAGCCGGTTGTGGGCAATCGGATGACAACAGCAACGGCTCCTGGAACATCGGTTTAACCGATTGTTGCCAAGCATTTTTTGTGATGATTCATTAACCACATTTTATTATCTTCTGCAACTGTTCAATTGTTAATGTAAAATGATGTCAGTGATACCATTCAATAAAGTTGAGAAACAACCACAATGTGTATTCTTAATTTCTCTAGGAACTTCTTTACAGGATGTACAAGTTAAACGACATGTAAAGCTTACAATTAAGCGTACTTGTGGCAATTGCCAGTTGATAAAGGAAAGGTGAAGGTTTTACTCCATTGACTCAAGTTGGAGAAAAAATTACCAGTTGCATGCACTTGGGTGGTAAACGTGGCTCTGAGAGCCACGTTTACCGCCCAAGTGTTCGCGACTGGTAATTTTTCGGGACTTGAGTGAACGGAGAGTTTAACACTGTGAAATATGTTCAATTTTATGTAGTTATTTGAGAGCCTCAACATGTCTAGAAGTGGATGGTATTACAATCAGAATCGGCCGATTGTGAGCCCAAATAACCAGTAATTGGTCAGTGGCCATTTTTAGCTCAACTTTGGCGAAGCCGAATTTGAGCTTATGCCATGGCCAGTTGTCCGTCTGTCCGTCAACAATTCAATATGGCTCGGGCTGGAGGCCGTATTTATGAACCGATCTTTACAAAACTTCTTGGGTACCTTTGTTATGACCGTGGGACGAGAACAAGTGTTTTGGGGTCCGACCCGAAATTCAAGTTGGCCGCTGGCAGCCATTTTGTACAGACTTAGGTGAAATCAGATTTTTGCGCAGAACTTCCATATGAAAGCGCTGATTTGAATAATTTTTTGAATGAATGTTTAATACCATGGGATACATCACATATAATACAGGTTTTTTTCTCATACGTAAATTATGAAAATTAGACTAACTTTGATGTATTTAGTGTTACTTTCAGCACTGTAAGTGCAAATGCCAATGCGGCTCGGGCTGGAGGCCGTATTTATAAACCGATCTTTACGAAACTTCTTGGGTACCTTTGGTATCACCATGGGACGAGAACGAGTGTTTTTGGGTGCGGTCCAAAATTCAAGATGGCCGATGGCAGCCATTTTGTACAAATTTAGGTGCAATCAGATTTTTGCACAGAACTTCCATATGAAAGCGCTGATTAGAAAAATTTGTTGTGTGAATGTTTAGTACCATGGGGTACATCACATATAATACGGGTTTTTTCTCGTGCAGAAATTATGCAAATTAGATGAACTTTGATTTTTTCAGTGCTACTTACACACAGTAAGTACACATGTTAATACGGCTCGGGCTAGAGGCTGTATTTATCAACCGATCTTCATGAAACTTCTTGGGTACCTCTGTTATCACCTTGGGACGAGAACGAGTGTTTCTGAGTGCAGTCCAAAATTCAACATGGCTGCCAGTGGCCATTTTGTACCGAAATTAGGTCTACTCAGTTTTTTGTATACAACTTCTATACGGCTCAGGCTAGAGGCCGTATTTATGAACCGATCTTTACGAAACTTCTTGGGTACCTTTGTTATCACTGTGGGATGAGAATGAGTGTTTTCGGGTGTGGTCCGAAATTCAAGATGGCCACAAGCAGCCATTTTGTCCCAAAATTAGTGCAATCAGTCTTTTGTACAGAACTTTGGTATGAAAGTTCTGATTTGAAAAAAATTTTGTATGAATGTTTAGTAAAATGGAATACATCACAAACAGTAAGAGTTTTTTTCTCGTGCAGAAATTATGCATATTAGATGAATTTTGATTTATTTAGTGCTACTTATACACTGTGAGTGCACATGTCAATACGGTTCGGGCTAGAGGCTGTATTTATCAACCGATCTTCACGAAACTTCTTGGGTACCTTTGTTATCACCATGGAACGAGAACGAGTGTTTCTGAGTGCGGTCCAAAATTCAAGATGGCTGCCAGTGGCCATTTCGTACCGAAATTAGGTCCAATCAGTTTTTTGTCACAACTTCTATACAGCTCATATTTATGAACTGATCTTCACGAAACTTCTTGGGTACCTTTGTTTTCACCATGGGATAGGAATGAGTGTGTTTTGGGGTACCTTTGTTATCACTGTGCTATGAGAACAAATTTTTTGGGGTTCAGTCAGACCCACTCTGGGACTCAAAGATTTTGTTTTCTAGTTTAGCATCTGACTGTCACCCACCTTTACAGTACTTTACCTATACGTTTGTTACAGGCTACGGTCAGTATTTATGTACAGACCGTTACAATACTTTATATGTACCTTTGTTATCAGGTCATTACCTAGATGTTTGTCATTGCTGTGTCACATACTATAAATGTACATGTCTTGACAAGTTGATCTACAGTGTCATTGACACTTTCATTGGTAATCGGTTGAACACTAGTAAAAGGGTTAACCCTTTACCCAACACAGACAATTTCAAAATTTATTATTTTAAATATCACTTTTTAAATTTTTTCAAAAAATTTCAATAAAACCATATCATGTGACCCCTCTTTGGAATGAGCTCGAGGAGCTCGTTTCAAAGAGCGGTCACATGATATGGTTTTGTTGAAATTTTTCGAAAAATAATATTTTTTCAGCTGCTGAATTTGCATATTACGCGGGCGGATGCGGGCGATTCGTTGGGTAAAGGGTTAACAGCATTGGTCCCTCGGAAAAGAATTAACTGAGCCTTTGTGAAACTTTAAACATTTAGTGCTTCTCATTGACCCATACTTACCTGGGGCATGTTTGTATAAATATGAACATTAACTGGTAGAGTGCTGGAAGCCCATATTTGGGCTTTGTTCTGAAGTGTGGGTACCACAGCTTGAAGGCTCATATTCAATGCATGTGCTTTGTATTATCTTTGAAGTAATATTATTTAGTCTGTAAGGGTTTGCCTTGTTGCAATTTATGGGAGAGTGCCTGGGGCACTCTCCCATAAATTGTAACAAGGCAAACACATGTGCACAAGATTTGATGGCCGAAAATAATTCAGCACTCTACCAGTTAATATCAGGTACAAATATCATAGGCTTACTTGTTTATGTGTTATTATGTGTATCTCTTGGTGGGGAGCTCTCTTCTTTTTTCATGGATCATGTTTGAAAGTTTTTCAATTCTTATTTCAAGCTCCTTGAAAACCCTTGAAAGTATACCACTAAGATCTTGGAACTTCCTTGAATTGACTTCTTATTCAAGTGGAGGAACCCTGGGGGTAGAATGTCAAACAATAATAATGACATTTTTTTTATCAAAAGGAATTGGAGACGTTTCTTGATCAGTGTAGACATGATTTCCAATTATTAATATGTGTAGCATTCTAGGATTTCTAGGGCCATTTACAAACCAGGCTGGTTGGGCTAGATCGCTTAGTCTTATGGTAAATCGGTTTCTAATGTGTGCTAGTGGTACTTCTCTCTTGATGTGTTAATTATTTGTTTACCCACCCAACCCTCATCAGTTGGTGGCATTGTGGATGCTGTGGTGATGCACTAGAGGTGTTTCAACCACTTTGCTGTGGGATATGGAAGATTTTCATACCTGGTGAGTCTCAAAAAACGTGTTGTGTATCACTCTAGGTGTAAGGGCAATTTATGAACCAGTCTGGTCAGTCAGCTCACTTAGTCACTTAGTAATAATAATAACTCTTTGGCCAGCTGCTGATTTGTCGCGGTCCTCATAAAAGAAGGCCATCATTCCCCCTGCACCCCACCCCCTCGTCCCCTCCTCTCCTCCCAGCATTCAGATATAAACTGCTTAATAGTGTCCCTCACTTCCTCTTTTTCAATTTCTTCAATAAGCATTCCTACCCTCTCCCTCGTGTCCCCCTTCAGCCATCTATCCTTTGTTTCTTCACCCCACTTCTGCATTATTCTTCCAGTAAATTTTATTCTATGAGGTATATACTGTGGGCATTCCAAGAGAAAATGTTCCAGGGTCTCCACTACTCCAGAGTGGCACATTTGGCATCCCTTTTCCTCATCTCTCCCAATTTTTCCCCGAAGCTCCAGTGATCTTGATCTCAGTTTGAACAGCAGTGACCCTCCAAAGGTGCCATCTAGGTACTTCTCAAAAGCTGGCTTTTCTTTATATTGTAACCCCTGCAGTGATCTTTTCACGCTAACCCCTGCTCGCCAGTTTCGATTGCAATCTTCCATGACTCTCTCTTTGACAAACCTTTTGCCTTCTTTCATTCCTACTTCTATGTTTGTGACCTCTATAGAGTAATTGTCCATTAGTTCCCTCACATGTTTTGACCACCCCGTTTCTATATTAGAATTCCAAATGGTATCGAGCATCAATTTGCACCACCGGTTGTCAGGCAGGTTTCTCAAGTATTTAAAGTAACACAGTTTTCCCAAATCTACCCTGTCCTTGATTTTCATCCACCCAAGCTCCCCCATTACTGCTTCCAAAGCTGCAGCATTACTCGACCCTGTTATCCATCTGCCGGCATCATTCTGAGTACTTTCCAACTTCTTAATAATGGTTTGGTTTAATGGAATCACGTCCGTGCCATACGTTATACTTGGTAAACCCACCCTCTCCCACAGTGTTTTCCCCACAAAGACCTTGTTGAAACTATTTTTCCCTAAAAGTTTTAGTTGGTTCAGAATTCTTTTTCCCTTCAGAATCAGTTTGGCTGAGTAATTTCTGTACACCCCTCTTCCCGTTATATTTATGCTTACCCCTAGATACTCATACTCTCCCGTTTCTCCTACAGTGATTTGTTTGCTTACCCCTTCGGGGATTGAGAACTCCCCCACTCTCCATCTCTTCGTCATATCTACCTTGCGTCCAACGGGTATTACCTTGCTTTTATTTTCATTTAGTTCGAGCCGCCAAGTGTTCCCATATCTACCAACAATTTCCAGCAGTTTCTCTAGCCCCTGTTCAGTTCTAGACATTAACACCATGTCGTCTGCAAAGAATAAGCCTGGTATCTTTATGTCTCCAACATTTACCCCCTCCGCACTCTGAATTAGTTCGTCCCCTAAATCTTTAACATACAATGCAAACAAAATCGGTGAAAAGATACACCCCTGCTTGAGGCCTATATCCATAGGGACTCGCTTTGTAGTGATACTCCCTAGACTGAGTTGGCTTTGCACATCTGTATACAGTGCTTTCATGATTACCACAAAGTCACCCCCCAGTCCGATGCCCTCGAGCTTTCGCCACATACCTTCCCTCCACACTCGGTCGTACGCTTTTTTCACATCTAGAAATGCCAGAAACATCTTTTTCTTTTCAGCCTTTGTTGATTCTATCAGTTGGGTGAGTGTAAATAGGTGATCAGTGACTCTTCGTCCTTTCCTGAAACCATTTTGAATTTCTCCTAAAAAACCTTTCTCTTCAATAACTTCTCTAGTCTACCGTGTATGACCTTACAGAATACTTTTCCGATGTTACTACTAACTGATATCCCCCTATAGTTATCTAGAACTTCCTTATCCCCCTTTTTGTGTATGAACGACACCTTACTTTCCCTCCACTCTCTGGGGACCTCTTGCTTTCACAGAGCCAGGTTGAAAAGGTTTGTCAGGACTTCAATAAGTGCCTCTCCTCCATTTTTGAGGAATTCGTTCGGAATTTCATCAGTCCCTCCCGCTTTACCATTTTTTAATTTCGAGACCACGTTCCGCACTTCTTCTGCCGTTATTTCGCTACATACACGATTGGATAGGTTCTCCTCCACCAGTGTATTTCTTTTTGGTGGGGACCCACTGCCCCATCGCCTATCGTTTATCTTTTCCCAGTGCTTGAATAACTCTGAAGCGATACGGCCTTTATCTTCTGTACTTTCCCCATCCACTTTGATACTCTGCACACTACTTTTCCCCCGTTTATTTACCCAGTTCCAAAATACGTTTGAGCTCGAACCCCCCGTTTTCTTTATTATACCACTCACTTGAAAAGTGGGCGGTATATAGCATTCATGGTGTCCGTACTTCCGTACTTACGTACGTCCGTACGTCCGTACTTCCGTACGTCCGTACGTCCGTGACGCTTTGGGGGTACACATCTGCTATCCGCTACTCCTCTTAAACCAGTGGGTGGATTTCATTGAAACTTACAGGCATTCTTTTCTATACATTATAGATGTGCACCTCCTATTTTGCTTTCAGGTATTTTTATTTTTTACTCTTTCCCAAAGGGCGAAATGAACTTAGCCAAATTGTTGTGATGCTTTAGGGGGGTACACTCCTGCTATCCGCTACTCCTCTTATACCAGTGGGCGTATTTCATTGAAACTCTCAGACATTCTTTTATATACATTATAGATGTGCACCTTCTATTCTGCTTTCAGGTATTTTTTTTTTTTTTTTTTGGGGGGGGGGGGGGGGGGGGGTTGTCAGTGTTTGTGCTCTCTACATTAAACACACTTTTACTGTTGTAAAATGTTTCTTGGTGGGAGTGGGTGGTATCATTTAGTGAGCAGTGCTCACAGTTTTTCTAGTTGTTCTGGCAAGACTGCAATTGCGCTCCTTCCTATTATTATTCTTTATCTCATTCACCTTTTTCCATGCCAGTTCATATTCTCCTTTCATTAGTCTCGTGTCATTGTTATCCACCCCTTTAAGCTTCCTACTTCTTCTGTAAGCAGCGCATTTTACCTTCCTTTCTTTTATAGCCTTTTTCAGTCCCTCGTTAACCCTGTATCCAAGCTCTCTCGTTGGGACCCTCACCCTTCCTATACAATCCTTCCCTGCCTCTGTTAGGCTATTTACTATGCCATCTGAAATACTCTGGACATTTGCATCCCTAGGTATACATTTAAGATTTGGTTTTAGTTTTTCCCGAAACTGCTTCCAGTCGGCTCCTTGTTTTAGTCCCCAAACTTCCTTGAAGGTATTTCTGTCTCTATTCGTCTTTTTGCCCATAATCTTAACTGTTATCAGGTTGTGATCACTACCCAAGTCATTTTTAGCTCAACTTGACAAAGTCAAGCTGAGCTATTGCCATCACTTCTCGTCCGTCGGCGTACGTACATACGTACGTACGTTAGTATGTTAGTACGTTAGTACGTACGTCCACAATTTCCTTTGGCACACCTCACAGGTCGCATTTATGATCAGGTTACTTTGAAACTTCTTATGCTTGTTTGGGGTGGCCTCTAGATGGGAGCTATCGATTTTCTTCAATTTCCGTCAAAAAATGTTGCCGCGGCCAACGTTCTTAGAACTTAGTTTAGTCAAACCACAATATTTCCCTTTGGCACACCCTACAGGGCACATTTATGATTTGATAGCTTTGAAACCTGATACGCTTATTTAGGGTGACCTCTAGATGGGAGCTATCGATTTTCTTCAATTTCCGGCAAAAAGTGTTGCCACGGCCAATGTTCGTAGAACTTAATTTAGTCAGACCTCAATATTTCCCTTTGGCACACCCTACACGGTACATTTACGATCAGATTGCTTTGAAACCTGGTATGCTTGTTTGGGGAGACCTCTAGATGGGAGCTATCGATTTTCTTCAATTTCTGTCAAAAAATGTTGCCGCGGCCAACGTTCTTAGAACTTAGTTTAGTCAGAAGACTTAATATTTCCCTTTGGCACACCCTACAGGGTACATTTATGATCAGATTGCTTTGAAACCTGGCATGCTTGTTTGGGGTGACCTCTAGATGGGAGCTATCGATTTTCTTCCATTTCTGTCAAAAAATGTTGCCGCGGCCAACGTTCTTAGAACTTAGTTTAGTCAAACCACAATATTTCCCTTTGGCACACCCTACAGGGCACATTTATGATTTGATTGCTTTGAAACCTGGTATGCTTATTTAGGGTGACCTCTAGATGGGAGTTATCGACTTTCTTCAATTTCCGGCAAAAAATGTTGCTACGGCCAACGTTCGTAGATTTTTGTTCAGTCAGACCTCAATATTTCCCTTTGGCACACCCTACAGGGCCCATTTATGATCAGATTGCTTTGAAACCTGGTATGCTTGTTTGGGGAGACCTCTAGATGGGAGCTATCGATTTTCTTCAATTTCTGTCAAAAATGTTGCTGCGGCCAACGTTCTTAGAACTTAGTTTAGTCAGAAGACTCAATATTTCCCTTTGGCACACCCTACAGTGTACATTTATGATCGGATTGCTCTGAAACCAGGCATGCTTGTATGGGGTGCCATCTAGATGGGAGCTATCGATTTTTAGCTCAACTTGACAAAGTCAAGCTGAGCTATTGCCATCACTTCTCGTCCGTCGGCGTACGTACGTACGTATGTTAGTACGTTAGTACGTACGTCCTCAATTTCCTTTGGCACACCTCACAGGTCGCATTTATGATCAGATTACTTTGAAACTTCTTATGCTTGTTTGGGGTGACCTCTAGATGGGAGCTATAGATTTTCTTCAATTTCCGTCAAAAAATGTTGCCGCGGCCAACGTTCTTAGAACTTAGTTTAGTCAAACCACAATATTTCCCTTTGGCACACCCTACAGGGCACATTTATGATTTGATTGCTTTGAAACCTGATACACTTATTTAGGGTGACCTCTAGATGGGAGCTATCGATTTTCGTCAATTTCCGGCAAAAAATGTTGCCACGGCCAACGTTCGTAGAACTTAGTTTAGTCAGACCTCAATATTTCCCTTTGGCACACCCTACAGGGTACATTTACGATCAGATTCCTTTGAAACCTGGTATGCTTGTTTGGGGAGACCTCTAGATGGGAGCTATCGATTTTCTTCAATTTCTGTCAAAAAATGTTGCCGTGGCCAACGTTCTTAGAACTTAGTTTAGTCAGAAGACTCAATATTTCCCTTTGGCACACCCAACAGGGTACATTTATGATCGGATTGCTTTGAAACCTGACATGCTTGTTTGGGGTGACCTCTAGATGGGAGCTATCGATTTTCTTCAATTTCTGTCAAAAAATGTTGCCACGGCCAACGTTCTTAGAACTTAGTTTAGTCAAACCACAATATTTCCCTTTGGCACACCCTACAGGGCACATTTATGATTTGATTGCTTTGAAACCGGGCATGCTTGTTTGGGGTGACATCTAGATGGGAGCTATTGATTTTCTTCAATTTCCGTCAAAAAATGTTGCCGCGGCCAACATTTTTAGAACTCAGTTTAGTCAGACCACAATATTTCCCTTTGGCACACCCTACAGGGCACATTTATGACTTGATTGCTTTGAAACCTGGTATGCTTGTTTGGGGAGACCTCTAGATGGGAGCTATCGATTTTCTTCAATTTCCGTCAAAGAATGTTGCCGCGGCCAACATTTTTAGAACTCAGTTTAGTCAGACCACAATATTTCCCTTTGGCACACCCTACAGGGCACATTTATGACTTGATTGCTTTGAAACCTGGTATGCTTGTTTGGGGAGACCTCTAGATGGGAGCTATCGATTTTCTTCAATTTCCATCAAAAAATGTTGCCACGGCCAACGTTCTTAGAACTTGATTTAGTCAGACTCGATATTTCCCTTTGGCACACCCTACAGGGCACATTTATGATCGGATTGCTTTGAAACCTTTCATGCTTGTTTGGAGTGACCTCTAGATGGGAGCTATCGATTTTCTTCAATTTCCATCAAAAAATGTTGCCGCAGCCAACATTCTTAGAACTTAGTTTAGTCAGACCACAATATTTCCCTTTGGCTCACCCTACAGGGCTCATTTATGATTAGATTGCTTTGAAACCTGGTATGCTTATTTATGGTGACCTCTAGATGGGAGCTATCGATTTTCTTCCATTTCCGTCAAAAAATGTTGCCACGGCCAACGTTCTTAGAATTTAGTCTAGTCAGACCACAATATTTCCCTTTTGTACACCCTACAGGGCACATTTATGATCGGATTGCTTTGAAACCTGGCATGCTTGTTTGGGGAGGCCTCTAGATGGGAGCTATCTATTTTCTTCGGTTTCTGTCAAAAAATGTTGCCACTGGCAAAAAAACTGACATTGGTCCCAATGATCTTCAATTTTGCCATTTCATTTATAACTTACCAAGTTCAAGTTTATCAAGTTGAGCTACAGTGTCATTGACACTTTCATTTCCCTTGTCATCTATTTCTACATCTATAACCTCCCTCCATACGCTAATGTCAGTGAGTATATAATCAATTATTGTTTTCTTATCGTTCCTCTCCCAGGTCCATTTACCCTTACATTTCGCATCCCTGTTCAGGATCTTTAAACCAAGCTCTTTTGATAGGTCCAACATCTTCCTCCCATTCATGTTAATTTTCCTATCACCTCCCTGTATGCCCTCCTCCTTATCCCCGATGTGCCCATTGAAGTCCCCCATTAGGACAATACTGAACCCTCTGCTTCCAAGCTCTGTGATATTCGATCTAAGAGTTGTATATATTGAATCATTCCACTCGGGCTTACTTCCCTCCACTGCTAAGTATACAACACCAACGGCAACACTCCTGCTTCCTAACTTGATTTTTGCCCAGACTATTTCGTTGGATACTGGAATCTGAGTCCTTGCTTCTGTGAGATCTGTAATGAATGAGGGCTGTAATTCCTCTTTAGCGTAGATGCCAACACCCCCACCCCGTTTCTGACCCTCAGTTCGCCCAGCTCCTATCCACACGCAACCCTTCATCTGATCAACCCGCTCATCCCGTCGTATCCACGTCTCACTTACACCCATTATATCGAAGTCTCCTTCGTCCATCATTGTTGATATTTCGCTTACTTTCTTGTGCAGACCCTGGATGTTTCAGTACCCAAACTTAATGAATCTTTGTTTTTTTGTCATCACTGGCACATTATTATAACCCTGGTATGTCCCTGTATTGTGCATGTTTGTTGTTCTTCCTATGTTCCCAGCATTTGTGCCCCTCTGGGTTATCGGCTGTGGTCCCCTACCCCCCTTTTCTCCAAAAAAGGCCCAGCCACCTGTAAAATTTTTTGGCCCAACAGGTCTGTACCCATCCTACTTAAATGCAATCCGTCTCTTGGTCACTTTGAATGCTTGAGATTGATGGTTTGAGCTCCTCCCATGCATTTCTTTCTCAATCTGCTACATATGTAAGGAAATCATATTAGGAATGATCATTTGTTTTTGCTATTTCTTGAGTTATGAACCCCCAAAAACAAAGGCCTTAGTGTGTAAATGGGCGTATTTACGTAGCCCATTTACACTCTATTTGGCCTTTGTTTTTTGGGTTTCATAACTGAAGAAATAGATAGAAACAAACAAACGACCATTCCTTATAATTAAACTTATGGGGCAATAAATTTAAACACTCCCTACTTTGCAGAGTTAAAATAAAAACCAGGTCGCATCATGCTTTCCTAGTGATAACTGAATAAAAAATAAAAACGGCATAGTTTTCTAAAATTCTGTTTGAAATAACGATACATTTTGAAAAAATAATGAAAATTAATTTGCATTTTTTTGTGAATAACGCTGTCCGTTTTTTCCCGTTACGTTGGGTAAAGGGTTAATTATATTTGATTGATTCTAAAAAAGATCTTTGTCACTGTAACTGTCCACTTCATATGTAATTTCTGTATGTTTGATCATATAATTAACTTCAGTTGGTTAAAATTGATTAAACTCAGTCAATTTATCAAAAGAAACAGCTAAAAGAAAACTTTCCATCAAAAACTAGACGTTTGATATTCTGTAAGAGTGTCTCAGCAATGATAGCTATCAAATCAGATTATGTCTCAGTTTGAGAATAATGATGGTAGAAATTGTATTCACTAGTAATCCACAGTCTGACCTGTCAGCTAAACAGATTTTGGTTTTTTCTCATCAGTTGAACAGATTTTGTTATTAATCTCCGGCCGTCATCAGTTGTCTGTCACCCAACACCACGTTTTGGTCTTCTCCTTCAAAACCACTGGGCCAATTCAAGTGAAAGTTTGTGTGAGTGATGGTCCCGATTGGGCATTGCATTTTTGTTCAACTTAACATGCACAGCCCCATAGGGAGGGGGTGGGGAAAATGCTCTAAAATATTTTTAAAAGCTTCTTCTATTGAACCAGTGGGAACAATGACTTCAAATTTGTTATGGGGATTCCTTTTGAGGTATAGAATCAAGTTTGTTTAAACGAAGTTTGTGAAGCAATATTTGGCTTTGTAATGGGAGGGGCAAGATTTTTGGCCCCGCCCAAAATTTCTGTTTTCTGAACCAATGGTCTGATTTGAACTAAATTTGGTTTGTGGTATTATTGGGTCATAAGTACTTGACTCATGCAAAAAAAAATTCCTGCATCCCAATGGGAATCCCAGGAGCTCAAAATAGAAATATTTTTTTTAAACGTCCATATTTCCCAAACCACATGGAACAGAGAGCTGTTATTTGGTATGAAACATCCTTAGGACAAGTAGAATTGAATGGTAAAAAACAATTGCCATCGGCTATGTTAGGGTGTTCTGTAGAGGGCATTGAAAAAAATGCTGAGTCAGCATATTTGCAAAAGATTAAAAAAATTATTTTCTTCAGAACCAAAGGTCAGAATCTTTTGATATTCAGCATACAACACATTCATAGGAGGGGGGGGGGGGGGGGGGGGGGGGGGGGGCAGACACAAGTTTGTTAAAATAAAGCCCATTGGTTCATATTTGGGCCCAATATAGGAGCCCAAACTTTTAACTTAGGGCAATATGGGAAATATTCTTTTAAAATCCTCTTCTTCAGAACCACCAGTCAGAATCTTTTAATGTTTGGGATACATCATTGTTATGAGGGTCAGAGAGTCAGATTCAAGCAGACATGTTAACTCTCCCGGAATGCCCGGGAAAATCCCGGAATTTCAGTGTAGTTCCCGGCCTCCCGGACGGGAATCAGTTTTGGACCAAAAATCCCGGAAAACAACAGCCAAATATTTCGTTCCCGTTGTAACTTTAGAAAAACGTTTGGAGTCAAATCGCATGCATTTCAAACTCTGGAAAAAACTCACGAAGCAGTAAAATATGGATTTAAGTTAAATTTATTTAAGAAAAGGCTATTTTATGATATATATTTCAACTGTGTTCATGTTTATTT
Source organism: Pictodentalium vernedei (assembly GCA_031216915.1). NCBI lineage: Eukaryota > Metazoa > Mollusca > Scaphopoda > Dentaliida > Dentaliidae > Pictodentalium > Pictodentalium vernedei. Next base: position 78,060,054 of record CM062292.1, on the reverse strand, counting down.
CTGGGGGTTTTCTTCAGAGATTCGTGATCAATGTGCGAGTGTCGAAGTGAAAATAGGTGACTTACTTTCAAAAAATTGAAAACTCCACCTTCATTTAAATGCAGTTTTTGGAAATTAAAATATATGAAAAGGAATTGAATAATATATATTTATTTATTCCTCCATAGAATAGCTTTAATTCTCATCCCTTTTCCAAAATCAAAACGTAAACAACAACTATTTAGCACAGCTTAAAAGTAGGTTAAAGACGCTTAGGATGCCGAAAAATTATGACAGCATATTTAAACACAATGGACTTTTTTTCTAACACCACATTTATTCTGTTGTGCTGACTTTAGAACTGTTAACTGTTGGCCATCTGTAACCAGAAAATTTCGAATGGAATTAAAAAAAAAATGCTTCAATGATGAAAAGAAAAGTTTTGTGGAGGGCACAAGCATCCCACATGCATGAAGTTTGATAAAGATACTTTCTGAGTACTAATGTTCTTGAAGTAACTGAACATCAGGGCATCTTTTCCTGTTAACATTTCCAGACTTGGGAAATTATTAGCTAAGTAGACTTTGATAAGAGCAAACCACAGGTGGAGGTGCTGTGTGGGTGGGTGGTGGTTGGGAGGGAGGGGGGCTCATGAAAAAGAGGATCCTGGGGGGGGGATCAAATCAACAGTTATTTTATGATTTTTTAACATAGCATAAATGCATCAGCATAGATGACAACTTGTTCTGGATATAACCTGGTGTTAATAGTGGTCCTTGAACTGAAAATTCACAAGTTTTTTCTTTTATTTTGCCCCCGCACAAACTTTTCCCTGAAATCCATCCCACTTCCCTGAAAATCACCCTCAGGTTCCCTGAAAAATTATTCTGGAGGTTAACATGTCTGGATTCAAGATTGTTCAAACCAAGTCCCCGGTTGTTGATTTTACTCAATTAACTGGTCGAGTGCTAAATTATTTTTGATCGTTAAAAGTTTTTTCATATGTCTGTGCCTTGTTACAATTTATGGGAGAGTGCCTATACAGGCACTCTCCCATAAATTATAACAATAAATGTAACAAGGCAAAGACATATGAAAAACCTTTAATGATCAAAAATAATTTAGCAATCGACCGGTTAATTGAGTAAAATCAACAACTGGTGCCACTGCGAAACAATCACCTCATCCATAGGCAGAGTGCTAGATTGACTGTGGTTGTCAGCAACAAAAAATTGTTTTAGGCAACAAGATTAACTGACTGAAACATGGGACTGATGTTGGACTACACTTTTATTTTGATTTATCCATCATATGTTTGTTACTTAATCACAGTGTAGCTGAGAATACACTCTCCCATAAATTGTAACAAGGCAAGTCCATCCAGACTAAATAATATTACTTCAGTGATAACATGAAGCACATTCTCGGAATATGAAACTTTAAGTTGCAGTGTCTTCATTTCTGAATATAGCTCAGATATGGGCTTCCAACATTCTACCAGTTAATGATGGGAAGCAAATAGGTCAAATCAGATATGTCTAGTCTCACTATTTCAGGAGGGCATTCACTATTTGCCGTAATGAATTTTTGTTAAAAATTAGCCTAACATTGGGATTTTTAACAGAATCTCACTATTAAAATCAATAAATTTTACTCTTTGAGCCATTTAAAGCAATTAAAATCTCACTATTTTTGCTCAGAAATCTCTCTATTTTGCTCAGAAATCTCACTTTCAATTCATTAGCTTATCAAATTGATACTGAATGCATACATGTACTAAAAATATATGCTACATCCAAAAGTAACTTTGGAATTGATTTATTACACTCTTGTTTTTATTGTTTACATCGATCTATAGATATTTTATTGAGCAGCATGCAATCGAGTGGGACATAGTGTATATATACCAGAGTCATGAAGTATCCATGGCTGAAATGATGTTGCAATATAATATAACCAGACAGATATATTGATCATACCCTGCTATCTGCATTACTAACTTTCAACATACACAAAGACATGTACATAGACACCAGACCTGTTTACCCTCCAAGTTTGATGCCCAGTTTACCATCCTCAGATATATCTTATTTGACAATTTGTAAAACAGTTATTATGCCCAACACTCCCCTCCCCTCCCCCTTGTGGGGTATATAGTAAAGAGTTGTATGTATTCAAAAGTTGTATGATCGTACCATCCAACATGTTTGCTACTCTTGCTTCTCCATTACTGATCAAGCCAGAACAAAAGCATATTGTCATCTGCAAAATGAGGTCCCCAGAGGGTGAATTTAGTGATGCTACCCTGCACAGCAGGGTAGCATCACTAAATTTACCTATTGTGAACCTCAATCTGAATCAGGATCTCAAAACTAAACAGAAAGAGGTACCCAGAGTATAAATTGGCCCACTGTATGGGATAGCATCATCAAATTCACCTTCTGGGGACCTCATTCTGCAAATGTCAGACTGCTTATTTTCAGGCCTGTAAGTGATTGCAGTAAAATAACTTTTGGTGTATTTCTACTTACAGTACAGCCGCCATGGAATAGTCAAAAGCCATACATGGGCAGTGTTGCCCAAGGGCGCTATTCTCAAATCAATAATCAGTAGTTTTCAGCAAATAATTCCATGAGAAAAGCACTGAACCTTACCCAGTGCTTCCTTCATTGAAAATTTTAGGCCGATTCCATTGTTTTATGTCAGAAATTTGCTGTTAATGCATGCGTGGAAATATTGCCTATGTGTAGATTTTTACTTTCCACAATGACTGTACTGTAATCATGGGGAACTTTAATATTTACAGAGTTATTATACCCCCACAAAACGAAGTTTAAGGGGGGGGGTTATATAGGAGTCAACTTCTAAGTCGGTCGGTCGGTCTGTCGTCGTCGGTCCGTTGCACATGTAAACTTGTGGAGTGAACTTCTTCCACAGTTTTAGTCACATTTTCATGAAACTTCATAAAAATGATCAACATGATGAGGGGAAGTGCATGACACAATTTTTTTCCAGATCGGATTCAAGACGGCAGACTGGTGGCTATCAGGCCTGTTAACTCTCCCGCTTTCTCCGGGAGACTCCCAGTTTGGTGCCCAATCTCCCGCACTCACAGCAACATCCTATTTTCTCCTGCTTTGATACTTTTCAAAATTAGTTATTCAGTACCGGTATTGCGGTATTCCATCACAGCATCACTGAATCCACCTGCTTTTGTTTACAAATACAAAAGCATGTGCTCTACTCTCATTGGCAAGGTCATTAAGTTTGTGTTAAACGTCACCAGTTACGTCAGAACTGATAACCAATTCTGATTTTTATCAATGGCCGGCTGTTGTGTTCTGTGATTATTGCAACACGTTTCACAGTCGAAATAAATGAACTTGAGAATTGCTGAAATTGATTATATATAAAACACACACCTTTGCTTGATGTAAGAGAAGCAGTCACATCAAAAAATAAATCCCATACTATTAATTATGTACACTCGAAATTGGGCAAAAATTCGCACAAATTTATTGTGCATTTCGGATTTCAGATAAGTATATTTTGTAGACGAACTGCTCATTCAAATGAGTTGCGGTAATTTGCAGTATGTTGGGAAAAAATTCCGATTCGCGATTTTCTAGGGCAGGCTGTGAAAGAAATTCTGTTTTTGGCAAAAAAAATCTCTAAAAAGTTGGTAATTTACGGCACTTGGAGGTTTTTTTATCCGAGAATTGGTAGTGATAAACGGACAACAACAAGAAATCCCCAAGACGTTTCGTCCTGTGGCTGTGGCATAATTTTCACGTTTCACTTAAAAATGATCACCTCCATTCCAAACCCCCTTCAGAAATGACCAATTACTTCATGTGAATAACCAGCGTGGTTGGCGAGATGGGGGGGGGGGGGGGGGGGAGTGGCACTAAACTTTGGAAGGTCGAATTACCACAAACAACTGACAAGTACAAAACCACTGAAATATGAATGTCATTGAAACAAGCTCAGATATTGGCACATGGCCATATCCATATTTCTGTTTTGCTCTATATTTCTATGTTTTGGCTTTTGAAAAGACAAATTGTTCAAATAAAACACATTAGGGTGGTGTGTCTTGTGGGGGAGGTAACATGGAAATTATTGATGTGCTGTCTGCGCGCAAAAATCTCACTGACAAGCATCCAAATCTCACTGAGAGCTCATCAAAATCTCACTGACGGTCATCTCCAGAGGTTAACAGGTCTGGTGGCTATATTAGATTTTGCAAAATACTTGTGGAGCAAACTACTTCTACAGTTTTTGATGCATTTTCATGAAACTCAATGTAAATTGATCGACATGATGAGAAGCAGTGCGCGACATAAATTGTTTCCAGATCGGATTCAAGATGGCCGACTGGATGCCATATTGGATTTTGCAAAATACTTGTGAAGCGAACTACTTCCACAGTTTTAGTCACATTTTAATGAAACTTCACCAAAATGATCAACATGATGAGGAGCTGTGTGTGACATAATCTTATTCCCAATCAGATTCAAGATGGCCGACTGGTGGCCATGTTGGATTTTTATTTTACTTAGAAAAATTGAATGCCCCTTTTCAGTCACCCACACTAGGTGGTATGCCACGGTGGGGGTATACCGGTGCAACAGACCATCTCTAGTTTTTCCTTGCGTCACATAGGTGATTATTAAAAAGGAGTCCATTCACCTTGTTAAAAAATATGTCTGTCCATATTTGCTACTGTAGCTCTTGTCATAATTTGTTGGATTCAAATAATTTTTGGCATGCTTGTACCTTAACATTGGGGTTCATATCCTATGGTAGTATTAATGCCCTTGCTTAAATATTTACAGAGTTATTTGCCCTTGTTTCACAGAGGGTATTAAAAATGTTTCACATTGGGTAGTATTAAAGTATGTCAGTCCAACATGTTTGGTATGTCTGCTGTGCTACTTTTGTTGGATTGAAGTGGCACCATTCTACCTTGGCATGGGGAAAAACATACTTCATGACAAGATTGACGCCCTTGTGAGAATACATTCAAAGTTACTTCTCTTTGACTAATTTAGGCGTTTATAAAACAATCTGTCCACCCAACATGTTTGCTGCTCCAGTAATAGTTCTGCATTTGTCAGATTCAAATATTTTTGGCATGGTTGTACCTCATCATAGGGGAATAGATCACATGCCAGAGCAAAACCCTCACGTAGAGATTGATAGAGTTATATTTCCTTGAATCACTTAGTGGATCCATATTGTAATTTGAGAACAGGTTGTTTGGATGTCTCATTGTTCCACATATTGTACGTAGTTAGTTCGATAATTACCAAACTTGGCACATGGGTATATATGGATCTCATAATTCTTGTTGAGGGGGTGGATTTTATGTCTAAACAGTAAAACCAAGAAAATTGTCACCAGCCATCTTGGATTTGCCACTGGGGCCTTGATTATCTTTGCTGTAAAACAAAGACAATAGTTACCCATCTCCCATGTGGATTTTCAAATCATCACAAACCTTTCCTAACAGCTGTTCATGGTTCTCACAATTGCTAACTAGGTGTTGGATTCCTGTTGTTTGCTGCAAAACAAAGACAATAAAACCACATAATTTTTTTAAAAGATATGTCCAGCTTGCCATTTTTTGAGGGGGCATATGCCACACTTGGTGTCGCTCTTATTCAGTTATCCATCACATTTTTAGTTTAACTTGACAAAGTCTTTCAAGTACAGGCTACAGGTCACATTTATGCATAAATTTGATAAGGTGACTTACTATGATGGATGAGAAAGACAAATTTTGGAAATGGTTGCCACTCATAATGTTTACCATTATCTGGTAAAGTGCTGATTTTTTTCTGACAACAAATCAAAGCTCATCATATACTGCTCTATTACATTTAATTGAACAGTGCCTTATAGGCACTATCCAATTAAATGTCAGAGAGCAAGGTATTGTATAAAAAATCTGATTCATATCAGGGACAATAAAGGCTTCCTCAGGCAGAATGTAGCTACAGACAGTTATTGCCTGTCACTTTTAGTAAAGCCCAAAATAGGGCTTCCAGCACTCTACCAGTTATCAGTTTCTTCAGAACACTGTCCACAATTCATTCAGCATGGGCTACAGCTTGCAGTTCTTTCCGAAATTTAGTGTACATGTTCAGATTCATACCTGGATAAGAACATCCTATTATGGCCACAGTGAGCTTCCTGCAATTGTCACCATTGCAGCCATCTTGGATTTCTTCAGAACATTGTCCACAATTCCTTATCACTGGCTGCAGACTGCAGTTCTTTCCTCATCATCACCATATTTCATATACATGTTGAGATGAATAACCAGATCAGAATGTCATATTGTGGTCTCGGTTGGCTGCTCACAATGGCTGCCATTGTGGCCATCTTAAATTTCTTCAGCACAGGCTGTTGCTCTCATTTATGCATAAATTTTCTTGAAATTTTGCAGGATCACTTAGCATGATGAGTAGATGAGATTTCATATTTTACAGTTAAAACTAGAAGTCTTGTCATGAAATGTGCACAAATAGCACGTTGATATGCACGTTAATGTACGCGTTATGGCCTAAGTAAAGCTATCAAATTCTGTACATATGGCCTGTGCACAAGCAATGTTTCCGCCAATGGACCTCTGGGTAACCCGGAGGTCCATTGGCAGAAACATTGCACGTGTTTGCTATGAGTAACCAGGTGAACCTGCTGTGCTTTGGATGCCATTCGATATGGCAATTGCGCGCAATTCCAACGCGCAATTAAGCCTAGATAAGCGCACTATTCGTGACAGGACTTCTAGTTTTAACTGTAGTAATGGTTGACTGCCCATAATGCTGGCTCTGCAAAACAGGAACAACTTTCGGTCTGGTTAAAATGGAAATTTCACTAACTGTAAGCAGATTTACCAGTCCAAAATATACTTAAGCAGCAGGTGAACTGCAAATTTGATAATTTTTTTATTTTTGCTTAACATTATCTATAAGGAAATGTATGGAAATGCTCACTTTGCATTCAAAGAAATAAAAATACTCAATAAATGCAGGTTTTTTCGAGGACACAGCACTTTGATTTTTCAGGAAGACACTTTTGATAGCTTGACATTCCGTCCTGCATTCTCTTAATTTTTGTCTGATTGGCTGAAAAATGACCCGATTTGTAAAATGGTCTGGTGATTTTCTCAAGGGCTGCATAATAGTAGAGTAAAAACAACACAGATCCTTGACCAATTTGACCTGACATTTGTTTGAATGCATTTTCCAAGACTTTAAAACATTTAAAAGGAAATAAAACTGACTGTACCTCCAATTTGGGCTAGCAACATTTTTTAGAGGGCAAATTCCAAGTTGTTTGCCAATTTTTTTAAGAAAAATAGATTTTTAACTTTAACTATTTAAAATCATCTACATTGGCAAAATTTGGCATCATTATCCCTAAAGGGCCTAATTCTGACTTTAATCACATTTTTCTACAACAAAACAGGTGCCCTAACATGCAGTTTTGAGGGTAAGCTTGCAAGTTACATTTGAAGTGCCATGGTAGTTGTTTCTAAGCAAGTCTTGGCTGCCTACATAGGCAGTCAAGACTTGCCAAGAAACAATTCCAAAGTCATATGATGTGGATTGTGAAAGTAAAGCAAAAATGTATAAAATATCTCCAGGCCCTTACAGGTTAACCCTTTACCTAACATGAAAAGCAGACGACACTTGCAAAAAAAATTCTTGAATAACTAATTTTTTTCATTTTTTGTCTCAAAAACATAGGTTATGACCCCTCGTTGGAACGAGCTCGACGAGCTCGTTCCAACGAGGGGTCATAACCTATGTTTTTGAGACAAAAAATGAAAATATTTTGAAAATTAATTGGCGATTTTTGAGAATAGCGCTGGCCGGTTTTGGCCGTTACGTTGGGTAAAGGGTTAATGCAGCATTCACCAATTAGTAGTATTTTATATGATATGAAACATACTTATTGTCAGCTATCTCAGAAATTCAAACAAATGCCAGGTCAAAATGATCACAGATGTGTCGCTTTAACTATAATGGCTACCATGGTGGCCATCTTTTTTTTCAAAGCACTGTCCATAAATCGTTCAGCAACGGTCACAACCTGGAGTTCTTTTGTGATCATCACAAAATGTTGTGTGCATGTTTAGGTTTATACCTAGATGAGAACAACCTATTATAATATGGCCAGCTGGCTGCAATGGCTGCCACACCAATCATCTTGGATTTCTTCATCACAGGCTATAGACTGGCTTTATGCAGCAGTTTTCATGAAATTTTGCAGGATAACTTAGTATGATGAGTAGGTAAGAATGTTCTATTTTGGTTATAGTTGGCTTCCCATAATTGCCGCCATGGCAGCCATCGTGTATTTCCTCAGAATTATGTCCATATTGAATTATCCATCAACTCTGCTGATATCTTCTTGTTTTCTATATTCATTCTGTATTAATCTTCAACCATCACATACCACAGTGGTAACCATGAGAACTGAAGCAGTGCTTGTTTCCTGTGGTAAACCAGTTTTGCTTTACTGGTGAAATAGGACATGGTAGCCAACACCTGGGGCAAAGGTCCTCTAAGGCACAGGAAGGGTACAAACCTTGACTTCATACCTATGTTGCAGTCATATCATCATAGATGCTGAATGTGATCTTACACCCCTGTAAATAAATAAGTAAGTGCTTTACCCATCTTTTTATGGCTTCTATACTGGGAGCCTCACCAGAATCATTACATTGGGGAATGACACAAATGTCTTATTTCTTATCAACCTACCTTACAATTGTTTACTATAGGCTTGCACTACAGTGGAAGACCCTAACTCAGAAAATATATTGTGTATTTGACCTTTCCCAAGAGATTTGGGAAAGAAAAGTGGTGCAAAAACACCACGAAAAAATAAGCCAAAACTGGGTCGAGTGCCATCGGAGCACACCCAGTAGGGGACGCTCTTCTCTTAGTACAATTCCACGACTTCCGTTAACCAGTGGGCAAGGCAGTCATCAATGCATCATTCTTTTTTCATCCGATCTCCTTGAAGGACGTGTGGCCATTTGCTTTACGAAACAGTGATAACTCGTCGATAATGGTTTCCTGTGATTGGATTTATGGATCTGAGGATCGTATAATAACAGGACTGTGTTTTATATATTCTCGTTATTATTTTCAACCACATTTTCATTATATTTTATATATTTTCCGTGTCGCGTGCGACTTTCGCGTACCGTGCGGTTCGGACATAAAATTTTTCGGTTGATAAATTTTATTATTATTATTGGAGTCAGGTGTCAATGAGGGACTGTATGGAAGGATTTCTTCACTCTGTTGAGGGCTGAATTTCGGTTTTTTGTGTCCCTGTCGGCCGTCTGGGTTCAGTTGTGTTCCTGCCGGCTCTTTTTCTGCCACCTTTCTCTCGTAGTTGGGGGTGTTCTTCTACTTTCTGTATATGTTGAGTTCACCTTTTTATGTGTACCCATACTATGTATGGTACACATAATGCCGGCATCCAGGGTGACCATCCGTCGTTCGTCCATCCTTTGTCCGTCCGTCCGTCTGTCTGTCTGTTCGTCCATCCATCTGTCCGTCCGGCGTCCGTATCCATTTCTTTGGCATTCGATAACTTGAAAAATATTGCTTGGATTGTCAAGTTACTTTAAATTTGTGTTCAGGTGACTGATGTGCCAAACTGTATAGTTTTTGGTGTAAATCAGATAATTTGATCCTGAGATATTAACCCTTTATCCTTCAAATTGAAAATTCCTCCAATCCCTTTGGCATTCGATAACTTGAAAAATATTGCTTGGATTGTCAAGTTACTTTAAATTTGTGTTCAGGTTACTGATGTGCCAAGCTGTATAGTTTTTGGTGTAAATCAGATAATTTGATCCTGAGATATTAACCCTTTATCCTTCAAATTGAAAATTCCTCCAATCCCTTTGGCATTCGATAACTTGAAAAATATTGCTTGGATTGTCAAGTTACTTTATATTTGTGTTAAGGTTACTGATGTACTGAGCTGTATAATTTTTGGTGTAAATCTGTTATTTTGATCCTGAGATATTAACCCTTTATCCTTCAAATTGAAAATTCCTCCAATTCCTTTGGCATTCGATAACCTGAAAAATATTACTTGGATTGTCAAGTTACTTTATATTTGTGTTCAGGTTACTGATGTGCCGAGCTGTATAGTTTTTGGTGTTAATCTGATAATTTGATCCAGAGATATTAACCCTTTATCCTTCAAATTGAAAATTCCTCCAATCCTTTTGGCATGAGATAACTCAAAAAAGATCAATCCGATTGTCATGTTTCAAATTAGACACTCCTCCAATCCATTTCTATATGTACCCATACCTTGTATGGTGTACATAATGTCAGCATTCGTGGTGGCCCTCCGTCATACAGCTTTCTACTAGTTGCGCGTATGAGTACACATCTGACGATTTCATCGGCCTATTTTTTTCTACTGCTCTAACCTCTGTTTTTTCCGGTTCGGTTCCTTTAGGGCAATGCCTTTTGCCCTCGCTTTTGGTGCATTCTCGTGGCCGTTCCTCCCTCATCGTGGGGGTGTGGGACGCTGTCATTTCGGGGCCTACCAACACGACCACGTCTGGTGAGAGTTATACCTCCTCCATGGGGGATGTGCAGCTCCTTCCACTCCCATGTGGGTGTGGGAAGGGGGCGGGAACACTGTCGTTTCAGGCCTACCGACTCGACCACGTCTGGTGAGAGTTATATCCTCTCCGTGGGGGATGTGAAGTTTTTACCGTGGTGGATACTGCGGGAGCTGTTGAGTTGTCTGGTGAAGAGATGCCTGGTTCCGGGACTATGCTCCCTCTCCAGTCGACATCTGAGGCTGTCACTGGGGTTGTGACTCCTCCTTTGGAGGCCGAGCTTGGTTGCTCTCTCCCCTTTTCCGCCAGCTTCAACAGCTCCCATCGTATCTGATGGCTACTGCTGTTCCGTCTACAACGTGATCGGTCACCATGTCAGCCGGCCTCGGTTTATCCCTGCAGGGGTCTGCAGCTATGTCTGTAGTGTGGATGTGGGGTATCGGCCTCAGCCTTCCCTGACTTCAACTCGGCGAAGTCGGAAGTGGCTGCCGACCGAACCCCCTGCTGTGTCTTCTCAGCCATTGCGCACAGCAGGTTTATCCCTGCAGGGGTCTGTAGAGATGTCTGGTAGTGTATATTTTGTGGTATCAGCCTCAGCCTTCCCTGACTTCAACTTGGCGAAGTCGGAAGGGGCTGCTGGCGGAATGCTCTACTGTGATCTCTCAGTCGTCGAGTACCACAGTTTTTCTCATTGGATTTGGATGTTCATGGTGGGGTCACCATGAGCTCTGTGGCGTTTCCGTCCACGCACTCTGGTCCCATGACCAGTTTTGCAGGACCAATGCTTTTTGTGCAGCCTGGACCTTCTGTCCCACAGAGGTCCACGGCGACTCTCCTGAGTTTCCGCTCTGTAGATCCTCGGGGTATGTCATACCCCAATACACATCTGCCTTCAGATGTTTCGGCTGCAGCCCATCGCCCCGCGTTGGGTGTATTTGAGGATTGTGACCCTTCGCTGGTTAAATGGGTCAGGAGTGAAGCCACTTTGTCGGTTCGTTCCCTCGTCAAACCGTCCGACACAGTGAGCTTTGGGAGGCCCTCTCCTTGCTCACTTAGGTTCTGTCCAAGAGCCTTTTCCGTTGATTCCAGCAAGGCTACGAGTGGTGTCCGGGTGCCCCCTGTGGTGCCTCCTCCCGGGATTGGAAACAGGCTGCTTTCTGATCCCCATGGTGTGCCTACTCCATGGGAGGCATTGGCTGGTTTGCCCATGATGGGCTATGTGTCTTCCGACTCCTGGGATGAGTCCGACATACCTGACGTTGAGAGCCAACAGTCTTCTGACTTGAGGGCAGCTTTTGACTTTGTGTTTGGGTTCCTTCCAGGTCTCAAATGTCAAACCAGCCGACAGTGTCAGCCCGGCCGCGATCATCGGTTTCGCGCCTACAGCCTGTGGAGCAACCTGCTTCTGGTCGCCTTCGACCATGCCTGTCGGTTCAGGTGGTTGAAGCGTTTACAGCTTTGGACTCTAAGCTGAGTTCTAAGGCTATGAAGATGTCGTTCTTCATCAGGGTTGACACTTTTTTTTACCTCCAGTGCGTTATCGTTCCTACGATTCTGCCAATCCGTCTGTCTGTCAGACTTTGACGGTCTTGGATCAGGACTCCAACTCCCAAGCCAGCCATTTTTCATATGGAGACTCTGGAGTCCGTGTTGGGCTTATCGAGAGAGATGCTGGAATGCTTTCTCTCTTCGATCACGTCGTCTCTGCTTTGCTGCTTATCTGCTCCCAGATAAGTTTGACGACATACAGGCTTTTTGTGTGTGCTGTCCAAGGTGCTCATGCATCTTCTCACACGCATGCCTGTAACACGGCTAACATGGAATTAGTTCGCAGGGACACTGTGCTGGACACAAGCCGTTCCCTTCTTGAGGGGCAGCGCGCTGCTCTTCAATCTGGTTCCATGGTTCCGTGGCGACAGTCCGGGATGACTCCCTTTGTCATTCCATAGATCAGCTGCTGCTTCGTCAGCTTGATCAGCCTTCTGTTGGAGGCAGGGGCTGTCCAAAGCCTAACAAGTACCCTTCTGCTTCCTCTGTGAAGCCAAGGGCTGATCCTCCTGCCGCCACTTCTACTTACTCACAGGGTAAGGGTAGGCGTCGGCAGTAGTCACCTCGAATTTGTCCCAGGTTGAGGCATTCCACTCAGTCGAGGGTGCCTCTTCAACACAAGTCCCTTTCTACATTACACGTTGGGAACTTTTGATCATGGCAATTTCCTGTCAAAGGGGGCGATCGAGGTCATCAAGAACATTCTTTCAGTGGGATTTTATTCCCGCCTGTTCTTGGTGCCGAAGAAGGACGACTCCGACAGGTTATCGATCTGAGTATCCTGACCCAGTCTATCATTGCTCCTAAGTTCAGCATGGAATCTTTCAGGTCAGTTCGCCGCTTCATTCACCAGGGAGTTTTCCAGTTCAAGGCCATGCCCTTTGGCCTCGACCTGGATCCTTGGGCCTTCACCCGTCCGATGTCGCATGTGTTAGTCTTACATCGCACACAGTCCAGGGTGTCTTCTTTGGCATATCTAGTCGATATCCTCCAGAGGCATTCCAATGCTGCCTTTCTGGAGTTGGATGCTCACGTCACTAGGGTTCTGAGTCAACGAGGAGAAATTGGACCTGGTCCCTTCTCCGTTGTTTTGTCATCTGGGATGGGCTTCCGTACTCAGCTGGATACGGTGGCGGTTTCCCGGACAAGAGCTGTGATTTTCTCAGCCTTTTGCCCTGACTCTGTCCCAGTCCACGTCGACAACAGCTCGGAGTCCTCCCCAGCTATTTGGTCTCTGCAGTTCGGTGACGGATCTCATTCCTCTAGGTCGGCTGCATGTCGGACCTCTCCAACACTTTCTGCTCAGTCGTTGGAGGCCGGATGTCGATCCTCTGGATCTGGTGCTTCAATAACCGGAGTCTCTTCCTCGTCACCGTCTCCCCTGACAGATGTTCAGTGGATTATGCAGGGAGTTCCGTTGGACTTCCCCACGTCCGATCGTGTTCTGATGGCAGTCGCCAGCGATCTTGGATGGGGTGTGATGTTGGATCCTCTAGGTCTTTCCCTTCACAGGTCGTGTTGACCAGGATCCAGCAGCTCTTCACTTCAACCAGAAGGGGCTTCTTGCTCTTCTTCTGAGTTTCCAGCAGTGGATCCCCCACCTTTCGGATTGTCAGGTCCTTGTGTTGTCCAACAATTCGACAGTGGTTGTTTACATTCGGAACCAGGGCGGCACGCACTATGTTCCCATGTACGAATTGGTTTGGGATCTCAACGCCAGAGTGGCGGTTCGTCACATTCCCGGTCATCTGAACGTCCTAGCCATCTCCCTATCCCGATGGGGCAGGTTCTTTTCCACCGAGTGGATGCTCCACATGGCAGTGTTCCAGTCTCTTTGCGATCTCTGGGGTCGTCCCCACATCGATCTCTTTGCGACTCGTTGGAACCATCAGGTGGACACTTTAGTGTCCCCATGTCCAGATGCTCTGGCTTTTGCTGTGGACGCTCTGTCCCTCCTTTGGAACAGTCTTGTCGGCTACGTCTTCCTGCCGGTTCCGATTCTGCCTCAGATTCTAGCCCAGATACGAACCTGCAGTTGTCGAATCATTTCGATCGCACCCCTGTTGCCTCAGTGGGTGTGGATCAATCTGCTCTGCTCTCTGTTAGTGGCGGTTCCGGCATGTCTCCCTCTATGTCGCGCCCTTCTTTGCCAAGGTTGCCCAAGGAGGTTTCACGTTGACCCGACTTCATTGTGCCTTCGCACATGTCTTTTGTCAGGTCCTGTCTCCTTTCTTCTTCAAGGAGGCAGTCCACCGGTTTAGCCTATGCGGCTAAGTGGAAGGTCTTCTGTCGATGGTGTGCGGATCACTCTGTTGCTTCTGTCACTCCTTTGATCACACAGATTGCGGAGTTTCTGGTATATGTTTGATTCTGGGGGTCTCCAGCCTGTTTCCATCAAAGGGTACAGGTCCATGCTTCAGAGAGCTTTTCGTATGTTGGACAGCATCGTATCGGCACTAATCCATGCCTCTCCAAGGTTGTTCGGCACTTTTCTTTGAAAAGTTCTAGGACTTTGCAGCTTACCCCAAGATGGAATCTTTCTTGGGTGCTGCTCTGCTTGGGGGGGGGGGGGGGGACCCGTTCAAGCCTTTATTCCAGGTGGATATGCATTTTCTCACATATAAGACGGCTTTTCTGATGGCTTTTGCCTCAGCCAGATGGGTTAGTGAGCTTCACGCGCTCTCAGTTGACCCGGTCTTTTTCTGGAGCTCTCCCACCAGTGTTATGTTTACCAGTGATTGCTCCTTTTTGGCCAAGAATCAGATACCGGAAACTACTCCGTCTCCTATCTGTATCGGAACTGTTCCTTCTGTTGAGGGTAAACACCCTTTGCTCTGTCCGGTTCGTGCAATTCACTTTGATCTCAATCAGACGCTGTTCATTTGGAAAGGTAGGATCGATTTTCTGTCTCTTATTCCTGATTGACAGAAGATCTCTCCTGAATCCATTTCTCGATGGATTTGTCTTACTATTCGTGCAGCTTCCGCTCATCTAGTGACTGGCGATTGTATCACCAGTCGTTTTTCTGCCATGAGGTGCATGCATTGTCTACCTCTTGTGGCTTATTTATTTATTTATTTATTGATGTTTAAGGTCACATATTTATGCACAATGGCTAATCATGACCATGACAGTTTTATGGGTGGAGGAAGCCGGAGTACCTGGAGAGAACCACCGAGCAACGACGAGCAGCTGCCAGCTTCCCAACAACGTAACTCCGCACTGCAGCACAGGCAGGGTTAGATTGGTTGAAGACATGCGTACCATCGATGTGCAGTATGCCTTAGTACATGGCATCATCATTCCCCCACGTGGGCAATGGAGATGAAGTGTCTTGCCCAAGGACACAATGCGGTTGCCGCAGGTGGGATTCGAACCGAGGACCTCTCGGCTTGCAGCCTGCACCTCTACCTACTGAGCTACCGCGCTCCCCTTGGGGCTTATACTAACTCCGTCATGTTGTCGGATGTTATGCTGGAAGCCTACTGGAGAAATGCTACTTTCTCTACTTATCTGCAACAGTTGCAGGAGCAGGCAGAGGATCTTTGTACTACGGCCCTCTTTCTTCTGCTCAGGCTGTAGTCTGTCCCAGCCATTTGGCTTCTTACAAGGTTAGTTCCAGCTCTGTGCTGTTACTGCGCTTTCTATCTGTGCATCGCGAGAGGCCGTATTTATGAACTGATCTTTACGAAACTTCTTGGGTACCTTTGTTATCACCGTGGGACGAGAACGAGTGTTTTTGGGTCCGATCCGAAATTCAAGATGTCCACTGGCAGCCATTTTGTACAAACTTAGGTGCAATCAGATTTTTGCGCAGAACTTCCATATGAAAGCTCTGATTTGAAAAATTTATTGTGTGAATGTTTAGTACCATGGGATACATCACATATAATACGAGTTTTTTTCTCGTGCATCAATTATGCCAATTAGACAGACTAACTTTGATCTATTTAGTGTTACTTTCAGCATTGTAACTGCAAATGCTCGGGCTAGAGGCCGTATTTATGAACTGATCTTTACGAAACTTCTTGAGTATCTTTGTTATCACCGTGGGACGAGAACAAGTGGTTTTGGGTGCAGTCCAAAATTCAAGATGGCCACCAGCAGCCATTTTGTACTTGAGTTATTGCAATCAGTTTTTTGTACAGACCTTCTGTATGAAAGTTCTGATTTGAATAAATTTTTGTATGAATGTTCAGTAACATGGAATACATCACAAAAAATACAGGTTTTTTTTCTCGTGCAGAAATTATGCAAATTAGATGAACTTTGATTTATTCAGTGCTACTTATACACAGTAAGTGCATATGTCAATACGGCTCGGGCTAGAGTCTGTATTTATGAACCGATCTTCACGAAACTTCTTGCGTACCTTTGTTATCACCTTGGGACGAGAAGAGTGTTTCTGGGTGCGGTCCAAAATTCAAGATGGCTGCCAGCGGCCATTTTGTACCAAAATTAGGTCCAATCAGTTTTTTTTGTACACAACTTCTATACGGTTCAGGCTAGATTCTGTATTTATGAACCAATCTTTACAATACTTTACATGTACCTTTGTTATCAGATCATTACCTAGATTTTTGTCATTGCTGTGTCAGATACTATACAGGTACATGTCTTAAACAAGTTGAGCTACAGTGTCATTGACACTTTCATCTTTTACTAATATTTGTGATGCTATGGTTTGATAGGCCTAGGGCCCTCTTCCTCTGTCCACCGTTCCAGTGCAATTGGGTTATGTGTGGGTTCGTTATGTGATTCCCTCCATCCTATTGTCTCTTCATCTTTGTAGTAAACAATTGTAATGCAGGTTGATAAGAAATTTAAATTTTATAGTAAATTTCCTTTCTTATTATACCTACCGCAATTGTTTACATGGAGGCCCTCCCGTCTTCTTATTCGGGTAAGAATCCTTCCTCCCCGCTGATTACATAACTCCTATGTTGGTGGACTCAAAAGAATGATTCATTGATGACTGCCTTGTGCACTGGTTAACGGAAGTCGTGGAATTGTACTAAGAGAAGAGCGTCCCCTACTGGATGTGTGCCGATGGCTCTCGTCCCAGTTTTGGCTTATTTTTTCGTGGTGTTTTTGCACCACTTTTCTTTCCCAAATCTCTTGGGAAAGATCAAATACAGAGTATATTTTCTGAGTTAGGGTCTTCCACTGTAGTGCAAGCCTGTAGTAAACAATTGCGGTAGGTATAATAAGAAAGGAAATTTACTATAAAATTTAAATTTTTGTATATTTGCTTAATTTGTTTTTAACTCAACTTACCAACGTCAAGTATGAGCTATTGGGATGGGTTGCGTTCCATCGTCCATCCGTACATCTGTACGTATGTTCCTCTGTCCGTCCACAATTCCATCAGCACACCCTACAGACTGCAGCTCTCACCAGACATGTTAACTCTCCCGGAATGCTCAGGAAAATCTCAGAATTACAGTGTAGTTCCCGGTCTCCCGAACGGGAATCGGTTTTGGACCAAAAATCCCGGAAAACAACAGTCAAATATTTCGTTCCCGTTGTAACTTATGAAAAATTTTCGGAGTCAAATCACATGCATTTCAAACTCTGGTAAAAACTCACAAAGCAGTAAAATGTGGATTTAAGTTAAATTTATTTAAGAAAAGGGTATTTTATGATATATATTTCAACTGTGTTCATGTTTATTTCTGTGTTTTCTCCGCTGAGATTCATGATCAATGTGCGAGTGTCGAAGTGAAAATAGGTGACTTACTTTCAAAAAACTGAAAACTCCACCTTCATTTAAATGCAGTTTTTGGAAATTAAAATATATGAAAAGGAATTAAATAATATATATTTATTTATACCTTCATAGAATAGCTTTAATTCTCATCCCTTTTCCAAAATCAAAACGTAAACAACAACTATTTAGCACAGTTTAAAAGTAGGTTAAAGTCGCTTAGGATGCCAAAAAATCATGACTGCATATTCAAACACAATGGACTTATTTTCTAACACTACATTTATTCTGTTGTGCTGACTACAGAACTGATTACTGTTGGCCATCTGTACCCAGAAAGTTTCGAATGGAATTAAAAAAAAATGCTTCAATGATGAAAAGAAATGTTATGTGTAGGGCACAAATGTCCCACATGCATGAAGTTTGATAAAGACACTTACCAAGTACTTATGTTCTTGAAGTAACTGAACATTAGGACATGTTTTCCTGTTAACATTTCCAGACTTGGGAAATTATTAGCTAGTCTAGACTTTGATAAGAGCAAACCACAGGTGGAGGTGCTCTGTGGGACAGTGTGGGTGGGTGTTGGTGTTGGTGGTGGTGGGGGGGGGGGGGGGGGGCTCATGAAGAAGAGGATCCTGGGGGGGGGGGGGAATCAACAGTTATTTTATGATTTTTTAACATAGCTTAAATGCATCAGCATAGTTGACAACTAGTTCTGGATATAACCTGGTGTTAATAGTGGTCCATGAGCTGAAAATTCACAAGTTTTTTCTTTTATTTTGTCCCCGCGCGAACTTTTCCCTGAAATCCATCGCATTTCCCTGAAAATCACCCTCAGGTTCCCTGAAAAATTATTCTGGAGGTTAACATGTCTGGCTCTCACCCATTTATATGTAACTTTCTAGTTAATCTCCATAAAGAAGCAGCCTTGGGAAAATGTTTCAATAAACATTTGAAGCATTCTACTGACATCTTCCATTATTGTTGAATATTCCAGAGAAATAAACGGTGATTTGATGACTTTTTGAACCTAAAAAAATAAATAAGGAGGGTGATTTGATGACTTTTTGAACCTAAAAAAATAAATAAGGAAGGTGATTTGATGACTTTTTGTACCTAAAAAATATAATTGACTACTGGTGTGTTTGTGTTGGGAATTCCCTGAAAAATATGTGCATGTGACCGGTACTTCCCTTCCTGTCAGTTTCTCTCTCTTATTTGTTGGCTGATTCCCTGTTTTGGGGTCAGAAAAAGTTTCTGAAGGGCAATACTTGGATTTGACATATAAATTGTCAACAATTCTATTAGTACACCCTACTTGGCACTACTGGAACTTTCTATTTAGTTCAGTCCCTTCTTGGACAAGTTGAGCTGCAGTGTCACAGTGACTGCTGGGAACAGAATGCAGGCGAGTGAATAATCACTCTCCTCATTTTGATTTTGTGAGAGTGAAAAATTCAGGAGAGTGATTTTAACACCTTGCCTAATATGACCACTCAAACTGGCCAGCACAGTACATGAAAATGACCATACAAATTTTTTTATTTTTTCACTTTTGCTCTAAAAACATAGCTGATGACCCCTCATTGGAACAAACTCATTAAGCTCATTCCAATGAGGTGTCATAAGCTATGGTTTAAGCAAAAAATGAAAGATTTCAGTTATGCGAGATAATGTTTTGCAAGTATCGTGTCCTAATTGGGTCATATAATGGGTGTTTGAAATACAATATATTACCTGATGTTCAGACATAATTTCAACATGAAGGCGATTTATTAATTGCTCCCCAAGTGAAAAGTTTAGGAGAGTGATGGCGAATGAGAGTGATCACTCCCCTTTCTCCTCAGTCCCTGGTGTCATTGACACTTTCATTTGTCTGTTGGTAAGAAAATTTTATTGTTTTTTTTTTCTTTCAGATAAAGCATGTAGAGTCCTGTATATTCTTACCGGTCTTGAATATACCAAGATGTGATTACAACTTGCGAACGGAAACAACATTCTTTTTGAGAAACAACTCGATTACTCCTGATCATCTTATCTTCCGTGATGAGTTAGACCTCAGCTTTTTGTACAACGAAGATAGACTCGGCTTAACATTAGTAGATCACAATGTTTTACCAGCACCAGATCACAGACTTGAGTGTTCAGTTTGTGAAGTGATAGATCATCATCAGCATCAGCGTCAAAAATCAGATGGGTATGTTCTTAATCCTTTGTCCAACCTTCTTAGAAGACGACAATTGCAAAAACAATTCTTGAATAGGCCCACAAAGTAGATCTTCTGTTTCTCCGGCTATTTTTAAAAAATTTCATGCAGGCATTTTTTTATTTTATTTTTGTAATTATTTCTTTGCCACATAAGTTCATGTTCTTGGTTTGGTTCATGTTTTAGGCCTCAGAATCTACAGCATAGCATGGGTGGTGGTGTATTTTGACCCTTGATGCACTCAAGGGACATACTTATCAATTTTATTAATTTGGGTAAAATATCCGACATAAACCATTTAATTTTTTTTTTTTAGTTTGCATTGGTTATGAAAAGAGAGTATGCGCTGCCAAAATGACCATGTGCGAGTGCCTGAGAAACATATTTATACCACCCACTTGAAAAGTGGGTGGTATTAGTGTTCACAATGTTCGTCCGTACATCTGTACGTCTGTCCATCCATCTGTCTGTCTGTTACGCTTTAAGGGGGTACACATCTGCTATCCTCAACTCCTCCTAAACCAGTGAACAGATTCCATTGAAACTCTCAGACGTTCTTTTACATACATTGAAGATGTAAACCTCCTATTTTCTTTTCAGATATTTTCTTTTTGACAGTTTCCCATATTGAAAAATGAACTTTGTCAAATTCAATTGACATTCTGTACAGATCTGCTATCCACAACTCCACTTAAACCAATTAACGGATTTCATGGAAACTTTCAGACATTCTATTACATATATTGAAGATGTGCACCTCCTGTTTTGTTTTCAGATATTTTCATTTTTAGGATTTCCCATATTTAAAAATGGGCTTTGCCAATTCAAGCTTGCATGTGGGGGTTGTTGACATTTGTAATCCGCGACCTCTTTTAAACTAGTGAATGGATTTCAATGAAACCTTCAAACATTCTTTTACATACAGTGAAGATGTGTACCTTCTATTTTGCTTTCAGATATTTTCATTTTTACAGTTTCACATATTGAAAAATGGGCTTTGTCAATTCAAGCTCCTGGGTGGAGGTGTGGGTGGGGGGGGGGGGGGGGGGAGTGTCAGTGTTTGTGCTCTCTACATTAAACACACTTTTACTGTTGTAAAATGTTTCTTGGTGGGAGTGGGTTGTGTCATTTAGTGACAAGTGCTCACAGTTTTTCTAGTTTTAACTTTTTTTAGGCCATAACTTTCATTTGTTTACTTTAAACATAAAGCTTGTGACTCCCCAGTGGAACAAGCTCAAAGGCCATGTCTATTTTTCAGTTTTTAAAGTGAGGATTACCATAATTGTTATTATTGTAGTGCTTCTCAATTGTTATTACTTTCCAAAGTGTGATTTACTGGGGTTTCCCGGTTTGATTATAAACGGTAACTTAACAAGTGAATTATGCAATCAACAATTGGGTCATGTATCCATGCGCGCAAACGAAGACGCTTTGCCGTGAGTGTAATGGGGACATCATTTTTTTTTAACCCTTTACCTAACATGAAAAGCAGACGACACTTGCAAAAACAATTCTTGAACAACTATTATTTTCATTTTTTGTTTCAATAACATAGGTTATGACCCTTCATTGGAACAAGCTCGGCAAGCACGTTCCAATGAGGGGTCATAACCTATGTTTTAAAGACAAAAAATGAGAAAATAATGAAAATTGATAGTCGATTTTTAGCTCACCTACATCTGTAAGATGTGGTGAGCTATTGTGATAACCTCGGGCGTCGGCGTTGGCATCCGGCGTGTCCAATATTGTAAGATTTAATGTTAAGGTGAATTTCTGAAGCTTCAGTGGGCTCAGGCCTTTGATATTGCATATGTAGGTTGTAGGGGACTATTAGAACAGTATTTAACCCTGAAACTATGACTTTTTTCCAAATTTAAGCTAAAATTTTCTGCCAAAAGTTGTTGTAAGAATTTGCGTTTAGGTGTTGTAAGAATTTGTGTTAAAGTCAGCTTTTGTGCAGATTGTGCTGGTTTAACTTCTCATTACTGTTGATTTTCATATTTCAATAACAACTGTAGGTATTAACCCTACTGTATGCAGAAATTTTACGAAAATTTTCTTTTTTTTCACTCAAAATTTTCATGTTTTTCTCGGACTTAGTAAATTTTAAGTTGTAAAACTTTGTAAACTTTGTGTTTAGGTGAGTTATGTTTCTATGTGTCTTTCCAAGCGATTAATATTCTACACTTGGGTTACTGAACTCCATTGCAGTAATATTTAACCCTCATTACATGCATATTTGAGGAATTTGAGGCTGATTTTCTGCCAAAACTTGTTGTAAGAATTAGCGTTTAGGTGTTGTAAGAATTTGCGTTAAAGTCAGCTTTTGTGCAGATTGTGGTGCTTTAACTTCTCATTACTCTTGATTTTCATATTTCAATAACAACTGTACGTATTAACCCGACTGTATGCAGAAATTTAACGGAAATTTTCTTTTTTTTCAGTCAAAATTTCCATGTTTTTCTCGGACTTAGTAAATTTTAAGTTCTAAAAGTTTGTGTTAAGGTGAGGTTTTAAGGTGAGTTCTCAAAGATCAGTGGGCTCAGGCCTTTGATATTGCATATGTAGGTTGTAGGGGACTATCAGAACAGTATTTAACCCTGATACTATGACCTTTTTCCAAATTTCACCTAAAATTTTCTGCCAAAAGTTGTTGTAAGAATTTGCATTTAGGTGTTATAAGAGTTTGCGTTAAAGTCAGCTTTTGTGCAGATTGTGCTGCTTTAACTTCTCATTACTGTTGATTTTCATATTTCAATAACAACTGTAGGTATCAACCCTACTGTATGCAGAAATTTAACGGAAATTTTCTTTTTTTTCAGTCAAAATTTTCATGTTTTTCTCGGACTTAGTAAATTTTAAGTTGTAAAACTTTGTAAACTTTGTGTTTAGGTGAATTGTGTTTCTATGTGTCTTTCCAGGTGATTAATATTCTGCACTTGGGTTACTGAACTCCATTGCAGTAATATTTAACCCTCATTACATGCATATTTGAGGAATTTGAGGCTGATTTTCTGCCAAAACTTGTAAGAATTAGCATTTAGGTGTTGTAAGAATTTGCGTTAAAGTCAGCTTTTGTGCAGATTGTGGTGCCTTCACCTCTCATTACTGTTTATTTTCTCATTTCAATAACAACTGTAGGTATTAACCCTACACTATGCAGAAATTTAACTGATTTCTTATCTTTTTTTCAGTCACAATGTTCACGTTTTTGTCTGACTTACTCAATTTTAAGTTCTAAAAGTTTGTGTTAAGGTGAGGTGTTAAGGTGAGTTCTGTTTCTATGTGTCTTTCCAGGCAATTGATATTGTACGCATGGGTTACTGAACTACATTGCGGTAACGTTGCGCCCTTATTACATGCATATTTGAGGAATTTGACGGGGATTTTTGGGACTTATATTCACTTTCTTTAAAAAAAAATTTTTTTAACTTTTTTTTTTTTATTATTTAATACTTTTTCATACTTGTTACTAGTAACATTAAGGCTTATTTTAGTTGTTGATGTGATGTATTTTTGTTGGGACTTATAGTCACTTTCTTGAACGAATGTTTTTCCGCAACTCCTCTTTAACCAATGAATGTACTTCAATTGAAATTTCAGTGATTTATGAAAGCCTTTCCTAATTCTTATTTATGATTTAATATCTGGCCTCACGATTCATATTCTTAATCATAAACATTTCTAAAAGATGTATCCAATGATTCTATGTTGAATTGATATATAATAAATGCAGAAATATAGACTTTCCAAAGCCATCACATAAACCACATTAATCATTTGATGCCTAGTTAATGATTTATATTAACTAAATATTAGGCATGTTACATTGGAACGACATTATCAAGCGCGAATGTAGGTGAGCGTTGGGATGTAACATCCCTCTTGTTTAGAATAGCACTGGCCTTTTCGGCCGTTACGTTAGGTAAAGTGTTAAATAATATAATTATCGTTAATACTGAAAAGTAATAAACAGAGTAATCGCTTGACTGGACTGGTTACGTGAAATAATTCATTGGAGGTGAGGGACTATATTGTGAAACACTCGTGCACATTCGTGCACTCATGTTTGTACACTGCCCCTCGCCTCTCATGAATTATTTCACGTAACCAGTCCAGTCAATCGATTACTCTCTATGTAATACTTTGTTGTATCTTTTTTATTTCCACACAATAACATTTATGGGAACTGTTCCAGTAGTGAGCGAAGGGGAGCAACCCAGCAGCAAGCTTGTTTGCTCCGTAAGATAGATAACTTGACACTAAATTTGCGAATTCGACACACTGCCATTTATTGCTATACATAAACATGGATTTTATGGATACATGTACGAGATTGTTTTACATAATGAGCAATGTGCCATGATAAAAGTTACAGAAATATGTACAAAACAAAGCATGTTTCAGTAGCCTAGAGCAAAGGTTGGCGATGATCCGCCTAACAGAAGTGAATGCTGTAAACATGGAGGTTGATGGGGCTGGATGGAGAGGAAATTGACTGTGTTTAACCTTGACTCGACTGTTACGAGTTGTACTTAGGTGACCGAGCTGGAAAAAGGATGCAATTTGCTTGCACCAATCCTTATATACTGGAAGTACTTTGGGTAACCTTTCCCCTAGTGTTGCTAATTATAGCACAAAGACAAAGAAATTGCAGACTGGCCCTAATTATTTGGCAGTAATATGATAGGACCCTGATGATAGCAGTGCGTATCCTTGCGCTGCAAACATGTGTTAAACTTGACCGGAAGTTTGCGACCAGTTTGCACAAGTTGCAAATGGCACAGGGCGTAATCATTCGAGAATACGTCTGCAAGGCAAATCTATTTTCTTGGCTGTTTGATATAACTTAGAATTAATAAATTTAAGGCTTGGATCGTTCCCATAAATGTGGCTAATAATTAACATTCTTAGCCCCTTATTTGTTTTCGGTTCCAAAAGATTTTTTAAGTTCAGGGTTGGACATATATTTCTTTTTCCATTGTTATGGGTGAACAGAGACACTTTATTATCACAAAAGAGCTCCCTGTGGGAACCCCTGGAAGTGAAGCAGTGCTTGTTTAATGTGGTAAACAAGTTCTGTTTTACTTGTAAAATAGGACCCAGTAACCAATGGAAGTCCTCTAAAATGGGTATAAACAATTGACTGTACTTTATATCCATGTTGCGGTCATGATTAGCCTTTGTGCAGAAATATGTGACCCTAAACACCATTAAATATATAAACAAACAGATAAATATCATAAAGAATTTTTCAAAAATTAGTGTAAGAGACTGGTTTTATCAGTGGAACAATTACAAGGAAATCCAATTTTCAATTACAGTATTGTGATTACAAAAGTGGTTAGTGAATTTCAACCATATCATGACTAGTTTGCGATTTGGACGAAATTGTCTCTCCAATTACCTCCCCACAACAATGTAGAGTATCACTTGACAGTTCAGAAAAGAAATATTTTTCTTGATTCAGTCTTGATTTCACAATATTGAATTCATGAAATCTTGAACCACTGGTGAAGGTTTGCTGTGACCAGATTGTGAACGAGACCACTTTTGAATTCAGAGTACTGTGACATATGTCGATTACAATATTGTCATTCATCCTAATATGAAATATAGATCTGAATTTTCTTTTTTAGTTGTGAAATTACCCTAGAATTAGTAGGTTCGTGCTGTACATTAATAGCAGAGAAGATTTTAAATGGAGAAGATGTTGAGTTAGATCCAGTTGTATATTTATTGTTATATGGTGAGTAATTTTGAATAATGTTCCTAATTTGCTATTAAAGAAAAATTCTTGTTTCTCAGGCACCTCCCTCCTCATAGAAAATCTGCCTCATCAACTTTTTTCATCTGGAAATCACTTCTATGACGCTATTTTGCACTTATAGGACAAATATTTAAGCAATTTTACCTTGTTTGACAGAACTCACAGAGCTCTTTTGATGGAACTCACAGAGCTCTGTCAAACAAGATATAGTTGATTAAATTTTCACCTACATTACATTATGGGAAATTCTCACTGCTGAAAACATTGGTTTGCCACATAATAGTGTGAGTAGTTAAATTTCTGATTCCAACTATTTACAGAACTGTTTTGTGAATAAACCAAAAAACAAAAAAAAAACCCTCCCTCCCTCATCATAAAATTGAGGAAAAATTGCCTGAGATATGCCTTAGTTTGAACTAATTCAAAAAAGGAATGATTAGATTGATAGTCTCATCACAGGGAAAATTATCCTCAATCCACACACTGATTGTGACAACACCAACTGCCAAATCTGCAATGGACTCCTAACAAGCATCTGGTTCAAAAGCAACATTACCTCGCAACGATACCGAGGCTCGTGCAAAACAAATTGCCTAATGTGTGAAAAACTATGTCTGTGAAACAAAACGAAACTTCAAAACCTTTATTAAAGAACATATGGCTGATATACAACACAATCGTGACACCCCTGTAGACGCAACTTCCATAATCACACAAATCCAATTATGGACATATGCTACCACATTATACTAATACTGAGTTCTAACCTGGACGGACCTAAAGTGACAAAACAGCGCCGTCGCATTGAAATCAGATGGATTTATGAACTGAGGACACTACAACCATTTGGTTTGAACAGAAAGGACTTTTAACCCTTCACCCAATGTAACGGCTAAAACCGGCCAGCGTTTTTCTAAAAAATCGTCAGTTAATTTTCATTATTTTTTCAATTATTTGTCTCAAAAACATAGGTTAACCCCCTGCATACTTATGTCAAAATACCAGAATTTCAAGTAGCCATTATTCCCATAATGCAGCTAGAAATTTAATCAATTCAGTCTTGTTTGACAGAGCTCAATGAGCTCTGTCAAACAAGACTGAATTGATTAAATTTCTAGTTGCATCATGGGAAAAATTAGCAGCCTGAAATTTTGAGATTTTTACATCAGTGTGCAGGGGAGGGGGTTAAGACCCCTCATTTTTTGAGACAAAAATTAAAAAAACTAGTTGTTCAAGAATTTTTTTTGCAAGTCTCATCTGCTTTTCATGTTAGGTAAAGGGTTAAGTAGTTTTAAATTTAAATTTAGTTTGACATTTTGTTAATTTAGGCAGATTTGTTCTGCACTTTCTAAATGTCATGCTTGATGTTGTTTACTTCAGTGAATCTCCAGCAAATGGGAACAACTTATTAGCGTATCTTTGCTTTTGCTAATAAAGTGGTGTGATGAGATACACTGTAAGCAACTACACTCTCTGAGCCTTTTCAAATGACATATCGCCTGACAGCAAGGATAGAATTTTCAAATATGTTCACTTATCCCATGCTTTATTATATCAGGGATTCTTCTGTCCTTTTGGGGAAAGGGTCCGAGGCCCATGCCATAGGGAAACCTTAAATCATGAGGCCTCTGATTGCAGGGCTTGCCTTGAGTCAGGGCTGATCAGCCCAGGCCCCGAGATCAGCCCCGAGGAGCACTTGCTGGGGGCTTTTTTTCAAGCCCCGACATTTTCCACAAAAAAACACTAACAATAATGGACAAAATGGAAAATCAGCCCCGAAAAGGCCCCGACCTCAATATGGGGGGCACTTTTTTTTTAGGCCCCGACCATTTTACTCAAGGCGAGCCCTGGATTGGGAATTTGTTTTGGAGGGAAAGAACATACAAAGACTTAGAAATGTTTATTCAAATTGAGCATAGAACATAAAGGCCGAGACCTAAGCAACTGCATGTATACTTCAAGTAAGTTTTATAACAAACATTTACTTGGTATCATGTTCACGCAGTCTCTGTGGTCTCTATCAAACTCTTGTTACTATTAAAGAAGAGCTTGTCATTTGTCTTTTTCTTAACCCTTTACCCATTGCAGACGATATCAAAATTTATTATTTTAAATATAATTTTTTTAAATTTTTCAAAAAATTTCAACAAACCATATCATGTGACCCCTCATTAGAATGAGCTCGACAAGCTCGTTGCAACGAGGGGTCACATGATATGGTTTTGTTGAATTTTTTTTGAAAAATAATATTTTTTCAACTGCTGAATTTGCATATTATGCAGGCGGATGCGGGCAATTCGTTGGGTAAAGGGTTAAGAAACTTTGTTAGGCGAGCAATTTAAATTTAATTAAACCAGTGGGTTTCTGCAGCCTCATAACTACCCATTTCAGGGCACCAGTGGTGCATTAAATGTTTGTTTGACAGGGTTCCCCGAGGGCCTTGAAAAGTCTTAAAAAGTATGGAATTTGAAAAAAAAAATTCAAGGCCTTGAAAAGTCTTGAATTTGAAGCCTGGGCCTTGAAAAGTCTTGAAAACGGGACATTTCTAAAATATGTCCGACTGGGAAAACAAACTTGCTATGACCAACGTTTTACGGCGATTAACAGAGTAATCCGCGTTGTCTGCGTGAATTTCAGAAATGGATGTTACGATTTTTTTGCTTTTTCCTCTTTCTATTCTTTTAGCCAATTGGAGCGTGTGTCTCAATTAAAAGCAATTTACACACATGCTTTGAAATGTTGATAGTCTGTTTTGTGGTGAATAAGTAAAAGCATATTTAAACCGTAAATTAATTACAGATATACATCAGAATTACGTTCGGCATAATTGTTTCTTGGAAAATTATTAATTACTGAATTCGGAAATGGGGAAGTGTAAATTTCAAGAACAGTGGCTTCGTAATTCCGAATTTTCTCCGTGGTTGTCTCCAATTGCTGGTGATGCGAATTCAGCAAGATGTCTGTTGTGTTTTAAAAATTTTAGCATAGGGAACATGGGAGAGGCTGCTCTTCACTCGCACACACTTTCATCAAAACACATCAAATGTGCCAACAAGAAGGCAAAATACTTCGCAAATTCTGAATTTGGAAAAAGAAGTGAAGTCATTTGAGTAGCCATATGTTGGTGAGTGTTTGAGTGTTTTGTGTATTTGAGAATTTGATTTGTAATACACTCGGGGTGATTTTACCTGGTAGAGCTGCATGCCTTAGATTATTGCATGCTCTACAAGTATGTAACATACTTTGCACTAATAGTGCAAAGTATGATACATACTTGTAGTGCGAATAATCTTGAAAAGTCTGGAATTTTGTTTTTTCCAGCATTGAAAAGTCTTGAATTTGCATTGAAAAGGGTATGGAAAGTCTTCAATTTGCCCCCCTGAAAAGAGCAGGAACCCTGTTTGAGTGGGAACTGAGATTGGAAAATTTGGGGTTAAAAATTGGGAAAAAACAGGCCCAAATATCATTGGGAAAGAGTCACATAAATAGCCCTTGTAGATACCCAAACAAATCTCTGTGTAGGAAGGGGCACTCCACCCTTTTGAGCTGTGAAGTATCCCAAACATTTCCATAACAGTGGTCCTGATACTGTAAGTAATGTGATAATATGTGTTAACACTAGTTAAGTTGTTGTTGACAGATATATACAGGAATGCCCTAAACTAACTATCGACGACTTATACGCTAGAAATATCATTTCCATTGATAAAATACTGTAATTTAAACAAACTACAGGTGAAATTTTATGTAAAGTACCATACCCTCCTACTCTCTCAAATCAGTTGAATTATACACCAACCAAAATCAACTGGGCTGAGTGAATATAGTTCCAGATGAACAAAAAAAAACTTTTCAGTTTTCTGTTTTTTTTTACATTTAGTTAACCACCAGAGGAATGATAAAATCATTCCTCTCAAATTTTATGGCCTGATTATTGTCTGTGTGGACTTAATTCATTCCAAACGGCATTTCCTGAACCAAAAAACAAGCTTAGTTTCAACTGTACATGTATGTTTGCAGTACAACTGCCATGGACTGGACGTAACCCACCTGTGGACAGTGATGTGAACGTATGTGTTTACCAGGTAATAAAAATACTCATTAGCACATTTTTAATTAACAAAGCACAGAGTTGTACCCAGTGCTTTATTAATTAAATTTTTGATGATTATTCCTATAACAAACAGCAGGTATAGTGGAATTGACTTTTGTTGAAAACTTTGATTAAAAAATTCCACAGTTTTTGAAAATACAAAGTTGTCGAATTGAACGAAAGGAACATGTGCATTTATACAAGTCTCCGATTGAAAATGTCACTGTTTGGGATATATTTCTAACTATGAGTATACATGCATTCAACAAAGTCCTCATTTAAGAGATTTTGTCAGTTAGTTCAACATTTGTATGGTATTATACGGCTCCTGCTTTGCATTTTAATATCAAACAAAATTTTTTTAAAAAATGCCTCACTATATAACATTAGTTCAGAGATCTGAATGTAGTGGCTACCCACTATGTGGGGTAGCCATTACGTTCAGATTGCTGAACTATATATAACATTTTGCACTTTGGTCTGGATTGCCATAGCTATGTTCCGTATAATTCATAGTCCTGATGGTAATAAAAAATAAAAATAAAATTCTACCTCCCTCACTTATTTGAAAAATAAATTATTTGGGGGGGGGGGGGGGGGGAGGGGGGGCCTAAACTAAGTATGTTTTTAAAAATCCTTAACTTTTTCACTGCCATACAGTAACATAGCAAAACATGCCACTGCCATGCAACCAGTGGAATAGCACTATATTACACAGTAATGATACATGTAGTTTGGATATATGGGAATAACGTTTTTGTTTAGAGGAATATCTTGCTGAAACTTGGTAGGTATAGGTTTGGATGCTGAATTGCATATAACACTCGGTCATGTAAGGTCACGTGACCATGGAATCAAGATGGTCATCACCCCAAAGTAAGGAAATATCACCATATTCTTGTGTTTTGTGTGATGGAGTCAAACTATTTGTAGCCAAATAATGGATTTTTATACAAAATATATTACTATTGTGGTTAAAGTAGAAATTGATTAGCAGATTTATAAAAGAAAAACATTATAGATGGTCCTTACATTGATTTTGGAGGGGCATACTGAAATACTTATATATTTGTCAATCAAACTTTATTGGGTCATTTGATGACTCTTCTACCTCGAACCCTGCAGAATTTCTGAAAGACGTGCCAAAAGAAACCAACATACATTTTGATCCAAGCTGTATTCCCATCTGTGGGTGGTTGTGGCTCGAAATTTTACTTGGCCTTTGGCATTGAACATAAATAGAACACCACGATATCATAAAATACAAAAATTAATAAAGTTACTTCCCCTAGAATATTCATACAGCTATCTGGTTTCAAATTTCGATTTCAGTTGTGATCGGCAGCGATCGGTTAACTCGACTTTAGTCACATTTGGTAGCAAAAGAGTTAAATCTCTTTGTGAAGAATCAATGATTCTTTGTCAGGTGAGCGTTTCCGGCCCCCTGGGGGCTCTTGTTTTTTTTTAATTGCTTTTCGTGATTCTTTTGACTCTGTTGAATTTTGAATGAGTAAATGGAAGCTGATTATGTTCTGTACTGGTTCAATACTGGAAGCCCATATTCGGTATCTTGACTAGTAGGTGGTAAGATGCTATAATAAAGTTCATGTTTTCTTTACTCCCCATGGGAACTCCAGGAAATGAAGCAGTGCTTGTTTACTGTGGTAAACAAGCTCTGCTTTACTGGTAAAATAGGACCCTGTCACTAATGCCTGGGATGCAAGTCCACTAAAATGGGCAAAATGGTGTATAAACTATTGGCTGAACTTGACTTGATATCCATGATGTGATCACCATTATGCAGAAATATATAAAGAGTAATCACTTGACTGGACTGGTTACATGAAATAATTCATGAGAGGTGAGGGACGTTGTTCAAACACGAGTGTGCGAATGCGCACGAGTGTTTTACAATATAGTGAATTATTTCACGTAACCAGTCCACTCAAGCGCTTACTCTATTTATTACTTTTCATTATTAACAATAATTATATTATTGAACCCTTTACTTAACGTAACGGCCAAAAATGGCCAGCGCTATTCTAAAAAATCGCTAATTAATTTTCATTATTTTTTCGTTTTTTGTCTCTAAAACATAGGTTATGACCCCTCCTTGGAACAAGCTTGTCGAGCTCGTTCCAATGAGAGGTCATAACCTATATTTTTGAGACAAAAAATGATTATAGTTGTTCTTCAAGAATTTGTTTTGCAAGTGTCGTCTGCTTTTCATGTTGGGTAAAGGGTTAAAAAAACAATGAAGTCCCCATTACACCCATGGCAAAGCGTCTTCGTTTGCGCGCACAGATACATGACTCAATTCTTGATTGCATAACTCACTTGTGAAGTTATCTTTATAATCAAACCTGGAAATCCCAGTAAATCACATTTTGGAAAGTAATAAGTGACTTTAAACACCATTAAATAAATAAAGGAATTATATTCTTTGTGGCATCTTCAAATATGTATTCAGCTAGAAGCAAGTGATTTTTGTGTAATATGTATCTGTTATGTTATATTTTATTGGAGAGTGCTTGAAGGTACTGTTCAATAAATGGTAACAGAACATTTATTGGTGAACAAATTTAGATACAATACAGCCGCCGTGGACTGGTCACTTTCCATGGGTGGGCAGTATGTCCTCATACGCAATAATATTAGACTCCAAAAACTAATTATAGAAATAATTATCAAAAATTTAATTTATGAAGTTAACACAACATTAAATGAGAAATCATCCATCCCATGAATAAAATCACTTATTTCTAAAGAGGATAGCCCAGCATCTTTGGATATATGTCCTTGATCATAATTATGTTAACCCTTCATTTGTCAGTTATGAGATCTAGGATTTAAAAAATGATCACATTTGGCAGCCATTTTGTATTCATTGTGGTTAAAATCGAAATCTCTGCATTTATGATAATGATACATTACAGTTAAAACTAGAAGTCCTGTCATGAAATGCGCACAAATGGCACGTCGATCTGCTCGTTAATCTGCGTGTTATGACCATAGTAAGACTATCAAATTCTGTACATATGGCCTGTGCACAAGCAATGTTTCAGCCAATGGACCTCCGGGTTACCCGGAGGTCCATTGGCAGAAACATTGCCTGTGTTTGCTATGAGTAATTAGGAGAACCTGCCGTGATTTGGATGCCATTTGATATGGCAGTTGCGCGCAATTCCTATGCGCAATTAAGCCTAGATAAGTGCAGAGTTCATGACAGGACTTCTAGTTTTAACTGTATATTCGGGGGGCGTGGTAGCTCAGTAGGTAGAGGTGCAGGATGCAAGCCGAGAGGTCCTCGGTTCGAATCCCACCTTGAATATGAACCAATTTGAATATGAACCAATTTGGTTCATATTCACTGAGCTCGGATGATTTGGGTTAATTTTTAACCAAACTGAATTTTGATTATTCAATTTTTCAAGATATATGACATTTGTGTTTGTCTTTGAACTTTTGTATGAATCGTATAATGCAGTGAATCTTATTTGTATATCTGCTTTTGCTAATAAGTGCTGTTATGAGATACATTGTAAATAACTGCTCTAGGAGCCTTTTCAATTGCTATATCGCATGACAGCAAGGATAGATATGTTCACTTATCCCATGCATTAGTATAATCGTGAAATAAGTTTACATAAACTTATCATTGGTGTTATAGAATAAACTACTAATAACAAGCTATTAAACCTTTACACATGCATAGGATATCAAAATTTATTATTGTACTTCACTCTCAAAGAGTTCCTTCTGTCCATCCATCATCCATCTGTCCATCCATCATCCATCTGTCCATCCATCTGTCCATCCAACCAAACAAATCAGGTTTATGTGCCTAGTTGTTGGACATACTATTTATTTATTTATTGGTGTTTAAGGCCACATAGTTGTTGGACATTGCACTGTTATGTGTCTAGTCTGATTTATTTGACTAGCCACCTAAAGTTGTACAGTGGAGCCCACTTAATTGGATATCTCTTATTTGTATATCCCTGTTATTTGAATATAATTTTCAAACACAAAACCATTTACCATATCTTCAGTACTAATTTGACCTGTTAATTGCATATGGGTTGTAGAGTAAACTCCTGTTAATTGTATATAAATATTTGTAATATGTCGAAAAAATTACTGTGACACGCACCAAATTCCCCTTATTTATCAACCTTTTTGGCCTCACTACATCCAATACAGGCATTTATTCTATTATATTTTGTTTGACAGAGCTCTATGAGCTCTGTCAAACAAGATATAATAGAATAAATGCTCAGTTTACCCCCAGAACACGGAAACTGACCAAATCCCTGTTAATTGTATACTCCTGTTAAATGAATAATTTTCACTGGCAAAATGGATATTCAATTAAGAGGATTCTACTGTATTAACAAATGGTGTTTATGTGTCTAAAAAAGTGAGTTATTTTGCTAAAATGTGTTTATTTAATTATTTATTTTTTATTTATTTATTTATTAGGGCTTAACAACACTTTAACAGCCATGGTCATATCATGCCGATGGCAGTTTTATGGCTGGAGGAAACAGGAGTACCTGGAGAGAACCACCGAACAACGACCAGCAGCTGCCAGCTCCCCAACATCATAACTCCGCATTGCAGCACCAGCAGTGTTAGATTGGTTGATGACATGCACACCATTGATGTGCATATGCCTTAGTACACAGCATCATCATGCCCCCATGTGGACAATCATGGTGTAGTGCCTTGCCCAAGGACACAATGCGGAAGTCCCACTGTGTATACCTGCATATTCAGTAAAATATGGAAGTTTATTCTCTGCTGATATCAAAATATCAGAATTTCAAGATACAAATTTTACTCATAATGCAACAAGGAATTTAATCAATTCATTCTTGTTTGACAGAGCTCAATACTGGTCAAATAGGATCCAGTGACCAATGTCAAGGGTAGAGGTCCTCTAAAGTGGGCAGCATCAATATGAACAAGTGGCTAAGCTTAACATCATACCTGTGTTGTGATCATGATATTGCTATAGTTGCTGAAAGTGACCATAACCATTTACCCAATGAATCGGCTGTTTCCGCACATGTAATTTATAAGTTGAGGAGTTGAAAAAAATATTTTTCAAACAATTTCAACAAAACCATATCATGAATTTGTCCCAATGAGGGGTCACATGATATGGTTTTGTTGTAATACTTTGGAAAATTAGAAGAAAAAAAATAATTAAAATAAATTTTGACATCATGGGCAATGGGTGCAGGGTTAAACCCTAAGAATTAAATAAATTGTCAGCTGCCAAATTTTCTATTATGCCACAATTTATGTATGCATCAAAAGGTTAAGTTTCTTTAAGACATGGATTTTGTCTTGTGGGGAATTTAATATATTGTCCACAAGTGGAGTAATGAAATTAATATAGTGGTACCAACTTTTCAGAAGTTATGGTTCAACCAAAATAATTTTTCTGGGATATCTGTCATTTTATTGGATGACATGTCTCCAGTGATTTATGGTCCAATAAGACTAAAATCCTCACCCTCTGATTGGACGAAAGCTCACGTATGTTTTTCTATGTTTGAGGCTCCAGTGGCATATTGTACTGTCTGAAATCACCAAGTGAAATATCGGAAACAATGATAACAATGGGAGTACAGTAGAACCTGTCTTGAGAGACCGCTCTTTGGGCCACACAAAAGTGGTCTCTCAAGACAGGTGGTCTCTCATAACAGGTTTCAGGTTTTCTCAAGTCAGTGAATAACCAACCACAAAATTCAAAAATAGAGAAGAATGGATTTTTGTAATTACTTTGTAGTTCTTCTTTTTTATGAAGTTTTTGTAACAAATTGAAATGGACTGTTATAAAAATTATAAAAATAAATTAGTGTTGAAAATCTTCATTGAAGATTTTCAACACTAATTTATTTTTAGCTCAACTTTGACGAAGTCAAATTTGAGCTATTGTCATGGCCCGTCGTCCGTCGTCCGTCTGTCCGTCCGTCCGTCTGTCCGTCTGTCCGTACGTCAACAATTGGCTATGACTCGGGCTAGAGGTCGTATTTATGAACCGATCTTTACGAAACTTCTTATGTACCTTTGTTATGACCCTGGGACGGGAACGAGTGTTTTTAGGTGTGGTCCGAAATTCAAGATGGCTGCCAGTGGCCATTTTGTACCGATGATGCAAAAATCAGTTTTTTGTACAGAACTTCTGTATGAAAGTTCTGATTTGAATAAAGTTTTGTATAAATGTTTAGTACCATGGGATACATCACATATAATACGGGTTTTTTTCTCGTGCGTAAATTATGCAAATTAGACTGACTTTGATTTATTTAGTGTTACTTTCAGAGCTGTAAGTGCCAAGCTGCTATGGCTCGGGCTAGAGGCCGTATTTATGAACCGATCTCTACGAAACTTCTTGGGTACCTTTGTTATGACCGTGGGACAAGAACGAGTGTTTTTGGGTGCGGTTCGAAATTCAAGATGGCTGCCAGCTGCCATTTTGTACCGACGATGCAGAAATCTGTTTTTTGTACAGAACTTCCATATGAAAGCTCTGATTTGAATAATTTTTTGTATGAATGTTTAGTACCATGGGATACATCACATATAATACGGGTTTTTTTCTCGTACGTAAATTGTGCAAATTAGACTAATTTTGATGTTTTTTGGGGTTACCTTCAGCACTGTAAGTGCAAATGCCAATACGGCTCGGGCTAGAGGCCGTATTTATGAACCAATCTTTACGAAACTTCTTGGGTACCTTTGGTATCACCGTGGGACGAGAACGAGTGTTTTGGGGTCCGGTCCGAAATTCAAGATGGCCGATGGCAGCCATTTTGTACAAAATTAGGTGCAATCAGATTTTTGCTCAGAACTTCCATATGAAAGCCCTGATTTGAATAATTTTTTTGTGTGAATGTTTAGTACCATGGGATGCATCACATATAATACGGGTTTTTTTCTCGTGCAGAAATTATGCAAATTAGATGAACTTTGATTTTTTCAGTGCGACTTACACACAGTAAGTACACATGTCAATACGGCTCAGACTAGAGTCTGTATTTATGAACTGATCTTCACGAAATGTCTTGGGTACCTTTGTTATCACCTTGGGACGAGAACGAGTGTTTCTGGGTGCGGTCTAAAATTCAAGATGGCTGCTAGTGGCCATTTTGTACCGAAATTAGGTCTAATCAGTTTTTTGTACACAACTTCTATACAGCTCAGACTAGAGGCCATATTTATGAACCAGTCTTTATGAAACTTCTTGGGTACCTTTGTTATCACTGTGGGATGAGAGCGAGTGTTTTTGGGTGTGGTCCGAAATTCAAGATGGCCACCAGCAGCCATTTTGTACCAAAATTAGTGCAATCAGTCTTTTGTATAGAACTTCTGTATGAAAGTTCTGATTTTAATAAATTTTTGTTTGAATGTTTAGTAACATGGAATACATCACATATTGTAAGGGGTTTTTTTTCGTGCAGAAATTATGCAAATTAGATGAACTTTGATTTATTCAGTGCTACTTACACAATGTAAGCACACATGTCAATACGGCTCAGGGTAGAGGCTGTATTTATGAACCGATCTTCACAAAACTTCTTGGGTACCTTTGTTATCTCCTTGGGATGAGAATGAGTGTTTCTGGGTACGGTCCAAAATTCAAGATGGCTGCCAGTGGCCATTTTGTACCGAAATTAGGTCCAATCAGTTTTTTGTCACAAGTTCTATACAGCTCGTATTTATGAACTGATCTTCACAAAACTTCTTGAGTACTTTTGTTTTCACCTTGGGACAGGAACGAGTGTGTTTTGGGGTGCCTTTGTTATCATTGTGCTATGAGAACAAATATTTTGGGGTTCAGTCAGACCCACTCTGGGACTCAAAGATTTTTTCTAGTTCAGCATCTGACTGTCACCCACCTTTACAATACTTTACCTATACATTTGTTACAGGCAACGGTCAGTATTTATGTACAGACCGTTACAATACTTTATATGTACCTTTGTTATCAGGTCATTACCTAGATGTTTGTCATTGCTGTGTCACATACTATACATGTACATGTCTTTGTCTTGACAAGTTGAGCTACAGTGTCATTGACACTTTCATTATAATTTTTATAACAGTCCATTTAAAAAAAAAAAATAAATTAGTGTTGAAAATCTTCATTGAAGATTTTCAACACTAATTTATTTTTATAATTTTTATAACAGTCCATTTCAATTTGTTACAAAAAGATTTTCAACACAAATTTATTTTGATTCCTGTCTGTCACATTTCAGGTATGTATGAAATTGTTTATTCAGCAATAATCCTAATCTTTTCACAGGGGTCTTATAAAAACATCTCAATCTTTAATGAGTTAGCAATTGAAACCCAATTAAGAGGTTTTAATACTTTTAATTGTGTTGGTATAACCACAGTGGATTTTCCAATTCCAGAACAGATAAAAAGTTTTTGTCATGGTTTCAGTCTTCAAAGGGGCGGTCTCTCAAGACATAAAAATACAAGTTGGTACCAGGTCACAGTGGTCTCTCAAGACAGGTGGTCTCCCATAGCAGGTCCATTATAGAGTAAAACCAATCGGTGCCTGGTAGATGTGGTCTCTCAAGACAGGTGGTCTCTCAAGACAGTGGTCTCTCAAGACAGGTTTTACTGTAGTTTCAAAGTTCAATCTGCCTATAAAATCGTATTTTTCGAGGCCAGTGATCATTCTATGAATGTATACCTGCAACCTTCTTATAAAAAGGTTGAAGCTACTTCATCTTAGTTCAAATCATGAACTTGTTCATAATTTGAACTGAGAGGTTGTAACCGCGACCTTTATCTAAGTTATTGATTTTTTTTTGTTGTCCCCTGACATCGTGGTGTACACAAGAGGTTTATTTACTAAATTTGTTATCGTTAAAGTAGCCTTGTTCATTCAAGTTGCCTTGTTCATTTTGTGATGTGGGTTTGGGGCTATACATTTAAAACTAGAAGTCCTGTCATGAAATGCGCACAAATAGCATGTCGATCTGTGCGTTAATCTACGCATTATGGTCATAGTAAGGCTATCAAATTCTCTACACATGGCCTGTGCACAAGCAGTGTTTCAGCCAATGGAACTCCGGGTAACCCGGAGGTCCATTGGCAGAAACATTGCCTGTGTTTGCTATGAGTAACCCGGAGAGCCTGCCATGCTTCGGATGCCATTTGATATGGCAATTGCGTGCAATTCCTACACGCAATTAAGCCTAGATAAGCACACAGTTAGTGACAGGACTTCTAGTTTTAACTGTAGGTAGGGTCATATTGGAACATATACGCTTTTGTGATGAGTTGATGGTAAAGCTTCGCATCTAGGTGGAACACAAGTTTCGAGCCGCAAACCTCGGACCATGTTAACCGGCAATTCATCACAGTAACTTATAATGTTGGTTTTTTTGTGATTTTTCAGGTACTATTTTGATTGACACAATGAACTTGTCTCCAGAAGCTGGCAGAACAACACCAAGAGACGAATACTTTATCCAACGATTACAAAGTTACTTAAATGATATTAATGGTGATGAATTATTTAATCAGATTCAAGAGGCGAAGTATGATATTAGAGGTAAGACATATTTTAAATCTATAACTCTTTACGTGAAGCAGGTTTTAGACAAGTTTACCAAATATACTGAGCGAGAATTTTGTTTCCCTTTTTTTCTCTGTCCAATAGCAGAGTTGCAAGCTATGGTTTGGAAGAAATCTGATCTCATAGTCCCAATTAATTCCATGAAAATCTCTCTTTAACTCTTCCAACATGAGGGGCTGCTTTTCCAATCCAGGAACATGATACGTCATAATTTCATTAAGTAGGATGGCTACTAAGTGAACGTGTGTGGTAGAACAATTAATATTTTCAATGTGCAGCCTGAAGGCTGCACATTGAAAATATTAATTGCTCTACCCCCAAATAATGGATATGAACTCTTCCAATTTCTGTCATTTAACTGGCATGGAAGATACCACCAGTGTTCAAAGGGTTAACTGGTAGAGTGCTAGAAGGCGATATTTAAGCTTTATTCTGAAGTACAGGTACCACAGCTGAAAGGCTTCATATTTTGTGAAAGGGCTTTATATTATCTTATCTCTGAAGTAAGTTAGCTTGTATGGTTTTGCTGTGTTACATTTGATGCGTGCAGGGGTGGCGGAAGTGTGATAAAAGTGGAGGGGCACAAATTTACAATGCTACCATGTTTCGACCCAGTGTGAGAAAGGTTACCATCGTATATCGGTAAATCTACCATGACTCCCAATAGTCTCTCGTTTAGATGAGTATGCCGCTATGTGGTCACTGTCTTGTCCTTTTCCTCTACTTCACCCATCTTCCAACCCGAAGGTCAGTCTTTGGGTTGGAAGATAGTTGAAGTTGAAGAAACAGACTGAAGTGACCAAAAGTGGAATTCTTTGGCTATATATTGTTTGGACTTGCAAATAATGTTAAAGGAATGCCTGTATATTGACACGTTTGTATGCACCATTTTATCTCATTGTGTAACTGTGAAACATATCTGTGGAAAAAGTGGAGGGGCATGTGCCCCCTGTACCCCCCTGTCTCTGCCGCCCCTGGGTGAGAGAGTGCTTCTAGTCACTCTACTATAAATCTAGAAATTGTAACGAGCTGAAACCTTGTGAACAAATTTTGGCAACCAAAAATAATTTACAACTCTACCAGTTAACCCTCTACCAAAGGAATCATCTACATCCACCAGCATAATATACAACTTGAGTAGTTGACAATTTTTATCAAAACCATATCATGTGACCCTCCCCCCCCCCCCCCCCCCCCCCCACATCAACTGCGTTCCAGTGAGGGATCACATGATATGTGTTTTTTTTAATGTGTAGAAAAATTGAAACAATAGTATTTGAAATAATAAATTTTGAGATTGTGTGTGTTAGATAGAGGGTTAACCCTTTACCAAATGTAGCAGCCATATCCAGCCAACACTATTCATAAAAATCACCATTCAAATATTAGTATTTTTTTCAATTCTTGCCTCAAAAATATAACTTATTATGGCCCTGACCTTCAAAGGAGGATTCATGGGAATCTAGTGGAGACCTCTGTTCATCTGCCCATCTGTTCACCTGTCTGGCCATACAAATGTTTTGGATTGTAATTTCAAAGCAATTGGTCAGATTTGTATCTCCTTTTGTATGCCGATTTACCTGAATGGGCAACAGATATGCCAGAGTTATGGCCTTTTTCACTCTTTCGACATAGAAAATTTATTATCAACCTCTGTATTGCATTCACTGCATGTTGGATTTCAAATCATAATTTTAGGGGTTACGTGTGGATGAATAGACAATGCTTCCTTTCGTTTTGTTTCCAGCTAGCCATTTCAGTATGGCCACCATGGCATTATGACACCATCGGGGCATATGCCCTGCTTCGCATTGCTCATTGGAATTGGCTCCAACCTCGTTCCAGTGAGGGGTCAGTAGCTATGTTTTTGAGGCAAAAAATGAAAATTTGTAATTATTAAAGTATGTTATGTAAAGGGTTAACCTGACCATAAGTAATTATCTGACACGTCATAAAAGATTAATACCATTTCATCTGCAAATCAGAATACCCACAAGTGTTGTCTCTTTTCTTGATTCTGGCAGTAATACGGTTCAGTTTGAAGGCATTTTCACCTGTGTTCTGTTGGAGCTAATGATGA
This sequence comes from Pictodentalium vernedei, assembly GCA_031216915.1. Classification (NCBI taxonomy): domain Eukaryota; kingdom Metazoa; phylum Mollusca; class Scaphopoda; order Dentaliida; family Dentaliidae; genus Pictodentalium; species Pictodentalium vernedei. The sequence continues at coordinate 78,018,437 of CM062292.1, read as the reverse complement.
GTATTGCTGCATTGTCCAATGCAAACCATGTTAATTGAATAGCCACTTTTACAGTGAACAATTTTCAATTAATGCCTAAAAAAGTTAAAAATCGGTTTCTCAGGCCCTCCCACATTGTCCTTTTGGCTGCCACATGCTCTCTTATTATAACCAATGTAAACTGAAACAAATAAAATCTAAATGGTTTTTGCCTAATATTTTACCCAAGTTCATAACATTGATAAATTTGTCCCTTGATCGAAATAGGGCTTTGCAATGACTCAGCATTTCAAAGCCTTCTTACACTCAAGGGACGAAATACACCACCACCCATGTTATTCTGTAGATTATGAGGCCTAAAACATAAAACAAATCAAGAATGTGAACTTTTGATGTAAAAGCACTAATTACAAAAATAAAAAAACACCTGCCCACACAGCTGGCCCTAATGCAATTTTACAATAAATGGCCTGAGAAACAAGATCAACTTTAGGGGGCCTAACCCATTACCAAACGTAATGGCCAAAACCAACCAGCCCTATTCACGAAAATCACCATTCAGTTTTCATTATCTTTTCATTTTTTGTCTCAAAAAATAGCTTATGACCCGACACTCGTACATGCTCACTGAACTTGTTCCAATGCGGGGGTAAAAGATGTGTTATTGATGCAAAAAATGAAAGAATTTTGTTATTGAAGAATATTATTTGCAAGTGTCATTTTCCTTTCATGTTAGGTAAAGGGTTAATCATGTACATTCTTAAACAAGACTTGATCTGATACTTTGGACTTGTGTTACACACACACTCGGTTGGCCGTACAAATAGAAATCTTTGTTAACAGGAATATGTCATTTGTCTGTATTCTGGGGATAAACTGAAGATTTATTCTTATATTTTATCTGACAAAGCCTCGAAAGCTTTGTCCAGACAAGATATATATATTAAAATAAATATCTATATTTGATGTTCTGAGGCCAGTTAGGATCTTTTAACATGAAATTTCTGTGGTTGTCAGAGTAGTCCTTCAATAAATTGATGTTTTATTCAATTAACCCTTTACCTAACATGAAAAGCAGACGACACTTGCAAAAAAAATTCTTGAATAACTAATTTTTTTCATTTTTTGTCTCAAAAACATAGGCTATGACCCCTCATTGGAACGAGCTTGATGAGCTCGTTCCAATGAGGGGTCATAACCTATGTTTTTGAGACAAAAAATGAAAAAATAATGAAAATTCATTGGCGATTTTTAAGAATAGCGCTGGCCGGTTTTGGCCATTACGTTGGGTAAAGGGTTAACAGGAGTTTATAACCTATATGCATATTATAATTTCTGACCCAGGAACATGGTACGTCATAATTTCATTAAGTAGGATGGCTGGTAAAGGAATGTGTGGGGGTAGACCAATCAATATTTTGAACGTGCAGGCTTTGGGCTGCACGTCAAAAATATTAATTGGTCTACCCCAATTAATGAATAAGGACTCTTCCAATTTCTTCCATTGAACTGACATTAAAGATACCACCAAGGTTCAAAGGGGTAAGAGTTAATAATAACAATACTTTAGCCAGCTGCTGGTTTGTCACGGTTCTCAGGTGAGAAGGACTTGATTACTCCTGTACTCCCAAAACTCTCCCTATCCCACACCTCTCCTCTGCTTGCAACACCGTGAAACAAACTGGTTGATGATATCCCATGCCCATAGTTAATGGCAGTTTTGGTGTTCAAACAGTGCTGGAAATTAAAAAAAATTTGCATGTGCAGTTTTAAGCTTCCGTGAAACAAGTGACGGGAGTAAATTGCACCCGTAAAATGTTAGTGTATGAGGGAATATTGCCACCAAATACCATAAACTTTATATATATAAAGAGCTGCTGAACTATGACAGTAACTTTCTCAAAACTACACCCATTTATATGCCCTAACAGTATATTAATGTTCTACAATATTTTTCAACAAGTGCATTTTTTAGCTCCCGTAAAATAGAAAACACGGGTGACAACGGGAGCAATTGCATTTGCATCCATCTCATTTCCAGGACTGTGTTCAAAGTGTAATTTCTAGGTTCAGGGTTCAAAGGGTTAAAACAGTGCAGAATTTTACAAACAGTTAGTCATTGGGTACAAGTCCAATAATTACTGGTCAGCCATTATCAACTTATTAGATACATGTATCTTCATTAGAAAATTTTTTTATCCTTGTCCCCACATCAGAAAGATGTTAACGTTTGAAATACAGTGGAACCCTGTTAATTGAATTGCCACTTTGCCAATGAAAATTATTCAGTTAACAGGAATATTCAGTTAACAAGGATTGTGTCACTTTCCTGTATTCTAGAGATAAACGTAGTATTTTTTCTATTATATCTTGTTTGACAGCGCTCCATGAGCTCTATCAAACAAGATATAATAGATTAAATTGCTGTATTGGATGTACTGAGGCCAAATAGGTCTATAAACAACGGAAAACTGGGGAGAGTCCGGTAATTTCTTATCAACCTACCTTACAATTGTTTACTACAGTGGAAGACCCTAACTCGGAAAATATACTCTCTATTTTGATCTTTCCCAAGAGATTTGGGAAAGAAAACTGGTGCAAAAGCACCAATAAAAAATTAGCCAAAACTGGGTCGAGTGCCATTGGCGCACCTCTTAGTACAATTCCACGACTTCCGGGAACCTGTGCGCAAGGCAGTCACCAATGAATCATTCCATTTCCACCAATGAATCATTCCATCACGTCCATTTCGCAATCAGTAACAGTGATAATTCAACTCGTTGATAATGGTTTCCTGTGACTGGAATTATGGATTTGAGGATCGTATAATAACAGGACTGTATATATATTCTCGTTATTATTTTCAACCACATTTTCATTGTATTTTATATATTTTCTGTGTTGCGCGCGACTTTCGCGTACCGTGCGGTTCGAACATAAAATGTTATTATTATTATTGGAGTTAGGTGTCAATGGAGGACTGTATGGACAGGATTTCTCCTCTCCTGTTGAGGGCAGAGTTTCTGTTTTTTGGGTCCCTGTTGGTTGTCTGGTTCCGTTGTGTTCCCGCCAGTACTTTTTCTGCCACCTCTCTCTTGTAGGTGGGGGTGTTCTTCTACTTTCTACATCTGTTGAGTTCACCTTTTTCTTCCTCTGCTCTCACCTCTGTTATGTCCAGTACAGTTCCTTTAGGGCAATACCTTTTGCCCTCGCTTATGGTGCATTCTCATGGCCATTCCTCCCGCACCCTCGAGGGGGGGGGGGGGGAGGGGGGTGGAACACTGTTGTTTCGGGGCCTCCCAACACGACCACATCTGGTGAGGGTTATACCCCCCCTCCCCCCCTCCCCCCCATGGGGGATATGCAGTTTTTAACCGTGGTGGATACTGCGGGAGTTGTTGAGTTGTCTGGTGAAGAGATGTCTGGTTCCGGGACTATGGTCCCTCTCCAGTCGACATCTGAGTCTGTCACTAGGGTTGTGACTCCTCCTTTGGAGGCCGAGCTCAGTTGCTCTCTCCCCTTTTCCACCAGTTTCAACAGCTCCTGTTGTATCTGCTGCTACTGCTGTTCCGTCTGCAACGTCATCGGTCACCATTTCAGCCAGCCTCGGCTTATCCCTGCAGGGGCCTGCAGCGATGTCTGGCAGTGTAGACATGGGTTATCGGCCTCAGCCTTCCGTGACTTCAACTCGGCGAAGTTGGAAGTAGCTGCCAACCGAACCCCCTGCTGTTTCCTCTCGGCTGTTGAGCACAGCAGTATTATCCCTGCAGGGTCTGCAGAGATGTCTGGTAGTGTAGATGTGGGGTATCGGCCTCAGCCTTCCCTGACTTCAACTCGGCGGAGTCGGAAGGGGCTGCCGGCCGAACCCTCTACTGTGGTCTCTCAGCCGTCGAGCACCGCAGTTTTCCCACTGGATTCGGATGTTCATGGTGCTTCCACCATGAGCTCTATGGCGTTTCCGTCCACACACTCTGGTCCAATGGCCTGTTTTGCAGGCCCAACGCCTTTTGTGCAGCCTGGACCTTCTGTCCCGCAGAGGTCCGCGGCAACTCTCCGGAGTTTCCGCTCTGTAGATACTTGGGGTATGTCATACCCCTATACACATCTGCCTTCAGATGTTTCGGCTGCAGCCCGTCGCCCCGCATCGGGTGTATTTGAGGATCACCACCCTTTGCTGGTATAAAGGGTCAGGAGTGAAGCCACTTTGCCAGTTCGTTCCCACGTCGAACTGGCCGACACGGTCAGTGAGCTTAGGGAGGCCTTCTCCTTGCTCACTCAGGTTCTGTCCATGAGCTTTTCCATTGCTTCCAGCGAGGCTACGAGTGGTTTCCGGGCACCCTCTGTGGTGCCGCCTCCAGGAATTGGAAACAGGCCGCTTTCTGATCCCCTGGTGTGCCTACACCATGGGAGGCGTCGGCTGGTTTGCCCATGATGGGCTATGTGTCTTCTGATGATGAGTCCGACATACCTGACGTCGAGAGCCAACAGTCTTCTGACTTGGGGGCAGCTCTTGACTTTGTGTTTTGGTTCCTTCCAGATCTCAAACTTTCAAACTGTCAAACCAGCCGACAGTGTCAGCCCGGCCGCAATCATCGGTCGCACACCTACAGCCTCTGAAGCATCCAGCTTCTGGGCAACTTCGTCAGTACAGATGGTTGAAGCGTTTACAGCTTTGGACTCTAAGCTGAGTTCCAAGGCTACAAAGACGTCGTTCTTCACCAGGGTTGACACATTTTTGCCTCCGGCGCGTTATCGTTCCTACGATCCCGCCAATCCATCAGTCTGCCAGACTTTGATGGTCTTGGATCAGGACTCCAACTCCCAAGTCAGCCGTTATTCATATGGAGACTCTGGAGTCTGTGTTGGGCTTATTGAGAGAGATGCTGGACATGCTTTCTCTCTCAGATCACGTCATCTATGGTTTGCTGCTTTTCTACCCCCAGATAAGTTTGATGACGTACAGGCTCTTTTGTGTGTGCTGTCCAAGGCGCTCATGCATCTTACTCACATGCATGCCTGTAACACGGCTAAATTGGAATTAGTTTGCAGGGACGTTGTGCTGGACACAAGCTGTTTCCTTCTGGAGGGGTAGTGTGCTGCTCTTCGATCTGCTTCTTTGGCGGGTCCGCAACTATTCCATGGTTCCGTGGCGATGGTCTGGGATGACGCCCTCTGTCATTCCATAGATCAGCTGCTGCTTCGTCAACTTGCTAAGCCTTCTGTTGGAGGCAGGGGCTGTCCAAAGCCTAACAAGCACCCTTCTGCTTTCTCTGCGAAGCCAAGGGCTGATCCTCCTGCCGCCACTTCTATTTACTCACGGAGTAAGGGTGGCATCGACAGTCGTCACCTCGATTCGTCCCAGGGTGAGGCATCCAACTCAGTCGAGAGTGCCTCTTCAAACACAAGTCCCTTTCAATGCTACACATTGGGAACTTTTGATCATGGAGATAGGTAATCTCCTGTCAAAGGGGGTGATCAAGAACATTAATTTAGTAGGATTTTATTCCCGCCTGTTCTTGGTGCCGAAGAAGGATGGCCGACTCTGGCCAGTTATCGATCTGAGTATCCTGAACCAGTCTATCATTGCTCCTAAGTTCAGCATGGAGGCTTTCAGGTCGATTCGCTGCTCCATTCACCAGGGAGTTTTCGCTTCCAGCGTCGACCTGCAAGACGCTTATTTTCATGTTCCGATTCATCGGATATCGCGAAAGTATCTCAGGTTTGCTTTTCTGGGGCGAGTTTACCAGTTCAAGGCCATGCCCTTAAGCCTCAACCTGGATCCTTGGGCCTTCACCCGCCTGATGCCGCATATGTTAGCCTTACATTGCACATAGTCCAGGATGACTACTTTGGCATATCTAGGCGATATCCTCCAGAGGCATTCCAATGCTGCCTTTCTGGAGTCGGAAGTCGACACACTGTTGAGCCTGCTCGCGTCGCTAGGGTTCAGAGTCAACGAGGAGAAGTCGAACCTGGTCTCTTCTCTGTTGTTTTGTCATCTAGGGTTGGGCTTCCGTGCGCAGCTGAATACAGTGGCGGTTTCCCGGGCAAGGGCTGTGATTCTCTCAGCTTTTGCTCCGACTCTGTCCCAGTCCAAGTCCGCAACAGCTCGGAGTCTTCCCCGGCTGCTTGGTTTCTGCGGTTCGGTGACGGATCTCATTCCTCTAGGTGCATGTCAGACCTCTCCAACACTTTCTGCTCAGTACAGGTCCATGACCTTTTCATATGTGGGACAGCGTCATATCGGAACTAATCCATACCTCTCCAAGATTGTTCGGCACTTTTCCTTGAAAAGGCCTAGGACTTTGCAGCTTACTCCAAGATGGAATCTTTCTTGGGAGCTGCTTTGCTTGGGGGGAGGGGGTTGGGGGGGGGGGGGGTGCCATTCAAAACTTTATCCCAAGTGGATATGCATTTTCTCACATACAAGACAGCTTTTCTGATGGCTTTTGCCTCAGCCAGATGGGTTAATGAGCTTCACGTCCTCTCGGTTGACCCTTCCTTTTTCAGGAGCTCTCCCAACAGTGTTACGTTTACCACTGATTGCTCCTTTCTGGCCAAGAATCAGATACCCGAAACTACTCTGCCTCCTATGTGTATCAGGGCTCTTTCTTCTGCTGAGGGTAACCGCCCTTTGTGCTGTCTGGTTCGTGCAATTCTTTTTTATCTCAATTGGTTGCAGTTCATGAGGAAAGGCAGGAAACAGTTTCTTCTGTCTCTTATTCCTGGTCAACAGAAGATCTCTTCTCGATCCATTTCTCGATGGATTTGTCTTGCTATTTGCGCGGCTTATACTCGTCTAGCGACTGACGATTGAATTACTAATCGTATTTCTACTCCACGAGGTGCATGCATTGTCTACCTCTTGGGCTTATACTAACTCTGTCATGTTGTCGGATGTTATGCAGGCAGCCTACTGGAGAAATGCTACTTTCTCCACCCATCTGCGTCAGTTGCAGGAGCAATCTGAGGACCTTTTTACTCTGGGCCCTCTTTCTTCTGCTCAGGCAGTTGTCTACCCTAGCCATTAGGCTTCTTACAAGGTCAGTTCCAGCTCTGTGCTGTTTACTGCCCTTTCTGTCTGTGCATCGCACAGAACCATACGCCTCATCTCTCATTGTCTTTTAACTAATGATTGTGATGCTATGGTTTGATAGGCCTAGGGACCTCTTCCTCTGTCCATGGTTCCAGTGCAATTGGGTTATGTGGGGGTTGGTTATGTGATTCCCTCTATCCTATTGTTTATTCAGCCTGTAGTAAACAATTGTAAGGTAGGTTGATAAGAAATTTACATTTTATAGTAAATTTCCTTTCTTATTATACCTACCACAATTGTTTTCATGGAGGCCCTCCCATCTTCTTATTCAGGTAAGAATCCTTCCTCCCTGCTGATCACACAACTCCAATGTTGGTAGATTCAAAAGAATGATTCATTAGTTACTACCTGCGCACTGGATGACGGAACCCGTGGATTTGTACTAAGAGAAGAGCGTTCCCGGTGGCGCTCGACCCAGTTTTGGCTTATTTTTTCTTGGTGCTTTTGCACCACTTTTCTTTCCCAAATCGCTTGGGAAAGATCAAAATAGAGAGTATATTTTCCGAGTTAGGGTCTTCCACTGTAGTGCAAGCCTGTAGTAAGCAATTGTGGTAGGTATATAAATTGAATGGATTTTTTCATCAGTGATTTCTTGTGTTATACTTTAATTAATTTTTCATCAAACCTAGTCATGGCTGCTTCATAGCAGCCATGACTAGCTTTGATGCAAAATTTCTTAAAAATACTCAGGAGGTTAAGAGTTAAATTCCAAGTTGCATTGTGAGTCTATCGAGGGTTAATAGATTACAGTTGTCAAGAAATATATGATCCCGGATGATAAAGTGATACAGAAGCTCCTTTGAAGTGTTCGTGTTATTCAACTAAATTCTCAGACAATCAGATGCACGAAATTGCTTTGCTTTGTCTCCTTCAGACAGGTTATTGATGACAGTTGAAATCTTTGAAACAGTATAAGTAGCAGTTCAAATCAAAATGTCACTAAAAGATTTAGAATACAGATTGAATCACCTACTACTCTGTCTTTTTAGAAACACTATCTTAAACTTGTAATTAAGAAAGCCACACCATAAAGTTACGACTCATGTGTTTTATCAGAATTTCAAACTTTAACATCTTTTTGATGTGGAGACAAGGATAAATCTTTTTCTAATGAAGATACAGTGGAGCCCACTTAATTGGATATCTCTTAACTGAATAACCCTATTAACTGTATATAATTTCCCAACACAAAACCATTTACCATACCTCCAGTACAAATTTGACATGTTAATTGAATATAGGTTATAGAATAAACTCCTGTAAATTGAATAAAAAACCTTGTAACCTGTCGAGAAATTACAATGACTCTTCCCAGTTTTTCTTAGTTTATAGACCTATTTGGCCTCAGTACATCCAATACTGGCATTTGAATCAGTCACTCATATTGCCATGAACAAACATTACTGTAGGAGTCACAGTAATGCTATTAGTCACATAATTAACCCTTTACCTAACATGAAAAGCAGACGGCACTTGCGGGGGCGCGGTGGCTCAGTTGGTAGAGGTGCAGGCTGCAAGCCGAGAGGTCCTCGGTCCGAATCCCACCTGCGGTAACCGCGTTGTGTCCTTGGGCAAGACACTTCACCCCGATTGCCTACATGGGGGCACGATGACGCTGTGTACTGAGGCGTACTGCACGTCGATGGTGCGCATGTCTTCAACCAATCTAACCCTGCCTGTGCTGCGGTGCAGAGTTCAGAGTTACGATGTTGGGGAGCTGACAGCTGCTCGTCGTTGCTCGGTGGTTCTCTTCGGGTACTCCGGCTTCCTCCACCCGTAAAACTGTCACGATTAGCCATTGTGCATAAGTATGTGACCTTAAACACCAATAAATAAATAAATAGACGGCACTTGCAAAAAAAATTCTTGAATAACTAATTTTTTTCATTTTTTGTCTCAAAAACATAGGTTATGACCCCTCGTTGGAACGAGCTTGACGAGCTCGTTCCAACGAGGGGTCATAACCTATGTTTTTGAGACAAAAAATGAAAAAAATAATGAAAATTAATTGACGATTTTTGAAAATAGCGCTGGCCAGTTTTGGCCGTTACATTGGGTAAAGGGTTAACCAAATGTGGTGTTCTGTGTGTCACATGAATGTCCACACAATGATAACCTCAATTTAATTGTCAACAAAACTGGAGAATGTTGGCTCCAGTATGCTTCAATATACAGTTGGGGAATTCTCCAACAGGGTAACCACTTCCAATGGCCCCTAACCGACAATTGCTATCCGATCAAGGCACAATTTACACAGGTAAATCAAAATTTCCTAGATAAATTCATGCAAATCTAAGGCTTATTGTTTTCAAGAAAAACAAACGGAAATGTCATCTGAGGTGCAGTGTTTTCACTTTACTTTTCCGTCAGGTGAGATTATACAGTGTTATGTATAGAAAAGTGGATAGAGAATTTTAATCCAGTCAAAAATCTCATTTGTTATGACAGTACAGTGCAGTCACCACGGACTAGTCATAATCCACGTGTGGGCAGTGATGTCCAAGCATGTGTTTACCAGGTAATAAAAATCTTAATCGGCAAAATTTTAATTAATGAAGCACTGGGTTGTACCCTCTGGTGCTTCATTAATTCAATTTCTGATGTTTATTCCTATAGTTAGTGTTTGGAATCTTGGAATATTATTGCGTCCGTGGAAATATTGCCCATATGTGCAAAGTGACCAGTCCACGGCAGGTGTAATGTACAAGTACTTTATACCACGATTGCTCTGTTTATTCGACATTACCCAATACAATGCAGACATTGAGAAACGAGCTAGGTCACCATGTATGGAATCCAACCTATGTGTAAGAACGTCATGTGAGAATTCATCTGATTGGTCATTATGCATCTGAGTGACGTTAGCGCGTTATGACGTGAATGAAATGCAAATGCTTTTACACAAAACATTGTCAAGCAAGAATGTTAACACACTACCAAAGGTGATATTTTTCTGTAACCCTTAAATGCCTGGACAAGGGTCTTGAATTCCCACCATTCCACAGTCTCTATTTGTCTAATGGCTTTGCAGTCATTTCTAGTTAAGTCTTGGCTGCCTGTAGAGGCAGCCAAGACTTGACTTGAAACCACTGCTGAGGTAATTTGTCTATTGTCAGCAGGATCTCCTCATTATGGCACGTTAAGGGCACCTGTTCTGAAGTCAGAAAAGTTGAAAATAGCGTTAAAGAGATCAGCTTCATCCACTCAGTTCAAGTGTATTTGTAGTATAAATAAAGAATACAACTTAGGTATAGTACAGGGCCATCTACCCTTCTTAGCATTTTTCCTCTATTTTGGGCACACCTTCGACACAGGTCATTGATTCCTGTCCCCCGAATCCACCCTTGTTGTGTTCTGTCTTATTAACTCATAGAAGAACTAACAAATCATTATGTTTTGACAACCTCGATTTTCATAAATCACACTTTGATACATATTTTTCAATCTTTATATAGGTTTAACTAACTTGGAACTTTTGAAGAAAGACATGAAAATGGTGAAGGGAGAAAAGCTATCAGTTGCTATAAGTTCAGTTACAATGGAGATGAAGGTATGAATTTTCATCTTCATTAACTTTTCCCCTAACATAACTGCCATATCCATCCTGCACTCCTCACAAAAATAGCCATTCAAAATATATAATTTTTTCCTCCAAAACATAGCTTATTATCTGTCATTGGAATGAGCGTGATTAGCTACAAATGAAAAGTTTGACTATTCAGTATTCTGTACTGTGACATTCATCTTCTAGTTGGAGTTAGGTTAGTAAAGGGTTAATCTGTGGAACAAACTTGAGAGGTTTGTAACCCTTTACCTAACGAATCGCCCGCATCCGCCCGCGTAATATGCAAATTGAGCAGATGAAAAAATTAATTTTTTTCAAAATGTTTCAACAAAACCATATCATGTGATCCCTCATTGGAACGAGCTCATTGGGCTCGTTCCAATGAGGGGTCACATGATATGGTTTTGTTGAAATTTTTTGAAAAATTTAAAAAAATGATATTTAAAATAATAAATTTTGATATCGTCTGCATTGGGTAAAGGGGTAAACAAAGAACTGCCAATAAATATTTTAAAGTAAAAAAAATAAATTGATCCTTCTGTTGAGTATTGGGTAAAATTTGTTAACTACTAGAATGTTAGCATTAACTTGATGATCCATGATTGGTTTGGCTGTTATTGTTATACCCCCAAGAGTTGTGGGGCTGGGGGGGGGGGGTGGGGGCTGTGGGTGATGGGTTATACTGAAATCACCTTGTCCATCCATCCATCCATCCATCCATCCATCCATCCATCCATCCATCCATCCATCCATCCATCCATCCATCCATCCATCCATCCATCGGGAGCGCAGTGGCTCAGTAGGTAGTGGTACAGGCTGCAAGCCGAGAGGTCCTCGGTTCGAATCCCACCTGCAGCAACCGCGTTGTGTCCTTGGGCAAGACAGTTCATCTCCATTGCCCACGTGGGGGCACGATGACACCGTGTACTAAGGCGTACTGCACGTCGATGGTACGCATGTCTTCAACCAATCTAACCCTGCCTGTGCTGCAGTGCGGAGTTACGATGTTGGGGAGCTGACAGCTGCTCGTCGTTGCTCGGTGGTTCTCTCCGGGTACTCCGGCTTCCTCCACCCGTAAAACTGTCATGGTCATGATTAGCCATTGTGCATAAATATGTGACCTTAAACACCAATAAATAAATAAATAAATATATCCATCCATCCATCCATCCATCCATCCATCCATCCATCCATCCATCCATCCATCCAGCAGAGAAGGATAACATGAAAGGCCACAGGCCTCGAGTTTTATCCTTCTGCGATGGCACAGGTGTGTGTTTATTACATGCCTTCACATCTATAAAAACAGTTATTAGAAGGACACTCAGCAATTCATTTGACAACTATCAACAAAAGGAACACATTTTATCGCCAACTAATTTGCTAGGGGAACCTGTGTTACTATTTCGTCCCCTGAGTTCGAATAACTCATTGGAACTCAGAGGATGATTTTCAGTGATCGCTAGTGATTCAAATTATAATTGTTTGCACGATTTGTAGAAAATTCCAGTGAAATTTAGCTTCTATTTCAAAATAGTCTGTCAATGATTTCTGTTTCGCACAAATGTGTGGAACAGATTTTCATTTTCCGCATTGGTTTAGTGTTGCAGTAGGTTGGAATTTCAAAGAACAGGCGTGCATAAAATGAGAGGAAGAATCCTATTTATTTTGGGTGCCTTACCTTCAGCTTATAGTTTCTGCCTCTAATTAACGTTCTACTGGGCTGATTGAAACTAAACTTGACATATGGGTTGGGTATGCTGAGAGGAAGAACCTAATTCATTGTGCGGTCATTGTGCCAAAGGTCAAGCTCACAGTGACCTTTCATTTACACAAATTTGCCTGGTTTCCACTCTATAATTAAAGTTTAACTCATCCGCTTGAAACCAAACTTGACATGTGGGTTGGGTATGTTGAGGAAGAACCCTCTTTATTTTGGGGTCATTATGCCAAACATGAAAGATTATTGAGCAAAAGTCAAGATCACAGTGACCTGTAACTTGAAAATTGTCCTGGTTTACAATTGTCTAATTAATTTTCTGCTTATCCGATCAAAACTAAACTTAACATGTGGGTTGGGAATGATGAGAGGAAGAGACATATTTACTTTGGAGCCATTGTGCCAAAGGTCAAGGTCACTGAACTTTACTTGAAATTGGTTTTGGCTCCATAACTATAAATGCTAGTGAGGTTGTTGTATCAGGACATCATTGGTGGACCTCAGTTGCCAACTATAGTTACAGTCTGTCACAGCTCAGGTGCGATCCTGTATTTTATACTTTTGAGGTAAAGAAAATAACTTTCATCCATAGCATAGATAATCTGGGGGAATGGGAACGAATTTGTATGTGAAATATTTCAAAAATGGAATCGCTATAGTTTCGGAAATGGATCCAGCCTGAACTCTTCTTCTGTCATTAGGTCTCCTAAACAGGAAACTTGATGATAAAAGAGTTCAAGCGGAGATACAGTGGAGCCCACTTAATTGGATATCTCTTAACTGAATAACCCTGGTAATTGAATATAATTTCCCAACACAAAACCATTTACCATACCTCCAGTAAACATTTGACCTGCTAATTGAATATAGGTTATAGAGTAAACTCCTGTTAATTGAATAAACAAATCTTGTAACCTGTCTGGAATTTACCCTGACTCACCCAGACTCACCCCAGTTTTTCTTTGTTTATGCACCTATTTGGCCTCAGTACTTCCAATACAGCTATTTAATCTATTATATCTTGTTTGACAGATCTCATGGAGCTCTGTCAAACAAGATATAATACAATAAAGACTAAGTTTACCTCTAGAATACAGGAAAGTGACACAATCCCTGTTAATTGAATACTCCTGTCAATTGAATTATTTTCATTGGCAAAGTGGCTATTCAATTAACAGGGTTCCACTGTACTATATTTTAAATTCAGTTTGTTTGTGAAGTTGCAATTCCACTTGGAAAGTGCAATTGCATTCCGCCCCACATTAAATAGCAAGTTCCAAACAGGTAATGGAGAAGAGACTGGTTCTGAGAACAACTTGACTATTTGAAAATCTTTTAATCATATTGAATCAAATCAAATCATCAGGTGGATTTCAAATTGAATTTTGAAGCTTTGCAGATTTGTCTGTAATATTATGGTGTTAGGCAATACATTTGGAAATATCAAGAGTGCCTGGTTAAGCAGAGGAAGCACGGTGGCTCAGTGGTTATGGCACGGGACTTCAAAACAAAAGGTTCACTGTTATATACTCACCAAGGGTAACCGTGATGTGTCCTTGGGCAAAGCATCATGATTGCTCCCCTGGGGGTGCAAAGGGGCACAGTGGTGCTGTGTACTAAGATTTATTACACACCTGTAACTGTATTTGTCACGATTACATGGATTTTAGGGGCATGCGGTAATTTTAACCAGAAAGCTCTAGTGCAATCCGTTAAAAAGTACTCTTCGCATGCACAAGTTCTCTCGATAGACTGGTTCTTATAGTTTGCAGCATTCAGTGGAATATAACCAATGAGAACCATCGGCTATATTTATCTGTCGGAATTACCGATTCTCATACTAAAATGTTTGATGCACCACTGTGCTAAAAACTATTGAAACTCATAAAAGACACATGATCTCTGCCAAGAATTTGAACAGTGAAACTCAACCTTTACTTCGTTATTGAAAACCGAGGAAAACTTAATTAATTTTAGGGCACAAAACTCCAGTTGAGTTTGATATTACAGACAGCCACTTGTACAGTTCCCATAAAAGTTTGTTACAATGTTGCCCTCACCACTGCGTGCAGCCGACGAGTCGATACGAGGTCTACTGTGTAATCCTATTCGATTCACACTTCGGCAATGAAGCAGCACATTTGCCAACGCAAACATATTTTGAAGAGCATGTTAAGCTGAAGGAGTTCTCAGGAAGCAAGACTAATTTCTAAATCAATCTTGAAAACTGGTTACCATGAAGCAGTAAAGCAGACGCCGACAGGGCCTGGAGATGTTTGGCAGCACCCTTACTAGATGCCCCCCCCCCCCCCCCCCCCCCCACCGCCCATAACTAGCTTAATAAAGAAAATAAATTTGGCAGAATGAAAAGCCTGATTTTATAAGAACAACTCAGTAGTTCACATTTGTGAAACCAATGTTTTTTTACGTGCTAGTGGGTGTTGGGGCAACAGGTTTATTTTATTTTAATATTTTTTTTGTGGGGGGGAGGGGAGGGGGCTTTTTTAGGGGGATGTAGTATTGCTAAAATATGACTTTCTGGAGTTTGTACTGAGGACATTAAAAAATGTTACCAGCTACCTACTACTGAAATTCTGAAAAGTCTTGAGTAGGGTGGGAATGAAACCACGAAGAGGGGAGGGGTGGTAAATACATGTGGTCTGATGAATGCAATATATTGTTAATTTTAATATCAGATGACTTCCATGAAATTCAAAAATAATTATTAAAATATTTAAAACACAGACATTATTTTCCAGACACAGATTGATGTGTATTTTTTAAATGTCTAATTAAGGATTATTTGCTAGTATTTCTGTTTTATACAAGGGTATTATTTTGCTTTAATTCTCAGCAACAAAACTTAAGTCGAATGCCGCCTATATGAATTGTGAGCTTTCGAGAAAATGCTGTTAGGTTATAGATCATTAGATGGGTGTGGGGGGGGGGGGGTGGGTTGTAAAAAAGGTGTATAAACTACATTACTACATTTTTTTCTTGCAGTTATTGTGCAATATATTTCTCTCTTTGTATACATGTTGTATCTGTAGTAAATGTGGACAACTTAAAGCCTTTATTTGTAAGTGCAGTCCATTTCAAACAAAGGTTATCAAGACTTGAGGTAAAATAAAAAGAAGGCTAAATTTCAAGTCAGAAACTTTATAATGTTGAAAAATAACTTATCAAGACTGCAGACAGTGCAGTGTTCACTAAGAATGGAATCTCAAACTGCCTCAGTTACCCTGAACGATCGAATGAATGCCCCAGAAGGTTAATAATTGCACAAAATATCTTTTCTCGCTCGTCCAATGTGTACTTTTGTTACAGTGCAGAATAGAAAGGACGGATGTCCACATGCGATAGCCTAGTGGCAGTAGTGCATGTATAGTCAAGCTGAGTTCAAACTTCTATTTTAGTTTCAGTTTAAAAAGCATGAAATTTAAACAGAGCAGCCAGTTCGCACCGTATTTAAATTAAAATCCTTGTACTTTTTCCATCCTCCAGATGTAATGATGCCTGCAGACACACTTTTGAAAACACATTTCAGACCTCATAATTTGTGACGTCCGATATGATGAACACAATCTTTTGAGTTTTAAGTGACCAGACTGACATTTTTTGCGAACAAAATAAATCAACAGCGATTCCACAGGTGACAAGTTTAAAGACTTAAGAGTGGTTCAGTGACAAAATTGCCCGTTTCTCTCTAAAATTCTTTCAACCATTCAAATCGTCGATTATTTAATTAAATTAGCGATTAATTACAGTGAATTCTTTTTCAGGGTTGGGTGTGTAATAAATACAGAACCACACTTATGATTGAATGGGTTAACAATTACTGAACTCGAGCGTGTGGTGCTGGGATAACCACTCGAGCCTACCGGCTCTCGTGGTATCTCTATGCCACTCGCTCTCTCCCGGTAATCGTTAACCCATTCAAACATCAGTGTGGTTCTGTATATGTACTGCATGTCGATGGCACACCTGTCTTCAACCAAAGCTAACCCTGCTTGTGTGGAGTTGGTACATTGGGTAGTCTGACAGTTTCCTGTTGCTGCTTAGTGGTTCTGTCTGTGTACTCAGTCTTCCTCTACTCATAAAACTGTCCGACACAGTTATCAACAGTTAAATCCAAATAAATAAATAGATGAGCAGTGCAGATCATAACAGCATTTTTGCGGTGTTTTTGTGACTCCTTGTGGTTCTAGAAAGCCTTGAATTTATAAAATTCTTGTTAACCCCCTGCACAATAATGTCAAAATATCAAAAGTTTAACTTGCAGATTTTTCTCAAAAGGCAACTGGAAATTTAACCAATTCAGTCTTGTTTGGCAGTATCCACCATCCTCTGTCAAACAAGATTGAATTGCTTAAATTTCTAGTTACCTATAAGCAGCAAATTTTCCCATAATGTATCAAGGAACTAAATATTTGAATTAGAGTTTCCCACCTTGAAATGTTGCACTCACAAGTGATGCAATCTCCAAAAATAAACAGTCTTGGGAAAATATATTGTTTCAATAAATGTTTGAAGCATTCTATTGACATCTTGCGTTATTTATGAATTTTCCAGATAAAAAAGAGGGTGATTTGATTACTTTTGGACCAAAAAAATACAATTTATATTTGGTGTGTTTTTGTAGGGAATTCCCAGAAAAATATGTGCATGTGACCGGTACTCCCCTTGCTGTCAATTTTTCTCTCTTATTTGTTCCATGACCCTCTGTTTTGGGGTCAGAAAAAGTTGTCTGAAGGGCTATACTTGACAAAGGTATTTGAATGCCAAAATTAAAGTGATGCAATCATATTTTTTTTGCCGGAATGTTATAATGGTCACCTATGGGAAAATATTTAGTTCTGTGATACCTGAAATTGGGGATTTTGAAATCAGTGTTCAGGGTGTTAAGAGATCTAGAAAATCCTTGATTTGTTTACCCTGAAGTGGGCAACATAAGTTTATCACATAACTGCCATCAAATAGCTCATTGTGGAATATATCATTCACACCACTTCTAACACAGTAGAATCCTCTTAATTGAATATCCATTTTGCCAATGAAAATTATTCAATTAACAGGAGTATACAATTAACAGGGATTTGGTCAGTTTCCTGTGTTCTGGAGGTAAACTGAGCATTTATTCTATTATATCTTGTTTGACAGAGCTCATAGAGCTCTGTCAAACAAGATATAATAGAATAAATGCCTGTATTGGATGTTGTGAGGCCAAAAAGGTTGATGAATAAGGGAAATTTGGTGTTTGTCACAGTGATTTTTTCGACATATTATAAATTTTTTTATCTGATAACCATAGAGTATAACAACTGTTGTATATACTTGAAGTATATACAACGGGTGTTGTATATAATTATAATTTATGCGAACGACCTCTGACCTCTTTCAATTCCATTTTCATTCATTCATTCATGAAACATCGTTATATCACAGGGCAGGTTTTAATTGTACGCTTATTGCACTTTGTCAAAATCCTCTGATGGTGTCATTTCTTATTTATTTTGCTTCAATAAAGGCAACCTAAAATTTTGCTTCAAAACATTGTAGAAATTACTTGAATGTTAATGGTAATTAGTATGCGGCGACTGCGAACTATTTATAGTCACGGCCTCGATCAAAAGTACTCGCGGAACTGCGCTAATTAAAAATTTGTCTGCTCTACCTGAAAAAAAAAGCACTTCGTAAAAATTGTAAACAAACGCAAAATTATTTGTTATATTGGGACTACAGAATAAAACACGGAAGAAAACTGGAACTAGGTCAAAAAAAGAATAACTCTACTGAAACACCGTTTTGTTACTGTTAATAAAATAGTTGAAATTTATTTTGTTCCAGCGCAGTTACATGATGCAAGAAGTGCAATCGCACTTTACAATCGCCATCATTGATTTTGTAATGTAAGGGTCACAACTCTATGCGTCTTGTCCTATTTCTTTTGTCTCGTAGACTGGTTTTCTTTGGAGGCCCATGGGAAGCATATATAAGTCGGGAAGACGCACGAGACGGGTGTCTGTTTGTTATCAGATAAAAACAATAAACATATAGTGTGTTTTTATATCTGTGTTATACAACTCGTTGAAATATGGTTTATTTTTTCTCGGCGAAGCCTTGAAAAAATAAACCATATTTCAACTCGTTGTATAACACAGATATAAAAACACACTATATGTTTATTGTCTATATATACAATTAACAGGAGTTTACTCTACAACCCATATGCAATTAACAGATCAAATTTGTACTGAAGGTATGATAAATGGTTTTGTGTTTGAAAATTATATTCAATTAACAGGGATATACAATTAAGAGATATCCAATTAAGTGGGCTCCACTGTATGAGAATGACATCAGAAGTCAACATCGACATATTAATATTGTGAGTGAGTTGGTTTCAGAAGTAGAAATCAATTAGTCTTCTCGTATTTTTCATTAACTGTCTTCCTGATACAAATAGCAGACGACATTTGCCAAATTTGTTCTTGTAAACATATCTTATGATCCCTCATTGGAACAAGTTAACAACCTTGTTTCATCGAGGATCATGAACTATGTGTTTGAGGCAAAAATTTAAAAAAATAATTAAATTTTAATGGCGATTTTGTGAACAGCACAATGAGCTCATTACAATGAGGGGAGGGTGGGGGGGGGGGGGGGGAGGGTGGGGGTCACATGCAGGGTTCGTAGTATGGGTCATGGAATCCTAGGAAAGTCATGGAAAGTGGAAATATTTTTCACAGAGCTCTGTCAAACAAGATGCAGTTGGTTAAATTTTCAACTACATTATGGGAAATTTTCACTGCTGAAAACATTGGTTTGCCACATAATAGCACAAGGTGTTAGATATTTTATTCCAACTATTTTCAAAACTGTTTTGTAAATAGATAAAAAAAAGAAGAAAAAAAAGTCTCTGTCCCTCATCATAAAATTGAGGAAATATTGCCTGAAAAACAAGTGAAAATATTTTTCTAGACCTGGAATTTTTGGAAAAATGGGGTTTTTTTTGCTGTAGTCTGGAAAAGTGATGGAAATTGTCATGATAACGATGCCGTACACCACTTCCCCCCAAAATTACACTAAAAAATAACGAAAAAGAGAGAATGGTGATCATACTAATAAGGGAAAGGTCTTGGAATTTGGGTAGAAAGATTTAAGTTTTGGAAAAATCATGGAAATGATATGGTTTCATTCAATTTTTTTGAAAAATTAAAAAAATCGATAATTAAAATAAGAAATAGCGGCTATCTATGCTGTTTTAGTGAATATCAGGAATAATTTGTGATAATTCACAGGCTAGTATATAATAAATGTTGATATCCTGTGTGTTGGGTAAAGAATTAACCCTTTACCTAACATAGCGGCCAAATGCGACCAGGAAATTGACCAAAATAAGCCTACCACAGCCTAAAATATTTTATAAATGTTTCAATAAAACCATACAAATATGGATATCATTAGAACCTGCTCATTAAGCTGGTTTTAATGATATCCATATTTTTATGGTTTAATTGAAAAATTGTGAGAATTTTTAAAAAAAAATGCCAAATTTAATTTATTTTTTTAAAAGGTTGTGTTAGGTAAAGGGTTCAATACAGTTTCTAAAATTGTTGGATTATCCCATGAACCACTGAGAATATTGGAAAATGTACAAAGCTCAAGTTAAGTCAGGTGTTTGAAAGCATTTTATTCTGTTTAAATGGGGTTAATAGTCACTTTCATCTCTCTTACAATATCCATTGAGAACATGCTATTATTAGAAATTTTTCATGAAAAGTACATTACATGGGTGGCATTTGATTTGCCACTTTACTGCTTTAGTTGTCATTTGCAATGGCACTAGACTGTAAAGAATGTCAGTACCAGAAATAAGAAAAAAATCTATAATTATTACATGTCATTGCATATTGATTTGTTTACTGTTCTTTATTCTGTTCTAAATATTGTAAATGCACCATTTGTATTTGGATGGGAATAATAAATCTATATATGTGTCCTTATGCTTTCCTAAATGGTTGTTATTTCCAAACCCTCTTTAACCTTTACCATACGTTTTGCAGATCCAATAAGCACCCAGTTCCAGCAGAACAATATTTGGTTGAGATTTATTATCCCAGGCTTGGCAATTTCAGGAGAGCGATTTTTTAGCTCTCCTTACTGCCCTCCTGAAAGAATTAAGGAGAGCGAAAAATTGCCCTCCTAAATATTATGGTCTGGGATGATTGAGATTACATGTATTATGCTCACATTAAATTTTTGTTGTAAAGCAAAAATGTAATTTAACTTCGAAGTCACATAACATCACGTAATTTCATTTTGAAAGTGGTTTAGTGTTAAAAGTTAATGGCTGAAACCATACCCAAACACAGTTGCAATCATTTGAAGCAAAATGGGTCACAGCAATATTTTTTTTTTGTCAGTTTCAAGTTCAACAACTGACGTCACAGTTTGAGGGGTAATTATTCAAGGAATATTGACACTATAATATACTACCATTACTACTATCCTGTCACTTGAAGCACTTGCACCAGGATGTGACTGTAGATTCAAGCAGACCTGTTGTCCAAGAAAGTCATAAGCCTACCACTACCACCTTCAACCCCCCTTGGGGGGTTGAAGGTGGTAGTGGTAGGCGTATGACTTTCTTGGACAACAGGTCTGAGTACACACACAGGTCTTGTCAAGTGTGTGTTCGGTTGTTGAGTGAGACATCTAGATGTCTAAGAGATTCCGCTTTACCTTAGTAAAGTTAATAAAATCACTGATGTAGTCTGTTTGTTTCAGTTTCAATGAGTTCGTTCAACTGGATACTTAAAATGCTGTGTAAAGCTAATTGCTCCCCTAAGCTGATTGAGGAGAGCGGTTTTTTGCCCTCCTGCATTTTTGAGAATGCCAGGCCTGTTATCCCCTGCCAAAACTAAGTGATTGAGGAGAGCGGTTTTTTGCCCTCCTGCATTTTTGAGAATGCCAGGCCTGTTATCCCCTGCCAAAACTAAGTGATTGAGGAGAGCGGTTTTTTGCCCTCCTGCATTTTTGAGAATGCCAGGCCTGTTATCCCCTGCCAAAACTAAGTGATTGAGGAGAGCGGTTTTTTGCCCTCCTGCATTTTTGAGAATGCCAGGCCTGTTATCCCCTGCCAAAACTAAGTGATTGAGGAGAGCGGTTTTTTGCCCTCCTGCATTTTTGAGAATGCCAGGCCTGTTATCCCCTGCCAAAACTAAGTGATTGAGGAGAGCGGTTTTTTTGCCCTCCTGCATTTTTGAGAATGCCAAGCCTGTTATCCCCTGCCAAAACTAAGTGATTGAGGAGAGCAGTTTTTTGCCCTCCTGCATTTTTGAGAATGCCAGGCCTGTTATCCCCTGCCAAAACTAAGTGATTGAGGAGAGCGGTTTTTTGCCCTCCTGCATTTTTGAGAATGCCAGGCCTGTTATCCCCTGCCCAAACTAAAGTGATTGAGGAGAGCAGTTTTTTGCCCTCCTGCATTTTTGAGAATGCCAGGCCTGTTATCCCCTGCCAAAACTAAGTTTTGTGGGGGATATAGAAATGGATTCATTTCGTCTGTCCGTTTTTTTGTGAACACAGTAAAAATATTATCGGATTTGGTATGAACACTAACTAAGAATATCTAGAGTGAGTTTGATATTCAGTAAATTTCGTCAATTTTTGTGAGAGTTATGGCCCTTTTTCCATAATTCTTGGTGTTTGGAAATTAATGATCTTGAGAGTGTGATAACTCGAACAAATATTACATATTTCAAAGTTTGATATTCAGTAAATTTCGTCAATTTTTGTGAGAGTTATGGCCCTTTTTCCATAATTCTTGGTGTTTAGAAATTAATGATCTTGAGAGTGTGATAACTCGAACAAATATCACATATTTCAAAGTTTTCAATCTGTACAATTTTAGTCAAGTTATCTCCTCTTGAACTTTGATTTAATGTACATGTTAGAATGAATTTTTTTTTTGTAACCTTTCCTCATGAACTTTCTGAGACATGCCCACAAGCAAGTGAAGGTTTGCTTATTCCAAATTTCTGAATTCTGCATTCTGAGGTGTATCCTGGAAAGTCAAAAGCAGAGATGTTTATCACCTTGGTGATACGTCTACTTTAGCTCAGTTGACAATTTCTCTCTAGAGTTAGTGCCCTTTGAAATACAATCTTAAGCTATTTTAAAGTGTGCCTTCCAGTAATTCGAATAATTAAACTCAGATTTTTCTAATTTTGGATTTACAGTACAGCTGCCAAAGAATGGTCAAAATCCATGCGAGAGCATTCTTACCCACTGACGCTTTTCTCAGTCAATAATCAGTACTTTTCAGCGAATATTCAATGAAAGAAGCACTGGGTCATACCCGGTGCTTCATTTATTGAAAATTTGATGGCATTCCAATTGTTTTATGTCGCAGATTCGCTCTTTACACATACATGGAAATACTGCCCACATGTGGATTTCGAGCTTTCCACAACAACTGTTCTGTACTTGTGAATTTGACTTGGGCTAGAGTCCGTATTTATGAACTGATCTTTACGAAACTTCTTGGGTACCTTTGTTATCACCGTGCGGCGAGAATGAGTGTTTTGGGGTGCAGTCCGAAATTCAAGATGGCCAGCGACAGTCATTTTGTACAGAAATTAGTGCAATCAGTTTTTTGTACAGAACTTCTGCATGAAAGTTCTGATTTGAATATATTTTTGTATGAATGTTTAGTAACATGGAATACATTACATATAATACAAGATTTTTCTTGTGCAGAAATTATGCACATTAGATGAACTTTGATTTATTCAGCCCTACTTAAACACACTAAGTGCACATGTCAATGCGTCTCGGGCTAGAGGCTGTATTTATGAACCAATCTTCACAAAACTTCTTGGGTGCCTTTTTTTATCACCTTGGGACGAGAACGAGTGTTTTTGGGTGTGGTCTGAAATTCAAGGTGACTGCTGTCAGCCATTTTATACCAAAATTAGGTGCAATCAGTTTTTTGTACAGAACTTCTAGGACTGCGTTTGTTATCATCATGGGACAGTAACGAGTGCTTTTGGGCTCAGCTGTGTTAATATTTGGTGTTGTTTGGGGAGAGTAAACATTATTAGCACAACTCAGTTTTCTGCTTCTAATGAAAAAAATAAAGCCTCCTCACCTGTGGGAACTCTTTGAGCTAAAGATAAAAAATTCAAATACCTATATTTTTAAGAAGGACTGGACAAATATTTATTAATTAGTAGGAATCAACTGTAGAAGGGTTTGAATCAAACAGGCCAAAACAATTGCTAACATTTGGCTCATGATGCACCACACAAGGATCCCCATTGTAACATTAACCACGTGGAGATTTCTTTTCTAGTTAAGCATCTGTCACCCACCTTTACAATACTTTACCTGCACATTTGTTACAGGCTACAATCAGGATTTATGTACAGACCTTTACAACTTTACAATACTTTACATGTACCTTTGTTATCAGGCCATTACCTAGATGTGTGTCATTGCTGTGTCACATACTTTTCATGTACATGTCTTAGACAAGTTGAGCTACAGTGTCATTGACGCTTTCATTTGTACAATTGCATGTGGGCGTGTGGTTTTTAGTTCACCTGACTTTCAATCAGGAGAGCTATAGTGATCACTCACCATCCGTCGTCCTTGAACATGGTGTTTGCGTCTTCTCCTTCCAAACTGCTGAACCAATTTAATTGATATATGAGATAATAGTTTGTTATGACATAGCAATTTGATTTTGTTCACATCAAGTTGCCTCGCCCCTTGGTAGGGCCACACCCAAAAAGTGTGCTAAAATCTTAAAAAATCTTCTTCTCATGAACCAGCAGTAGCAGAGACTTGATATTTGGTGTGCAGCTTACTTTTGAGGTGTAGACTTAGATTTGTTCAAGAGAAGTTTGTGGGGCTATAT
Source organism: Pictodentalium vernedei (assembly GCA_031216915.1). NCBI lineage: Eukaryota > Metazoa > Mollusca > Scaphopoda > Dentaliida > Dentaliidae > Pictodentalium > Pictodentalium vernedei. The sequence goes on along the minus strand of CM062292.1, from coordinate 77,994,154 downwards.
TTGCCTTCGTTATGGGAGGGGCAAGAACATTTCTATTTTCCATACCGAGAAGCATATTTGGACCAAATTTGATATGAGGGCTTATTGGTTCATAAGTACTTAATTTATGCAAAACATTTTTTTCCTGTCACCCCATGGGAACAGCAGGAGCTAAAAATAGAGAAAAATTAAAACGCCCATATGTCCAAAACTACACGGCAGTGAGAATTCTTATTTGGTATGAAGCTTCCTTAAGACCAACAGAATGGAATGATAAAAAAAAAATTGCTATCGGTTTTATCATGGGGTACTTTTCTGGGACTTTGAAAAAGTGCTGAGTCAGCATTTTTTAACACTTGTGGGTAATGGGAAAAACATATAAGACTACTTTTGACCCAAACCACTGCTCCAAAAGCTTTCAAATTCCACATATAACATCTTTGGAAGACTGTTTCACATGTTTATTGAAATCAATTCCCTGGATCCATATTTGGGCTCTCTTTGGGAGCCCAAATGTTTAAATTCTGCAGTATGAGGAATATTCTTTAAAAATCTTCTTCTTCAGATCTACCAATAAGGATTTTTTTGTTATTTGGTATGCAGCATCCTTGGGGGGGGGGGGGGGATTCAAGTTTGTTCAAGCCAAGTCCCTAGGTTCATATTTAAGCTGAAAATTTGGGGTCCTGTTCTGGACTTGAGATTTTGGACCAAAATATGTAATTTTGTTTTGTTTTTTATGTGTTTCGGTCAATTTTAAGACAAAAACAAATTTCTTTTTTACCCTGAAAATTTGGGGGCCGGGTGGGACCTCGAAAATTTTTTACCAAAATCCGGAATTTTTTTTTGTTTTTTATGTGTTTTGGTTAATTAAAGACAAAAAAAAATTTTTTACACTGAAAATTTGGGGGCCGGGTGGGACTTAGAAAAATTTTGGACCAAAATCTGGAATTTTTTTTGTTTGTTTTTTTTGTGTTTCGTTCAATTTTAAGACAAAAAATTTATTTTTCACACTGAAAATTTTGGGGTGGGACTTTGAAAATTTTGGACCAAAATCCTGAATTTTTTTTTTTGTTTCTCATGTGTTTCGGTCAATTTTAAGACAAAAAAAAATTTTTTTTTTACACTGAAAATTTGGGGGCCGGGAGGGACCTCGAAAATATTTTTCCAAAATCCAGAATTTTTTTTTGTTTTTTATGTGTTTCGGTCAATTTTAAGACAAAAAAAAATTGTTTACACTGAAAATTTGGGGGCCGGGTGGGACTTCAAAAATTTTGGACCAAAATCTGGAAATTTTGTTTGTTTGTTTTTTATGCGTTTAGGTCAATTTTAAGACAAAAAAAAAATATTTTTTTTTACAGTGAAAATTTGGGGTCCGGGTGGGACTTCAAAATTTTTGGACCAAAATCCGGAATTTTTTTTTGTTTTTTATGTGTTTCAGTCAATTTTAAGACAAAAAAAATTTTTTTTTACACTGAAAGTTTGGTGTCCGGGTGGGACCTCAACAATTTTGGACCAAAATACGGAATTTTTTTTTTTTTTGTTCTTTGGTCAACTTTAAGACAAAAAAAATTTTTACACTGAAAATTTGGGAGCCGGGTGGGACTTATTAGAAACTTAGAACATTTTGGACCAAAATTCGGAATTTTTTTTTTGTTTTTTATACGTTTTGGTCAATTTTAAGACAAAATTTTTTTTTTTTACACTGAAAATTTGAGGGCTGGGTGGGACTTAGAAAAATTTTGACCAAAATCCAGAATTTTTTGTGGGGGGTTTTATGCGTTTCGGTCAATTTTAAGACAATTTTTTTTTTTTTACACTGAAAATTTGGGGGTGGGACTTAGAAAATTTTGGACGAAATTCCTGAAATTTTTTTTTGTTTTTTATGTGTTTCGGTCAATTTTAAGACAAAATTTTTTTTTTTTTTCACATTGAAAATTTGGGGTCCGGGTGGGACCAAAATCAAGAAATTAGTTTTTGGGTTTTTTTTTATTCGTTTTGGTCAATTTAAGAAGAAGAAAAAAGTTTTGGCTCAAAATATTTTGTTTGGGACTTCGAAAATTTCCCAACAAAAGTAAAAAAAAATCTATTTTTATGCATTTATCTCAATTTTGGGAAGTAAAAGTACAGGAACTGAAAATAGAAGGAAAAATCCTGTGTATTGTGTGGGCACAGCTGCATCATCTAGTTGGTATATGCTTTTCTTAGGAGGGGCATATGCAGCTTATTCAAATCAAGTCCCTGGTTTGATTTAGACTACCATGTCAGGTGAGCGCCTTCAGGCCCCCTGGGGCCTCTTGTTTATTTTATTTTTTATATTTGTAATTATTTCTTTGCCATCAAAAGTTCATATTCTTGTTTTGTTTTATGTTTTGAGCCTCATAATCTTCAGAATCTACAGAATAGCATCATGGGTGATGGTGTATTTTGTCCCTTAAGTGCAAGAAGGCTTTTGCAATGCACTCAGGGTACAAATTTATCAATTTTATTAACTTGGGTAAAATATCAGACATAAACCATTGAATTATTATTTTTTTAAGTTTACATTCGTTATAAAAAGAGAGCAAAAAGGACTATGCTGGATGGTCTGAGAAACAGATTTTTAACTTTTTTTAGGCCTAAAACATAATCCATGGCAGTTTAGTACCTACATGTATACATGTCATATGTTGAAGACTTGGACTTAGTGCTCATTGTATTGGTTGATGGTAGAACATGGTCACGTCAACTGGATGTTTTTTGCCTCTTTCACGTTGTTTGATTCCTAAAAGGACTTGGATTAATGCCTATGAAATGCAAACAGTGACCATGGATTTTGGGTTCTGGCTAGGAGATTAACTTGCTGAACTGACCAATTGCTGGTGAGCATTTGCTGGTTACGTCCTTTTAGAAGATGAGGAAGTAAATTCTGTTTTTTTTTGTGATTCGCGTAATTGAATACAAATTATTTGTAAAGGTAATTGTTTCCAAAACAGTTCTTTGATAATTAACAGTTTAGTGACATTCCAGAAACCTGGTAATTTGTTTGTGTAATGCATGACCTTCATCTAATGTAACGGCCAAAACCAGCCAGTGTTATTCTCAGAAATTACCATTCATTCTTTGCCTGAAAAACATAGCTTATGACCCTCACTGGAATGAGTTCACAAGCTTGTTTCATTGAGGAGTCATAAGCTATGTTTAGAGACAAAATAATGAAAAATTTATTTATTACAGTGTGGGAGGAGGGGGGGGGGGGGGGAGATATCGGAAAGGGTTCTGACCTTCCTTCCATTCCATCCACCCTTCAGCTCTTCTGTTCTCCTGTTCTCCCCTATTTTTTGTCATCACATTTTAAAGTTAACCATTAACCCTTTGCAGAATAAATCACCCGCATCCGCTTGCGTAATATGCAGATTCAGCAGCTGAAAAAATATTATTTTTTGAAAAATTTCAACAAAACCATATCATGTGACCCCCTCATTGGAACAAGCTCATTGAGCTTGTTCCAATGAGGGGTCACATGATATGGTTTTGTTGAAATTTTTTAAAAAATATTAAAAAACAATATTTAAATTAATAAATTTAGATATCGTCTGCGTCGGGTAAAGGGTTAAGTAATTTAACAAGCTCGTTCCAATGATGGGTCATAAACTATGTTTTTGAGAGGAAAAATGAAAAAATAGTGAAAATTAATTGTCGAATTTTGAGAATAGCGCTGGCAGGTTTTGGCCATTATGTTGGGTAAAGGGTTTAAAAAGAAAGGTTGAGTTCCAGAACATAGGAAGATACAATCTAGCCCATGGAAAAGTTGAACATGTCAAATGTGACTACCCAGGGTTCCCACTCAAATGAAAAGTCCTTGAATTTTGGCCCCTTCCTTGAAAAGTGCTTGAAATTGTTTCTAGCCTTGAAAAATACTTGATTTTCTATCTCTCCCTTTGAAAAGTAGTTAAATTCAGTTTGCCTATAATTTCAGAGAAAATATGTCTCAGAATAACCCTCCCCACATTCATGCAATGTCACAAAATCTGTCAGGAATCACATTTATTTGATCTCTTTTTTGTCACTGGAGTGCAAGAAGGCATTATCTGCAATGCTTTAGCATTGCAGATGGCTCCTTGTTGGACTCAAGGAATGATACATATCTTGCTATTTGGGTTTTCTAGAGATCCTGTTCTCAAGACTTTAATTCTTTGTGTTGCTATGATGTTGGTTGTACAGTTAAAACTAGAAGTCCTGTCACGAACTGTGCGCTTATCTTGGCTTAATTGCACATAGGAATTGTGCCCAATTGTCATACCAAATGACATCCAAAGCACGGCAGGTTCTCCTGGTTACTTACAGCAAACACAGGTAATGCTTCTGCCAATGGACCTCCGGTTTACCCGGAGGTCCATTGGCTGGAACATTGCTTGTACATGGGCCACATGTACAGAATTTGATTACCTTGCTATGGTCATAACGCGTAGATTAACGCGCTGATCGACGTACTATTTGTGCGCATTTCATGAAAGGACTTCTAGTTTTAACAGTAAGTAGACATCAAAATTATAACAGTCCTTGAAAATCATGGTCAGTGTCCTTGAAAAGTGCATAAATTTGTTTTTCTGATATCAGTTGGAACCCTGCTACCTAACATGAATGGAAGGGGATATTTACAAACCATTTTTCTTGAATAAGACAAAAATGAATTGATTTTTGGTCTTCAAACATAATTTATGACATCGCCGACCTCTCTCCCATGATGGACATTAGCTATATTTCATAGTAAAAAAATAGACTAAAAAATAATAAAATTTGCAGTGTTATTGTTGTGAATAGAACTGTCCATTTTAGGCCATTACATAAGGTAAAGGGTTAATAGACTGCTGTTGGCAATTCCCTCCACTCATCTCATAACACAGTGTTATTTAGAAGGCATCTCAGGAGCTATCATTTCAAAAGTACTGGCAGTTTTGTTAATTGGTCTTTCGGGAACAATCATTTATTCAAAAGTTTCAAGTTTTTCTATTTTAAGTATATCTCACTTCAAGAAAATGACCATTAGTAGCCATGTTTGATGAAAAAAGTTCTCGGTAATTCTCTTAACATATTTTTTTATGCCAGCAAATCTCACTCCAAGAATGCTTTTAAAATGGCCAATGGTAGCCATTCACCATGGAAACCTTGGTAAGTGAAGCAGTGCTTCTTGACCATGTACCACGGTGTTGAAGCTCTGTTCAATAGGACAGAGAAAAAACAATAATTAAAATAATATTAATTTTGATATTGTCTGCATTTGGTAAAGAGTTAAGCACCACATAGGGCCTAAAAAAGTTAAAAATCTGTTTTTCAGGCCCTCCCACATGGTCCTTTTGGTTGCCGCATGCTGTCTTTTTATAGTCAATACAAACTTGAAAAAATGCAAATTAAATGGTTTATGTCTGATATTTTACCTAAGTTAAAAAAATTGATAAATTTGTCCCCTGAGTGCAGCAAGGCTTTGCAATGCTTCAGCATTGCAAAGCCTTCTTGCACTCAAGGGTCTAAATATTTATTTATTTAATTATTGGTGTTTTAAGGTCACATGCTTATGCACAATGGCTAATCGTGACCATGACAGTTTTACGGGTGGAGGAAGCCAGAGTACCTGGAGAGAACCACCCAGCATTGACGAGCAACTGTCAACTCCTCAACATTCTAACACTGTTCAAGGTCCGCTCAAGCAGGGTTACAGAGGATAAAGACATGTGCACCATCAATGTGCAGTATGCCTTAGTACACAGCATCATCGTGTCCCCATGCAGGCAACCAGGATGAAGTGCCTGGCCCAAGGACACAACGCCGGTCATCCCAGATGGGGATCGAACTTGGGACCTCTAGCATAGAAGTCCAACAGTCTACCACTGAGCCACCATGCTCCCAAGGGACTAAATACACCAACACCCATGCTGCTATTCTCTAAATTATGAGGCCTAAAACATAACACAAACCAAGAACATTAACTTTTGATGTCAAAGAAATAATTACAAAAATAAAAAATAAAATAAAAAACCACCTACCCACCCCTAGGCAATTTTACAAAAAACAGGCCTGAGAAACAGAAGATCAACCTTGTGGGGGCCTAATCAAATATCTCTTTTGAAAAATTTGCCTCTTGAGATTTCAGTATTTTGACAACATTGGGCAGAGGGTTAACTCTTTACCTAACGTAATGGCTAAAACCGGCCAGCTGTTCACAAAAGTCATCATTCAATTTTAATTATTTTCTTTATTTTTTCTCTCAAAAACATAGCTTATGACCCCTCATTGGAACGAGCTCGACGGGTCAAGTTTTTTATGCTAAAAATGAAAAAAATTAGTTTTTCAATAATTTTAATTGCAAGTGTCTTATGCCTTTCATGTTAAGTAAAGGGTCAAAGTGAGGGGTTAAATTTGCCTTCAGGTGTCTAATCTCATTCTGTTGATTATTTCTCAGAAATTGCATCCAATAACCATTAACATGCATGTTCTCTTTGATGTTGTCCCATCCATCTACATAAGATCAATACTCTGTTGTATTTTTAAAGGAACTGCTGAACAGAAGAGATTTTCAGAGTTGTTTGGAATCTTTTCGAGAGGAAGTGGATGCTGACGTTGTGGTTATTATGACAATACAAGCCCTGGATCCTGAATTCCCAAGACGGCAGTTAGCTATATATACAACAAGTGATAAGATAAGACAAGAGGTGAGTGTTTTGTGACTTTTGCACTTGGGGCTTTGAGAACAACATTTTTTTTGTCAAACCAAATACATCTGGTTTTTGTGGTGAGTGACTTATCCCAGTACTAGTCATGCACAGACTGCACAAGGTTACAATAGCCAATACATATAGGTGAGCTAACACACCACCTCATAACATTTAATAGAGCATAAAATGAAAGAGATCAGGTGATTGTGGCAATATTTATTGATTTTGGAATCCTCAATAAATATGTTAAAGTGTCAGTTTTGAAAAATATTTAAAATATTTGCGCTGGTTGTCCTTTCCAAATTGTGAGAGTTGAAAAAACTAAGGAGAAGGGATATGTAAAATATTCCTTTTCATTTCAATACGAAACTGGACAGTAGTAGGGGAATTGTCAAATTTGAACACAAAAAATGCATGGCAACATATATTTTTTTCCTGTTCACTTTTTTAATGAGATGCTATATGAAGTGGATACTGGACTGTTTTCCCCTAGATGAGCTTGATGAGCTGAGGAGACAGGAACATGTTAACACTGCTGCCGATACAAATAATTTTGTGTATTGTAATCACAAATCTTGTCTTCACTTGACATCGAATAGGATATGTTCAAGCCTGCAAATAAGGTGCCTAGCATGGTCAGTGACAGGCAAAACTTGCATGTTTGACAGGTACCAATTGACATGACCAGCACCTTTTATTGCAGTTGAATAAGACCTATGGCCATGGTTAATTAATATTCAGTTTAGTATTATTTGTCTAATTTTGTTTTTTGCCTGAAATAATAAACTTTTCTTTATTATTGACTCCACAAATGGGTCGCAATCTTTATAGAGCCAGAAGAATACATCATTTCGTGTTTCTTCCTCATCCATTGCAATGCCAGTTATTGCCTCGTTTTTGCCAGCTTGCTATAGCAATCTGGCAATAATGAGGCAATAGTCTGGTGTTATTAAGGGTAAAATGTTGACTAATGGTATATTTTGTTATAGACTGCTCTGTATATAACCCTGGCATTTGAAAGTTCCTCCTTCTGAGACAACCTACACATGCAAGAAAATAGTGTGTAGGTGCAAAATAATAAAATATGCATCTTGTGGAAAGGGATATATTACGCATTTTCCCCGTGAGGAAATAATTAATAATAACCTCATTCTGCATTTTGTTCTGATAACCTGGGATAATACTAAACTTAAAATTAACTAAACATGACCTAACTTAAAAACATGTCCAATTTTATAAACTCGGCTAAAAAAAAACATTTCTGGGTTTCACACACTGGTCTTGAATGAATTGAAGGCTATCTTCTACAGGGTGTGCTTCCTAGTAGAGTAGTGTTGCTTCATACATCTTCACCGAAATATATAATGTTTGTTATAGTAATACTAGTACATCACACGATTGGATTCTAAATTCTGCAACAGGTACCAAGTTTTGAATGACAGGCACAAAACTCTTGAAGACCTGTCACAATGATGGGCAGCAACAAAAATATTATATATTTGTACAGTACAGTTGGTGTGGATTGGTTGTAATCCACACGTGGACAGTGATGTCCACCCTTGCACTTACTAGGTAATAAAAATCATCATCAGCACAATTTTAATTAATGAAGCATCAGGTCGTACCCTGTGCTTCATTAATTAAATTTTTGATGATTATTCCTTCAATTAGTGTTTGGAATCTAATATTATTGCATCCGTGGAAAGATTGTCCACCCATGGAAAGTGACCAGTCCACAGTGGCCATACTGTAGGCTTGGGCAGTCCTTCAATTCTCAAATCCATAGCAATGCAAAGAATTGCACCTCTCGAAGAGTCGAGGGGGTGCTATTGCTATAGTCCTATCTGAACCCTCAGACCATTGCCTTATCCCACTTGCCTGAACCTAACATGAGTTATGGTGATGGGTTGTGCATCCTGGCAATTTTGTTTGCATTCAGTCTTGGTTCAAAGTTTCTTGTAGTCACATTTTGGCCTCACAAAGTACACCTCTTTCTCAGGTCATTATTTGTAAAATTGCATGTAGGCGAGTGTTTTTTTATTTTAGTTTTTTTTCTGTAATTATTTCTGTGTCATCAAAAGTTCATGTTCTTGATTTATATTTTAGGCCTCATAATCTATGGAACAGCATAGGTGATGGTGTATTTCGTCCCTTGAGAGCAATGCTTTAGCCTTCTTGCATATAAGGGACAAATTTATCTATTTTTTAACGTGGTGGGTAAAATATCAGACATAAACCATTTAATTTCTATTTTATTTAAGTTTACATTGGTTATAAAAAGAGAGCATGCGGCAGCCAAAAGGACCATGCTGGAGGGCCTGAGAAACAGATTTTTATACCCCCCGCAAACAAAGTTTTGGGGGGGGGGGGGGGGGGGGGTATTTCGGAATCGCCCTGTCCATCTGTCCGTCTGTCCATATGTCCGTTTGTCCATCCTTATAAACGCAACTCCTCCTAAACCGTTAGAAGAATTTTCATGAAACTTTACACAATGGAAGAACTCCATATGAAGATGTGCATGAAGCAATATAATTCCGTTCTGACATTTCCAAGGGGAGATAATCTAACTTATACATTTCAGGTGTGGGGGGTATCACTTTGTGAGCTTGCTCACAGTACCTCTAGTTAATTTTGCTACCACCCAGAAATCAGACTTAAAACAGACTTTTTAGCAATGCAATTTGAATTTTTTAGTCACAGAAACCTGATTTATAGGAGCATCCATCCACCTGTCTTGTCTGTCCATAGACATAATTTTGTCTGGAGCTTTTCTCAGACCTTTATGGACCAATCTTCTTCGAAATTTGGTATGAATGTTCACAACCATGGGAACCTGTACACCTGCAATTACAGGTGTAGTTGGGTTATTATACTCCCACTTTTGAAGAAAATGAGTAGGTATACTGGATTACATGCGTCCGTTTGTGCATCAGTCCACCCGTGCATCCGTCCATGTGTGAGTCCGTGAGTGTGAGTAATTAAATTGTAACATTTCCCAAGTCTAGAATGATTTTCGGTCTTGTCAGATTATTTTTTTTTTATTACTTGTGGAACTTATTTTGTATAATATTTGGTCATAGGTATGCCCACACCAGGCGGTACCCCACATGGGGGTATGCACTGGACGTGAGTCCAGCTCTTGTTTTTGCCTGAATTATGGCCTATATTTATGGAATAGGCACTCTTCCATATATAGGCACTCTTCCATAAATTGTAACACGGCAAATCTGTACAGGTTAAATAGTTTCACTTTTAAGATAATATGAAGTATATCCACAGAATATGAGTCCTCCAAGTTACAGTTCCTACACTTCAGAATAAAGCCCAAATATGGGCTTCCAGCACTCTACCAGTTAATCAGTTAACCATTTCAGCTCTAGTTTGCATTTCTAATTTCAGATTTCCGAAGTGCTGGAAAAACATTCTGATCCCAAGTTGCATTTAAAGCTTCAAGAAACAGAACTGTTATATACTCATGTCTATTCTCAAGGAAATGTTAAAGTATCCAGGAAAATAGTATTACCAATCATTAAGTCAATTGTAGAGACATCTGAAAAAAATGTTGCAAGCAAGGAAACAAAATACCTGCAGCCTGGTCTACACAATGGTGAGACACCACTTAATGTAAAAGATTGTGCCTCAGATGTTGAAATGAACTCACCAAATGGAGACAAGGCTGAATGTCTCTTGGGTGGTTGTGAACCAGGAAAGGTAGAAGGGGAAGAAAATTATAATGCAAATGCTCATATAGATAACAATGCACAATTGAATGATTTTATAGATAATTTGATAAACATAAATGTTGACAATGCAATTGCTGAAGTCAATAATTTTAGTGTTGAGCACATAGATGGTGTATCCTCGACTGGTAATGTAAGTCCAATGGAGATGTCCTCTGGTCAGCCATCTAGAGGGTCTAGTTATCCTGCCACCCCACCAAACAGTCTGATGGATGTTGGTTTTGATCGCTTAATGAAAGAACACCATTTACCAAGTTTCAATAATTCAGAGATGGTGCAGAGAATCAAAGAAAAGAAAGCTTCACTGAGTAGAGATAATTATTCTAATCAAAACAGTGGTCATACCAGTGATGCTGAAGGGGGTGATATTGTTTCATTCACTCCACCCAACAGTCTGACTGACAGTGCAATGGAGACATTCTCAAAAGAACACCTATTGCCAAGTTTCCAAAACAAAGACATGATTGAAAAAATCAAACATGGCAGAAAATCTTATGAGTACAATGAAGCAGGTGTTGATTCTGATGATTCAAATTCGGATACATTTCCTTTCACTCCCCAAAATAGCTTTGTTGATTCTATTTTTGATCAATATGCAAAAGAAACTATTCCCTCATTTGGAAGTAAGGAGGAGATAATTCAGAAGGTAGAAAGAAAGAAAGCTTCAATTAAAGATTATGATGACGAATCAGAATCAGGTGAAGAGGTCATTCATACATTTGATGAAGGAAAAGAACTATCTTTTATAACTTCCACGGATTCTAACTCTGATAGTTCACCTGATGGAATGTCCAATGAATTGAATGCTGCTGCTTTACAAAAACTTGCCGAAACATTTGGCACATCTGCTCCTCCTCGTAATACTCCAGGCCAGTTTAAAAAGAAATCTAAGCAACATTTTGATGAAAGACAGGCAAATATTATTGCAAATGATTTTGCTGAAGACCTTATAAAACAAAGTGTGGATATTGTTCAGTGTGATTTACAGAATCAGAATACATTGGAAATGGATTCAACTGCTGCAAAAAAAAGTCGATGCATAGGAAACAAATGCGAAAATCATGTGGGTATGGATGACATATCTGCTTCCTCTTCCAGTAACATTGAAGAAGTTTCTTATTCACTTGCTCAACAGTTAATAGAGTCTGCTTTGGAAAATTTTCCTGTTACTGCTGATTATATTGGTGCTATTGAGGAACAGAACAGTTCCCTTAATTCATCAGACTTAACAGGTGCTGGTAATGAAGCATTAGGTAGCCAAAATAACATGGATCCTACCAATATCAGTGGTGATTCAGGTTCCAATGATCAGAGCAAATCATTAATTATAAATGTAGATAGTTCAATTATTAAAAAGTCAAAATCCTCAGCTGATATTGACGTTGAAACAAATTATTTGCCATCATGTGACCCACTACATGGAAACCTTGGATTTTCAAATTCTGATGGTGGAACGATAGAAACTAGTGCTGAGAAAGAAGTAGCTGAGGATATAGGTTTTCGAAAATTTAGTGGAGACAATTCTGAGGAAGATCAGAAAAAATTGATTGCTGCCCATTATAATACTAACCCAGGTGATAATTCCGATCAGAAAGAGCAGTTCAGCTTCTCTTTCACTGACTATGATGATGACAGTAGTACTGAGAATAGTTCAACAACAACCGAAGGTAGCTATAGAATATACTCTTCCTCAGAAGCATCACCGAGTCACATGTCTAACCCAATGATGCATGCCATTTATGAAACTGACGATATCAACCATAATGAGCGTCCACAGAAACAGGGTGTGTCGAAAATGAACAAGGGAGACAGTTCAGTTTCAGTAAGAAGAAAGATTCCTGTAGCCGGAGCACCATTAGAGAATGAGAAGAAGGAATTTTATAACACTACAGCTGGTAGAATTAGTCTAAACTCAGATTTTTCAGAAGACAATTATCACATGCAGCATTTCAGCACAGGAAGTGATAGTGTTATAGATGAGGAGTCTGATACACAGGTATGGGAAGTCATTGCTCGTGCCAACGAGTTGTGTGCTAATGTTGATGCTGCACTTGCACTGCCTGTTGATGTTGTACCCACTGTTTTTACCAATGGCATCCAGGTAATAGCACCTTATCCTTTGTTGTCCTCTGTGCATGCTGAATGCATTTTATTATAATTTTTGTTTCATTGTTTTTATTTCACTACTCATATCCTATTTGTTGCTTAATTATCTGATATTTCTTATATTCATAATTGCAAAATATTTATTATGCTTCATAGTTAGTTAGTCCAATCAGAAAGCTGGAATACCATCTAAGGGTTCCACCATAACATTTAACTCACCTGATATTATTTGACCTTAGGTGACTAAACGCCATTACTATTTTGATGCTTTTACACTCGCTTCAAATTTTCAAAATTTGAATTGAAACAAAATAAGTGAATTTAAGTACATGTTATCAAAAATATTTTCAAGGTACCGTATTTGTTGATTTAAAACATTAAATATTAAAAAAATGAACAGAAAATATTATTTGTAGTCCCCAAAGTTCTTCTTGTTTTTACGATTCTATCGATTTTTTATGCTGAAGCAAACATTTTCTTTACAGTTTACTCAACAGATTAAAAGTCATTTTTTGAACGTTAATATAACAATAACATGATTTTGAAGGGCTTTACAGTGTATTAACGGCTCAACAGAAATGATTAATAGCCCAAGAGTTTATTAGCGGCCCGCGACGAAGTCGAGGGCTGCTAATAAGCTCAAGGGCTGTTAACCATTTCTGTTGAGCCGTTGATACACTGTAATGCCCGACAAAGTCATGTTATTTCTATTATTGCCACTTTCGTACATCGGGGACATTACAATTAAATTATATGGGAATTAAGATAAATAAATGAAGTTTGACGTTTTAGAATTAAAAAAACAGCGACACTATCTTTTGATTTGTTGACAAACAAACCGGGTAACATGACTATCGTCTGATCAGTCTACGACGAAAATTTTGGAAGTTAGATGATGAAATATATCTTCGAAATGAGAACTTTAGGCAAGGAGTTTATTCATCAAAGATGTCATAACTTACTTTGCATGTATCGCTTCCTATATTTGATACATTATCTATCCGTGACACAAAGGGAAATACTTGAAACAAATGTGTTAATTGTGTTTACAAATTAAAAAAATCCGAATTGAATTTCGATCCAAATGGAAATCTGGGAAAAATATTGTTGATCGGCTGAGAGATGTGACGTCATTGTCTTTATTTAGACATGTCGGGCTGTTATTGACGTGTTGGGCTGTTATAGTCAATAACTGCCCGACACATCGCATGACTTGTATTTGTTGAGCATTACAAGGTTTCAACGCCCGACAAAACATCGTTAATGTGCTAGGAACGCCCGCAAAAGTGGTAATAATAGTGCTTTGTTAATCCTTTTCAGGGGGTTATGACAGTAAATGTATTTATGGGTATTTCACATATGCTTATCCGGTTGCCTGCATGAGGGCACGATGACGCCATGTACTAAGGTGTACTGCTCGTCGATGGTGCACATGTCTTCAACCGCTGTAACCCTGCTTGAGCGGAGCTTGAACAGAGTTAGAATGTTGAGGAGCTGACAGTTGGTTGTCGATGCTCGGTGGTTCTCTCTGGGTACTCCGGCTTCCTCCACCCGTAAAAACTATTGACGGTCATGATTAGTCATTGTGCATACGACCTTAAATACCAATAAATAAATAGATATGTTTATAGCGATATGTTTTATTTTGTAAACAAATATCACACTTCAAACAGCGACAACTGTTTACTCTCGCCATGAATTTGTACTGGTGCCAGTTTCTGCTGGTGATTCTGCACAGTGCTGTCAATAGCGGTTTTTAAAAAATAAACGTGCGGTCGTTCTTTGTTTCTCAGGAAAATTTATTAATCCCTTGATTTCCATCGACTTTTGACATGATAAATATGTTACACTTTTGACGGTTCATATCAGGATTGGCTTCACCTCATCTGATATGAACTCTCATCACCTTGTATGGAATTACATCAGCCAGCTACACACCACGTAACCAAGGCTGAAGATAAGCAATCTGTCATTTCCAGAATGAGGTCCCCAGAGAGTGAATTATAAATATTGTCCCATACAGTGGGCTAAAATCACCCAATTTATCCTGTGGGTACCTCTTTCTGACTAGGCCTGAGATCTTGATGCAGATTGAGGTTTACAGAGGGTAAATTTAATAATGCTACCCTGCTATGCAGGGTAGCATCACCAAATTCACCCTCTGGGGACCTCATTCTGCAGATGGCAGTCTGCTTATTTTCAGGCTTGCACGTAACTTATATTATAATGTTGTTGCACAATTTTGTTTACTTAACCTTTAAGGGCCTAATTCTGACTTTGATCACTTTTCACTTCTTCAGAACAGGTGTGCCAACATTAAATCTTTGGACAGTCTTGCAGTTTACATTCTAAGTACCTTAGCAGTTGTTTCTACACAAATCTTGTCTGCCCATATAAACAAGTGCAAAGCCACGGGAAATATTGAAGTGTAACAAAAATGAATTAAAATCTCCAGGTCCTAAGGGTTAACTAATTAAGGAATAGTGCATGGCTTGGAGTTGACTACACCCATATAGTGCCCAGTGAGGTGGTGTAGTTCCCAACGTGAAGCGGAGGGAACTACACCACCTCACTGGCCACTATATGGGCATAGTCAACGACAAGCCATGCACTAGTCCTTATATTATATTGAACAACCCGAAAATGCAAATTAACCAAATAATCTACAATCCAAATTGTAAACATGTAATGATGTTTTTATTTTAAACAATAAAGGAGAAATGAGAATAATGTGTGGATATTGATAATTGTTCGATACAATGATACTATTCCTCGCCTCTGCCAATGTCTCACTCCGGGTTCTAAGGGTAGATCACGACTCATCTTCGACTCGTCGTGATCTGTCCTTAGAACCTGGAGCGCGACTCGGATACATATTTTGTACATCCACATAATGGTAATAATCTCTATTTATCGGAATGTATCACCTCGGAAAACTTTGTGGCTATTCTTGCGACACTAAAAAAAACGAAGTGTATATTTTTTATGTAAATTGAATTGTCTAATTGGTAGCCGGGATTTTCTGCCACCATTTTGGATATATCGTTGCTTTGCACATTTTTATAACCAGAAAATGTATATAGTGCCTGTGCTAAAAATAGAAAACATATAGTGCCTGCATGTTGTGACCCATCAGCTCTGTGCTGGACAACTACACGAAATAGGGTATCACCTTTCAGCCAATCAGAATGCAAGGAAGTCACGTGAGGTATAATATTTGAATACTAGAAGGCCATACTAGAGCCATATTTAGGCCCTAATGAATAGTGCCTGAACCTAAATAAGAAGACTACATACGTTGTGGATGTGTCTATTGGCACTCTTCAATGAATTGTTACAAGGCAATCCCATATGAACCAATTCTAGCAACGAAAATTAATCTAGCACTCAACCAGCTAAGCTTAGAGGCGCTTAACTTTTTTAGCACCAAGGTAAGTCTGATTTTAGCCACATCCACAGATCAACAATGTTAACTTATTTAATTTTATACCATGCATGCCTATGTTACTTCCCGTGAAAAGCCTGCATGTTAAATTTGAGCTATTAACCACACTACCTGTGTAAAGTTTCTACCGCGGATAAAAAAAATTTACACCTATAGTACAGTTAAAACTAGAAGTCCTGTCAGGAAATGCGCACAAATAGCACGTTGATATGTGCGTTAATGTACGCGTTATGACCAAGTAAAGCTATCAGATTTTGTTCATATGGCCTGTGCACAAGCAACGTTTCAGCCAATGGACCTCCGGGTAACCCGGAGGTCCATTGGCAGAAACATTGCATGTGTTTGCTATGAATAACCAAGAGAACCTGCCGTGCTTTGGATGCCATTCGATATGGCAATTGCGCGCAATTCCAATGCGCAATTAAGCCTAGATAAGCGCACTATTCGTGACAGGACTTCTAGTTTCAACTGTAGGAAGTTCATCCATCTTGCCCTTTGACATGACGCAATTTGCCGACTTTGATACATTCACACTTCGCGATGTTTCATTCAAGCATACAACATTTTGTGGTAATATCTACTTCGTGCAATGGCTTATTAAGTTTAAAATACCTACAATTAAATATTTAAAATAAAATTTAAGAATGTTAATAATAATTTGACTGAAAAAGCAAGGTAAAGTCAATTACTTTTGACGATTTGTCCAGCTGTCAATCAAGCATTCACATGCAGCTGTTAGTAGTGCCCACCGACACAGATGTAAACAAAACAAGCCTATGTGATTGCGATAGAAAGTGTAGTTTTTTCTCCATTTCAAGTGACAAAGTTGGATTATTTATTAAGCATGGTATAAATAAAACAAATAGGTACTAGGGCCAGTAATCGGATTTAAACCACTCATAGAATAAGGGTTATATATATAAAAAGTCACGCTTCTAGGAATGGAGCTGCACTAACTTAGAATGCAGTGATGACAAGCAAATTTAAAAGGAGGACCCAAATATTTTTCACCATAAAATATTCCCTGGTTGATTATTATTACATTGTGTTTGATTCACCATGTTACATATCACACTTTCAGACTGTTCATCCTATGGACAGAAAAAGAATAAATATTAGAGGTTCAATGGGGTTGAAAATTGATAGAAACACCCATGGTAGTGTGCAGAATACACGTGCCAAATAAGAAGGTAAATAAGGCAGTAGTTTTGTAGATAACCCCAGACATACACAGAATGACACATAAGTGTAAATGAGTTAATCGATATGGCACTTGAGCCATCATGGAAGGATAAAGCGAGAGGCCATTTTTAAGCATGTGTAACTTGCTGTGCATATATAGGGTGTTTTGAACGAGTTAATTAATTGCATTCAACAGTTGTTCATTAACCCTCTGCACACTGATGTCAAAATGGACATGTTTTCGGCAGCAAATATTTCCCATAATGCAGTTTGATATTTAACCAAATATACCTTGTTTGACAGAGCTCAGTGAGCTCTGTCAAACAAGATATAATTGGTTAAATTCACAGTTACTCAAGAGAAAAACAGAATGAATGGAAAAAATTCTGTTGTACTTCCAGAGTGCTAGGAGTTAAAATGTCTAATATCACCTCATTTATGGGAGAATGTTTTGTCATGAAAACACCCAGTGGAACAGAGTGGAATACAATTTCCATCCTGACATTATCTCCCTAATTTGGGAGTACAGTGGCCCAGTGGTTACAACATTGGACTTCAAAACGAAAGTTTAATGGTTCAATTCAGACTGGGATAACTGCATTGTGTCCTTGGGCAAGGCACTTAATCGCAGTTGCCCATGTGGAGACATGGTGGCACTGTGTACTAAGGCATCCTACATGTCAATGGTGCACTTAAACCAATACTAACCTTGCTTGTACGGAGTTGGTACTTTGGGGAGTCTGACAGATGCTCACCACTGTTCGGTGGTTCTTTCTGGGTACTCCAGCTTCCTCCACCCATAATACTGTCCAGCTCAAGCTGAACCTGGCTATCGAAAGTGTCATTAAACTGAAATAAAAAAAAAAAAAAAAATCTCAAATTCTGTGAGACAGCAGCATAAGAAGGACAGACACAGGTTTATGCTAGATGTCCATTTGCTGAATTTTTTTTTTTTTTTCTCTCTCGCTTTTCACAGACAATGATATTATTCCATTAGAAAGTGCTCTTAACTGGTAGAGTGCTGGAAGATCTTATTTGGACTCTGTTCTGAAGTGCAGGTATTGCAACTTAAAGGCTTCAAATTTAGTGGCTATTTCTTCATATTATCTTTGAAGTGATATTATTTTGCCTGTTAAGATTTGCCTTGTCACAATTCATAGAAGAGTGACCACTGGCTTGTATGGAGTTCTATGCGTTGTGTAGGCTGACAGATGCTCACCGCTGTTCGGTGGTTCTTTCTGGGTACTCCGGCTTCTTCCACCCATAAAACTATCCACCTCAAGCTGAACCTGGCTATCGAAAGTGTCGTTAAACCAAAATGAAAAAAAAAAAAATCTCTTGGCATTCTCCTATAAATTGTAATAAGGCAAAGACATGTGAACAAATTTTTTGGGCCAAAAATAATTTAGCACACTACAGTTAAATGTGGTTTTATGGTAAATGAATCTCTCATTACCATATATACTATTAAAAAAAGTAGGGGATATTTGGTAAAAGTGAGATATTGAAGAAATATATTTATATTTTCATCAAAAAGACAGTTGAGGCATTGCGCTGTGACATCTGGTGAATAATTTCAGCGATAGTTGGGTGTCTGACAAGCACACATTCCATGCACTGAGCTGTAGAAGACATGGTCGGTCAGGCAGAGAATTTACCACATTCAGTCCAAACCTCTATACCTTGTAAATCCTCCTTGATTTGCAAGACAAGTGCGGATCCGACGTGGCATACTTCTCACCAAGCGTCCAATATCAGCTTGATTGATGTTATTCCATTCTTCGTGCAGTACAGCAGCAAGTTCCTGGACATTGGTAGGGGGCTGTTGGTATTGTTGTAGGTGCCTGCCAAGCATATCCCATACATGCTCGGTTGCTGGAAGGTCTGGACTTAGTGCTGGCCAAGGCAGTGTAGTGATGTTCTGCTCCTGGAGGAACTCTGTAGCGACACAAACACTGAGTGCTCTTGCATTGTCATCTTGGAAAATGAATTGAGGGCCATGATGTCGCGCAAATGGCACCATATGAGCTGCTAACACATTATCACGGTACTACTGTCCTCCTGTGACACATCTTTGGATGACGTAATGCTGTTCTGCTTGTCATGGTTGCCTCCCCACACCATAACCAATCCACCACCAAAACGATCGTGCTGGTATCATCATGGTATCATTCGTTCCACCGCCGCCACACTCTGTTTCACCTGCTGGCAAGCCTGGAAATAAGCAATCTGTCATTTGCAGAATGAGGTGCACAGAGGGTGAATTTACTTATACTATCCCATACAGTGGGGCAGAATTTCTCAATTTATCTGCTGGATGCTTCTTTCTGTTTATGCCTGAAACCTTGATTCAGACTGAGGTTCATTGAGGGTAAATTTGGTAATTCACCCTCTGGGGACCTCCTTCTGCAGATGACAGTCTGCTTATTTCCAGGCTTGCTGTCGGGGAAGTCGAGAGTGAACCTTGATTCATCGGAAAACATGATGTTGCTACACCGATTACGCCTTGCTGCGATGTGACGTTCAGCCAAATGTGGAATTATTTGAGGTTGTCGAGCATACAAATTCCAGCTGTGTAGGCTGTGCAGGCGATTTTGGATAGTCTGACCACTGACTCGCACATGTGTTGCTCAGCTACTGTCCATTTTCTGAGGCACTTTGATGGTCATTACACAGTGCTGTGGTTCGGATAAAACAATCCTGGTTAGCAGTTGTCACCCTTGGACATCTGTCTGATGGTAGTGTGACCACAACCTGTTAATCACTGAAAGTGTAACATTGAGAATTTGAACCACTGCAGCCTGTCTGTTCCCAGCTTCCAACATGCCCAATAGCATGTAAACATTCGTCACCTGTAAGTCTTCGCAAAAAGTTACGTTTCAACCAGAAACTATTGATGAACGAGTTTATACCAAGAAAAGATCTATGAGACCTCCAAAAAAGCCCATCCAGTACAAATGAAAATTTCAAAACGTACCCTCCAGACATTAACACGGCACTCGGGCGAAAAACCTGCACAAAGTTTTTGTAGGCCAGTGACATTCATGATCCACACTAAACTTGGTAACATAATGATGTGTCCAATCACGCGTATCCAATACCGTTTTCCAAAAATATCAACATCAGTTTGGATATCCCCTACTTTTTTTTAATAGTATATTTGGAGATTTAAAGTGTAATGTTTTGAATGATTTCCCCTTTCTTCCTTTAAATAAGTTTTTTATCTGCAGTGACATTTCTTGGGGAGAAGAGGGTCAGGTATGACCTAGATAACAAGTACTGCCTTGTAGTATTTAACCCTATACTTAACTCTCTCCATACTGTTGTCAAAATACCAAAATTTCTAGCAGTAAATTTTCCCAGAATGCAAATTTAAATTAAATCAATTTAATCTTCCCAGTTGCATTATGGGAAATAGTTGTATCTTGAAATTTTGGTACTTCACCATTGGTGTCCAGAGGATTAACGCGATTAGAAGACAACTGCAAAAAAATCTTGAGATAACTGAACAGTTTATTTTTTGCCTGAAAAACATAGCTTATGAACCCCTCCCCCATTGGAACAAGCTCAATGACCTTTCTCCAATGAGAGATCATAAGCTATCACTGCAAAAACTGAACAAATCATTAATTTTGAATGTCTTTTTTGGGGGGTAATAATGCTGGTCGTAACTTCGGGAGAAGAGTAAAGAAGCATAAAATGTTTGGCAGCATTACAATACATTTGAAATATCTTATGAAATTTGGTCTTGAATTAATGTAAATTTCATATGTGATCCAAGGAAAATCCAAGCATGGTGGTAGCTAATAAAATGGATTCAGCATCACATTATTGTTACTCTTTTCTGACATTTATTTTCCAATATAATTTTTATTTCATATGTAGGTTTCTTTTCATTATAGTGCATCATCTTTCAGACTTTCAGATTGGGCATACTTTTCTGTTTTTTTCTAGCTTTTAAGTACTGGAATATGACTATTATTTTTCATAGTTTCTGGAAAATTTGTTGAAAATTAAACTAAAATTTTAAAGTATAGAGAATTTGAATCCATGTACAGATCCCAATTTTTTATTCTGCATTGGAAGATTCTGCCTTCAGTTTTTTTTGGTGTGTCTTAAATAATATTTTCTCCATGCATTGTGGCAGCAGGTTAAGAATAATAATTAATGTTCCATTAACTGGTAGAGTGCTGAATTATTTTTGGACATCAAATCTTGTACACATGTCGTTGCCTTGTTACAATTTATGGGAGAGTGCCAGCTGGCACTCTCCCATAAATTGTAACAAGGCAAACCCTTACAGACTAAATAATGTCACTTCAAAGATAATACAAAGCGCATCCACTGAATATGAGCCTTCAAGTTTTGGTTCCTGTGCTTCAGAATAAAGCCCAAATATGGGCTTCCAGCATTCTACCAGTTAAGACCCCAGAAAACATATAAACTGTTCAAATCGTTAAAAAATTCAGAAGAATCACAATAATGTTTCATTTAATGGATCTCCACATATGCTTTAGCCTAGAGATCTAATGTGTATGAATCAGTTTCTACTTGCAATATGTTGCTCAGAAGTTAGAGCATTGTACTTCAAACCGAAAGTCCATGGTTTTTATCCTTATAATGGTAACTGTGTTGTGACCTAAGACCAGGACTTTATGTTGCAATTATTGTAATATTTTAGCTCACCAGAGAAAAGTCCTATGAACTGTACCTGTCACTTTTGTTTCTAATGTGATCATAACTACGATTTGCATCTTACCCAATCAAGTGGAGTGTTGTCTGAAAACAATTCGTCGCCTGAGTGCTAGAATGTTCTATGTCCCCTGTGGGACATAGAACATTCTAGCACTCGGGCGACAAATTATTGAGGTCTCTTTACAATAGAGAGTTGTCCATCCATGACAGTGACTAAGCATGCTATGAGAGTACAGAAGTTTTTCTTGGGTGTTTGAGACTATTATTTTCCCTGGTGGGTGAGGGTGTGAGATGGGGAAATCCCACCCGAGGGCAAGATATTTGGGCCAGACTCGAGGCTTGCCGAGTGTCTGGACCAAATATCTTGTCCTGAGGGTGAGATTCCCTATCTCACACCCGCCCCTCCATCAAGGATAATTTTTTTTCCCCTCACCAAAACAGTCTGATGTCATCAAAAGTAATTCAGGGGCACATGCAGCTATATCCAGTAATTTTGTTATCCATTTTTGAAAAAAACTGATTTGCTTGTCGGAAAGACCGCACAAAAGTTTTGTATATGTGTATACCACGAAATCAAATCCCAATGCCGTCAAGAAAGGGGTTAAAGATTTGTAGCGAAATGAACATTGACACATTCCGATAACATCATGTTATGTATTCTGCAATGTATTCGCATAACTTTTCGACAAGAATTTTGTGCAACATGCTCCACTCATAATGACGTTCATCCAAAAATTCATATAAAAGAGTCATGTGTCCTTTGGTTTTGCAGTCCGTGTTTTTATGTCTATTTTCTTTGACAAACGTTTGCCTGCTATTTCTGAAACGTGACACCATGTTGTTTGTTTACAGAACAATGTGTGATGATTCAATAGTCCTGCACTCATTAAATATGCTAATAAGTCAATTTTGGGTGGTCACGTGGATGGGGTGAGATAGCTGTCACTTGGGTGGGGTGAGACAGGCATATCTCTCCCATCTGTCTCACACAACTTTATATATGTCTCAGTACGTTAGTGGTGGGAGAAAAATACTCTCCACAGAACATCATTGACTGGTGCTGCCTACCATACTTTTTGAGAAAAACTTGTTATTAACATGATCAAGATTGTTTGGTGTTTGTTTACAGAAATTTTACTCTTATTTCTTTCATTATAAAATGTATCAAAATTCCATATAAACTAGAAAAAGACAGAATTGTCAATGTATTTTTTGTAAAGGCTGGATTACACAAGAATGAGAATAACAGCCTGGACAAAATGCTCTTTAAAAGTGAGGTTATCTTGTATTTAAGTTATAAAATGATTTTTTTAAGGTCTCCGCGACTCTTATTTATGATATAGAATGCTAGTGCATCCTAAACTAGGAATAAAAAGAAATCCACACGACAATTTTTTCTAACTTGTTTTTGTTTACTTTACCCTTAATCCCGATTACCACGGGGGCACGGGGGCTCAGTGTGCTATGGTGAACTGCATGGTGATGTGCACTTGCCGTCGACCAGTGCCAACCTTTCTTATGCAGAATTAGTATGTTGGGGAGTCGGACAATTGCTCGCCATGCTCGGCGGGGTTATCTCGGGGTACTCTGGCTTTCTCCACTCAAAACTGTCTGACATGAAGTTGTGACCTTTGTTGTCAAAAGTGTTATTAAACCCCAATAAATACTTACAGTACTGTTGCCTGGCATTCTTAAAAATGCAGGAGGACTGAAAATCTCTCCCCTCGCATGGCCTTGGGGAGCGATTGCCTCTCAAGCTAAAAGTGGCAAAATGAAGTTTTAATATTAATGAATTCTGCCTAGTGAGCTTTGTACATTTTGTTTGGTGCTGCTAACAAGGTAGTCTCTGTGAGATGACTACACTTCTCCCACACCTCGGGGCCTCGGCAAGTGGGAGGGGCAGTGTGGCCATCTTACAAAGACCATTAACACAGCAGAGCTCTGAAATGTTGTGGATTTTAGGAATAGGCTGTTATGGTAATCATTATTTTCTAAGGCCAGAAGGACCAGTTTTCACCCTCCTTAATTTTTTTATTGCGAGCTGTAGACGAGCAAATAAATTGCTCTCCTGAAAATGCCAGGCATCATAACTGTGATCACAAAAGTTGTCTTTCCTTGATCAGATAAAGTTTGAGTTGTGAGACATTTGCATCAGTGGACCAAGATTTTATGAATAAAATATTACGAATTTAACCCTTTACCTGCTATATAAATTCTGCTGTTGAAAAAAAAAATATTTTTCACAATTTCAACAAAACCATATCATGTGCCCCCTCATTGGAATGAGCTTGTTCCAATGAGGGGTCACATTATGTGGTTTTGTGGAAATTTTTTTTTAAATTTGAAAAAATAATATTTAAAATAAGAATTTTGATATCCTTCAACCTCCGATAACCCTGCTGTGCAGAGTCAGTAACTTGGAGAGTATGATAGTTGTTTGCTCCTGCTCAGTGGTTCTCTACTGGCACTCTGGCAACCTTCACCTGTAAAACTGTCACACTGTGACCCTGGCTACTTATATAGTGTTGTTAAACCCAATAAACAATAAACATCATCTATAGCAAGCAAAAGTGATAAATAAAAAAGAATATGAACTCATAAATCAGCCACTGGCCTGTTTGAAGTAGAAAATAATTTTCAACGCAATTGTGTTAAGGACCCACAAATCTTACATCTTCTGTTTCTCAGACCATTTTTAGTAAAACTGCATGTGGGCAGGCGGTTTTTTATTTTATTTTTTATTTTTGAAATTATTTTTTTGCCATTAAAGATTCATGTTCTTTGTTTGTTTTATCTTTTAGGCCTCATAATCAACAGAATAGCAAGGGTGGTGGTGTATTTCATCCTTTATTAGTTTTATTAACTTGGTTAAAATATCTGACATAAACCATTTAATTTGTATTTTTTTAAAGTTTGCATTGGTTATAAAAAGAGAGCATGCGGCAGCCAAAAGGACAGTGTGGGAGGGCCTGAGAAACTGATTTTTAATTTTTTTAGGCCTAAAGTGGTTTTCTTAATTTCTGTTTGGATGAAATTGAAATTTTAGGGAAAGTTAGGAACCCTACATATCTACTTGTCTCCATATTTATAATGTTTTTTAGTGATATTGCACCAGTGATCGTTTTGAATTTTAACTGTTTTTAGTGATATCATGCCAGTGAGCTCTGTCAAACAAGATATAATTGATTAAAAGTCACATTTAAACAATAAAAAAAACAGTCCATTACGTGTACAATGCATACAAAACCGCACTTGTTAATACCCTGTCGTTTGTGTAGAAACGACCGGGTATGAAAAGCTGTTTTAGTGCGGTCACGTGAGAAGGATAACATAACCAATTAATGTTTCGCGAGAAAAATCTTTCAGAGACTGTCCCTGAATAGCAATTATATTGTTCAGTCAGAAAATTTCTAAAACCTACACTTAATAAAATATTCAGATACAAATGCCATATCTTTCATTTCCAGAACTCTGTACTGCGGTTTAATCTAGGAATTGAAAAAATCCATTCGTTAATTCGTGAGAATTTCGATTTGTTTTCATTTTTGCTGATCTATGATTTGGATTCTCCCCCCTATAATTGAAGGTCGGATTATCTCCGTCGAAATGATCTTGTCTTCATTCATTCTCGTAATGGTTCATCTGTATTTTTTAAATGAAATTATTGAATTGAATAGAATGAAGATTTCAGTGAATAAAATGCGTTCTGAGTGTACGGTGTTTTTGAAACAACAATGTGACAGTATTGGCGATACATCCTGGCATTTTGCTGCGGCAAGTGGATTTCCCACTCGTCAAAACAACTTTCAATAACTGACTAAATTGCTCACTAAATTTCTTCTGTTAGCCCTTTACCCAACATCAACGGCCAAATTCGGCCAGCACTATACACAAAAATCTCCATTCAAATTTTATTTTGTTTTAAATGTTTGTCCAAAAAACATAGCTTATGACCTCTCATTGGAACGAGTTCGATGATCTCGAGTCGTTCCAATGAGGGGTCATATGCTATGTTTTGAGACAAAAGTTTGAAATTTTTAAATGTTATCCAAGAATTTATTTTGCAAGCATCGTCTGCTATCCGCATTGGGTAAAGGGTTAAGAGACAACCGAGAAGATGGGTGGCTCCCTGCAGTGGCAGTTCAAGAATTTCACGAGGAAGGGGTGGAAGGCGGGGAGCATTAATTGTCCTCATAGCGTCAGGATGATGCATGGTATCATCCGAGTTGGGTTGAGAGTAACGAGTTTGGTCGATTTGTTTCCCTTCCCTTCCCTTCCCCACCCCCACAAAAAATGGTAAAACTTGTGTTCTCGGTGATTTCGAGGTTGCTATAACTGCCTGCCCCAGTTACCATAAGATGTTGCGGTGTTGTTCTCGCAACCATAAATTCAAGTAATGTATTCCTGGTGTGGCATCGTTTCATTTTCGTGGGGACACGCTTTATTGATCGGAAGGGTCCTGAGTTGAATTTGGATGCCGTGTTTTAAAATAGCTCCAGAAAAAGGCACGCGCGGGTGGATCTGATCTGTTTTGACAACAATCCACTTCACTGAATTTCGGAGGCTGTAAATAGCTGCCAGATATGTCACAAAAATCGTCTTATAATTTGACATTTGGGTGGATTACGATGTTATTCCCCTGACAAAAGCAGGTAAATTCCCTTGATGTTCAAAAATAAAAAAGTATAAGCAATCTATAACTTTCCGTGTCTGTTGAAAAACAGACTGAATACTGAGTTTGTTCGCCGGTCTCCAATGACTTCAGAATATTTCATGCAGTGTAGATCCAATTGCCGGAAAAGCCACACTGTTGCACGTGACCGGTGAAATTCTCATTTTTGAGGTCAAATTTATCACACAAAATAACAGGCTTTACCGAACCGATTTTCACCTTTAAAGATTTTATTTGATATACAAAATTCCCAAACAAAGTGTATCAGGTATAAAAAAAAGATTTAGTGAACAGAAATTAATATGTTAATTGGCGAATCTTTTCCCAATACAGTCCAATCAACACTGATTAGTGAGTGGACTTCTGACATTATGTAATTACACATAACACACTCAGTGGATTTTTGGATAATTTTTTCGTATGTAGTGGACACGTAATGGATTGGAGAAAATTCAGTTCCACTATCAGAGTGCTTGGGGTTAAAATTGGGCAGCTTCCTTATAAATGATTGGCTAATTTTGACTTCATACCTGTGTTGTGGTCATGGTAAAGGCAAAGATGTTGAAAGTAACCCACCAATAAATAAATGTTTTATTTGGAACTGTCCACAATGGAGAATCAACAGGACAATCTTCCAAACACCAGACTCTCTGCTGCAGAGAGAACATGGAAAGTAAAAATTTGAAAAATCATATCAAGGAGCTAACTGTCTGTCAGGATAGAGCCACAGGTGCTGCAAGTGACCTTGAACACCAAAATGATAATAAATAAGTGAACGAACTTTTAGTTCAGAAAAGATGATGACTTGAAAGTTGTGTTCACTTCCTGAAAGCATGTGTGACATATCAAGGGGGATAACTCTAAGAGCAGAAAAGATGAGTTGAAAAATAAATGATGTTGATGTCTGGAAAATAAAGGGAGCTAACAAGAACTATACAATATAAATAAGACAGTGACCATTTGAGATCATTAATCAAATATCTTTCAACCCAGTATTGATGAAATTATATTATTATATTATATTGTATTATTATTTTGGGCTTTTGACTGCATTGATCTCATCTGTATTGCACAGAATAGTGTCTTGGAGCTGAAATTTGTACAGATTTCAGCTTACAGTTTGTAACAGTTCGTAAAAAATAAGCCTATTTTGGGAATAGGGCCAAATTTCAGCCCATTTGGATACCTGTGTTGATCCCTGAAAACGATTATTATGCCCCCGAAAAATTCTTGGGTATGCTGATAGGGCAGCTTGAGGGAATGGATGCCCTTATACCTAGTGTTTCGTCGATTCAAGTTTGGTAGAGTTATGGCCCCTGTTTGTTTTTGGCCTCTGTTTCTGACTAAGGTAAATTGTACCATAGCCTATAGGAATGTTTGGATGAACCAACTCTCTTCGAAACATTCAGAAGTTATTTATTTATATGCAAGTCCGACTTTGCTACCTTCGGGGGTATCAGCACACATGTTAGCATTGCTCTTGTTCAGACCAGCATAAATAGAGGATATCAAGTGTTTTTGAGTGGATACCAAAAATTATCTCACGAGTGACTGAAACAAATGTTTATTTTCCGCGAGCGCTTATTATTATATGCTTTTTTTAAGAATCTGATAATTCCACTTGTTTCAACCTTGACATGATGCATGGAAGTGAACAGCGCATTGAATCATTGAAACACAGAAGAGATTTGATTGATACTCGGAACAGATAGCATCTTGCAATATGATTCAGCTGGCGGGTTTCTAGTCTAAACATGACCTGAAAGTCTGTAATATACGTTTTTGGTTTGGTACGTCCTTTGGAAGAACGTACCAAACCCCAAACTTATATTATGGACTTTCAGGCCACATTTGGGCTAGCAGGTTTCATGCAGCAATTCAAGGTGAATTCGTGAATTATTGCTGGAATGATCGGTATCCACTCAAAAACACTTGCCAGTCACAACCATCATGGTAAATTTGTCAATATCAAAAAGACTTCCAGTGCCTATAATATACTGTTCATTCAGCAATTTTATTCATACTGGGCCAATGGATGCTGAAAAACTCTTGACAAACAATTGATTTAAGCTCATTGTAACTCACCATCTTTGTTAAGTTTCTTTCTCACGGACAAAATGCTG
The DNA here is from genome assembly GCA_031216915.1 of Pictodentalium vernedei. NCBI lineage: Eukaryota > Metazoa > Mollusca > Scaphopoda > Dentaliida > Dentaliidae > Pictodentalium > Pictodentalium vernedei. Next base: position 77,965,523 of record CM062292.1, on the reverse strand, counting down.
CAATATGTCCCCCCCCCCCCCCATTATGGCCACATCCGAGAATCTAAAATTCTCTCACCATTTCACCAGTATGATTACAGTGTACCATATGTATTAACCCTTTACCAAACGAATCGGCCCCATCTGCCTGCATAATTTACAAATTTAGTAGTTGAGAAACAAATATTTTCAAAAAATTTCAACAAAACCATATCAAGTGACTCCTTGTTGGAATGTGATATAGTTTTATGGAAGTCTTTTGAAAAAACTGAAAAATCAATAATTAAAATAATTTTGTTTATTGGGCTTTAATAACACTTTTGACAGCCAGGATCACCTCATGTCAGACAGTTTAACAGGTGGAGGAATCCAGAGTGCCCAGAGAGAACCACAGGTTCTGGTTTTGGCCATGAAGATTAAGTAGAGACACATTGTATACATACTGTACTGAAACCCACCATATACATACTGAACCTACACTGTTGTTGGGCTATATCAGTACAAATAATATCAGATTGCTATTAGGCACTGCGCAGTTTCATTGCAATGCATTTTCAATTGTGGGAGTAGGGTGGGGGTGTAAAAAAGTTTTTTCAATTCACAAGTTAAAATTTCTTGATGCTATAGTGTGGTGACGTTTTCCCAGCTTGATTTAAAGTATGTGGAAATCCGAATTCTGAGTTTGTAGGCAATACATGTAAAAATAGAAAATCTCCAGTTAATTGAATATTATTTTTATGCCCCCCGACTTAGGTCGGGTGGCATATAGTGATTGACGTTTGTGTGTCCTTGTGTCCGTCCGTGTGACCGTGTGTGTGTGTACGAGCCAATAACTCGAAAACTGTTAGGGTCACAGTCATCAAACTTCACACAATTATAAAGGACCATGGGAGGATGTGTCACACAGCATAGCCGGGTTTGTACCTTCAAGGTCAAGGTCACATTTCAAGGTCACACTAAAAATCAGTCAATATTCGTGTCTCAGCCGTAACTCGGAAATGAATCATACCACTATTGTTAAACTTTTTACAAATGTTAAGGACAGTCAGAAGGTGTGTCACGTATAATAGTTTCTGCCGCATCTGCAACATGAAGGTCACAGGGGGGGGGGGGGGGGGGTGCATGTGTTACCTTAGTAACATTCTTCTTGTTTTTATTCAATGAAAGCACAACTCTTACCCTTAAAGGCCAGGAGATTTTTAAACTTTTTACATGATGACAGTTTATATCCTGTGCCTTTGCAGTTGTATCGAGGCAAGTCCTGGTTGCCTATAGAGGCAACCAGGACTTGCCTGGAAACAATGGCTAAGGTACTTAGAATGCATCTTCAGAGTTTACCCAGAAACAGCATGTTCTGGCACCTATTCTGATGCAGTAAAAAGTGATCTAAGTCAGAATATGGCCTTTTAAGGTTTAAAACGTATTGTTACATTGCAATTAATATTATTGGTCTCAAGTTGAAAACTTGTATCACATGATGTCTCAATGATCCTCTTGTCTTGATTTCTCATAATGTTAACCGGATTCAGTAATTATCTGTCTGCATTGGAATTATCCTTACTTCCTGTCCCAACTGTTTGGATATTGTAAGTTATTGGAGTGATTACAGCCTTTTGAAAAAGATGAAGAACATTTGAGCAACTCATATTTCTAATGTTCTGAATAAATAGTTAGCTAGTAGGAAAAATCAGAACTCCAAAAAATTGAATTGATGGATCTTGTCAACACTAGTACTTATAATCACTAATGATTTCCTTTAAAAATTGGTTTCCTGTTGTGAATTTGTCATTACTTTATTTTACACTTTTTAAAATTGAAATGAATGGCTAGGGATGGGCAGTTTTCCAGTTTGGTTGCCTTTTTGGCATCAAACCGGAAAACCCAACCGTAAGACCCAGCTAAAAAATGTTTTTTATTGTGTTTGTACATAAGCTGATCAAACTATCTTACTGTGAGGGAATTAGTTCAAAAAATATTTATTCAGTGAATATGTTATATATTACAGGATTGTCAATCAAAAAACTAGCAGTATATATGTGAGGGAATTGAACTAGGACCAGTATGGATTCTTGTCATTATGTCTCGCTGACAAATGGGAGAAAACCTTGTGTTCTAATTGTGATGTTTTCTCTCTTATTGACTCATCACCGGACAAGTCAATTAACCCTTTACCTAATGTAATGGCCCAAACCGGCCAGCGCTATTCTAAAAAATCGTCAATTAATTTAATTTTTTCATTTTTTGTCTCAAAAACATAGGTTATGACCCCTCATTGGAACGAGCTCATCGAGCTCGTTCCAATGAAGGGTCATAACCTATGTTTTTGAGACAAAAAATGAAAAAAATTAGTTATTCAAAATTTTTTTTTGACAAGTGTCGTCTGCTTTTCATGTTAGGTAAAGGGATAAAAAGAAAATGTGACAATCAGAACACAACATAGGCTAGATGAAGTTTATTTATTTGTTACCCTGATTTATGGGGTTTTTTTGACTGAATAAGCTTGGCAACTGATCCCCAAGAACCCCTGAGAATGATTAAGGGGAAGTTAGGCTGAACACATAGGAGATAGATACTCACCGACAGAGCTTTTGTGGTATGTAGTGTCATACAAACTATGGCAGATTTTTTTCCAAGTTAAGGAGCCTGACTCGCCGTGGGAACCCCAGGAAGTGAGGCAGTACTTGTCTACTGTGGTAAACAAGCTCCATTTTACTGGTAAAATAGGACCCAATCACTAATGCTTGGGGTGCAAGTCCTCTTAAATAGGCAACATGGGGTATAAATCATGGACTGCCCTTGACTTTATCTCCATGTTGTGGTCACAGTTAGCCATTGTGCAGAAGTATGTGACCTTAAACACCAATAAATAAATAAGGAGCCTGAAGTGTTATGTACTATCTGTTCTTAACACATAGAAAAACCCAACTGAAACTGAAAAATCAAAACCTCCCAGGTTTAAAAATGGCAGATATTATATGTAGACCTGCAGATGTTGTCCGCTGATAACTGAAAAGTATATTTATTTCCCGGACCATATTTATTGGAGTTTTGATTACTGAATTTAACTTTTCCAAAAAATGGCAACATAAGTACAGTTAAGCATTTACCTAACAAATCAGTTGCATTTGCCCATAGATTTCACAAATTGAGCAGTATCATGTGAACCACCCCCAGTCCCCCCTCCCCCCCCCCCCCCCCACCAATGGAATGAACTTATCATGATTATGCAAATGAAGAGCACCATGATATGGTTTTATTGATATTTTGTGAAAAATTGGGGAAAATAAATATTGATATTGGTGCAGTGGGTAAGAGGTTAGTAATGTGAATTCATCATGTGGAGTCAATGAAATAAGTTTTTAGTTTTTAGTAACTGATTTGTGGTTTCAAACTACTGCCAAGTCATATATTTCACTGGTTATAATTCTGTGAAAATACTGTGTCATGACCTAAGGTGTCATAAGGTAAGTGCAATAGGATTTTATTCTTGTTGATTTATTCTTGTTGTTGATTTGTTCTTGTTGCTTTTATGTTTGTTGTCAGTCATTTGGTTGTGAACGCATATTTATAGCTGATAGCTTTTCTGTTTAAAATAGAAAAATATTCATCATATATTTATTGTTTGCACTTGGTGTGTTCTTTATCCTTTGTTATGCACTCCCAATTTTTCCCAACATTTATCAGCACAACCTTACACTAAAAAGTATGAATACCCTCATATTTCAGTGGGGATCTGGATTCAGGTAAGTAAATATTCTAATGCTTTAAACTTTATTTTAACTCTTTATTTCACTTAACAGCAAAAAAAGAACAGCACTCTTTCACAAGTATCATCATTCAATTTTTATCTTTTTAATTATTCACCTTTAAAACATGAGGGGGTCATAAGCTATGTTTTGGAGACAAAACGTTCCAAGGAGAATAAACATTTCAAATTTCTGAGACATTTCAAACTGTTTTCAGAGATTAAACCTTTACCTAACGAATCGGCCTCTTCCACCTGCATAATTTACAAATTGAACAGTTGAAAATAATGAATTTCAAAAACAATTTAAACAAAACCATATCATTTGACCTCTCATTGAAATTGAGGGGGTCACTTGATAATGGTTTTGTTGAATTTTTGGAAAAATGTAAAAAAAATATAATTAAAATAACAAATTTTGATATATTGTGTGTGTTGGGTAAAGGGTTAGAAGAGCATGAGAAACAAGAATCTCTTTTTAATAGCCTATTTCAGATTTTTCTTTGCAGAGAGTGTCATCTTTTATTCGTTCTAATTAAAGGGTTAATTTATTTTTAATGAAAACGGCACCGCTATTTTTTTTCTTTGTCATTGTTTAATTTTAAACAAAATGATATATATTCAAAATTTTGTACAAGAATATCTCTAGAAATGAATTCTACCGTTGCTATTTGAAAGTTTCGTGTGCTACTGTTCTTCGTATATATATCCCACTTGCATTGTTACCAGAGCTTTTGCAACCAAAATTTATGGGTATTTTCATATTTGTGATGGAGTACTCATCTTAGGTATTTATGAGAATTAAAACATAATGTTTTCACAAATTTCAATGTTTTTCCAAATCTTTATGACATGACCTCTCAGTAAGACAAATCCATGTATGTTTTTGATGGTAAAATAAAATGCTAAGATTATTCTGGGATACTTTTACTGTATTCTGATAATTGTGTCAAGTAAAGAGTTTTTTTCTCAGTTTGTGCCGCTTAATTTGGCTTTGCAGCTTGTTGGAGGTTGAGTCTAATAGGCCATTTATTTACAGGGCCTATCAGTATCTCTTGAGAATAGCAGATTATCATGAAGTTAAAAGATAATAGGACTTTGTGGAAATAGGCAAATCCTCTGCACACTGATGTCGAAATATCAGAATTTTATTCTCCAAAATATTCTCATAATGCATCTACCAATTAAACCAATTCAGTCTTGCTTGACAGAGCTCTCTGAGCTCTGTCAAACAAGACTTAATTGGTTAAATTCCAGGTTGCTTTATTGGAAAAATTTGCTGCTTAAAATTCAAGTGTTTTGACATTGGTCTGCAGAGGTTAATTCTTTTACAAGGCCTTTTGATAATCCCTAACATTTTTTTTTAAAATGCAAGGCCTGCTTAATAGAGATCGGCCTTTATTATGCATGATTGTTTCTCTTTTTATGAAGAAACAAAAAATGACCATTGAATTGTCCATATTTTGGAAGAAAATTGGATTTGAAATTAATGTGTTTGTTATCTCCCTTTGACTGGAGGAATTCATGTCTGTCAAACATGAAGATCGGACTGCAGTCATTCTGAATGTGTTTGAGCAACAATTTGCAGCTGCAATAATTTCAATCAATTTACTTTTTCTTGATCCATGTGCAAACCCTGGGAAGTGAAGCATTGCTTGTCTACTGTGGTGAACAAGCTCTGTTTTACTGGTAAAATAGCACACAGACACCAATGCTTGGGGTGGAAGTCCTCTAAAATGGGCAACATGGGTATAAACAATTGGCTGCTTGACTTTACATCCATGTTCTGGGCATGGCTAACCATTGTGTAGAAATATGTGCCCTTAAACACCAGTAAATAAATAAATACATCCCCTTGAACTCAGTTTTAATACAGATTTTTGTGTAAAATTCTTCTTATACAAAGTAGCTGATATAAAATTTAATGAAAGTCTTTATGCATGATGATGGCTTTTAAGCAGATATGTGGATATTTCCGAATTTTCAAACTGCGACAATTTTGACAAACTTGTCAGAACTTTTTAGTCGAGAAATGCAGTTATGTACAAGTATAATGAATATAATAGAATACAGATGGTTATTAGCATCTTCAGAAGGCAACATGTCCTTTTGGCCATTTCCAATCTCTCTCCAAAAAAAAAGAAGAGTGAAAGGTTGTTAAATGGAGATAAATGAAAATAGTAGTAGTAACATTTTTCCACTTGAACTTAGATTTGATAGAGAACTTCTGAGACATGGCCTCAAGCAAGAGAAAGTCTGCATATTCCAGAATTTTAATGCTCCACGTTCAGAGCATGGAAATAGTAGTAAAGGCAGAAATAGGGGTATTAACTCTTAACTCGCTTAAGTATTTTCTTCAGATTTAGTCATGGCTGCTATACAGCAGCCATGACTAGATATGATGAAAATCTTTTGGAAATTTATCTCAAGAAATCACTGGTTAAAACTTCAATTTAGTTTACAGGGGCTGCATTCAGTTAAAAATGCCCAAATTATACTTATTCTTGTGACAAGAAATCTGCTGTCCGGGGCATAAATATCTGCTAGCAGCATGCAAAGAGTTAATCACCTGTATTGATAGTTCTAGTTTATTTTGAGCATTGCTTATGAGAGTAAATTAGATAAGCTTGTAGACAAAAAACAAACGTGCTGTATGTATATGGTTTGAAAAAATTAAATTGGAACACCAAGGATGCACAAATTGGTCACAAAAGGGTTTGGTGACCGTTGTGAATGTTATATCAAGCCTGCACAAATTTGTTGCCATGACAGATTTTGTTGGCCGTTGTGGATGCTATATCAGTCCTGCACAAATTTGTCATGACAGATTTCGTTGACTGTTGTGGATGCTACATCAAGCCTGCACAAATCGTTCATGACCAGTTTCATTGATGCATCATGCCAGCACAATTTTGTCACAACAGGTTTTGGTGACTATTTTGGATGCTACATCAGGCCTGCATAAATTTGCCATGTCAGGTTTTGTTGATCATTGTGGACGCTACATCAGACCATTACAAATTCTTCACGACAGGTTTTATTGACAATTGTGGAAGAAGGAAGAAGCTGTGTGGAATTTGAAGTTAACATAATGAGTTGCATTTACCAACCACAAGACATTAATCAGTGAATCAGTAGGTGTGTAATATCATAAACATGTGGCCTGCAAGTCAAAATTTTTCAGACTGAATTGATTCTTGAATTGAATCAAACAAGGTATTTGAAATCAAATCAAATTTTGAATCGAACCATGTGAATATGGCAACTGTTTATCAGTGATTGACTGTGTTGGAGGAACCAAACTTCATGTATTATTTCGCCATAGACCCACACTCCACCTTATGCATCTTGCCAAAAGTAATGACCAGAATCACAGTCATTAATTTTGGGGAGATATATAAGTTTGAGTCTTAACCTACAGTGAAAAAGTTAAAAATCTGTTTCTCAGGTCCTACTGCATGTTGGTCTTGGCTGTCACATGCTTTCTTCTTATAACCAATGCAAATTTGATAAAATAAAAATTAAATGATTTATATCTGATATTTTACTTAGGTTAATAAAATTGATAAATTTGTCCCTTGAGTGCAACAATTCTTTGTAATGCCTGAAAAATAATTCCACAAATAAAAAATAAAATAAAAAAACACCTTCCCACATGCAGTTTTACAAAAAAATGGCTTGAGAAACAGAAGATCTACTTTGTGGGGCCTAAGTACTGTTCGGTTCGTCTAATAGGTGCCCATTTTCCAATTCAGTTATTAGCTCACCTGACTGAAAGTCAGTGTGAGCTATTCTGATCACTTTTTGTCCGTCGTCCGTCGTCTGTCGTCCGTCGTGAAGGTGGTGTTTGGGCCTTTTTCTCCCAAACCACTGGCCGCATATTAATGAAATTTCATGTGAGTAGGGGTTGTATAAGGGCATTTTGATTTTTTGTCAAATTAGGTTTTGGCTCATATTGAGCAGAGGGATGGGGCAAAAATGCTCCAATTCTTAAAAAATCTTCTTCTCAAGAACCAGCAATAGCAGAGACTTGATATTTGGTATGCAGCTTCCTTCTGAGGTGTAGACTCAAGTTGAACATTTGTTCAAGAGAAGTTTGAGGGGCTATATTTGACGATGTTAAAGGAGGGGCAAACATTTTGGCCGCCCCAAATTTCTATTTTCCAAACCGCGAGGCCTATTTGAACCAAATTTTACGTGAGTGCTTATTGGGTCATAAGTACCTAATTTATGCAGATTTTTTTTTTCCCATAGCCCCGTGGGAACCACAGGAGCTAAAAATAGAAAAAAATAAAAATGCCCATATCTCCAAAACTGCACGGCAGTGAGAATTTTCATTTGGTGTGAAGCTTCCTTGGGACCAACAGAAAGGATTGGTAAAAAAAATTGCCATCGGTTTTATCATAGGGTACAGTTTTGGGACTTTGAAAAAGTGCTGAGTCAGCATTTTTTAACACTGTAGGCAATGGGAAAAACATTAAAAAATCTTCTCCAGATCCAGCAGGCAGAATCTTTTGATATTTGGTATGCAACATTATAGGGTGGATCTGATTCAAGTTTGGTCAAATTGGCCCCCTGGGTTCATATTTGGGCTCAGTATAGGAGCCCGATTTTGAACTTAGTGCATTTCAGGCAAATTTCTTTAAAAATCTTCTTCTCCAGACCCATCAGGCAGAATCTTTTGATATTTGGTATGCAACATTGTGGGGTGGATCTGATTTAAGTTTGTTCAAATCGGCCCCCTGGATTCATATTTGGGCTCACTATAGAAGCCCGAATTCAAACTTAGTGCATTTGAGGCAAATTTCTTTAAAAATCTTCTTCTCGAGGTCCAGCAGGCAGAATCTTTTGATATTTGGTATGCTACATTGTTGGGTGGATCTGATTCAAGTTTGTTCAAATCGTCCCCCTGGGTTCATATTTGGGCTCACCATAGAAGCTCGAATTGGAACTTAGTGCATTTCAGGCAAATTTCTTTAAAAATCTTCTTCTCCAGATCCAGCAGGCAGAATCTTTTGATATTTGGTATGCAACATTGTGGGGTGGATCTGATTCAAGTTTGTTCAAATCTGCCCCTGGATTCATATTTGGGCTCACTATAGAAGCCCGAACTCAAACTTAGTGCATTTGAGGCAAATTTCTTAAAAAATTTTCTTCTCCAGATCCAGCAGGCAGAATCTTTTGATATTTGGTATGCAACATTGTGGGGTGGATCTGATTCACGTTTGTTCAAATCAGCCCCCTGGGTTCATATTTGGGCTCACTATAGAAGCTTGAATTGGAACCGAGTGCATTTCAGGCAAATTTCTTTAAAAATCTTCTTCTCCAGATCCAGAAGGCAGAATCTTTTGATATTTGGTATGCAACATTGTGGGGTGGATCTGATTCAAATTTGTTAAAATCGGCCCCCTGGGTTCATATTTGGGCTCACTATAGAAGCTCGAATTGGAACTGAGTGCATTTCAGGCAAATTTCTTTAAAAATCTTCTTCTCCAGATCCAGCAGGCAGAATCTTTTGATATTTGGTAAGCAACATTGTGGGGTGGATCTGATTCACGTTTGTTCAAATCAGCCCCCTGGGTTCATATTTGGGCTCACTATAGAAGCTTGAATTGGAACCGAGTGCATTTCAGGCAAATTTCTTTAAAAATCTTCTTCTCCAGATCCAGAAGGCAGAATCTTTTGATATTTGGTATGCAACATTGTGGGGTGGATCTGATTCAAATTTGTTAAAATCGGCCCCCCTGAGTTCATATTTGGGCTCAGTATAGGAGCCCAAATTTGAACTTAGTGCATTTCAGTCAAATTTCTTTGAAAATTTTCTTCTCAAGATCCAGAAGGCAGAATCTTTTGATATTGGGTATGCACCATGCTAGGGGGGTGAGATTCAATTTTGTTCAAGCCAAGTCCCTGGGTTCATATTTGGGCTCACTGTGGGAGCCTGAATTATAACTTAGTTCAAAATGAGGAATTTTCTTTTAAAATCTTCTTCAGATCCAGTCGGAATATTTTGTTATTTGGTATGCAGCATCCTTGGGGTGGGGGGTGGGGGTGAGATTCAAGCCATGTCCCTAGGTCCATATTTGAGCTCACTTGGGGAGCCCAAATGATAACTTAGTTCAAAATGAGGAATTTTCTTTAAAAATCTTCTTCTTCAGATTCAGCAGTCGGAATGTTTTGATATTTGGTATGCAGCATCCTTAAGGAGGTGAGATTCAAGTTTGTTCAAGCCATGTCCCTAGGTCCATATTTGGGCTCACTGTGGGAGCTTGAATTGTAACTTAGTTCGAAATGAGGAATTTTCTTTAAAAATCTTCTTCTTCAGATCCAGCAATCGGAATGTTTTGATATGTGGTGTGTAGCGTCCTTAGGGGGGGAGATTCAAGTTCGTTAAAGCCAAGTCCCTGGGTCCATATTTAGGCTCCCTGTGTGAGCCCAAATTATAACTTAGTCAATATGAGGAAATTTTCTTTAAAAATCTTCTTCTTCAGATTCAGCCGTCGGAATGTTTTGATATTTGGCATGCAGCAACCTTAGGGGGCTGAGATTCAAGTTTGTTCAAGCCAAGTCCCTTGGTTCACATTTGGGCTCACTATGGGAGCCCGAATGACAACTTAGTTCAAAATGAGGAATTTTCTTTAAATATCTTCTTCAGATCCAGCAGATGAATGCTTTTGATATTTTTTATGCAGCATCCTTAGGGGGTAAGATTCAAGTTTGTTCAAGCCATGTCCCTAGGTCCACATTTGGGCTCATTGTGGGAGCTTGAATTGTAACTTAGTTCAAAATGAGGAATTTTCTTTAAAAATCTTCTTCAGATCCAGCAGTCGGAATGTTTTGATATTTGGTGTGCAGCATCCTCAGGGTGGTGAGATTCAAGTTTGTTAAAGCCAAGTCCCTGGGTTCATATATGGGCTCTCTGTGAGAGCCCGAATTATAACTTAGTTCAATATGAGGAATATTCTTTAAAAATCTTTTTTTTTTAGGTCCACTGATCAGAATCTTTGGATATTTGGTAGGAGGCTTTTCTTAGGAGGAGCAGATGCAACTTGTTGAAATCAATTCTCTGGGTTGATATTTAGGCTACCATGTCAGGTGAGCGCCCTCAGGCCCCCTGGGGCCTCTTGTTCATTAACCCTACCAATTTTGCATGCAGTGGCCATTTGATTCACGATTTTTCTATAGACTTAGATTGGCTTCATTAAGTGGAAATATATGCTTTATAAAACCATTGGAATAATATGCTACTGCGCATCATTCAGAGTGCGGGTGAATGCATCCATAAAAGGTTTTGAAAATATTTGATGTTCTGGATTCGAGAATGAATCAAATCTAATAGCAGAACCGATTTGAGTGATTCAATGCATTTCTCGAATAATTGTATAAACAGTCAGCGTAAATAATAAACAGTGATTAATCAGTCATTTTGATTCATGAGGGCAAACTACTTTTGGGAAACAAGGGTATTGAAAGGTAGTTCTTCGGAATTTTCTGGTAAATGAAAACACCTTCTAACTTCTCCCACTGAAGTCTAAAATTTCAAAACATACTTATCTACCATACCATTTGTATCATGTAGAGACATGGTGACATCCTACCTTGATGTCACTATGGATGTAAGCCACATCCATTTGGGCTACATTTATTAGCTTTTAGGCCCCACAAAGTAGATCTTCTGTTTTTCAGGCCATGTTTTGTAAAATTGCATGCAGATGGGTGTTTTTTATTTTTTATTTTTATTTGTAATTATGTCTTTGCCATCAAAATTTCAAGTTCTTGGTTTATTTTATGTTTTGGGCATCATAATCATCAGAATAGCATGGGTGGTGGTATATTTCATCCCTTGAGTGCAAGAAGGCTTTGCAAGCATTGCAAAGCCTTGTTGCACTCAAGGGACAAATTTTTCAACTTTATTAACTTAAAAATATCAGACATAAACCATGTAATTTTAATTTTTTCAAGTTTGCATTGGTTATAAAAAGAGAGCATGTGGCAGCCAAAAAGACCATGCAGGAGGGCCTGAGAAACAGATTTTCAATTTTTTAGGCCTTATCACTTTTATTTTATGTTTTTTTTGTAATGCCTATTTTCATTATCATTGGATTAGATAATGGCTTTTGGTAATGAGTATATTCTTATTACAATCACATTTGCATAGAAAGTACTAAAATTAGCAAGAGCAGTGAATGTGAATATAATCCCGTGTTGTACAGTTAAAACTAGAAGTCCTGTCATGAAATGCGCACAAATATCAAGTCGATCTGCGCGTTAATTTGCGCATTATGACCATAGTAAGGCTATCAAATTCTGTACATATGGACTGTGCACAAGCAATGTTTCAGTCAATGGACCTCCGGGTAACCCGGAGGTCTATTGACAGAAACATTGCCTGTGTTTGCTATGAGTAACTAGGAGAACCTGCCGTGCTTTCGATGTCATTCAACATGGCAATTGCGTGCAAATCCTACGCGCAATTAAGCCCAGATAAGCGCACAGTTCGTGACAGGACTTCTAGTTTTAACTGTAGTTCCTTAATTTCTGTGAAATCCAATCTGTCAAAACATAAAAACACAGAACAACTTGCGTGTGTGAAGTGGTTAATCGATATGGCATGAGTGCCAGCCTGGAAGGATAGAACGAGAGGCCTCAGGGCTCAAGCTTTATCCTTCCACGATGACACATGGTGTCCACAGCCTCTTTCCATTAATTTGTAATTGAACAAATTCATATAGCAAAATATTTTTTGCATTTGACTGAATATGGAACTCGAGTGAGAAAAATGTTGGCTTTTGCACTGCTACCCTCATTTTTTTGAAAGCCCTGACAGTGTCTTCTAGCACTCAATGATTTAAGGAGGCATTCAGCACTTTTCTATAGAGCCATGATAAGAGCTTCTAGCACTCAACCAGTTAACTTTCAAGGGCATTGGCTAGTTTGTAAACTTGTGATCTGGAGGTGACAGGTTCATCATATCTAGCTGAGATCTTTGGGTTGTGATCTTGGGCAGTTGGCCTGGAGTGAATGGTATGTGCCCCCAGTACTGCCCTTGGATACTGTTGTCATGTGAATTGGACAGAGAATAGGGTATTTCTTCCCCTACTTCCTATGCAAGATATGCATGTCTCATGTCAGAAGTCCAATATCTATCTCACATTATCCACGTGACTGGCCTATTAGCATATTTAATGAGCTCAGGATGATTTAATCATCGCACGTTCTTCTGTAAACGAACAACATAGTGTCACGTTTTGGAAATATTAGCAGACGAATGTTTGTCGAAGAAAATAGAAATAAAAACGCAGACCGCAAAACCAAATGACACTTGACTCTTTTATATGAATTTTTGGGTGAATGCCATTATGAGTGGAGAGAGTTGCACGAAATGCCCATTCAAAAGTTATGCAATACATTGCAGAATTCATAATATAACGTCATCGGAATGTGTCAATGTTCATTTCGCTACAAATCTTTAACCCCTGCCGGTGTTGGGATTTAATTTGTTTTTTTATATCTGGTATATACAGAATGTTTGTGCACTCTTTATTATTAACTAATCAGTTTTGTTCAGAAATGGACAACACAGTTGTTCAATATAGCTGCACGTACCCGTGAATTACTTTTGATGTCATCAGACTGTTTTGGTGGGGGAGAAAAATTCTCCCTGATGGGGGCTGATGTGAGATGGGGAAATCTCACCTCAGGACAAGATATTTGGTGCAGACACTTGGAAAACTTCGAGTCTGGCCCAAATTTCTTATCAATCTACCTTGCAATTGTTTACTGCAGGCTTGCACTACAGTGGAAGAACTTAACTCGGATAAAATACTCTCTATTTTAATCTTTCCCAAGAGATTTGGGAAAGAAAAGTGGTGTAAAAACACCACGGAAAAATAAGCCAAAACTGGGTCGAGCTCCATCGGCGCACACCCAGTATGGGACGCTCTTCCATAGTACAAATCCACGACTTCCGTAAAGCAGTGCGTCAATTCGTCATTCTTTTTTTTATCCGAGTCACGTGGAAGATGTGTCTCTGCCATATGCATTATGAAACAGTGATAATTCAACTCGTCGATAATGGTTTTCCTGTGACTGGAATTATGGATCTGTAGATCGTATAATAACAGGACTGTGTTTTATATATTCTCGTTAATATTTTCAACCACATTCTCATTGTATATTATTTACTATTCCGTTTTCGTGAATGTTTTGTTTTCGACTTCGTGTCAACGCGATTCAACAATGAATTTTTCGGTTGATAATAATTTAATTGTTATTGGAGTTAGGTGTCAATCAGGGACTGTCTGGACAGGTTTTCTTCACTCTGTTGAGGGCTGAATTTCTGTTTCTTTCGGTCCCTTTCGGTCGTCTGGGTTCTGTCGTGTACCCACCGTTTTTTTTTCGGCCACCTTCTCGTAGTTGAGGGTGTTCTACTTTCTGTTTCTGTTGAGTTCACCTTTTTCTTCTACTGCTCTCACCTCTGTTATTTCCAGTTCGGTTCCTTCAGGGCAATTCCTTTTGCCCTAGCCTTGGTGCGTTCTCGTGTCCGTTTCGTCCGCACCCGCAGGTGGTGTGGAACGCTGTCGTTTCGGAATTCCGACTCAACCACATCTGGTGTGAGTTATACCCCCTCTGTGGGAGATATGCAGCTCCTCCCGCACCTGGGGGGGGGGGGGGGATGTGGAACGCTGTTGTTTTGGGCCGCCCGACTCGACCATGTCTGGTGAGAATTGCTCCCCCTCCATGGGGGATGTGTAGCTCCTCCCGTACCAGTGGGGGGGGGGGGGGGGAACGCTGTCGTTTCGGGGCTTCCCGACTCGACCACGTCTGGTGTGAGTTATACCCCCTCCGTGGGAGATATGCAGCTCCTCCCACACGGGGGTGGGGGGGGGGGGGCCTGGGGCTGTGGAATGCTGTCATTTCGGGCCGCCCGACTCAACCACGTCTGGTGAGAATTGCTCCCCCTCCGTGGGGGATGTATAGCTCCTCCCGTACCAGCGGGGGGTGGAGAACGCTGTCCTTTCGGAGCTTCCTGACTCGACCACATCTGGTGTGAGTTATACCCCATCCGTGGGAGATTTGCAGCACCTCCCGCACCTGGGGGGGGGGGGGGGGGGCTGTGGAACGCTGTCCTTTCGGGCCACCCGACTCGACCACGTCTGGTGAGAATTGCTCCACCTCCATGGGGGATGTATAGCTCCTCCCGTACCAGCGGGGGGTGGGGAACGCTGTCGTTTCGGGGCTTCCCGACTTGACCATGTCTGGTGAGAGTTATTCACCTTCCATGGGGAATGTGCAGTTTTTTTTACCGTGGTGGATACTGCGGGAGCTGTTGGATTTCTGGTACCTGGTTCCGGGACTATGTGCCCTCTCCAGTCGACATCTGAGGCTGTCACTAGGGTTGTGACTCCTCCTTTGGAGGCCGAGCTAGGTGGCTCTCTGCGCTTTTCCACCAGTTCCAACAGCTCCCGTCGTATCTGCTGCTACTGCTGTTCCGTCTACAACGTCATTGGGCACCGTTTATAGCTGGCCTCGGCTTATCCCTGCAAGGGTCTGCAGGGATGTCTGTAGTGTGATTGTGGAGTATCGGTCTCAGCCTTCCCTGACTTCAACTTGGCGAAGTTGGAAGTGGCTGCCGACATAACCCCCTACTGTGTCCTCTCAGCCGTTGAGCACAGTAGTAGTTTTTTACCTGCAGTGGTTTGCTGCGGTGTCTGGGAGTGTAGACGTGGGGGTATCGGCCTCAGCCTTCCCTGACTTCAACTCGGCGAAGTTGTAAGTGGCTGCCAGCCGGACCCTCTACTGTGGTCTCTGCGCCGTCGAGCACCACAGTTGTGTCATTGGATTCGGATGTTCTTAGTGGGACACTATGAACTACGTGGCGTTTCCATCCACTCATTCTGGCCACACGACCAGTTTTGGGGGACCAACGTCTTTTGTGCAGCCTGGACCTTCTGCCCCGCAGAGGTCCGTGGTGACTCTCATGAGTTCCCGCTATATTGATCCTCGGGGTGTGTCGCACCCCTATACATATCTGCCGACAGACGTTTCGGCTGCCGCCCGTCTTCCCGCGTCGGGTGTTTTGGAGGATCGTGACCCTTCGCTGGTTAAGAGGGTCAGAGGTGAAGCCACTTTGCCGGTTCGTTCCCCTGCCAGTACGGGCAATGAGCTTAGGGGGCCCTCTCCTTACTCACTCAGGTTCTGTCAAAGAGCCGTCCCGTTGCTTCCAGCGAGGCAGCAAGTGGTTTCCAGGCGCCCCCTATGGTGCTGCCTCCCAGGATTGGAAACAGGCCGCTTTCTGATCCCCCTGGTGTTCCGACACCATGGGAGGCGTCGGCTGGTTTGCCCACGATGGGCTATGTGTCTTCCGACTCAGGGGAAGAGTCAGACATGCTTGATGTTGAGAGCCAGCAGTCTTCGGACTTGGGGGCAGCTGTTGATTTTGTGTTTGGGTTCCTTCCGGATCTCAAACCATCAAACCAGTAGACAGTGTCAGCCAGGCCATGATATCGGTCGTGCGCCAACAGCCTATGGAGCAACCTGCTTCTGGGCGTCTTCGACCGTGCCAGTCGGTACAGTTGGTTGAAGCATTTTCAGCCTTGGACTCTAAGCTGAGTTCCTAGGCTATGAAGGCTCCGTTTTTCACCAGGGTTGACACCTTTTTGCCTCCGGCGCATT
Source organism: Pictodentalium vernedei (assembly GCA_031216915.1). NCBI lineage: Eukaryota > Metazoa > Mollusca > Scaphopoda > Dentaliida > Dentaliidae > Pictodentalium > Pictodentalium vernedei. The sequence continues at coordinate 77,949,124 of CM062292.1, read as the reverse complement.
ATCATTCCTACGATTCCGCCAATCTGTCAGTCTGTCAGACTTTGACAGTTTACGATCAGGACTCCAATTCCCTCGGGCTTTCCAAGCCCAAGTCTGCCGTCATTCCGATGACGACTCTGGAGTCCACATTGGGCTTATCGAGAGAGATGCTTGGTATGCATTCTCTCTCAGATCACGTCGTCTCAGCTTTAGTTGCTTATCTGCCTCCAGATAAGTTTGACAAGGTACAGGCTCCTTTGCGTGTGCTGTCCAAGGCGCTCATGCATCTTACTCACATGCATGCCTGTAACACGGCTAATCTGGAATTAGTTTGAAGGGACTCTGTGCTGGACACAGGCCGATCCCTTCCTGAGGAGCAGCGTGGTACTCTTCGATCTGCTTCTTTGGCAGGTCCGCAACTTTTCCATGGTTCCGTGTCGACGGTCCGGGATGACGTCCTACGTCATTCCAAAGATCAGCTGCTGTTTCGTCAGCTTGATCAGCCTTCTTGGGGAGGCAGGGGCCATTTCAAGCCTAACAAGTACCCTTCTGCTTCCTCAGCGAAGCAAAAGGCTGATCCTTCTGCCACCACTTCTAGTTCTTACTCAAGGGGTAAGGGTAAACGTTGGCAGACTAGAGGGAAGTCTCAGGATTCTTCATTCAGTAGAGGATGTGGTTTCTTCTCTCACGGGCCTCGTCGGGGCTCAAAATGAAGGTCCTCACTTCGACTCGTCCCAGGTTGGTGGAATGATAGCAGAGTTCGCAGACCATTGGGCCACCATCACATCCGATCCTTGGGTGTAAGATGTTGTTCGGTCCGTGCTGCGAATATCTTTCCGAAGGCAGCCCACTCTGTCCAGGGTGCCTCTTCTAACCACAGTTCCTTCAGATGTTTTTCGTCTGGAACTTTTGTCCATGGAGATAGACAATCTCCTGACAAAGGGGGCGATCGAGGTCGTCAAGAACGTTCAGTCAGTGAGGGTTATCGATCTGAGTATCCTGAACCAGTCCATCATTGCTCCCAAGTTCAGCATGGAGACTTTCAGGTCGGTCTGCCATTCAATTAACCAGGGAGATTTCGCTTCCAGCATCGACCTGCGAGACGCTTACTTTCACGTTCCGATTCATCGGGCGTCACAGAAGTATTTCAGGTTCGCTTTTCTGGGGCGAGTTTTACCAGATCAAGGCCATGCCTTTCGGCCTCAACCTGGCTCCTTGGGCCTTCACCAGACTGATGTCGCATGTGATAGCTTTTCACCGCACACAGTCCAGGGTGACTTCTTTGGCATATCTGGACGATATCCTCCAGATGCCTTCCAATGCTGCCTTACTGGAGTCAGATGTCGCCACTCTGTTGAGCTTACTCACGTTGCTAGGATTCAGAGTCAACGAGGAGAAGTCGGACCTGGTCCCTTCTCAGTCGTTTTGTCATCTGGGGATGGCTTTCCGCTCCCAATTCAATTTGGTGGCGGTTCCCCAGGCCAAGGCTGTGATTCTCTCAGCTTTTGCTCTGACTCTGTCCCAGTCCACATCTGCGACAGCATGGAGTATTCTCCGGCTGATTGGTCTCTGCGGTTCGGTGATGGATCTCATTCCTCTAGGTCGGCTGCGTGTCAGACCTCTCCAACACTTTCTGCTCAGTCGTTGGAGGCCGAATGTCATTTCTCTCGATCTGGTGCTTCAGTTACCGGATTCTCTTATCCTCACCTTCTCCACTGGACGAATGTTCAGTGGCTCACGCAGGGTGTCCTGTTGGACTTACCCACGTCCGATCGCGTTCTGACGGCAGATGTCAGCGATCTCGGATGGGGTGCGATGTTGGATCCTCTATGTCTTTCCCTTCACGGGATGTGGGACCAGGATCGGGCATCTCTACACATCAGCCAGAAGGAGCTTCTTGCTCTTCTGAGTTTCAGGCAGTGGATCCCTCACCTGTCGAATCGTCAGGTCCTTCTGTTGTTCGACAATTCGACAGTGGTTGCTTACATTCGGGACCAGGGCGGCACGCACTCGGTTCCAATATACGAATTGGCTCGGGATCTTCTACTGCTCGCTCAGGATGTCAACGCCGGGGTGGTTGTTCGTCACATTTCCGGTCGTCTGAACGTCCTAGCCATCTCCCTGTCCCGACGGGGCAGGTTCTTTTCCACTGAGTGGATGCTTTACATGACGGGTTCCATCGATCTCTTTGCGACTCGTTGGAACCATCGGTGGACACTTTCATGTCCCGGGGTCCAGATGCTCTGGCTTTCGCCGTGGACGCTCTGGCCCTCCTTTGGGACGGTCTTGTCGGCTACGCCTTTCTGCCGGTTCCGATTCCGCCTCAGGTTCTCTCTCAGATATGAATCTGCAGTCATCGAATCCTTTCGATCACACCCGTCGCCTCGGTGGGTGTGGATCAATCTGCTCCGCTCTCTGTTAGCGGCGGTTCCGGTATGTCTCCCTCTACATCACGACTTTCTTTGCCAAATCCGCCCGAGGATATTTCAAGTTGATCTGACTTCATTGTGCCTTCGCACATGTCTTTTATCGGTTCCTGTCTCCGTAGTGGTTTTTCAAGACATGCAGTGGAGTTGCTTTTCTTCTTCAAGGAGGCACTCACTCCATTGGTTTAGCCTCTCGATGGTGTGCGATCACTCTGTTGCTTCTGTCACTCCTTCGATCACACCGCTTGCGGAGTTTCTGGTATATGTTTGTTTCTGGGGATCTCCAGCAATTGGTACAAGTCCATGCTTCGGAGACCTTTTTCATATGTGGTACCGCATTGTTTCGACACTCATCCTTGCCTCTCCAAGCTTGTTCAGCTCTTTTCCTTGAAAAGGCCTAGGACTTTGCAGTTTACTCCAAGATGGTCACTTTCTTGGGTGCTGCTCTGCTTGGGGGTGGGGGGCATTCGCGCCTTTATCCTGGATGGATATGCATTTTCTCACGTGCCAGATCTCTCCTTCATCCATTTCTCGATGGATTTGTCTTGCTATTCGTGCAGCTTCCGCTCGTCTAGCTACTGGCGATTGTATTAACAATTGTTTTTTCTGCCACGAGGTGCGTGCATTGTCTTCCTCTTTTAATGACTCTGTCATGTTGTCGGATGACAGATGTTATACTGGCAGCCTACTGGAGAAATGCTACTTTCTCCTGTTATCTGCGACAGTTGCAGGAGCCGACAGAGGACCTTTGTCCTCGGGGCCCTCTTTCTTCGGCTCAGGCTGTTGTCTATCCCAGCCATTCAGCTTTCTGTCTGTGTGTCGCACTTCACCATACACCTCATCTTTCATTGCCTTTTACTAATGTTTGTGATGCTATGGTTTGATAGGCCTAGGGATCTCTTTCTCTGTCCACGGTTCCAGTGCTATTGAGTTATGTGTGGGTTGGTTATGTGATTTTTCAGCCTGTAGTAAACAATTGCAAGGTAGGTTGATAAGAAATATAAATTTTATAGTAAATTTCCTTTCTTATTATACCTACCGCAATTGTTTACATGGAGGCCCTCCCATCTTCTTATTCGGGTAAGAATCCTTCCTCCCCGCTGATCACATAACTCCTGTGTTGTCGGAATCAAAAGAATGACGAATTGACGCACTGCACACTGTTTTACGGAAGTCGTGGATTTGTACTATGGAAGAGCGTCCCATACTGGGTGTGCACTGATGGCGTTCGACCCAGTTTTGGCTTATTTTTTCGTGGTGTTTATACACCACTTTTCTTTCCCAAATCTCTTCGGAAAGATTAAAATAGAGAGTATTTTATCCGAGTTAGGTTCTTCCACTGTAGTGCAAGCCTGTAGTAAACAATTGCGGTAGGTATAATAAGAAAGGAAATTTACTATAAAATTTATATATCTTGCCCTTGGTTGAGATTTCCCCATCTTCCACCCTCACCCACCAGGTATAATAATAATCTCCCATCTGCAGACTTTCCAGTTTCACAAATCTTTACTTTTCCATGACATGCTTGTTCAGTCAGTTTGCTATGGTTTATATTCAAGGCTTGGTCGTCTATATATAACCAAGACTGTGCAAAAAACACTGGCAGGTTAGTTTAACCCTTTACCCAATGCAGATGATATCAAAATTTATTATTTTAAATATCATTTTTTTCAAATTTTTCAAAAAATTTCAACAAAACCATATCATGTGACCCCTCGTTGGAACGAGTTCGTTCCGAGGGGTCACATGATATGGTTTTGTTGAAATTTTTTGAAAAATAATATTTTTTCAACTGCTGAAGTTGCATAGTTTGCGAGCAGATGTGGCCGATTCTTTGGGTAAAGGGTTAACCAATAGAGTCCTAGTTACAACTTAGAACACTTTTCACTGAATGAAAACAGGTGTCCCAACACGTTTTAGGATTCTAAAGGCCCCCTCACACCTGAGCAATCAAGCTTAACCCTTTACCTAACTTGAAAAGCAGACAACACTTGTAGAAAAAATTCTTGAATAACTTATTTTTTCATTTTTTGTCTCAAAAACATAGGTTATGACCCTCATTGGAACGAGCTTGATGAGAGGGGTCATAACCTATGTTTTTGAGACAAATAATGAAAATTAATTGGCGATTTTTTAGAATAGCGTTGGCCTGTTTTATAGGTTACGATGGGTAAAGGGTTAACTATATTGCCCATAAGCAATATGGCTCAAATGTGAGGATGTGTTTTTCCTGAGTCAAATAGCTTGTGAGTCAAATGCCTCACCCATCAAACATGTTTAATATTATTTGACTCACATATCTGATTGCTCAAGTATGCAGAGAATACAAGCCAGATAACTTATGACTGTGCTATTTTTATCATCTCTGTCATACTTATGCAAATTGGACCAATCAATTTAGGCTTCCATATAATGCTGTTCATTTGCTGCCACGGCATCAAATGAATTAATTGCTTGTTAGGCAATGCAGGTATTGTTTTTTTTTGAATCCTTGATCGATTCACGTGATCAAATTCTGCATTTAACTGTAGCTGAACCTGGTGGAGTTTTGATTGTAAGGGGAGGGAATCGATCACGGATTCGGAGCGAAATTTAAATTACTTTTTGAGATATCGTTGAGCAGAACGGACGTTGATTCATTTTTTTTGTTTATATTTTCCGTTGTGCAGTTCACCTCGGTGATGTTGATGTTGAATTTTTCTCGTGATGACTCTCCAGTTTATCAGTAGATGTTTCCATTATTTGATTTAAATTATTTGTTTTTTTTTGGAAACCTGTAGTTAGTTTGGTTGAGATTTGTTTACTGTCGTTGCCATGGCAAGAAATTTGCGAGATGTCGCCAAAATCGATTACAAAGACATGAATGAAGGCATATTAAGTGATAAACAATCTGTTGACGTTCGTCAAAAAACTACAATTTCATCCCATGTTGGTGGTGAAAATTCCAGATTGGATGATGGTTTGAACGAAAACCCCTCACACTCACAAGCATCACATAATAACGACAATGTTATCAAAACCAATAATAACGACAATGTCATCAAAACCGATCCGGATTCCGACACTTCCGACGAGGAAATTGTTGCTTTGGAAGCTGAACTTGAAAATCTTCGTAAACAAAAGAGCTTAGAAGAGAAAAAATTGAAGAAACAAAGACTTAAACATGAAATTCAGCAAACCAAGAGTGAACTGGTTAAAATAAAAGGTATTCCTGCAGTTCCTGGTATTGACAAAAATAAATCTAGCAAGAAAAAAGTTAGTGGAACCGCAGTTCCTGGTATTGACAAAAATAAATCTAGCAAGAAAAAAGTTAGTGGAACCGAAGAAACTTTCATAACAAATGAATTTGAGTCTAAAATTTTGAATATGAACAATCTCAGACAATTAGAGTTATTAAATGCCCGAGTGAATAAAAAAATGAAAAAAATTGGTATCTTAAATAAGGATAGTGACGACGAGTCTAGTGATGATATTTTAAAATCGAAACCAAAAGCTACTGGTCAGCGAAGACAAAAATCTGGACTTACTTCTGGGATTTTGTCTTCATCTGATTATGATTCTGATTCTGAACCTGATGATGATCCTGTTTATCAAAGTCAAAGAAAGACTCGTCGTTCACAAAAGTCTGGTTTAAAAAGAGAATCGAGTGAGCGAGTGGTTTCTCCACAGATTTTTCCTCACTCGACTTTGCAATATGAATATGTTAATTCGTCCATTCAATTCAAAGATTTAACTTTCCAGCAATTTATGGCTGGTGAGTTGGAAATTATTACAAGAAACAAGATTTCAGAAATTGAAAAATTTGGCCGGCTGAATCTTTTAAAAAAAATAGCTTACTATAATGTCATTTATGAATGGAAAGCATTGTTAAATTTTTATGCAGATTGGTTAAGACGAATCGAATTGGGCATTAACACCTGGTCCGATGACTCAAGTATAATTCATCCAGATTTAAGATTTAAGCAGAGTGAACATGTGTGACAAACTATATTAAATTCTCAAGGATAATCATGTATTAAAGGTTGAAACTCTGGCACAATGATCGCAGAATACGATAGCCTTCATTTGGACTTCTGTAAACACTAGGAGTGTCATGAGGTAGATCCCGTGATGGGACTGTGCATTATCAAAGAAATCCAAAATTGACAGCAAGAAATTGCAGGTACTTGCTTGCGACATTGTGTATATTACCTTTGATGCATTTTGGTGATGGCTTCCATAAAAGATAAAGCTGTAGTGTTCGGGTTTGTGTTTGTTTCATTTTGTTTTATTGTGCTGTGATTCCGGCTTACCAAATGTTATGTATGCAAGATGGCAGCAATCATTAGTAAGATAAATGTGTTTCTTATCAATAATTAAATCGTTAATTAAAGCCCTCAGAATTGATAACAAACAACACTGAAACCATTGTTGGGATTGGAGTTTTACACGATGCATTGCCTGGCGATTATGATCAATTAAACATAAAATGCTGACAAACTGACATCGGCATTGACAATCTGCTGATTTCGTATCCAAAACATCGGCATTTGGATGACGGGCCATTTATCTTACTGGCTCATCACTAATTGTTCAGATTTGACAGTTGTTTCTAAGTAAGTCTTGGCTGCCTTTATGGCCAGCCAAGACTAGCCTAGAATGTCAGGGCAAAGCCTGTCTAAAATGGGGGAGGCTCCCTCCCCTGACTTTCAACTTCAGATATGTGTATATATTTCTTCTTTCTGTGTTGTAAACACATATGTTTTAATTATGCAATTAGCCTTCACATTAGCGATTCACAGTGGGATACTTCTTTGCCATATTACTATTCAGAATAAAATTTCTCCATGTTATCTTCAGTTAATTAATCTCGCAATGACTAGCACTTATAGATTGATTCCAATCGACAAGGCTATCAAGTATATTATTTCTCGAGATACGCTTGATAACACATGCATTGGGGCACGCTGATTTTATCTTCAGAAAAGTTGTGTGTCATGTTTAGGCATCTTGAAATATTGTTATCTGATATCCCAAGACAAGGTATAAAGTGTGGAGAACAAGCTCGTTCAGGGGAGACTTGGATTTCAGTCATTTGGAAGACGTCATAATAGGGTCTCATGTCACTGGGTTTGCTGGGCACCCATGGATCTCTGTTGTACACCGCTATTGTCAGATTAGGTGGTCGTAGGAGGGCTACAGGCCCGAATTCATAGAATAGATTACAAACACAAGTAAAGGCTTAGATTAGATGTCGTTAGTGAGGATCGACTCGCAACTGTCTCACAGTGTAGACTATTGTATTGTGGTATTAACCCTTAGGAACACAAGAGATTGATTGCACAGTAGCCTGTTTTAGTATCAGAGTGTTGTGAATATTAACCCAAAGTCGATCAGTGACAATTCACACAAGCACAGAATCACAATTGGCACATAAATTGTCAACAATTCCATTAGCAAACCATACAGGCCACATTTCTCACTCGATCTTTTTTCAAATTTCATTGGTAGCTTTGGTTTCATATCTGGATGGGAGCCATCAAATTTTTCTGAATTTCGTTAAAAAAACATGGTCGCCAGCAGCCATCTTTTATTTGGCATATAAATTGTCAACAATTCCATTAGCACACCCTACAAGCCACAATTCCATTAGTGCACCCTACAAGTTGCATCCCTCACCCGATGTTTTTCAGATTTCATATAGCTTTGGTGTGATATCTTTTCTGTAGAAACCTGATGAAATGACTTGACGTTACTGGAGCTTTCTGTTCAGTTCAGTCCCTTCTTGGACAAGTTGAGCTGCAGTGTCATACACTTTTTTTAATTATGTGAAAAAATTTTCGGGGGCATAAAGTGTTTGTCATTTCCATCTGGCTGTCTGTCGGGAAGATTTTTCATTTCCATCCATCCGTCCGTGTGTCTGTCTGTCAAGAAGATTTTCATGTCCCTTCCATAACTCTGAGATGCTTAGTTGGATTTTGTTGAAACTTGGCATACATGTTGCTTATGGGGAGACGATGTGTCATGCACAAAATTTTTTTCATTTCCATCCGTCCCTCTGTCTGTCTGTCCATCAGAAAGATTTTCGTGTCCACTCCATAACTCTGAGATGCATCGTTGGATTTTGTTGAAAATGCATGTACATGTTGCTTATGGGGAGACGATGTGTCAAGCACAAATTTTTTGTTTGTTTGATGGAGGTCAAGTTCACAGATCAAGGTCATAGTTCGGGGGCATGTGTGGCCGGGCAGTCATTGTTAGTCTTGTTTTGTTAACAAGTGACCGAGTCATACCATTACTTGGTAACAAGGCATTTTTCTACTGGGTATATTTTCACAAATGCTCTTTACAAATATGAGAATCAGCTTTGCATCTTGCAGAATGTTCATTTGATTCATTTCATAGATTCTTCAAAGACCTGGAGAATGTGACTTATTTTTTTTATTCCTTCATAATAAATCAATTTTTTTACTTAGCCAGGGCATCTGGTGTACTATCTCCGTGGAAACCCCGGGAAGTGATGCGGTGCCTGTTCACTGTGGTAAACAGGCTCTTTTTTACTGGTGAAGTAGGACCCCGTCACCATTGCTTAGGAGTTGCAAACCTTCTCTAAAATGGGCAACATGGCTTATTAACGCTCACCCCTGGTCTTGAGTGGATACTCATGTTGTGGTCATGATTAGCCATTGTGCAAAAAATATGTGACCTTAAACACCAATAAATAAATCTGGTGAATTAAGTCTTGGCTGCTTTTTCAGGCAGCCAAGACTTCACTGGAAACCACTGTCAAGGTACTCTAACTTTCATCAGGAAGACCACCAAAAACCTGTATGTTGGAACATGAGTTCATGTACAGTACAGCTGCCATGGACTGGTCACTTTCCACGGATGGGCAATATTTCCACAAATGCAATACTGTCAGATTCCAAACACTAAATATAGGAGTAATCATCAAAAATTTAATTAATGAAGAACCGGGTGCAACCCGGTGCTATGTTAATTAAATTTCTTTTGAGGATGATTTTTACTACCTGGTGAATGTATACGTGGACCTCGCTGCCCATGTGTGGATTTTAACCAATCCACAGCTTCTGCACTGTACATGTAAGACAAGAAATGTAACAGTTGAAAATGGAAAGTCTGTAATTCTTCCACATAATTCTGTTGAGCTAGAAATTATAGCTTTGATTGCCTCCCATGATATGCAAGGGGCTACTTTATATATAACAGTACTCAGAAATTCTAATTTATTTAACCCTTTGAACTCTAGTGGTATCTTCCATGCCAGTTCAATGGAAGCACTTGGAAGAGTCCATATTCATTATTTGGTGGTAGACCAATCAATATTTTCAGCGTGCAACCCCGTGGCTGCACGTTAAAAATATTGATTGGTCTACCCCACACATTTACTGAACAGCCATCCTATTTAATGACGTTATGACGTATCATGTTCCTGGTCGGAAAAGCGGCCGCTAGGGTTCAAAGGGTTAAGAACTGAAAATTGATTCTGGTCAGAGGAGTTCTTGCAAATCAGAACAAATGTTGAGGCTTGTCATATATGGAACAAGCTTACTGAGAAGGGGAGGGGGGGGGGGGGGATCATAAGCAGGGTCTTGTAGGCCAGAAATTAAAATTTTCAGTTATTCAAGAATGTATATTGTTAGGCCCAACAAAGAAGATCTTCTTTTTCTCAGGCCATTTATTGCAAAATTGCATTTGGGCAGGCTTTTTTTTTAAATTTTTGTAAGTATTTCTTTGCCATCAAAAGTTCATGTTCTTGGTTTGTTTTATGTTTTTAACCTCATAATCTAGAGTTTGGCTTGGGTGGTGGTGTATTTCGTCCCTTGAGTGCAAGAAGGCTTTGCAGTGCTACAGTATTGTAAAGCCTTGTTGCACTCAAGTGACAAATTTAATTAACTTGGTAAAATATCAGACATAAACCATTTATTTATTTATTTTTTAAGTTTGCATTGGTTATAAAAAGAGAGCATTCAGCAGGCAAAAGGACCATGCTGGAGGGCCTGCAAAACAGATTTTTAATTTTTTTTGCCTCATATCTTGTTATTCTAGATAAAAAGATAACGCCATGTACATATTCTTTTTAAGTTTATTTTAGTCAATTGCAATCACTTGCAATCCCTTTGGGAACCCCAGGAAGTGAAGCAGTGCTTATTTATGGTGGTAAACAAGCTCTGATTTATTGGTAGAGTAGGACCCGGTAACCAATGCCCGGGGTGGAATTCCTTTAAAATGGGCAACATTGGTATAAATGACTGGCTGGACTTCACTTTATATGCATGTTGCCATCACACTTAGCCACTGTGCAGAAATATGGGACCTAAAACACAAATGAATAAATAAGGCTCCACAAAGTAGATCTTCTGTTCCTCAGGCCATTTTTTGTGAAATTACATGATGTGGGCTGGCCAACCCTGAAAATAAGCAATTTGTCACACAGTGTGCCAATTTATCCTCTGAGTACCTCTTGCTGTTTAGGTTTGAGACCTTGATTCAGACTGAGGTTCACCCTCTTGCTGTTTAGGTTTGAGACCTTGATTCAGACTGAGGTTCACAGAGAGTAAATTTAATGATGCTACCCTGCTGTGCAGGGTAGCATCACAAAATTCACCCTCTGTGGTCCTCATTCTGATGATGACAGTCTTGCTTATTTTCAGGCTTGGGGCTGGCGTTTTTTAGCTCACCGAAGGGAGCTCAACTTATCACTTGCCGTCCGGCGTTGTTGTGAACATTTTTCAAACAACTTCTCCTCTGAAACCACTGGTCCGATTTTCACGAAACTTCATGTGGACGTTCATTACTATATGTTAATTCAGGTTTGTTCAAATGAAATGGCCACGTCCCTTGGGGGCTCTGTATGGGGCATAACTCTGATAGCACCGTATGAATTATAGAAAAATTATTAAAAAATCTTCTTCTCCAGAACCAGTAGGCAGAATCTTTTGATACTTGGTATGCAGCATCTTGGTATGGATCTGATTCAAGTTTGTTCAAATCGGCTCCCTGGGTTCATATTTGGGTTCAGTATAGGAGCCCAAATTTGAACTTAGTGCATTTCAGGCAAATTTCTTTAAAAATCTTCTCAAGATCCAGCAGGCAGAACCCTTTGATTTTAGGTATGCATCATGCTTAGGGGGGTAAGATTCAAGTTTGCTCAAGCCAAGTTCCTGGGTTCATATTTGGGCTCACTGTGGTAGCCCGAATTATAACTTAGTTCAAAATGAGGAATTTTCTTTAAAAATCTTCTTCTTCAGATCCAGCAGTCGGAATGTTTTAATATTTGGTATGCAGCATCCTTAGGGGGTGAGATTCAAGTTTGTTCAAGCCATGTCCCTAGGTCCTTATTTGGACTCACTGTGGGAGCCCGAATGATAACTTAGTTCAAAATGAGGAATTTTCTTAAAAAATCTTCTTCAGATCCAGCAGTCGGAATGTTTTGATATTTGGTATGCAGCATCCTTAGGGGGGTGAGATTCAAGTTTGTTCAAGCCATGTCCCTAGGTCCATATTTGGGCTCACTGTGGGAGCTTGAATTGTAACTTCGTTCGAAATGAGGAATTTTCTTAAAAAATCTTCTTCTTTTGATCCAGCAGTCGGAATGTTTTGATATGTGGTGTGTAGCATCCTTGGGGGAGGGGGGGGGGGGAGATTCAAGTTTGTTAAAGCCAAGTTCCTGGGTCCTTGGTATGGGTCTGATTCAAGTTTGTTCAAATCGAGTCCCTCAACCAATATTGGGGCTCACTATGTGGGCGTGAATTTTTACTTTGTGCAATTTAAGAAAAATTCTTTAAAAATCTTCTACTCCAGATTCAGCAGGTAGAATCTTTGATATTTGGTATGCAACATTGTGGGGTGGATATGATTCAAGTTTGTTCAAATCGGCTCCCTGGGTTCATATTTGGGCTCAGTATAGGAGCCCAATTTGAACTTAGTGCATTTCAGGCAAATTTCTTTAAAAATCTTCTCAAGATCCAGCAGGCAGAACCCTTTGATATTAGGTATGCATCATGCTTTGGGGGGTGAGATTCAAGTTTGTTCAAGCCAAGTTCCTGGGTTCATATTTGGGCTCACTGTGATAGCCCGAATTATAACTTAGTTCAAAATGAGGAATTTTTAATAAAAATCTTCTTCTTCAGATCCAGCAGTCGGAATGTTTTAATATTTGGTATTCAGCATCCTTAGGGGGTGAGATTCAAGTTTGTTCAAGCCATGTCCCTAGGTCCATATTTGGGCTCACTGTGGGAGCCCGAATGATAACTTAGTTCAAAATGAGGAATTTTCTTTAAAAATCTTCTTCTTCAGATCTAGCAATCGGAATGTTTTGATATTTGGTATGCAGCATCCTTAGGGGGGTGAGATTCAAGTTTGTTCAAGCCATGTCCCTAGGTCCATATTTGGGCTCACTGTGGGAGCTTGAATTGTAACTTCGTTCGAAATGAGGAATTTTCTTAAAAAATCTTCTTCTTTAGATCCAGCAGTCGGAATCATCATCATCACGGTTTTGATATGTGGTGTGTAGCATCCTTCGGGGGGGGGGGGGGGGGGGGGGGGGGGGGGGGGGGGGGGATTCAAGTTTGTTAAAGCCAAGTTCCTGGGTCCTTGGTATGGGTCTGATTCAAGTTTGTTCAAATCGAGTCCCTCAACCAATATTGGGGCTCACTATGTGGGCGTGAATTTTAACTTAGTGCAATTTAAGAAAAATTCTTTAAAAATCTTCTACTCCAGAACAAGTGGGCAGAATCTTTTGCTATTTGGTATGCAGCATCTTGGTATGGGTTGGATTCACATTTGTTCAAATTGAGTCGTTTGATCAATATTGGGGCTCACTATGGGGTGTGAATGTTTACTTTGTGCAATTCAAGGAAAATTCTTTAAAAATCTTCAGAACCATCATGCAGAATCTTTTGATATTTGATCAGCAGCATTGTCCCGTTCAGTCCTGTTGTTGTTTTAGCTCCACAGAGAGTATAGATTTACTCTGTAGAAGCTTAAGAATAGCTTTTGATAGAATTTGTGTCTTAACAGTATGGAACATTCGGTGAGCGCCTAAGGCCCCCTGGGGCCTCTTGTTTATTTTATTTTTTATTTTTGTAATTATTTCTTTGACATCAAAAGTTCATGTTCTTGGCTTGTTTTATATTTTAGTCATCATAATCTATAGAATAGCATGGGTGATGGTGTATTTTGTCCTTTGAGTGCATGAAGGCTTTGCAGTGCTAAAGCATTGTGAAGCCTTGTTACACTCCAGGGACAAATTTATCAATTTTATGAACTTGAGTAAAATATCAAACATAAACCATTTAATTTTTACTTTTTAAAGTTTGCATTGGTTATAAAAAGAGAGCATGTGGCAGCTAAAAGGACTATGCGGGAGTGCCTGAGAAACAGATTTTTAACTTTTTTTAGGCCTAATCATTTGCGGAGTTTTTGAAAACAGTGTTTTTATATGGAGAGTTTCTCTTCATCTGATCTTGTTTTGAATGCTTAGTTGACATATGCCATTTCAAAAAAAAAAAACAACGGAGTTTATTCTTCACATGTTGGTATATTACTTTCTTCCTGTCTTCCTATCTTGTTGCTATTGTTGTGTGTGCCAGTGTTAGCAAAGGAGTAGGGCAATTTGGTCATCATTTCGAAAGATGAACAGTGAAGTCTGGTCATCATTCAGGGCTAGAGATGACAGAAAGTTTGTAATATGGAGCAAGTAATGGGTTACAACATCTGAGAAATAGGCGAAAGCAATTAATGGCATTTGTTCAAATTAATGGAATTGGAGTGGGGAAAATGGGAATTTTGTGTGGTTTGGAATAAATCGCCACATTAAACAATGAGAGTGGAGAGGCTGTCTGTGTGTGGTATTATTGATTGCCTGACTTGGAGTATTGATTAACTTTTCTCTTAAGATTTTTTGAGCCAATTGCTGTGGCAGTTATCTTCTTAAAAGTCCAGCTTTTTTAAAACTATCAACTTGTGCAAAGCATCTGTCTCTGGTGGGAACAGAGATGTAGGAACTAGGGATGGGTGGGTCCACAGTAATCATGTGCCCCCCCCTCCCTCCCCTGCTTTTTCTATCTTTTAATTCCATATAATTTGAAACACCAAAACATTTACGTTTCCTTCAGTACAAAGTTGCCCTGTTATTGCATGTGGGTAATATAGTAAATCCCTCTTAACTGGTAGAGTTCTAAATTATTTTTGGTCACCCAAATTTGTTCACATGTCTTTGCCTAATCTAATTTTTGGGAGAGTGCCAAGAAGCACTCTCACATAATTGTAACAAGGCAAATCGATAAAGTCTAACTAATTTCACTTCAAAGATAATATGAAGATAATATCTGCTGAAAATGAAGCCTTTGAGTTGTGGTACCTGCACTTTAGACTAAAGCCCAAATATGTGCTTCCAGCACTCTACAGTTAATAAAAAATATTGTGATTTTTAAAGGGTTAACTGAGGCAGTGTTGTTCTGAAAATAGATGGAAAAAACCAGTATTTATTTATTTATTTATTAATGTTTAACAACACTTTAGCATCCAAGGTAATATCATGTCTGTGGCAGTTTTACGGGTGGAGGAAGCTGGAGTATTCGGAGAAAACCACCGAGCAACGACGAGCAGCAACCAGCTCCCCAACATCATAACTCTGCACTGCAGCACAGGCAGGGTTAGATTGGTTGAAGACATGCACACCATTGACGTGCCGTACGCCTTAGTACACGGCGTCATCTTGCCCCCAGGTGGACAATCTGGGTTAAAGAATGCCTTGCTTGAGGACACAACGTGGGAGTGCGAATTGTTCACTCAGACGGTCAAGTCCAGAATTACCAGGCTCGATGATGCTTAACTTTGGTGATCTGATGAGAACCGGTTACCACAATGCCATCGTGCCACCGAGCCACCGAAAAAGCCAGTATGAAATTGTGTTGAACATTAGTCTAGGTGTTGGAGGTTTACAATCTAATGTCCGAACAAAGACAGTTCAGGGAGGAATATTAGGCAGTGGATGAGCAGACAACACAATAAATTGGTAGTGAAGATCAGTAATAATTTAATCATTTAGCTCTGTAAAGCTGTTGGTTTAAATTATTGCTGAATCTTCTAAGTAATGGATAATAGATTCACCAATTTTGCCATAGACATATAGGTATTTACCACCATGTGGGTTTCTGAGCTGGTGTATTGATGTCGAGACCTCGTCTCTGGGCATATATCGATGAGTCAGTTAGGCATGTCGATATATGATCTAGAGGCTAGGTTGAGACTTCGATACACCACCTCAGGAACTTACATTGTGGTAAGAGCTAATTTATCTTACAAAATTCCTCTTGACTTGTTTGTATATTGATGGGATTGGGTACAGTTTTTTAACAGTGTTGGTTCTGACAATCATTCTGTGTCTGTGAATTGGATTTTTTTTATGAATGAAGATTATGACGTCATGGTATTTACGTTCTTGTGCTGTGAATGACGCAATCTCCATTCATTGTTCCACTTATACTCTACAGTTAAAACTAGAAGTCCTGTCATGAACTGTGCGCTTATCTAGGCTTAATTGTGCGTAGGAATTGCGCGCAATTGCCATATCGAATGGCATCCAAAGCCCGGCAGGTTCTCCTGGTTACCCATAGCAAACACAGGCAATGTTTCTGCCAATGGACCCCCGGGTTACCCGGAGGTCCATTGGCTGAAACATTGCTTGTACACAGGCCATATGTACAGAATTTGATAGCCTTACTATGGTGATCAACGTGCTATTTCTGCGCATTTCGTGACAGGACTTCTAGTTTTAACTGTAACTGCAGAAGTTGTAGTAGTAGCTCAGCTGTGTGTTTCTTTGTTTTATTTTTCATGTTTAATGCATAGTAGGTCTGTATAAAAATATCATGAAAAAATGATCTTGTCTAATTTATTTTGTTGAGCTGGTGATTTATTTATTATTTAATTACTGTTATCAAAGCAGTTGCCTCATTGTGTAATAACTCACTGACAGTTGAGTGCAGGTAAAAATGTTCTCTTTCTGAATCAAATGATCACATGAAAAGTTGCTAACCTCAATACAGATTTGCATTTTGTCTGGACATTTTCACTTGTACTGGGGGAAATACATTCTTATTGTAAATTAAAGTATTGTACAAGACAGTACCATCTAGGGTGCCTCTATTGAAAAGGTTAACAACACTAGGATTACTAATTTCCTTCAACCACACGTATATGTATCTGGTTGTCGTCTTGTCATGTTGACAGATAATGCTTGGCAGGCTATTCATTAATGTTAAGAACATTTCGAAAGTACTTATTGTTTTTCCGCTCCACAAATGAACAGTCTAAATCACTATGTTGTAATTTCTTTTAATTCTGTTACCATGGATACCAGAGGTTACAAGATATCATGACATTGGCTTCCACATGCAAATGACGTAAACACCCAAATCTTTTGACCCTTTTCTGCTCACTATCAATCTGATAGCAACAATTTTTGCTTGCTTTGAGCTACCGTCATGAACCACATTTTTTTCAAAAAATTATTTGCTTCTTTCTTTCCTAAACCTTAATAACTGTGTATAATTCTTTATACTCTCCTCGACAAAGTTGATGGGAGAATGGAGGATTTATAATGGAATCAGGTTGTCCTTATGTCTGTAATCCCTCCATGGACACAGCTTTCTCCAATCTTGTATTGCTTCATTTTGCCGGTCATTTTTTTTAAACTTGGCAGAGATATTAACCCTTTGATACTTTTGTATGCGTTATTACATACGAAATCGTTTGTTTAATTTAACCCTATGATACTTTTGTACGTGTCATTATTTACGAAATCAAACAGCATGTTGACACTTTGTGGTGATTTGTTTTGTTATTATTTTTTGATTTTTTAAAGTTTTAACCTCAAATTCCTATTTTCTCCCGAATAGTGTTCAGTGACAACTGTTGAGCCTAATGTTATCGCAGCTTAAAATACTAATATAATTCTGCTGTCAAGACTTCTTAACTGGTGGAATGCTAGAAGCCACTATCAAGGCTTTCAAAAATGAGGATACCAGAGCAAAAGCTAACACTCTCCTTGCTTAGATTTCATATTCAATCAAACACAAATAATATTTTGTTTATGTAAATTTATTTTATTACAAATTATTGGAGAGTGCCTATGGGCACTCTCCAATAATTTGTAATAAAACAAGTTTTAAATACCAAATTCAGACCACCAAAATAAGCCCTCAATCAGATAATCATTAATTTGAAAAATATCTTGTTATTGGTACTTTCCAACGTTTGACGTCGCATTTTGAAAAAACGTTGAAGAAACTGAATTCCTCGTGACGTTTGAACGTCAGGATAATTAAAGTCTCAAAGGGTTAATCAGAATGGGAATTTGTGCACCTGTCCTTTGGACATTGCTTGAGTTCATTTTGATAGAGTTATTGGACTTTTTTGACATAACTTATTTTAGCAACCGACAGTATTTATTATATCTGTGCTTGTTCTCCAGGTTACAATCAATTTATTGATAAATTGATTGTTAGACATAGACCATATCTTGTTTCTTCTTCTCAGTTTTGAACCATATATGGAATGTGCAGATCTTTCTTAGTGCTATATTATTTATTTATTGATGTTTAAGGACATATATTTATGCACGATGGCTAATCATGACCGTGACAGTTTTACAGGTGGAGGAAGCCGGAGTACCCGGAGAGAACCACCGAGCAACGATGAGCAGCTGCCAGCTCCCCAACATTGTAACTCCACACTGCAGCACAGGCAGGGTTAGATTGGTTGAAGACATGCGTACCATCGATGTGCAGTACGCCTTAGTACACGGCATCATCGAGCCCCCACGCAGGCAATGGAGATGAAGTGTCTTGCCCAAGGACACAACGCGGTTGCCGCAGGTGGGATTCGAACCGAGGACCTCTCGGCTTGCAGCCTGCACCTCTACCTACTGAGCCACCGCACTCCCTTTCTTAGTGCTAATGACATAGTCACACCTAGTTTTTTTTCGTAAAAGACATTTTGATAATTTTTCAGCTGACAAAAAATGAACAACAAATTGATAGAAAGGATAAGTGAAAATTAAAATCCCCAAATTTCAGGTCGCTATTTTTCCCATAATGCAGCTAGAATTTATCCAATTCGATCTTGTTTGACAGATCTCAATGAGCTCTGTCAAACAAGATTGACTTGATTAAATTTCTATTTGCATTATGCAAAAAACCTGTGGCCTAAAATTTAGCTATTTTGACATTAGTGTTCAGGTGGTTAACCCTTTACTCAACGCAGACGATATAAGAATTTAACTATCATTTTTTTAAATTTGTCCAAGAATTTCAACAAAGCCGTATCATGTGACCCCTCATTGGAACGCGCTCGACGAGCTCGTTCCAAAGAGGGGTCAAATGATATGATTTTGTTGAATTGTTTTTAAAAATAGTATTTTTCAGCTGCCGAATTTGCATATTACACAGGCGGATGTGGCCGATTCGTTGGGTAAAGGGTTAACCTTACATCCCTATACATGTATTAGACCGTTCTGACAGTAGACAATTCTCTGTATGATGAAATCCCCCGTGGGAACCCTAGATAGTGAAGCAATTCTTGTTTACTACGGTGAACAACCTCTGTTTTACTGGGAAAAATAGGAACGATCAGTCATCAGTGCTTGGGATGGAAGCAGGCCTGAAAATAAGCAGTCTGACATTTGCAAAATGAGATCCCCAGAGGGTGAATTTGATTATGCTATCCCATACAGTGGGTCAATTTATCCTATGGGTACCACCTCTTTCTGTTTAGTTTTAAGACCCTGATTTAGATTGAGGTTCACAGAGGGAAAATTTGGTGATGCTACCCTGCTGTGCATCAATGCTTGGGATGGAAGCAGGCCTGAAAATAAGCAGTCTGACATTTGCAAAATGAGGTCCCCAGAGGGTGAATTTGATGATGCTATCTGGCTCTTTCTGGGTACTCCGGCTTGCTCCACCTGTAAAACTGTCACAGTCATGATTAGCCATTGTGCATATGTATGTGACCTTAAACACCAATAAATAAATAAATAAATAAATAAATAAATAAATAAATAAACTTGGCCTAAATCATGGACAAATCAGATGGACATTAAATTGCCCTGATACTGTTATAAACTTCAGCATTATTACATGCTGGGCATATAACACAAGTTTCTACTGTTGAGCAACTTCAGTCTTCAATATTCACTCTGTTCACCAAATGAACTATGTCATCTCACATCAGATAGATTACTGCATTGTAAATTGCACTGATCTCAGTGGACTGGATGTAGAGGTTACACCATAGAAAGCAAATGATATTGAAAATTCAATCACGAGTTCAATATCATGAGCTGATATGTTGTA
This sequence comes from Pictodentalium vernedei, assembly GCA_031216915.1. Classification (NCBI taxonomy): domain Eukaryota; kingdom Metazoa; phylum Mollusca; class Scaphopoda; order Dentaliida; family Dentaliidae; genus Pictodentalium; species Pictodentalium vernedei. The sequence continues at coordinate 77,929,359 of CM062292.1, read as the reverse complement.
AACAAGCCAGAAAATTAGCAGTCTGTCATCTGCATCCCCGTGGGAACCCCGGGAAGTAAGCAGCACTTGTTTACTGTGGTAAACCAGTTCTGCTTTACTAGTAAAATAGGACCCAGTCACCAATGCTTGGGGTGCAAGTCCTCTAAAATGGGCAACATGTAGATCAACGATTGACTACACTTGACTTCATCTCCATGTTGTGTCACGATTAGCCATGGTGCATAAATATGTGACGTTAACCAGCAACAGACAACAGACGTCATCTGCAAAATGAGGTCCCCAGAGGGTGAATTTAGTGATGCTACCCTGCACAGCAGGGTAGCATCACTAAATTTACCCTCTGTGAATCCTCAATCTGAATCAGGGTTACAAAACTAAACAGAAAGAGGTTCCCAGAGGATAAATTGGCCCACTGTATGGGATAACATCAAATTCACCCTCTGGGGACCTCATTCTGCAAATGTCAGACTGCTTATTTTCAGACCTGGGTGTAAACGACGTGTTGCAGAGTTGTTTTCTTAGACAAACAAAAGATGCACAATCAGCAAGAAAGACTAAAATTAACTTAAATGTTTTAATGGGTTTTCAGCTCACCTGACTGAAAGTCAGGGGGAGCTATTCTGATCACTTTTTGTCCGCCGTCCGTCGTGAAGGTGGTGTTTGTGCCTTTTTCTCCCAAACCACTGGCCACATTTTAATGAAATTTCAAATGAGTAGTGGTTATATAGGGGTATTTGGGTTTTTCTTCAAATTGGGTTTTTGCTCATATTGAGGAGGGGGTGGGGCCAAAATGCCCCAATTTCTTTTTAGATCTTCTCATAACCAGCTGTAGCAGAGATTTAATATTTGGTATGCAGCTTCCTTTTGAGGTGTAGACTCAAGTTTGTTCAAGAGAAGTTCGAGGGGCAATATTTGTCGTCGTTATGGGAGGGACAAGAATGTTTGTCCCACCCAAAATTTCTATTTTCCAAACCATGATTTGTGCCAAAGTTTTTTTTCAAAAATGCCAAAGTTTTATTTCAAAATGCCTTATGGGAACCACAGGAGGTGAAAAGAGGAAAAATTTCCAACACCCATAGCTCCAAAACTGCACAGCAGTGAGAATTCTTATTTGGTGTGAAAAATTTCTGAGGACGAACAGAATGGAATGGTCCAAAACAGTTACTGCTCCAAAAGCTTTCAAATTTCACATATAATATCTTTGGAAGATTATTTCCCATGTTTGTTGAAATCAAATCCTGGTCCATATTTGAGCTCTCTATGGGAGCCCAAATGTTTAAATTAGTGCAGTATGAGGAATATTCTTTAAAAATCTTTTTCTTCAGATCCACCATTCAGAATTTTTTTGCTATTTGGTATGCAGCATTCTTAGGAAGCTGAGATTCAAGTTTGTTCAAGCCAAGTCTCGGGGTTCATATTTGGGCTCCCTGTGGGAGCCCGAATTATAACTTAGTTCAATATGAGGAATTTTCTTTAAAAATCTTCTTGTTCAGATCCAGCAGTAGGAATGTTTTGATATTTGGTATACGGCATCCTTAGGGAGATTAATTCAAGTTTGTTCAGGTCAAGTCTCTGAGTCCATATTTGGGCTAACTGTGGGAGACCGAATTGTAACTTAATTAGTTCAGTATGAGGAACATTCTTTAAAAATCTTCTTCATATCCACCAGTAAGAATCTTTTGATATTTGGTATACTGTATCGTTAGGGAGGTGAGAATCAGATTGTTAAGGCCATGTCCATGGGTTCATATTTTAGGCTCCCTGTGTGAGCCCGCATTATAACTTAGTTCAACATGAGGAAATATTTTAAAAAAATATTTTTCTTCAGATCCAGTAGTCAGAATCTTTTGATATTTGGAACAGAGCATCCTTAGAGAGGTGAGATTCAAGTTTGTTCAAGCCAAGTCCCTGGGTTCATATTTGGGCTCCCTGTGGGAGCCCAAATTATAACTTAGTTCAATATGAGGAATATTTTAAAAAAAAAAGTTTTTTCAGATCCATCAGTCAGAATGTTTTTGATATTTGGTATTTGGTTTTCTTAATGGGGCAGATGCAAGTTTGTTCAAATCAGGACCCTTGGTTGATAGTTGTTAGTGTCAGGTGAGCTCTCTCAGGCCCTTTGGGGCTTTTTGTTTGTTTATCGCAGAGCTGAAACTGTCCCAATTCATTAACTTTTGTTCTTGAAGGATAACCTTCCCAGGTGTTGCAGAGCTTGGGGGGATTTTTGTTGAATACAGCATGTGCTCTTATCAACTCTTCGAAATATATCACTTCTTTTAAACAAATAAAAGGAGTGACATTGTAACTATGTGACAATTAAGTAATGCTATTTTTAAGATTAATTTTAATTTAGCTTAACCTTGGACAATTCACTAGAATTTTCACAACATTCCATTTTGGTAGTCCAATGGCTTGATTCTCTAGAAAAGTTTGACAGTCTGTAAAAGTAGCCAAGACTCTTGTATTAGTATTTAAGGTCACATATTTCTGGACACTGGCTAATTGTGACAGCTAAGACTTGAAAGAAAAAACTGTTACCCAAATAATTTGACTTCAATCACAAAGTCTTCACCACATCTACATTTTAGAGCACTTTCTCCATTGCCCGCGTGGGGGCACGATGACGCCGTGTACTGAGGCATACTGCACGTCGATGGTACGCATGTCTTCAACCAATCTAACCTTTCCTGTGCTGCAGTGCGGAGTTACGATGTTGGGGAGCTGGCAGCTGCTCGTCGTTGCTCGGTGGTTCTCTCCGGGTACTCTGGCTTCCTCCACCCGTAAAACTGTCACAGTCATGATTAGCCATTGTGCATAAGTATGTGACCTTAAACATCAATAAATAAATAAATAGAGCACTTTTGCCAGGGTCCCAGAGTTTGTAAAAAATGGAAATAGGTTTTTAACCTTCATTTTTCTGTTGTCTTCACAATTCAGATCACTGCAGTAAAATTAATGTGATTAAACCTAGAAAATGTTACACCCATTTACTGATTGTACAAAATTCTCTGTCATTTTTCTGCATAGATCAAATTAGATTTTAGATCAGCTTTTTACAACTCGCATATAATTCCTCCAAATACAAGAAAAACTGGTTCAACAAGAAAAATGTTTGAATAAACTAGAAGAATGCTGTTTCAAGCCTAGAGTAGACAGTAATATATTCTTGTTTTAGCTAAACCCTTTACCCAATGCAGATGATATCAAAATTTATTATTTTAAATATCATATTTTAAATTTTTTCAAATAATTTCAACAAAACCATATCATGTGACCCCTCTTTGGAACGAGCTCAACGAGCTCGTTCCAAAGAGGGGTCATATGATATGGTTTTGTTGAAATGTTTCGAAAAATAATATTTTTCCAGCTGCTGAATTTGCACATTTCACGGGCGGATGTGGGCGATTCGTTGGGTAAAGGGTTAAGATTAATTTTCATAGTAATCACTGTCCACAGCTGTACAGGAAGCCAGCAATGATGGAAAAACATTGCCATGATAAATGTTGCCCATTGGTTGAGTTCTCTAGGAGGAGTATACTTGTGGTCAAAGCAATATAAAGTTGCAGTTTCTCTCTGTATGGGAAGTGTTAATAGACAGAACAGAAATCCTGTTAATTTTCATTAGGAGCCAAAGTTATATAAATCAAATTTTTATGTGAGAGAGTCGGAGAGAGCATTTAAAATGTATGATGCTAAACGTTTTCTCTCTCTTTAGTGGGATGTACAAAATCTTGAGACTTACTTCGAATGAGTCAATGAAAGCTAATCATTAGCAAAAGCAATGATTCCCTAATTCCATCTGTGCACTGTTTAACCCTTTACCTAACGTAACGGCCAAAACCGGCCAGCGCTATTCTCAAAAATCGCCAATTAATTTTCATTATGCTTTCATTTTTTTTGTCTCAAAAACATAGGTTATGACCCCTCGTTGGAACGAGCTCGTTGAGCTCGTTCCAACGAGGGTTCATAACCTATGTTTTTTGAGACAAAAAATGAAAGAAATTAGTTATTCAAGAATTTTTTTGCAAGTGTCGTCTGCTTTTCATGTTAGGTAAAGGGTTAACCATCTGTTCTGAAAACAGTTTAACCCTTTTAGACTTTAATTATTCTGACGTTCAAGCGTCACTTGGAATTCAAATTCTTTAACGTTTTTCAAAATGCGACGTCAAACGTTGGAAAGTAACGAGATATTTTTCACATTAGTCATTATCTGGTTGAGGGCTAGATTACTTTTGGTTGTCTGAATTTGTTACTCAAAACTTGTTTTATTACAAATTATTGGAGAGTGCCCACAGGCACTCTCCAATAATTTGTAACAAAACAAATTTATTTAAACAAAATATTATTTCTGTTTGAGTGAATATGAAATATAAACAATGGAAGTGTTGGCCTTTGCTCTAGTATCCTCATTTTTCGAGAGCACTGACAGTGGATTCTAGCACTCAACCAGTTAAGAAGTCTTGACAGCAGGATTATATTAGTATTTTAAGCTGCGATAACATTTGGCTCAATGGTTGTCTCTGAGCACTATTTGGGTGAAAATGGAATTGAGGTTAAAACTTTAAAAAATCGAAAAATAATAACAAAACAAATGACTACAAAGTATGAAGGCGCTGTTTGATTTCGTACTTCATAAGGCGTACACAAGTTTCAAAGGGTTAAAAAAAAAATCAGGCCTTCAAATTTGGAAAATGGAGGTGCACAATAAACCACACACGTAAAATTCATTTGGCATGTGTGATTTTTTCCAAGAACCTTGCTTTTTAAATATGGTTTGCTTAATGTTGAAATCACTACATAAGTTTTTAGCTCACCTGACTGCAAGTCAGTGGGAGCTATTGCCATCACTTGTGTCCAGCATCTGTCGTCTGCTAACTTCATGCAAACTTGACATCTTCTTCACAACCACTAGGCCAATTCAAACATTTATTGCACAGACCATATATGGAGTACACCTTTTTGATTTTGTTTAAATGAAGCAGCTGCCATATTCAGGCTCTGGTTTATGCCCCAAAAGCTTAAAAACCTTCAAAAATCTTCTCATGAACCATCAGAGGAAATGCCTTGATATTTGGTATGGAACATCCTTTGGTGTAGAAGATTAAAGTTTGTTCAAGGGAAATTGATAGGTCAATATCGGGGCTCTCTGTGGGGGCATATTCATTTTGGGCTCAACCCAAACTTTCTATTTCAAGAACTGGTGGGCCAATTTCAACCAAATTTGGCATGTAGTATAAGTGGGTCCTAAGTAATTGATTGATGCCCCCCCCCCCCCCCCCAAAAGAAAAAAAAAAAAAAATTTTCACAGCCCTGTGGCAACCTTAGGGGTTGAAAACAGAAAAAATTCAAAAAGCCCATATATCCCAAACCTCAAGGAACAGAGAACTGTCATATGGTATGAAGCATCCTTATGACCAGAAGAAGGGATTGGTTAACCCTTTACCCAACGAATCGCCCGCATCCACGCGCGTAATATGCAAATTCCGCAGCTGAATAAATATTATTTTTCAAAAAATTTTGACGAGCTATTTTTGCCTTCGTTATGGGAGGGCCAAGAATGTTTTGCCCTGTCCAAAATTTCTAATTTCCAAACCGAGAGGCTGATTTGAACCAAATTTTCCATGAGGGTTTATTGGGTCATAAGTACTTGATTTATGCCAAAACAGTTTTTCCCGTCGCAGCAGGAGCTAAAAATAGAAAACATTTTAAAACGCCCATATCTCCAAAACTACATGGCACTGAGAATTCATATTTGGTGTGAACTTCCTTAGGACCAACAGAATGGAATGGTCCAAAGAAATTGCTATCTGTTGTATTATAGGATACCTTTTCGGGACTTTTGAAAAAGTGCTGAGTCAGCATTTTCTTAACACTGTGGGTAATGGGAAAAACATTTAAGACTACTCTTCTCCCAAACCACTGCTCCAAAAACTTTCAAATTTCACATATAACATCTTTGGAAGATTGTTTCACACATTTATTGAAATCAAATCCATGGGTCCATATTTGGGCTCTCTATGGGAGCCCAAGTGTTTAAATTAGTGCAGTATGAGGAATATTCTTTAAAAATCTTCTTCTTCAGATCTACCAATAAGAATTTTTTGATATTTGGTATGCAGCATCCTTACTGGGGTGAGATTCAAGTTTGTTCTAGCCAAGTCCCTGGGTTAATATTTGGGTTCACTGTGGGAGCCCAAATTATAACTTAGTTCAATATGAGGAATATTCTTCAAAAACCTTCTTCTTCACATCCACCAGTTAGAATCTTTTGATATTGGGCATACAGTATCCTTTGGTAAGTTAGATATAAACTGGTTAAAGCCAAGTCCCTGGGTTCATATTTGGGCTTCCTGTGGGAGTCCGAATTGTACCAAAATTTCTATTTTCCGACCTAAGAGGCCCATTTGAACCAAATTTGATATGAGGGCTTATTGGGTCATAAGAAATTTATGCCACAAAAAAAATGTTCCCGTCGCTCCATGGGAACTGCAGGACCAAAAAATAGAAAAAATTTAAAACACTCATATCTTAAAAACTACAAGGCACTGAAAATTTTTATTTTGTGTGAAGCTTCCCGAGGAGCAGCAGAATGGAGTGGTAAAAAAAAATTGCCATCGGTTTAATCATAGGGACTTTGAAAAAGTGCTGAGTCAGCATTTTTTAACAGTGTGAGTAGCATTACTGTGGATAATGGGAAAAACATTTAAGACTCTTCTTCTCCAAAACCACTTCTCCAAAAGCTTTCAAATTTCACATCTTTGGAAGATTGTTTCACATGTTTATTGAAAGCAAATACCTGGGTACATATTTGGGCTATCTATGGGAGCCCAAATGTTTAAATTAGTGCAGTATGAGGAATATTCTTCAAAAATCTGCTTTTTCACATCCACCAGTCAGAATCTTTTGATATTTGGTGTACAGCATCCTTACCGAGGTGAGATTAAAATTTGTTCAAGCCACGTCCCTGGGTTCATATTTGGGCTCCCTGTGGGAGCCTGAATTATTACTTAGTTCAATGTGAGGAATATTCTTTAAAGATCTTTTTTTAGATCCACTGGTCAGAATCTTTGGATATTTGGTATAAGTTTCTTAAGAGGGGCAGATGCAACTTGTTTAAATCAATTCCCTGGGTTGATATTTAGACTATCACATCAGGTGAGTGCCCTCAGGCCCCCTGGGACCTCTTATTTTTTGCTGAGGCACTGTTACCAGTGCCTTAGGGCTCCAATGGTTTAAGACACTTTGAACCCTGTGCCATAGCAATACATGTACACAAGTATTTATCCATATATATACTCTCATAAGTATACTATATATATATACAGTACATGATTTTAATGCTTATTTAAATATTTCAAGTTGTGAGTAGAATTCTTCAGGAGACCCACAAAGTGGATATAGGGCTGTGTACTGTGGCATAGTGCCTACCATACCAGGGTCAGTCTGTCGGCTGCAGTGGGGGGAAAGATTGAAGTGCCGGAGGGGTCCTGAAGTACCTACCAGCCTGGGGGGCCGGCCATGGGTTAATACGGCACTGGTTAATATACAAAAAAATTTATCATAGAGCAACCAGGAATTTAACCAATTCCATCTTGATTGACAGAGCTCAATGAGCTCTGTCAAACAAGATTGAATTGGTAAAATTCCTTGTTACATTGTGGGAAAAAATTTTGTAGGTTGAAACTTCGATATTTTGACATTGATATGCAGAGGTTTAAAGACACACATGTGTCATGTTATGACATCACAGAGCCACGAGTTATGCATTGCACTTTGTCTATTGCACTATGTCTAGATGCATGCATTGCAGTGTATCTAGATGCATGCATTGCAGTTTGTTACAACCCGACAGGCTACATCAGCACATGGATAGTGTTGAGTTATATCCAATATGATGATATTGACAGAAAGCATGCCCCTAACAATATTTAATTCCTAAAGATAATCGAAAAAAAGTACTTTATATCTCCACCAGTTAACAATAGTTTGTGCTAAAACCAATGTGCAATCAATAGGTCAAATTGCACCTAAAGGTCTAGTCAGTGGTTTGGTGTTAGGAAGTTTATGCAATTAACATTGTTATTGAATTGAGGAATATCCACTCAGTGGGCTCCATTGTGATATAACTCCTTCTATATTTTTGATTTTATTTTTTTTACAAAGGGTTAAACTCGACTTTATTTGTTGTAATATAACCTTAGGTGCTGCAAATAGAATTACACCTTAATTAATTGATTAATTCATATGCTATTCTGTGAGGCCACACTCCATGTTCTAACTTATATGAGGCAGAATGAAGTTGGGAGATTTTAATGTTATTTGTAGAATGGATCAATGATTCCAAGTATTTTCACATTCACTTTAACAATTGCCCTATTTGTTCATGGCTGGGTTGTTCCCCTGAAGTGTTTATGCAGTACTGTTGGTAGCTATATGTCAGACGGGTGACATTGAAACTAACTCATTCGTGTAACTTGTCAAAAACTAAACAAGCCAGGGAAACTTCCCTGTTGTATGACTAGTATATTAGATGTAAACACTGGGTAGGAAGCTGGGATATTATTCACTTTGACGTTGTGGGATTTTCATTGGTGTGGTACATGTGTTTTATTCTTTCTTATTAAATGGAGTAATTTCTCATCACTGTTTTGTAATAATGAAGATTGACAACAAAGAGGTAAGAAATTTGATTAACTGTAACCCCTTCTTAACTTCGTTCTCTAAAATAGAATTCCTGAATATGGGTATATATTTATTACTTGAACAGTCTCACAAACAGCCAGGATAATGACTTCCCACAGACCATATTGCCAGATTGGGGGTGGTTTAACATTTAACAATGTGGTCATATTATGTAGTTCATTCACACTTGTTCCCGTTCTAGGAATGTGAAAAAGTGTGAATAACTTTCAAATCTATAATCTATTAACTGGTTGAGTGCTAGAAGCCACTAACATGGCTCTACTGAAGTGCTGAGGCTTTACATCCTATCCATTAGATTGTTTGCTCATCAGCAGAACCCCCCCCCCCCCCCCCCCCAAAAAAAAAAAAAAAAAAAAATTGCTTTATTACAATTTATTATTTGAGAGTGACTCTCCAATAAATTGTAACAAAACAGTTAGTTGTGAACAGATTTGCAGTTAAATAGGTTCTACCTTTGCCCATAGCGTGGTTTCCTTGAAAAAAAATTAGTTATGTAGCCAATCACCTTTGAAAAATAATTTTATTTAACCCCACAATTGATGCTGACAGAGAGTGTTTGGCCACCATGAGAACTTTCCCCGACTAGTAATTGATCCCAGGACCTCAGGCTTGGGATACCAACGCACTTATCTACTATTTGTTTATTTATTTATTGGTGTTTAAGGTCACATATTTCTTCACAATGACTAATCATGACCACAACAGTTTTATGGGTGGCGGAAGCCGGAGTACCCGGAGAGAAACCCCGAGCAACGGTGAGCAACTGTCATTTCCCCAGCATACTAACTCCACACGCAGGGTTAACATTGGTTGAAGGCAGGTGCACCACCGACGTGCAGTAGGCCTTTGTGCACAGTGTCACCATGACCCCACATGGATAATGGTGGTGAAGTGTCTTGCCCAAGGACACAACGTGGTTGCCACAGGTAGGATTTGATCTGAGGCCCTCCCAGCTTGCAGCCTGCACCTCTACCTACTGAGCCACCACGCCCCCTACTTATCCACTTGGCCAGCACTCTCATAAGAGAAAACTATTTCTGCACTCTACCAGTTAATAATTCCTGGGATTTTAATTGACATACTTTTACAAGTGGTGTAAGGTCATATTTGATGTAGGAACACAATCATAGATCTGAAAACATTTTGGTATTGTGTGCAAACCACAGCAACCAGGATGTGAAGGAGATACAGTGGAACCCTGTTTGCTCAATATCCAGTTTGCCAGAAAAATATATCCAATTAACAAGAATATTCAATTAACAAGAATTTGGTCATTTTCCCTGTATTCTTGTGATAAAGTGAGCACATATTCTATTGTATCTTGTTTGACAGAGCTCCACAAGCTCTGTCAAACAAGATATATATGCCTCTCTTGATAAACTAAGGCCAAGTGGTAAACAAACTCTGTCTTTTACTGGTAAAATAGCCCCCCCCCCCCCCCCCCCCCCCAGGCTCTATGCTTGGGGTGAAAGTCGTCTAAAATGGAAAACATTGGTATAAAGGATTGACAAAACTTTATTTCCCTGTTGCAGTCACTATTAGCCATTGTGGAGAAATATGTGATTTTTAAACACCAATAAATAAATATACTGGAAGTATGGTAAATGGTTTGGTTTTTGAAAGATATATTCAGTTAACAGGTTAACTGGGCACCACTGTACCAGGATACCAAGTTTGTCTAATCCCAGCTAAATCTTTTTAGTTGATTGCCTGACCAATGACGTGTTTGTAGGGAAGTGAGTCTTATAACCGTGAAGCTATATGTGAAAACGAAGTCAGTAGCCTCAGTTTCTAGATTATTGTTTTGTGACAAACTGTTGTGAATAGCTGTCAGAGTTATCTGACATTCTATTGCCTCAAGAGGGTTTTTTCAAAAAATTGGAATAGGCCTTGACACCCCCCCACCCCCCCCCCACCCCCCCCACCCCCCAACAATAAAAAACAAAATATCATGTCTTAAAAATCATATATTTTTTAGAATATCATAAATTATGGTTTCAATGAGAGAGCAGGAACTGTAGTTTAGTAAGTATATAGGTAGGTATGTAATAGTTCATTTCTGACCATACTGTATAATGAAATATGTGGTGGGGTTACTGGGGTAATTAAAGTATGTTACTTTGCTCTTTGATGTTCACTCCATTATTTATTCTCTCTGGCACATACAATGAATTTAAATGTCACAGATTTTAAATCCAGGGTCCTTTTATTCATTCACTGGAATTCAGACTACAGTTCCCCTTTAACCCTTTACCCAACGCATACGATTTCAAAATTTATTATTTTAAATATCATTTTTTAAATTTTTTCAAAAAATTTTAACAAAACCATATCATATGACCCCTCTTTGGAACGAGCTCAACAAGCTCGTTCCAAATGGGGTCATATGATATGGTTTTGTTGAAATTTTTCGAAAAATAGTATTTTTTCAGCAACGGAATTTGCATATTACGCGGGCAGATGCAGGCGATTCGTTGGGTAAAGGGTTAATCTCCAAAGTATCCATTTATTAACTGTAAAATTGAGAAACCATGTTACAACTCAGGAAGTGGACCTGGAAACCCAAGCCTGCAAGGAAGTCTTCAAAAGTGAGCATCACAAGTATGAATGATTACGTACATTTTACTGCATACATGCATTGGGTTCAGTGGTGGTGACAGAATTTCTCTGACAAGAGGGGTAGGGGTGGGGGGGGGGGTGGGGGTGGGTTGTGCTCCCCAACATGAAGGCTAGGGTATTCCCTGACAAGCATACAATAAAGGAGATAGTTTACCTGATGGTGGGGCTCAACCCTCCCCAACAGAGGGTATGAGGATGCCCCCCCACCCCCCCACCCCCTACACAACTTGGCACCACCCCTGTTACTGTTATTATATAGCCACAGATACTAAAAGTTACCAGCAACACAAATAAATAAATAAATACATAGAAAACCAGTCTAATGGACATAGAATATTTCACACAATTTCTTCAAGTTCTTCAAGTGCCAATCACGACTACTGTCATGCATTTTATTATGATGCTTTGGCATACACAGGTTAACACTACAGATGATGACAGTTACAACTTTGTTACAAACCTTTTCTAAACTGACTGATATATATACACAGACCGACAAGCGTGTGTGAATGGGTTGATCGATATGGCATGAGTGCCAGCGTGGGAGGATAAAACGAGAGGTGGCAGGCCCCGAGTTTTATCCTTCCGTGATGGCACAAGTGCAATATCGATTAACTTATTCACATGTATGTGTCATTCTGTGTTTATTACATGCCTTCACGTCTATAAAAACAATTATTACAAGGTCACTCGGCAATTCATTTGACAACTAACAACACAAAGAACACATTTTATCGCCAACCAACTGTGCGGGGGGAACCCGGGTTACTATTTCGTCCCCTGAGTTCCATTGTGTTCTGTGTGCCTACTGGCACATAGAACACATTGGAACTCAGGGGATGATTTTCAGCTTATCACTAGCGATTCAAATTGTAATTGCGTTGCACGATTTGTAGAAAATTCCAGTGAAATTTTGCTTCTATTTAAAAATAGTCTGTCAACGATTTCCATACCACACATATGTGTGGAACAGATTTTCTTTTTCCGCGTGATTTAGTGTTGCTGTAGATGGGGATTACATAGAACAGGCATGTAATAAAAGCATTTTATGCAATACGGCGTGCAATACGGCTGTGCAATACAGAATTCCGTATTGCACACCAACCTGTTCCAACCGGGACTTTTTTTATGTAATGCGACTGCATAAAGTGCATGGTGTTTACCACCGTTGATAGAAAAGAAAATTAGGTCAGTAGGTGCTTGGGTCATGTAATAAATACAAAACCACATGTATGTTTCAATGAGTCGTTTTGTATTCAATGAGTCAGATGTGCGTAGAAAGAAAACGTCTCGACCTTCGGTCTCAACGTTTTCTTCCTACGCACATCTGACTCATTGAATACAAAACGACTCATTGAAACATACATGTAGTTTTGTCTATATATTTAGGGCATCCATACATGGTAAAAGTGGGTGTCACAGGACAAGTGTCGAGCTAATTGTTGAGAGTTATGTTGCACACAGAGAGCTCTTTCGAACGGAATGACATACTTCTAGGGTTCTGCAAATATATCATTTCCACTTGAATCATATATCGAATTGAATACACACTCATAAATATTGAATCAAATATCAACAACTGCACATTTTCCCATTCATGACCCATACAGCATGATGAAGCTCATGCTCCTCATCTCAGCTGAACTTCTTTTGTCACATAAAGTTTCAAAACCAAAGCTCAAACTCAAAGTTGTAATCTGTATCAGTTGCAGATTGACATTGGAAAGTCAAAAAGCTTGGAATTGCACTTCTGTCACCTGATTATTTTGGAAATTTGGTACTGGGCCGAACTATAATAATACACCTATTGACTGATCACCTATGTGATAATGCCCAGGCTTCAGAGAATAGGATGAATGGATTCAGCTGTAATAGCTCCCACCATTAGCCAAACAGGCCCGACATTCTTTAGGCGTGCAGGAGTGCTGCATGCCTAGACAAAACTGAGGGCAATTTTTTACACCCTTGATTTTCTGGAATGCCAGACCTGCTTGGGATTGTCTTTAAAATCTATTATCCTTTCGTCCCCTGAGTTCCAATGTGTTCTCTGTGCCTACTGGCACAGAGAACACATTGGAACCCAGGTGATGATTTGTCAATGTTGTATTGATTCACAATAATTCATGGCCCATTCTGTGTCGCATTTCTATACATTTTGAGTGTAAAAGACAGTCACATAAGAATTGAATGCAACATTTTTAGCTCAACTTGACGAGATAAACTATTGCCATCGCGTGTGTGGAAGTATTTTAGTCTGAGTCTGTTCACATTTCCCTTTAACACAGACTACACCTCGTAATTCTTGTTCAAACATCACAAAATTTCTTTTGCAGGTTTGAGGTCATGTCTAGATGAGAACGTCCCCTTTTGGTCGCGATCGGTCAACCATGATGGCTGCCCAAGCCCAAAACCCGAAACCTTTAGCACAGTCTACAGGTCGTATTTATGAAGGGATTTCATTGTAATTTGGTAGGATGCCTCTGTATAATGTCTAGATGAGAACATCCCCTTTTGGTCATGATCTGTCAACTGTGATGGCTGTCCAAGCCCGAAACCCAAAAACCTTTTAGCACAGTCTGCAGGTCATATTTAATATGGAGGGATTTCAATATAACTTGGTAGGATGACTCCGTATGATGTCTAGATGAGAACTTCCCCATTTGGTCACGATCTGTCAAACATGACGGCTGCCCCAGCCCGAAACCCGAAAACCTTTAGCACAGTCTACAGGTCATATCTATTGAGGGATTTCAATGTAACTTGGTAGGTTGACTCCATATGATATCTAAATGTGAATGTCCCCTTTTGGTCACAATCAGTCCACTGTGATGGCTACAGAGGCTCGAAGCCCGAAAATCTTTAGCACAGTCTACAGGCCGTATTTATGAAGGGATTTCATTGTAACTTGATAGGATGACTCATTTTGGAATAATTTCACTGCAACTTGGTAACTTTGGTAGACATACATTAACTGTGAGGGCCACATTAACCCACCCCTCAATTCTTTAGTACAGTTTACACCTCAGATTATTTTTATTGAAAACATAGCATACAGGGAACAGAAATTAGCATATTCTCAATTATCACAATTCTTGTCGTATTTCATAATCCTTTCATAAACATTGAATATTATCCTTTTCATCAAACACAACAAGCTACAGTGTCATTGACACTTTCATTAATAATGAGAAGATGTGTGTGCCAATTTTCTCACTATTTAGCTGAATATAGTACAATTTTTCAGTCACAATATTAATACCTTGAAGTGAATAGAACCAAAATAGCATACAAGTTTTTGCATTGAAAATTTCGGGTGCAATTGCACTCCCAAGCAATCTGAGGAGGGAAATTGTTTTGCACTCTTTGATTTTCTAGATTGTCAGGCCTGGCCAGGTAATGGATTCTGGAAATTAATATTCGTCCCCCTTACAAGCCTGGAAAATCAGGTGCATAACTTAATCACACCACCATTCATGCCAGCAGTTTTAGGACACATGATGATGCATGCATGCTGCACTTCGTCAGTTACCTTGGCTTGAAGCAGGGCATTTTTATCAGGTATGAACAGAATTGTATCACCAGTTCTGCAAGACAGATCAGTCAGGCAGGCTCCATCAGGGGACTTTTTTCATTGCTTTCATAACATATTAAAAAATTCCATATTTGGCTCTCCGATTTCGACTTGAATTCAACTTGAAGATGTGTTTCAAACTGAATTAGTTTTTTAGCTCAACTTAACAACATCAAGTATGAGCTATTGGGATGGGTTGTGATCTGTCATCCATCCATACGTCTGTACATCTGTCCATCTACAATTCCTTCAGCACACCCTAAAGGCTGCAGCTCTCATCCGATCTTTTTTTTCAAATTTCATATGTTGCTTTGATGTGATGTCTTTTCTTTAGAAACTTGAGTGAATGACTTGGCATTTCTGGATCTTTCTATTTAGTTCAGTCCCTTCTTGGACAAGTTGGACTGCAGTGTCATTGACACTTTCATTGAATATCTATACTACTCAAAGTTTGCTAAGCACCAAGTATATCCAACTACCAGTTTTACGTTTTAGCTGAAATATTGATATGAAAAGTGTATATATTTTTTATTTAATCATATCTTTAATGATTTAAGTACAGCAATTAAGATTTTATTTGTGTTTCACATTATTTTTTAGCTTTTGAAAATGATAACCATGGAAAATGGATATTATAGGTAAAAGAGGAAATTTTTCAATTTGCAACTGGTATGGGTTCAATATCAAGTATGAGACTCATTACTGTTAATTACAGCTTGACAA
This sequence comes from Pictodentalium vernedei, assembly GCA_031216915.1. Classification (NCBI taxonomy): domain Eukaryota; kingdom Metazoa; phylum Mollusca; class Scaphopoda; order Dentaliida; family Dentaliidae; genus Pictodentalium; species Pictodentalium vernedei. The sequence goes on along the minus strand of CM062292.1, from coordinate 77,913,743 downwards.
CGCCTTCTCATGCTCACAATCAGGTTTCAGATGGTCCTTTGTGAGATGTTGTTCCATTCTTGGACCAGCATGGCACCAAGCTCCTGGACACTTCTTGGCTGGACTGGACGGGCTGAAATTGCAAGCTGCAACTCATTGCAGACATGTTCGATTGGATTGAGGTCAGGGGATCTTGCTGGCCCGCCCACACGCTCAATCCCCTCCCTCTGTTGGTACTCCCCGACAGCATGGGCAAAATGAGGACGGGCATTATCGTCCATCAGAATCACCCACTGCACCAGCATATGCTCTGACGTGGACATCCATGATCTCATCAATATACCGCTGTGCAGTCAATGTACCATGTCCATCCCTGCTGATGCCGCCACAGACCATGCTTGACCCTCCACCATATCGGTCATGCTCAGCAATGTTAGCTGCATGGAATCGCTCTCGTGGTCTTCTCCATACCCTAGTGTGGTCTAGGCAGTACCTTGACTCATCTGTAGAAAGGACAGGTCGCCAATCTTCTCTGGTCCATCCAACGTGGTTCATGGCCCATTCATATCGTGCCTGGCGGTGGTTCTGGGACAGCGGAATGGAAATACATGGAGATCACCTTCGTACAACCTTGCCCGGATTGTCTGCATCAAAACATTCACCCCAGATGCATTCTGAAGGCCACTGCAAAGCTGGGTTGCTGTGGCAAAGCAGTTCCAACAGGCCTGAATGATCAAAAACCAGTCTTCAGCTGCAGATGTTGCCCTGTCTCTGCCACAACCATGCCGTCTTACTGGAGTGCCATATTGCTGAAATCTTGCTCAGGCTCTGGTGATCACCGGATGGTGCACACCAAGGGCTTCACCAACCTGACGATGGGTAGCCCCTTGCTCCACCATCCCTACAGCCCCCCACATTTCTGCTTCAGACAAATGTCTTCTTAATTTGCATTAGCCATATTCAATCATTGAATCACAAGGGTTTGTGTTGAAATGAAGATTGAATACCCTACTCATGTCATGTACATGTAGACAGTACACGAAAACGTCATGAAAATCAAGGGGTACATGCTTTCCATGACTGTCACGAAAAGTCTGCCTGTCAAGAGATCTAATGTAAACACTGGGGACCATCTCAATACATTCCTCAATCATATCCACCAAAAATATCGCAAATATGTCACAAGCAAATTTCACAATGATGTGTCAAATATTTGGTGCTTAGCGAACTTTGAGTAGTATATTATCAGATATTTGTAGGACCCCGCATACAGCTGAATTTGATCAGCAAAAGCAAAGGACTGAAAGATTTTTTATTCATATATTACAAGGCATGTGACAGTGTTGTAATTGGGCTATACTTCCAGTTCTGAAAACAGAAATGTGTAGGAATCCTTCATAAATAATGAGAATTTTTACAAAGGCAAAGGCGGGTCTTATGATCTTCTGAAAACTCTTATACTCCAGGAATAAGTGAAAATTCAATATCTACAAATGTTTGGAGATTTTCATATTATTGAAGACTTGAATATTTCATCTTCACAAATGAGTTTCTTCTATCTTCAAGTACATGCTCCATTTGTCAATAAATTCACTATTTATAAAGTAATGAATCGAAAATTTTATCATCAGTATGTGAGATGAATACTGGGAGCAGATCAATCTTTAATGGCCAACAAATTAACTTCCATAGTGTTAACTCTTTGCCTAATGCAATAGAAAAATGTTACATAAAATATTTCTCGAATAACTAAAAGCTGACAAAACCTTGCTTATGACCCCTTATTGGAATCAGCTCATTCCGATGAGGGGTTATAAGCTATGTTTTGAAAGCAAAAATTGAAAAAATAATGAATTTTGAATTGTGAATGATGTGAATGTCAGTGGCTTGTAATGGCAATTTGTTAAACCTTTACCCAACGCAGACGATAATTTATTATTTTAAATATCATTTTTTTTAAATTTTTCAAAAATTTTCAACAAAACCATATCATGTGACCCCTCGTTGGAATGAGCTTGACGAGCTCGTTCCAACGAGGGGTCACATGATATGGTTTTGTTGAAATTTTTTGAAAAATAATATTTTTTCAACTGCTTAATTTGCATGTTATGCAGGCGGATGCAGCCGTTTCATTGGGTAAAGGGTTAAGTGGTGAGAGGGTAGCTGTCATATCAGTAAAATTTGCATTGATTGCCCATGCGGTGTTGTGTACTAAGTCATACTGCACATCGATGGTGCACTTGTCCGCAACCAATGCTAACCCTGCTTTTGTAGGGTTAGTACATTGGAGAGTCTTGACAGTTGCTTGCCACTGCTAGATGTTTCTTTCTGGGCACTCTGGCTTCATCCACCTGTAAAACTGTCTGACACAAGGTATCCCTGGCTGCCAGAAGTGTCATTAACCCCCAATAAATAAATAAATAAACTAGTTAATTAGTTAATAACATTTGTATTAATATTCCATTCCGGTGCTAAAATGATGTGTATCAGTTCTACTGGCAGATTGTTCGAACATGAATAGAAATTGGTCAGAGGCTGCTTTGATAAGACAACCAATGTTTTTTATCATTTGTTTTTTTGGGGGGAGGGGGACATTATTTTAATAGAATGAATACTTTCAATTATTTGTTGAAGAAAACTTGAGTTCTTTTGAATGTAGCCTTTGCTGGTTGAGTTCTTTTGAATGTAGCCTTTGCTGGTTGATTTCTAAAATATTTTTCAAAGGTGTTTTGAAGCGTGAGTGTTGTTTTCAAAGATACCATGCTACCACCAAGGGGAGAGTTCATTAAGGAAGTGTTTGCTCATAAATAACTGTTTTGTTACAAGTAATTTGAGGGTGCCTAATAAATTGTAATAAAGTTATTTTATGTAAATATTTTTTCCCACTGTTGAGCAAACTGCAAGCTTATGGATAAGGTGTAAAGCCACTAAACTGGCTTTTAGCACTTTTCAGTAGAGCCATGATAGTGGCTTCTAGCACTCAACCAGTTGAAACAAGTTGAGACCTAGTTTTCAGGTCATGATTGAGAGTGCAGTAGTCCATTGGATACTGCATTTTATCTAACAATTATATAGATTTTGGCCTGAAAACCATGAGAAACTGTATGTATCACATAATGTGTTCGACTCATTGTGATTCCGTATCATATAGATGACTTGTTTCCGGTAATGCGACAGGCGATCATAATACATGTAGGTGTATGAATACATTCTATGTGCATTTCAGTGATTGACTCAGCTGATCACTTACAAAACAAAACAAAATCCCTTACAGTTAGCGACAGAACTATTAATAGCCAATGACCCCCCCCCCCCCTGCCCCTCCCCCACCCACAATAAATAGTAACTGCATCATTCAATATTACACCTACCCAGTTCTTGAGGATGTGCCATGTCACACACTCGTAAATTCAAGTGGATCATCATAGGAAGTGACATTGAGAGTGAATAATTGACAACAGAACTTTGAAAATTGCAGTGACCGCATTACTCATTGTTTGTTGGAGTGCACAACAATATAGTTCCATAAAATATGTTTTTTTTGTTTTTTTTTTAACTTTTTCTCACTCAACATTATGTCCCAAAACTGTATTAAATAATTTAAGATTTAATCTGTTTATGTTACAGAATTGTTAGATAAATGAATTATCATGATAATGTGCATGTCCTGTGATTTGCATCAGATTCTTGGTGGTGTCCCAAAATGGGATCACAACTCGCCGGCAAAGCCGGCTTGTTGAGATCCCATTTTGGACACCACCTCGAATCTGATACAAATCACAGTCCATTGGTTACTGCATTGGACTTGAGATCAAAAGGTATTAAGTTCAATCCTGGCCTGTGTTCCTTGGGCAAGGCCCTTCACCCTGATTGTCCACATGGGGCCATGCAATGACGGCGTGTACTAAGGCATACTGCACGTCGATGGAGGATGGTGCGCATGTCTTTAACCAATCTAACCCTGCCTGTGCTGCAGTGCAGAGTTACGATGTTGGGTAGATGGCAGCTGCTCGTCGTTGCTCGGTGGTTCTCTTTGGGTACACCAGCTTTCTCCACCTGTAAAACTGTCATTGACACGATATGACCTTGGCTGTTAACAAGTCATTAAACCCTAATAAGTAAATAAATAAATCCTGCCCTGTGTAATCTGCTTTATTTGTCATTGGGTTGACACCGATTCCCAATTGCCTAAGTGGGAATGTGGTGAGACATACTGCACGTCTATTGCATACAAGAATGAGGTCCCCAGAGGGTGAATCTGGTGATGCTACCCTGCACAGCAGCGTAGCATCACCAAATTTACCCTCTGCGAACCACAAATCTAAATCAAGGTCTCAAGCCTAAACAGAAAGGGGTACCCAGAAGATAAATTCGCCACTGTATGGGATAGCATTAGCAAAATTCACCCACTGGGGACCTCATTCTGCAAATGACTGTCTGCTTATTTTCAGGCTTGATCGTACACATGCCTTCAACAGATGCTAATACTACTTCTTCAACAGAATTATATTACAAGTATAGGTTACAGCATAGAAAACGAGTGATATTGAATATACAATCGCGAGAGTTAGTTAACGAGGACTTGTCCGAGTAACTAGCTTGAGCGAGTGTATGTTCAATATCACGAGTTTTTGTGCTGTAACCGACTTGTCACATTGATGTTTGCACAAACAATCAAAACACGAACAATCAGACACTCCACTGAACCCTTGTCTGACATGTGTCCATTCCCGTTTAATTAGTTAATTTCTTAAGCGAAACTTGCAAGACACATGAAGATTGATGGAAAGCAAGTGATATTACTTCATTTTTTCCGTTTCATCATTGTGCTCAAAAGGTTGAGCGAGAAATTAAACGTTCCATTTATCATTTACACCCGGGTGTGGATTTCTTTTTTTAACTCTTTCAATAAAATCAAAAGTCAGGTAAATTCTCGTTTCTCTGTTCAAAACATTTTAGCACAGGTGCCCTTAATCTTTCCTCTTGGCTGTGTTTGTATTAGAACTGACAGGTTACACAATCACTGTCTATTGTTCCTTGATTGGTAAAAGTGTGGCGATATATGTTGAATATCACACATGCTCTAACCAACTCTTCGAAATATATCACACACTTTTAACAAAGGCGTGACGTCATAACTATGTGACAATACATGTCTAACATGTCGTATTATTTGCCTGCGTTACTGGGGTTTTTTTTCCAAGATTGGTGACAATTCAATTTGAATGAAATTGACATTGATGAGGACCAAAACATGTATTGATGTTAAAAGTCACAAACAAAAATCACAAAAATTTATGTCAGTCATTATCTAATGACAAATGACAGTGTATTTAAATTCATCATACTGAATGAAGAACAATAAAAAAAATGTTCAGTGTCATTTTTTTAGGTCAGTATTTTTGTTGGCTTTAAAAAATAATCTCATTTTGTTTCTTCGCGAAGACATTAAATTCATTTGAAAGAAAATATCAATTCACCTACTGAATTGGGAGGTGAAATGTATGAACCATCTCTAAGGTAGATATAACTGAGGATTATTCTCTCATTCGCACTAAGGGTGATGTGTCACTCTTTGTTGGGGAAATATTTCCCTTTTTCTTGCTTTGCTACATTTGGTCAGTATCTTTACATGTCCTCACTCCTGCTAACAATTGATACAAGGGTTACTCTTCAGAATGGAATTTATTCACAACTGTATTTACAGTAGTCTTGTCTCAAGGTTTCCTAAAATCCTGAGGCGAGACTGGCCCTTTTGTAACCCCACTAGTGAAAAGCCACCTTGTTCACTAGATAATGGTAGCGTCTTACTATAGTAACTGTTTTCAATAGATGACATTGATTAAGACAATTAAATGCTTTGTTAATCAATGTCGTTTGTCAGTAATTGCAAGAATTATTCTATTTTCCTAGCTCGGCAAAGTTTTTTTGAGTTACCTGAATTAACACATTTTGGTAATCAATGTCGTTTGTCAATCATAGCTAGAGTTATTCTACTTCTCCAGCCTAGGAAAGCTGCTTTGGTTATCTGAATTAGCACCTGCACAAATTATACAAATCAGTAAAACGTAACACCTGGCACACAGTCGTAAAAGTTTTCAAGTCCAATGTCCTTAGAATTCTGTCACAAAGCCTTGTGATATAGGGACCATTCCCTTTAAGATTATTGTTTTTGTTTTGTCACCCCATCCCCCACCTACAGTACGTGGAGAGTGTATTATCACTAAATCACCCACAGAGTGGAGATTCCACCCAAGCAATAATTGCAGATTTGTTGTAAAGCATAACAAGCACAAGCAAAGTTCCAGCCAATAGACCTCCATGTTATACACGGAGGCCCATTGGCTGAAACATTGCTTACATTTTTTGTCTTCATTTACAGAATTCGAAAATGATACTTTGGGTGATAACTCCACTCCCCAGGTGATTTAGTTGCAATCCACTCTCCACATACTGTAAAAATAGTAACATAGAAAGTTGGCACACACCAGCCAAACATGGGGACAGGACATGTCGAGCCTAAAGTAAATATATGAAAGAGGAAATTCACGTTTCCTCAGAGAGTATCTCTCAAGTGGTTATTCTCAAACATTGTACATTTCGAGACAGACTACAAATTAAAATACCCGGAAATTATGTTTAATTTGCTTGCTACATGGATTAACCCTTTACCCAACGCAGACGATATCAAAATTTATTATTTTAAATATCATTTTTTTTAATTTTTTAAAAAATTTCAACAAAACCATATCATGTGACCACTCGTTCTAATGAGCTCGACGAGCTCGTTCCAACGAATGGTCACATGATATGGTTTTGTTGAAATTGTTGGAAAAATAATATTTTTTCAACTGCTGAATTTGCATATTACGCGGGCGGATGCGACCGATTCGTTGGGTAAAGTGTTAACTACGTGTCCCAATTTTCAAACAGAATGGGTAAATGTGAATACAATGGCGCAAAATGGGTTTTTGAAGAATAAAACTTGATTGAAGCTGAAGAATGTGAAAGCAACAGACATGATATTTCTGCAACAAATTATATTGTACACTAAATGATTTTGTATTGGAAAACACATGATCTGCAATCAAGAACCTCAAAATCCTGTTAGTTTCGAAGGAAAACAGCCAAAGCCCACATTGTTGTGTAATCAAATGTGACACTGAAAAAAATATTTACTTACTTTATAAAGTTGCAAAATGGCAACAGACTGTGGTGTGTCTCCATCAATAAGAACTTGGTTAAGAAATACATTTTTCAAGGTAAACTGAGCATAATGTACCAACTTAATTAATCCTTTGCGTAATGTGACATAAAAATACATCCTGCATTATTCACAAAAATCACCTTCCAGTTTGTTTTTTAGCTGCGACTAGCAGCTCTATAAGTGGCAATGTTGGTCTGTCTGTCGGTCTGTCTGTCGGTCGGTCGGTCTGTCTGTGACCCACGAGTTTCAAAACTCAATAACTTTTGAAATACTTGCTGGAATGACTTTATAGTTGGCATGTAAGTGTATCTTATTGATGTTTAGCCACTGTTCAAAGCATGTGTTGTTCCAAATATTTTTCTTGGAGTTATGGCCCTTGATGAACTTAGAATGTCGGTCTGTCTGTCTGTCTGTGACCAACGAGTTTCAAAACTCAATAACTTTTGAAATACTTGCTGGAATGACTTTATAGTTGGCATGTAAGTGTATCTTATTGATGTCTAGCCACTGTTCAATGCACGTGTTGTTCCAAATATTTTTCTTGGAGTTATGGCCCTTGATGAACTTAGAATTTTGTGAAATTGCACCACCCATCGCAGCTATGGCGTCAATGTCGCGATTTTTTTATTGTTGAAGATTTTGCCTTGAAAACAAATCTTATGACCCCTCATTGGAATAAGCTCATTGAGCTCATTCTTATGATGGGTTTCACCCCTTAACCCTTTACCCAACACAGACGATATCAAAATTAATTATTTTAAAAATAATTTTTTTTAATTTTTCAAAAAATTTTAACAAAACCATATCATGTGACCCCTCATTGGAACGAGCTCGACAAGCTCGTTCCAACGAGGGGTCACATGATATGGTTTTATTGAAATTTTTTGAAAAATAATGATATGGTGTTATTGAAATTTTTTGAAAAATAATATTTTTTCAACTGCTGAATTTGCATATTACGCGGGTGGATGCGGGCGATTGGTTGGGTAAAGGGTTATGGGCCTGGAGATTTTTATTTATTTTTGCCACACTTTGACATTCAACAACCCGTGGCATTGCAGTTGTTTTTAGGTAAGTCATGGCTGCCTACAAAAAAACTGCCAAGGTACTTAGAATATAACCTGTGATCCAAGCCCGAGACTGCATATTGGGGCACCTGTTCTGTTGCAGTAAAAAGGATCATAGTCAGAATTAGACCCTTATGGGTTAAGCTGTGTTTTTTAGGCAAGAAATGAAAGTTTTTAGTTATTCTTGAATTTTTCTTTTTTTGCAAGTGCTGTTTCTTATTTGTGTTGGGTAAAGGGTTAACAAACTCAGTGTTCCAAATTTTTTTAAAAAGCGATACACAGTTCTTTTTAGTGTGAACAGGAGGTGTTATTGGCTTGTTGATTAGAGTATTGGACCTCAAACTGAGAGGTTGATGGTTCAATCCTGACCCACACTATCTCGCTGTGTCCTTGGGCAAGGCAGGGCTTTAAACAGAAAGGTTGATGGTTCGATTCTGACCCACACTATCTCACTGTGTCCTTGGGCAAGACAAGGCTTTTAACTGAAAGGTTGATGGTTCGATCCAGACCCACACTATCTCGCTGTGTCCTTGGGCAAGACAGGGCTTTTAACTGAAAGGTTGACGGTTCGATTCTGACCCACACTATCTCTCTGTATCCTTGGGCAAGACAGGGCTTTAAACTGAAAGGTTGACGGTTCGATTCTGACCCACACTATTTCGTTGTGTCCTTGAGCAAGACAAGGCTTTAAACTGAAAGGCTGACATTCGATCCTCACCCACACTATCTCACTGTGTCATTGGGCAAGAGTGGGCTTTAAACTGAAAGGTTGATGGTTCGATCCAGACCTAGACTATCTTGCTGTGCCCTTTGGCAAGACAAGGCTTTAAACTTTAAAGTTGACAGTTCAGTCCTGACCCACACTATCTTGCTGTGTCTTTGGGCAAGAAACTAAATCCTGATTTGCCTAAGTGGTTGCATGGTGGCACTATGTACAGTGGGGCCCACTTAATTGAATATCCCTTAGTTGTATATCCCTGTTAATTGAATATAATTTCCCAACAGAAAGCTATTTACCATTCCTCCAGTACAAATTTGACCTGTTAATTGAATAAAGGTCATAGAGTAAACTCCTGTTAATTGAATAAAAAATCTTGTAACCTGTTGAGAAATTACTGTGCCTCTCCCCAATTTCCCTTTGTTTATCTACCTATTTGGCCTCTGTCCATCCAATACAGGCATTTAATCTATTATATCTTGTTTGACAGAGCTCATGGAGCTCTGTCAAACAAGATACAATAGAATAAATGCTAAGTTTACTTCTAGAATACAGGAAAGTGAGACAGTCCCTGTTAATTTATTTAACTGTATTTGTTTTACAAGGATTGACGAACAAGTTATGCAACTTATATTAACGCCTCTCCTTGGCCCAATGGCGTAGGTGTGTGGGATGACCTTCATAGCGGCAACTTTGTGGCCTAGCTCTTCTCGAATACTATGAAGGGATCTTTAACCTGCACGGAGTGTGTCTCTCTCCGCACAGAGGACAGCCATTTTACGTCCCCACCCGATAGGATGGTACGCCGTGACAGCATCAACCCCACAATTGATGCTGACAGAGAGTGTTCGGACACCTCGAGAACTTTCCCCGACCGGGGATCGATCCCGGGACCTCTGGCATGAGAGACCAGTGCACTTATCCACTCGGCCACCAATCGTTTCTCGGCCTTTTGGCTAAGATCCAAGTGTAATCCCTGTTAATTGAATACTCCTGTTAATTGAATAATTTTCATTGGCAAAGTGGCTATTCAATTAACATGGTTCCACTGTACTACTACTAAGGCTTACACTTGATGGTGCATTTACCTTCAATCATGGCTAACTCTGCTTGTAAGTTGGAGAGTCTGTCACATTTCCTCTTCACTGCTTGGTGGGTCCCTCCTGGATTTTGGCTTCCTCCAAATTTCCTCTTCACTGCTCGGTGAATCCCTCCTGGATTTCGGCTTCCTCCAACTATAAAACTGTCTGATGTCTCTCTGTCTGTTAAAAGTGTTACAGTAGAATCCTCTTAATTGGATATCCATTTTGCCTGTGGAAATTATTCAATTAACAGGAGTATACAATTAAACAGGGATTTGGTCAGTTTCCTGTGTTCCTGTGCTCATAGAGCTCTGTCAAACAAGATATAATAGAATAAATGCCTGTATTGGATGTAGTGAGGTCAAAAAGGTTGATAAATAAAGGGAATTTGGAGCGTGTCACAGTAACTTTTTCGACATATTACAAAAATTTATATACAATTAACAGGAGTTAATCAAGTTTGTTCAAGAGAAGTTTGTTGGGCATTATTTGCCTTCGTTATGGGAGGGGCAACAACCCATATGCAATTAACAGATCAAATTTGTACTGAAGGTATGGTAAATGGTTTTGTGTTTGAAAATGATATTCAGTTAACAGGGATATACAATTAAGAGATATCCAATTAAGTGGGCTCCACTGTACTAAGTTATAATAAAACAAACAAACAGTCTTAACAAAGGCAATATGAAAAAAATATGTTACCACTGGTGCTGACATGGTTGACCCATTTCATAACCAAGTGGCTATGGAATATAGTCAGATAAAATTTGGTTATCTGCGACTATTCTTACATTTACTATGAGATCGATACAGTCGGTATTTACAATTAGTATTTACAGAAACTAGACTTTATGATTCTGGAGAATCATGGCTTTTCCCGATGAGATTCCATGATTCTTCATGACTCCACAGTGTCTGATGAATTGTTTTTAACTGTCTCACCGAAGTTCCTTCATTGATGTGATGAGAAAGGTGAGTATAGTAGTCTCAAATGACTCAGTTTGATAAGAAAATTGTTTAGGTAAAAACCATCATTAACGGTGGAGTGGGTTAATATCAATATCGTCGTCCGACAAGTTAATGACCCACAAAAGGAGTTATGTTTGTTTCACACATACCCACTGAGTGATGTGTCTATTTGAAAATGGTCCATTTTATCTCAAATGTATCCAAAATATTGATGTCTGGCAGCTTGTAGAGGATTAACAAGCGCTAACAGGAATATTTTTCCATGCAACTTGTAATGTCACACTAAGAACTGCAAATGGCCATTTTTCTTTGGAAACTTCCAAGATGTTTTCAGAGAAATCCCTGCGCATACGCTCTTTTCCAATTCGACGTGACGAAATGCGAAATTCATGTCGCTCTTCATGGAAAGTGATGCCACAACTATTCCTGAACAAGGAGTGGAAATTTCATGAAAATCTGCCTAGAATTGGCTGAGATATGGTGTTTTGGAGAGAGGAGGTAATTGTTTGAATTTGGTCCTCCCTTTTCAAGCCAGTTCGAAAAAAGACGTCGGAAATGGGCGCAGAATCCTTCAGTGCCTCCTCGCTGGAGTAAGTCCACTTAAATGTTACAATTGTGTGTGACTGGTGGAGAGTTGACTGTAAATGGAAGTTGCTTCTTTAAGACAGCCACCAGGGATCCCAACACAACCTTTAAACCTACGAGAATCTCAGAAGTTTAAAGTCAAGAGAAATTGGCGGTGATTGGGTTTCTGGCAGGCAGGAAAAGATTGACGAAGATTTGCATATTGGACATTAAAATAGCACTTCTGACATACACGAACAGTGTTCAGACCGCTGGAGGCAGCGACTTGAAATTTTCAGAACTTGTTCTACGAACCCTGGCCGACATTTTGGGATTTGTTTGGAGTGTCCGGACCGCGTGAAAAACACCACGCATCGCTTGGAATGTGAGAGTACTATTCGTCCCGACTCTATCAGTTTAGAATGGACACGGGCAGTGTTGTAGACGACTGTAGAGCTGCGATTGAGCATAACATCCCAGGTTTCGGTGCCACATTGCCTAACCAGCTCCAAAAGAGCGGCGGGGGAGGGGTATCCTGACACTATCTTTAAAACTTAGATAATCGTCAGATGTTGAAGTGAAAAGAAATCGGCGGTGAGTAGGTTTTTTGGCGGGAAACGATTATTGAAAATTTGCCAATTAGACATTAAAATTCCACTTCTCACAAACATGAACCGTGTCTAGACCGCTGAAGGCAGCGACTTCTAATTTTCATAACTTGTTCTACGCACCCTGGCTGACAGTTTGGCATCTGTTGCGAGTGTCGAGGCCGCGTGAAGAACACCACGCATCGCGTGGAAAGTGAGAGTACTATTCGTCCCGACTCTATCAGTTTGGAATGGACTTGGGGACTGTTGTAGACTACTGTAGAGCAGCGATTGAGCATAAAGTCGGAGTTTTTTGTGCCAAATTGCCTAACCGGCTCCAAGGTATTATTTTTCGTCTGTACATCGCCCAGATCGCCTGTAGTTTATACCGTCACCATACGTTGACGTAGCCTTTTGTCATTTTCGCCACTTTCGACCCAGATTTGAGGGTACCTTCCTTCAACCCCATTTTATAGCAAAATCTAGCCATGCTCCCAACAACGCCCTCTCCCCGTCGGCCTGGGTGCTTCTAAAAATAGAAAGGTCAATGGGGAGGGGCCCGTTAGCAAACAAACGGGGGCAGGGCAGGTGTACTTGGTGAACAAACAGTTGTGTGAACATCCCCAGAAGTGAAAACCTTTGCTCAGTGGCTGTAATCAAGATGTTAATTTAGACTCCCATTACGGCCAAGACACTACAGAATGCAAATGGGTGGGTGGCGGGCATCATCACTGGATCTAATGTTGTATTTCATGTTTTCTTTTTTTCTTTATATTCTATTTATTTTTTTTATCTCTCTCTCTCTCTCTCTCTCTCTCTCTCTCTCTCTCTCTCTCTCTCTCTCTCTCTCAGTTTAATTTGTGTTTGTCTATAATGTTTATAATATTTAGATTTTGCTAGATTCTGTTATTTATGGAATACGTTCTGCCATATTGTAAATTATTAGTCACTGTACAGGAACGGAGGGGCTTCTAAGTGGTAAGCACTTGTCCTCCAATCCTGATTTGCATTGTCAAATGGCAAATAAAATATGTTTAATCTAATCTAACAGTAGGGGGGGGGCATGTGTCCTAGGTAAAAAAACAGCAGGGGGGGGGGGGGGGGGGGGCAGGTGTCCTAGGTAAAATAAACAGCATATGGGGGGGGGGGGGGGGGGGGGGGGGGTGATGTCCCTGCTAATTAATTTTAATGGGAGGCAGTTGTTCATGGGGCAGGTGTTCTATCCCACTGCCCAGTATTCAAATTTTCTATGGTACTTGGCCTTGACGGAAATAACATTTCAACAAGAAACAACGGGAAACCTATTTGCAATAAAGCTGCAAATATAAACTTGATTTTAGGACCATTCCATGGACATTTTAAAGCCTACTGCGATATCAGCGTTTCTTACTCTCGTCCTATCACTACACCGCAGTATTTAACCCGAGTCGAGTTCTGACGTCATGCAAGTTTGACCGACATGCTTTCAATTCTGTTATTGACAACAACATATTTATAATTTCGTGCTTACTGATCCGAATTTTGAAAACGACACACGCAATCGCGAAAGCGTTTTCTGAAAAACACGATTCTGTAAAAGGTTTTAGTGAAATTTGATTATTTTTTTTATTTTCAATTTCGATGGCTCTTGTCGAAAAGGTGCTAATCACTGATCGTCCCAAACGAGATCAAAGACACGCCGTAGTTTAATAACAGACAGAGATTCTTCTAAGACTAGACTTTATGATTCTGGAGAATCATGGCTTTTCCCGATGAGATTCCTTGATTTTTCATGCCCCCACAGTGTCTGATGAATTGTTTTTAACTGTCTCACTGAAGTTCTTTCATTGATGTTATGAGAAAGGTGGTTATAGTAGTCTCAAATGACTCAGTTTTATAAAAAAAATTGTTTAGGTAAAAACCATCATTAATGGTAGAGTGGGTTAATATCAATATCGTCGTCCCACAAGTTAATGACCGACAAAAGGAGTTATGTTTGTTTGACACATACCCTTTGAGTGCTCTGTCTATTTGAATATGGTCCATTTTATCTCAAATGTATCCAAAATATTGATGTCTGGCAGACTGTAGAGGGTTAACATGTGCTAACAGGCATATGTATTCATGCAACTTGCAATTTCAAACCAAAATGTGCGAATGGCCATTTTTACTTAAAATCTATAAGATGTTTTCAGAGAAATCCATGCGCATGCGCTCTTTTCGAATTCGACGTGACGAAATGCGAAATTCGTATCGCTCTTCATGGAAAGTGATGCCGCAACTATCCATGAACAACGAGTGATAATTTCATGGAAATCTGCCTAGAATTGGTTGGGATATCGCGTTTTGAAGAGAGGAGGTAACTGTTTGAATTTGGTCCTTCCTTTTCAAGCCAGTTCGAAAAAAGACGTCGTGAATGGGCGCAGACTCCTTTAGAGCCCCCTCCCCCCTCTCTCTCTCTGTAAATGGAAGTTGCTTCTTTAAGACCGCCACCCAGGGATCCCAACACAACCTTTAAACCTAAGAGAATCGTCAGAAGTTTAAAGTGAAAAGAAATTGGCGGTGATTGGGTTTCTGGCAGGCAGGAAAAGATTGACGAAGATTTGCATATTGGACATTAAAATAGCACTTCTGACATACACGAACCGTGTCCAGACCGCTGGAGGCAGCGACTTGAAATTTTCAGAACTTGTTCTACGAACCCTGGCCGACATTTTGGGATCTGTTTGGAGCGTCCGAGCCGCCTGGAAAACACCACGCATCGCTTGGAATGAGAGAGTACTATTCGTCCCGACTCTATCAGTTCAGAATGGACATGGGCAGTGTTGTAGACGACTGTGGGGCTGCGATTGAGCATAAAGTCCCAGGTTTCGGTGCCTCATCGCCTAAGCGGCTCCATTGTATGATTTTTTGTCTCAATATCGTCCTTACTACTTGTAGTTTATACCGTTGCCGTACGTTAATGTAGCCTCTTGCCATTTTCGAGACTTTCAACCCAGAACGTCGCCAAAGTGAGGAAGTGTGGGGGGGGGGGGGGGGGGGAGTGAGGAAAAGTGTGGGGTGGGGGGGGGGGGGGTTTGGGGGGTGGGGTGGGGGGGCTGTAGCGGCGAGGGGGGGTATCCTGACACTATCTTTAAACCTTAGATAATCGGAAGAAGTTGCAGTGAAAAGAAATCGGCGGTGAGTAGGTGTTTTGGCGGGAAACGATTAACGAAAATTTGCCAATTTGACATTAAAATTGCACTTCTCACAAACACGAACCGTGTCCAGACCGCCGAAGGCAGCGACTTCTAATTTTCAGAACTTGTTCTACGCACCCTGGCCGACATTTTGGCATCTGTTGCAAGTGTCGAGACCGCGTGGAGAACACCACGCATCGCGTGGAAAGTGAGAGTACTATTCGTCCCGACTCTATCAGTTTGGAATGGAATTGAGCACTATTGTAGACTACTGTAGAGCAACGATTGAGCATAAAATCGGGAGTTTTTTGTGCCAAATTACCTAACCGGCTCCAAGGTATGATTTTTCGTCTACTCATCGCCCAGATCGTCTGAAGTTTATACCGTTACCATATGTTGAAGTAGCCTTTTGTCATTTTCGCCACTTTCGACCCAGATTTGAGGGTACCTTCCTTCAGCAAAATCTAGCCATGCTCACAACCACGCCCTCTCCCCGTCGGCCCGGGTGCTTCTAAAGATAGAAAGGTCAATGGGGAGGGGCCCGTTAGCAAACAAACGGGGGCAGGTGTAGTTGGTGAAAAACAGCAGGGGGGGGGGGGCGGGGCACGTGTCCAAGGTAAAAGAAACAATAGGGGGCAGGTGTCCTAGGTAAAAAAACAGCAGGAAGTGGGGGGGGGGGGGGTGCAGATGTCCCCGCTAATTAATTTTAATAACAGGCAGGTGTTCATGGGGCAGGCCCACTGCTCGGTGTTCCAAATTTTCTATGGTACTTGGCCTTGACGGAAACAACACTTCAACAAGAAACAACGGGAAACCTATTTGCAGTAAAGCTGCAAATATAAACATGATTTTAGGACCATTCCATGGCCAGTTTAAAGCCTACTGCGATATCAGCGTTTATTACTCTCGTCCTTTCACTGTTTCTAAAGATAGAAAGCATCACTGAATCACTGCAGTATTTCACCCGAGTCGAGTTCTGACGTCATGCAAGTTTGACGGACATGCTTTCAATTTTGTTATTGAAAACAACATATTTATAATTTCGTGATTACTGATCGGAATTTTGAAAACGACACATGCAATCGTGAAAGAGTTTTCTGAAAAACACGATTCTGCAAAAGGTTTTAGTGAAATTTGATTATTTTTTTTTATTTTCAATTTCGACGGCTCTTGTCGAAAAGGTGTTAATCACTGATCGTCCCAAAAGAGATCAAAGACTGACGCTGTATATTAATAACATACAGAGAATCGTCTAAGAATATACACGCGCAATCCTAAAATGAAATAAATCAAGTCTTTTTTCAGGTTTTACGAGAGAAATATGTCCAATTGTATCATTGAATCATGTTTAGGTATAGGTGGGCGAGACATTTTCTATACAGACAAAATACAGACTAAATAAAATATTTGCCATTATTTTCCGCAGACGTATTTTTGTCTTTACTTCTTGGGGAAATCCATGCTGATAATACAACGAAGGAGTGTTATCTGATGAGGTCAGAACCGTCAGGTGGTCGGGTCCGACACCACACCTCGAAGTAGATTTAGTGGGGGGTGTCGATTTTACAAGTAATGTAGGCAGCGTACACGGCATGGGCTGTCTGTCTTTAATCCTATAAACAGGGTTAAGGCTTGTTTTTTGAATACCCTTATTTATTTATTTATTTGTTTATTGGTGTTTAAGGTCACATACTTATGCACAATGGCTAATCGTGACCGTGACAGTTTTATAGGTGGAGGAAGCCGGAGTACACGGAGAGAACCACCAAGCATCGACGAGCAACTGTCAGCTCTTCAACATTCTAACTCTGTTCAAGCTCCGCTCAAGCAGGGTTACAGAGGGTGAAGACATATGTACCATCGACGTGCAGTATGCCTTAGTACACGGCGTCATCGTGCCCCCATGTCGGCAACCGGGCTAAAGTGCCTTGCCCAAGGACACAACGTGAGTCGTCCCGAACGGGGATCGGACTCGGGACCTCTAGCATAGAAGTACAACAGTCTACCACTGAGCCACCACGCTCCCTTGAATACCCTTAACACTATCATACATTATCCCTCGTGAATTCTGAGTCTGATAAAAGAGGTTATGTTTACCTATTACATACCCATTTTCTGCCCGAAAACAGCCGATTTTATCAACATTTTGAGTTTAGCAGCCTGTAGCGGGATTAACAAACGACTAGCGGAATATTCTATCTATGCAATTTGTAAGACCTGCAAATGTCCAATTGTTCTTGAAAATCGCCAGCAAGCAGTTAGCGAAATCCACAGAAAATGTAAATTTTAAGCTTTTAAGGGGTATCTCTCCTTATCCAGTCTAAAATAGGTTAAGTTTCATTCTTTTAAATACCCTTACTACTTACAAAACTGATCCTCTGTGAATTCTACGCGCAGTAAAAGAAGTTATATTTCTCTGTTACATATCCATTGGGTGCTCATGGTGTCTGAAAACAATCCATTTTATCAACATTTTGATGTTTAGCAGCTCTTGGAGAGTTAACGAATGCTCAACGGAATATTTTGTCCATGTAACTTGTAATGTCACATGAAGACCCGTGAATGGCCATTTTTTCTTGAAATCTGCAAGATGTTTTTAAAGAAATCCAGGGAAAAGATGAAATTTTAAGTCTTTGATGGGTACCGCTGTTTAACCAGCCCAAAACGGGTTAAGACCAGCCCTAAATGGGTTAATGCTTGGTCTGATGAATTCCACTTCCAAAGAAGGAGGTTATGTTTATCTCGCAGGTACACATTGCGTGCATTGGGTGCCCAAGGACAGTCCATTTTCTCAAAATTTCTATGCTCTGCAGCCTCTGGAGAGTTAACTAACGCTTACCGGAATATTTTGTCTATGTAACTTGTAATGTCACTCCAAGACCTGCAAATGGTCAATTTTTCTTGAATACTTACTAGATTTTTTGGAGAAATCCACAGAAAACTGGAATTTTAAGCTTTTAAGGGGTACATCTTAACCAGGCGAAAATGGGTTAAGACCTCGATTTTTTGAATACCCTTACTACTTACTAAATTTTTCTCTGTCAGTTTTGCATCCGGTAAAAGAAGTTATGTATCTCTGTGGCATTCCCATTTGTTGTTGTTGGTGTCCAAAAACAGACTATTTTTTTCAAAATGTTGACATTTAGCAGCCGACGGAGGGTTAACAAATGCTTACTGGAATTTTTTATCCATGCAACCGGTAATGTGACTCCAAGACCTATCAATGGCCATTTTCTGTTGAAAACTTACAAGATGTTTGTAACGAAATCCACGGAAAACATGATTTTTTTTTAGCTTTTGATGGTATCGCTAATAACCACCCCCAAAAGGGGTTAACGCTTGGGTTTTTGAATACCCTTATTACTTACAAAAATGGTCCTCAGTGAATTCCACTTCCAACAAAGGAGATTATGTGTAACTCTCGTACATACATTGCGTGCTGTGTGTATCCGAAAACAGCCCATTTCAACAAAATTATGATGCTTGGCATTCTGTAGAGGGTTAATAAACGCTCAGCGGAATATTTTGTCTATGCCACTTGTAATGTCACACAAAGACCTGCAAGTAGTCAATTTTTTTTGAAAACCTATGGAATGTATTTAGAGAAATCCACAGAAAAAGGGAATTTTTAGATTTTAAGGGGTCTCTCTCTTTAGCCTGCCCAAAATGGGTTAAGACTTCGTTTTTTGAATACCCTTACTACTTACAAAAATGTTTCTCTATAGATTGTGCGCTCGATAAAAGAAATCACTTTTCTTTGTGGCGTACCCGTTGGGTGCCGTTGGCGTCCAAAACAGCCCATTTTATCACAATTTTGACCTTTAGCAGCCCGTGGAGGGTTAACAAATGCTCACCGAAGTATTTTGTCCATGCAACTTCTATTGTCACATCAAGGCCTGGGAGTGACAATTTTTTCATGAAAATCTACAAGACTCGTTTAAAGAAATCCACGGAAAACCTGAATTTTTTAGCTTTTTGGGGGTATTGCTGTTTAACCAGCCCAAAACGGGTTAATGCTTGGTTTTTTGAACACCATTATTACTTACAAAAATGATCTCCGGTGAATTCCACTTCAAATAAAGGAAGTTATGTTTATTTCTGATGTATCGTTTGAGTGCTGTGGGGGTCTGAAACCGGCCCATTTCATCAAAATTTCGATGTTTGGCAGCCTGTGGAGGGTTACCATATGCATCGCCTAATATGTCGTGTGTATCAAAGGTCTTGGCACACACAGGTCTATCAATGATGAAAGTTTAAAAAAAATCCTAAAGACGTGTTTCGAGAAAGTGCAGATAAACCCCAATTTTGGCAGTTTTTTGCCAATTCTGGCGAAATAAGGGTTAAATCGAAAAATCCGCTTCAGTACATTTTTAGATTGTTTGCCACTCTATGAGTGTGCCAAATTGTGTGAAAATCGGTTCGAAAATGGCTTCTGAATCGTACGGACAAAAATCTGTGGAAAAAAAAAAAAAAAAAAAAAAAAAAAAATAATAATCCGTACAAAAACAATAGTCTTTTCCAGAGGGAAAAGCCTAATTATTCTGTAGTGCATATACAAATGAACATCATTAGTTGTTCTCAACAATATTTGTTTATATGAGTACAACAGAATAGTTTCTGAGAAAACACAGAACTCACTGATACCACATGGGACTTGCCAAAAGGACCACAACAAATGACTTTGAATTGGACTTAACAGATTGATATGTTAGTGAGTAAACTCTGTAATTCGGCAAAATTTTTATGTCCCCACGTGAAATGCGCCGGGCCTTAACTCTTAACCCACTAAGTATTTTTAAAAGATTTTTCATCAAATCAAGTCATGGCTGCTGTGAAGCAGCCATGACTTGATTTGATGAAAAATTCATGAAAATTTGGCTAAAGAAATCACTGGTCACAAAGTCAGTTCAGTTTGCAGAGGAAAATTTTGTACTCTAATTTTCCTTCTTTTAGTGGCAAGAGTTTTCCTGTCCTGGGCAGGAATATCTGCTGGCAGTAGGTAAGGAGTTAAGTGTCCATGTACATACATCCATCCATATGTATGACCATACGAGTTTTGGTTTCTGAATAATAACTTGAGTTTGCATTCAGATATTGATGGTTCTCTCCAGTTTCTCTGCCTTTCTCAACCCCTAAAACTTTGACATGATATTACTCTTGCCTGCCGGGAAGAGAATGCAGGCAGGTGAATAACCACTCTCCTTATTTTGGTTTTGCGAGAGTGAAAAATTCAGGAGAGTGATTTTAACCCCTTACCTAACATAACTCGCCAAACTGACTAGTACTGTACACAAAAATGGCCACACAAATTTTGTGAGTTTTTTTATTGTTGCTTCAAAAACATAGCTTATGACCCCTCATAGAAATAAGCTCACCAAGCTCATTCCAGTGAGGCAACATAAGCTATGCTCTAAGCAAATAAAAGGGTTTAGTGAGATAATATTTTGCAAAAATCATCTCCTAGTTGGGTAACGGGTGATTGAAATACAATATATAACTTGATGTTCAGACATAATTTCTACACACATCATGAAGGCGAGTGATTAAATGCTCCCCTAGTGAAACATTTAGGAGAGTGATGGCGAATGAGAGTCATCACTCTCACTTCCCGTCAGTGCCTGCCTTTTCTGTTAAAATATTGTTTTAAACCATAATAAACAAACTCCACCAGTTAACCCTTGGCCTAACTTGTCATACAATACTGGCCAATACTATTCACAAAAATCACCATTCAAATTGAATAAAGTTTATCAGTTTCCGTCTACTTAGCCATGAGCTTGTTCGAAGATGAAGTTATAACCTATGTTGAGCTTGTTCCAATGAGGAGTCGCATGCTATATTTTTTATGCAAAAAATAATAATTTTTAGTTATTCAAGATATATGGTTGTAGTGGTTGTCTTCTATTTAAGTTGGTGAAAGGGTTAACCCTTTACCCAACATAACGGCCAAATCCGGCCCAGCGCTATTCTCAAAAATCTCCAATTAGTTTACATTATTATTTCATTTTTTGTCACAAAAACGACGGTTATGACCCCTCGTCAGAACGAGCTCGGCAAATTTTTTTTGTTTTTTGTTTTTTGCAAGTGTCATCTGCTTTTCATGTTAGGTAAAAGGTTAATAACTATTAAAAAGTAGTACAAATGATGTAGGCTTTTATTCTGCAATAAGCCTCAACTGTCTATGCACAACAACCATGAGATAAATTTTTACTTTTATTCCGACACTGGAATAATAAATTTTCTACGATGGTTTAACATTGAAAAAGTTTTTACTACAGTAGCTGTAATGTCATTTAGAATTTTTTCTGTTTTTGTCAAAAAATCTTAAAACTTTTTATTGTAAATTGCAATTTTTCTTGATTAAGGGCCAATAGAAATATATTTTGGAATAAATAAAATATAGATATTCTTTGAAAAATAAATTTTTCATCCCACTCATAGGATTAATTGTTTAACTCACTGGCCAAGACTTTTAGGATGAATTACAGTGGAACCCTGTTAATTGAATAGACACTTTGCCAATGAAAATTATTCAATTAACAAGAGTATTCAATTAACAGGGATTGTCTCACTTTCCTGTATTCTAGAAGTAAACTTAGCATTTATTCTATTGTATCTTGTTTGACAGAGCTCCATGAGCTCTGGCAAACAAGATATAATAGATTAAATTCCTGTATTGGATGTACAGAGGCCAAATAGGTAGATAAACAAAGGGAAATTGGGGAGAGGCACAGTAATTTCTTGACAGGTTACAAGATTTTTTATTCAATTAACAGGAGTTTACTCTATAAACTATATTCAATTAACAGGTCAAATTTGTACTGGAGGAATGGTAAATGGCTTTGTGTTGGAAAATTATATTCAATTAACAGGGGTATACAATTAAGGGATATTCAATTAAGTGGGCCCCACTGTATTGAATAAGTGGGCCCCACTGTATTAATTTTACTATGGGAGAAGATGATTTTGGACCCTGTACATCACAACATTTTAGGGAGCATGGTGGCTCAGTGGTTATGCCATTGGACTTCAAACTGAAACGTCCACAGTTTGATCCCCGTAACTGTGCTGTATCCTTGGGCAAGGCACTTACTCCTGATTGCCCATGTGGGGGCATGGTGGTGCTCTGTACTAAGGTGGATTGCATATTGATGGTGCACTTGTCTTCAACTAATGCTAAACAGCTTTAGTGGAGTTAGATTGTTAGAAAGTCTAACAGTTGCTTGCTGCTGCTCTGTGGTTCTCCCAGGTCCTTCGGCTTCCTCCACATGTAAAACTGTCCAACACGAGGTGACCCTGGCAGTCTGATGTGTTGGTATACTCCAATAAAAAAAATATCTCTTCAGTGGAACAAGGTGCCATCTGCAATGTTTAAGCATTGCAGATGGCACCTACATGTAGTTCCAACCAAGGGAATATTATGGGTTTCTGTTTTTTTTTTATCTGCAACCTCTCTAGTTCTCAAATTGAACATATATCGCAACGAAGCTAATGTTCTCAAAATCCGGATTGATAGAAAGGTTTCAAAATTCTTGA
Organism: Pictodentalium vernedei; assembly: GCA_031216915.1. NCBI lineage: Eukaryota > Metazoa > Mollusca > Scaphopoda > Dentaliida > Dentaliidae > Pictodentalium > Pictodentalium vernedei. The sequence continues at coordinate 77,890,876 of CM062292.1, read as the reverse complement.
ATCACCTTTTGTATTTTATTCTTTTAGACATATATTTAGTTGTTCCTTAAAAAACCGATGCCACAAATATTAAATAAAAATATCCATGAAATCAGTGCAACACTTGCCTGTTGCCCGAATGCCTTTTTTGCTCACCTAGCTGGCCTAAAGGCCATGTGAGCTTTTCACATCACTTGTCGTCCGTCATCGTCCGGCGTCCGTAAACTTTTCACATTTTCATCTTCTCTGTTACCGCTGAACTTGGCAGGAATGGTCTATGGGAGGTCCTCTACAAACGATCCTCATTTTGTTCCCGTTGGATGAAAAACATGGTATAATAGAATAAATGCCTGTATTGGATGTAGTGAGGCCAAAAAGGTTGATAAATTAGGGGAATTTGGTGCGTGTCACAGTAATTTTTTCGACATGTTACAAAAATTTATATACAATTAACAGGAGTTTACTCTACAACCCATATGCAATTAACAGATCAAATTTGTACTGAAGATATGGTAAATGGTTTTGTGTTTGAAAATTATATTCAATTAACAGGGATATACAATTAAGAGATATCCAATTAAGTGGGCTCCACTGTATTTGAAAGGCTGTTGTGTGGGGTTTCAGGGGCTGCTTCTCCTAGTCCTAACTAGCCCCCCCCCCCCCTCCCTCCTCCCACATGCCCCTAAGAAAATTTTGCAAAATTTAGTGCTTCAAGAGCAAATCTGAGGCATTTGTCGCCTGTGTAGCCCCTATATTGGCAACCAGTTTTGGGCTCTTTGTTGTGTGAAACTTGCATTGGGCCAATGTTTTTTTTTTGTGGCGGGGGGGGGGTATGGGGTCGGGGGCAGATTTTAGAGGCCTTAATCACCCCACTCCTGCAGCTAAGTCACTGGTTACAATAAGTAATGAAATAAAATTACTAGATCTGAGAATCATAGAAAATGTTTTTAATTTTTTATGACTAAGCAATCAAACCTATTATTATACGTCTTCAATCAGAATGATTCCGTATGTATGTAATGCATAATGCATGAAGCCATATAATCTGCTGGCTCTTGACTTTGGATTGTTTGTTTTTTTCCATTTGTTTTTATTGTATTACAGAGATTTTGGTATTGCTTGCAGCCATGGAAGAAGGAAAAAATTGTCTTCCTAAAAGTTGATCAATATAGTATATCCACCACAGTCACATATCGAATTTTAAAATAACCCTTTTAACTGGTAGAGTGCAGATTTTTTTTCAAAGGGTGATTTGTAATGTGAGGATGTCTGTCTGTCCATAAACAGTTGGTTTCTGACCAATAACTCCAGTTTAGATTTTTTAATTTGGGTTCTGTCCAATTATTTTTGAGGAGTTATGGCTCTTGTTTGACTTGGAATTTGACCTTTTATTAACATTTTTGGTTTCCAACCAATAATTCCAGTTTGGATTATTTGATCTCAACCAAAGTTGGTAGGTGTATTTCCCACGTGGTAATACAGGCCAAGTTCTAATATGGGGTCTGTTCAATTATTTTGACATGAGTTATGCCCCTTTTTTGACTTAGAATTTGACCTTCTATGAACATTATCCGACCGATAACTCCAGTTTGGATCATTAGATCTCAACCAAAGTTGGTAAATCTATACATGTACATGTCTTACACAAGTTGAGATGCAGTGTCATTGACTCTTTCATTTTTCTTTACTCCAAAATGCATTTTGAAGAATTTAGCACTTGGCGCTGCAGGCCATTTGTTGGATGAAAACAGTGATTATGTACAATTTGAAAAAGCTTAACGGCATATAATGCACCACTGGGCGTAGCTCTTGTTTTCAGCTGCCAAGCAAACGACATGCTAACACATATGGTATAAAGCCACTATAGTGGCTTTCATCACTTTTCAATAGAGCCATGATAGTGGCTTCTAGCACTCAACCAGTTAACTGCATATAAATTGTCAATCATTGCCCCATTTACTGTAACTTCACTACAGATTTGTGTATGGGAGAAAACTTGAGCAAATTTTTATAAATTTAACCCTTTACCTAACAAACCGCCCGCATCTGCCTGCGTAATATGCAAATTGAGCAGTTGAAAAAATTAAATTTTCAACAAAACCATATCATGTGACCCCTCATTGGAACAAACTCATTGAGCTCATTCCAGTGAGGAGTCACATGATATGGTTTTGTTGTTTTCTTTTGAAAATTTAAAAAAAATGATATTTAAAATAATAAATTTTGATATTGTCTGCATTGGGTAAAGGGTTAATAAAGATACCGACATGGAGAAACAGAGCTGGCATTTTAACCTGTTTGCATGTGTGTGCTATATAACATCGTGGTACCTATAAGTTTAAAATGTGGTGTGATACTTTTCCACCTTCTCTGTCATGTATGCCAGCCTTACTATTTATAATTTAACAGAATATGTCTGCCAAGATAAGGCCTAAAAAGTTGAAAATTTGTTTCTCGGGTCCTTCTGCATGGTCCTTTTGGCTACCACATGCTCTCTTTTTATAACCATTCCAAACTTAAAAAAATAAAATGGTTTATGTCTGATAATTTACCCAGGTTAATAAAATTGATGAAATTTGTCCCTTGAGTGCAAGAAGGCTTTGTAATGCTTTAACATTGCAAAGCCTTCTTGCACTCAAGGGACGAAATATATAACACCACCCATGTTATTCTGTAGATTGCGAGACCTAAAACATAAAACAAACCAAGAACATTAATTTTAGATGGCAAAGAAATAATTACAAAATAAAAAATAGAATAAAAAACTGCCAACATTCGATTTTACTAAAAATGGCCTGAGAAACAGAAGATCAACTTTGTGGCACCTAAATAGCGGCAACTAATGTGTGATCTCACTTTGGCAAAAGATTAACAGATGTGACTGGCAAACTATGCAAGGTTAGGAATTTAATTTGTGCCGCATTGTTTTGTCGCAATCTGTAGTTTGTTTGCATATTTTATGACTGAAGTAACCACAACATTATAAGTTATTGTGATGAATTGACGGTAACATGGTCTGAGGTTTGCGGCTCGGGGTTTATGTTCAACCAAGACATGAAGCATCGAGGTTGAACATACATTCCAAACCTCAGACCAATGTTACCGTCAATTCATCACAATAATGTGTATGTTCCAATAGATACTACCCATATCCCAACACCTACATTGTGAAACACGACAGGCTTATTTACTAAACTTGTAATCGTTAAAAGTTGCCTTGTTCAAGGCAACTTTTAACGATCACAGGTTTAGTAAAAAAATCTCTTGTGTATCCACAGCAGCACTGGATAAATAATCAATAAACCAGATGAACTCATTCCATCTTAGTTCAAATCGTAAATCGATTTGTAATTTAAACAACACTTCACCTGGAACACCATCTGCTGCACACATGAAACATCCCGAAAAATGAAGCGGCTTGCTAGTCACTCCGTTGATGAAGCAGTTACGAAACGGACAACGTCATTGCAAATATTTCACATTGTGACGTCAGTCGGTAACATTTTCCACTTGAGCCGTAAACATAGAATATATTAAGCGAGCTCTCATCCAGTCAGAGGAGGAGGATTTTAGTCTTGTTGGAGCATAACCTAAACAATTGTTTGGGGGTTATTTGCAGGCCTGAAAATGTTTTGCATCAGACTATTGTTTTGCATGTCATTCTTGCCTCCATACCATCTGTATCAACATTCAACCGCAGTGATTATTATCCCCAGCATTGAAGGGATATAGTAGAGAGCTCCATCCATCTTTCTGTCCATCCATATATCTGTCTATCCATCTGTACTCCCATATGTCTGCCCTGTAAGAAATCCTGGAACTGAAGCAGATCTTCTTTAGGGTGGTAAACAAACCCTGTTTCACTGGTAAACTAGGACCTGGTCACCAATGCCTAGAGTGGAAGCCCTCTAAAATGGGCAACATGTGTATAAACAATTGGCTGGACTTGACTTTATATCCATATTGCGGTCATGATTGGCCATTGTGCAGAGTAAGTAAATAAATAAATAAATACTCTTTGTCTGTCCATCCTTCCATCTAACCGGAAGTTTGTTTACACTATAAATTAACAAAATTCCAGGGTGGGAAGTAATTGTGGTGTATTACTGTTTATTAACAATGTCTTCAACTAATAAATAACTTCCTCCATTATTCAATGAAAATTAAGAGAATTATCACCCTTTGTCCCCATGGGAACTTCCCCCTCTGCATAAGATCCATTTAGGTACTCATCAAAAGCTGGGACACCTTTTTAGCTCACCGAAGGGAGCTTAACTTATCACTTGCCGTCCGTTGGCCGTCGTCGTCATGAACATTTTTCAAACGACTTCTCCTCTGAAACCACTGGTCCGATTTTCATGAAACTTCATGTGGATGTTCATTACTATATGGCAATTCATGTTTGTTCAAATGAAATGGCCATGTCCCTTGGGGGTTCTGTATGGGGCATAACTCTGATAGCACCATATGAATTAGAGAAAAATTATTAAAAAATCTTCTTCTCCAGAACCAGTGGGAAGAATCTTTTGATACTTGGTATGCAGCATCTTGGTATGGGTCTGATTCAAGTTTGTTCAAATCGAGTCCCTCAACCAATATTGTGGCTCACTATGGGGGCGGGGATTTTTACTTAGTGCAATTTAAGAAAAATTCTTTAAAAATCTTCTTCTCCAGAACCAGTGGGCAGAATCTTTTGATATTTGGTATGCAGCATCTTGGTATGGGTCTGATTCAAGTTTGTTCAGATCGAGTCCCTCAACCAATGTTGGGGCTCACTATGTGGGTGTGAATTTTTACTTAGCGCAATTTAAGAAAAATTTTTTAAAAATCTTCTTCTCCAGAACCAATGGGCAGAATCTTTTGATATTTTGTATGCAGAATCTTGGAGTGGGTCTGATTCAAGTTTGTTCAAATCGAGTCCCTTGATCAATATTGGGGCTCCCTATAGGGGCATGAATTTTTCCTTAGTGCAATTTAAGGAAAAATCTTCTTCTCCAGAACCAGTGGGCAGATTCCTTTGATATTTGGTATACAGCATCTTGGTATGGGTCTGATTTAAGTTTGTTCAAATGGAGTCCCTTGATCAATTTTGGGGCTCACTATGGGGACCTGAATTTTTACTTAGTGCAATTTAAGAAAAAAATTTTTAAAATCTTCTTCTCCAGAACCAATGGGCAGGATCTTTTGATATTTGGTATACAGCATCTTGGTATGGGTCTGATTCAAGTTTGTTCAAATCGAGTTCCCTGATCAATATTGGGGCTACCTATGGGGGCGTGGATGTTTACTTGGTGCAATTTAAGAAAAAATCTTCAAAAATTTTCTTCTCTTGAACCAGTGGTCAGAATCTTTTGATATTTGGTATGCAGCATCTTGGTATGGGTCTGATTCACGTTTGTTCAAATCGAGTCCCTCAATCAATATTGGGGCTCCCTATGGGCCGTGAATTTTCACTTTGTGCAATTTAAAAAAAAATTCTTTAAAAATCTTCTTCTCCCGAACCATTGGGTAAAATCTTTTGATATTTGGTATGTAGCATCTTAGTAAGGTTCTGATTCAAGTTTGTTCAAATTGAGTCCCTCGTTTTGTGCAACCTGTGTAAAGAGCTCTTGGCCTTAATTCCAGCTTGCTAGTTTCTGTTGTAATCCTCAAACACCTTTCCCATGATAAGGCTACTCCCCTGCTTCCGTCCAGAGGGGGGGACTGAAGCAGGGGAGTAGCCTTATTTCTAGCTAGAAAGAGTAGCTTTATTTTCAGATGGATGCTGCAGATTTGTAGCTAGAGAAATAACTTGCAATGTTTTCATGTGATTTCTGTGCTGAGAATTCTGAACACAAAGATATTCAGATCTGGACCTGTTTAGAGTGGAAAAGTGAGATTGTGATCAATAACACAGTGAAGATAACTGATCTTAGAGCAACCTAACTATTGGAATGATGAACTTAATCGTTGATGTATTGGAGATTCTAGTCAAATCAATACATGGGGCATACTTTGTGAAAATTACCTGCCAGAACCCATACTTTTGAACTGAATCAACTTAAATTTCCTGTTTGTCTCTCAGACGAGGTTCGTGACATTTCTGTCATAGCGAGGACAAAATTTCTTCATTTGATGTCATATATGTTTCTTGGAATCAATATTCTTGATATTTTGTCACACATGATGTATTTGATCCCAGTGAGAAATATCGATATACAAAAGGCCCATGTACACTTTCCCACTTGTTATTACAAAATTGCTTTGCTTGAGTTTTAAATGTGTGGCACCTGGTGTGTATTTCTTTCTGGTCCCCAGTGGGAACCCTGGCAAGCAGAGCAGTGCTTGTTTACTGTGGTAAAAACATTCTGTTTTATTGGAAAAATAGGACCCAGTAACCACTGCCTAGGGTGGAAATCTTCTAAAGTGGGCAGTAGTGGGTGTAAACAATTCGCTAAACTTGACTTCATACCTTTGTTGTGGTCATGATATAGCCAAAGATGCTGAAAATGAACTTTACCCCTTTACCTAACATGAAAAGCAGACAACAAACAGAATTCTTGAATAACTAATTTTTTTCATTTTTTGTTTCAAAAACATAGGTTATGATCCCTCATTGGAACGTGCTCGACAAGCTCGTTCCAAAGAAGGGCCATAACCTATGTTTTGGAGACAAAAAATGAAAAAATAATGGAAATTGTATGGTGATAGCTCTGACCAGTTTTGGCCGTTTCCTTGGGTAAAGGGTTAACACCAATAAATAAATAAATATCCATGTTACGGTTGTGATATACATGTAGTCAAAAATGCTGTGTTCCCAGACACAAATAAATTATAAATTCTTCCTGGTCCTTTGAAGCAACGACACATGTCAAAAGTACATGCATTGTAAAATGCATGCAACATTAAAAAATTTTATTTTAAATTTTACACCCCCCCAAATATTATATTTTATTCTCAGAGACTGCTGTATCGATTGTTCTCGTATGCGTTGGTACATTTTATTGGCATTTTTCAAATGTCACCGTTGGTTGTACCACGAAAATAGGAAACATAAATGCATAAAGTTGCATATTCTTAGGTCGATTTCAATGAGCTCTAGAGCAAAGAAGCATGAATCTACATCCTGGGGAGTCGGTTTAAATAACAGCGTATCTTGTAAAGTAACCACAAAAATAACTTTTCGACAACAAAAGTCAATTCTGCCGCATCTGTAGCAGATACAGTGGCATTGACTTTTGTTGTTTAAAAAAAATTCCATTGTTTCTGAAAATACAAAGTCGTCAAATTGAATGAAACAAACACGTGCGTTTGTGTGTACAGGTATACAATCCTCCGAGTGAAAATGTCACTGTTTGAGATATATTTCTGACTACAAGTATACATGTGTTGAATGATGTTCTCATTCAAGAGATTTTGTTGGTTAGTTCAATGTTTGTACACTATTATATGTTTCCTGCTTCACATTTTAATATCGAAAAAAAAAAAAATTATCTTGTCCATCCATCTATCCATCCATCTATTCGTAAGCATAAGTTTGTCCAGAGATTTTCTCCGATGTTTATAGGCAAACCCTTTTAAACTTGGTATGCATATTCACCAATATGGGAACCTGTGCACCTGCGATAATAGTTCCAGTTGGGCTATTTTCACCATAGTTATGGCCCTTTTTTACTTATTTTGTCTGTGTATTGATATTAGCCCATTTGCACACATGATAATCTCCCAAAGTACAGAGTTGCACATGGCACACCTTCATTTTTCAAAACTGAAGCACCATTTAAATGAATCCCAGTTGATAAAATATAGCAATTAATAGTGGAAACAGTGTGGAGAGTGAATTACCACCTCTTTGTCCATTGAATGGAGTCTCTTCCATGCATTAATCATATTCTGCAAAACAATGCGTAGACAGAGTCTATTCTGATGGATCTTGGGTTGAACCCATCTCTTTGTGATGTTTCAGACAGTCTGTTACTTGAAGTATAATGACAGTTTGATGAAAGTAACTGCGGAAGTGAGCTGAGATTGTCATATTTGATGCAGGGCAATTGGGGGGTCTTGAAAGTACTTGAATAGAAAAATAAAGTTTCGGAGACTTGAAAGTACTTGACAATGATTTCTGAACTAAGCGGCCCTTGACAATATTTGAGAAAATCTTCAGTTTGTTGGTATATTTGAGTCCACTAAATTGGATATTTCTTTATTGAATAACCTTGTTAATTGCACATGATGCTTCCAGCCCCCAAGGGGGTTTTCCATACCTCCAGTACTAATTTGATCTGTTAATTGCATAAAGAGTAAACAGCTGTTTACTGAATAAAAAATCCTGTGATTAGTTGAAGAATTACACTTGACAACCACTGAATTCCCCAGTGGTAAAAGAGTTTTTTGGCCTCTCAACATCCAATCAGTATGCATTTAACTGGTAGAGTGCTGAATTATTTTTAATCATCAAATTTTATCCACAAATCTTTACCTTGTTATAATTTATGGGAGAGTGCCTCAAGGCACTTTCCCTAAATTGTAACAAGGTAAATCCATGTAAACTAACTAATTTAGATTTGACGATAATATGAAGGCCATCCGCAGAGTTTGAAGCCTTTGAGTTGCGGACCCTGCACTTAGAGTAAAGCACAAATATGGGCTTCCAGCACTCAAACAGTTAATCAATTATAGCTCTGTCAAACAAGATTTAATAGAATGAATACTCATTTTATCACTATAGTAGAGGCATAGTAGGGTTCGACCCGGAAAAAATTTGATACAAGCTGATTTTGGTGTCATTCGATGCAGAATTTATTTTGGAACAACATATCCAAAATCCGCAAAAATCTGCCTTGGGGAAAACTTTTCATGTCAGATTTCCCGTCAGGGGGTTGTTCGTGAAGGGGGAAAATTGTGTTTCCAGGGTTTTGGCCGTTTATATGTCACAGATTGAGTTTTATATATTATTTTGTGTTGCAGGCGACCAGGTACAAATGTTAATTATATTGAGAGGCAATTGCCTGATGAAATCCTCACATTTTTATGAGGAAAAAGGGTTAATAACCCCAAAAATCACATTTTTTTCTCAAATTTTCACTCCCGATTTAAGATACTTCTGCACAGAATACAAAACTAGAAATGGTTCTTTGATCGATGTTTTCGCATACAATGAGGTGCAGATAATGTTGACTGGTCCAATATAATAACAGGAATTTAACTACATGATGAGGTCTAACAAGACATTTGTTGGTGTTCTTCACGGTTATTCATTGTCGCCGATTTCCTCCCCGATCTCAATCGGCTCGGCATTAAAGCAATTCTCACCCCGACAGTCTCCACAGGCAGACAAGCATTTGAGCGCATTCTTTCTACAAGAACATATGTTTGTTCCACATGGCTTTTTGGATGTCATTTTGCATTTGCAGCGGATAACTTTGAGAAGAGCCTCAGGCGCTGCGCCCAGGTCTGTCATCACAGGTATCAACTCATTCCCACGACTTTCCCAGCCCCACTCCTCAGGATCAAGGGCATCGTTATCCAATAGTTTCCAAACCATTATTTGTTGGTGAACTCGCAGGCTGTGGAAATGTGCTGCACGCTCAGTGTGGGGGAAGTTTTGTGGTTTTTGTGGTTCAATTCCCGATTTGCTGGAAGTGACCATTGTCATAAATTTTGAATATCTCAAACCATTCAAAGTGTCTGAATGTTTGCCAGAGTACAACATAACGAACAGTTCAGTCCCCATTTTCCCATGGAGAAATGGTACTGTCGTGCATTGCTTCTGATATATTTTGAATAGGCAATGACTTCTCTAACTTCTTGAGAAGCAATGTTTTCCCGTGCCCAAACGTTGCTGATGTGACATCACACCCACTCCATGCATGAATGAAGAGGAGGTTCTTCTGAGTTGTTTCTCCAATCTTCTCTACTATATCTGCGATTTTCCATGCATCTCCACCCCTGACTTCCGTGCTTCTGGCTGGAAATAGATATCAGACCAAGTACGATCCCAATGGTATACGGACATAACTAGTACATCTGTATCATCTGCAACAATGACAACTGTTTTTCCCTGGGATGAAAGTTGAACTGCATTGTCAACAATGTTAGTGTCAGCATCTCCAGAACTGCATTCGACAATATGCCCAGCCTCTCTCAGTGATGTGGAAAGCATTTTTATAAACTGCATTTTATTATTTCCATTCGATAAGAACAGTTCCTGATTTTTGTGGGCAGTCATGTTGTTTGTCAAACGGATATCAGCACAAACGTGGAGAGCTCTTCTTCTCTGCTCCTGAGTCTTGGTTGTTGGTCGTTGACCATAACCATCGAAGACAATTCGACAATTCTGCCCATATTTCTTTGTCACGTATCCAACATACTGGTTTGCCACTTCCAAGTAAGTGGTGTTTGTCTTCCATTTAACTCTGTGGAGGAGAGTGCCCCCGTCAAGCACGTACAGACCATCAGATGGTGGTTTAGTAAGGGATAAGCCATCAGTTATTGCAGTTGCTAGGTCCGCCTTGTTTGCTTTTCTGAGGAAAAAATCTTTGAAGAGGGCTGTTGGCATTAAAGTTAGTTCATACGCAAAGAACTGTGCCATGTCTTGCTCTCTCTGGGCAATAGCAACCAGTCTAGTAAACAAAGTTGAGGGGTCAATTGTCACCCTCTGGTCATCTAGCTTCAACCTGGGGGTGAGGTGAGCTAGGGTACGGATTTGATCACTTCGTTTGATAGTGGCATCCGAAACAATATCGTTGTCTAATCTAGAGTGTATCTCTGCCCCTACAGACTCAGTGATATCACAGTTGATACCATCTCCCTCGGAAGCTAACAAACCAGATGACAGAGAACGCAATCGTTCGTTTTCATCAAACGGGTTGTGTGTGTCAAACCACTCTAGTATTCTGGCCATGTCTAAGTTGTCTCGTTTTCGACCAGATGTGCCCATATCTACATGCTGTTCGCTGGTATTGAGCTTTAGGTCGGTCAACGTTGTCATGACTTCATGTATCTCTGCGCATTTATGCATCGTGTAAATCCACTCCTGTCGTACAGATTCCATCACGCCACGACCTCGCGTCAACCCACCCCGACTTTTAATTGAACGCATAAGAACTTGCTCAATAACAAGATCACTAGAGAGGCCTGCCCAAATCCTAGAACTTCGACGAAAAGCATGAAAGCCGTCACAGTAGAATCTCTCATACAACCAAGGATGTATTTCTGGTAGTTCAAGCATCATTTGCAGATAGACTCTGCAACTTTTGGCATAGTGTACATGCCCTGTTGCGGCGGAGAGGTTCAGCATTCTGGTATAATACTATAGTCATTATATTGTATTCTACTGACAGGAAAAATCTGAGAAGAGACAAATTCCTGCCCTTAATACAGAACCGCCTGGAAAATGACATCGGGAAATTGGTAAAAATGGCCACCACCCCACCCTCAGTTGAGACGCTATGAACAATTTTCCCCAAGGCAGATTTTAGCGGATTTTGGATATGTTGTTCCCAGATAAATTCCGCGTCGAATGACACCAAAATCAGCTTGTATCAAATTTTTTTCCAGGTAACACCACTTTTTTTAGTTCAACGCCTGTACTACTAAAGTACATGAAAATGCCCCAATTCCTGTTCATTGAATACTCTCATTAATTGAATATTTTTCACTGGTAAAGTTTACATGCCTATTCAGTTTACAGGATTCAACTGACGTCTTATTGGAGAACTCTTCATGAACACTGTCAAAAGTTTTCGGCAGAAATATTTCAATGGTGAAAAAATGATTTTGTCCAATTATATCTTGTTGGACGAAGCTCATTGAACTTAGATTTAAATGGTTTTATCTTAAAATCAACAAGTATTTTGTCTATATTAACTCCGCAACTGTTGTGTATCCGACCCCCTGATACAGATGTTTGTATCAGGGGGTCCGATACAAGCACATTCCTTTCGCGTGAGTTCCATTTTTAGCTCAACTTTGGCGAAGCCAAATTTGAGCTTATGCCATGGCCAGTCGTCCATCTGTCCGTCTGTCCGTCAACAATTCAATACGGCTCAGGCTAGAGGCCATATTTATGAACCGATCTTTACGAAACTTCTTGGGTACCTTTGTTATGACTGTGGGACGAGAACGAGTGTTTTTGGGTCCGATCCGAATTTCAGGTTGGCCGCCAGCCGCCATTTTGTACCAACGATGCAGAAATCTGTTTATTGTACAGAACTTCCATGTGAAAGCGCTGATTTGAATAATTTTTTGTATGAATGTTTAGTACCATGGGATACATCACATATAATACAGGTTTTTTTCTCTTAAGTAAATTATGCAAATTAGACTAACTTTGATGTATTTAGTGTTACTTTCAGCACTGTAAGTGCAAATGCCAATACGGCTCGGGCTAGAGGCTGTGTTTATAAACCAATCTTGACGAAACTTCTTGGGTACCTTTGGTATCACCGTGGGATGAGAACAAGTGTTTTTGGGTGCAGTCCGAAATTCAAGATGGCCGATGGCAGCCATTTTGTTCAAAATTAGGTGCAATCAGATTTTTGCACAGAACTTCCATATGAAAGTGCTGATTTGAATAATTTTTTGTGTGAATGTTTAGTACCATAGGATACATCACATATAATACGGGGTTTTTTCTCGTGCAGAAATTATGCAAATTAGATGAATTTTGATTTATTTGGTGCTACTTATACACTGTAAGTGCACATGTCAATATGGCTTGGGCTAGAGACTGTATTTATCAACCGATCTTCACGAAACTTCTTGGGTACCTTTGTTATCACCTTGGGACAAAAACGAGTGTTTCTGAGTGCGGTCCAAAATTCAAGATGGCTGCCAGTGGCCATTTTGTACCGAAATTAGGTCCAATCAGTTTTTTGTCACAACTTCTATACAGCTCATATTTATGAACTGATCTTCACGAAACTTCTTGGGTACCTTTGTTTTAGCCTTGGGACAGGAATGAGTGTGTTTTGAGGTGCCTTTGTTATCACTGTGCTATGAGAACAAATATTTTGGGGTTCAGTCAGACCCACTCTGGGACTCAATGATTTCTTTTCTATTTAGCATTTGACTGTCACCCACCTTTACAATACTTTACCTATACATTTGTTACAGGCTACGGCCAGTATTTATGTACAGACCGTTACAATACTTTATATGTACATTTGTTATCAGGTCATTACCTAGATGTTTGTCATTGCTGTGTCACATACTATACATGTACATGTCTTGACAAGGTGAGCTACAGTGTCATTGACACTTTCATTTTTCTTGTTGTTCATCCGTATAAATAAAGAGTTTGTTACATATTCGTCTACATTCTTGACTTATCCCTAATATATTGTCAGATAAAATGATTATTACCATTATGTGGATGTACAAAATATGTATCCGAGTCTCGCTCCGGGTTCTAAGGGTAGATCACGACTTGTCTTTGACTCGTCGTGATCTGCCCTTAGAACCCGGAGCTCGACTCAGATACATATTTTGTACATCCACATAATGGTAATAATCTCTGTTTATTATACCCAAGGTTAGTGTGTCCAATCAGAATGCTGGAATACCATCTAAGGGTTCTGCTGTATCAATCAAGCAACTCGCCTTCAATTAATTACTCTTTTGATCATACTGATGCATTTCCACTCACTTTGAATTTTCAAAATTTGAATTAAAACAAAATAAGAGAATTTAAGTACCCAAAATATTTTCAAGGTACCGTATTTATTGATTTAAAATATTAAATATTCAAAAAATGGACAGAAAATATTATTTGTAGTCCCAAATGTTCTTTGTCGTTTTTACGACGCTATACCGTCTATAGTTTGTAGATTTTTTATGCCAAAGCGAACATTTTCATTACAGTTTACTCAGTAGATTAAAACTGATTTTTTGAACATTTAAAGGTGCTTTGTTAACCCTTTTCAGGTGGTAATGACAGTAAATGTATGTAAGGGTATTTCAGATATGCTTGTAGCAACATATTTTACTTTGTAAACAAATATTGCACTTTGAATTGCGACGATTGTTTTCTGTGACCATGGATATGTTCCGGTGCCAGTTTGTCTGTTGATGATTCTGCACAGTGCTGTTAACCCTTTTCCCAATGCCCCAACGCAGACGATATCAAAATTTATTATTTTATTTTTTCAAAAAATTTCAACAAAACCATATTAAGTGACCCGTTGTTGGAACGGGCTCAACGAGCTCGTTCCAACAACGGGTCACTTAATATGGTTTTGTTGAAATTTTTTGAAAAATAATATTTTTTCAACAGCTGAATTTGCATATTTCGCGAGTGGATGCGGCCGATTCATTGGGTAACGGGTTAACACCAGTTTCTAAAAAATAAACATCTGGTCGTTCTTTGTTTCTCGTGAAAATTTATTAATCCCTTGATTTATATGGACTTACAACATAATAAATATGTTACTTGGCATGTAGCTGGCTGATACATTTCCATATAAGACTCGTGTAACTTATAGTATAGTCAGTTCTGTATAATAGTATTTCCAGTGGAAGGCATAACATTAATAATTCATAACATTACGTAAGATTTCAGTTTCAAAGCATCCTTGGAAATCCTTGAACCCCCAAAATTCCAATAAATTCCTTGAGTTCGGTTCCTGAAATGGTGAGGTCAGTGGCACAGCTAGGTGGTGGGGGAGGAGGACAAAATATTGGCATATGAGAAATATTTTTTCACCCCACTTCATTTTGCCTGGTGCTTGGGTAACCCTTTACCAAATGAATTGGTCACACCAATCCACATAATTATAACCCCACTTCTCTGAAGCTATATTGTTGACAGCCTGTGTGTCAGTATGTCCATCCATCTGTCCATCCATACATCCATCCATCCATCCATCCAAACTTGTGTGCGCAACTCCTCCTACATTTTTGAACCGAGTTTGATGAAACTTCTCAAACATTATGACTTGCAAGTGAACATGTGCATATTCCAAAATTTTTCATCTCCGACAATTTTAACCAGTTTATCTTCCCTGAACTTAGATTTATTATGGATTTTTAAATTGTGTCCGCAACTTCTCTTGCATTATTGAACTGATTTCAATGAAACTTCTCAAACATTATAACTAGCAAAGTGAACCTGTGCATATTGTAAAATTATTCATCTGTGATCATTTTTACCAGGTTATCTCCCCTGAAATTAGATTTATTATGGATTTTCAAATGAGATTCTTGTGTGCGCAACTGTTTCTACATTCTTGAACCGATTTCAATGAAACATCTCAAACATTATGACTAGCAAGTGAACATGCGCATATTCCCAAATTTTTTGGTATAATGTCTGGTTGGGAACATCATATTTCAGTCGTGATTGTTCAACCATGGCTGCACAGGCATGTGACTTATATTCCTTTGGTGCAGTTTACAGGTCCTGTTTATGAAGGAATTTCATTGTAACTTGGACATGTGGGCAGGTGACCTAGATTCCTTTAGCTCAGTCTAAAGGTTGTATTTATGAAAGGATTTTGTTGTAACTTTGTAGGATGACCCTGTATGTTGTCTAGTTTGGGAAAAATTTTACTGTAACTTGTTAACTTTGGTTGACATATGTTAACTGTGAGGGCCACATCAACCCAGGCCTCAATTCTTTTGAGCACAGTCTACACCTCAAATTATTCTTGTTGAAAACATAGCATGTAGGGTACAGAACTTGACATATTCTCAATTATCACAATTCTTGTCTTATTTCATAATCCTTTCATAAACATTGAACATTATCCTTTTCATCAAACACCACCCACACTCATGTTAAGCAGCAGTGTCATTGACACATTCATTATTTTTT
This sequence comes from Pictodentalium vernedei, assembly GCA_031216915.1. Classification (NCBI taxonomy): domain Eukaryota; kingdom Metazoa; phylum Mollusca; class Scaphopoda; order Dentaliida; family Dentaliidae; genus Pictodentalium; species Pictodentalium vernedei. The sequence continues at coordinate 77,875,104 of CM062292.1, read as the reverse complement.
AAGTTTGCATTGGTTATAAAAAAAGAGCAACAGATTTTTACTAGTTTATGCCTAATGGCGCTATTTTTTTTCAAAAATTCTATTGTTACCAGCAAGAAAAAACTTAGTTTAGCAAGAGTTTGTTCTTAAATAAGTGATTGATTACAATTTATTGGAAGAGTGCCACAAGTCATCCCTTTGTCTTGTATGTCTGTTAGTCTGTACATCCGTACCTCTGTCCATCCACAATTCCTTTAGCACAGCCTACAGGCTGTATCTCTCACCTGATCAATTTCAGATTTGATATGTGGCTTTGGGGTAATGTCAAGATGGGAGCTATAAATTTTTCCGAATTTCATTAAAAAACATAACCACCAGCAGCTATCTTGGATTTGGCATATAAATTGCCAACAATTACATTAGCACACTCTACAGGCCACATCTCTCACCTGATCTTTTTCAAATTCCATGTGTACCTTTGGTGTGATGTCAAGATGGGAGCTGTCAAATGTTTCAGAATTTTGTTAAAAAACATGGCCACCAGTGGCTGTCTTGGATTTGGCATATAAATTGTCAGCAATTCCATTAGCACACCCGAAAGGCCACATCCCTCACCTGATCTTTTTCAGATTTCATAAATAGCTTTGGTGTGATGTCTTTTTTCTACAGAGACCTTAGTGAATAACTTGGTATTACTGGAACATTCTATCTTTTTAGTTCAGTCCCTTCTTGGGCAAGTTGAGCTGAAGTGTCATTGACTTGTCACATAGTTATGACGTCACGCCTTTGTTAAAAGTGTGTGATATATTTCGAAGAGTTGGTTAGAGCATGTGTGATATTCAACATATATCGCCACACTTTTACCAATCAAGGAACAATAGACAGTGATTGTGTAACCTGTCAGTTCTAATACAAACACAGCCGAGAGGAAAGATTAAGGGCACCTGTGCTAAAATGTTTTGAACAGAGAAACGAGAATTTACCTGACTTTTGATTTTATTGAAAGAGTTAAAGAAAGAAATCCACACCCGGGTGTAAATGATAAATGGAACGTTTAATTTCTCGCTCAACCTTTTGAGCGCAATGACGAAACGGAAAAAATGAAGTAATATCACTTGCTTTCCATCAATCTTCATGTGTCTTGCAAGTTTGGCTTAAGAAATTAACTAATTAAACGGGAATGGACACGTGTCAGACAAGGGTTCAGTGGAGTGTTTGATTGTTCGTGTTGTTATTGTTTGTGCAAACATCAATGTGACAAGTCGGTTACAGCACAAAAACTCGTGATATTGAACATACAATCGCTCGAGCTAGTTACTCGGACAAGTCGTCGTTAACGAACTCTCACGATTGTATATTCAATATCACTCGTTTTCTATGCTGTAACCTATACACGTTCCTTTGTTCTAGTGATGAGCAAAGATGAATCTAATGCATGCAGTGTAAAGCCACAAAAGTGGCTTTCAGCTCTTTTCAACATTGCCATGATAGTGGCTTCTAGCATCTGACCAGTTAAACCCCAATAAACAAACAAACAAACACAGAAAGTGAGGGCATAACAACAAAAAAAGTGACCCAAGAAATATAAAGGTGAGGTCGAGTATAGAGTCCTGAGAAGCTTCGAAACTCAATTAGATTCAAAATAGTCCCCATGATTCGATTCAATTTCAATTGTGCCGATCCAAAAATTTTCAAATTGTCGAGATGTTCTCAAAATCCTACAAAGTGTCTCATCTTGAACTCTTCTTCTATCATCAGGTCTCCTGTACAGGTGGGGGAGGTTGGGGTTGTCCTGTACATGAGACCTGATGATAAATGAGTTCAAGTAGGTTCCGCTTCCGAAATTACATTGATTCCATTCTGGAATACAGTAGAACCTGTCTTGAGAGACCGCCCTTTGGGCTACACAAAAGGGGTCCCTCAAGACAGGTGGTCTCTCATAACAGGTTTCATGTTTTCTCAAGTCAGTTAATAACCAACCACAAAATTCAGAAATGGAGAAGAATAGATTTTTGTAATTACTTTTTAGTTATTCTTTTTTATGAAGTTTTTGTAACAAATTGAAATGGACTGTTATAAAAATTATAAAAATAAATTAGTGTTGAAAATCTTCATTGAAGATTTTCAACACTAATTTATTTTTATAATTTTTATAACAGTGCATTTCAATTTGTTACAAAAAGGTTTTCAACACAAATTTATTTTTATTCCTATCTGTCACATTTCATGTATGTATGAAGTTGTTTATTCAGCAATAATCCTAATCTTTTCTCAGGGGTCTTATAAAAACATCTCAATCTTTAATGAGTTAGCAATTGAAACCCAATTAAGAGCTTTAATACTTTTAATTATGTTAGTATAACCACAATTGGTTTTCCAATTCCAGAACAGGTAAAAAGTTTTTGTCATGGTTTCAGTCTTCAAAGGGGCGGTCTCTCAAGACAGGTCCATTATGGCATAAAAATACAAGTTGGTACCAGGTCACAGTGGTCTCTCAAGACAGGTGGTCTCTCAAGACAGGTGGTCTCCCATAGCAGGTCCATTATAGAGTAAAACCAATCGGTGCCTGGCAGATATGGTCTCGCAAGACAGGTGGTCTCTCAAGACAGTGGTCTCTCAAGACAGGTTTTACTGTATTCTGCTTTTTTGGCTTCATTTACACTTGACGCCATTGCACCCAATACTTGAGTGGAGATTGACAATATTATGGATGTAACAGTAGCCACAACTTGAAAACTTGACTCGTGATACGAGATTCGATTCGACCAAAAATTTGAGGTTTGCAGGGCCCTAGTCGAGTACATAAACCAACTTAGGGCATGAGTGGTTTAAAAGGTTGACAGTTTTCAGGTAAGGTGCTGGGGTATAAGTCCCGCTTATTCCCCCCCCCCTCCCAACCCCCACCCCCTACCACTGAGTGGAATTCCCTCCAAGCACTCTGACCTTAGTGTAAATAAAAGCGGTTAAATACAGTAGGTTTTTCCTTTCATTTAAATAATTACTGCATGAAGCATGAAGTGACATTTTGCCTTGAGTAGATTTTCCAGTACATGGAGATGAACTGACTGACTTGTTTGCTATCAGTGTAGATATAGTACATACAGGTATATTAAAGTTATGGCAGTATTTCTAAGGACAAAAATGTTTTCCATTCAGTGGTAAGGTCTAAGTACATATTTTTGTGTTGTATATTTCCAAATAGAGTGTTCATGTACGCGTCTAATGGATGAATCTGCTCCACTTGAAAAATACTATGAGTGAATTGTTTTTCTACAATAATTAACCCTGTGCGAGAGTAGTTTTACTGTTAGGATTCAGGGCTTAAAATTCATGCAAGAATCAGAACCAATTTTTGCAAATGATTCTTGCAAGAAAAACAGTGAGAATCAATTTTGATTCTTGCAAAACGTCATAGATTCTAAAATTGTCCCTAAAGACCTGGAAAATTCTACATATTTTTTTTAACTTTTTTTTTACTCCCTTATAAGGACAGTTAAGGTTCTGTAACTTTCATCAGCAAGATCACCACAAGCCTGTATGTTGGAACGTGCTCTACACGAAAAACAAAACAAGTATCTCCCAAAAACTGGAACTGGGCCCTTTCGGGTTAAAATGCAGTAAATGTGTTTATATATAAATACAAGATTTGTTAGCTCAACTTTGACAGAGTCAAATTTGAGGTTATGCCATGGCCCGTCATCCGTCCGTCAACAATTCAATATGGCTTGGGCTAGAGGCCGTATTTATGAACCGATCTTTACAAAACTTCTTGGGTACTTTTGTTATCATCAAGGACGAGAACAAGTGTTTTTGGGTGTGGTCCAAATTCAAGAATGACACCATACGTGGTATACACTGTCTGTCACCAACAAGTTTAAAAAACACCATAACTTCTAAAATACTTGATGGAATGACACCATACGTAGTATACAAGTGTATCTTCATGATGTCTACACTCTCTCAACAGTGCATGGCATTCGGAAAATTTCTGTCACATTTATGGACTTGTCACCAACGAGTTTTTTTGTCACAACAAGTTTTTTTGTCACCAACAAGTTTTAAAACATCATTGGCGTTGCACGAATCATCGCATCTTCAGCACTGTGACAGTGCGCTCTAGTTGCATGAATGTTTAGTAACATGGAATACATCACATATAGTACAGGTTTTTTTCTCGTGCAGAAATTATGCAAATTAGATGAACTTTGATTTATTCAGTTCTACTTTTACACAGTAAGTACAATGTCAATACAGCTTGGGCTAGGGGCTGTATTTATGAACCGATCATCACAAAACTTCTTGGGTACCTTTGTTATCACCTTGGGACGACAACAAGTGTTTTTTGGGGTGTGGTAAAAAATTCAAGATGGCTGACGTGGCCATTTTGTACCGAAATTAGGGACAATCAGTTTTTTGTACAGAACTTCTGTATGAAGGTTCTGATTTGAATAAATTTTTGAATGAATGTTTAGTAATATGGAATATATCACATATAATACGGGTTTTTTTCTCATGCAGAAATTATACAAATTAGATGAACTTTGATTTATTCATTGCTCTGATTCGCGCTCCCGCATTGTGTCCTTGGGCAAGGCACTTAACCCTGATTGCCTACATGGCGTACTGCACGTCAATGGTGCCCATGTCTTCAACCAATCTAACCCTGCCTGTGCCGCGGTGCAGAGTTCAGAGTTACAATGTTGGAGAGCTGATAGCTGCTCGTCGTTGCTCGGTGGTTCTCTGGGTACTCCGGCTTCCTGCACCCGTAAAACTGTCACAGTCACGATTAGCCATTGTGCATAAGTGTCTGACCTTAAACACTAATAAATAAATTTATTCATTGCTACTTGTACACAGTAAGTGCACATGTCAATACGGCTCGGGCTAGAGGCTGTATTTATGAACCGATTTTCACGAAACTTCTTGGGTACCTTTGTTATCACCTTGGGACGAGAACTAGTGTTTTGGGGTGCAGTCTGAAAATTCAAGATGGCAGCCACTGGCCATTTTATACCAAAATTAGGTGCAATCGGTTTTTTGTACAGAACTTCTAGGACTAAGTTTGTTATCATCATGAGATGGTAACGAGTGCTTTAGGGCTTGGGCAAAAATTCAAAATGCCTGTCAACACTCATATTTACGGGAATTGTGTGTATTACATTTTTTTGTACAGAATCTGTAAAGAAGATTTTTTATGTCAGTAATGTTTGCTATAAATCTGTTGGGTGCCTTCGTTATCACTGTGGTATGAGAACAAATATTTTTTTGGTGCAGTCAGACCTACTGAGGACTAAAAAAAGGGAGATAATTAAAAATCTTAAAAAATAAAACCTCCTCACCCGTGGGAACCCTATGAGCAAAAAGATAAAAAATTCAAATACCTATGTTTTAAGGACTGGACAAATATGTATTAATTAGTATGAATCAACCTTGGAAGGGTTTGAATCAAACAGGCCAAAACAATTGCAAACATTTGGATTATGGTGCACCATACAAGGATCCCCATTGTAACATTATCCCCATGGAGATTTCTTTTCTAGTTTAGCATCCAACTGTCAGCCACCTTTTCAATACTTTACCTGTACATTTGTTACAGGCTACGGTCAGTATTTATATACAGACCTTTACAATACTTTACTTGTACCTTTGTTATCAGGTCATTACCTAGATGTGTGTCATTGCTGTGTCACATACTATACATGTAGACGTCTGACACAAGTTGACCTACCGTGTCATTGACACTTTCATTTTTTATGAATGCGAGAATCATACTTGCGAATTAGGACAAATTTTAAGGCCTGGTAATTATACCCCCATTTCAGAGAAGTGGGGGCTAAATTGTCGATGCCCTGTACATCCATCCATCTGTCCATCCATCCGAATGTCTGTCTGAACTTTTGTGCGCATCTCCTTCTACATTATTCAACCGATTTTGCTGAAACTTCTCAAACATTATGACTAGCAAGTGAATTTTTTAACATTTTTCATCTGCAACAATTTTAACCAGGTTATCTCCCCTGAACTTAGATTTATTATGAATTTTCGAATGAGATTCTTGTGTGTGCAACTAACTCCTACATTATTGACCCGATTTTGATGAAACTTCTGAAACATTATGACTACCAAGTGAACATGCGTATTCTAAAATGTTTCATCTGTAACAATTTTAACCAAGTTATCTCCCTTGAACTTAGATTTATTATGGATTTTCAAATTCGATTCTTGTGTGTGCAACTCCTACATTATTGAATCGATTTTGCTGAAACTTCTTAAACATGGTGACTAATGAGTGAACATGCACATATTTCCAAAGTTTACATCTGTGATGATTTTTACCAGGTTATCTCCCCTTCAACTTAGAAGATTTAATATAGATTAATACATGAGATTTTTGTGTGTGGAACACCTTCATTAATGAACCAATTTTGATCAAACTTCTCAACCATTATGACTAATGGGTGGGCATGCGAATATTCCAAAATTTTTTATCTACAATAATTTTAACCAAGTTATCTCCCATGAATTTGGATTTATTAGTGGTTTTTCAAACTCAACATTCAGAGGTGCATTCTAGTAAGGTGGAAGTGGGGGTATTAATCACCTTTAGTAATAGTTGTGGTTTCAAACTGTGTTTATTGGGGTGTAACAATGCTTTTAACTGGTTGAGTGCTGGAAGCCTCTACACGGGAACCCTGGGAAGTGAAGCAGTGCCTGTTCATTGCGGTAAACAGGCTCTGTGTTACTGGTAAAATAAGACCCAGTCACCAATGCTTGGGAGGTGCAAATCATCTCTAAAATGGGCACCTTGCCTTATTAATGCTCAATGGTCTTGAGTTGATACTCATGTTGTGGTCATGATTAGCCATTGTGTAAAAATATGTGACCTTAAATACCAATAAATTATAATAATAATAGTGCTGGAAGCCACTGTCAGGGCTTCAAAAAAATGTGGGTACCAGAGCAAAAGCAAACATTTTCCTTGCTCTTGTTTCATATTCAGCCAAATACAAATAATATTTTGTTTATATAAATTTAATTTATTACAAATTATTGGAGAGTGCCCATTTGCAATAAAACAAATATTGAATAGCAAATTCAGACCAAAAATAACCTAGCCCTCGACTAGTTAACAACCAGGGTCACATCGGACCCGACTTTTTATGGTGGAGGAAACAGGAGAGAACCACAGAGCAGTGACCAACTGTCAAGCTCTCCAACTTACTGACATGGCACAGGCAGAGTAAATAGCAGTTGAAGGCAGGCCCATCATCGATGTGCGGTATGCCTAAGTGTACAGCATCACTGTGCCCCCATGTGGGCCATCAGGATTAAGTGTCTTGCCCAAAGACACAGCGCAGATGGCATGGGTCAGGATTGACCTGTCAATTTTTCTGTTTAACTCCTTGCATGCTGCGGACGGATATTCCTGCCCAAGACACTGAATAGTTGCCAGTGAAATAAGTATAATTGGCTTCCTTTTATCCAAATTCTCCCTTGTATATTGGATTATCTGACCAATGATTTTGAGTTAAATTTATATGAATTTTTCATCAAATGTAGTCATGGCTGCTTCACAGCAGCCATGACAAGATGTGATGAAAAATATTTTAAAAAATACTTGGCCGGTTACGAATTAACAGACTAAATCGCTATGACCATTGAGCCTCTGGGCATTGAGACTTTCAGCTGTGGATTACCTGTGGGAACACACTGGGAAGTGAAAGAAGTGTTTGTTTGATTTAATAAACAAGTTCTGTTGTACCAATAAAATAGGAACTGGTAACCACTGTTTTGTATAGAAATCCTCCAAAGTGGGCAGCACAGGTATGAATGATTGACTAAACTTGACTTCATACTTGTTTTGACTTGATATTGCCACAGATGTTGCGGTCGAGGTATAAAGGGCATTTACCAACCAAGCTTGTTGGTCCGGATCTCTTAGTCTTGTGGTAACTTGGTTGCTTTGTGAGCTAGAGGTCGATGGTTTGAATCCCCGGCTCCTGCACTTATCTCTTCTCCTGTTACATTTGGGGGCTCGTCCGATCCTCAGCAGTAGGTGGTTCTGCAGGTGTTTCGACCACTCTAAGGGAGGAACCTGAGTGAGATTCACATGTGGTGAATCTCAAAAGAAGGGGAGAGTAGTGTAGCGGTCGAGGTATAAAGGCCATTTACCACCCAGCCTGGTTGGTCCAGATCTCTTAGTCTTGTGGTAAATTGGGTCGCTTTTTGTGCTAGAGGTTGACGGGTCGAACCCCAGCTCCCGCACTTATCTCTCCTCCTGTTACACAGATACTGAAAGTGACCATAACTCTTTCAAATCGGTATGCATAAATTTTTGCATAAAAAAATTGGGTCATTTTGTAGCAAAGAGCATATTGGTCAGGCTTTTGTTAAGGAGTGTTACTGAAAACAGTCTGAAAACCCCTGAAACTTTATTTTGCTGAAGAAAATGTGCCTGATTTCTAACAAGAAACAAGAATATTACTGGGTAGGAATTTTCACCAGCAGCATGCATGAGTTATTACCAACCATCTGTATTGTAAATTGATGGAAGATGAATAATTTGATGTTGTATCTTAAGGGCAATTATAGTATTTATTTTCTGGTATGTAAATTTTTGTTCCATGGTGTTCAATTAGTAAAAAATCAATAATGTTTGTCTCAGCTTTCCATCTCACCTGACAATTCTGGATATGTTTTCATGATTTGAGTATCAAGTTTAACTCACTGAATACCAAAAACAACTTTTCTAACTCATCAGTTCTGTTTTACTAATGACTGTTTAACCAAAGCCTGGGGTACAAATTGACTAAATTAGACTTTATAGTTGTGCTGCTGCCATGGTATAGCCATAGGTGCTGATATTGACTTTAAACACAAATAAAACAATTAAATAAACAATAACAGTGATTTCCTTTATAACCCACCATGCAGTTTGCTGATTAAATTCAGATTGGTTTGGTTATATAGTGAATGTGTGGGCCTAGAGGTTATGCCATTGGACTTCAAACCAAAAGGTTCATGGTTCAGTCCCCACCAGGGGTACCTGCATTGTATTCTTGGGCAAGGCACTTAATCCAGATTACTCATGTGGGGGCACAGTGGTGCTGTGTATTAAGGCGGACTGCACATCAAAGTTGCAATTGTCTTCAACCAATGATAACCCTGCTTATGTGCATTTAGTACACTGGGGACTCTGACAGAGTGATTACATGCAGAAAAAAATTTGACTCACCATCCCCCATCCCCCAACCCACTCCTATCCCCCTGCTCTCTTCCCCCACAACCCAGGCATATGATGCATCGGGCATAGACCTTGTTTTTCTATTGCTGAGGAGACACTTCACTGATGCATATAATGTAAAGCCACTAAAGTGACTTTTAGAATATAACCATGACAGTGGCTTCTTGCACTCATCCAGTTTAGTGAGTCCCTCTATATTAACCCTTTACCTAACGAATTGCCGCATCCGTCCGCGTAATATGGAAATTGAGCAGTTGAAAAAATTAAATTTTTCAAAATATTTCAACAAAACCACATCATGTGAACCCTCATTGGAACGAGCTCATTGAGCTCGTTCCAATGAGGGTCACATGATATGGTTTTGTTGAAATTTTTTGAAAAATTTAAAAAATTATATTTAAAATAATAAATTTTCATATCGTCTGCATTGGGTAAAGAGTTAAACAGTATCCAGCTTGGTTGCAGACACTTTACTCAACCTTGTTCACATTGCTGGCAATATTTAATCCTGTCAAGGCATATAATTGTTTGGGTTCAGCTTAATGGGTTTACGGAGAATCAATAAATTTGTTGTCATATTGGTTTATGCCTTAATTGATTCTTCATGCACTCATTGATTACCTCAAGTTTCCTGTACAGACTAAACAAGGTGTTTGCTTCAAGGTAAAAAATATTGTAAACATAATTCTTTTGTTGTGTTGGCTTTATTGTCAAAAACTGATACCAAAATAGACTTGCTCTGGGCCAAAGGAATCGCTTCTGGATTAACAAGTGATTGGTAGAATAAAATTTGTGTTGGATCGTATATTTTTTGCTGTGACAAGCAGCTGTATATGTGGCACCATGTTTCGTTTGCAAGTGTATCTTATTAATGTCTAGCTCATCTTCAATCCAAGTTTTATTCAGAGTGATTTTGCAAGAGTTATTGCTCTTGATGATCTTGGAATTTATTGTCCCCCGAAAAAAATAGTCCACCTGTCCGTCTCCATCCATTCATCCCACTTTGGTTTCCCAATGATAAATTTTAATTATATTTGACCAAATCAAATGAAATTTGGTATGTAGATTTATCAGCATAAAATACAGGTCAAGTTTGAATTGGGATGCAGTCTGACAATTTTTGCCCGAGTCATGCCCCTTTTTCAACTTTGGAAATTCTATTTTTTTTAGTTTCCAACCAATAACTTAAGCTGCAATTGACCAAATCAAATAAAATTTGTTGTGTAGGTGTATCAGTATAAACTACAGGTCAAGTTCAAATCGGGGTTTGGTCTGACATATTTTGCCAGAGTTATGTTCCTTTTCACCTTCAAAAATTTCAGTTTTTTTCAGGGGACGTGTGGCCTAGAGGCCTTTTATTTCATTTTTATTATTTGTCACAGTTAAAGTGCAAATAAAACATCTGGCAACACCATATCATGTTTTTAAATGAGTCTACAATGATTCTCATATTCTGTAATAAAGTCAGTCATGGTGATACCCTCAGTTTGATGAAAACTGTCAAAGGATCTGTGTGCCTGATATGCAGAATCAGTTTTACCTTTTTTGAAAACTTCATTAAGAACTTGCATTCCATCATCAATATTCAGCTCTACTGCATCTAATGATAAGGCTCTGGTCTGGCCTTTCCATTCAGACTCAATGCATCAGCTAATGTTTGCTTCCAAATTGGCCAATCAGTCACTAAAATCCACATATTAATTTCATTTCAGCATTTTTTATATAAAATCTTTTCAAATTTTGGTGACATTTTGCAGTTTGAAGCCCTTTCACACTTTTCTCTGATCGCGCTGCTACCGTGTAAATGTAGAAATACAACTCAATCTGTAAATTATCTCACAGTGAGTTGCTGATCTCTCGTCTGCCATTTGCAATCAAAAAGGTGTGTTCCTCTCACTGGTCCGGAACAGAGTCAGCTGTTGCTTTACTTGTTATTCTCAAAGATTCCAGTTCAAACAGAGTCTGTAGCTTACAGTAACACACACAATATCAAAATATGTTATTAGTCCCCTACGGGAACCGTAAGGGGACTATAGGATTGCACTCCGTCCATCTGTCTGTCTGTCCGTCCATCCGTCCGTCCGTCCGTCCGTCCATCCATCCGTCCGTCCATCTGTCCGTCCGTCCATCTGTCTGTCTGTCTGTCTGTCTGTCTGTCTGTCTGTCTGTTTTTTATGTTACCACCTCCCCCTCCAACATGCTTTAAGCTACACCTTTCATATTTGGTACATGGATAAATGGTTCTGAAGGGATGATGCACGCTCAAAATTTTTTTTTCAAAATCCAAGATGGCGGAATGGCGGCCATTTTTGTTGTGTTTTTTAAGCTTTTTTTTCTCTATTTTCATATTACCACCCCTCCCACCAAAATGGTTCAAGCTACACCTTTCATATTTGGAACATGGATAAATGGTTCTGAGGGAATGATGCACGCTCAAATTTTTTTTTTCAAAATCCAAGATGGCGGAATGACGGCCATTTTTCTTGTGTTTTTTAAGCTTTTTTTCTCTATTGTCATGTTACCACCCCTCCCACCAACATGGTTCAAGCTACACTTTGCATATTTGGCACATGGATAGAGGGTTAGGAGGGGATGATGCACGTTCAATATTTTTTCTTCAAAATCCAAGATGGCGGCATGGCGGCCATTTTTGTTGTGTTTTTTAAGCTTTTCTCTCTATTTTATTTTACCACCCCTCACTCCAACATGGTTCAAGCTACACTTTTTATATCTGGCACATGGATAGAGGGTTGTAATGGGATGTTGCACATTCAATATTATTTTTCCAAAATTCAAGATGGCACCATGACAACCATTTCTGTTGGGTTTTTTAAGCTTTTTTTTCTATTTTATGTTACCACTACTCCCTCCAACATGGTTCACGCTACACCTTTCATATATGGTGCATGGATAAAGAGTTGTGAGGGGATTATGCATGCTCAATATTTTTTTTTCAAAATCCAAGATGCTTATATACTCGAGTGTCTTCTGTGACAAAAACACCTTATGTCACAAAAGCGCCGTAGGGGACTAATACCACCTCGGTGGTCAAACACTTGTTCTAATTATTTTTTTTTTAAATTTCAAAAATCTTTGAAAAAAACAGCTTGTTCCAATTTCTTTATTTATCTGCTTATTGTTACTTAAGATCACATACTTCTGCACAGTGGCTAATAGTGACCACAGCTTGTTCCAGTAAGGGGTCATATGATATGGTTTTGTTGAATTTTTTTTTCCAGCTGCTCAATTTTAAAATTATGAGGGCGAATGCAGTTGATTCTTTAGGTAAAGGGTTAACTTGTTGAGTTCTGTAAGCCTGTATTTGAGCTTTTATATTCTCAAGGGCAGGTACCACTTCGTAAAAACTTCATATTCTGTGAATGTGCTTCATATTTGAAGTGAATTTACATTGTCTGTAGAGATATGCCTAGAAGAATTGGCTCTCTTGCAAAGGGCAAAGACATGTGAAAACTTTTAGTGACCATAAATACTTTAGCTCTCTACCAGTTGATTCTTTTATGCTTTTGTACATCTTATGATGTACGAAATCAAACCGCGCCTTGATACTTTGTGAACATTTGTTTTGTTATTATTTTTCGATTTTTTAAAGTTTTAACCTCAGTTCCTATTTTCTCCCGAATAGTGCTCAGTGACAACCGTTGAGCCAAATGTTATTGCATCTTAAAATACTAATATCATCCTTCTGTCACAGGGTATTTGATGACTGGATTCACATCGCAAAATGCTAGTCAAAAATGGCCAAATGCTAACCATTTTTCTTTCATATTGGCCTTATATTCACTATTTATCATCACTTTTTGAAACCAAGATGGAAACTGCTAATCAAATTTTTAAAAACAAAAAATACCCTGTGTCAAGACCTCATGCAAGAAGCCACCATGACTTTCAAAAAATGAGGACACCAGAACAAAAGCCAACACTTCCCTTGCTTATATTTCATATTCATTGAAACACGAATAATATTTTGTTTATATAAATTTGTTTTATTACAAATTATTGGAGAGTGCCTGTGGGCACTCTCCAATAATTTGTAATAAAACAAGTTTTGAATACCAAATTCAGACCACCAAAAATAATCTAGCCCTCAACCAGATAATCACTAATGTGAAAAATATCTTGTTATTTGTACTCTCCGATGTTTAACGTCACATTTTGAAAAACGTTGAAGAAACTGAATTCCCAGTGACGTTTGAACGTCAGAATAATTAAAGTCTCAAAGGGTTTATAACGTTATTAGAATCCTTATGGGAAGTTCTATTTGTTTCCTCAATCCATTTAATTGAAACAAAATATGCCTCAACATATTTGGTGTGGTTTATGGGGGAACATGCTGGTTGGTCAGCAACAGGTGGAATCATCTATTCTGGACTGGTCAATTCACTTCTAAGGTCGACGATTCCACCTGTTGCTATTTTTAGTAGGGACGCTAACTTTCTTTGTCTACCAATTCAGTCTTCCTGGAAGTTGGAAAGAAAGTCGGGACAAAAAACATTCAAATTCACCCCCCCCCCTCCCCCCCCCCCCCCCCCCCCCCCCGCCCCCCCATTCACATCCAGCAGACTTGTCAAACCAGCTTTCTCATCTTCATGCAGATTTTTCCTTTTCTGAAATCCTCCTCTTTCAGTGGGCCACACACATCACCTGAATCATTTTCACAAATGAATCGGGATGATTTTCAGCATACCAACAACTACTCAGACTAGTTTATCGGGCCCTTACCAGGGGGCCGGACCATCTTACTAACTCAACCTGCTGGGCTCTTACCAGGGAGCTGGGCACTCTTGCTGCAGTGTGTAGATCAGTCTACCCACAACAAGTTTGGCAAAAATAAAAGAATGATTAACTTGCAGTTTTTATTCAGTGTGTTTCACCCATCATACAATGTCTTTTATCATGTGTTGGATCAAGTGGTAAATATATCTTAAACTCATCACCAGCAAACTTGTGTCGAGTGAACTTTTAAGTAAATTTCACTTTTAACCTTCTACCTGGAAACTGATTCTCATCAGATCACTGAAGTTAAGCAACATCGTGCCCGGTTAGTCCTTGGATAGGTGATTGTCTGAGCGATCGATTTGATTTCCCACTCTGTGTCCTTGGGCAAGGCACTTCACCTCGATTGTCCACATGAGGGCACGATGACGCCATGTACTAAGGCATACTGCACATCATTGGTGTGCATGTCTTTAACCAATATAATCCTGCCTGTGCAGAGTTATGATGTTGGGGAGCTGGCAGCAGCTCATCGTTGCTCAGTGGTTTTCTCCGGGTACTCTGGCTTCCTCCACCTATAAAACTGTCACTGACAAGATATGGCTGTTAAAGTGTCATTAAACCCTTATAAATAAATAAATAACCCTTTACCCAACTTAACATCCAAAACCGACCAGCGCTATTCACAAAAATATGCCATTCAATTTTCACTATTTTTTCCATTTTTTGCGCCCAAACCATAACTTATGACCCCTCATTGGAACAAGCTCATTGAGATCATTCCAGTGAGGGGCCATAAGCTATGTTTTGGACGCAAAAAATGAAGAAAATTGGTTATTCAGTAATTTTGTTTGCAAGTGTCATCTGCTTTTCATGTTAGGTAAAGGGTTAACTGATAGAGTGCTGAAGGTGATTTGTAACAAAGTATTTTTTTCAATGATACTTTTGCTGCCAGCAAGGAGAGCCTTGGTTCAGCAAGATTTTGTTCATAAATAAATTGTAACAATGCAATTTAGTGTAAACACTTTTTATTCTGGTCTGGTGCACAAATATCGAGCTAATGCCAACAGTACAAAGCCACTTATGATAGCTTTCACCACTTTTCAATGGAGCCGAGATGGTGGCTTCTAGCACTCCACCAGTTAACTGACTACTCAGTGAAGATCCTCTATAAGTGGGTTTCACTGTATCAGGTTTAGAACGGGGATAGAATTTTGAATAGTATTTTTTTTGGTGATGATTTGCTTTCATTCGACTTACTGTTTGATTTGCTTTCATTATTGGAGTCACAGGTGGAAAGTGGTACAGGATTAGATAGATTTCCCCAGAGACAATCAACTTTTATTGTTACACATCAAGCTTGTTTATAACTGTTTATAACCAACCTGTCATTTTGCAAAATGAGGTCCCCAGAGGGTGAATTTGCTGATGTTATCCCATACAGTGGGCCAGTTTATCCTCTTGGTACATCTTTCTGTTTTAGCTTGAAACCTTGATTCAGACTGAGGTTCACAGAGGGTAAATTTTGTGATGCTACCCTGCCGAGCAGGGTAGCATCACCAAATTCACCCTCTGGGGACCTCATTTTGAAGATGACAGTCGGCTAATTTTCAGGCTTGTTATACATGTACAAGTGAAGTTTGATTTATATTCCTTGGGCAACTTCCAAAAATTCATAGGATTTCTGTTCTGTCAGTTAAAATGAGAATGAATTTCTTTCTATCCATCCTTTGACTGTGTCTACTTCAGGTTTATATTCGAACATTTTTCCTGTTGAACCAGTTTTTCTTGAATAGGGAGGAATGATATTTAAGTGGTAAAAATACATCTAAAATCTTAATCAGGTTCATGCAGAAACGTGATAGTGATTTATCCCTGGTTTTATCTTCGGGTACCCCGGCTTTCTCCACCCATAAAACTGTCACTGACATGATTTGGCCGTGGCTGTTAAAGTGTTGTTAAACCTTAATAAATAAATAAATAATAATCCCTGGTTCTAATCACATCACACTTGTAGTTTTCTGTATTGTGTAGAGGTCAGGAAAATTAACTTAAAAACTTATATACAGTTTATACAAACTATGTGGCCTTGGCAATACTGATTTAAATTTTTCAGGGTGCATATTGTCGCTGCCCTGTCTGTCTGTCCATCTGTCTGTCTGAAACAAATGGCTTCCGGATGATAACTCTAGTTTGCTTTAATATAAGACTTTATAATTTTGCAACATTATCACCTACCATGAAATGCAGGTCAAGTTCGATTTTCACAATTATGGCATTTTCCGTTCCAGAGTTATGCCACTTGAAAAGATGCAAAATGGTAAAATCAATGGTTTCTGGGTGATAACTCCAGTTTGCCTTGATGTATGGCCTTATGATTTTGCAACAACCTACCATGAAATGCAGGACAAGTTCGATTTTCACCATTACGGCATTTACCCTTCCTGAGTTATGCCCCTTGAAAAGTCGTAAAATGGTCAAATCAATGGTTTCCAGATGATAATTCCAGTTTGCTTTGATGTACGACCTTATAATTTTGCAACTTTAGTATCTACTGTGAAATGCAAGTCAAGTTTGATTGTCATTGTTAGAGCACTTACCGTTCCAGAATTATGCCCCTTGAAATGTTGCAGAGTGGTAAAACCATTGGTTTCCAGATGATAATTATAGTTCACTTTAATCTACGACCTTACAATTTAGCAACATTACTACCTACCATGAAATGTAGGTCAAGTTTGATTTTCACTGTTATGGCATATACCATTCCAGAGTTATTCCACTCGAAAAGTGGCAAAATTGTAAAGTGATAAAACATTTCTTGTGGTACCTTATAAAATGCCCAGGGCATGTATAATCAAAGCTGCTTATACATTCTCTCTAATTAACCTGTCTTCAAAGGCCAGTTTAATCTCCTTCCCAAGGAGATTTTATAGTTTACTGTGTGTTGTTACCCTTGTCCTTCAACACATTTTTTGTATTTTTTTTTATATGGCTTAAACCATTTCACAGTTCTGCTTTTGAAAAAAATCAGTATGTTGTTTCCATCAGTTTGCATTTTGGAGAGCATCTGTTGGCTGTGCCAACTTTTTACTTGTTCAGTCATTGTGAAGTCTTTCTGATGAAAGTCAAATTATATGCGAAGTGTTTTTTTTAATTTTTATTAAGACATGGCTTCTTTTACTCGCTGCCAAGATCTCTTGATGTTCCTATTAATGCTGAGTTGGGGGAGATTAGGAGAGGTGATCTCTCCACCCATTCTCCTTCAATTAAACACTCTTCCCTGGATTAAATCCTAATAAAGGTCAAGGTCACTTCATCTTCCTCCAAATGGTAAACTGATTTGTAATTTAAATAACACTTCATTCGGATATGGTGTGTTTTATTCTTACTTACAGTGATGTTGAGATTTTGTATTGGATGTGCCTCATGTCAAATATTTCACATGGTGAAGTCACACGGAACATATGTCACTGGACCCGCAAACATAGAAAAAACTATGTGATCTCTCATCAACTCAGAAAGTAAGGATTTTAATCTTATTGGAACATTACCAGCTTTGGTTGCTGTCATCAGCTGTAGAAAAATATTCCCTCATTTTATTTAGCCCAGGTCAAGTTGAGCTTGGTTCAATTCACTGGAGTGACAACTTGCACTGTTAATCAATGGCAATGAGATTTTTCCATGAAGTAACAATAATGTGAATTCATTGCTTTGGATGGGCTCACATTTACATTTATCGTTACAGGTGAATTGATCAGATAATCAGAATAATTGTTCGCTATTCATATTTTATAGGTTAGTTATAAAGGTGGCATCCAGGAAGAATATGTTTTTGGATGCCTCAATTTCTGCTGTTGAGCAATCTGACAACAGATGTACATGTATACCCTTGGTGCAATGGAAACACAAACAAATCCTTAAATATATTCATTACTAAGAAATATTTTGGATCAAGAAATGGTTAATAAATAATTTCCTGCATTCGGATACCCAAGAGTTTTTACATCAGCATTGTGCAAATTGTTTCCGCTATTGATCACTTATCAGTGAAGAACTGGGAAGTCTGCCAATTGATTTGCCTTATCAACTCTTTGTGCACCAAGGCTTACTTACGTAGCTGTTTCCTTCTGGGAGCATAAGAAATGAAGCAGTACTAATTTACTATTATACAAGCAGGGACCGATCAGGGCTATTTAAAATACGCTGTAGCCTCGGAGCCTATTTTTTCAATTCATGCGCCAGATTTCAATTTACGGAGTCACACTGCTATTTGTAACACACACTGCAAGTATGTAATAGCTCTCATCATTTTCATTTAGTGCACTATAGCAATTAATCTTCATTGTGGTTTCTGATCAAGTCTTGGCTGCCTATTTAGGCAGCCAAGACTTGATCAGAAACCACAGTGAAGATTAATGCTTGGTAATTAAGACTTGAAGTATTAACTTAAGCACTCTACTACAATGATAAGTGATAATCATATATATAATACATGTAAGAGTGTCTCTCTCGATTATTTATCGAAAGAATATCAAAATATGATCTGAGAAGTTACGCGCCAACTGAGAAGCCTATTTCTAAGATTTAAGAGCCAGGTCCTGATGTTTCAGAACCAAATACGCACTGGCGCATGCCCAGGTCGGTCCCTGACAAGTTCTACTTGACAGTATAATAGGGTTGTGTACCAGTATATGGGGTCAGAGTCCTCTACCGAGGGTAGCCAAGATATTGACCATTGATTAGATATGTCTTTAACCCGTTGAACCCTGATGGTATATTCCAAGCCAGTTGAGAGCCATCGGCTGGTAGAGTCTGTATTCATTTCTTGGGGGAAGATCAATCAAGTATTTCAACGTGCAGCCGCAAGGCTGCACGTTGAAAATCTTGATTAGTCTACCACACAAATTTATTGAACAACCATCTGCTTTATGAATTCAGGTCATATCACGATCCTGGTGGGAGCGCAGTGGCTCAGAAGGAAGAGACGCAGACTGCAAGCCAAGAGGTCCTCAGTTCAAATCCCACCTGTGGCAATGTGTTGTGTCCTTGGGCAAGACACTTAATCCTGATTGCCCATGTGTGGGCATGGTGGCGTTGTGTACTAAGGCATATTGCACGTCGAAGGTGCATTTGTCTTCAACTGATGCTAACCCTGCTTGTGTGGGATTAGTAATTTGGGAATCCTGACAGCTGCTTGCCATTGCTCGGTGGTTCTCTCTGGGTACTCCGGCTTCCACCACTAGTGAAACTGACAGACTTGGGGTAACCCTAGCTGCCAAAAATGTATTTATAAACACAAGAAATAAATAAAATCACGATCCTCGACCGGAAGAGTGACCTTTTGGGTTCAAAGGGTAAAATTCTGAAAAGTTACCTTAAACCTAAATAAAGGAAGAAACAATAAGTCCATTAAACCATTGCTCATTCTTAACTCTGAAAATCAAGATTTATCACTACACTGTTTTGCAGATTTTCCACAACAGTATATGTAAAGTAGACTGTCACTAAATCACCCATGGAGTGGAATTATCACCCAAAGTAACACTCTAAAATTTTGTACATATTCACAAAATGCACAAGCAATATTTGGTTTAACCTGGAAGTCCATTAGCAGAAACTTTGATCATGCTTGTTGTGCTTTGCAATAAATTAGCATTTATTACTCGCGTGAAATTGGTCTACCACACAAATTTACCAAACAACTATCTACTTTATGAATTCACCAGGCCTGGCATTCTTGAAAAGTGCAGGAGTGCTGCACGCCTACTGCACGCCTAGAAAAAATTGAGGAAGGCAATTTTTTGCACCCCTTGATTTTCTGGAATGCCAGACCTGTTTGGGTCTGCTTTTAAAATCTATTATCATTTCGTCTCCTGAGTTCCAATGTGTTCTCTGTGCCTACTGGCACAGAGAACACATTGGAACTCAGGGGACGCTTTGTCAATGTTGCACTGATTCGCAATAATTCATGACCCATTCTGTGTCGCATTTCGATACATTTTGACTGTAGAAGACAGGCACATAAGAATTGAATACAACATTTTGAATAATGAGATCTGTGTGCCAATTTGTCTGTAGGTGATTGTAGTACAATTTTTCAGTCACAATATTAATACCTTGAAGTGAATATAACCAAAATAGCATACAAGTTTTTGTATTGAAAATTTCAGGTGCAAGCACTCCCAAGCAATCTGAGGAGGGCAACTGTTTTGCACTCCTTGATTTTCTAGATTGCCAGGTCTGATTGAGGTTGTATCACAATCTTGGACTGGAAAAGGGCCTTTTGGGTTCAAGGGATTAAATTCTAAAAAGTTACCTTAAACCCAAATAAAGGAAGAAACAATAAGTCCATTCTACCATTGCTCATTTTTAACTACTAAATTCCAGATTTATCACTGCACTGTTTTACAGATTTATCACCCCAGTATATGTAAAGTGGATTGTCACTAAATCAACCATGGAGTGGAGCTACATGTATCACCCAAAGTAACACTCTCAAATTCTGTACGTATCCGCAAAAAGCAAAAGCAATATTTGGTTTAACCTGGAGATCCATTGACTGAAACTTTAATCCTGCTTTATGTGCTTAAAATTTGCAATAAATTTGCATTATTACCTGGGTGAAAGTCAAAATAAGTGGTAGGATAACTGCTATAAATTATGTATCTTTCTCTTCCTACAC
Organism: Pictodentalium vernedei; assembly: GCA_031216915.1. Classification (NCBI taxonomy): domain Eukaryota; kingdom Metazoa; phylum Mollusca; class Scaphopoda; order Dentaliida; family Dentaliidae; genus Pictodentalium; species Pictodentalium vernedei. Next base: position 77,854,465 of record CM062292.1, on the reverse strand, counting down.
TGATACGACCAAAATCTGACATAATCTTCTGGAAAGCTCTCAGTGAGAGCTTTCCAGAAAATGATGTCAGATTCTGATCTTATCAGTGCAGAAGCAGCAGTATACTTAGTTTATTGCAGTTATGCTACAACTTATTTTGACTTGTACTGTATATAGTGAGGCCCAAGTTCTGACACCACAAAGTTCACAAAGGTTGAGAAAAGGCCTTCAGTGATTAAGTTTCATTGATAATATGTTATCACACACTGAACATCTTACTACTTTTTAATGAGTAGAGTTGTGTGGAGACAAATGCAGGTGCTTGGATAGACATACATTGTAACCATAAATGTAAAATAGATATCCCAAGATCTATTGAAATTTGTTAATTTGTCATTTATTGTTGAAATGATTTGGGATTTTCATAGTCAGCAACCATTAGTCGATGACTAAGGCCTAAAAAAATTAAAAATCTGTTTCTCAGGCCCTCCTGTATGGTCTTTTTGGCTGCTGCATGCTCTTTTTTATAACCAATGTAAACTTTTTAAAAAATCAAATTTAAATGGTTTATGTCTGATATTTTACCTAGTTTAAAAAATTGATAAATTTGTCCCTTGAGTGCAAGAAGGCTTTGCAATGCTTTGGCATTGCAAAGCCTTCTTGCACTCAAGGGGCGAAATACACCACCACCCACGCTATTCCATAGATTATGAGGCCTAAAACATAAACCAAGAACATGAACTTCTGATGGCAAAGAAAGAATTACAGAAATAAAAAATAAAATAAAAAACCACTTGCCCGCATGCTATTTTACAGATAATGAAGATCAATTTTCTGTGGCCTAAAAACTGCTTGCCCGCATGCAATTTTACAAATAATATCCTGAGAAACAGAAGATTTACTTTGTGTGGTCTAATATTCAATTCAATATTTCATTCGATTCACTATTTTTTCAAAGATTCGATACGAAACTTCAATTTGAGATAAAAAATGGTATTTACAGGGCACTAACAAAAACACCATTCATATTGAATAGATTTGACTAATAATCTTATGTCTGCTTTCCAATGCTGTCAAAAGTTGTGCACATTTGTTTGTCTTATTACAATTTATGGGTGAGTGCCAACTGGCACTCGCCCATAAATTGTAGCAAGGCAAATCCATAGTGATGAAATAACTTCTTTTCAAGATAATATGAAGCACAACCACAGATTATGAAGTCTTCAAGTTGTGGTACCGGCTCCTTTGAATGAGGATGGGGAGCCCACTTAACTGATAGAAGCTGTTACATTACTACACACTAGCTCCAGATCTTTTTGTCTCTTAACCCTTTTACCCAACATAATGGCCAAAACCAGCTGGAACTATTCACAAAAATCGCCAATTTCATTATATTTTCATTTTTTGTCTCAAAAACATAGGTTATGACCCCTCTTTGGAATGAGCTCATTGAGCTTGTTCCAATGAGGGGTCATAACCTATGTTTTTGAGACAAAAATTAAAAAATTAGTTGTTTGCAAGTGTCGTCTTTCATGTTAGGTAAAGGGTTAAAATAGGTACCACTTTTATCAACCCATCCACCATTATCAGAACTTGGGTGTGTATTTTGACACACATTTAACCATGATTTTTCGTAAATCTGTCAGTCTGCCAATTTTTATATTCAGAAGATAGAATGTCTGGTGCATGCATATATCTCTTCTTGGCTGGATTACTAAAATGTCCTTTGTGGGTTCACCAGCAAGCAGATAAATAGATTGCAAATTGCACAGAATACAAGTGCCTGTATTAAGACTCACACTAAGAAAAATGAACGTATTACTCCTCAGTTAAAATGTCTTCATTGTCTTCCCTTTTCAGCTATAATAGAGTTCAAAATTCTTCTGTTTAAATTCAAGACACAATCAAACCAAGCTCCTTCTTACATTTCAGATTTGAAGCACCAAAATGCACCCTTTTCTCCTCATGCCACAGCCTACTGGAACAGAACTCAAATGGCCCAGCCTCATATTGGGGACATTTCTTCAGTTAACTTACAATTCTCCAAGACTTTATCATAAGTTTCCTGAATCTCTGAGGGTTGCCCCATCTCTTCCAGTTTCCAAATCAAATTACCTATTTAAAGATATTATCCTGATGTTAATGAATCTATTTTTCAAGTTCCTAAATACTGTATAAATTTACATGTAGTAAATTTATGCAGTATTTAGGAACTTATCATAGTGATATGTTTGTGGTATACACATTTGTTATAATTATTATTATACTGTTGGAAAAATCTTCGAAATGTCGCAGAACAACATTCCATCACGAAAGGTTTCGCTAAGCGTTGATCATCTCCCATGTTAAATAGATCATGGTTGCACTAAGCAGGTGAAGCATTGAAGGGTTCAAATACATTGATTTTTACATGTAATTGCTTTTGAAGTCTCTTGACATCGTTTGTCTTCTTCAGTTAAAATAACTGTTATTGTAAGGAAGGCTTCTGTCAAACTATGGTATAAGTAGCCTCTATGTTCCAAGCTTATCTTTAACACTCTAGTCAGTGCAACATTCAACTCCAGTCAGCCATTCTACTCGCGTATCATCAAAGAACAAAATACACTAACTGCTAACTTCATCTTGACATTCTAGAAAAGCAAACCTGCAGATTATTTTGCTTTTTGTTACACTCAGTAGTCACGGCTTGGAGTGCATATTTTCAAAATGCAGACGGCATAAATCATCACTGTGCTTAGCTTGATTTCTTCGCTTTGATGTTAACATAAGATAGCTAAAATAGACTGATTTCTATTGATTAAATGACTATGAACCGCCATGAGCTTGAAAAGATGTAGTGCTTCTCTTGAGTGGCAGATTGGCTCAGTGGTGAGTATTTTAGTCTTTTAATTAAAAAGTTAAAAATTTATACAGTAGAACCCTGTTAATTGAATAGCCTCTTTGTCAGTGAAAATTTTTCAATTAACCCTTTACCCAATGCAAACGATTTCAAAATTTATTATTTTAAATATAAGTTTTTAATTTTTTTCAAAAAATTTCAACAAAACCATATCATGTGACCTCTCTTTGGAACGAGCTTGACGAGGGTTATTCATTTAAGAGATATACAATTAAGTGGGCTTCACTGTATATCTCTGTGCAAGATATTTTTGCTCTGTAAGGAGCATTCCATCTGGTTGTATAAATACAGGTCTTTATTTAATTTCCCAAATTGGTGTTGGAAATACTGTGCACAAATTATGGTAACTGTGTTATTTTGTGGTGTTTCAATACATTTTTATCAAGTGTTGTAATATTTTGCAATTTCTCACTTTTATTACTTTCCAAAGTGTGATTTACTCGGATTTCCGGGTTTGATTATAAACAATAACTTCACAAGTGGATTATGCAATCAACAATTGGGTCATGAATCTGTGCATGCAAACGAAGACGCTTTGTCGTGGGTGTAATGAAGACTTCATTGTTTTTTGTTTTTTTTAACCCTTTACCTAACATGAAAAGCAGACGACACTTGCAAAAAAAATTCTTGAATAACTATTGTTTTCATTTTTTTGTCTCAAAACCATATGTTATGACGACGAGCTTGTTCCAATGAGGGGTCATAACTTATGTTTTAGAGACAAAAAAAAATAATGAAAATTAATTGGCGATTTTTTAGAATAAGGCTGACCGGTTTTGGCCATTACATTAGGTAAAGGGTTAAATAATATAATTATCGTTAATAATGAAAAGTAATAAACAGAGTAATCACTTGACTGTACTGGTTACGTGAAATAATTCATTCGAGGCGAGGGACTATATTGTAAAAAACTCGTGCTCATTCGCGCACTCGTGTTTGTACAACGTCCCTCACCTCTCATGAATTATTCATGTAACCAGTCCAGTCAAGCGATTACTCTCTATATGATTTGGTCACATAAACTGAAACATGTAATATAGATATCATGGGTGAATCCATAGGGGTTTTGTCACTCAGATTTTTACAAGCACCAAGATCAGGGGACTACTGGAGCTGGAGGTGGTTGTTGTTCAGGTGTACCCCATCCATAGGAAGTTTGGTGACTCAGTGGTTATCACAGATAATATCGTACCCCATCCATAGGAAGTTTGGTGGCTCAGTGGTTATCACAGATAATATAGTACCCCATCCATAAGAAGTGTGGTGGCTCAGTGGTTATCACAGATAATATTGTACCCCATCCATAGGAAGTTTGGTGGCTCAGTGGTTATCACAGATAATATCGTACCCCATCCATAGGAAGTGTGGTGGCTCAGTGGTTATCACAGATAATATCGTACCCCATCCATAGGAAGCGCGGTGGCTCAGTGGTTGCAGTGTTGGACTTCAAACCGAAAGGTCCACCAACCAGGGGTGACTGTGTTGTGCCCTTGGGCAAGGCACTTAATCTCGATTGTGGGGCTGAAACGGTTCACTCATTTTTGGTAACGAATAACCGAGAGCTATAACCGGATAATATTCGGTTATCCGTGGCCATTATTTCACCGAATATGGGATCAAAACTATAGGAATTGGAAAGCAGTTTTCTCAAACTATTGCGTAGTGTGTATACAAACGAACGTTGTCGAGTACTCGACAACGTTCGTTTGTATACACACTACGCAATAGTTTGAGAAAACTCCTTTCTAATTCCTATAGTTTTGATCCCATTACTTGACAACGTTCGTTTGTATACACACTGCGGAATAGTTTCTGCGATTACTCATTACTCATGAAAACTGCCGATCATTAACGAAGTCTTGAACACCAAAGGCGATTATTTCTCAATACACACAACGCAGCTTTGATGTGTAATCTTTCACAAAGGAGAAGCGGCAGATTTACTACATTTTCAACATGGAATGACGTTCACTATCGATATTTTGGATAATATGGCGGTTTTTCTAATCAGTAAGGTAGCTAACTGGTTTCAAACCGATTATCCAGTGAACCATTTCAGTACTACTCGATTTCCCACGGTGGTGCTCTGTACTAAAGCACACTGCACATTGATGGTACACTTGTCTTCAACCAATGCTAACCCTACTTGTGTGTGGAGTTAGTACGTTGGGGAGTATGACAGTTGCTTGTTGTTGCTCAGTTGTTCTCTCTGAGTACTCCAGCTTGCTGCACCCATAAAACTTAAACTGAGCAACAGCCTTTGACACTCTACTAGCTGCATAGATGCATAAGCATATATTTAAGGTTTTTACCTCAACTTTGGCGAAGCCAAATTTGAGCTTGTGCCATGGCCAGTCGTCCATCGGCCGTCTGTCCGTCAACAATTCAATACGGCTCGGGCTAGAGGCCGTATTTATGAACCGATCTTTACATAACTTCTTGGGTACCTTTGTTATGACCGTGGGACGAGAACGAGTGTTTTTGGGTCCGATCCGAAATTCAAGTTGGCTGCTGGTGGCCATTTTGTACAGACTTAGGTGAAATCAGATTTTTGCGCAGAACTTCCATATGAAAGTGCTGATTTGAATAATTTTTTGTATGATTGTTTAGTACCATTGGATACATCACATATAATACGGGTTTTTTTCTCGTACGTAAATTATGCAAATTAGACTAACTTTGATGTATTTAGTGTTACTTTCAGCACTGTAAGTGCAAATGCCAATACGGCTCGGGCTAGAGGCCGTATTTATAAACTGATCTTTACGAAACTTCTTGGGCACCTTTGGTATCACCGTGGGACGAGAACGAGTGTTTTTGGGTGCGGTCCGAAATTCAAGATGGCCGATGGCAGCCATTTTGTACAAAATTAGGTGCAATCAGATTTTTGCACAGAACTTCCATATGAAAGTGCTGATTTGAAAATTTTTGTGTGTGAATGTTTAGTACCATGGGATACATCACATATAATACGGGTTTTTTCCTCATGCAGAAATTATGCAAATTAGATGAACTTTGATTTTTTCAGTGCTACTTACACACAGTAAGTACACATGTCAATATGGCTCTGGCTAGAGGCTGTATTTATCAACCGATCTTCACGAAACTTCTTGGGTACCTCTGTTATCACCTTGTGATGAGAACGAGTGTTTCTGAGTGCGGTCCAAAATTCAAGATGGCTGCCAGTGGCCATTTTGTACCGAAATTAGGTCTAATCAGTTTTTTGTACACAACTTCTATACGACTCAGGCTAGAGGCCTTATTTATGAACCGATCTTTACGAAACTTCTTGGGTACCTTTGTTATCACCGCGGGATGAGAACGGGTGTTTTTGGGTGTGGTCCGAAATTCAAGATGGCCACCAGCAGCCATTTTGTACCAAAATTAGTGCAATCAGTCTTTTGTACAGAACTTCTGTATGAAAGTTCTGATTTGAATAAATTTTTGTATGAATGTTTAGTAAAATGGAATACATCACATATAGTACGGATTTTTTTCTCATGCTGAAATTATGCAAATTAGATGAATTTTGATTTATTTAGTGCTACTTATACACTGTAAGTGCACATGTCAATACGGCTCGGGCTAGAGGCTGTATTTATCAACCGATCTTCACAAAACTTCTTGGGTACCTTTGTTACCGTCTTGGGACGAGAACGAGTGTTTCTGAGTGCGGTCCAAAATTCAAGATGGCTGCCAGTGGCCATTTTGTACCGAAATTAGGTCCAATCAGTTTTTTGTCGCAACTTCTTTTCAGCTCGTATTTATGAACTGATCTTCACGAAACTTTTTGGGTACCTTTGTTTTCACCTTGGGACAGGAATGAGTGTGTTTTGGGGTGCCTTTGTTATCACTGTGCTGTGAGAACAAATATTTTGGGGTTCAGTCAGACCCACTCTGGGACTCAAAGATTTCTTTTCTAGTTTAGCATCTGACTGTCACCCACCTTTACAATACTTTACCTATACATTTGTTACAGGCTACGGTCAGTATTTATGTACAGACCGTTACAATACTTTATATGTACCTTTGTTATCAGGTCATTACCTAGATGTTTGTCATTGCTGTGTCACATACCATGCATGTACATGTCTTGACAAGTTGAGCTACAGTGTCATTGACACTTTCATTTATGCCCTGCTCCCCAAAGGAAATGAAAATTAAGATGAAAATTTATCCAAATGAATTTGTGCACCATGGCAAATAACTCAAAGACCGACTTGTTGTAATGGGCTACACCACACCTTTATTAATGTGCTGTAAAATCACATACAGTACAGTGTAGCCAAAACTATTATCAAATAAACATCATTATGTCTGAACAAATTTTACCTTATTTACATCTGACATCCCTCCCTCCCTTGACATGTCCTCTGTGGGCGAACACAAAGCGCCAAACAGATGTAGAGTTCCCTGGTGGATGTAGGGGTGGTGGAGGCAAATTGTAATGGCTGCTGTGTTGTGTTAAAAACAAACAAGAAGTGACCTCTTCGCTGTCAGTGTCTGTAGACTACCTCGGCCGAATCACACATTCATTAACCGCAGTATTGACCAATGTCCAGCTTCAGTTGGCAAAAACAAAGACATTGGGTGATAACAATTAACACTGGAGTGTAGTCATCCACGCGAACACCTGCATGGTTTGAGTGCAGTTGTTATCAACAACAAGATGGTGACACTAATCTGCTACAAGGATCAAAACTCAACACCACCTACCTAGCTCGTTACAAAATAGGTTTGTCCTGTAGCACAAACCAGAATGGCACTGGGTGCCATCCTGTTATTTCTGCTTTATTTGAACAAACAAAAAGATGGTAAAGCTGATGAATAGGAGACTTTTCCTTTTATGTAAAAACATCGTATTTTTCTCACCTTTTTTCTACATTTTCCTATTACTAATCATGTTTTCGATAAAATGACCGAAATATATTCACTTTTGACTAAGATTAGAGATAATTTAAACCCTTTTAATGTTATGGTGCCAGAGATTCTTCTGCATTCTTGCCATTTTGAAGTGCGCATTTCGTTGAGTTGTTCCAAGAGAGATCTGTTTCTTTTCCTCATCAGGTTGTAGGTCTAGGGTCAGTATAGTAAGGATTAGGGTTAGCTTACTGGTAAGCTAACCCTAGCCCCCACTACATTGACCCTAGACCATGTCAGGAACAGAGCGAACAAGCATGCCCGCTTTTTAGTCCTCTACGGGAACCGTAAGGGGACTATAGGATTGCACTCCGTCCGTCTGTCTGTCCGTCTGTTTGTCCGTCTGTCTGTCTGTCTGTTTTTTATGTTACCACCTCTCCCTCCAACATGCTTTAAGCTACAGCTTTCATATTTGGTACATGGATAAATGGTTCTGAGGGGATGATGCACGCTCAAAATTTTTTTTCCAAATCCAAGATGGCGGAATGGCGGCCATTTTTGTTGTGTTTTTTAAGCTTTTTTTCTCTATTTTGATGTTACCAACCCGCCCACCAACATGGTTCAAGCTAGACCTTTCATATTTGGTGCATGGATAAATGGTTCTGAGGGGATGATGCACGCTCAAAATTTTTTTTTCAAAGTCCAAGATGACGGAATGGCGGCCATTTTTGTTGTGTTTTTTTAGCTTTTTTTTCTCTATTTTCATGTTACCACCCCTCCCATCAACATGGTTCAAGCTACACCTTTCATATTTGGTACATGGATAAATGGTTCTGAGAGGATGATGCACACTCAAAATTTTTTTTTCAAAATCCAAGATGGCGGAATGGCGGCCATTTTTGTTGTGTTTTTTAAGCTTTTTTTTCTCTATTTTGATGTTACCACCCCTCCCACCAGCATGGTTCAAGCTACACCTTTCATATTTGGTACATGGATAAATGGTTCTGAGCGGATGATGCACGCTCAAAATTTTTTTTTCAAAATCCAAGATGGCAGAATGACGGCCATTTTTGTTGTGTTTTTTAAGCTTTTTTTCTTTATTTTGATGTTACCACCCCTCCCACCAACATGGTTCAAGCTACACCTTTCATATTTGGTACATGGATAAATGGTTCTGAGGGGATGATGCGCGCTCAAAATTTTTTTTTCAAAATCCAAGATGGCGGACTGGCAGCCATTTTTGTTGTGTTTTTTAAGCTTTTTTTCTCTATTTTCATGTTACCACCCCCTCCCACCAACATGGTTCAAGCTACACTTTGCATATTTGGCACATGGATAGACGGTTGGGAGGGGATGATGCACGTTCAATATTTTTTCTTCAAAATCCAAGATGGCGGCATGGCGGCCATTTTTGTTGTGATTTTTTAAGCTTTTTTCTCTATTTTATGTTATCACCCCTCCCTCCAACATGGTTCAAGCTACGCCTTTCATATATGGTACATGGATAAAGGGTTGTGAGGGGATTATGGACGCTCAATATTTTTTTTTAAAAATCCAAGATGCTTATATACTCTAGTGTCTTCTGTGACAAAAACACCTCATGTCACAAAAGCGCCGTAGGGGACTAATACCACCTCGGTGGTCAAACACTTGTTTGCAATGATTTTCTCCCCTGTGACTTCATTCAAAAACAATCAATACACAGAGCTGATGCCGAAAAACAGCAAAAAACATGGAGGAAAGATGAATGCGAATGTCACAAATCGCACAGGTAAAAAACGTTTGTTGGGCAGTTATAATTGCCAGTAAAAGTGAATATCTTTTGGTTATTTTATCGAAAACATGACTAGTAATAGGAAAATGTAGAAAAAAGGTGAGAAAAATGCGTTGTTTTTACATAAATGGAAAGTCCCCTATTCTTCAGCTTTACCAAAAAGATATATTGAGTTGTAAACAAGATTAACACATTTATCATGTTACTCCACTGAAATAGATTCCAGCCTGTAAATCTGTAAGGAGCAAGTGCTTAATTAAATTTGTTGAGAGAAAGAACTAACACAGAAATCAATGGAAATGTGAAGAAATTGTTTACTCACTGTCAACAGTAGAAATGGAATGCAAAAAGGGGCTTAAATTTTTACATGCTAACAAAGACTGTATGACAGTGATGGGTATTTTGTTTTCTAATAAGGGTGTCTTTGAGTTGAAATTATGTTTGGACAAATATTATCGTGAAATTTATGCATTAAAAATTTAAGCTGGAAATTATTATCAACAGGCAATGGGATAAGAATAATCTTAATGGTTTTAACTGAATTTTACCCTCCAACTTCAATCAACTTTTGATGTCTTGAATTGAAATTTTCAAGAATCTTTCAGTAAATCTTCTCGGGGGTGCGGTGACGTCGTGGTAACCGGTTCTCGTCAGATCACCAAAGTTAAGCAATGTCGAGCACGGATAGTAGTTGGATGGGTGACCATTTCAGCGACTGATTCACGCTCCCGCGTTGTGTCCTTGAGCAAGACACTTAACCCCGATTGCCTACATGGGGGCACGATAACGCTGTGTTTTAAGGTGTTTTGGACATCGATGGTGCGCATGTCTTCAACCAATCTAACCCTGCCTGTGCCGCGGTGCAGAGTTCCAATGTTGGAGAGCTGACAGCTGCTCGTCGTTGCATCGTGGTTCACTCCGGGTACTCCGCCTTCCTCCACCCATAAAACTGTCACGATTCGCATTGTGCATAAGTATGTGACCTTAAACACCAATAAATAAATAAATAGTCATGGCTGCTTCACAGCTTCCATGACTGATTTTGATGAAAAATACAGTGGAGCCCACTTAATTGGATATCTCTTAACTGAATAACCCTGTTAATTGAATATAATTTCCCAACACAAAATCATTTACCATACCTCCAGAACAAATTTGACCCGTTAATTGAATATAGGTTATAGAGTAAACTCCTGTTAATTGAATAAAAAATCTTGTAACCTGAAGAGAAATTACCCTGACTCTCCCCAGTTTTCCTCTGTTTATTGACCTATTTCGCCTCAGTACATCTAATACAGGCATTTAATCTTTTATAACTTGTATGACAAAGCTCATGGAGCTCTGTCAAACAGGATATAATAGAATAAATGCCAAGTTTATCTCTAAAATACAGGAAAGTGACACAATCCCTGTTAATTGGATACTCCTGTTAATTGAATAGTGTTCATTGGCAAAGTGACTATTCAATTAACAATTAAGATTGCACTGTATATTTCAAGGTGCGTGGTGGCTCAGTAGGTAGTGGTGCAGGCTGCAAGCCGAGAGGTCCTCAGTTCGAATCCCACCTGCGGCAACCACGTTATGTCCTTGGGCAAGACACTTCACCCCCATTGCCCACGTGGGGGCACGGTGACGCTGTGTACTAAGACGTACTGCACGTCGATGGTACACTTGTCTTCAACCAATGCTAACTCTGCTTGTGTGGAGTTAGTATGTTGGGGAGCTGACAGTTGCTCGCTGTTGCTCGGTGGTTCTCTCTGAGTACTCCAACTTCCTCCACCTGTAAAACTGTCATGGTAATGATTAGCCATTGTGCAGAAATATGTGACCTTAAAAACACCAATAAATAAATAAATAATATTGTATATTTCAAAAATACCCTCCGGGGTAAAAGTTAATTCATTATTGGGTAAGCCAGGGGTGCAGTGCATTGTGGTAACCAGTTCTCTTCAGCTCACTGAAGTTGAGCAATGTCTAGCCGGGTTAGTCCTTGGATGGGTGACCGTCTGAGTGATCGGTTCGGACTGCCATGTTGTGTCCTTGGGCAAGGCACTTAACCCTCATTTGGGCACGATGATGCTGTGTACTAAGGCATTCTGCACATCGATGGTGCACATGTCTTCAACCAACCTAACCCTGCCTGTGCTGCAGTGCAGAGTTACGATGTTAATTACTGGTGTCACAGTTTGCACCCTAACTGCGTCATGTCCCCTATTATGTCCAACGACATGATCCTATATCTATGTATTTATTCAAACGTATCCCCACCATATGTTAGATTATCCACCCATTATTGAAATGTCAGCTTCCAGCACTGATTGAACCTTTTACGAACATTTACACAACTTACTGGAGGTGCCATCTGTTCTCAAACTGCAGCATGGCTGCTGCAGAGCAGTCATGGTGCAGTTTGTCCCAACTGCACACCTGGCATCTTAATCATTAGAAACGTGATACCCACTTCAAATGAAATTTCAGTGTTCTCCATTATGTGCAGACAAATTGTTTTGCTTTTGTGTATTCAGCAAACATTTATCCTTACCCCATGTTCGAATATCCTTTAATAACAAAAAACCCAGATGCTCATACCCTTACGAAATGCAACATGACTATCTACACCAATTACTGGTGTTACCGTCTGCTCCCAGACTTCGACATGACAGCTGCAGAGCAACCATGGTGTAGATTGTGTGCAGATTGACAACCATTAAATGCTGAATCACAATGGAAAAGTGATTCCCAGTTCAAACTACATTTCAATGCCCTCCATTGTGTGCAGTCATATTTTCGCGCTTTCCACTATTTATTCCAATAATTCCTACACTCACACGCTTGAATGTCATAGCACTACTGAAATCTTAGATTCTCAAACCCCTAATACACAACCTACTTGTATTACCGCTTGATCTAGTCTGTGGTTTGGTTGCTGCAATATATCCAAATATATTCCTATCCAAACGATAGAATATCTCTCCATTAGTGAAAACTCATTTTCTCCCACCCCAATTAAACCCCACGTGAATACTTACTCAACTTACTGGTCTGTCCTCAAAGTGCAGCATGGCTGATGCTGAGCTGCCATGCTGCACTTTGTGTACAGACTGATAAACCATGTGAGGCCATGACCACAATGTGAACGTGTTACCAGTTCAACCCATATTTTAATGTCCTCTATCATGTGCACCTATATTATTTTGTTTTCTTATATTCACCAATATATATCCCGACCCACACGCAAAAATAACCTCTCCTTACAGAATGCCTAGTACCTATGATTATTCATAACCCATCCAACCAACTCCCGGGTTCATAATAAGACAGATTGCCTAAGTCCACATTTCAGGACACATGCCCTTGTCCCACCCAACTTCTCCAACTACCTCAAGTCACAGTAATCTAGACAGCAGAGTAGAACACTTGTGTTATTAAAACTCTTTGTTTCCTTCATTGTATATCAAATTTTATGACAACTAACTTTGTCTCGCTTGATGATGTTCAGAACGATGCAGCCTTTTACTTTGTTACACAATTCAACAATGAAATTGACTGTGTTTCGGAAGATGATCCTATCACTCCACTCAATGCCAACAGAAATAACTGCAAATACTACACTCCAGGAACGTTCTCTTCAACAGTAGGCACGTGTAAGAACTCTTTTGCTTTGCTTAACATTAATTGTAGAAGCTTGAATGCCAATTTTGAACAACTACAGAGTCTGATTTGTGATCTTCAAACAAATGATAATATCTTTGACATCATAGGTATCACTGAAACTTTCAATGTAAAGGAAAACATCTCTTACACCTTAGACTGCTATCATCTGCTTGTTCTACATACTCGTCCCTCCGATGATGATGGTAGGGGTGGGGTTGGTGTTTTTGTTAAAGATTCTATACCTTTCAAAACTAGGAACGATTTAAGCATTTTCATTTCCCATGTGTTTGAATCACTATTTATTGAACTCACTGGAAATTACAAATGAATTGTAGGAATTATTTATCACCCCAATACTGCACCAAAAGCCTGTCTTGACTTGTTTTTATCTCAATATTCCAACTTACTCGACAAAATTACTTCTGAGAAGAAGACAACCTATCTGATGGGCGACTTCAATTTAGATCTACTAAACTTTAACCAACACCAGAAAACTAATCAGTATTTAGAATCTCTGTTCAGCACTGGATTCACACCTATGATAACCAAACCTACGAGAGTAACAAATCATTCAGCGACTATAATTGACCATATTTTGTGCAATAAACTTGACTCTAATACCTCTGGAATAATTATTGCAGATGTCAGCGATCATTTCACAACATTTTACATTAAAAACATCAATAGTACCAAATTCAACGACAATACATTCCAACCAAAGAGAATCTTCAACACAAGGAATATCAACTTATTTAAACATCTACTATCTCAATCTGATTTCAGTAATGTATGCCAAGAGGCTCGTGCCAATGAAGCTTATGGAAAACTCCTATCAATTCTTAATATAATGTTTAATCAAGCCTTCCCACCGACGATGAAGAAGACCCCTAAAAAATACGTAAAATGAGAACCATGGATGACTTACGGTCTTCTACAGTCCTCCCTAAACAAACACAAATTGCTTGAAAAAATGCTGAGGTCCCCAACCAACAACTATATTACAAGATACAAAACCTACTGTCAAATTTTTAACCAACTCAAACGGAAACTTAAAAAAAATTGTTAAAGTCAATTAATTTCAGAAAATAAGGGAAACATTAAGAAAACTTGGGAAATTCTCCGGAAAGCAATAAATAAGTAAAACGTTCTGCCTCCCCTACCATCATCGTTTATTGATGATAATGAAGAGTACACTGACTCTATCCAAATTGCTGAGAAATTTAACAACTACTTTATTAACATTGGAAATTGAATTACCAACAACATGACAAGCTCCACACATCGATTCTCAGATTACCTAAAGAACAGCGTCCCCAGATCATTTTTTATATCACCCACAAGCCCTGAAGAAGTCGTATCTTCTGTAAAAAGTCCTCCAACAAAAACTTCTGCTGGTAATGACAACATTTCTCCGAAACTACTAAAAAACATTTTTCAAGAAATTGCTGTTCCTTTAACCCATGTTATTAATACCTCATTCTCAACTGGAATTCTACCATCAAAAATGAAAATTGCAAAAGTAATACCAATTTTTAAATCCGGAGATAAACAGTCATTCAACAATTATCATCCAATAAGTATTCTTCCCTCATTTTCTAAAATCTTGGAGAAATTAATGCACAAAAGGCAACAAACTTTTTAGATGCAAACAACATTATTTATAACTATCAGTTTGGCTTCAGAAAGGGACACTCAGCATTTCATCCGATAATGCATCTTATCAACTACACTTCCATAATGAATAACAATGCAACTAAAGATTGCACATTATCTATTTTTTTTGATTTTTCCAAAGCATTCAACACTTTTGACCATGAAATCCTCATCAGGAAACTTGAACATTACGGAATTAGAGGTATTGCTAATTCTTGGTTTCAGAACTATCTCTCTGAGAGATCCCAATTTGTGCAATTCGCGAGTGAATCCTCGAATCAACTCAATATTACTATGGGTGTACCCCAGGGTTGTGTCCTTGGTCCTCTTTTGTTTGTGTTCTTTATCAACGACATTTTTGAGTCGACCGACATGAGTATTTTATCCTTTGCGGATGACACAGCAACCTACGCATCTGGTAATGACCACGATCTCCTAGCGCAGAAGGCAAACAGTGAATTGTCAAAAATCAAGCTAATAAGTTATCAGTAAATGCTAATAAAACCAAGGTCCTACTTCTTCATCCCCAAAATGACAATTACAATTTCAACAACGTACAAACAAAAATTTCACTAAATAATAGCAGGTAATAATCGCCAACACAAATTCATAAAATTCCTAGGAATTGACATGGACGAGAACCTAAGATTTAATCATCATGTATCCGTAGTCTGTACAAAACTATCCAGGGCAATTTATATCCTGAATAGAGTCAAGAATTTTTTGCTGCTCGAGACACTACGTATACCCTGTTTCACTTTAATTCAAAGCCATTTAATTTTCGGGATACAAATTTTGGGCAATACACCAGCCACTAAACAAATTCTGAATCTTCAAAAAAAGGCTGTGCATATCATAGCAAACAAAAAGTTCAACTCACACACCGATCCTCTTTTCAAACATTTGAAAATCCTGAAATTTAATGATCTGTACAAGTTACATTCACTTCTATTCATGTACGACTGGTCTATAAACAACCTCCTAGTCAGTTTTGATAATACATTCCAAGTGTACTCTAACCCATCTGGTATGAATACTAGGCAATGTGGAAACCTAATCACACACAAACCCCGCACTCAGTTCTCAGCCGCTCTTCTATATTTTTATTTTCCCAAACTGTGGAATGACTTAGACACAATGATAAAAACCCTCACCCGAAAGGCATTTAACCAAACTTTATTCAATCAATTTTTAAACGCATACGAAGTCAATGTTAGGTTTCCAACCCAAAATGCCCTAACTGCTTTGCCTAGTTGGAACTCTCGGGGTCGTTATTTTCTTCATCTCTTCTCTTCCCACAAGCAGATGAAAAGGTTGTCCTGCAGTTTTCCGGTTTTTACATCACCCCATTAGCCTACGATAATTGTACTGGCCTACTGAGGAATGCGTATAAAAAAATTTTATTTTTTTTTCGATTCGGGAAACACCGTTCATTCTTTTAGGATTTGGAAACACAGTTGATTAACGGATTAAAACAGTCCGAGTCAGAACTCTTGGGAATTTGATCCATGATGTGGAAACAATAATCAATTCTAATGTAAAGAATGTTAATATAAATGCAACAACTACCTGCTGTCTGGATCAACTACATTTAACTTGAATTTAACACTTGCCATTTGCCATTCTATTTTATTTATTATTTTGATTGTCTAGGGGATGACAGGAAGACAGTCACAAGGCTATGTCATTCCCCACAGTTTTTTTAGCTCACCTGACTTTCAGTCAGGAGAGCTATAGTGATCACTCACCGTCCGTCGTCCGTCGTCCTGCGTCCGTCGTCCGTCGTCCGTGAACATGGTGTTTGCGTCTTCTCCTCCCAAACCGCTGAACCAATTTAATTGATATTTGAGATAATAGTTTGTTATGACATCGCAATTTGATTTTGTTCAAATCAAGTTGCCCCGCCCGTGGGTAGGGCCACACCCAAAAAGTGTGCTGAAATCTTAAAAAATCTTCTTCTCATGAACCAGCAGTAGCAGAGACTTGATATTTGGTGTGCAGCTTCCTTTTGAGGTGTAGACTCAGATTTGTTCAAGAGAAGTTTGTGGGGCTATACTTGGCGTCGTTATGGGAGGGGCAAAATTTTTGGCCCCGCCCAAAATTTCTATTTTCCAATTTTCTATGTGGGGGGGGGGGGGGGGAGGGGGATTCAAGTGTGTTAAAGCCAAGTCCATGGGTCCATATGTGGGAGCCCAAATTATAACTTAGTCAATATGAGGAATTTTTCTTTAAAAATCTTCTTCTTCAGATTCAGCAGTTGGAATGTTTTGATATTTGGCATGGAGCAACCTTAGGGGGCTGAGATTCAAGTTTGTTCAAGCCAAGTCCCTTGGTTCATATTTAGGCTCACTATGGGAGCCTGAATGACAACTTAGTTCAAAATGAGGAATTTTATTTAAAAATCTTCAGATCCAGCAGATGAATGCTTTTGATATTTTTTATGCAGCATCCTTAGGGGGGTAAGATTCAAGTTTGTTCAAGCCATGTCCCTAGGTCCATATTTGGGCTGATTGTGGGAGCTCGAATTGTAACTTGGTTCAAAATGAGGAATTTTCTTTAAAAATCTTCTTCTTCAGATCCAGCAGTCGGAATGTTTTGATATTTGGTGTGCAGAATCCTTAGGGGTGTGAGATTCAGGTTTGTTAAAGTCAAGTCCCTGGGTTCATATATGGGCTTCCTGTGGGAGCCCGAATTATGACTTAGTTCAGTATGAGGAATATTCTTTAAAAATCTTTTTTTAGATCCACTGGTCAGAATATTTGGATATTTGGTTTCAGCTTTTCTTAGGAGGAGCAGATGCAACTTGTTGAAATCAATTCTCTGGGTTGCTATTTAGGCTACCATGTCAGGTGAGTGCCCTCAGGCCCCCTGGGGCCTCTTGTTTTAATTTTTTTTATTAGGGTTTAACGACACATTAACAGCCAGGGTCATATCATGTCAGTGACAGTTTTTTATGGTGGAGGAAGCCGGAGTACCCGGAGAGAACTACCGAGCAACGACGAGCAGCTGTCAGCTCTCCAACATCGTAACTCTGAACCCTGCACAGAAGGGGAGAATGAAGGACATGTGGTTAGGGGGCAACTCAAAGGAGAGGGTTAATATACTAATCAGAGAGATTGGGAAGAATGGGGCAAGGGATGTCATCAAGCAGTTCATCTCCGAGTGTTGGGTGGAGAGAAGAAGCGCAGGAATAGGGAGGCAGTTGGTAGAACATGGGTAACCAAGGCCTTCTCATATGAGAACCGTGACAAATCAGCGGCCGGCCGAAGTGTTATTATTATTACATGAAATGGTTTTCTTTGAAGTTTTTGAAAAATTGGAAATGCCAGGGGTGGAAGTCCTCTAAAATGGGCAACATGGGTAAAAATGATTGGCTGCACTTGACTTTATATTCATGTTATGGTCACCATTGGCCATTGTGAAGACACATGTGACCTTAAACACCAATAAATTAAATAAATAAATAACTCCTTTCATGCTGATTGCAGATTTTCCTGCCCCGGACAGGATTTCTCTTGTTACTGAAATAAGTGTAATTTGAGCACATTTTATCAAATTCCTCCAATAAATTAAATGGATTTTTTCTCCAATGATTCATTGACTTAGATTTTGATGAATTTTTCATCAAATCTAGTCATGGCTGCTGTGCTTCACAGCAGCCATGACTAAATTTAATGAACATATCTTGAAAATACTTTAGGAGTTAAACACCAAGAGATAATAAATTAATGGGTGCTCCTAACTTTCAATTAGTTAGCTACCATTTACCTCCCCCATGGGAACCCAAGAAGTTAGGCAATGGTTGTTTGCCGTGGTGAACAAGCACCATTTTACTGGTAAAATAGGACCCAGTCACTAATGCTTGGGGTGCAAGTCCTCTAAAATAGGCAACATGGGACATAAATGATTGACCGACCTTGACTTTATCTCCATGTTATGGTCACGATTACTCATTGTGCAGAAATATGTAACCTTAAACACCAATACATAAATAACTACTTCCCTTTGAACTCAGTTTTAATACAGATTTTTCTACGAAATTTTTCTTATCTAACATATTTGATATGATTTTAATGAAACTCTTTACTCATGATGACTCTTTAGCAAACATATGAATATTTCCAACTTTTCAAACTGCGACAATGTTGACAAACTTATCTCCACTTGAACTCAGATTTGATTTTTTGTCATATGGTCTGTGGAAATAATCTTTTTATAAATTTACCAAAATATCGACTTCAGCCTTTCCAAAGAATTCAGAATTTTACCACCAAGATAATTTTAACAGGCAGCCAAGACTTGACTAGAAACCACTGCCTACCAAATATATTTGTTGTCAACAGGATCTCCTCATGATAGTATGTTATGGGTGCCTGTTCTGCGGTCATAAAAGTTGGAAATAGGCCTTTAAGGGTTAAATTACCATCATATAAACCCTGTTGAACAATTAATCTCTAAGGGCATTCCATCTTCCCCAAACTTTGTGAATCCTGAAAAATTTTAAGACATGAATGATCCCTGGCAAGTGCCTGTGTTACTTGCAGTGCAATTATTTATTTATTTATTTATTTATTTATTTATTTATTTAATTAATTATTTATTTATTTATTTATTTATTTATTTATTTATTTATTTATTTATTTATTTATTTATTGGGGTTTAATGGGTATTGGCACAGTACTGATACTGCACAGTATGTATTGTATGCCACCCATCTCTAGGTTGGGGTGCATGCACACCCATAAGGTAGCTAAGACTCTTATCATTTGGACTTGACCACATCTTGTTTTTATTATCTCTGTGTGTAGTTTTTTTGGTGTCTTCCCACTAGACCAATTCCCTTCAGACCAACTACCACTAGGCCAATTCCCAAAAGACCAACTATTTATTGTTATTGATTAACCCTTACCTTACAGGAAAAGCAGACGGCACTTGTAAATAACATTCTTGAATATTTTCTTTTTCAGTTTTTGTCTCAAAAACATAGGTTATGACCCCTCATTGGAACGCGCTCGACGATCTCGTTCCAAAGAGAGGAGGGGTCATAACCTATGTTTTTGAGACAAAAAATAATGAAAATGAATTGGCGATTTTTGTGAATAGCGCTGGCCGGTTTTGGCCATTACATTGGGTAAAGGGTTAAGGGTAATTACGAGAACATATATTTAATACGTACATAGCAGCTTCTTTTTTGGAAAGAAGAAAAATTATGTTAAAGTAGAACATCTCAGTTCGTCTAAGGGGAATTGGTCTTTTGGGAATTGACCGAGTGGGCTTGGTCTAATGGGAACTGGTCTAGTGGGAATGAACCGTTTGTTTTCAATTGAAAGATGTCCAACCAAGAAAAGGAGATTTCTCTTGAAGAGAAGCAATACTTGCTCACTGTGAACAGTATCCATTGACTCGCATATTATTGACTCGATGAAACCCTGGTGTTGAAGTGTTCATGCAACAAATGACATGGAAGGAACTCAGTGCGTTTTCAGATAGCAGTGAATAGATTTTATTCATAATTCATTAGTACTATTGGACTTAGATTAAATCAGGCATGAATAAATCCGCTATTGATATCCAGTTATTTAATTTTCTGTCATTATCTCAAGTAGTGTTTTTGAAGTACACTCTTTCCTTTCCATAAACTAGTATTGTTGGACTGGTAGACTGGTTCTTGACACTTTCCTGCAATTAATGAGAGTTGTTTAAGATTTACCAACAACAAAATTGTCTTTTGTGTGATCATGTTTCTCCTTCTCCCTCCCATAGATATTATTCTGTTATTTATTTATTAAGGTTTAATGACATTTTAACTGGTAGAGTGCTGGAAGCCCATATTTGGGCTTTATTCTGAGGTGCAGGTGCCACAACTTGATGCCTTCATATTCTGTGGATATGCTTCATATTAATTTGGAATTAACATTATTTAGTTAGTGAAGGTTTGCCTTGTTACAATTTATGGGAGAGTGCCACTAGGCACTCTCCCATAATTTGTAACAAGACAAAGAGACGTGGACAAATTCGGATGACCAAAAATAATTTAGCACTCTACCAGTTAACAGCCAAGGTCATATCGTGTCGGTGACAGTTTTATGGGTGGAGGAAGCCAGAGTACCCGGAGAGAACCGATGAGCAGCTGCCAGCTCCCCAACATCGTAACTCCACACTGCAGCACAGGCAGGGTTAAAGTGGTTGAAGACATATGCACCATCAACGTGCAGTACGCCTTAGTGCACAGCATCATCATGCTCCCCCCCCCCCCCCCCCTCCCATGTGGACAATCAGAGTTAAGTGTCTTGCCCAAGGACACAACACGGGAGTCTGAATTGAATGCTCAGACGGTCACCCATCCAAGGACTAACCAGGCTCGATGTTGCTTAACTTTGGTGATATTATTCTACTAAAAATGCAGCTAAGTGGGAATCTGTATCATTAACAGGTTGATTATTAGATTATTTTTTGGTGGTCTCAATTTGTGATTCAAAATTTGTTTCATTTCCACTTATTGGAAAGCATAGGTACTCTCCAATAATTTGCAATGGAACAAATTTATATAAACAAAATATTATTTGCATTTGTCTGAATATGAAACATGAACAATGAAAATATTGTCTTTTGCTCTGGTACCCTCATTTTTAGCTTAACCTGACAAAGCCATCACACGTGCGGAAGTCTGTGCGTCTGTTCACATTTTCCTTTAGCACAGGCAACACCCTGTAGTTCTTATCCGATCACCACAAAATATTATATGCAAGTTTGGGGCCATGTCTAGATGAGAACGTCCCCTTTTGGTCGCAATCGGTTAACCGTAATGGCTGCCTGAGCCCAAAACCTGAAAACCTTTAACACAATCTACAGGTTGTGTTTATGAAGGGATTTCATTATGTCTCCCCTTCCCAGAAGGGCGACATATTGTTTTAGTGCATATTCTTCTTCTTCTTCTTCTTCTTCTTTTCTTCTTCTTCTTCTTCTTCTTCTTCTTCTTCTCATACAAACTTTGTCCGGGCCATAACTTTTTTGTCTTTTGACCTACACCTTAGATACTTGGCATGTGGATGTATCACCATGAGCTGCTGTGCAGTGTACCATAATGACCTTCATGTGACCTTGACCTTTGACCTGAAGGTCAGATTTATGTGTTTTTTTAAGGGAAACATCACACAAACTTTGTCCGGGCCATATCTTTTTTGTCTTTTGACCTACACCTTATATACTTGGCATGTGGATGTATCACCATGAACCGGTGTGCAGTGTATCATAGAGACCTTCATGTGACCTTGACCTTTGACCTGAAGGTCAGATTTATGCGCTTTTTTTAGGGAAACTGTCTGGACCAGAACTTTTTTGTATTTCGGGTCTGGCTTTAGATATTTGGCATGTGGATGTATCACCATGAGCTGGTGTGTAGCGTACCATTGTGACCTTCATGTGACCTTGACCTTTGATCTGAAGGTCTGATTTGTGCTTTTTTCAAGGAAACTTTTGTCCGGACCAAAACTTGTTTGTCTTTTGAGCCAGGCCTTAGATATTTGGCATGTGGATGTATCACCATGAGACGGTGTGTTGCATACTATTGTGACCTTCATGTGACCTTGACCTCAAGGTCAAATTTATGTACTTCAAATGGGGAGTAATTGTCCAGACCAGAATTTTTTTGTTTTTTGACCTAGGACTTGGTTATTTGACATGTGGATGTGTCACCATGAGACCACATGTCGTCTACCTCTATGACCTTCATGTGACCTTGACCTCTGAGCTTAAGGTCAAATTTATGTACTTCAAATAGGGAATAATTATCCAGACCAGAACTTTTTTGTTTTTTGACCTAGGACTTAGATATTTGACATGTGGATGTATCGCAATTAGACCGCATGTCACATGTAATCATGACCTTCATGTTGCATAAAATAGAAAGGAAGGGGAGACATATATTTTAGTGTGCTAAAACACTTTCTAGTTGTAACTTGGTGGGATGCCTCTGTATAATATCTATATGAGAACATCCCCTTTTGGTCATGATCTGTCAACAGTGTTGGCTGCCCAAGCCCAAAACCCAAAAACTTTTAGCACAGTCTGCAAGTCATATTTAATATGGAGGGATTTTATTTTAACTTGGTAGGATGACTCTGTATGATGTCTAGATGAGAACTTCCCCATTTGATCGCGATCTGTCAGCCAAGACAACTGCGCGAGCCCAAAACCCCAAAACCTTTATTGCAGTCTACAGGTCATATTTATAGAGGGATTTCATTGTAACTTGGTAGGTTGACTCCATGTAATGTCTAGATGAGAACGTCCCCTTTTGATCGCGATTGGTCAACTGTGGTGGCTACAGGGGCCTGAAGCCTGAAAAACCTTTAGCACAGTCTATATAGGTCATATTTATCAAGGGATTTCATTCTAACTTGGTAGGATGACTCCAGATAATGTCTGGATGAGAACGTCCCCTTTTGTTTGGCACATTGTGCCAAAAGTCCATGTCACAGGGACAATGAACTTAAAATTGGAGATGAAATTGGTTTCTGCTCTTTATTTAAAATTCTGCATGATCAATGAAAACCAAACTTGATATGTGGATTGCCCATGATGAAAGGAAAAATCCTACTGCACACCTTGTGCCAAAGGTCAAGGTCACTTTGAGCTTGAAATTGGTTTCTGCTTGATAACTGAAAATATATTTGATTTTTGGTGTCCTGTGGGTAGTTTTGTTTAGAATCCCAGTTTTTGTCAGTCTGACAATTGTCTAAAGCCCCCCCCCCCCCTCTCCCCTTCCCCCCCCCCCCAAAAAAAAAATACAGTAGAGCCCACTCAATTGGATATCTCTTAATTGTATATCCCAGTTAATTGAATATAATTTTCAAACACAAAACCATTTACCATACCTTCAGTACAAATTTGATCTGTTAATTGCATATGGGTTGTAGAGTAAACTCCTGTTAATTGTATATAAATTTTTGTAATATGTCACAAAAATTACTGTGACACACACCAAATTCCCCTTATTTATCAACCTTTTTGGCCTCACTACATCCAATACAGGCATTTATTCTCTTATATCTTGTTTGGCAGAGCTCTATGAGCTCTGTCAAACAAGATATAGTAGAATAAATGCTCAGTTTACCTCCAGAACACAGGAAACTGACCAAATCCCTGTTAATTGTATACTCCTGTTAACTGAATAATTTTCACTGCCAAAGTGGATATTCAATTAAGAGGATTCTACTGTACAAACAACTTTTGCTGACTCATTCACTCCAGGGACTGGAATATTCAGTTTCCATTCATTATTCTGTACAGATGGGAAACAGAATTTTACGTTTTCTGAGATAGCCAATGAGATCCATCGTCTCAATGATATATAGCAAATTACTATGACACATTTCCAACATCAGATAGTAGAGCGATTCTCATTGGTGAATGGTTGTAGGAGATGTTTCCAAATGTCGTGCTTATGTTTTTTTGGACTCGGGCAGTGTGTAGTCATGTCTCCTTATAATATGGACAAAACCCTTCAAAAAATCATTGAAGATTCAGATAGTGATTATGATTTTGACAGGAAATCATCTACAGACTCGTCATCAGAATATTCAGGCAACACTGAATCTAATTATGTGAGCAGCGATTCCGAGTCTAAAAATGATCAGCCTAGCACATGAACGAGAACGCCCACAACATGTGCGAAATGGAAAAGGGGGCGTGTGGCATCGCAGAATGGACTTCTCAACGTAAACAAAAAACATGTGACAATCGAAATCCATATATTTTATATTCATAAATGGGATAACAAAACTCATTTTGCTGAAATATATCATTACTGAAATGTCAGTGATAACTGATATTTGTGTTCATTGAATCCAAGTTGTCAAATAATATGTTTATTTGTCCTTTTGAAACCAATATACTGAAAACAAGTCTCCATGGGAATAATTACTGTTAATTATCTGGTTGCAAACAAGTTAATAGTTTTTTTGTTTATTGGGGTTAATCATACTTGTGATACCCAAGGACACATTGTGTTGGACAGTTTAATGGGTGGAGGAAGCTGGAATACCTGAAGAGAACCACTCAGCAGTGGCAAGCAGCAACTGTCAGACCCCCAATGTATTAACTCTGCACAAGCCGGGTTAGTACTGGTTGAAAGCATGTGCACCATCGACGTGTTGTATGTCTTAGCACACAGTGCCACCATACACCCATGGTGGCAATTGGAATGAAGTGCTGGCCTTGCCAAAGGATGCAATGCAGTTACCCCTTATCAGAATCAAACTGTGAACCTTTCAGTTTGAAATCCTATACCATAACCACTGAGTCACCATGCTCCCTGCTTAATATATCACCAATTTCATATCATGTGACCCCCATACTGGAATGAGCTTGAAGCACATTCCAATGAGGCATCACATGATATGGTTTGGTTAAATTTTTTTAAATAATTTTTTTTCAACTGATTAATTTGTGAACTTTGTGGGCATCCAATTCATTGTGCAAATGATTAATTGCAGTGATTCATCTATACTTCCATAATTGCTAACGATGCATCTGGTTACATCAGAATCCATAAATGATGATATAACTTGGTGTTTCATAATGTCAGTAATGTGTTGTTGGTTCACCTGATTGCATGGCTAATTGGAATGGCACCATAGAAGCCATCAATCGTGCAATGGTGTTTGAAATCAAAGGTTTTGTTCAGCATAGAAACATCTGCCTCCACCAACTGGCTGAATAATTTTGTTTATTCAGTACAATTTTGCTTTTCAATGCTTGGAATTTTTTGTGAAAAACTGACCTGGAGGGAAAAAATTGTTAACTGAAAAGGGTTAACCCTTTACCCAATGCATACGATATCAAAATTTATTATTTTAAATATCATTTTCAAAAAATTTCGACAAAACCATATCATGTGACCCCTCATAGGACCGCGCTTGTCGAACTCGTTCCAATGAGGGGTCGCATGATATGGTTTTGTTGAAATGTTTTGAAAAATAATATTTTTTCAACGGCGGAAATTTGCGTATTACTCGGGAGGATATGGCCGATTCATTGGGTAAAGGGTTAAGGTAACCATTTTTTTCAGGTTGAGTACCAATTAACAAAATTCCGACTGCAATTTTTGTGATAAAAAAATGTGAAGGCACTGACAATTTATTATACTGCCAGTGTCGGTATATTGACTATTATGGGGTCACTGATGAGGGTTATTGTTGGTGTATTTGTCACTGTTTGGTCACTTGTTATGACTGTTCATTCAATAATCTATCTGGTTGGCATAATAATAATCAATATATATTATCCCTTGTGCGGAACTATGTGACCTTAAACACTAATAAATAAATAATATATACTAAATTTTAATCATCATGAGGTGGGATACTATGAGTTACGAGATGTTTAGTTGGTGAATATGGTGTCACATGAAGAGAAGTGAGAACAATATTAAGCAAGGCTTTGGCTGAGCACAATGTTCTCATTGAACCTCCTTTAACACACTAAACTAGTACTGAAATGGTTAACCGTATAACCAGTTTGAAAATGGTTACCTACCTAACCGATTTGAAAAAACGAAAACATCTTAACCAAAATATCGGTAGTGATCGTCATTCCGCGGTTAAAACATAGTAAATCTGCCGCTTCCCCTTTGAGATAGATTACACCTCGAAGCAAAGCTGTATATGTTGAGAAATAATTGACTTTGGCGTTCAAGACTTCGTTATTGATCGGCAATTTCCGTGAGTACTGAGTAACCGCAGAAACTATTCTGTAGTATGTATACAAACAAACGTTGTTGAGTACTCGACAATGTTCGTTTGTACACACACTATGGAATAGTTTTTTTAGAATACTGCTTTCGAATTTCTATAGTTTTGATCCCAGATTCGGGGAAATAATGGCTATGGATAACCGAATATTATCCAGTTATAGCTCGCGGTTAGTCAGTTGTGAAAATGAGCCAGCCTTTTCAGCCCTACACTAAACGTCCTGTAACATATTTATTATGCCAGCCTTTTTTCAACTAAATTTCATTATCAGTTGTGTTTGGAAATTGTTTGGGTTTTTGTTGAATTTTTCTATCAACGTTCAGGCCTGGCAATCTAATAAATCAAGGAGTGCAAAACAGTTGCCCTCCTCAGATTGCTTGGGAGTGCAATTGCACCTGAAATTTTCAACACAAAAACTTGTATGCTATTTTGGTTATATTCATTTCAAGGTATTAATATTGTGACCGAAACATTGTACTACATTCAGCTGCATAGTGGAAAAATTGGCACACACATCTTCTCTTATTCAAAATGTTCCATTCAATTCTTAGTGACTGTCTTCTACACTCAAAGTGTATCGAAATGCAACACAGAATGGGTCATGAATTCTTGCGAATCAATGCAACATTGACAAATCGTCCCCTGAGTTCCAATGTGTTCTCTGTGCCAGTAGGCACAGAGAACACATTGGAACTCAGAGGATGAAATGATAATAGATTTTAAAGGCAGTCCCAAACAGGTCTGGCATTCCTGAAAATCAAGGGTGCAAAAAATTGCCCTCCTCAATTGTTTCGAGGCGTGCAGTAGGCGTGCAGCACTCCTGCACTCCTAAAGAATGCCAGATGTGAACATTCATTTGTTTCCAAAAACAGGCAAGGAGTGATTCAATGCAAGGGGGGAAATCCAAATCTCATTGATTGTCAAGTACAGTATTAACTTATTACCTCTGACATTTTTGGCCTTATTGACCATTCTACCTACATTCTGATGCTTTTATTGTGCCTGATATATCCCTTATGTTAGGTAAAAGATAACAATGATGAGAACTACAGATATTTCGATCAATGAAAATTGTTTTTATTGTACCTGATATATCCCTATTGTTAGGTAAAACATAACAATGATAAGAACTACAGACATTTCAATCAATAGAAATTGAATTGTGCGATTTGGGATTTGTTTCTGTTCCTATGAAGTGAGCAGTCCATGACTGGAAACAAATATGTTTGTTGTCGTGTCTGTTTTATCAAAATTAACCAGAATGGGAATTTTGTCTTCGAGGGTTTAAAGATAATTCTGTAGGATTGAATTATTACTGATCCTATTTGGCTGTAGGACTGAATTATTACTGATCCTATGTGGCTGTAGGATTGAATTATTACTGATCCAATGTGGCTGTAGGATTGAATTATTACTGATCCTATGTGTCTGTAGGACTGAATTATTACTGATTCTATAGGGCTGTAGGACTGAATTATTACTGATCCTATGTGGTTGTAGGATTGAATTATTACTGATCCTATGTGTCTGTAGGACTGAATTATTACTGATCCTATGTGGCTGTAGGACTGAATTATTACTGATCCTATGTGGTTGTAGGATTGAATTATTACTGATCCTATGTGTCTGTAGGACTGAATTATTACTGATTCTATAGGGCTGTAGGACTGAATTGTTACTGATCCTATGTCGTTGTAGGATTGAATTATTACTTATCCTATAGAGCTGTAGGACCGAATTATTACTGATCTTGTGTGGCTGTAGGACTGAATAGTTACTGATCCTATAGGGCTGTAGGATTGAATTATTACTGATCCTATAGAGCTGTAGGACTGAATTATTGCTGATCCTATGTTGCTGTAAGATTGAATTATTACTGACCCTATGTGGCTGTAGGACTGAATTATTACTGATCCTATAGGGCTGTAGGATTGAATTATTACTGATCCTATAGAGCTGTAGGATTGAATTATTACTGATCCTATGTGGCTTTAGGACTGAATTATTACTGATCCTATGTGGCTGTAGGGTTGAATTATTACTGATCCTATGTGGCTGTAGGACTGAATTTTACTGATCCTATGTGGCTGTAGGTTTGAATTATTTCTGATCCTATGTGGCTTTTGGATTGAATTATTACTGACCCTATGTGGCTGCAGGACTGAATTATTACTGATTCTATAGGGTTGTAGGACTGAATTATTACTGATCCTATAGGGCTGTAGGATTGAATTATTACTGATCATATAGAACTGTGGGACTGAATTATTACTGATCCTATGTGGCTGTAGGACTGAATTATTACTGATCCTATAGAGCTGTAGGACTGAATTATTACTGATCCTATGTGGCTGTAGGAGTGAATTATTTCTGATCCTATGTGGCTGTGAGATTGAATTATTACTGATCCTATGTGGCTGTAGGACTTAATTACTACTGATTCTATAGGGCTGAATTATAACTGATCCTACGTGGCTGTAGGATTGAATTATTACTGATCCTATGTGGCTGTAGGACTGAATTATTACTAATCCTATGTGGCTGTAGAACTGAATTATTACTGATCCTATTTGGCTGTAGGATTGAATTATTACTGATTCTATAGGGCTGTAGGACTGAATTATTATTGATCCTATGTGGCTATAGGATTGAATTATTACAGACCCTATGTGGCTGGAGGATTGAATTATTACTGATCCTATGTGGCTGTAGGTCTGAATGATTCCTGATTCTATAGGGCTGTAGGATTGAATTATTACTGATCCTATGTGGCTGTAGGACTGAATTATTACTGATCCTATGTGGCTGTATGATTGAATTATTACTGATCCTATGTGGCTGTAGGACTGAATTATTACTGATCCTATAGGGCTGTAGGATTGAATTATTACTGATCCTATAGAGCTGTAGGATTGAATTATTACTGATCCTATGTGGCTTTAGGACTGAATTATTACTAATCCTATGTGGCTGTAGAACTGAATTATTACTGATCCTATTTGGCTGTAGGATTGAATTATTACTGATTCTATAGGGCTGTAGGACTGAATTATTATTGATCCTATGTGGCTATAGGATTGAATTATTACAGATCCTATGTGGCTGGAGGATTGAATTATTACTGATCCTATGTGGCTGTAGGTCTGAATGATTCCTGATTCCATAGGGCTGTAGGATTGAATTATTACTGATCCTATAGAGCTGTAGGACTGAATTATTGCTGATCCTATGTGGCTGTAGGATTGAATTATTACTGACCCTATGTGGCTGTAGGACTGAATTATTACCGATCCTATAGGGCTGTAGGATTGAATTATTACTGATCCTATAGAGCTGTAGGATTGAATTATTACTGATCCTATGTGGCTTTAGGACTGAATTATTACTGATCCTATGTGGCTGTAGGGTTGAATTATTACTGATCCTATGTGGCTGTAGGACTGAATTTTACTGATCCTATGTGGCTGTAGGATTGAATTATTTCTGATCCTATGTGGCTTTTGGATTGAATTATTACTGACCCTATGTGGCTGCAGGACTGAATTATTACTGATTCTATAGGGTTGTAGGACTGAATTATTACTGATCGTATAGAACTGTGGGACTGAATTATTACTGATCCTATGTGGCTGTAGGACTGAATTATTACTGATCCTATAGAGCTGTAGGACTGAATTATTACTGATCCTATGTGGCTGTAGGAGTGAATTATTTCTGATCCTATGTGGCTGTGGGATTGAATTATTACTGATCCTATGTGGCTGTAGGACTTAATTACTACTGATTCTATAGGGCTGAATTATAACTGATCCTATATGGCTGTAGGATTGATTTATTACTGATCCTATGTGGCTGTAGGACTGAATTATTACTAATCCTATGTGGCTGTAGAACTGAATTATTACTGATCCTATTTGGCTGTAGGATTGAATTATTACTGATTCTATAGGGCTGTAGGACTGAATTATTATTGATCCTATGTGGCTATAGGATTGAATTATTACAGATCCTATGTGGCTGGAGGATTGAATTATTACTGATCCTATGTGGCTGTAGGTCTGAATGATTCCTGATTCTATAGGGCTGTAGGATTGAATTATTACTGATCCTATGTGGCTGTAGGACTGAATTATTACTGACCCTGTGTGGCTGTAGAACTGAATTATTACTGATTCTATAGGGCTGCCAGACTGAATTATTACTAATCCTATGTGGCTGTAGGACTGAATTATTACTGATTCTACAGGGTTGTAGGACTGAATTATTACTGATCCTATAGGGTTGTAGGATTGAATTACTACTGATCTTATAGAGCTGTAGGACTGAATTATTACTGATCCAGTGTGGCTGTAGGGTTGAATTATTACTGATCCTATGTGGCTGTAGGACTGAATTATTACTGATTCTATAGGGCTGTAGGACTGAATTATTACTGATCCTATAGGGCTGTAGGATTGAATTACTACTGATCTTATAGAGCTGTAGGACTGAATTATTACTGATCTTATGCGGCTGTAGGACTGGATTATTACTGATCCTATAGGGCTGTAGGATTGAATTATTACTGATCCTATAGAGCTGTAGGACTGAATTATTACTGATCCTATTTGGCTGTAGGATTGAATTATTACTGATCCTATGTGGCTGTAGGACTGAATGATTACTGATTTTATAGGGCTATAGGATTGTATTATTATTGATCCTATAGAGCTGTATGATTGAATTATTACTGATCCTATGTGGCCGTAGGACTGAATTATTACTGATTCTATGTGAGTGTAGGATTGAATTATTACTGATCCTATGTGGCTGTAGGACTAAATTATTACTGATTCTATGGGGCTGGAGCTTTGAATTATTACTGATTCTATGTGGCTGTAGGATTGAATTATTCCTAATTCTATGTGACTGTAGGATTGAATTATTACTGATCCTATGTGGCTGTAGGATTGAATTATTACTGATCCTATGTGGCTGTAGGACTAAATTATTACTGATTCTATGGGGCTGTAGCTTTGAATTATTACTGATTCTATGTGGCTGTAGGATTGAATTATTCCTAATTCTATGTGGCTGTAGGATTGAATTATTACTGATCCTATGTGGCTGTAGGATTGAATTATTACTGATCCTTTGTGGCTGTAGGATTGAATTATTACTGATTCTATGTGGCTGTAGGATTGAATTATTACTGATCCTATGTGGCTGTAGAATTGAATTATTACTGATCCTATAGGGCTGTAGGATTGAATTATTACTGATCCTTTGTGGCTGTAGGATTGAATTATTACTGATTCTATGTGGCTGTAGGATTGAATTATTCCTAATTCTATGTGGCTGTAAGATTGAATTATTACTGATCCTATGTGGCTGTAGAATTGAATTATTACTGATCCTATAGGGCTGTAGGATTGAATTATTACTGATCCTTTGTGGCTGTAGGATTGAATTATTACTGATTCTATGTGGCTGTAGGATTGAATTATTCCTAATTCTATGTGGCTGTAAGATTGAATTATTACTGATCCTATGTGGCTGTAGGATTGAATTATTACTGATCCTATGTGGCTGTAGGATTGAATTATTACTGATCCTTTGTGGCTGTAGGATTGAATTATTACTGATTCTATGTGGCTGTAGGATTGAATTATTACTGATCCTGTGTGGCTGTAGCATTGAATTATTGCTGATCCTATGTGGCTGTAGGACTGAATTATTACTGATCCTATGTGGCTGTAGGATTGAATTATTGCTGATCCTATGTGGCTGTAGGACTGAATTATTACTGATCCTATGTGGCTGTAGGACTGAATTATTACTGATTCTATAGGGCTGTAGGACTGAATTATTACTGATCCTATGTGGCTGTAGCATTGAATTATTACTGATCCTATAGAGCTGTAGGATTGAATTATTACTGATCCTATGTGGCTGTAGGACTGAATTATTACTGATTCTATGTGGCTGTAGGATTGAATTATTACTGACCCTATGTGGCTGTAGGATTGAATTATTACTGACCCTATGTGGCTGTAGGATTGAATTATTACTGACCCTATGTGGCTGTAGGCTTGAATTATTACTGATCCTATGTGGCTGTAGGATTGAATTATTACTGATCCTATGTGGCTGTATGACTGAATTATTACAGATCCTATGTGGCTGTAGGGTTGAATTATTACTGATTCTGTAGGGCTGTAGGATTGAATTATTACTGATCATATGTGGCTGTATGACTGAATTATTACAGATCCTATGTGGCTGTAGGGTTGAATTATTACTGATTCTGTAGGGCTGTAGGATTGAATTATTAGTGATCCTATAGAGCTGTAGGACTGAATTATTTCTGATCCTATGTGGCTGTAGGATTGAATTATTACTGACCATATGTGGCTGTAGGATTGAATTATTACTGATTCTATAGGGCTGTAGGACTGAATTATTACTGATCCAATGTGGCTGTAGGATTGAATTATTACTGACCCTATGTGGCTGTAGGACTGAATTATTACTGATCCTATGTGGCTGTAGGATTGAATTATTACTGATCCTATGTGGCTGTAGGATTTAATTATTACTGATCCTATGTGGCTGTAGAATTGAATTATTACTGATTCTATAGGGCTGTAAGATTGAATTATTACTGCTCCTACATGGCTGCAGGGTTGATATTATTGATCCTACAGGGTCATATGATTGAATTTTACTGATCCAGTAGGACCATATGATTGAATTATTACTGATCCTATAAGGCTGTAGGTTTGAATTATTACTGATTTTATAAGGCTGTAGGATTGATATTACTCTCCTTAACCTATTTATTGTTCATTGTGTATTTTTTCAATGACCAGACTTTTCTTTGCGCAAATATTTATGCATACCACATTGAAAGGGATAAGTAAAATAGGCATAATGAAACTGCAGTGTAATAGGTTTACACTGCCAAGAAGTGAGTGCAAACACAAGGGTGTTAACCATTGTATTGGTTCAGCATAAAATTTTGGGTTTATTGTCATTCTGATAACATAATCAGTGTTGTAAAACCATTAACTTTTTATCTCTTATTTGTCTTTCTAATATTATAGTGACAAAGATCTTGCATTGTACCCTTTATCTTTTCAGGCAGAGAATGATTCAGAAAAGAAGGATTCACAGTCAGAGAAATCTCCGGCTACAAGACTATCTTCAACAGGAACTCAGCAAGCCAAGGTAAGCATTTTGTGAGAGAGCCGTTTTGTCCATGTCTTCAGTGTACTGCAAAGTGGGTGTTCCACACCCCCCACACCCTCTTAGAGTTATCGAAAACTGTATAGTGCATAAATCAATCTCAAAATTTGTTCTTTTACCATTCATCTTTGAAAGCTGGGATGAGCTGAAGTCATCACGTTTCATCCGCTGTCCACCATTGTTCATCATGAAGTGGTATGACCGTACGACTTTCAGTTTCTGGGTGATAACTTCCGTATGCATTCAGATATTTTAAACTTTCACATATGGTCTAGAGTGCAAAAATACATGGCAAATTCACAGTTGTCCGTATTTGCATTCTCCATTCTAGAGTTTTTCCCCCTTTACAAAGTGAAAAATAACATATTTCATGGTTTCTGGATGATAACTTGAGAGTGCATTCAGATATTTTTTTACCTAAAATGAAAAGCAGACGACACTTGCAAAAACAATTCTTGAATAACTAATTTTTTTCATTTTTTGTGTCAAAAAACATAGGTTATGACCCCTCATTGGAACGAGCTCGATAATGTTTTTGAAACAAAAAATGAAAAAATAATGAAAATTAATTGCCGATTTTCGTGACTAGTGCTGGCCGGTTTTGGCCGTTACTTTGGGTAAAAGGTTAAACTTTCACATATTGTCTAGAATGACAAAATACAGGTCATGTTTCCATTTGGCCATATTTGCATTCTCCGTTCTTGAGTTATTCCACTTAACTTAGTGAAAAATAATATATTTCACCGTTTCTGGATGATAACTTGAGTATGCTTTCAAGTATTTTTTGAAACTTAAAATGACCAATCAGGTCAGGTTCACATATTGTCGTATTCGCATATTCCATTCTAGAGTTCTCCTCCTTGACTTAGTGAAAATTAACTCATTTCATGTTTTGCGGATGATAACTTGAGAATGCATTCACATATTTTTTTTTATATATTGTCTAGAATGTCAAAATATAGGTTGCAGTTTACATTTAGCATTTGAGCATATTTGCACTCTCAGTTCTCAAGTTATTTTCCTTGACTTCGTGAAAAATATAAAAAAATTTGTTTCCATATGATACTTGAATTTGAGTTCTGATATTTTTTGGAAACTTTTACACAGTGTCTAAAATAACTAAATACAAGTCAAGTTCACATTTGACCATATTTGCATTCTCTGTTATAGAGTTATTCCCCTTGACTTAGTGAAAAATAATACATTTTATGGTTTCTGGATGATAACTTGAGTGTGCATTCAGAAATGAGTTTTGCAGGATTTCAAGTGATTTTATGAAATGCCTTTCACCAAATTGCTCCTGGGTGGGTGATAGGGGTTTGAGGTTGTTGGGGTCAATTTTTTCTTTGCTTTAAAGTGAGTATTAAAGTATTTTGAGTGATTTTACTTAAAAAAAAACATTCTCCCAATTATTCTTGGTGTGTGTGGGGGGGGGGGGGGGGGGGGGACAGAGGGGAGAGCTAGTTTGACTTTAAAATAGTTATTCTAGATATTTGTTTGCAAATGTCGTGTTCCAGTTACTTTTGGTAAAAGGTTACAATAATCATGTAGTTTATGACCCAAATACTTTTATACTTGACAGATAGAATTTTATATCAATTAACAAGCTTATTCTAATAATCTTCCGTGATTATTTTTAGAGATATAATAGTGCCACACATTTTATTGTTGTGGCTAATGAGTAAGTATTAAAACCATTTTTCTCAACTTTCTGGTTTAAATGATCCTGTCAAGCAGTAACTGTGTGGTGTCCTTGGACAAGAGACTTAATCATGATTGTCCATTTTAGAACACTGTAGCATTGTGTG
The DNA here is from genome assembly GCA_031216915.1 of Pictodentalium vernedei. NCBI lineage: Eukaryota > Metazoa > Mollusca > Scaphopoda > Dentaliida > Dentaliidae > Pictodentalium > Pictodentalium vernedei. Next base: position 77,818,858 of record CM062292.1, on the reverse strand, counting down.
TTAAGGCGTACTGCTCATCGATGGTCAGGCCTGGCAGTCTAGAAAATCAAGGAGTGCAAAACAATTGCCCTCCTCAGATTGCTTTGGAGTTCAATTGCACCTGGAATGTTTGACGCATATACTTGTATGCTATTTTGGTTATATTCACTTCAAGGTATTACTATTGTACTACATTCATCTACACAGTGGAAAAATTGACACACATATCTTCTCATTATTCAAACTGTTGCATTCAGTTCTTATGTGACTGTCTTCTACAATCAAAATGGGTTTAAATGCAACACAGAATGGGTCATGAATTATTGCGAATCAGTGCAACATTGTCAAATCATCCACTGAGTTCCAATGTGTTCTATGTGCCTACTGGCACATAGAACACATTGGAACTCAGGGGAGGAATGATAACAGATTTTAAAGGCAGTCCCAAACAGGTCTGGCATTCCAGAAAATCAAGGGGTGCAAAAAAATTGCCTTCCTCAATTTTTTCTAGGTGTGCAGTAGGCGTGCTGCACTCCTGCATTCCTGCACTCCTAAAGAATGCCAGGCCTTTATGGTGCAGTTGTATTTAACCACTGTTAATTCTCCTTGTGCAGAGTTAGTAAGCTTGAGAGTCTGACAGTTGCTCGCCATTGCTCTTTGGTTGTTTCTGGATACTTCATCTTCCGCCACGCATACAAATTGTCCCGACATATGTGACCCTGACTGTTGAAAGTGTAGTTGAAGTTGAAACCCCAACAACAGGGATGTAAGTTTTTCGGCTTTTGATCAAATGACTGGGTTTTCTTTACCGTTTTTTGCCTTTCCAAGTCTGTACTCAGGGACATGAATATTCTTGTTGTAGAGTTATTTGTACTCTGTATTTGAACAAACTCTGCAAGCCGAGAGGTCCTCGGTTCGAATCTCACCTGCGGCAACCGTGTTGTGTCCTTGGGCAAGACACTTCACACCCATTGCCCACGTGGGGGCATGGTGACGCTGTGTACTAAGGCGTACTGCACGTCGATGGTGCACCTGTCTTCAACCAATGCTAACCCTGCTTGTGTGGAGTCGGTATGTTGGGGAGCTGACAGTTGCTCGCCGTTGCTCGGTGGTTCTCTGCGGGTACTCCGGCTTCCTCCACCCGTAAAACTGTCACGGTCATGGTTAGCCATTGTGCAGAGATATGTGACCTTAAACACCAATAAATAAATAAATAATTTGAACAAACTTAGTGCCTCAAAGTTTTTGCAGATTTCCAACAACTGTGATTTTTACAACACGTCTGTTTTTTACTCTTGCTTCGTTCCTTGTTATTGAATTTGGCTGTGAACTGTCTGCTATTACAGTTAACTGGTAGAGTGCTGAATTATTTTTAGTCATCAGAATTTGTACACATATCTTTGCCTTGTTACAATTTATGGGAGAGTGCCATTAGGCACTCTCACAAAAATTGCAACAAGGCAAATCCTAATAGACTAAATAATTTCACTTCAAAGGTGATATGTTGAACATCCATTGAATATGAAGCCTGTAAGTTGTGGTACCAACACTTCAGAATAAAGCCCAAATATGGGCTTCCAGCTCTCTACCAGTTGAAGCCAACCTGTTGTGTGTCAGTCTATGCTGCAAGACTCAACATCACCTCAGGTCCATCTGTGCTGGAACGAGCCTAGATGGGCCTGGGATGAGGCTGAGTCTTACAGTGACTAGTTAGGATCGCATCAGGTTTGATTATTTGGGCTTTTTGACCATTTTGACGTGTATTATGCCTGTTCTGAATATTCCATCTTTCTGCAATTTACACTCCTGCAATAAATGAACAAACAAACAAACAAGCTGGTTTGAAGGTATTCAGATTTTTCAGACATCTGGACAATTATTACAAGTTTTTTTCAAATCCAGCTCCAAGGGACATATATAGAGGTACCTTGGGGAACTCATATTTATACCATGCTCGCCTATGTTACTATCTGTGAAAACTCTGCATGTTAAATTTTAGCTTTTAACCCCACTACCGGTGTAAAGCTTCTGTGGTTAAAAAAAAAATTTACACCTATAGTCGGAAGTTTATCCAACTTGACCTTTGGCATGACGCAATTTGTCAACTTCAATACGTTCACACTTCGCGATGTTTCATTCAAACATACAACATTTTGTGGTACTATCTACTACGTGCAGTGACTTATTAAGTTTAAAATACCTACAATTAAATATTTAAAATAGAATTTAAGAATTTTTAAGAATAATTTGACTGAAAAAGCAAGGTAAATTTAATTGACTTTGACGATGTGTCTAGCTGTCAGTCAAGCATTCACATGCAGCCTGCGCAGATGTAAACAAAACAAACCCACCCATGTGTTTGCTTGTTTGCTAATTGAAAATATCGTTTTTTCTCCATTTTAAGTGACAAAATCAGTTATTTATTAAGGGCATGGTATAAATATAACAAATAGGTACTAGGCCCAGTAATCAGATTTAAACCACTTGTAGAATTAGGGTTTAACCACTCGGCAGACTGAGTGATTAAAACCCTTATCCTACTCGTTGTTTAAATCTGTTTACCGGCCCTAGTACATGTACCTATTTATTCTATATTTTAACTATATGGATGTGGAATAAGAAAAGAGATAAAAACTTAACTTCTCACAAATTGCTTGCTGATGTGCTCTCATGTTTCACATATCACAGCTCTTTTGGGACTAGTAAGTTTGTTCACATCATGCTCCTGTGGTAATATTCAGGTGTGTCATGGTGCTTCATATACTGACATTGCAAGGGAATTGGGTAAACCTGGAATCTTCTCAAACTATGAGTCAAATGCATTTACATATGTTCCATAACATTTCTGTTATGATGTGTTCTAAATGGGCTTAACCCTCTACCAAATGAATTGGCCACATCCGCCTGCGCAGTATGCAAATTTAGCATCTGAAAAAATATTACTTTTCAAAAAATTTCAACAAAACCATATCATGTGTCCCCTCTTTGGAATGAGCCTGTTGAGCTCATTCCAGTGAAGGGTCACATGATATGAGTTTGTTGATATTTTTTGAAAATGTTTTTAAAATGATATTTAAAATAATAAATTTTGATATCGTCTGTGTTGGGTATAGGGCTAAATCAATAGTGTGAAGGGGAGGGAAGTGCAGTGTTGAAGTCCATTAACTCCTAGCACTCTGGTAGTATTTTAAATTTTCATCATTGACTACATATGGCCCATGCAGCATGAAAAATTTAACAAATTATATCTTGTTTGACAGAGCTCAGTGAGCTCTGTCAAACAAGATATAATTTTTTAAATTCTCAGTTGCATTGTGGGAAAATATTGCTGCTGAAAACTTTGGTATTTTGACATCAGAGTGTAGAGGGTTAACTGGCAGAGTGCTTAATTATTTATGATAGTCAAGAATGTTCCCACCCTGGCTTTTTCACAGAACTCAGACTAGAACTCAACCAGTTTCAAAGCTTCCACCCAACTGGGCACATTTATTCAATGATTGCACTAGCAAGATTCCAAAAATAATCTATGGTGTTGGACTGATTATATCAGTAGCCTGTCTGATAATAAAGCCAATCCTTGCTTACCTACCCAGTTAAAGTTTGTTGCTGGTACTGCTAAAACAATACCCAATTTTATTTGGATTTTTAGAAAAAATCATGAATGATTGTCCCAGATGTTAGAAAATAATAATAAAAATTTTCTTACACTTGACTCTTCAACCTTACAATAGTTCAGCAATCTAAACGTAATGGCTGGTCAGCCACTACGTTCAGATTTCTGAACTAGTTCTCCTGGTCCTTTATTGGAATCATGGCCCATCACTCATTTTAAAATAGGCACTTTCCCAGGTAGAAGGAATTTAATCTTTGAAATTTGATTTATTACAGTTTCTTGGAGGGAGTTTATAGGCTATAATAAATTATAATAAAACAAATCTATATCAAGAAAATACCATTTACTTTTCAGTGAATATGATTTATTAGTGCTAAGAATATGAAAACTTCAAACAGCACCTATACAATTCAATAAAGCCCAAATATGGGCTTCCAGCTCCAAACCAGTTACCCTTTCAGTAAATGAATTCCTTAGGCCCTGTAGGGCCTCTTTTTTCAAAATGGACTATTTTTAAAATAATATCTTTTGATTGAATAAGTTCCTTGATTTCATCTGGGTGATGAGTAGGGTTCTGCAAAGCATTGAAATTCGATTTGATTCGAAATAATCAAAATGATTTGATTCGATTTGATTTCAGTCATTCCGATTCAAAAGTTTTCAAATTGTTGAGATGTTCTCAAAATCCTACAAAGTTTCTATTCTTGAACTCTTCTTCTATCATCAGGTCTTCTGTACAGGCCCCCACCCCACGCTTCCTTTTCTTGTACAGGAGACCTTATGATATAAGAATAAGAAGAGTTCAGGTTGGTTCTGCTTCCAAAATTTCATTGATTCCATTTTGAAATATTCTGCTTCATGTTCACGAGTTTCCATTGAGCACAATACTTTAGTGGAGGCTGACAATATTTACAGTTGGTTGTAAGAAGGTGTCATATCCACAACTTGAAAAAGTTGTGAGATGAAATGAGATTCAATTCAAAATCTGATGTGTGATTTCATTTGAGATTTGATTCAACCCAAAATTTGAGGTTTGCACGGCCCTCGTGATGAGTCAACAGTTATTCTTCAGAATAGTAGATCTCTGTCACTCTATTTACATGTAAACACTGTACTGAATGAAAATTTATAATTATTGTGGTTTCCAGAACGAAAGGAATGGTTTCGCACGCCGAAGGCGCGCAGGGACGGTATGAGGGACAAATCCCTTTCGACCCTCAGTGACTGTAGATCATTATTTTTCACATGTCTAGGCGTGTCAAAGAGGAACGGCTTCAGGTACTCGGCAGGTGTCATCAGTTGCGTCGTGATGGTCTCTTGGCTGATGTCGGTTGAACCCTCGGGTGAGGACCAGTGTGAGAGGTTGGGTCCTCTCACAAAGGTACTACCTCTCCCCGAGGGTGCAGTCGATCTGGATTTTCGGGCAAGTATAGTCTGCCACTTCGAGGATGATTTTGAGTGATGGCCATCACTGGCAAGTATAATCTGCCTCAGGCTGTCTCTGTTTGGTTGGACTCTTTGAAGGAAAACAACAACGACCCCTTTCGGGGACCACCAAGAAGAAGAAGACCCGAACTTCCCTGGTTCGGGGCAGGCCTGCATTTGTACTCCTATTGGGTTGGGACAAAAAGATGCGTAATGCGCTTACAAAAAGGGGAAGAGGCGGGACGCAGGACCAACGCTCGCCTCCCCTACTTGAAAAAGTTGTGAGATGAAATGAGATTCAATTCAAAATCTGATGTCTGATTTCATTTGAGATTTGATTCAACCCAAAATTTGAGGTTTGCACGGCCCTCGTGATGAGTCAACAGTTATTCTTCAGAATAGTAGATCTCTGTCACTCTATTTACATGTAAACACTGTTCTGAATGAAAAATTATAATTATTGTGGTTTCCAGCAAGAATGTAAGAATAATTATATGAGTGGGTGAAAGTTATGTAGACATAAGAATTATGTTTGAATATTACTCAAAGTTTCTCAAACAATTTCTCTTTAGTGAGTAAGGCAAAAGGTATTGGTGTGTCACTTATGTACACTTATGTACACATTGTAAATGTTATTTACATATTAGCTGTTTCTTTCTAGATCTGTTTTAAAATGATAATGGAAAGCTTGATTTATCAAAGAAATGCTACAATGTGACAATCTAATAGAGTGGGTTGTTTTGAGTTCTTTCAAATGTGGCCTTAAGATAGTGGAAGTGCCAGGGGAGGGGTGAAAGGCGAGGTCTGAAATTATGTTGTCCATCAGGTGTTTCAAGACACCAACATTTTCTCCAAAAGTCACTAATTTGAAAAAAAAAGTTGACCATTTGACAAAACCACAATTTTCATTATGCAAAATTACCTTTATGCTTCAAGTTATAAGTTATATGACAATCTTTCCTGTTGATAGGATGCTGTTGATTGACATTGCACATTTGACATTGGGGTTAACATGTTCTGGTTTACTGGTAAAATAGACTTCTGTTACCAATGCCTGGGGTAGAAATGGATATTACTATTTCAAATTTTTAATTTTTTTAATTTGGGGCTCGGTGGGTCAGTAGGTAAAGGTGCAGGCTGCAATCGGAGAGGTCCTCAGTTCGAATCCCACCTGTGGCAACCGTGTTGTGTCCTTGGGAAAGACACTTCACCTCCAATTCCCACCTGGGGGCACGGTGGCATTGTGTATTAAGGCATACTTCACATTGATGGTGCATTTGTCTTCAATCAGTACTAACCCTGCTTGTGTGGAGTTAGTATGTTGGGTGACCTGACAGTTGCTTGCAGTTGGTGTGTGGTTCTCTTTGGGTACTCCAGTTTCCTCCACCCATAAAACTGTCTGACATGAGCTGACCCTTGCTGTTTAATGTGTCATTAAACCACAATAAATAAATAATAAATAATTTTTCAATTGTTTACAAAACACAGGTCAGGAACCCACATGGTCGTAAGCTTGATGAGCACATTCCAATAAGGTGTCATAACTGTGCTTTGAGCAGAGGGTTAAAGAAGGAAAGTGGCTCAGTAGGTAGAGGTGCAGGCTGCAAGCTGAGAGGTCCTCGGTTTGAATCCCACCTGCGGCAACCGCGTTGTGTCCTTGGGCAAGACACTTCAACCCCATTGCGTACTGCACATCGATGGTGCACCTGTCTTCAACCAATGCTAACCCTGCTTGTGTGGAGTTAGTATGTTGGGGAGCTGACAGCTGCTCGCCGTTGCTCGGTGGTTCTGTCCGGGTACTCCGGCTTCCTTCACCCGTAAAACTGTCGTGGTCATGATTAGCCATTGTGCAGAAATATGTGACCTTAAACACCAGTAAATAAATAAATAAATAAATAAATAAATAAATAAATAAAGAAGGTAAACAGGTAGAGTGCTGAAAACCCAGATAACATGACTTGAGGGCTTCATAGTCTATAGATGTGCTTCATATAATCTTTAACTGGTTAAGTTCTGGAAGTATTTGGGCTTTATTCTGAAGTTCTGGGGGCGTGGTGGCTCAGTTGGTAGAAGTGCTGCAAGCCGAGAGGTCCTCAGTTCGAATCCCACCTGCGGCAACCGCATTGTGTCCTTGGGCAAGACACTTCACCCCTATTGCCCACGTGGGGGCACGGTGATGCTGTGTACTAAAGCATATTGCCCGTCGATGGTGCACCTGTCTTCAACCATTGCTAACCCTGCTTGTGTGGAGTGGTATGTTGAGGAGCTGACAGTTGCTCGCCGTTGCTCGGTGGTTCTCTCCGGGTACTCCGGCTTCCTCCACCCGTAAAACTGTCACGGTCATGGTTAGCCGTTGTACAGAAATATGTGACCTTAAAACACCAATAAATAAATTCTGAAGTGCTGGTATAACAGCTTAAAGGCTTCATATTCTGTGCTTGTTCTTCATATCGCCATTCAAGTGAATTTATTTAGTCCATAAGGATTTGCCTTTTCACAATTCATGGGAGAGTGCCGATTGGTACTCTCCCATAAATTGTAACAAGGCAAAGATTTGTGAATGAATTTTCATAACCAAAAATAATTTAGCACCCTACCAGTTAACTGGTAGAGTGCTACATTATTTTTGGCCATCAAATCTACCAGTTAAAGTGAAATTATTTAGTATTTTAGGATTTGCCTAATTATATTTTATGGGAATGTTTCCGTAGGCACTTTGTAACAAGGCAAAAAGATGTGAACAAATTGTGATGACTCAGAATAATTTAGCACTCTTCTGGTAATATTTATTTTTTTATTGGGATTTAATGACACTTTCAACAGCCAGGGTCATCTTATGTCGAACAGTTTTATGGGTGGATGAAGCTGGAGCACCCAGAGAGAACCACTGTGCAATGGCAAGCAACTGTCAGACTACCCAACATACTAACTCCACACAAGCAGGGTTAGCATTATTTGAAGACAGCACCATCAGTGTGCAGTACGCCTTAGTAGGCAGTGCTCCATGCCCCCCTCCCCCCCCCCCCCTTGCCCCCTTGTGGGGAATCGAGATTAAGTACCTTGCCCAAGGACACTCTTCTGGTTTTAGAGAAATTTACCCACAGTTGGTGACACTTTCTTGGCAAATTGATTATTGGAGGATTTTTTTTTTTAGGCACCATTGCTCGGTGAGCCCATTGAATTGAATATTTGATTTTTATACACCCGTTTGAAAATATTATGTATGTGGTCTGTCTGTCCATCTGTCAGTCTGTCAATAAACAATTGGTTTCCAATCAATAACTCCAGTTTGCATTATATGTTTTCTTCAGCTGGTAATACAGGCCAAGTTCGATTATGGGTTCCGTCCAATTATTTTTACATGGGTTATGGACCTTTTTCGACTTAGAATTTACCTTCTATTAACATTTTTGGTTTCCAACCAATAACTCCAGTTTGGATTATTTGATCTCAACCAAAGTTGGTACATGTATTACCCACGTGGTAATACAGGCCAAGTTCTAATATGGGGTCTGTTCAATTATTTTGACATGAGTTATTCCCCTTTTTATGTGTGGCCATCTGTCATTCGTCCATCCTTTGTCTGTCCATCTGTCTGTCTATCCATCCGTCCGTCCATCCGTCTGTCTGTCCAGGCCAACATTGGGGGTTTGGGGAATATTATTATATGGGGCTACCTCCAAATTAAGGTAGTGTTAGGGTTAGGAGTTGGGTGGGGGTAGGGTTAGGGGTAGCCCCAGAGTAGGGCTTAAGGTTGGGGGAGGGTTAGGTCCCGGGGGAGTTAGGGTTGGGGTCAGGGGTGGGGTTTTAGTTTTAGTAGCCCCTAAACCGAAAAATAGCTCCTAATCCTATTGGTTTGGCTAGGGTGGGGTTGGGTCAGGGGTGGGGTGGGGTTAGGGGTAGTCCCAGAGTAGGGCTTAAGGTTGGGGGGGTAGGTCCCAGGGGTGGGTGGGGGTTAGGGTCAGGGGTGGGCTTTTAGGGTTTAGGGTCAGGGTGGGGTAGGGTTAGGGTTAGGGTATGTTTTTTGGGTGGAGGGGTGGGGTTAGGGTTATATATAAGTTCTAGGGTGGAGGGGGTGGGGTTCTGGGTAAAATAAGGTTTTGGACTTACAAAATGTTTTTTTGGTAGCCCATAAACCCGAAATGTTGGAGCGTCCGTCTGTCCATCCGGCATCCGTTTCCATTTCTTTGGCATTCGATAACTTGAAAAATATTGCTTGGATTGTCAAGTTACTTTATATTTGTTACTGATGTGCCGAGCTGTATAGTTTTTGGTGTAAATCTAATAATTTGATCCTGAGATATTAACCCTTTATCCTTCAAATTGAAAATTCCTCCAATCCCTTTGGCATTCGATATCTTGAAAAATATTGCTTGACGTTGTCTAGTTACTTTATATTTGTGTTCAGGTTACTGATTTGCCGAGCTGTATAGTTTTTGGTGTAAATCTGATGATTTGATCCCGAGATATTAACCCTTTATCCTTCAAATTGAAAATTCCTCCAATCCCTTTGGCATTCGGTAACTTGAAAAATATTGCTTGGATTGTCAAGTTACTTTATATTTGTGTCCAGGTTGCTGATGTGCCGAGCTGTATAGTTTTTGGTGTAAATCTGTTATTTTGATCCTGAGGTATTAACCCTTTATCCTTCAAATTGAAAATTTCTCCAATCCCTTTGGCATTTGATAACTTGAAAAATATTGCTTGGATTGTCAAGTTACCTTATATTTGTATCCAGGTTACTGATGTGCCAAGCTGTATACTTTTTGGTGTAAATCTGATAATTATACCCCCGCTTCGAAGAAGTGGGGGCTATATAGGAATCGCCCTGTACGTCCGTACGTCCGTACGTCCGTCCGTCCGTCTGTCCGTCCGTCCGTACGTCCGTCCGTACGTCTTTCCGGACATGAAATTCTTGTGTGTGCAACTCCTCCTACATTTATCAATCAATTTGGACAAAACCTTTCAGACATCATCACTACTAAGTGAACATGCGCATATTCCAAGATTTTTGATCTGCGACAATTTTAACCAGGTTTTCTCCCTTTGACTTAGATTTATTGTGTCTTTCCATCCGAACAAATTCCTGTGTGCGCAACTCCTCCTACATTAATGAACCGATTTTGATGAAACCTTTCAAACATCATCTCTACTAAGTGAACATGTGCATATTCCAAACTTTTTAATCTGCGACAATTTTAACCAGGTTATCTCTCTTGAACTTTGATTTAATATGGGTTTCTACATGAAATTCTTGTGTGCGCAACTCCTCCTACATTTATCAATCAATTTGGACAAAACTTTTCAGACATCATCACTACTAAGTGAACATGTGCATTTCTTTTCAACCTACTCACAATTGTTTACAATTGGCTGTAACATAAGTGCAAGCCCTACTTCGGAACTAACTCAAGCTTTTAGAATCTTTTCCAAACGAGTTGGAAAAGTACTAGAGTGCAAAAGCACGAAAAAGATCGAAAAAAGGGTCGAGCGAGACCAGCGCTCGAAATTACAGGTACTCTCTCTGCACACCTCTTGCGTTTACCGAGCGCATGCGCAACAACCGTGACGTCAATTCCTTTATTTTCCGCCATTGTTCATGGTCGGAAATTTTTGTGACTGTGCTGTTTATGATATTAATTCTTCGTGAACAACTTATTAATCGTCTTTAGTGTGCTACTGGATTGTATCCTTTTTCAAGCTACCAAATTATTACTATCATTTAATGTTAATTTGTATTATTATTGCTGTGCTTTTCACACTTTATCTTGCCTTTCCCCCACGTGTGAACACGACCTTCGTTCTGTTTTCCGTCGGCGGGAAGCTTGATTGTTGTATTTATATCATGCCTAAGACTATTCCTTGTACCTCTTGTTTGCAGGTGAAACATGTGGACGATTCCCATACCACATGTGTCACTTGCAACAATTGCACTCAGGCCCAATCATGTGGTATCTGTGGGGTTTGGTCCTCTAAATTTTGGGCTTCTGTTAACAAGGTGGTTCTTTCCAGAGCTAGAACCCCTCGTTCTCGGGGTAAGGGTAGCCGTGCCGTTGCAGACATTTCTGCTGGTGCACGTGGTGACTCTGTCACACAGGATTCGGATCTGACTTCTGTGGCGAGCTCCTCTGCAACTGTTGACGGTGTTTGTTCTGTGATACCTGATGAGGAGACCGCGGTCTCTTTGTCTTCGGATGTCACTATTGAGGCGTCTGTTTTCGTTGAGAGCTTTTCCGAGGTCAACTCGGTAACCCTCTCCGATCTGCCTCCAACACCGTCGACCGTTGTTGAGGGGGTTGCTACTCCAGATCCTATTCTGTCTGATGGTGGCTCTTCCATCTCTTCTGGGGATGGTCTACAGTCTCGGGGGACCGAGGCTGTATCTGCTGGTGTGTCTGTGTGTTCTCAGCCTCCCCCAGCCTCGCGGCGAGGCTGTGCGGGTTTGCTGTCTGCTCCGTCTCATCTGGCTAGGTTTGCTCCTAGTCGGTTGAGCCGGCCGGTCGCTTCGGCAGCGATTCCTCGTCCCTCGAGTGAATCGTTTATTGTTCCACCTTCGCCTGCTAGTGTGCCGACTAGCGGGATGGTGTTGGGACGTTGGCATCCAGGGCCTGCTGTTCGGCAGCGGTCAGTGACAGCCCCGGTTAGCTGTCACTCTCGGAACCTTCCTCCGGTGATTCCTCACTGTGTTCCGAGTCTGGGTGTCGATCGATGCTTGCCGTCGGTCTCAGAGGATAGGCAGTTGGGGCCGTCTGCTGCGCAGAGGTCAATGACAGGTTCCTGTCATTCTTGGGACAATCCTCCGGTGTCTTCTCACCGTGTCCTAGGTCCAGCTACCGATCGACGTGCGCCGTCGGTCCCTTTCGAGGATTTGCAGGCAGGGCCTTCTGTTTCGCAGAGGCCAGTGATGGCTCCTGGGCGTCACAATCGGGACTATCCTCCGGTGTCTTCTCACCGTGCTCCTATTCTGTCTGCCGATCGACGTTCGCCGTCGGTCTCTTCTGAGGATTTGGGTTCTTCTACCAGAAGGGTCCATTGGGAGGACACTCCGTCGGGCGATTCTGCTGCGACGGATTCTCAGGGTGACCTGCGCCAGGCCGTTTTGGCGCTCACCCGGTTGCTTTCTGGCAACCCTCAAGTTGGCCTCCCTGTGCCTCCTGAGGCACAACCTCCTTTGGTCGGTCGCCGAGATGTCTCGCCTGGCCCCTTGGATACTGCACAGTATTCACAGGAGGTTTCTGCTGGTCAGCCCGAGTTGGGCTACGTCTCCTCTGCTACGGAGGATGACGAGTATCTTGAAGGTGATGGTTCCCCCTCGTCAGTCTTGGGGCAGGCTTTGGATTTCGTCTTTGGCTTATTGCCGGACGTTCTACCTTCCGACCAGCCTTCTGTGACCGTCCGGCCGCGGTCCACTGTGGAGCGCCGTAACCCTGTTGAGCCTTCTAGCTCCGGGGCTTTGCGTCCTCTGCAATCGGCTCAGGTGGTTGAGTCCTTCCAGGGCTTAGACGCCAAAATGCGTTCTAAGGCCCTCAAGGGTTCCTTCTTTTCTAGAGCTGATGCCTTCCTGCCTCCATCGCGGTTTCGTGTTTACGATTCCGTCTCTCCACCAGTCTTCCAAGGGATGACTACTGTGGATGAGGATTCTTCTTCCCTCGGGTTGACTAAGCCTAAGTCGGCAGTTCTCCCGATGTCGGTAGTTGAGTCTATGGTGGGCCTGTCCCGAGAGATGCTGGGTATGTTATCTCTCGCGGACCATGTCGTCGCTGCTCTGGCTGAATATTTTCCACCAGGGGAGTTTGATGACGCTCAGGCGCCTTTTCGCGTTTTGTCACAGGCTCTTATGAACTTGACTCACGCTCACGCCTGTAACACGGCCAATTTGGAGCTGGCACGCCGGGATGCGGTTTTGGATTCTTTACCATCCCTTCCTTCTGAGCAACGTGCTGTTCTGAGGTCTGCCTCTTTGGTAGGACCTCAGTTGTTCCATGGTTCCGTGGAAGCTGTTCGTGGCGAAGTTCTTCGTCATTCGAAGGACCAGCTTTTGCTGAGACAGCTTGACCCACCTGCTGCTGCGGGTGGGGGTCGTTCCAGGCCCGCCAAGCGTGCTGCTGCGTCTGCCTCGTCGGCTACACCTTCGGCTCCGTCTGCTCCTTCTGCTCATAAGAAGCGCCGACGTGGCCAGGCCCGCTGGCAGCCTCAGGCTGGAAAGTCTCAGGACTCTGTCACTTCCCGAGGTGGTTTCTCCTCTCGGGGGCCTCGTCGAGGCCGCAAGTGAAGGTTCTCACCTCGATTCGCCTCCAGTCGGAGGAAGGCTGTCGCTGTTTTACGACCGTTGGACAGAGATAACGTCGGACTCTTGGGTCCTCGACGTCATTCATTCCGGTCTGCGACTGTCCTTCCATCGGCACCCCAGTTTATCTCGGGTGCCCCTTCCGACTCAGGTCCCTTCAGATTCTCTGCGTCGGGACCTTCTGGTGCAGGAGATCGACAATCTCCTCACCAAAGGGGCGATCGAGGTGGTCAGGAACACCCTTTCACCGGGGTTTTACTCGAGACTTTTCTTGGTGCCGAAGAAAAACGGCCAATTTCGTCCTGTCATCGATCTGAGTACCCTGAACGAGTACATAATTGCTCCTCGTTTCAGTATGGAGACTTTCCGGTCGGTTCGACGTTCAGTTCATCAGGGCGATTTTGCGGCCAGTATCGACCTGAAGGATGCCTACTTCCATGTACCCATTCATCTGGCGTCACGGAAATACCTTCGGTTCTCGTTTCGGGATCGAGTTTTTCAATTCAGAGCTCTCCCGTTCGGTTTGAACCTGGCTCCTTGGGCCTTCACCCGACTGATGTCACATGTGCTTGCTTTCCATCGCACTCAGTCGGCGGTGACTTCGTCCGCCTACCTAGACGACATCCTCCAACGGCACCACGATGCTGCTGTTCTGGAGTTCGATGTCCGGCAGTTTCTTTGCCTGCTAGCGTCGCTGGGTTTCAGAGTCAATCGCGAGAAGTCGGATCTTCTTCCTTCTCAGCGATTCCGTCATTTGGGGATGGATTTCGACACTCTTCACAATGTAGTGTCGGTTCCCCAGGCTCGGGCGACGATTCTTTCCGCCTTGACTCGGGACCTGCTTCAATCTTCCTCGGTCTCGGCCAGGACTTTCCTTCGGATGCTGGGCCTTTGCGGTTCGGTGACCGATCTCATTCCGCTCGGTCGCTTGTTTGTCCGACCTCTCCAACACTTCCTGTTGGATCATTGGCGTCCGAATGTAGATCCGCTGGACCTGGAACTCACTATTCCTCGGTCTCTGCTTTGTCACCTCCGCCCTTGGGCAAATATTCCCTGGCTGACACAGGGTGTTCCGTTGGATCTTCCTTTGGCCGATCGCATCCTTACTGCGGATGCCAGCGATCGGGGCTGGGGTGCGACGTTGGACCCTCTCGGTCTGTCTACTCACGGAGAGTGGGACAGCGAGCAGGTGGGCCTTCATATCAACCAGAAGGAGCTCCTTGCTCTTCTGTTGAGTTTTCGGCTTTGGATCCCTCATCTGTCGGACCATGTTGTCCTACTTCTTTCGGACAATTCGACAGTAGTGGCCTACATACGGAATCAGGGAGGCACTCATTCGATTCCTATGTATCGGCTGTCTCGGGATCTTCTTCTGTTGGCACGGGATGTGAACGCTCGGGTGTCCATTCGACACATTCCCGGGCGTCTCAACGTCCTAGCAGACTCCCTGTCCCGACGCGACAGTGTCCTTCCAACCGAATGGATGCTACATCGGTCGGTGTTTCAGGCGATTTGCGAGCAGTGGGGTCGTCCTCAGGTCGACCTTTTCGCTACTCGCTGGAATCATCAGGTAGAGACTTTTGTCTCCCCTTGTCCAGATCCTCTGGCATTTGCAGTCGACGCTCTGTCTCTGGACTGGACAGGCTGGGTCGGCTATGCCTTTCCTCCTGCACCGATTCTTCCTCAAGTTTTAGCGAAGATTCGTGCTTGCAGTTGCAGGATCATTCTGATCACACCCCTGTCTCCACAGAGGGTGTGGATCAATCTGCTGCGGCCTCTATTGGCCGATCGACCGATTCGTCTACCTCTACGTCGCGATCTTCTTTCACAGGGTCGTCCCAGGAAGTATCACAACAACCTGGCGAGCCTGTCCCTTCACGCCTGTCTTTTATCAGGTCCAGCCTCCGACGTAGAGGTTTTTCGAGACGATCAGTGGAGTGCATTTCTGCATCGCGGCGACCTTCCACTGGAATGACTTATGCCGCCAAGTGGAAGGTTTTCTGCCGCTGGTGTTCAGATCACAATGTGAATTACCGTGATCCGTCTATCGCTCAAATTGCGGATTTTCTGGTTTTTCTTTTTGACTCCAAGGGCCTCCAGCCTATTACGATTAAGGGCTATCGGTCTATGCTGTCTGATACTTTCTCTTATGTGGAAAAGCGGTGTATCGGTCGTAATCTTTTCCTCTCCAAACTTATTCGGCACTTTTCTTTGAAGAGGCCTCGAGTTTTGCGTCTTACACCCAAGTGGAACTTGGCATGGGTGTTGCACTGTTTGGAGGGGCCGCCTTTCGAGCCTTTTATCTGAGACCGACATGCGTTTTCTCACCTATAAGACGGCTTTTCTTCTAGCGTTTGCTTCTGCTCGTCGAGTCAGTGAGCTTCATGCGCTATCTGTTGATTCTGCCTTCTTCCGAAATGAGGCTAACAGTGTCACATTCACTACTGATTGCTCTTTTCTGGCTAAGAATCAACTCCCCGATTCGGTACCTCCTCCCATCTGCATTCGGGCTCTCCCTGCTGTAGATGGACGGAGGCCTCTTCTTTGTCCTGTTCGTGCGGTCAAGACTTACATTACTCGCACTCAGTTCATTAGGAGGGATCGGAAGAGATTTTTTCTGTCTCTCATTCCTAAGCGGCAGTCTATCTCTTCCCATTCTATTTCCAGGTGGATCTGTCTTGCAATCAAGCTGGCTTATTCTCGCTTGTCTGCATCGGATCTTGTTTCGAACCGGCTTAATGCTCACGAGGTTCGTGCCATTTCTACATCCTGGGCGTTCTCCAATTCTGTTTCGCTCCGTGATGTTATGAATGCGGCTTACTGGAGGAATGCTTCTACCTTCTCCTCCTTTTATCTCCGCCACCTTCAGCAGCAATCTGAGGACCTTTATTCTTTAGGCCCTCTCGTGGCTGCTCAGGCTGTGGTGCACCCTCGTTAAATTGTTTTTGTCGAGGTTGCGCTTCTCTCAGCCTTGTTCTTTTCAGGTGCCTTCTCTCTTTCTTCATTACAGGTTTTAGTTTTTGTTCTCTGCCATCCTTGCTTTCGTTCTGCTACTCTTGTTGGTATTGGTTATGTGATTCACCTCCTCCTATTGTTTATTCAGCCAATTGTAAACAATTGTGAGTAGGTTGAAAAGAAATTAAAATTTTTTAGTAAATTTTGTTTCTTAACATACCTACCACAATTGTTTACCGGAGGCCCACCCTCCTTGGGGATATCTTTGATATCGATGCCTCCCCGCTAAATCACAAACTTCTCGTTGGCGGAAATACGGAATTGACGTCACGGTTGTTGCGCATGCGCTCGGTAAACGCAAGAGGTGTGCAGAGAGAGTACCTGTAATTTCGAGCGCTGGTCTCGCTCGACCCTTTTTTCGATCTTTTTCGTGCTTTTGCACTCTAGTACTTTTCCAACTCGTTTGGAAAAGATTCTAAAAGCTTGAGTTAGTTCCGAAGTAGGGCTTGCACTTATGTTACAGCCAATTGTAAACAATTGTGGTAGGTATGTTAAGAAACAAAATTTACTAAAAAATTTTAATATTCCAAGATTTTTGATCTGTGACAATTTTAACCAGGTTATCTCCCTTTGACTTAGATTTATTATGTCTTTCTGTTCGAACAAATTCTTGTGTGCGCAACTCCTCCTACATTAATGAACCGATTTTGATGAAACCTTTCAAACATCATCTCTACTAAGTGAACATGTGCATATTCCAAACTTTTTGATCTGCGACAATTTTAACCAGGTTATCTCTCTTGAACTTTGATTTAATATGGGTTTCGGCATGAAATTCTTGTGTGCGCAACTCCTCCTACATTTATCAATCAATTTGGACGAAAGTTTACAGACATCATCACTACTAAGTGAACATGCGCATATTCCAAAATTTTTGAGCTGTGGCAATTTTAACTAGGTTATCTCCCTTTAACTTAGATTTATTATGGGTTTCTACATGAAATTCTTGTGCGTGCAACTCCTCCTACATTTATCAGTCAATTTGGACAAAACTTTTCAGACATCATCACTACTAAGTGAACATGCGCATATTCCAAGATTTTTGATCTGCGACAATTTTAACCAGGTTATCTCCCTTTGACTTAGATTTATTATGTCTTTCCGTTCGAACAAATTCTTGTGTGCGCAACTCCTCCTACATTAATGAACCGATTTTGATGAAACCTTTCAAACATCATCTCTACTAAGTGAACATGTGCATATTCCAAACTTTTTGATCTGCGACAATTTTAACCAGGTTATCTCTCTTGAACTTTGATTTAATATGGGTTTCTGCATGAAATTCTTGTGTGCGCAACTCCTACATTTATCAATCAATTTGGACAAAAGTTTACAGACATCATCACTACTAAGTAAACATGCGCATATTCCAAAAATTTTAGAGCTGTGGCAATTTTAACTAGGTTATCTCCCTTTAACTTAGATTTATTATGGGTTTCTACATGAAATTCTTGTGCGTGCAACTCCTCCTACATTTATCAATCAATTTTGACGAAACCTTTCAAACATTATCACAACTAAGTGAACATACGCATATTCCCAAATTTTTGATCTGCGACAATTTTAACCAGGTTATCTCCCTTTAACTTGGATTTATTATGGGTTTTCAAATGGGATTCTTGTGTGTGCAACTCCTCCTACATTAATGAACCGTTTTTGAATACATGTTACGCATTGTAAATGTGTTTTTCCAAATGTAAACCATATATGTGTGGGCTCTTTAAGTATTCAGTGCTGTTCTGTGGAAGGCCACATGCAAATACAAATTTCAACAACAAAAAATGATCTTTATGTATACATTTCCTTATGGCCTTCGCCTACATGATCAGAAGTGCATTCCTCTAAAAACCCAAAGCGGGGGTATTAATCACCTTCAGTGATAGTTCTAGTTTAATTCTGAGATATTAACCCTTTATCCTTCAAATTGGAAATTCCTCCAATCCCTTTGGCATTCGATAACTTGAAAAATATTGCTTGGATTGTCAAGTTACTTTATATTTGTGTTCAGGTTACTGATGTACTGAGCTGTATAGTTTTTGGTGTAAATCTGTTATTTTGATCCTGAGATATTAACCCTTTATCCTTCAAATTGAAAATTCCTCCAATCCCTTTGACATTCGATAACTTGAAAAATATTGCTTCGATTGTCAAGTTACTTTACATTTGTGTTCAGGTTACTGATGTGCCGAGCTGTATAGTTTTTGGTGTAAATCTGATAATTTGATCCTGAGATATTAACCCTTTATCCTTCAAATTGAAAATTCCTCCAATCCCTTTTGCATGAGATAACTCAAAAAATATCAATCCGATTGTCATGTTACTTTATATATTTATCCAGGTTACTGATGTGCTGTGCTGTATAGTTTCTTATGTAAATCTGATAATTTGATCTGGAGATATTAACCCTTTATCCATCAAATTAGACACTACTCCAATCCATTTCTAAATGTACCCATACCATGTATGGTGTACATAATGTCGGCATCCGTGGTGGCCCTGCATCATACAGCTTTCTACTAGTTGCGCGTATGGGTACACATCTGACGATTTCATCGGCCTATTTTTTCAACATAGAATTTAACCTTCTATTAGCATTTTTGGTTTCCGACAGATAACTCCAGTTTGGATTATTTGATCTCAACTAAAGTTGGTATGGGCATTACACAGATAGTAATACAAGCCAAGCTTGATTATCGGTTATGTGCAATTATTTTTACATGAGTTATGGGCCTTTTTGACTTAGAAATTTGTTATAACCATCAACATTTTGGTTTCCGATGATAACCTGAGTTTGGATTCATAGATCCGGACCAAACTTACTTTCTGCCTCAGTTATATCAAAATGAAGGTTAAGTTCGAATTAGGGCATAGTCTGATGATTTTTACAAGAGTTATGGGGCTTTTTGACTTGGAAATTTGCATATTTCCATCAGCATTTTTTTCAGAACTTGTTTATGGCATAACTTTAACAATAGTTAATGGATTTCAGTTGTTTTTGGTACATGACTGTATAGCAACAATGTGCATGTCAATTTCGATGACCAACCATATCCAATGAAAATTATGGGAGTTATTGCCCTTTGTTAATATATTATCGTGTAATGCTTGTTTATGGAGTAACTTAAACATTAGTTTCCAAATATCAGTTATTGCCTTGACCACCCCCTCTCCCCCTTTAATATGTCTCAATAACTTTTGAAATACTTGATGGAATGACTTTATATTTGGCATGTAAGTGTATCTTATTGATGTCTTGCCACTGTTCAATGCATGTGTTGTTCCAAATATTCTTCTTGGAGTTCTGGCCCTTGATGAACTTAGAATTTTGTGAAATTGCACCACCTGTCGCAGCTACGGCGTCGATGTCGCGATTTTTCCCAAAACGCAATTTAAAGGATTGGGAGTTATTACATGTCAAAAAAATTGACAAGAATGACATAATATTTGGTATGCAAGTGTATTTTATTGATGTCTGGCCCCATGTTCAAAGCAGGTGTTATTCAAGTATTTTGTCAGAGTTATTTCCCTTTATGTATTTGGAATTTTTACCATCATCACAACTGAGGTGCAAACTCACAACTTTTGTTTAAATGGTGCTACTGAGGAGTCCATAAATACAGAATGTCGACCCAAAATATATTTTGATTGAATTACCTAAATCCAAATTGAGTTAAGTTGTATTAATTTTTTAAGTCTAATTTTTTTAACCATTTACCTCCCACAACTAGAAGACAACATCTGCAACAAAATTATTAAATTACAAATTTTTTTGATTTTTTGTCTCAGAAATATAGTTTATGACCCTTTATTGGAATGAGCTTGATAAGCTCCTTCCAGAGAGAAGGTCACCAGTTGCATTTTGGTGATAAGAGTTGAAAAAATAATGAAATTGAATGGCGATTTCTGTGAAAAAGGGTTCTGATAGAAATGACTGTCAATTAAGGGAAAGAAAATTCTGTTTGTTTGGCTAAATATAGCTAGATTCAGTATGGCCTAAAAATGTTAAAAATCTTATTCTCAGGCCCTCCCACATGGGCCTTTTGGCTGTTGCATGCTCTCTTTTTATGACCAACGCAAACTTCAAAAATAAAAATTAAATAGTTAATATGTCTAATATTTTACCCAAGTTAATAAAATTGATAAATTTGTCCCTTCACTGCAACAAGGCTTTGCAATGCTTTAGCGTTGCAAAGCCTTGTTCTACGCAAGGGATGAAATACACCACAACCCATGCTGTTCTGTAGATTATGAGGCCTAAAACATAAAACAAACCAAGAATATGAACTTTTGATGGCAAAGAAATAATTACAAAAATTAAAAATAAAATAAAAAACGTCCGTCCACATGCAATTTTACATAAAATAACCTGAGAAATAGAAGATCTACTTTGTGAGGCCTAATTTTTCTTTCATATTTTTAGGTTCAAGGTTTAGATTTAACTGCCAGTTTTGCCTCATGCATAAAGACATACTAAAGACTTTGTAATTAGTCTTTATCAGAATGTAACCACTCTTTTAGTATTTATTTATTGATGTTTAAGGTCACATATTTATGCACAATGGCTAATCATGACCGTGTCAGTTTTATGGGTGGAGGAGGCAGGAGTACCCAGAGAGAACCACCGAGCAACGACGAGCAGCTGCCAGCTCCCCAATTTCGTAACTCCACACTGCAGCACAGGCAGGGTTAGATTGGTTGAAGACATGCGTACCATCGATGTGCAGTACGCCTTAGTACACGGTGTTGTCGTGCCCCCACGCGGGCAATGGAGATGAAGTGTCTTGCCCAAGGACACAACGTGGTTGCCACAGGTGGGATTCGAACCGAGGACCTCTCGGCTTGCAGCCTGCACCTCTACCTACTGAGCCACACTCTTTTAGTGTATTTTGTCAATATATATATGTCATGAGTTAGATGAATAAGTTTGGCATTATTCATAACTGAATCCATTTTGTGTACACACCATTTAACCCTTTACCCAACGCAGACGATTTCAAAATTTATTATTTTAAATATCATTTTTAAAATTTTTTCAAAACATTTCAACAAAACCATATCATGTGACCCCTCTTTGGAACGAGCTCGACGAGCTCGTTCCAAAGAGGGGTCACATGATATGGTTTTGTTGAAATGTTTCGAAAAATAATATTTTTTCAGCTGCTGAATTTGCATATTACGCGGGTGGATGCGGGCGATTCGTTGGGTAAAGGGTTAACAGGAGTATTCATTTAATAGGAATTTGTCACTGTGCTGTATTTTAGAGAAAAAGTGAGCATTTATTCTATTATATTATGTTTGACAGAGCTCATGGAGCTCTGTCAAACAAGATATAACAGATTAAATGCCTTTTTGTTCAGCTGCTGATTTTGCATATTATGCTGGCGGATGCGGGCGATTTGTTGGGTAAAGGGTTAAAACCTGTCTTCATCACACCCAATGATCACTCTATAATATACGGGTCCACCACCCGCCTATCGAGTCTAATTATAGATGTGTGGGAAAACCAGACTTCAAGCAGAATGTCAACGACATGCATCAATAGATAGCAGCGAGTGGTGCAGTGATATAATATTGTTACTCTATTGTTAATTTATTGAGTTTTTCTACCTGGTTTACATTATTGCAAGTAGGTTTTCTTCTTGAAAAAATAAAATTCCACTTCAAAATACCCTTCTCGTATACATTTTTGCCCAGAATCTCAAAATAAATGGGCTCTGCAGTCATTCTAATTAAATTCATTTTGTTGGGATTCGTCTTGTTGGGAAGATCAATTTCGACATTCGTCTTGTGAACAAACCGTATGAGGTTTTACAGGTGAAATATTTCATAATTTATTCAGATTCTATTTGGTGGAGATGTGGCATAATTATTGATGCCTTTCACAACTTATAAAGTATGGACACAAACAGACAGAGTCAAGGAAATTAAGTTTTTTTTCTTCTTGAATTGCAAAATTTTTCCCCGGGGAAAGCAAGGTGCCCCATCCAATGAGAAGGGGCACCCCCCCTCTTGCTCTTGTGCTAGCCCCCCCATCTGCTACTCTGCTCGGACAATGCTGTGCATCATATTCTGTGTGCACCTGATGCAGATGCCATGAGCGATGATAGGTGGTTTGGGGTGGAGGTGGCCCCCCTCCCCCAAGAAATTTTGGAGACTTCTGGCGGCTTTTGGGATGAAAGATCACTTTATTTGTTTGGCCACCAGAATGACGTTATTAGCCAGGGAGAGGTGTGTCTATCCCTTGATTAATCCAAAGCTGGTCATTATTGAATAAGAAAAACATAATTGTTTTGTTCATCAGATAGTTGCATCTAAGCACTTAATTCTACGAACTGCACCTCAGAAGAAATCAGCGACAGTACTTGTCTTTTTCAAATTTCTCGGATGCCATAGAATTAAGAAAGGACACTGGTTTTGTTTACATTGGCATGGCGGGGGTTCGAACCCACGCCGAGAGAGTTTCCTTCGGCACCAACCGCCTAGCGAAACTATACTGAACCACGCACACCACTCGGCCACCGACAGCCCCCGAATTGTTTTGTTTTCTGTTGAATTTGTGATCTACATGTGGTTAATTATGATGAGGCTAAAATAATAATAAAAATAATTGAAAATGGTGATTGTAGCTGATTGCAGTCTCTTGTTTTTCCTCAGCCATGTCACGTGTATAGGTGTTAAAGCAGATGTTTGTTTGGAGGATAAAAGCTTCTGTTGCTTTGTTGTGTCATTTTTAGCTCAACTTTGGCAAAAGCCAACTTTGAGGTATTGTCATGGCTCGTCAACCGTCGTCCGTCTGGCTGTCTGTCCATCCATTGCGTCGTACACACGGCTCGGGCTAGAGTCCGTATTTATGAACGAATCTTTACGAAACTTCTTGGGTACCTTTGTTATCATTATGAGACGAGAACAAGTTTTTTGGGGTCCGGTCCGAAATTCAAGACAGCCGCTGGCAGCCATTTTGTACAAAATTAGGTGCAATCCGATTTTTGCTCAGATCTTTCATATGGAAGCTCTGATTTGAATAATTTTTTGTATGAATGTTTAGTACCATGGGATACATCACATATAATACGGGTTATTCTCTCATGCGTAAATTGTGCAAATTAGACTAACTTTGATTTATTTAGTGTTACTTTCAGCACTGTAACTGCAAATGCCAATACGGCTTGGGCTAGAGGCCATATTTATGAACCGATCTTTACAAAACTTCTTGGGTACCTTTGTTATCACCGTGGGACGAGAACGAGTGCTTTGGGTCCGGACTGAAATTCAAGATGGCCGCTGACAGCCATTTTGTACAAAATTAGGTGCAATCAGATTTTTGCACAGAACTTCCATATGAAAGTGCTGATATGAATAATTTTTTGTGTGAATGTTTAGTACCAAGGGATACATCACATATAATACAGGTTTTTTCTCGTGCATAAATTATGCCAATTAGACTAACTTTGATCTATTTAATGTTACTTTCAGCACTGTAACTGCAAATGCCAATACGACTTGGGCTAGAGGCCGTATTTATGAACCTATCTTTACGAACCTATCTTTACGAAACTTCTTGGGTACCTTTGTTATCACCGTGGGACAAGAACGAGTGTTTTTGGCCAAAATTCAAGATGGCTGCTGGCAGCTATTTTGTACAAAAATTAGTGCAATCAGTTTTTTGTACAGAACTTCTGTATGAAAGTTCTGATTTGAATAAATTTCTGTATGAATGTTTTGTAACATGGAATACATCACATTAGTGTTGGGTGTCGGATCCGACGAGTGTGGAAAATCCGATCCGACTGAGTTTCATCAAATCCGAATCCGAAACCGAATCCGAAAGCTCTCCTGAATACGAACGAAATCCGAATCCGAAATCGGCCCCTAAATCCGACCCGAATCCGATCCGAATCCAAAAATCTGAATCCGAATCCGAAAATCATGTTTATTTTTAGTTATGAATCTTTAAGTCTCACACAACACAGATTTGTGGAGCGAATGCTGCAAAATTGCGAACATATGCAAGATTCTGCACCTTTCATTTGTGAAGGAACCTTCCATTAAATTTGTTCATTTATAGTATTTTATACAATTACCCATTACCCAACGGTTTTGCGACAATACATTGAACACATGCACGACTGCACGTATCATAGATTCATAACCGTATTACGTAATTTACGTTCCAAGAATAAATAATATCAAATTTAGTAACTTTGGCAGTTGGCAGTGACACTCACCTCATAGAATATATCATATGGCATCGATCAATTTTGTACAATCTTTGACGGAGAATAGTTGGGTAGGGGGGGGGGGGGGGGGGGGCAGACCATCCATTCTCCGATGGGAAGTTTGGAAAATAACCTATATTACTTGGAGCCTTGGGCTATAGCGTACTAGAAATTTGCTGAGAAGTGATGAAGAGACGGGTAGAATGTTGAATAAACGATAATGATCATCGACCAACAAGGGCGGTTCCATGGTTTCTGAATAGAAGGGGCGCCCCACGTGCGAAGCGCCATGGTGTGAGTAATTTTGAGATCGACTTACCCTATAACTGAGAGGGATTTAACGAAATCAGCCATTAACTTTCATAAAATTAAGGCGGCGAAGGCGTCTGCAACTTCGTGGCCTAACCTAACCTATTCAAATTTCTTGGATATGTACGTGACTACGCGTGTGTGTGTGTGCCTGTGTGATCTTGTTCAATTAGGAGGACGAGGGGGGGGGGGGGGGGGGGGGTGGGCGATATTGCGATAAGTGCTGGTTGAGTGTGATTTGCAATTTTGAATGTTTGTTTATCAGCAGTCGGATTGGAGTCGGATTTGTTCGGATCCGACGTGTTGAAAAATCCAATCCGAGCCAGAATCCGATTGCCTATCATGAATCCGACCCGAACCCGAATCCGAAACACAATTGAAAATCTGATCCGAATCCGAATCCGTTCGGATTTGGATCAGATCGGATTCGGATTATCAGACCCGACGCCCAACACTACATCACATATAATACAGGTTTTTTTTCTCGAGCAGAAATTATACAAATTAGATTAACTTTGATTTACTCAGTGCAACTTATACACAGTAAGTGCATGTGTCAATACGGCTTGGGCTAGAGGCTGTATTTATGAACCGCTCTTCACAAAACTTCTTGGGTACATTTGTTATCACCTTGGGATGAGAACGAGTGTTTCTGGGTGTGGTCCAAAATTAAAGATGGCTTCCGGTGGCCATTTTGTACCGAAATTAGGTCCAATCAGTTTTTGTACACATCTTCTATATGGCTCAGGCTAGAGGCCGTATTTATGAACTGATCTTTACGAAACTTCTTGGGTACCTTTGTTATCACTGTGGGATGAGAATGAGTGTTTTTGGGTGCGGTCTAAAATTCAAGATGGCCACCAGCAGCCTTTTTGTACCAAAATTAGTGCAATCAGTTTTTTGTACAGAACTTCTGTATGAAAGTTCTGATTTGAATAAATTTTTGTAGGAATGTTTAGTAACATAGAATACATCACATATAATACAGGTTTTTTTATCATGCAGAAATTATGCAAATTAGATGAACTTTGATTTGTTCAGTGCTACTTATACACAGTAAGTGCACATGTCAATATGGCTCGGGCTAGAGTCTATTTATGAACTGATCTTCACAAAACTTCTTGGGGTACCTTTGTTATCACCTTGTGACAGGAACGAGTGTTTTGGGTGCCTTTGTTATCACTGTGCTATGAGAACAAATATTTTTGGGTTCAGTCAGACCCACTCTGGGACTCAAAGATTTCTTTTCTAGTTTAGCATCTAACTGTCACCCCACTTTTACAATACTTTACCTATATATTTGTTACAGGCTACGGTCAGCATTTATGTACAGACCGTTACAATACTTTACATGTACCTTTGTTATCTGGTCATTACCTAGATGTTTGTCATTGCTGTGTCAAACACTATACATGTACATGTCTTAAACAAGTTGAGCTACAGTGTCATTGACACTTTCATTTTCATTTGCACCTAGCTTGGACTCCGAGGTGCTAACAACTTGACAATGGAGCTCCCAATTGTGATCCAAGAAACACTGGTCAGAGTGAAGGCTACCCTTGCTACCACCTGGAGTATCCAGGTACTCAAGGGTAAAATTCACCTGTCAGTGGATTTTGAGAAAGAAACCAAACCGACGTCCTTAGAGAGGTGTAGCACCTCTCGTGAGGGGATTTCCCCCACACTGGTCACCCTCCAAGTGACACAGACTTGCTGGATGATGCCAAGAAGACAGAAGCCGCCGAGCTGAAGAAGAAAAGAAAGAAATAGAAGGGACCTTCTGCCAGACAACGCGATGCCCGCTGACTGACGGAGTTCATGGAAAAGAAAAGGATGGAAAAGGAAGAGAGGGAGGCTAACCATGGTGTTGAAAGCTCACTGCCTGCTACCCCTGACCATTCCACGTTTAGTTCAGTTCCTTCCACTCCGGTGGAAGGTCCGGAGGATGCTGGTTCGCCAGGTGATGGTCCAATCTCCAGCCCATCACACTCATCCTCGGAAGAGGAGATGAAGGAGGAAGGTCTGTTTGTGGAGCAGGAAGTTGAGTCGGACATCGCACATGTCGCTAAACCCGCTTTTGTTCTTCCTGCCTTTTCCGACCGGGACACCATCCAGGAAGCAAACACCACGGAGTCCATAGAAAGCATCCTAGGAGAATAGGTCAGAGATGACGACCACCGAAAATTTCTACTAGCCACGTTTAAAAACTTGGAAAACTGTGGGCTCAATGAAAACATGTTCAGAATAGCAATAGAGAGTGTTAGTAGCCACTACCTACGCACAATGCCAAAGAGCACTTCACCACCTGCTGCTGTGAGGGCTACACCTTACCAACCAAGGCAGCCCTCCATCACTCCTCCTTCAATACCACCAAAGGAGATATCACCAATGCAGCCACCTCCTAAGAAGAACAGACAGAAACACAGACGCCGCTGAGTACCTCAGCTCTCTCCTCCTTTGCCGTGCCCAGACATGATAAAATTAAATACAGTCATTGCTGAGGGTCAAAAGAGGCTTGCCCCACACTGTCCCTGCGTGCCTTTGGCATGTGAAACCATTTGATCTTGTGCCACCCAAATGTTATTTTACACCATGTGCAGGTTGTAGTTAATTCAATCTACATGTACTTTAATTAATCCCTTCAATCATGATTAGTTTAATTGCATACACCTACAACCCAACAATTCAGTTAAATGATTTGTTACCAGGGCGAGAGAAGAGAGAGAGAGAGAAGATCGAAATTAACTTTATATCTGATTTGTTTTTGTTTAAGTAGTCACTGTGGTGACCCAGAAAAAATTCCAGCACAGTCAATCAGGCTGATTATTCTATTTTTAGCACATCTGTTACATAACAGCAATCAGCAATACTGGAGTCAGTTTTAAATGAGAGGTACATGTAATGCAAGCACATGGCATTTCACTTTAAGAAATATCTTTAAAACTATCAAGGAAAATTGACAAAATATTATATTCTGGTATGCATTAAAAGGGTTAATTAAATGTTGAACTCAGATTATTCCATCTGAAAATCACACCAAATGGAAAAAAATTAATGTTTAACATTTTAACCCTTTACCCAATGCAGACGATATCAAAATTTATTATTTTAACTGGTAGAGTGCTAAGTTATTTTTGGTTATCAAAATTTGTTTCTGCATCTTTGCCTTGTTACAATTTATGGGAGAGTGCCAAGAGGCACTCTCCCATAAATTGTAACAAGGCAAACCCATATATACTAAGTAATTTCACTTCTAAGATAATGTGAAGCACATCCACAGAATATGACACCTTCAGGCTGGGGTACCTGCTCTTCATATTAAAGCCCTGAAAGTGGCTTCTAGCACTCTACCAGTTAAATATCATTTTTTTAAATTTTTCAAAAAATTTCAACAAAACCATATGTGATCCCTTGTTGGAATGAGCTCGACGAGCTCGTTCCAACAAGGGGTCACATGATATGGTTCTGTTGAAATTTTTTTTAAAATAATATTTTTTCAACTGCTGAATTTGCATATTACGTGGGCAGATGCGGGTGATTCGTTGGGTAAAGGGTTAAGACCCAAGTCAGTTCTGATAATTTAGGATCTCAGAACAATTAAGTGCTTTACTGTGCATTCTTGACGATGTCTGTGACAGTTGTCAACTTCTGTCACTGGTTTCTAGGCTAATCTTTGCAACCTATAGATACATTTAAAAGTAAACTAAATCATCGCTATGACTAGAGACAAACAGGTGGTGGTTTAGCAGGAACTGGGAGAACTGACAAAATCTTGTGGGTTAAAATTACATGGAAGTCTTTTTTAAGTTTTTTATCTTCCAAACAGATGTGTTACAGGGTTTTCCGGTATGAGTGGATAAATGAGTGTACATGACTATACAAACATTGTGCTGTCATTAGTCACTCTTGAGAAAAGGTAAAATAAGTGTTTGAATTGAGACCATTGGCATACATTGACAGAAATCATGGGTATGGTAAAGGATTATCAGGTTTGTTATTGCCTTGATTTTTCCAAGTTAGGATAAATTTTCTACTCAGGAAAATTTTATTAATTTTTTTCTTCTTCTTTCTTAAAACTCTTACAGGGCAGAATTAACTCCTTACATGCTGTTGTCATATATTCCCACCCAGGACAGGATTTCTGTTGCCCCTAAAATAAGTATAATTTGGGTACATTTAATCAAATTAATCCCCTGTAAATATAATAGACGTTTCCCCCAATAATTTCTTGAGTTATATTAAGATGAATTTTTCATCAAAACTAGTCATGGCTGCTGTAAAGCAGCCATGACTAGATTTGATGAAAAATATGTTGAAAATCGTCAGCATAATAACACTTTGGCCGGCCGCTGATTTGTCGTGGTTCTCGTATGAGAAGGCCTTGATTACCCCCGTTCTACCAACTGCCTCCCTATTCCCACGCTTCTTCTTTCCTCCCAACACTGGGAGACGAACTGCTTGATGACATCCTTTGCCCCATTCTTCCCAATCTCTCCAATTAGCATATTAACCCTCTCCTTTGAGTCGCCCCCTAAACACATGTCCTTCATTCTCCCATCCCACTTCCCGATTATACTCCCCTTGTTCTTTTAGACTGGTATTTTGGGCATTCTAGAAGAAAGTGTTCCAGGGTCTCCACCATGTCCAAATTACACATCTGGCACTCTCTTTCACTGTTTTTCCAAATTTTTCCCCTCAGCTCCAGGGACTGCGACCTCAGCTTGAACAACAGTGACCCCCCCCCCCCCCCCCAAAGGTGCCATCAAGGTACTCTTCAAAACCAGGCTTCTTTTTATCACGCAAAAGATCTCTTTGATTTGACCCCCACTCACCAATTACGGTTAAAATCAAGGTTAAAAGTTAAATAGTTGACTAATCATATGAGACATGCTTGTATTGTGTTGGGGACTGCTTTCAAATAGTAATGTTATTGGTATTGTGGGTATGGTTAGTTTCAGAATGTATTTTGTCATAATTTATTGAAGTGTATCCCAACACAATATCATCCAGGCTGTGAAAGTGTGGGCTAACCAGACTTTCAATTTTGAACATTGCAGGCACACAATCAAATGTGCACTTGGCTTCAAATCCAGGCATGCCATTTGTTAGCTCACCGACTTCTCCTCTGAAACCACTGGTCCGATTTTCACGAAACTTCATGTGGGTGTTCATTACTATATGGCAATTCATGTTTGTTCAAATGAAATGGCCACGTCCCATGGGGGCTCTGTATGGGGCATAACTCTGATAGCACTGTATGAATTGTAGAAAAATTATTAAAAAATCCTCTTCTCCAGAACCAGTGGGCAGAATCTTTTGATATTTGGTATGCAGCATCTTGGTATGGGTCTGATTCAAGTTTGTTCAAATCTGCCCCCTGGATTCATATTTGGGCTCACTATAGAAGCCCGAATTCGAACTTTCTTTTCAGGCCAATTTCTTAAAAAATCTTCTCCTCCAGATCCGGCAGGCAGAATCTTTTGATATTTGGTATGCAACATTGTGGGGTGGATCTGATTCAAGTTTGTTCAAATCGGCCCCCTGGATTTACATTTGGGCTCAGTATAGAAGCCCGAATTCGAACTTAGTGCATTTCAGGCAAATTTCTTAAAAAATCTTCTTCTCCAGATCCAGCAGGCAGAATCTTTTGATATTTGGTATGCAACATTGTGGGGTGGGTCTGATTCAAGTTTGTTCAAATCACCCCCCTGGATTTATATTTGGGCTCACTATAAAAGCTCGAATTCAAACTTAGTGCATTTCAGGCAAATTTCTTAAAAAATCTTTTTCTCAAGATCCAGCAGGTAGAATCTTTTGATATTTGTATGCAACATTGTGGGGTGGATCTGATTCAAGTTTGTTCAAATCGGCCCCCTGCATTCATATTTGGGCTCAGTATATAAGCCCGAATTCAAACTTAGTGCATTTCAGGCAAATTTCTTAAAAAATCTTCTCAAGATCCAGCAGGCAGAATCTTTTGATATTTGGTATGCAACATTGTGGGGTGGATCTGATTCAATTTTGTTCAAATCGGCCCCCTGGATTCATATTTGGGCTTACTATTAAAGCTCGAATTCGAACTTGATGCATTTCAGGCAAATTTCTTCAAAAATCTTCTCCAGATCCAGCAGGCATAATCTTTTGATATTTGGTATGCAACACCGTTGGGGTGGATCTGATTCAAATTTGTTCAAATCAGCCCCCTGGGTTCATATTTGGGCTCAGTATAGGAGCCCAAATTTGAACTTAGTGCATTTCAGGCAGATTTCTTTAAAAATCTTCTTCTCAAGATCCAGCAGGCAGAATCTTTTGATATTGGGTATGCAGCATGCTTAGGGGGGTGAGATTCAAGTTTGTTCAAGCCAAGTCCCTGGGTTCATATTTGGGCTCACTGTGGTAGCCCGAATTATAACTTAGTTCAAAATGAGGAATTTTCGTTAAAAATCTTCTTCTTCAGATCCAGCAGTCAGAATGTTTTGATATTTGGTATGCAGCATCTTTAGGGGGTGAGATTCAAGTTTGTTCAAACCATGTCCCTAGGTTCATATTTGGGCTCACTGTGGGAGCCCGAATGATAACTTAGTTCAAAATGAGGAATTTTTTTTAAAACTCTTCTTCTTCAGATCCAGCAGTCGGAATGTTTTGATATTTGGTATGCAGCATCCTTAGGGTGTGTGTGGGGGGGGGGGGGGGGGGGGGAGGGGGGAGATTCAAGTTCGTTCAAGCCATATCCCTAGGTCCATGTGGTGTGTAGCATCCTTAGGAGGATGAAATTCAAGTTTGTTAAAGCCAAGTCCCTGGGTCCATATTTGGGCTCCCTGTGGGAGCCTGAATTATAACTTAGTCAATATGAGGAATTTTTCTTTAAAAGTCTTCTTCAGATTCAGCAGTCAGAATGTTTTGATATTTGGCATGCAGCATCCTTAGGGGGTGAGATTGAAGTTTGTTCAAGCCAAGTCCCTGGGTTCATATTTGGGCTCACTGTGGGAGCCTGAATGATAACTTAGTTCAAAATTAGGAATTTTCTTTAAAAATCTTCTTCTTCAGATCCAGCAGATGAATACTTTTGATATTTGGTATGCATCATCCTTAGGGGGGTAAGATTCAAGTTTGTTCAAGCCATGTCCCTAGTTCCATAAAATTTGTCTCTCATGATTTCATTCCTTTGTAGTGTTGATGAACTATGTCTAACTGAATGTGACCCCAAATACTTCTTTGAACCACTTTGTTTGAATGACTTTGCCCGGTGAGCAATTAAGGCCCCTTGGGGCCTCTTTTTTTGTGCTCCTATCAGGATTTGATTGAACCACATGTGGCCAATGCTTGGGTCATCAAAACAAAATAATTAGATACCCCCTTATTATGTATATATTTCAGAAAGATATGCAACAACACCAGAAAAAAATTCAGGCGATATTAGGTGAAATGGAAGTTTTAAACCTACGAAAATCTTTCATTTCAGTATAAGATTGCTTACTTATTTATGCACAAGGAATTATTCTTCATGTCTATATGACCAGTTTTTCATATCATGGAAAAGATCTTGACTTAATAAAAGCAGTTTTTAGCCCAGTTTTCTTTCACACCTATCTTTGTTTCCAGTTTTTATCATTTCAACCCTTATTAGAACACCGGCTGGCGGTGACATAAATAAGTTTTTATTCATGACACTTGCATTTAATATATTTTTGTACAAACATTGTTCTCTCATTTGTCACTCTGAGAAAAGGTAAAATGAGTTTTTGAGTTGAGACTATTGGCATGTAGTGACAAATAATTGTGTTAGGTTCAAAACTGAACTGAAAACCTTACAGTTTTCTTCAGTTAGTCCTGATTGGGATCGATCATGGGCGTGCTGCACCAAACCACCTAGCCTTGAATGTTCTGCCACCATCCAAACACCAACTGAGCTAAATATAACATCCTCAGGCACTTGCATGTTATTATCCACAAACCCCCCAAATAACATCAGAATCGTGAATAAAATCAAGGAAAAAATAGTCTTTGTTTTTTTAAATGGCGGAGTACTGTGAAAAACTAAACATACTTATCGAGTGGGTTTCCCGGACACGTGCTCAGAATTTAACATTCAACATTGTCACCTCCCTTGATGCATTTATCCAATATATGCATGCGAGCGCATACCAGGATGGAATGTCCCCGTGCCTATTTAGTATTTACTTGCAGAGTGCAGAACATGCAAACCTGTGAGGCCTAAAATTCCCTGCACACAATTAAATTGAACAGTTTGCCTCATATAATACAGAACTGATTTAGTTTCGCAAACAACAGATGGAAATTGAAAGTGAAACGCCAACTTCGGAAGGCAAACGGAAAAAGGTACAGTTCAAAATTTGTCAGTGTAAATTATGGTTGTTCTAAAAATCAAACGAGCATTGCACCTTCTGGCGTTTGTCGGGCACTGAATTTAAGAGGAGTGTGTGGGAGTGTGGGTTACCTAAGGAAAGGATGTGGTGTCGACTGCCGAGCCCAATCAGCCCATCCACTGCAAATATAGCCTTCCCATTCAAAACTACCAGTTACGGTTTCAAATCCGGTTGATGGGGGGATGGGGGTGTGACCTGTACTGAGAGCAACCTGTACTCTATATCAACGTACCAATGTGCAACTGGTCTTAAAAGTGATCCGTCTCAGATGGCATATAGTTCAGAGTACCTTTTTTACCTGCGTCGCCAGCGGCAGAGCAGATCTAGTAACTTCTCGACTCCGTCCGTCACTCCATCCATCACTCCATCCGTCACTCCATCTGTCCATCAGTCCGTCCGTCGGTCCGTCCGAAAAACACTCCTTCCATCAAAGTTTTTTTCTTGGCTTCTATGAAAGGGAATGATTTTATATTTGGTCTGCTGCTTCATAATGATGAGTTGTATCGTGTATCTAATTTTCAGATCTGCTGTGCAGCCACTTCCTGTTTGCCGATACTTTGAAGTCTGTTCATCTCTGTAATCAATTGCATGCAGCGACGCAGGTCCAAACCCGGTATTGGTCTTGTTTCAAAAATATCTCGGGGGAGGGGGGGGAGGGGGTATGCCAGTACTAGGCTACTAGGTCCACCTGGATTTGGAGACCAGGATAGCCAGTGATAATAAGGAGTCTTCATATAATAGCCCAGAGTCTTAAGGTCGGCAGTAGATTGTGGGAGGTTGTGAGGGAGAATTCCTTGGAGAGATGCAATGCAGCTTACTCCGCCCCACAATTTACTTGTTCCCTCAACTCATGTTTCCTGCCAATTTCATGGCACTGCTGCTGCAGTCCTGCCTTGAGTCTTTTAAGGCATTTTTGTGGGGTGGGGTGGTGGTATTGGATGTGTC
The DNA here is from genome assembly GCA_031216915.1 of Pictodentalium vernedei. Taxonomy (NCBI): domain Eukaryota; kingdom Metazoa; phylum Mollusca; class Scaphopoda; order Dentaliida; family Dentaliidae; genus Pictodentalium; species Pictodentalium vernedei. The sequence continues at coordinate 77,784,682 of CM062292.1, read as the reverse complement.
CACCTACATTGGAGATTTGTGTTGGTGTGTGTGTGGAGGGGGGGGGGGGGAAATAAATGGATGCTAGCCATTGCCAGATGAATTATCGTTTGAAATATGACAGAATATGTATTTTTATTGCCACTGTGTGATATTTTTCAAGTCTACAATCTTTTTATTGCTGAAAACTGACCTCTAAACCAAGTTTTTGGGACAAAACTGAACCGAAACCGAGGTCAGAAAAAAAAAACGCACAACACTAAAATTTATATATATTATTTGATAAAAAAATACATATATATATTTGAATGTTGTTTCGTTTGAAAATGCCTATTAAAATATATCTGAAGCTAAATTATCTTACCTGTTTACCAAACTCGAAGAGCAGACAACACAAAAATTCTTTGAACAGCTAAAAGATTTTGGTATTTTGCCTCATAAACATAGCTGATGACCGCCTCCTTGGGATGAGCTCAAAGTTTTTGTTCCATGAAGAGGTCAAAAGCTATGTTTTTTGAGGCAAAAATGAAAATCATCAAAGTGGAATGCCAATTTTTTGTAAATTGTGCTGGCTGGCTTTGGCCATTACATTAGGTGAAGGGTTAATAACAAGCAGTCTGAATTGACTCTGGGCAATGGCCTCAAATAGTTAATTGGCAGAGTGCTGAATTATTTTTGGTTGTCAAATCTTGTACACATGCCTTTGCCTTGTTACAGTTTATGAGAGAGTGCCTATGGGCACTCTCCCATAAATTATAACAAGGCACACCCTTACAGACTAAATAATATCGCTTCAAAGATAAATACAAAGTGCATCCACTAAATATGAGCCTTCAAGTTGTGATACCTGCACTTAAGAATAAAGCCCAAATATGGGCTTCTAGCACTCTACCAGTTAAGTAAGTCATACATTATTAAGTAGATTATTTACTGGTAGAGTGCGGGAAGCCCATATTTGGGCTTTATTCTGAAAAGCAGATGCCACAGCTTGAAGGCTTCATATTCTGTTGGTGTGCTTCATGTTGTCTTTGAACAGAAAATATTTAGTCTGCATGGATTTGCCTTATTACAATTTATCGGAGAGTGCCTGCTGACACTCTCCCATAATTTGTTACAAAGCAAAGGCATATAAACAAATTTGACGACTAAAAAAATTCCGCACTCCACCAGTTAACTGAACTTGTGAGCTGTATGAGAACAATAGATGCTGGCATTCTTGACCTGATTAACTTTTTCAAGCCTGAAATATAAGTGTGAATCTAAGGCACATCACATACTGCAAAAAATTTATTGTGACCTCGCAGTTTTTTCTGGGCAAGCATTGTCTGCCTGGTCAGTGTGACAACACCTAACTAGAAACAACTACTCAGGTTTTAAGACTTTCCCTTCTGACTTTTATCCGAATCACCAGAGCCAGACTATTTGTTGTTTTCCATAACAGATTAGTAGACCCTTCTTCAGGTTTCTAGGAGTTAAAATAATTATGGATTTGAATCTTGAAGGTGCTTGAAAATTCTCCAAAAAAAATGTTCCTGGACTTTTTTGTCTCTTTTGAGGGTTTACGAACCCTGTTTAAGAATTCTGGAAACTCCAGAAGTATACTGTTTTTTATTACACACATTATCTGACCTTTCTTCCAACCATTAAACTTATTCTTTAAAGGAAGTGCAGCATGATTATTCCATACAATTCCAAAAGTAGCCACAATGGCAAACATCTGTTGGTGGTTACAATGCAGCGTCAGCGGTTAATCAGTGACAGTGACTTGGGAAATGAGGAATTAAATGAGAACGCTGCCAGTGACATCAATCAATATGTTTTGAACCATTATTTTAAAAACATAATAATAATAACACTTTGGCTGGCTGCTGATTTGTCACAGTTCTCAGGTGAGAAGGCCTTGGTTACCCAGGTGCTCCCAACTGCCTCCTGATTCCCATGCCTCTTCACCCCTCCCAACACTCTGAGACAAACTATTGTTGACATCCTGTGGCCCATTCTTCCCAGTCTCTCTGATAAGGATACTAACCCTCTCCTTTGTGTCACGCACTATCCAGATGTCCTTCATTCTCCCTTCCCATTTCCCGATTATTCTCCCTGTGAATCTTATTTTGTTAGACTGGTTTTTGGACATTCTAATAGAAAGTGTTCCAGAGTCTCCACTGCTCCTAAATTACACACCTGGCTCTCGTTTTCACTGGCTTTTCCCATTTTTCTTGTAACCTCTAGCGACTGTGACCTCAGCTTGAACAACACCAGTGCCCCCCCCCCCCCCACCACCCCCCACCCCCCCAAAGGTGCTGCAAGGTACTCATCAAAACGTGACTTCAAAATCAGGCCTTCAAAATCCTTGACTTTGACAACTGTATGGCCTTGAAAAATGTTGAAATATGCCGTGAATAGTATAAAATGTGGATTTTTATGCCCCTGCCAATTTTGGCGAAGAGGCATTAAGTGTTACCCTGGTCCATCTGTTCATCCATACATCTGTCTGAACATACATACACACATCCATCCCAAATATGGTTTCTGGATGATAACCTTACTTTGACTGAACATAATGAAACATTTCAAATTTTATACGTAGGTTGTTTATAATCAAATAATAAGGTTGGGATTGATAGTGAGCTTGGTCTGATATTTTTTGGCAGAGTTATGACCCTTTTCCGACTTAGAAGACATGTTGATATTGGTTCCTAAAGTGGAGGCATTAGTGTCTCATGGACACATTTGGTGGCCTGCTGTATTGGTGCTATGGTTTAACTGGTAGAATGCTAAATTATTTTTGGTCATCATAATTTGTTCACGTGTCTTTGCCTTGTTACAATTTATGGGAGAGTGCCAACAGGCACTCTCCCATAAATTGTAACCAGGCAAATCCTAACAGACTAAATAATTTCACTTCTAAGATAAAAGCGAAGCACATCCACTGAATATGAATCCTTTAAGTTGTGGTACATATACTTCAGAGCAAAGCCCAAATATGGGCTTCCAGCACTCTACCAGTTAATGGAGAAAAGATAATAAGATAAGATATTTTATTAATTCAATATCAACAAAGGTAAATGACTAGAAACTCATGCTTGGTATTGGGGGAGGGAGGGGGGTGGTGGGGCATAACCACCCAGGGCATTGCACTTGTTTTAAGATGGGGTCTTTATTTGTGAAAGTTTTCTGTTCCATTTTCAAAAGTCATCAATACAGCTTTAATGAACTTTGAGATGAAAAGCGGTGGTTAAGTTCTGTTGGGAAATTAATTTTAACCCACTGCACACTGATGTCGAAACATCTAAAGTTATGGGTGCAAATTTTTCCCTTAATGCGACTAGAAATTTAACCAATTAAATCTTGTTTGACAGAGCTCATTGAGCTCTGTCAAACAAGATTGAATTTATTAAATTCCCAGTTGCATTATGGGAAAAAAATGGCTACTTGAAATTTGGATATTTTGACATCAGAGTGAAGAGAGTTAACCATGTCTCCATTTTGCTCATTTACCTCTGAGAACAGATTGATTTTTCTCACATTTTAGATAAAACAGGCACTAGTTTCCGCAGTCATGATGAACTAAGGAGACATATAAATGTAACTAGAGTAAAATCATTGATTTTGAAAACATTGGACTTTTACTTTGTTAAAATTATACGATTTCACCTCATTCCATTGGTCATTATTTTCTTGTCATGGCCATGTGTTTTCCTAAACTGAAAATCGACAAAGCAGTTAACCTTTTACCTTAGGCCTAAAAAAGTTAAAAATCTGTTTCTCAGGCCCTCCCACATGGTCCTTTTGGCTGCTGCATGCTCTCTTTTTATAACCAATTTAAACATAAAAAAAATAAAAATTAAATTTTCACCCAAGATATTTTACTCAAGTTAAAAAAAATTGATGAATTTGTGCCTTGAGTGCTAGAAGGCTTTGCAATGCTTTAGCATTGCAAAGCCTTCTTGCACTCAAGGGATGAAATACACCACCACCCATGCTATTCTGTAGATTATGAGGCCTAAATCTTGAACCAAGAACATGAACTTTTGACGACAAAGAAATAATTACTGAAATAAAAAAAAAATTAAAAACCACTCGCCCTCATGCAATTTTACAAATAATGGCCTGAGAAACAGAAAATCTACTTTGTCTTTGTATGGCCTAACATAAATAATTATCATATCCAGCCAGCATTGTTCACAAAATCTCCATTCTAATTTACCCCCTCTAAATGTTGATGTCAGAATATCAAACTTTTAACCTGCAAATTTTTCTCATAATATCACTCAGAATTTAACCACATCAGTCTTGTTTGACAGAGCTCACTGAATTCCTTCTTGCATTGTTGGAAAAATTTGCTCATTGGAATTTCAATATTTTGACATCAGTGTGCAGAGGAATAATTATTTTTTTTTATTTTTGGACTCCAGAATGAGTGTAATCTCTTCCATTGAAATGAGCTAGTTGTTCCAGTAAGGGTCACAAGTAGAGCCGCCACACTTAATGTTATTGCTCCCATCACCGTGGGCCATCATCGACGGCTATTTTTATTTGCGAAGTCATCAACAAATTTATATGAGTAGAACCCGCTAATTGAATTGCTTCTTTGCCAGTGAGAATTATTCAATTAACAGGAGTATTCACTAAATAGTGATTTGGTCATGGAACTCTGTGAAACAAGATACAGTGGAGCCCACTTAAATGGATATCTCTTAATTGTATACCCCTGTTAATTGAATATAATTTTTAAACACAAAACCATTTACCATACCTTCAGTACAAATTTGATCTGTTAATTACATATGAGTTGCAGAGTAAACTCCTGTTAATTGTATATAAATTTTTGTAATATGTCGAAAAAATTGCTGTGACAGACACCAAATTCCCCTTATTTATCAACCTTTTTGGCCTCATACATCCAATACAGACATTTATTCTATCATATCTTGTTTGACAGAGCTCTATGAGCTCTGTCAAACAAGATATAATAGAATCATTGGTCAGTTTTCCTCCTGATTACAAGAAACTGACCAAATCCCTGTTAATTGTATACTCCTGTTAATTGAATAATTTTCACAGGCAAAATGGATATTCAATTAAGAGGATTCTACTGTATAATAGAATAAATGCATGTATTGGATGTACTGAGGCCAAATAGATCTATAAACAAAAGGAATTTGGTGAATTATCAGGGTAATTTTTCGACTTATTACAAGATTTTTGCTTGGGTTTTTTTCCTCAAAACTCAACCTGTAGGTTGATGAAGTTTGCAGGCTGGTGGGTGTCACCTTTATTACGATAACATCAAGAAATATAAGTTTTTTTCAAAAACTCAATCTATAGTTTGATGAAGTCAGTGCCCAGGCGTGCAGGCGGATGGGTGGGTGGGCAGACAAATGGGTGGGCTTCACCTTTCCCATTAGCGCAATAACTTGAACAAATATCAGTGGATTTGGTCAATATTTTGGTATGTGAGACTTTCCACACAGTATCTTAAATAAGTTTGAAACTGGTGTGGTTCAACTATACTGAATGGAATTTTGGCACTTTAATTAGTTCATTTGTGCCCATTATTTATTTATTATTATTTATTTATCGGTGTTGAAGGTCTCATACTTATGCACAATGGCTAATCGTGACCATGACAGTTTTACAGGTGGAGGAAGCTGATATACACGGAGAGAACCACCGAGCATCAATGAGCAACTGTCAGCTTCTCAATATTCTAACTCTATTCCAGCTCCACTCAAGCAGGATTACAGCAGTTGAAGACATATGCCCATCAACATGCAGTACGCCTTAGTACACGTCATTGTACCCCCATGTAGGCAACCAGGATAAAGTGCCTTTCCCAAGGACACTGTGGGTCGTTCTGGATGGGGATCGAACTCGAGACCTCTAGCATAAAAGTCCAACAGTCTACCACTGAGCCACCATGCTCCCAATTTTTGCCTGTTTAAAGCTCATCTCATTAGCATGATAACAAATATCAATGGATTTGGTCAATATTTGGTACGTGAGACTTTCTTAACAATGTCTTGAATGAGTTCGAAAACTGGAACAATTGGACCATACTGAGCAGAGTTATGATCCATAATTAGTTAATTTCAGCTCGTTAGCATGACCATTTGAAAAAGTATCAAAGGATTTGGTCAATATATTTGATGTGAGACTTTCTTTACAATGCCTTAATTCAAAAACCAGTGTCATTCGATCATACTGTGCAGACTGTTAACTCTTAATTAGTTAATTTTTACCTGCTTTCACCTCATTAGCATGATAACTTGAACAAATATCCATGCATTTTATTTCCTTGTAATGGCAAGCCTTTCAGGTGCAAAAAAACTCAACTGCACCTTGGCGATGCTTAATACTTGTTTATCCAATATAGAAGAGTTTACTCTATAACCTCTACATGTATGCATTAACAGGTCAAATTTGTACTGAAGGTATGGTAAATTGTTGGAAGTTATATTCAATTAACATGGTTATTCTGTTCAGAAGATATCCAATTAAGTGGGCTGCACTGTATGATAGGATCTGCTCCCCAGTGCCTGGTGTGAGAATTGTCTAAAGTGAGCAATGTCACTTTATGTTGTTATCATTTAGGGCTTCATGGTATTTCAGTATTTCACCGAAACTCGGTGAGTTGTTTTCAATATTGATACCATACCGAGTCAATTTCAACTCACTAGATATGCCAACCTTCACAGCATCATCTATTAGAAATGTGGGTATTCTCAGACTAATGATAAACTTAACTTTTTGGACTTTAACTTTATCTAAATTCATCACATGCACACTCAAAGCGAAATTGGGAAATATGAAAGCTAGCCAATCAAATATTGCAAGGGATCTTCTACAAGCTGTCTGTCATAAATGGTTAATTGATTTTTTTAACACTGATTGAATGAACTGCACCAAGTGTTTTGATTAATAAACACGCCTCTTCTATTCTATTCTATTCTATTTGAAATGGATGTGTGGCATACTCTCCCACGTTATAATTGGGAGTAATAAAATCAAAGGAAGTGCTATTTTTGGTCAGTGCTTCTGTAGTGCTTTGCTTTAGAAATCAGCCATACAAATGTTTGGCAATTGTTATACCCCCACTTTCGAAGAAAACACTGGATTACATGTGTCAGTCCGTCTGTGTGTCTGTGCGCGTGTCTGTGCATCCATCCTTCCATCCATGCGTGAGTCCGTCCGAGAATATTCATAACTTTTTCATTTATGCTTCATTGATACAGCACTGCTGTGGGGGTATGACTTGCCTTCAGCAATAGCTCTTGTTTTGACAGTGACTATTATATACAAATAATGGCAAGAGTTGTTAAGCTTAATGAGCAAAATTAGAATAAAAAACAAATTGACTCATATTTGTTTTGCAATTTATTTAAGAATGTTAGCTTAATGTTCACTGAAGCTGTAGTTATTGTCTTTTCGCCACTATGTGCGCCTTTCACCATTTGCACAAAAAGTGCTCTATATTATGATGTTTATTGCTCAATTTATTGAATTATTACAAGACTTGATAAACTAAATAAACCAATAGTGTTTTCATTTGTTCTTGACCATGGGAGTTACAAGTATGACCCAAGTATCAATTATCTGTGCTTCAATTCCTTATACGAAATGGTGTCTTCCCACCTGGCCAATTCCCTTTAGACCAACTCCCACTAGGCCATTTCCCAAAAGACCACTTCCCCTTAGACCAATTATCTACTGTTATTGATTAAGGGTTGATTAAGGATAATCAGGAAAACATTTATTTACTGAAAAGCACTTTTATTTGATAAAAAAATATTTATATGCATAACAGTATTGTTATTGATTAAGGATACTAAGGAAAACATATATTTAATACAATTTCACAATTTCCCAAATACAAAAAAAATATAGATTTATAACATGACATTTCTTTGCTACACATGATGTAGGAAGATGCACCTGTACCATAACCCTCAACAACAATACATGTGACATTTATACTGAGCACAAATACTTGGCTTGGTCGAGAAATGATTCTGCATTGATCTCCCAATTTATTGGCTCACATCATTTGAAAGTTTGTGATAACTTTTATCTATAAACCACTGTTGGCCACACATTCACCACAATCACACATAATACAAAGGACTGTGTCTGTTTTGTTATGAAAATTGGCCCAACATCTGTTAACCACAAAAGAATCACATCCTTTGAAAGTGTGCGATTACTGTAACAATTGTTATGAAAAATCAGCCCAACATCTATAAAATATCAATAACATTAAATACATTTATAAATATTTATAAATATATCAAATTATTGAAATAAAATTATTTTAAAAGTAGAACATATCAGTTGGTCTAAGGGGAATTGGTCTTTTGGGAATTGGCCTAGTGAGAGTTGGTCTAAAGGGAATTTGTCTAGTGGGAATGAACCTACGAGACTATGGAAATAATAGTGTGTAGCTTTGTCCACATTTGCTGTTTGTGCCGTGTACCACGCAGTTCGAAATAAGTCAATGGATAAGTTGGATGATACTTTGTTACTGTAAAGTGACCTCCCCTTCTTGATATAAAGTACAGTTTATCATTTTTCTTCATTGTAACAAACTACCATGCTTTTATTAGCTCACCTGACTGAAAGTCAGGGTGAGCTATTCTGATCACTTTTCGTCCGTCGTCCGGCGTCCGTCGTGAAGGTGGTGTTTGGGCTTTTTCTCCCAAACCACTGGCCGCATATTAATGAAATTTCATGTGAGAAGGGGTTGTGTCTGCGGACACCGATTTTTTGTCAAATTAGGTTTCGGCTCACATTGAGCAGAGGGATGGGGCAAAAATGCTGCAATTCTTAAAAAATCTTCTTCTCAAGAACCAGCAATAGCAGAGACTTGATATTTGGTATGCAGCTTCCTTTTGAGGTGTAGACTCAAGTTTGTTCAAGAGAAGTTGGAGGGGCTATATTTGACGATGTTAAAGGAGAGGCAAAAATTTTGGCCCCGCCCCAAATTTCTATTTTCCAAACTGCGAGGCCGATTTGAACCAAATTTTACATGAGTGCTTATTGGGTCATAAGTACCTAAATTATGCCGAAATTTTTTTCCCCATAGCCCCGTGGGAACCACAGGAGCTAAAAATAGAAAAAAATGAAAACGCTCATATCTCCAAAACTACACGGCACTGAGAATTCTTATTTATTGTGAAGCTTCCTTAGGACCAACAGAATGGAATGATCAAAAAAAATTGCCATCGGTTTTATGATGGGGTACTTTTTGGGGAGTTTGAAAAAGTGCTGAGTCAGCATTTTTTAACACTGTGGGTAATGGGAAAAACATAAGACTACTTTTCTCCGAAAGCACTGCTCCAAAAGCTTTAAAATTTCACATATAACATCTTTGTTTCACAGGTTTATTGAAATGAATTGCCTGGGTGGATATTTGGGCTCTCTATGGGAGCCCAAATGTTTAAATTAGTGCAGTATAAGGAGTATTTTTGAAAAATCTTTTTCTTGAGATCTTGCAATAAGAATGTTTTGATATTTGGTATGCAGCATCCTTAGGGGGGTGAGATTCAAGTTTGTTGAAGCCAAATCCCTGGGTTCATATTTAGGCTGAAAATTTGGGGACCCGTTGTGGACTTCGAAATTTTGGACCAAAATCCGAAAAAAAATTTTTTTTGTTTTTTATGCGTTTCAGTCAATTTTAAGACAAAAAAAAATTTTTTTTTTCCCCCTGAAAATTTGGGGTGCGGGTGGGACTTAAAAAATTTTGGACCAAAATCCGAAAAAAAATTTTTTTGTTTTTTATGCATTTCTGTCAATTTTAAGACAAAAAAAATTTTTTTTTTTTTCCTCCCCTGAAAATTTGGGGTGCGGGTGGGACTTTGAAAATTTTGGACCAAAATCCGGAAAAAAAATTTTTTTGTTTTTTATGCATTTCTGTCAATTTTAAGAAAAAAAAAATTTTTTTTTTTTTTTCCCCTGAAAATTTGGGGTGCGGGTGGGACTTTGAAAATTTTGGACCAAAATCCGAAAAAAAAATTTTTTTGTTTTTTAGGCATTTCTGTCAATTTTAAGACAAAAAAATTTTTTTTTTTTTTCCCCTGAAAATTTTGGGTCCGGGTGGGACTTAGAAAATTTTGGACCAAAATCCGAAAAAAATTTGTTTTGTTTTTTAGGCATTTCTGTCAATTTTAAGACAAAAGAATTTTTTTTTTTTCCCCTGAAAATTTGGGGTGCAGGTGGGACTTAGAAAATTTTGAACCAAAATCCGAAAAAAATTTTTTTTGTTTTTTATGCATTTCTGTCAATTTTAAGACAAAAAAATTTTTTTTTTTTTTTTTTCCCCTGAAAATTTGGGGTCTGGGTGGGACTTAGAAAATTTTGGACCAAAATCCGAAAAAAATTTGTTTTGTTTTTTAGGCATTTCTGTCAATTTTAAGACAAAAGAATTTTTTTTTTTTCCCCTGAAAATTTGGGGTGCAGGTGGGACTTAGAAAATTTTGAACCAAAATCCGAAAAAATTTTTTTGTTTTTTATGCATTTCTTTCAATTTTAAGACAAAAAAATTTTTTTTTTTTTTCCCTTGAAAATTTGGGGTGCGGGTGGGACTTAGAAAATTTTGGACCAAAATCCGAAAAAATTTTTTTTTGTTTTTTATGCATTTCTGTCAATTTTAAGACAAAAAAAAATTTTTTTTTTTTTTTTCCCCTGAAAATTTTGGGTCCGGGTGGGACTTAGAAAATTTTGGACCAAAATCCGAAAAAAAAATTTTTTGGGTTTTTTATGCATTTCTGTCAATTTTAAGACAAAAAAATTTTTTTTTGTTTTTTTTTCCCCCTGAAAATTTGGGGTGCGGGTGGGACTTAGAAAATTTTGGACCAAAATCCGAAAAAAAAATTTTTGGGTTTTTTATGCATTTCTGTCAATTTTAAGACAAAAAAAAATTTTATTTTTTTTTCCCCTGAAAATTTGGGGTCCGGGTGGGACTTAGAAAATTTTGGACCAAAATCAAAAAAAAATTTTTTTTTGTTTTTTCTGCGTTTTGGTCAATTTTAAGACAAAAAAAAATTTTTTTTTTTCCCCTGAAAATTTTGGGTCCGGGTGGGACTTAGAAAATTTTGCACCAAAATCCTGAAATTTTTTTTTTGCTTGTTTTTTATGCATTTCTCTCAATTTTAAGACAAAAAAAAATTCCCCTGAAAATTTTGGGTCCGGGTGGGACTTAGAAAATTTTGGACCAAAATCCGAAATTTTTTTTTTTTTTTTTTTCCTGCGTTTTGGTCAATTTTAAGACAAAATTTTTTTTTTTTTTCACCCTGCTTTTCTTGGGAGGGGGCGTATGCAGCTTATTCAAGTCAAGTCCCTGGTTTGATATTTATACTACCGTGTCAGGTGAGCGCCCTCAGGCCCCCTTGGGCCTCTTGTTTAATTTAGATATGTTTTTTTTCTGCAAAGGCAAATAAACGCTGTACTATTCATGTATCAAACAAGGATTGTCAGTTCAAAAATACTCAATATTTACTCATATCGCAGTGTTTAAAAAAATACCATACTCGGTATTACAAATTGGAATACCGTGAAGCCCTTTTATTACTATACACCTAAAGATGTTGAAAATGACCTGAAACATCAATTAAGTATAAACATAGCCACCAAAACTTGATTTAACCCTTAACCCTTTACCTAACAAATCGCCCGCATCCGCCCACGTAATATGCAAATTCAGCAGTTGAAAAAAATAGTATTTTTCAAAAAATTTCAACAAAACCATATCATGTGACTCCTCGTTGGAATGAGCTCATCGAGCTTGTTCCAACGAGGGGTCACATGATATGGTTTTGTTGAAATGTTTTGAAAAATTTGAAAAAATGATATTTAAAATAATAAATTTTGATATCGTCTGCATTGGGTAAAAGGTTAACGTAACGAATCAGCTGCATCTTCCTGCATAATTTACAAATTAAGCAGTTGAAAAATATATATTTAAAAAAAAATTTCAACAAAACCATATCATGTGTCCCCTCATTGCTCAGTTCGTTCCAATGAGGGGTGACATGATATGGTTTTGCTGAAATAATTTGAAAAATTTGAAAAAAATAATTAAAATAATAAATTTTTATATCCTGTGCATTGGTTTATGTATGAATTCCGAAGTGAAGTGGCTCAACCCACCCTTAGTGGCTCAAACCTATTGCTCTTTAACCCTTTATCCAATGCAGACGATATCAAAATTTATTAATTTAAATATCGTTTTTTTAATTTTTTCCGAAAACTTTCAACAAAACCATATCATGTGACCCCTCATTGGAACGAGCTCGTTCCAAAGAGGGGTCACATGATATGGTTTTGTTGAAATATTTCATAAAATAATATGTTTTCAGCCGCTGAATCTGCATATTACGCGGGCGGATGCGGTCGATTCATTGGGTAAAGGGTTAACTGGTTGAGGGCTAGATTATTTTTGATGGTCTGAATTTGTTATTCAATATTTGTTTTAATACAAGTTATTGGAGAGTGCCCACAGGCACTCTCCAATAATTTGTTATAAAACAAGTTTATATAAACAAAATATTATTTGCATTTGGCCAAATATGAAACACAAGCAAGGAAAATAATGGCGTTTGCTCTGGCACCTTCATTTTTCTGAAAGTCCTGAATCAGGACTCCTGATAGTGACTTCTTGCACTCAACCAGTTAACTGGTCACATTCTACATTATTTTTCAAAGAGGATTTGCAACGTGAGTATTTGTGCCTGCTAAGAGTGTGCAACATTTCTGTGAAAAAAACATGCATTATGCTGAGCTCTTATATTCCTTTTTATTGCAGGAGCGAATGAAGGAGGTTGAATTCAATGATGAGTGGCAAGAAGATGAAATGTATGATAAAATTGATGACATAACTGGACCCAAAAGACGGAAAGGTGAATTTAAGTCACAATGCAGCTAACCCGTGATTTGCTCTGGGTGAACTACTGTAACCTTCCTATTGGTCATCACTTGTTACATTCACATTTTTTTTTGCCCTTTACCTAATATAAGGGCCCAAACCAACAAGTGCTATATATAAAACATTGCCATTCAGATTTCATTATATTAAAAAATTTTGCGACAGAACATAGTTTACGATCAAGGGTGCTGGATGCATTCAAGGGCAAGGGAGGCAAGTATATCGAAAGGAGCACTTGACTCTGAGCATGAGTTAAGCCCAGGGAGATTACAGCATATCATAAATCGTAATGTGATACTCAATAGTATTGATATTATATATCGCCCCTTGAGTGGAACAAGATACCATCCGAAATGCCAAAGTGTTATAACTGTCCTTTTTATTAGACTTATCACAACCCCATGATTGTGTCTCTTTGAAATCTTTGCATGTTTGAACTTCTGACACATTGGTTCAACATCATTCTGCAAATTGAGGAATAAACACTTGGCACTGAATCGTCATACAGGCTTTTATTGGTTCAACATCATTTTGCAAATTGAGGAATAAACACTTGGCACTGAATCGTCATACTTTGAGGGCATCAAAGATCAAAGCAGTCTGAAATCTCCACAGAGGGTAATCTAAAAGCGTCACATCAAGACGCTCTGGAATTCCATCATCAATCACTGATGCGATGATTAGAGTAATCAGTACATCAAAGCAATTTGGAAATAAGGTTGCCTCGTGAAACACATGCCTTCAATACATCCCCAGCACATTGCTTTCCTATTCAGAGATATGTATCATTTGGAAATTCACAATAAGTTGTAAAGAAGGATTTTACAAACAAAAGTTAACACCAAAAGATGCAAAGGGCACTTAAAAAATAAAGTTGTTAGCTCACCTGACTGAAAGTCAGGGTGAGCTTTTCTGATCACTTTTCGTCCGTCGTCCGTCGTCCGTTGTCCGGCGTGAAGGTGGTGTTTGGGTCTTTTTCTTCCAAACCACTGGCCGCATGTTAATGAAATTTCATGTGAGTAGGGGTTATATAGCGGCATTTTGATTTTTGGGCAAATTAGGTTTCGGCTCATATTGAGCAGAGGGGTGGGGCAAAAATGCTCCAATTCTTTAAAAATCTTCTTCTCAAGAACCAGCAATAGCAGAGACTTGATATTTGGTATGCAGCTTCCTTTTGAGGTGTAGACTCAAGTTTGTTCAAGAGAAGTTTGTAGGTCTATACTTGGCGATGTTATGGGAGGAGCAAAAATTTTGGCCCCACCCCAAATTTCTATTTTTTAAACCGAGAGGCCAATTTGAACCAAATTTTATGTGAGGGCTTATTGGGTCATAAGTACCTAATTTATGCAGAAATTTTTTTTCCTGTAGCCCCGTGGGAACCACAGGAGCTAAAAATAGAAAAAAATTAAAACGCCTATATCTCAAAAACTGCACGGCAGTGAGAATTTTTATTTGGTGTGAAGCTTTCTTGGGACCAACAGAAAGGATTGGTAAAAAAAAATTGCTATCGGTTTTATCATAGGGTACTTTTTCGGGACTCTGAAAAAGTGCTGAGTCAGTATTTTTTAACACAGTAGGCAATGGGAAAAAAATAAAGAATTGTTTTCTTCCAAACCACTGCTCTAAAAGCTTTCATATTTTACATATAACATCTTTGGAACATTGATTCACATATTTGTAGAAATCAAATTCCTCGGTCCATATTTGGGTTCCCTATGGGAACCCAAATGTTCAAATTAGTGCAATATGAGGGATATATTTTAAAAATCTTCTTCTTCGGATCCACAAATCAGAATCTTTTGATATTTGCTATGCATCATCCTTAGGTGGGTGAGATTGATGTTTGTTCAAGCCAAGTCCCTGAGTTCATATTTGGACTCCCTTTGGGAACCCAAATTGTAACTTAGTGCAATACGAGGTATATTCTTTTAAAATCTTCTTCTTCGCATCCACCGGTCAGAATCTTTTGATATTTGGTATACAGTATGCTTAGGGAGGTGAGATTCAAGTTTGTTCAAGTCAAGTCCTTCGGCTCATATTTGGTCTCCCTGTGGGAGCCCAAATTATAACTTAGTTCAATATGAGGAATATTCTTTAAAAAAAATTTTTTTTTCAGATCCACCAGTCAAAATGTTTTGATATTTGATGTACAGCATTCTTAGGGGCTGAGAGTGAAGTTTGGTAAAGCCAAGTACTGGGTTCATATTTGGGCTCACTGTGGGAGCCCAAATTATACCAAAATTTTTATTTTCCAAACCAAAAAGTCGATTTGAACCAAATTTGATATGAGGGCTTATTGGGTCATAAGTACCTAATTTATGCCGAAAATTGTTTACCCTGAGCAATATTCTTTAAAAAAAATTTTTTTTTCAGATCCACCAGTCAAAATCTTTTGATATTTGATGTACAGCATTCGTAGGGGGGGGGGGGGGGGGGGGGGGGGGGGGGGGCTGAGAGTGAAGTTTGTTAAAGCCAAGTCCCTTGGTTCATATTTGGGCTCACTGTAGAAGCCCAAATTATACCAAAATTTTTATTTTCCAAACCAAGAGGTCGATTTGAGCCAAATTTGATATGAGGGCTTATTGGGTCACAAATACCTAATTTATGCCATAAATTGTTTTCCTGTCCCCCACGGCAACTACAGGAGCTGAAAAAATTTTTTTTTTTTGAATGCCCATATTTCCAGAACTACATGGCACTGAGAATTTTTATACAATGTGAAGCTTCCTTAGGGCCGGGAGAAAGGAATGGTGAAAAAAATGCCATTGGTTTTATCATAAGTACTTTTCCAGGACTAAAAGTGCCGAGTCATCATTTTTTAACACTGTAGGTAATGGGAATAACGTTGAATAATCTTCTTCTCCCAAACCACTGCTTCAGAAGCTTTTGTTTTTGGGTTCCCTATGGGAGCCCAATGTATAACTTAATTCAGTATGAGAAATATTCTTAAAAAATCTTTTTTTTCTGATACTCCTCTCAGAATCTTTTGATATTTGATTTTTAGTTTTCTTAGAAGCGGCAAATTGAAATTTGTTCAAGTTCTGGTTTATTGATAAAATTGGGCCCAGTAACCAATTCCTGCGTTGAAAGCCCTGTAAAGTGGGCAGTAATAGGCATAAACGATTGACCAAACCTGATATTATAATTATGCCTCTGTAATGATGTAGCCTTAGAAAGTGACCTTAAATTCCAATAAATAAATAGATAAATTATTGAGTACCCAATATGGGGATCTAACATATGAACACTCTGGGTTACTAAGTAGAGAAAACACTTTTATGTTGAAAAACTGATAATAACCACAAGGCAGAATCCCTTGCTATTTTGGTGATATGACTCGGCCAGTATCAGGTGAGCGCCCTCAGGCCCCGTGGGGCCTCTTGTTTTTTTACATGGATGAAGAAAGTACAAGTGCAATGGGGCCCATTGCACCGACCAGTGACTCAACTGTACAGTTTACGACTGATTCAACTGAGCATAGTATCACTACCCCAGGTCTGACTACAACTGGGTGCTATATCCTACCCAGGCCAGAAAATAAGCAGACTGTCATCTGCAAAATGAGGTCCCCAGAGGGTGAATTTAGTGATGCTACCCTGCACAGCAGGGTAGCATCACTAAATTTACCCTATGTGAACCTCAATCTGAATAAGGATTTCAAAACTAAACAGAAAGAGGTACCCAGAGGATAAATTGGTCCACTGTATGGGATAGCATCATCAAATTACGGACCTTATTCTGCAAATGTCAGACTGCTTAATTTCAAGCCTGATTCTACTGGCCCCACTATGTTTTCCCTGGTGGAAACCCTGGTTTAAGACTCATTTTGTTTAACTACATTAGAAACATTGCATTGTAACATCTTTGTGCAGCTACTATAGGCATAAATATTTTCAGCATTCATCCTGGGGAGATTTATTGCGCTAGTGTGGGATAAAGCAAATATTTATTCCTGGCTTTTATAAATTGAATCAACATCTGTCTATTTATGGGATGAAAATTCAATCACATTCACCAGGAGAATTACTATTATATCAAGACAAACTCCTTATTTGTCTGTCAGATATACTAATGCCTTCAAATTTCTACTAATCTTGGTTACAGATGCAAGTACAAAATACAATTAGTACATTATTTGACTGGAGAATGGAAAATGTTTTTATTACCTGAAGACTTGCGTGACAAGAGTCATTGTCAAGAAGTAAATTATTTTATACCAAGCAGTAGAGAATTTAAACAGTGCTATCAATGTCACATTACACGGATAGAAAAACTCATATACCATCCTGTAGTGTCTATAAAAATTCTACACCTTGAAGTAAGTTTTCATTTCCAGATGTGACCAACATGGCATGCTTTCAACAATATTTTTTCCAGAGTTTTTTTGATCACACGCCTGTTCTATGAAATCCCCATCTACAGCAACACTAAACCTTGCGGAAATCATTGACAGTCTATTTTTAAACAGAAGTAAAATTTCACTGGTATTTTCTTCAAATCGTGCACCGCAGTTTACAATTTGAATCCATAGCGATAACTAAATGTTCACATTGGAACTCAGAGGACAAAAAATAGTTTCACAGGTTCCTCTTGCAAATTTGGTTGGTGATAAAATGTGTTCTTTTTGTTGATAGTTGTCAAATGAATTGCTGAGTATCCTTCTAATAAATGTTTTTATAGATGTGAAGGCATGTAATAAACACAGAATGACACGTGTGTGTGGATGGGTTAATCGATATGGCACTTGTGCCATTGTGAAAGGATAAAACATGAAGACTGCAGCCTCTCGTTTTATTCTTTGGCGCTGTCACTCGTGCCATATCGATTAACCCATTGACAGCCTGTGTCATTCTGTGTATGTCAGTTTAATTATTCAACAAACAGTACTCAGTGTTTCCAATGAAAGCACACCGCTCAAATTGTAGATCATCTCATGTCATCTGCATTGTTTCCTTGGGTAAGACACTTAATCCAGATTGGCCTAGTGAAAGTATGGTGGCACAGTGTGCTGAGACATACTACATGTCGATCGTTCACATGCCTCCAACCATTGCTAACCTTGCTTGTGTGGGATTAGTACATTGGAGAGTCAGAGTTAATCGCCACCACTCAGTGATTGTCCCTTATACCTTGGTGCTCTGGCTTACTCCCCCAGTAAAGCTGCCCAACATATGACCCTGGCTGTTGAAAGTGTCATTAAACCTCAATAAATAAATAAATATTGATCAATTCAATCAGAGATGTTGCATTGGCTGTTAAATTTTTCTCTAAACTGCATGCTCTTCTCCAGTTTTTCATATACATGTATCACACTATTTTCATTTTTAACCCTTTACCCTCCCCGTGGGAACCCCGGGAAGTAAGCAGCACTTGTTTACTGTGGTAAACCAGTTCCGCTTTACTAGTAAAATAGGACCCAGTCACCAATGCTTGGGGTGAAAGTCCTCTAAAATGGGCAACATGTAGATCAACGATTGACTAAACTTGACTTCATCTCCATGTTGTGTCACGATTAGCCATGGTGCATAAATATGTGACGTTAACCACCAAAAAAAACAAAAAAAACAAAACCCTTTACCCAATGCAGACGATATCAAAATGTATTATTTTAAATATCATTTTTTAAACATTTTCAAAAAATTTCAACCAAACCATATCATGTGACCCCCTCATTGGAACGAGCTCAAAATGAGCTCGTTCCAAAGAGGGGTCACATGATATGGTTTTGTTGAAATTTTTTGAAAAATAATATTTTTTCAGCCGCTGAATTTGCATATTATGCGAGCGGATGTGGCTGATTTTTGGGGTGAAGGGTTAAAGTGCATTGGATGTGATATATCATTGTAATCAGTTTGGAGTTGATTCCAGTGATATTAGCCCAATCAGTTTAGCAGAAATAACACACAACCCAGACAAAATTGATATACAAAAAATTTCTCTATATTTTATTGTGGCTATTCATATATAACAACATACAATAACTCCCCATGAATCCAACATCACATCATCATTCTTTTTTTTAGCATATATAGCCAGCAGTGGTCCAATCCGAAAATTGATCAATTTTGCACACAGACACAAAGCATAACTTTTATTAGTGAGATGTGACAGACATAATTCCCACATCACACTTCTTATTCCTCATCAAATGGTGTATGATCCCCTGAATTGGAAGAATTGTTGTTTTATTGGCATTTACCAACACACATTTGTTCAATTTAACTCATTCCAGTGACAACTACGGGTACCAGTTTGGCAACCACTTACACAGTTAGGTTGTATAATTTTCAGCAAGATATGTGGAAAAGGTGGGAGATCTGTCGAAATAGGAGCTTATTTACTATCCTGTTAGTCTTACCCCAGTCACTTCCATTAACTGGTAGAGTGCTGGAAGCCCATTTTTGGGCTTTATCCAGATGTGCAGGTACCACAGCTTAAAGACTTCCTATTCTGTGGATGGGCTTCAGTTAATTCTTGATGTGATATTATTTACTCTGGGTGGAATTGCCCTGCTACAATTTATGGGAGAGTGCCAGTAGGCACTCTCCCATAAATTGTAACAAGGCAATAACATGTGAACATAGTTTTGACAACCAAAAAAACTTAGCACGCCACCAGTTAACCCATGTATTCCCAAACCGCACCTGTATCTTGTTGTAAGTTCCTGAGCTGTAATATTTAATTGCAGACTGGGTCGGTGGGTGGTTTTCTGGCTTGACAAAGTATTTCACAGACACACATATTAGAGTTTACACCTTCCAGAAATTTTTCCGGATAAATTCACAAAGAGCTCTCAAACATCATTGCCAGCGACTATATATACCCTAACACCATCATGGAAGCATTAGACTTCCCAACACAGTGCAGACTCAAACTTCTGATAAATACAACCTCACTGCTTATGTGTTTACCATGTCCATCTGTCTGTTGTCCGTCTGTTAACTTTTGGTTTCCATCCAATAACTAAAGAACCGCTTATTTGATCAAATCATAATTTTAGAGGTTACTTGTGGATGACTAGACAATGATTCCTTTTGAATTTAGTCCCGCTAACCAATTCAACATGGCCACCATGGCGTTATGACACCGTGGGGGGGTGGGGGGGTGGGGGGGGTGGGGGGGAGATATGCCACACTTTGCATTGCTCTTATCTTTCTCTGAAAGTGTTCAGTGATAGAACTGTAACCCCCAAAACATATGAAGTAAGTCAACTGTAACCACTTCTCAAGATATACTGAGGACAAATCGGCATTCCATAGGAAGGCCGAAAACTCCCGGGTGACCCCAGGTAACTAATAATGCCACACAGATTTTATGCGCTCGATTTAATGTGTGTTTGAACAACACGTTGTTACTCGGTGGTCAAATTAACTTTTGTATTGATTTTGAGGAACTTGGTTGAATTCAGGTCAAATATGGTATATATAATACATTTAATTCTATGTAGTTATGACTGGTCTGCTTTCAACGTATGATAAAATATTTTATTTTGATCTTACGAATTGGCCAGTAAACAGAGATTCAAGGCATGCATAATTGTATGTTATAGAATAGTCTTTGTTTTTTTAATGTGCCCACATATAGTTGCAACAAAAGAAAATTCTATAGCAATTTTGTTAACCCTTTACCCAGGCACACAATATCAAAATTTATTATTTTAATTATTATACTTTTTAAATTTAAAAATAAATTTCAACAAAACCATATACTGTTACCCAACGTTGGAACGAGCTTGAAAAGCTCGTTCCAATGATGGGTCAGAGGATATGGTTTTGTTGAAATTTGTTTTTTCGGAATTCATTTTTTTCAGCTGCTTAATTTGTAAATTATGCAGGTGGATGCTGTCAAATCGTTTGGTAGAGGGTCAAGCCGTAACATTAGATTGACTGTATGATATGTCACAACCAATGTGTTTGTTTTCTTAAAATTCCATATGGGTTTATTTACAGTAATGAACCTAAATTGAGCTGGAAGACAATAATGATGAGTGATCGTGAAGACTCACTCAAAATCTGAATTTGTTGTTCATGTGTGATCTTCAGCTTTTTACTGGTTTTTCACTAGCATCTCCAGTCAACTTCTAGCTGTAGAAACTTCTAAGTGACCGTAAGCCCCATGTAATCATTTATCTAGTCTGTACATATCTTAAAAACATCAGCTGGAAATTCTATAAAATTTGCCAGCTGAATACTGAGAAGTGGAGAGGTGGACTCGATAATGGGGCACTTTTCATCTTCATTACATTTAATTCTGTCCATTCAAAACATTTAGTCTCATCATAGAATATCTCCTAAAGAACTGTGTAAGTGCTTTACAGCTGAAATACTTACAATATCCGTGTAAATGCTTTACAGCTGAAATACTTACAATATCCGGTAACTGGTCTTGTCAGATCACCAAAGTTAAGCAACGTCGAGCCCTGTTAGTTCTTGGATGGGTGACTGTCTAAGTGATCGATTCGGACTCCCACGTTGTGTCCTTGGGCAAGGCACTTAACCCCGATTATCCACATGGGGGCACAATGATGCCATGTACTAAGGCATACTACACGTCGATGGTGCGCATGTCTTCAACCAATCTAACCCTGCCTGTGCTGCAGTGCGGAGTTATGATGTTGGGGAGCTAGCAGCATTGTTGCTCGGTTGTCCTCTCCGGGTACTCCAGCTTCCTCCACCCGTAAAACTGTCACTGACAAGATATGACCTTGGCTGTTAAAGTGTCGTTAAACCTTAATAAAATAAACTTACAATATCCCCATACAGAACATTGTGAGCGTTTTACAGCTGAAATACTTGAGAAGAGGAGTTTTCACCCTAGTATTTTTTATCTTATGTGAGTGAAAGGCAGTGTGATCTATAAAATTGTCTTTTGGTGATTGTGACTTCTTCAAAACCACTGGACCATTTTCATTGAATGTAGTATGAATGTTTGTTACTTCAGTTCAATTCAAATTTGTTTAACTCTTTACATAACATGAAAAGCAGACAACAGTTGCAAATAAAATTCTTGAATAACTAAATTTTTTCACTTTTTTCGTCAAAACAAGCTCATAAGCTATGGTTATGAGTAGGGTTGGGCGGTATTTCGGTATACCGATTATATTCGGTAATATTTTCAATACCGTTACCGATACCGACAGATAATTGTTTAATCGGTATACCGAAAACTCCGTTTTACCACGATATGCAATTCTCAAATTGCCCATCACTGTTGGCTGTGAATAGTTTCACGTCAGTCAGGCTCGATACACTTGGCTTAAATTTAGGTAATTATTGTATTCTATTTACTTTCTTGCGGTGTGAATCATAGTAAAGTTCAAGATATGTGTGTTTGCAGATTTCTGCCAGGTCATTTATATTCTGTGGAGGCATTTAATGAATAGCTGACTGCTGGAACTGAAGCAATTCTGTTTACCTCGAATTTGAAACAAGTTAAGGTGGAAGGCACGCACTAAGCATGCGTAGTTAGTCACGTGGACACTTTCGGCCAATGGCACTGCCGTCTGCTGAAGTTAAATAAAAATAGGACATTTTGTTTGGGGGAAATACCAGGGGATTCCAAACGAAACTCACAGTGATTGGCTGCTAGGACACGCATTACGTCATTACTGCCTCGTGACTTCAGAAATGTGCTTGTAGGATTATTCAACACAAAAAGGACGAAAGTCTTGTCATTGTTTCAAATAAATAAAAAAGCCCAACTCACTTACATTTTCTACCAAGCAGCATTCGCCCCATACGACCTTTTTATTTGAATGGTGATGTGTAATACTGTTATTAATTTTAATCAAACATGAAAATTATTGTGATGAACTGTGGCAATCGCATGCCCTTCTGTTGTTACTTGTTGCACACTTCACTTCTCAATCTCATGTCACTGGACGATTCTGATTCGAAGAATTATTATCTCTGGGTTTGATTTTATTTTGAATTTCCTTCGATAAACATCAAATGTGCCTTGTTATATACCCCAAGTTGACCCAACTGAACTTTGTGCTTAACTAAAATCATTTGTGAGTAAATATTTGAAAAAGTTTTGATTTTTGACGGCCGTCTTGTGCAAAGCTTCAGGCTCAAATTTTACAGTTTCGACACGTTAAAGTTGCGTTTTTTGTTATGGAGAGAAGACCCCCTTTGATTTTAATCGGTATTTCGGTATACCACGGTAATATTTTGCGATTACCGCAGTATTTATTTTTCCCAATACCGCCCAACCCTAGTTATGAGACAAAAAATGAAAAAAAAATTATGAAAATTTAATGCTGATTTTTGTGAATAGCGCTGGCCGGTTTTGGCCGTTACATTGGGTAAAGGGATCAATAAGGTTGCTGTGCCCCATGTTGGATGGGTGCCACCAAATCTCATGAACCTGTGTGTGCATTCATTTGATATTTAGTTTTCAGATTTCTTCAGAAGTGAAGAATTAAATTTGCTCCAATCACTTTTTATTAGCAGTTATTGAAGTCTGCTTAGAAATACAACATGTTTTTTATTGTTTTCTATATTTCAAACCCCTTGGTTGACTTGGAATGCAATATTACTGAACAGTATATTCTTTCCACACTTGCTTAATGTGGGAAACATTAGGCCTAAAAAAATTTGAAATTTGTTTCTCGGGCCCTCCTTGTGCCTTTGGCTGCCGCATGCTCTCTTTATAACCAATGTAAACTTTAAACAAATCAAAATTAAATGGTTTATGTCTGATATTTTACCAAAGTTAAAAAAATTGATAAATTTGTCCCTTGACTGCAAGATGGCTTTGCAGTGCTTTAGCATTGCAAAGCCTTCTTGCTCTCAAGGGACAAAATACACCACCTCTCATGCTATTCTGTAGATTATGAGGCCTAAAACATAAACCAAGATATGAACTTTTGATGGCAAAGAAATAATTACAGAAATAAAAAATAAAATAAAAAAAATGCTCGCCCGCATGCAGTTTTACAAATAATGGCCTGAGAAACAGAAGATCTAATTTGTGGGGCCTTAAAAGAACTTTTTAACAAATCAAAGGTCCAAACATTGATGTTGACATACTGGTATAACATTTTTGTAGTGATGATTTACAAATTTGTTCAAATCAGGCTCCTGAAGACATATTTAGGTGTGTTAGATATGTGTTGCATATTGACACAGTTGTTAACTGGTTGAGTGTAAGAGGCCACTATCAGGGCTTTCAAAGAAATGAGTGTATCAGAGGAAAAGCCAACATTTTCCATGCTCATTTTTCATATATTCAGTCAAACACAAATATAAATTTGGATGATCAAATTCAGACCAACCAATAATGTAGCCCAATTAATGGATGTAACACAAAAAATCTAAACAATCAGAACATTTTTATGTCATCAGGTTACAATACTTACGTGTAGTAATGTTTAATATTTTTTTTTAACTGTTCTTTCAGTCCGACCCGATTCACTAAATACACAAGCAGGTGATCTTAAAAGAAAAATTAAGCCAAATATTAGTATCGGAACAGACGAAGATGCAGGCAGTGACATTCCAGATGACATAGATGATCTCAAAACACCTGATGACCTTGAGACACCTGATGACCTTGATACTACTCTAGGAGAACTGGAATGGGAAAGTATGTATCTCAAAAATACAGGTGTAACATCGAGTTTATATTAGTTATTAGTATCTTGTCTCTTCAGCAGGAATATGAAAATAAAACATTTAAAATGCAGAATTCATTAGATTTTCAATGATAATTTGAAATAGATGTGTATTTGAAGAAAGCATGCTACCATCGTCAGGTACAATAGAACTCTGTTAGGCCTAAAAAAATAATAAATTTGTTTTTCAGGCCCTCCCACATGGTCCTTTTGGCTGCCGCATGCTCTCTTTTTATAACCAATTTAAACTTTAAAAAAATAAAAATTAAATGGTTTATGTCTGATATTTTACCCAAGTTAAAAAAATTGATGAATTTGTCCCTTGAGTGCAAGAAGGCTTTGCAATGCTTTAGCATTACAAAGCCTTCTTGCACTCAAGGGATGAAATACACCACCACCCTTGCTATTCTGTAGATTATGAGGCCAAAAACTTGAACCAAGAACATGAACTTTTGATGGCTAAGCAGTAATTACTGAAATAAAAAATAAAATAAAAAACCGCTCGCCGCATGCAATTTCACAAATAATGGCCTGAGAAACAGAAAATCTACTTTGTGTGGCCTTTGACTAATTAACCTCTTTACCAATGAAAAATATCAATTTATTGGGACTATGCAGTTAAACAGCATTTGGTCACTTTCCTACATTTCGGCAATAAATTTATTCTTCTATACCTTGTTTGACAGAGCTTACAGAGCTCTCGTAGACAAGATATAATAGCTTAAATACTCATTTTTGAAGTGTTTAGGCCAAAAAGATAGTAAAGCTGTATAATTTAGGAGCTGTAGATACACATTTTCAATGAATCACACTTTATTATATGCTAGCCTGTGAATTATCGCAAATTATTCTCAAAGATATTTCCTCGAGTCGATAGATATCGAGAAATATTCCTCAGTTGCTTCCTAAATGACATCACGCTTGGGCACATGAAGGCACCTTGAAGGAACAATCAGCTGATCTTTGTTATTGTTTTGAAACATACTCATTTGGGGGTCGAATTGGGCTGAATATTGTGCAATAAAATTTCTGGGTAGCATATAATAAACAAGAAAATCTGCTCTATTTTAGTCAGTGTCGGGAATTGACCTGAAAGTTTTATCTTTCACGAGCACTTTTTTTGCCTATTCAACTTTTCAGAAATGGAAATGCTATAAATAAGGTATATAATATTACATGTTTACTGGATTTTTTTTCATTATTTTTAGCTCATCTTGACAAAGTCAAGCTGAGCTAATCTCTTCGCTCTCCGTCTGTCGTCCGTCGCCTGTCGTCCGTCGTCCATCATCCGTCAACACCATGTTTTGGTCTTCTCCTCCAAAGCCACTGGGCCAATTCAAGTGAAAGTTTGTGTGAGTGATGGTCCCAAAGGGGCATTTCATTTTTGTTCAACTCAACATGCCCAGCCCCATAGGGAGGGAGTGGGGGAAAATACTCCAAAATAATTTTAAAATCTTCTCAAGAACCAGTGTGTACAATGACTTGATATTTGCTATTGAGCTTCCATATGAGGTGAAGAATCAAGTTTGTTCAAACGATGTTCGTGAAGTAATATTTGGCTTTGTAATAGGAGGGGTAAGATTTTTGGCGCCGCCCAAAATTTCTATTTTCTGAACTGATGGTCCGGTCTGAACCAAATTTGGTTTGTGGTAGTATTGGGTCATAAGTACTTGACCCATGCAAAAAAAAAAAAATCCTGCATCCCCATGGGAACCCTGGGAGCTAAAAATAGAAATATTTTCAAACGCCCATATTTCCCAAACCCCACGGAACAGAGAGCTGTTATTTGGTATGAAGTATCCTTATGACCAGTAGAATTGAATGGTAAAAAAAATTGCCATCAGTTATGTTAAGGTGTTCTGTAATGGGCATCGAAAAAATGCTGAGTTAGCATATTTGCAAAAATTTTAAAAAATCTTTTCTCCAGAACCAATCATCAGAATCTTTTGATATTTGGTATACAGCATTCATAGAGGGGTCCGATAAAAGTGTGTTGAAATAAAGCTCATTGGTTCATATTTGGGCTCTCTACAGGAGCCCAAAGTTTTAACATAGGGTAATATGGGGAATATTCTTTAAAAATCTTCTTCTTCAGAACCACCAGTCAGAATCTTTTAATGTTTGGTATACATCATTGTTATGAGGGTCAGATTCTAGATTGTTCAAACCAAGTCCCTAGGTTAATATTTGGGCTTCCTATGGAAGCCCAAATTTTATCTTTGTTCAATATGGAGTGTAATTTAAAAAAATCTTCTTCTTCAGATCCACCAGTCAGAATGCTTTGATATTTGGTATGCAACATCTCTATGGGGGTCAGATTCAAGTTTGTTCAAATCAGATCCCTAGATGTATATTTGGGCTCACTATGATAGCCCAAATCTTTACTTAGTGCAATATGAGGAAATTTCTTTAAAATCTTCTTCTTCAGATCCACCAGTCGGAATGCTTTTATATTTGGTATACAACATCTCTAGGGGGGTCAGATTCCAGGTTGTTCAATTCGAGTGCCTAGGTTAATATTTGGGCTCCATGTGGGAACATGAAATTTAACTTAGTACAATATGAAGGAATTTCTTCAAAAATCTTCTTCAGATCCAACAGTCAGAATGCTTTCATATTCGGTACACAACATCTCTAGGGAAGTCAGATTTAACTGTGTTCAAATCAAGAGCCTGGGTTAATATTTGGACTCTCTATGGGAGCCGGAATTGGCCATTTTGCTGAAGAATTAAAAATTTTGTATTCAGTACCCTCTAGAGGTACTAAGATTAATCCACATAGGTTGTATCAAGGGGCTTCGTAAGGGAGCTCTACATTTTACTTTATGATCAGCTGAAGAAAAGGCATGATGCCCAGATTATTTTTGTCACTCTTGAGGGACTCAAGGATTGACAGTGTAGCCTATGGAGATGGCTTGCTTAATGTAGACTCATTCTTGGACTCTGTTTAAATTGTGTTCTGTTCAAGATGAGCGCTTCAGGCCCCGTGGGGCCTCTTGTTTAAAGTACTGTTCATAGGGATCAATCCAGGTGACAACAGGAACTGAATGCCGGCCCCATTCACAATTCGAATTTGGACCATAATTTTCTAATGCCAACCTCAAAAATTTCCAATTCCTCCCAAAAGTGGGTATATATAATAGAAACCCACTCAGTTACCAAACAATCTACTGTGTATTTTGGGTAAACATGAAGCTCTTGTTTATAAGGTACATGTAGCACTAAGCTCATTTTGTGAACTATTTGAATTAACATCAAAATTATGAAGACTTATGATTTAGCAGTTGTTTCCAGTCATGTGTCATCTCCCTAAATGATACTTGACTAGAAACAACTGCCTTGGTTAACCCCTAGCACTCTGGTAGTGCAGTAGAATTTTCTCCAATCACTCTGTTTAACTATGAATTTCGGTGGTAGACTGTTCGGCTTTTATGCTAGAGGCCCCGAGTTTGAACCCCATCCAGAACGATCCAAGTTGTGGCCATGGGCAAGGTACTGTATCCCAGTTGCCTACAAGCCAGAAAATAAGCAGACTGTCATCTGCAAAATGAGGTCCTCAGAGGGTGAATTTAGTGATGCTACCAAGCACAGCAGGGTAGCATCACCAAATTTACCCTCTGTGAACCTCAACCTGAATCAGGGTCTCAAAACTAAACAGAAAGAGGTACCCAGAAGATAAATTGGCTCACTGTATGGGATAGCATCATCAAATTCACCCTCTGGGGACCTCATTCTGCAAATGTCAGACTGCTTATTTTCAGGCCTGGTTGCCTACATGGGGACATGATGATGCCGTGTACTAAGGCGTACAGCACGTCGATTGTACACATGTCTTCAACCGCTGTAACCCTGCTTGAGTGTAGTTTGAACAGAGTTAGATTGTTGTGCTGACAGTTGCTCGTAGATGCTCGGTGGTTCTCTTTGGGTTCCTCCACCCGTAAAACTGTCACGGTCATGATTAGCCATTGTGCATAAGTATGTGACCTTAAAATACTAATAAATAAATAAGTATGAATTTAACCAATTATATCTTGTTTGACAGAGCTCACTGAGCTCTGTCAAACAAGATATATTTGGTAAAATATCAAACCGCATTATGGTAAATATTTGCTGCTGAAAAGTTTGCTATTTTGACATAAAAATGCAGAGGGTTATTAAATATCTTTTGCTGTTCCCTATTCTTGAAAACATCAGTAGCAGAGCACTTGCCAAAACAATATCAGAGACGAGTGGACCGAACTTTGGACTTGTAGGTGCTAAAGTAATTCCCCTTTAATTCCTTTACAATGCATGTTTTTCCCAATGGAAAGGGCCTTGAACCCTAAAATGGTGGATAGAATCCTGTTTACAAGTCTTTAGCAAATGGAACATACACTTTCAGAGACAGAAGTTTAGGGCTCATGAAAACCACTTGTCAGATCATCCATGGCATTAGGAGTTGACAAGAGCCTTCACATCTCCTGGCCATCTGTAGTTTTCTTGAACACTAAATGTTAAAATCTGATCTTTACGTTTGGAAAATAAAGCTATACACTAATAGAATCTCCCCCTGGGAACTCCCGGTAGTGAAGTAGTGCCTGTTTTCTATGGTAAACAAGCTCTGCTTTAAAGGTAAAATAGGACCCTGTAATGGAATGGATGTCCTCTAAAATGGCTAACATTGGTATAAATGATTAGCTGGCCTTGACTTATATCCAAGCTGCAGTCATGATTAGCCATTGTGCAAAAATATGTGACCTTAAAAACCAATAAATAACTTATAGAATCACATTCATCACTTGCCACAAGTTGCCAATGCATCATCAGATACAGAGGGTGAGGGAAAGGTAAAAACCTCCCCCACCCACTTGTTGGAAATTTTTTTTACCTTTTTGTTAGTATTGTTTGCAAAATGGATGGTAAATTATTGATATCTTAGCTAAAATTTACATTTTTTTTTAAACATTTTTGGTAAATAACTGTTTTGGCACTGCAGAAGTCTACAGGCTGAATCTTAAATCTATTGAAAATTTTTGGATTCCCTCCATCTGGCAAAATGCTACCTCTGCCTCTGTTTGATAGTGGCATCTTTCAAATTTCCTGATGCGGTTCTAGTCCAAACTTGAGACAGTAAGGCCAGAAGTTTATTTTAGATGCGATATGACCTAAGGGTTTAACCAAACCAAAAATTAGCTTATGGGTCTATCATCCGAGTTTGATTTAAGTTGTTGCATTCTAAGTGTATTTGAAAGAAAAGATTCTAAAAACTGCCTTTTTATTTCCTACTTTTAATACCATTTTAGGGGGCGTGGTGGCTCAGTAGGTAGAGGTGCAGTCTGCAAGCCGAGAGGTCCTCGGTTCGAATCACACCTTCAGCAACCACGTTGTGTCCTTGGGCAAGACACTTCACCCCCATTGCCCACATGAGGGCACGGTGACGTGTACTAAGGAGTAGTGCACACATCGATGGTGCACTGTCTTCAACCAATGCTAACCCTGCTTGTGTGGAGTTAGTATGTTGGAGAGCTGACAGTTGCTTGCCATTGCTCGGTGGTTCTCTCTGAGTACTTCGGCTTCCTCCACCCGTAAAACTGTCGAGGTCATGATTAGCCATTGTGCAGAAATATGTGACCTTAAACACCAATAAATAAATAAATAATACCATTTTAGAAAGAAAATTTTTATTGAGTTTTTATCTGTGCAAGTGGTTTTGAGTTTGGACAAGCACTTTTTTCATGCTTTAAATGTCAGCTAGACAAATAGTCTGAAATGTTTTCCTTGAGCCCTGTTAAAAAGTCTAGAGTATCTTGATGTAAATTTCAGTAAACACCCTGACAGTGGCTATTGTGACACTGCAAAAACATTATCTCTCTCTGATTGGCCACCATGCTCATTTACCTGACGTAAACTTCAGGTTTTTGCCAGGGTACATAAAATCATGTGACATTCAGTGTAGTCAAGGGTGATAAATCGCACATGAAGATTGCCTCAAGAAGATAATTGTATCTCAAAATAAAGTTATGTGTGCTTTGAAATGTAAAGAATAAAACATGACAAGATTTGCAAACCGTATAGACCAAAATTAGTGCCAGTTGACTCAAAAATAATAATACAGGTTTCCCCCAGGGCCATGGATTAAGGGTCATTCAGGTCCTTGAGATCCTGTGTCGGGAAGCCTTGAAAAGCCTTGAATATTCACAAAATAAAAATGCTGATGAGACGCATAATCATAACTGTATATACAGAATGACACATGCATGTGAATGGGTTAATAGATATGACACGAGTGCCAGTGTGGGAGGTTAAAACGAGAGGCCGCAGGCCTCGAGTTTTATCCTTCTGTGATGGCACAAGTACCATATCGATTAGCCCATTCACACGCGTGTGTCATTCTGTGTTTATTACACTCCTTCATGACCATAAAAAACAATTACTAGAAGGACACTCATCAATTCATTTGACAACTATCAACAAAAAGAGCACATTCTATTGCCGACCAAATTTGCAAGGGGAACCTGTGTTACTGTTTTGTCCCCTGAGTTTCAATGTGTTCTATGTGCCTACTGGCACATAGAACACAGTGGAACTCAGGAGTCGATTTTTGCGCTATCGCTAAAGATTCAAACTGTAATTGCATTGCACGATTTGTAGAAAAATCCAATGAAATTTTTCTTCTATTTAAAAAATAGACGTCGTTGATTTCCGTTCCGCATATATGTGAGGAACAGATTTTCATTTTCCACACGGTTTAGTGTTGCTGTAGATGCGGATTTCATAGGACAGGCATGTAATAAATAGTTTTATATCCCAGAGTGAAGGCATAGTCCCAACAAGGACCCTCCAGTAATTACCTCACCCTCCCACTTCCCTTGTGGTAATAGGGGTAATGATCAGAGGTCTTAGTTCGGGTTAGTGAAGGTAGAGCCATGAAAATTTTGGAATTTAGCTATTGTAGAGCCTGGAAAAATGCTGAAATATATCAAGAAACAGCCTTGAATAACCTTGAATTTTATCAGTCCTTGTCTGCAGGAACCCTGTAATAACTCAGTAGCGGAAACTTGTCATAAATATTTGATTGGCAAAAGCAGGTCACCATCTTCAGATTTTATTCAAAAGAATGATCTGGCAAAATACTAAGTTAACTTTCGCTTGAATGCAAGGAAGGAAGATGGCTGAGATTTCAAAATTACTGCCCTCTGAAAAGTTTGATATATTGTTGTTTTAATGTGATTAAAACAAACAGTATGACTAATTTGTCATAACAATATGACCACTTCATTATGCTTTAGCAGTGTGCACCATATGGCTCAGGCTATAAGATTCTGTCAGTGTACATAGGATTTTGCACCCTGCCAAAGACCTGTATAACATTTTTTTAATGGAGACTTAACACTTTTGACAGCGAGGGTTACCTTATGTCGGCCAGTTTTATGGGTGGACTCACTAATGTACTAACTCCGCATAAGCAGGGTTAGCATTGGTTAAAGACATGTGCAGCATCAACATGCAGGATGCCTTAGTACACAGCACCACCGTGCGTGCCCCCATTAGGACAATCAGGATTAAGTGCCTTGCCCAAGGACACAACGCAGTTGCTCCTTGCGGTTTGAAGTCCAATGCCATAACAACTGAGCCACCACCTCCCTATCTGTATAACTCCAACTCAGTCCTGGAAATGAGCCGGGTGCGAGTGCAATTGCTCCCGTCAGCACCCTTGTTTTCTATTTTACGGGAGCTAAAAAATGCACTCGTTGAAAAATATTGTGGAGCAGTAATATACTGTGAGGGTATATAAATGTGTGTTGTTTTGGGAAAGCAGCACTCTCTGGCCAGTGGCAACTTACTGTCATAATGCAGCAATTCCTTATACACTTAATCCTTTGAACACTAGTGGTATCTTCCATGCCAATTCAGAGGCAGCAATTAGAAGAGTCCATATTCATTATTTGGGGTAGACCAATCAATATTTTCAACGTGCAGCCTCGGGGCTGCACGTTGAAAATACTGATTGGTCTACCCCACACATTCACTGGACAACCATCCCATTTAATGACGTTATGATGTATCATGTTCCTGGCTGGAAAAAGGGCCACTCGAGTTCAAAGGGGTTAAGGTTTCTGATGTTTGGTGACAGTATTCCCTCGAAAATTCATATACTAACATTTTAGGGATGCAGTTTACTCTTGTCTCTGTTTTGCGGGAGCTTAAAACTGCACCCGTCAAGTTTGTTCATTTCCAGCACTGCTCCAACTGTCATTGAGCAACAGACAATGGAAAAAAGCAGTTAGTTACCATACCACAAATGGGCGCGGTGGCTCCGTTGGTAGAGGTGCAGGCTGCAAGCCGAGAGGTCCTCGGTTCGAATCCCACCTGTGGCAACCGTGTTGTGTCCTTGGGCAAGACACTTCACCCCCATTGCCCACGTGGGGGCTTGGTGACGTTCTGTACTAAGGCGTACTGCACGTCGATGGTGCACCTGTCATCAACCAATGCTAACCCTGCTTGTGTGGAGTTGGATAGTTGGGGAGCTGACAGTTGCTCGCCGTTGCTCGGTGGTTCTCTCCTGGTACTCTGGCTTCCTCCACCTGTAAAACTGTTACGGTCATGGTTAGCCATTGTGCAGTAATATGTGACCTTAAATACCAATAAATAAATAAATCACCTTACCGCCATATTTATTCATTTATTGATGTTTAAGGTCACATATTTATGCACAATGGTTAACCATGACCGTCCACAATATTTAACATATAAATCAAATGAAGCTGAATGTTTTAGTGTTAGAAATTATTGCTGATTGGATGAATTCTTTGTAAATTTACCCAGATTGAAAATTCTCATGATCAAATTGACTTGGTAGATCTCATTCTGAAAAGCAATGTTGAAAAAAAATATATGAACCACAGGTACATCACCTGTAACATTTAACTTTCTTGTTTTTAATCAGATGATACTCCTGTGAAAAGTCCAGAGTCAGAACCAATTCCAGAATATTCTGCTGAGGATGAGTGGAAGGATGGTCATAGTTGGAAGAGGGTTGTGGTTGCTGACAAAGAATTCCGACTTGACCTTAGGGTCATTGAACCATATAAAAAAGTAATATCCCATGGTGGATATTATGGCGATGGGCTAAATGCAATAATTATATTCAGTGGTTGTCACATGCCAGACAGAAGTAGAAAAGACTATCACTATGTGATGGATAACCTGTTTTTGTGAGTATCAAAGGAAATTTATGATTACTGTTTTTTCTCGGATTCAGTTACAGTGGAAACCTGTTAATTGAATAGCCAGTTTGCCAGTGAAAAATATTCTAGTAGTCCTCTGCACACTGATGTCAGAATATTAAAATTTCAAATTGCAAACATTATCTATTCTGTAGCTATCAGTTTAACCAATTGAATTTTGTTCGAAGCTTTGATTCAATCTTTGTTTATTTTGGTGTATTGCAGAGTTTGTTACACTTTCTGCTTATAATAACATTTCTGAGTAACTAAGCCTGTGCACAGTACAGCCTTAGTCAAATCTCATCTATAGCACTCTACCTGCCATAATGGCCAAAATCAGCCTGTAATATTCTCAAAAAGCATTTAAATGCAGCTTATGACGCCTCATTGGAATGGATTGTGGAAAGGGTTTTTTTTTAACTGAATTCCAAAAATGAAAACATATTCCATTTTCAATTAATAGCTTGTTGTAGATGCTTTTCAAATTATTTCCAGTATGTGCTTTCAGCATAGAGACCATTAACCCTTTACCCAACGTAGACGATATCAAAATTTATTATTTTAAATACAATTTTTTAAAAAATTTTATAAAATTTCAACAAAACCATATCATGTGATCCCTCATTGGAATGAGCTCATTGAGCTCGTTCCAATGAGGGATCACATGATATGGTTTTGTTGATATATTTTGAAAAATTAAATTTTTTTCAACTGCTCAATTTGCATATTACGCGGGTGGATGTGGGCGATTTGTTAGGTAAAGGGTTAATGAGATATGTTGAATATGACTTCCAAAAATGTATTTCAAAGCTTTTTAGAATTGTAAATGCATGCCACATCTTTTAGTGATATGTATGAAATTGATTGATCAATCCGTTCAGCTCAAAGGAGTTTTCAATAAAGACTCTACTACCAATATTGAACAAGTTTTGATCCAACATGTACTACAGTGGAGCCCACTTAATTGGATATCTCTTAACTGAATAACCCTGGTAACTGAATATAATTTCCCAATACAAAATCATTTACCATACTTCTACTACAAATTTGACCTGTTAATTGAATATAGGTAATAGAGTAAACTCCTGTTAATTGAATTAAAAATCTTGTAACCTGTCGAGAAATTACCCTGACTCTCCACAATTTTCCTTTGTTTTTAGACCTATTTGGCCTCAGTACGTCCAATATAGGCATTTAATCTTTATATCTTGTTTGACAGAGCTCATAGAGCTCTGTCAAACAAGATACAGTAGAATCCTCTTAATTGAATATCCATTTTGCCAGTGAAAATTATTCAATTAACAGGAGTATGCAGTTAACAGGGATTTGCTCAGTTTCCTGTGTTCTGGAGGTAAACTATTTATTCTATTATATCTTGTTTGACAGAGCTCATAGAGCTCTGTCAAACAAGATATAGAATAAATGCCTTTATTGGATGTAGTGAGGCCAAAAAGTTGATAAATGAGGGGTATTTGGTGTGTGTCACAGTACTGTTTTCGACGTATTACAAAAATGTATATGCAATTAACAGGAGTTTACTCTACAACTCATATGCAATTAACAGATCAAATTTGTACTGAAGGTATGGTAAATGTTTTTTGTGTTTGAAAATTAAATTCATTTAACAGGGATATACAATTAAGAGATATCCAATTAAGTGGGTTCCACTGTATAATAGAATAAATGCTAAGTTTATCTCTATAATACAGGAAAGCGACACAATCCCTGTTTATTGAATACTCCTCCTGTTAACTGAATAATTTTCATTGGCAAAGTGCCTATTCAATTAACTGGGCGGGGGCGCGGTGGCTCAGTTGGTAGAGGTGCAGGCTGCAAGCCGAGAGGTCCTCGGTTCGAATCCCACCAGCAGCAACCGCGTTGTGTCCTTGGGCAAGACACTTCACCCCCATTGCCCACGTGGGGGCACGGTGACGTTGTGTACTAAGGCGTACTGCACGTCGATGGTGCACCTGTCTTCAACCAATGCTAACCCTGCTTGTGTGGAGTTGGTATGTTGGGGAGCTGACAGTTGCTCGCCGTTGCTCGGTGGTTCACTCCGGGTACTCCGGCTTCCTCCACCCGTAAAACTGTCACGGTCATGGTTAGTCATTGTGCAGAAATATGTGACCTTAAACACCAATAAATAATAAATAAATTAACTGGGCTCCACTGTATTGACAAAAAAATGCTTCAGAAAATAACTCAACTTAGGCCCAAATGTATCAACTATAATTGTGATAACTACAGTTAACAAAACAGCGTTGTCAACATTCCTTTGTTTGTCAGTGTATGTTTATGATCGATTGTTGGTACAGATATGTAACATTCCTCGGGTGCAGTGGCTCAGTTGGTGGAGGAGCAAGCTGAGAGGTCCTTAGTTCGAATCCCACCTGCAGCAACCTTGTTGTGTCCTTGGGCAAGACACTTCACCCCATTGCTCACATGGGGCAGGGTGACGTTGTGTACTAAGGCGCACTGCATGCCAATGGTGCACCTGTCTTCAGCCAATGCTAACCCTGCTTGTGTGGAGTTAATATGTTGGGGAGTTGACAGTTGCTCGGTGGTTCTCTCCGGGTACTCTGGCTTCATCCACTCGTAAAACTGTTGTGGTTATGTTTAGGCATTGTGCAGAAATATGTGACCTTAAAACATGTAACATTCCTATTGCACAAAGGAGTTCATCACATTGCACTCACCACAATGTGTGTTTGGTTCTGTCTGGTTTATTAGATATTTCTGGTGATTTCACAAACGAAGTTGATAGTAGAATAACTGAGTTCTAATGTGTACCATCTGATTATGTTTGCATTGGTGGAGAGATTAAGCTACTTTAACAAGGGTATGAGATGAACTTAAGTTTTGTGGTAAAATCTCATAATGATGCTTACAGCTTCCTGAGAGGAAGTATATTAAATAACCTTTACAGTTTGAGAATGAACTTTCTGTGAAAATTCAGTTTTTATTTTCAAAAAGTGCATGTGAATTACCCTTCTATATTCATATATGGTAGTATTTAACTCCTTGCATGCTGCTGGCAAATATTCCTACCCAGGACTGGATTTTTCTTGTCACTGAATTAAGAATAATTTGGGATGATTTAATATAATTTTTCCCCTGTAAATTGGATGAATTTTCTCATCAACAATTTCTTGAGTTAAGTTTTAGATAAATTTTTCATCGAATCTAGCCATGGCTACTTAATAGCAGCCATGGCTAGATTTAATTAAAACTATCTTGAAAATACTCAGTGGGTTAAAAGTTAAGATAAGTAATCTATAGTACATTCAATTTTTCTCTCGTGGGAACCCGGGACAAGAAGCAGTACTCGTTTACGATTGTAAACAAGCTCTGTTTTACTGGCAAAATAGGACCCAGCACCATTACTTGGGGTGGAAGTCTTCTAAAATGGGCAACATGAGTATAAATGACTGACAAAGCATGGCTTTATCTCCATGTTGTGATCACAAGTAGCCATTTGCAGAAATATATGGCCTTAAACACCAATAAATAAATTAAATTTTTTGTTTCAGGTATGTAATAAATACTCTTGAAACACTGGTTGCAGAAGATTACATGATTATCTATTTCCATGGTGCAACACCTAAAAAGCAAATGCCAAGTTTTGGCTGGTTTAAAAAATGTTACAGAATGATAGATCGGAGGTAAGCAGTTCAATCTATTATGACATTCCAATGTTTTGGGGAGTAAAACTGATTTATTTTCTGCTTACATACATCAGTATCAGGCTGGACTGTGAAGTTATAATAACCAAATGCGATATATGCATTGCTGTACATTCCTTTTGTTTCAGGCCCGAAGTTGGTCAGGGGACAAGGAAGTCTACTTCACCTATAAACAAGCTCATCAGAAAATTGCCATTCACGAAAAACTATGCTTAATATCATTGCACTAAACAATCAAGTTCATTAGATGTATTATACAGTACAATCCTCTTAATTGAATATCCAGTTTGCCAGTGAAAATTATTCAATTAACAGGTGTATACAATTAACAGGGATTTGGTCAGTTTCTTGTGTTCTGGAGGTAAACTGACCCTTTATTCTATTATATCTTGTTTGACAGAGCTCATAGAGCTCCGTCAAACAAGATATAATAGAATAAATGACTGTATTGGATGTAGTGGGACCAAAAAGGTTGATAAATAAGGGGAATTTGGTGTGTGTCACAGTTATTTTTTCGGCATATTACAAAAATTTATATACAAATAACAGGAGTTTACTCTACAACCCACATGCAATTAACAGATCAAATTTGTACTGAAGGTATGGTAAATGGTTTTGTGTTTGAAAATGATATTCAATTAACAGGGATATACAATTAAAAGATATCCAGTTAAGTGCGCTCCACTGTGTTAATATTAGTGTATGCAAAAAAATATTAGCTGAACAAATTTTCAAGGAATATCCAAAACTATTTAAAAAAAAAAAATTTTCCTAAAAGTTCTTCAAATTTGCCATCATGCAGTTGTTTTACTAAATATGGGCTTTGTTTTAAAATCATATTAATTCCTGGTACATTCCTATGGTAACAGAAATCTTACCATTTTCTTGATTTATTCCAGTAATTCAGTTTCAATCGGCTGCAAAATTAATAATGATTTTTATACCCCCTGCAATGAGTTGTGAGGAGGAAGGGATGTGGGAGGGTGGGGTGAGGGACGTGCCGTGGAGGTTATACTGGAATCATCTTGTCCATCCATCCATCTGCCTGTCTGTCCGTAATTCTGTGCAGAAATTTTCTCAGACATTTAGGGACCATTGTCCTCAAAACTTGGTATGTTTGTTCATAACCATGGGAACCTGTGCACCTGCGATTATAGTTATGGTGGGACTATTTTTGCCAGAGTTACACCTCTTTTTGGGTTGAAGTAGCTGCCACATAGGGCTGAATTTTGCCCAGAGATTTTTTCAGATGTTTATGGGTCAATTCTTTTGAAACTCCATGCACTGAGCACTGCAATTATAGTTTCGATCAGACTTTTTTTGCCCGAATTATTCCCCTTTTCATCTTAAAATAATTTCCTTTGTCCGGAGATTTCCTCAGACGTTTATGGACTGTGTTGTCTCCCAAACCTGGTCTGAATGTTCACCACCATGGGAATCTGTGTACCTGCTATTATAGGTCCAGTTGGTCTATTTTTGCCAGAGTTATGCTTCTTTTTCGACTTGAAATATCTGCTGCATAAGCCTGGTTTTTGTTCGAAGATTTTCTCCAATATTTATGGGTCGATTCTTTTGAAACTTGGTACGAATGTTCACTACTATGGGAACCTGTGCACTTATGATTATAGTTTTTATTGGAATTTTTTTGCCAGAGTTATGCCCCGTTTTATCTTAGAATAATTTCCTGCTTAGGCTTGAGTTTTGGCCTGAATCTTGTATAACTATTGCTTTGGTTGTATGCCAATCATGGCAGTGGGGGGTTTGGACAGGCCCATCTGGGACAGTCACACCTCTTGTTATACCATGCTCCAATAAAAGTTGATGGGTGTGATGGATTCAGCCTGCCCATTATGAACCAAAACCTGGTCCCTATGACCATGTTTTAATGCTTGGATGCACTCCATACAAAATTCCCTTCCTCCGATGTACTTGAAGTAACCAGTTCAAGATCAGACAATTTTTTCAAAAGTTATGTCATTTGATACTTAGTCAAAAACCTCGTCCTAGCAGGGATTCTTCTGCCCTCTTTGGGAAAGGGTCTGTGCGCCATGCTTTGGGAAACAGCATCATGGGGGCAGGTTGGATGGGGGGGGGGGGGGGGGGATGGGGGCCAGTTGGGATTTTATTTTGGAAGGAAAAAAACATACAAAGACTGAGAAATTTTACATTCGAATTGAGCAGAGAAGATTAAGGCCGATACCTAAGCAACTGCATGTACACTACAAGTAAGTTTTCTAACAGTCACATGGAATTATGTTCCCGCAGTCTCTGTAGTCTCTCTTAATCCTTTGAACCCGAGCGGCCATTTTTCCGGCCAGGAACATGATACGTCATAACATAATTATATAGGATGGCTTTCAGTAAATGTGTGAGGTAGACCAATCAATATTTTCAATGTGCCTCCCCGAGGCTGCACATAGAAAATATTGATTGGTCTACCCCAAATAATGAATATGGACTCTTCTAATTGCTGCCCTTGAACTGGCATGGAGGATACCAATAGAGTTCAAAGGGTTAACTGTTATCATACTATTAAAGATGAACAACTTCTCATTTACCTTTGAATTTAGAGGTTACCAATTTAAATTTAATGTACAATTTGGGTCCTGACCTGGGTGTTCATAAGCCCTCAGAAAACATTGGTGTCCTGATCTGGCTGTCATAAGGCCTCAGAAGACCAATAGTTTTCTGAGGTCTTTTGACTACCTAGTTCAGGGCACCAGCTCTGCATTAAATTTTTGTTTTTTGCTTGAGTGGGAACTGAGATTGGGAAGTCTGGGTGTTAAGAATTGGGAAAAATCAAGCCCAAATGTCATTGGGAAAGAGCCCCATAAATGGCCTCTGTAGATACTCAAAAGAATGCCTGCTCTGTATCTGATTCTGCAGTTCACGATGAATTTTTATTGTGTGCCTGTTTGAAAAACAGTCATATCATGTAATCAGCCTGTCCATCCGTCCATCTGTCTCTATCTTTCTGTCCGTTAATATTTTTGGTTTCTGACTGATAACACCAGTTTACATTATTTGATCACAACCAAAGTTGGTATTTGTATTACCAAGCTAACAATACAGGCCAAGTTCGAATATAGGTTTTGTCCAATTATTTTTACATGAGTTATGGCTTTTTTTTTTTCGACTAAGAATTTGACCGTCTATTAACATTTTTGGTTTCTGACTTATAACTCCAGTTTGAATTATTTGATCTCATCCAAAGTTGGTATGTGTATTACCCAGCTAGTAATACAGGCCAAGTTTGAATATCTGTTCCGTCCAATTATTTTTACATGAATTATGGTCCTTTTTCAACTTAGAATTTGACCATCTATTAACAGTTTTTGTTTTCGACTGATAACTACAGTATGGATTATTTGATCTCAACCAAAGTTGACATGTTTGTTACCCAGTTAGTAATACAGGCCAAGTTCGAATATGGGTTCCATCCACTTATTTTTACATGAGTTACAGCCCTTTTTTGACTTAGAATTCGAATGTCTATTAACATATTGGGTTTCCGACCAATAACTCCAGCTTGGATCATTTGATCTCAACCAAAGTTGATACAATTCAAAATGGCTAACAGGAATATTTAGCCACACCTTGCAGTGCTCTAGTTTAGTGTTCAGTAACCATGTCTGGCAACTTTTCCCAAGAGTTATGCCCTTCACTCATCTAGAACGTTGTTATCTCATTTGATTTCATTATGTGTAACTGAGAAGATATTTTTACTGCTATTTTTATTCTAATTTTGGTTATTTTAATCTAAACATATAATCCGTTCTGAAGAAGTCTCTTGAGAAATCCTTTAACATAGGTGTACCTGATTAGACTGCACCAATACTATACAAGTTTCTGTAGATGTGGGATTTTTGCTGAAATTACAGTGCAGCTGCCATGAACAGGTCACTTTCACGGGTGGGCAATATTTCCACAGATGCAATAATATTAGATTACAAACACTAATTATAGGAATAATCATCAAAAATTTAATTAATGAAGCACCTCGGTACAACCCAGTGCTTCATTAGTTAAACTTTTACTGATGATGATTTTTTACCTGGTAAAACATGCGTAGATCTCACTGCCCATGCATGAATTATTTACCAATCCGTGGTGACTGTACCATAGCTTATGTTTGAAAGCAATTGGCAATTGTTGTGTTCTTAGTTTCATGTTGTCTTTCTTCAATCTGTCTTTATACCCCCACCAGGGGCATATTGGAATCGCCTTGTCCATGTCCGTCCGTCTGTCCCAAAATTCAATCATGAATAACTTGTAAAGTACTTGGTTGAGTGACTTGATATTTGGTATGTAAGTGTATCCTATTGCTGTATACCCATAGTGAAATGCAGGTGTCGTTCGAGATTTTATTGCCAGAGTCATTGCCCTTTATGGACTTAGTATTTGTATATACCCCAAAGCTGTATCACCTATTGTCAGGCTTGCATTGTTAAATAAGGAGGGGTATCTCTTTGTGTCACTGTATGGTGACGCTTTATTTTTTTTTCCTTTTCTGAGTATCGAAATGAAGCACCTATACAATGTGCCAACATATTTTTAAAAATCGACTTGATAGCAATCTTTATATTTTTATACTGTACCAATGACCCAGACATAGCTGGTGCTAACTCTTAAAATATAGGGCCAAACACAAATTTTGCCCCCCAATCCCCAAAATTTGCATCTAAAACTAAAGAAAACATGTCCTGAAAGGCCCTCCACACCTCGCCCCCACTGCGCATGCGCAGTGTCAAGGACGTTCCGAAATTGGCGCCATTTATCATTCTAAGTTTGGCCCTTCATCAGTTAACATCTGACTGATCTTTGTGCTTTTAAATCTCAGTTTAAATGATGCCAGACACATAAATATTAGTGAAATGGTGATTCTAAGGAGGATAGAAAAGGAGGAGAGGAAAAGAATGTGTGACAGAATATTATCAGGGCTGTAACTTAAAATTTTTTAATGAAATTATGTTAAGTTACCTATTTTCAAGGCAGCAGCCATTTTGTTGTCATTCTGATTATTTAGTTACACTGTTTTTTCAAGTGTTTTTCCTCTCTCCCTGTCCTTTAAGTTCCCCCTTGCTATTCTCCCATGCTTTTGGCATAGTTTCTGTAATTATTATTAC
Source organism: Pictodentalium vernedei (assembly GCA_031216915.1). Classification (NCBI taxonomy): domain Eukaryota; kingdom Metazoa; phylum Mollusca; class Scaphopoda; order Dentaliida; family Dentaliidae; genus Pictodentalium; species Pictodentalium vernedei. The sequence goes on along the minus strand of CM062292.1, from coordinate 77,742,153 downwards.
TAAAATTTCTTGGGAGTTTTAGCTTAATAACAGAATGAATTCTGTTCTTTCCCCATGTTTACGTCTTCACCTACGGGTGGTTAGGCGTTGTGTTCTGCATCTACCATCTGATGTTCTGCAGTTTCTTCCCTGGAAGTCTCTGTTTTGCATCAGATGGTGTATTTTTGGTAACTGATTTCGGGCCTGGGTGCCTGGAGTCTTATTTTAGTGTTTTTACACTCATTGTTTACATTTACAACAGCCCTCTGTGTGAGGGGGGGATTTCTAAATAATAATATCTTTATGTTATTTTAATCATAACTAGATACATTATTATTGTTCGTAAGTGTTGAATAAATTGTTTAAAATATTTTTAAAATTTTTGTCCACACTTAGGCTTGGGATCCATTGGGGCTCAACGTTACTTTTCAGAAACTTGGGCTGTTCTGAAAAAATATTTTTTCAAAATATTTTGATTTCAATTATTTTTTCTATATTAATGGATCATATTATTATTATGTATTTTGATTGCCAGGGGTTAGTGCGAGTACCAGGACTTGTTTTCTTTTCACATTGAAAGGATATTGATCAATTGTTTTAAGAGGAAGTCTTCCTCTGACCTTATTATCATTCTATATGTGGTCAGTGTACTCGCATTAACTCCTGTTCTGTATCGTATGATTTCGATGACAATATGGGAAGCGTATGTCACGGTATGTTGTTGGGGATTTGGACACTCCGGTCCTTTCCCCGCAGGGTCACTCTACTTTATCAATTTCTATTTCAGACGATCAAGATTAGGGTGATGTATCTGTGATGTCTTCCAACAGTGTGCCTCCGTCGTCACAATTAATGAAGGGCTAGCGGAAAAGTGCTCATGTAATACGCCAATTGCCTAAGAGGACCCTAGTAGGTTCGACGGCCTTTGACGTCCGCTAGCTCGCCCGGTGTAGCGTCCATTCACCGAATGGTTCGGCAGCCGGGTTCGTCCGTTGCGGTCTAGAAGGAATTTTGGGGTGATGCGAGCACTATAAAATTAACTTAATGCACACCCAGTGACGGCGGATCGGAGGGAGAACGGAGGAAGCCTTTTAGTCCGGTTCATAGCTCGTTCCGGTCCATCCGGACGGCAAGCGAGAGAGGCCCCTCTCTCGTTCAACAACATCTGGCCCCAGATGTTGTGGTACAAATGTGTCGTTAGCGGAGCATACGTCCGTCGCTCGGGACGCTCCGTTGTATAGGCAGTCCGCTGAGACTGCTAAGGCTTCCTCTTCTCGTCAGCGCACACGACCGCACCTTGGCTGCGTGACCGCCGATATATTACCAGCTTCGCCGATCAAGGATTCTTCGGCGACCAGGTCACACCATCCGGCAGCCAGGGATTCGAGACCGATGGACTCCGGACGTTCGCATAGGAAGTATGCGGGAGCCATCTGATGCGGAGCTGCCCTCGGCGAAGCACCGATAGACTGTGCCTCCGCAGGTCTCGACGCCGGACATTCTTGTGCACATAGCACAGCTTATCGCAGCATCCCAGCAGCCGACAGAAACGGTGTCGGATCGAGAATTATCCGACAGCGCTGGGTCGGTAGCCGGGGACTCGAGGCCTGCAGACTCCGGACGTTCGCATAGGAAGTGTGCGGGAGTTAACGTACACGGAGCTTCCAGCGGCAATGCATCGTAAGTCCGCTACTGCACAGGCCTCGGGAACGGACGTGCTTTCCTTAATAGCACAGTTTATCGCAGCATCCCAGCATCAACTGAATCTGTCGCATATATTTTATCCGACGATGCTGGGTCGGGACGCTCCGCGGAAGCGGGTACGGACGTCCGAAAGTTTCATCCGGTCCGACGGGATACCGAAAGGGATTCGGTGGATTTCAAGCTTTCCCTTTCGGAACAACATATGCTGCGATGCCGGATAAGAAACTGATAGCGTCGGTGGACTTAGAAATTTTTGGTTCGGTTCAGGGACATCGTCCCTCAGTTCCGACATAGTCCAATAATGTCACACAAACTTTCGAATTATTGAACGACGCTATATATATTATTATTTTATGCTTGCTATCCAAGCATTTCTGGTTTCTTGTTCGAAGAGTTATGGAGATGTCTTTCAAAAGTGTGCCTCTGTCGTCATAGTTAATGAAGAGTTAGCGGCAATAAGTGCTCATGGAATATGTCTATCGCTTACGGAGTGACATTCGCTAGCTCACCCGGTGTAGCGTACATTCATCGAATGGTTCGGCTGCCGGGTTCGTCCGTTGCGGTCTAGGAAGGAGATTTGGGTGATGCGAGCACTTTAATTACTTTAGTACTCACCCAGTGACGGCAGATTGAGGACAGATCGGAGGAAGCCAACAACATAGGGGACCGCATGTTGTGGTTCAGATATTTTACATTCGGAGCATATGTCCGTTGCTCGGGACGCTCCGTTATATTGACAGTCCGAGAGACTGTCTTTAATGCTTCCTCATCCTCACAGCAGGGTACACGACCGCACATTGGCTACGTGACCTCGAGTATCCGATCAGTTTCGGCATTCAGTGATTCCACAGCGAATAGGTCGCGCCATCCGGTAGCCAAGGAACACGAGGCCTATACACTCCGTTCGCTCGCATATTGGAAGTATGCACGGGGTAACGATCTCGGAGCTTCCTGCGGCAATGCATCGTAAGACCGCTGCTCCTCAGGCCTCAGTGACGGACGTGCTATCCGAGTTAGCACAGATGTTTCGCAGCATCCCAGCAATTGACGGTTTCTCGGTCGAATCAGGAATTATCCGACGGCGCTGGGTCGGTGCGGTCCGCGGTTGCATCAAGCTACGGACGACCGAACGCTTTATAGGGTCCGACAGGATGGCGAAAGGGATTCGAAAGATTTCGAGTTTTCCCTTTAGTAGTATCGGAAGATGCCTTTCATATCTTCTGGCATTTCTTCCAGTGATTATTTTTCGGACTTCATTGCTGCGATCTTGGATAAGAGACTTATAGCGTCATTGGACTCGGATTTTTCGATCGGTACAGGGACTTTGTCCCTGACTTACCGACGCAGTCCAATATTGTCATTACAACATGTGTTTTATTTTTCGACGCTATATATTATATATATATACAAGCCTGCTACTAAGCATGATAGTTTAGTTTCTTGTCCGCGTGGCTCATTTCTGCCATTTTATCTTTTTTACATATAGTTTATTTTGGCAGAGCAGGGCATACCGAGAGTTCATATGCGTCTAGACGGTGTGATTAAAGACTGCATATATTCTTTTTCGCCGTTTATGTCTTTTCCAATTTCAATGTTGGGAACGACATTATGTATAGTAGACTTAACTTAGACGCTTTATTATACGTAATCCGCCTTACTGAGGCGTTATCATTATCGTCTTCAAGAAAAGATTTACGGGATATTATTCTCAATGTAATTTCTTTTGAGGGCAGTAGTTTGTTCACGTATAACTCCGCCCTTCAGTGGCTGATTGGAGTTGGTTAGACGTGATGCAGCCCTAGCTACATCCACGCGTGGATAGTAGGTTAAGAACTCTCTCAGAGTCGCTTCGTTCTCGGAGGAGCTTCTCTTCGACGGCAACTTTCCGGCAATCCATGAATTGCTTGATTTATACATTCTCTTGTCTATCTAGTGTTACAAGAGATTCAGACTGGGGCAAACATTCGGTGGTTGACTCAGAGAGTGCCGCCGCAGTTGCCGGACCCTAGTGTGGCTGTTATGACGGTTGCCAGTCAAACAGATTGGGATATATACTGATCCCTACGGATTCGAAGTGCCAGGGTCTTTGGGTTCCGCAGTCTTTTAGCTATCAGTTTAACTTCCGCGGAATAATGTTTTTTTAGGCTTGCTTTATGTCATTGCATGAACATTATTCAGAAACGCATGCCCAAATTCCTGTCCTTTAATTCGACAGTAGTGGCGTATCTCCGGAACCAGGGAGGCACTCTTTCGTTTCCGTTATTCAATTTAATGGAAAGAATCCGTCTGTTGGTTATAGTACACCAAGTTCAGTTTTGGTCCGTCATATTCTGGGTCGTCTGATTGTTTTATCGCACTCCCGTTCTCTTACGGGTCGCTTGTTGCTGTCAGAATGGACTCTCAACAAACAAGTATTTAATCAGATTTGCTATCTATGGGAGCGCCCAATGATGTTTTATTTATGACACAGCTTGCTAATCAATTGCAGACGTATGTGTTGGCTTGTCCAGATCTCTGAGCTAATACTGTTAACGCTCTATTGATCTATAGGACGGAATGATAGGATACGCGTATCCTCCGGCGCTGTTGTTTTAGCAGGTATTGCTAAGATAAACAACCACAATACATTTCTGTCGATAGCATCTCTATCTTCACAGAGATCATGAGTAATTTACTCTCTTGTCTACTGTGGATCTTAACGTGAAATCTTCCTCTATGTGAGGATCTTTTTTCACTGGGTAAATCGTGTCATCTTTATCACAACCAGCAAGGTCGCAACCTTCATGTATTCCGTTGTGTGGTCCGTATTGCATTGTAAGCACTGTACTGGACGAGCTTTGGACGCGATTTCTTACTATAGGAGATCCTCTTCTTCGCTATTCTATGCGACTAAAGTGGAGGCTCTTCCGTCGTGGTGTAGGGATCATTATGTTCATATGGTTGATCCCTCCATACTACTCATTGCTAGTTTTTAGTATACTTGTTTCACAAGATCTACTGCAGCCTGTTGTTATTTAGGTTATAGGTTTATGTTACCTCATACCTATGCACTCTACGATAGTTTACAATTGAGTCTTTTGTCTCTTTATCTAAGTCAGTTAGTAACTTTTTGATAAATAGACTCAGAATCTTTAGATTAAATTCCTATACGGATTTTAACTTCGGTTCTTATTTAGCTAAGTAATCATTTGAGCCTCTGGAAACAGTAGTTTTCAAATTCTGACCTTTTAGACAGTAATTCTGTTGGTTTCTCTTTTACTGTAGAGTCAGTGAGTTTCATGCACTATCAATGGATGATTTTCACTTTCATAGTTTCGGAATCAATACTTCCGTTACTATTTAGGTTGGATTGTTGCATAAGAGTTAGGCTCCTATTATCCGGAACCTATTATTTTAAGGTCCTTCCGTCTTCGTATGGGCATAGGCCTTTACTCTTTTCGGGTACAGTTTATGTATTTATAAACAGATATCTGTTTATTACAAGGGCGTAAGCTTCTTCTGTCTTTGATGTCTAGTAGAAGGACGTTACGCTCCATTTTATTGTTAATGGATTCTATTAACTAGTGTACTGCTTATGGTATATCATTGGCTTAGCAGTTGTGCTTAAGATTTCGGCTCATGAAGTAAGAGTTCTTCTACTTCTTGGGCTTACATTAATAGTGTTGCTATTATAGATTTTTGAAGGCTGCTCATTGCGCTCAGCCATCCATTCATGAATTTTATCTCAGAAATATCGAGTCCATTTCTGGAGACCTCTATTGTTAGGTCTATTATCTACTGCTCAGAATGTCATTCTCTTAACAGTTGCTACTATAGCTAGGTAGGCTGTCTGTTTCGGCAGTGTCTCCGTTCGGCTGCCCTCTTCGCTCTGGGCTATTTGACCCAGGGCAAGAAAAAGGGGGGGGGGGGGAGGGTGTTCCCTTGGGTCACCTGTTTTTACTATGAAAACAAGGGGATACCTCCTCCGGAGTTAGTAATTCTGAGCTGTTATTGGGATGGTTGTTTAGTGAGAAGTTTAAGTTTATAAAATTCATTCAAGTCTTAGTTTTTAAAGTATAGCTTTTGAATATTGCATATGTCAACGGACATGATTATGCAATTCTCACACACTTTTAGGAGTATAAGAGTCTCTATTCTCTAGACTTACTTTATTATTGGCTTACTTTAAAAATTATTAGTATAAGGATTATTGGATATTAATAGAGTACATGGATGTATGAAGCTCAATTTTTGGAAGGTGTTGTATCTTTCTAATTTATCATAAATAAGAAAGATACATGTAAGGCCTATTACTTCTTTTCCCTACAGGGGATGACTCTATTTTATTTTATTGAGCGTATTCCATTTTGCTCTATGTCCTTGGCCCTCCAGCCTTTTTACTATTCAGCTATGTCTGGGTCATTGGTACAGTATAAAAATGTTAAAAAATTTATAGTAATTTATATATTTTTTATACTTACCAATGACCCAGACGGGGATGGCCCTCCCAGGAGTTGGGAACTCTTGCCTCCTCGCTGAGTACATAGCGCTTACCAGGCACTGGTTATTAGAATGATAAATGGCGCCAATTTCGGAACGTCCTTGACACTGCGCATGCGCAGTGGGGGCGAGGTGTGGAGGGCCTTTCAGGACATGTTTTCTTTAGTTTTAGATGCAAATTTTGGGGATTGGGGGGCAAAATTTGTGTTTGGCCCTATATTTTAAGAGTTAGCACCAGCTATGTCTGGGTCATTGGTAAGTATAAAAAATATATAAATTACTATAAATTTTTTAACTTTTGGTTGGCCTGCACATTGTGGGGGTATTTTGTTAGCTGTGCTTGCGAACAGATCTAGTCTTAACTGGTTGAGTGCTAGAAGCCACTATCATGGCCCTACTGAAAAAGAGCTGAAAGCCACTTCAGTGGCTTTACACTGTTTGCATAGGCTTGTTATGTTCTTAGAAGGAGAAAGTAAATGTTTACATGAAATTGCTTTGTTACAATTTAGTGGAGAGTGCCAAGGGGCACTCTCCACTAAATTGTAACAAAACAATTGACCATGAACAAAATCTTGTTAAACTAAGGCTTCTCTTGCTGGTTGCATGGCATCGTTGAAAAAGAATACTCACATTTCAAATCACCTTTGAAAAATAATTTGGCACTCAACCAGTTATTTATTTATTTATTGGTGTTTAATGTCACATATTTATGCACAATGGCTAATCCTGACAGTTTTACGGGTGGAGGAAGCCAGAGTACCTGAAGAAAACTATCAAGCATCAACGAGCAACTGTCAGCTCCTCAACATTCTAACTCTGTGCAAGCTCCGCTCAAGCAGGGTTACAGCAGTTGAAGACATGTGCACCATCGACGTGCAGTACGCCTTAGTATACAGCATCATCGTGCCCCCATGTAGGCAACCAGGATAAAGTTCCCTGCCCAAGGACACAATGCAGGTCATCCCGGCCAGACTCAACCAGTTAACAACAAGAAAAAGGAGATCTGGACATAATTCAGATAGTTGTGAAACAGCTTCTTGCAGCTTCCTGAAAGGATATTATAAAATATAAGCTTTGAAGGATAAGAATCTCTTTCAATATATTTGCCCTGCCCATGAACAGACTCCCTTTACTTTTCTCTTTGAGAAGCATCATTTGCGCTTAGCATTCTAAAAACATTGCTATTAACCCTTTACCTAACACGAAAAGCAGACGACACTTGCAAAAAAAATTCTTGAATAACTAATTTTTTTCATTTTTTGTCTCAAAAACATAGGTTATGACCCCTCGTTGGAATGAGCTCGACGAGCTCATTCCAATGAGGGGTCATAACCTATGTTTATGAGACAAAAAATGAAAAAAATAATGAAATTTAATTGGCGATTTTTGAGAATAGCGCTGGCCGGTTTTGGCCGTTACGTTGGGAAAAGGGTTAACTAGTAGAATGAAAGATTAATATTTGTAGTCAGAATTTGTCCATATTATTTTTTGTTAAAATTTATTGGAGAGTTTAAATGCACTCTCAGATATAACAATAACATGACTTTGGAGGGCATTGTGGTTTATTAACGGCTCAACAGGTGTGAATAACAGCCTGACAGCTTATAAAAGGCCTGAGACGAAGTCGAGGGCCGTTAATAAGCTGAAGGGCTGTTATTCACACCTCTTGGGCCGTTAATAAACCACCAGGCCTGACAAAGTCATGTTATTACTATTATTACCACTGCGATTCTGAGAAACTTTTGACTCTGTACCTTACATGGCAGCTACAAACAGTCAATTGGTCTTCATTCAATTCGCTTGATTGAGACGTTTTTAACATTTTCAATTTTGACAAATGATATTATTGTCTGTTCTCAAACACACTGGTGTCACATGATTATCATGTGATCGGCACCGGTACTCTTTCAATTGCAATGAAGTTAGAAAACTTAAAAACAGACCCGATATTTACCGCTTTTAAGTCAGGAATAAAGGCTTAAAATGTCTGCAGACTTACTTACTATATACAGCTGCTTGTTCTTATGGGACTAACTTTGCTGTACATTTTACATATTTAATAATTTAAATAAAAATCACATTGTTTACTAGTTGAAAGCATTTCTGGAAACTGTTTTCATTTTCGAGTGTATGACAGTGAGGAACAAAAGTTACTTGACATGTTGGGCTGTTAATGAGATTTTCAACTCATTACTGGCCCAACACATCATGCGACTTTGTAAGTTGAACGTTATGTTCTTGTAATGCCCCTGTTAAACTTTGTTAATGTACTAGGGAACGCCCTATAAGTTTGTAATAATAAATTATAATAAAACTAAACTCTATGAACAAATTATTTTGTCTTTAACCCTTTACCTAACATGAAAAGCAGACAACACTTGCAAACAAAATTCTTGAATAACTAATTTTTTTCATTTTTTGTCCCCAAAATATAGGTTATGACTCGTCTTTGGAACGAGCTCGACAAGCTTGTTCCAAAGAGGGGTCATAACCTACGTTTTTGATACTAAAAATGAAAATATAATGAAAATTATTTGGCGATTTTTGAGAATAGCGCTGGCTGGTTTTGGCTGTTACATTGGGTAAAGGGGTAAACAGATTAGGAATCATAACATTAGAACATGTTGATTTTCAATTTCAGTACTAGTACTTATCAATAAAGCTCCAAATTGGACTCCCAACACATAAAAGTTAACTGGTAAAAAGGGTTATATCTTACATAATAAGTCCTGATTTCATATGAAATTTTTGTACTAAGTTCACAAAAATGGGCCTGAGCTGAGGTTTACCAAAGCTCACATCGATTTTTGTGATTGAGGTTCAGAAGTTGCATGTCAAAATGTTATGAATTTGAGATTCTTTTTATCACATAATTTACCAAATGTAACAACTAAACTGGCCAGCATCAGTCACAAAAATTCCCAGACAAATTTGATTATTTTTTCAACTTCAAAAGATAACTTATGGCGCCTCATGGAGCCTGTTTTAGTGAGGGATCATAAGCTATGTTTCCACAGCAAAAATGGATATACAGTGGAGCCCACTTAATTGGATATCTCTTAATTGTATATCCCTGTTAATTGAATATAATTTTCAAACACAAAACCATTTACCATACCTTCAGTACAAATTTGATCTGTTAATTGCGTATGGGTTGTAGAGTAAACTCCTGTTAATTGTATATAAATTTTTGTAATATGTCGAAAAAATTACTGTGACACGCACCAAATTCCCCTTATTTATCAACCTTTTTGGCCTCACTACATCCAATACATGCATTTATTCTATTATATCTTGTTTGACAGAGCTCTATGAGCTCTGTCAAACAAGATATAATAGAATAAATGCTCAGTTTACTTCCAGAACACAGGAAATTAACCAAATCCCTGTTAATTGTATACTCCTGTTTATTGAATAATTTTCACTGGAAAAATGGATATTCAATTAAGAGGATTCTACTGTATTTAGTTATTCAGGAAATGTTTTGGGTTTTTTTTGCAATTGTCGTCTGCTATTTGTATTATGTAAACAGTTGATGAAATATAAGAGAAGATTAATTCAATTCTATTTCCAAAACCAACTCACTTAAAACGTTATGATGTCAACATTGACTCCTGACGTCATTCCCATAATGAGCTGTTTGTTCGTAATTATGTAATAATACACATTTTCCACAAGCCTTCAGCATGCATAAACTTTTTTATTCAATTATCTTAATGACTGAAACAGGAGATTCAGGTACCAGTCCACTTGTGAAGCCAAACTAATGCACTCTCTTGATAAGTACTTCTGTACATTTTAGGTTTTCCCCCCAGAGAAATGTTGTTGTATTATTTCATATAATTAATCTGATAGAACTGACATCTTAAAGACATGTTAAACTGTGCACAAATCACTTGAGTTTCAGATTTTTTTTCTTGGTGTTGAGTAAACTCAATAGTGTGGAAAACCAATTGTCGTAGTGTCTATGACTCATGATTATGCCTTTTGATTAATAATAAACCCTCTATGCTCTGATGTCAAAATATCAGTTTCATACTGCAATTTTTTCCCATAATGCAACTGGGAATTAAACCAATTCATCCATTATGAGAGAGCTCTGTCAAGCATGATTGAATTGGTTAAATTCCAACAAACATTTGGAAAAAAATTGGCGAAGCAATGCAAACTTTAAAAAGTAAAAATTAAATGGTTTGTGTCAGATATTTTACCCAAGTTAATAAAATTGATAAATTTGGCCCTTGTGTGTAACTCAAGGGGCAAAATACACTACCACCCAGGGTATTCTGTAGATTATTTCGCCTAAAACATAAAACAAACCAAGAACATGAACTTTTGATGGCAAAGAAGTAATTACAAAAATAAAAAGTAAGATGAGAAAAAGCCCACCCACATGCAATTTTACAAAAAAAAGAAGAAAAATAGAAGATCTACTTTGTGGGGCCCAACTGAAATTTTGGTATTTTGACATCAGTGAACTGGTGGGTCAAACTTTACCTAACAAATCCGCCTCATCCGCTGGCATAATTTACAAATCAAATAGTTGGGATAAAACATTTTTTCAAATAATATTGTGTGACTCCTCATTGGAATGAGCTCGTTGAGCCCATTCCAATGATGGGTCACATGATATGGTTTTGTTGAATTTTTAAAAAATTAATTAATCAAAATAACCAATTTTGATATCGTGTGCCCTTAACCCTTTCCCCAACATAATGGTCAAAACCGGCCATCGCTATTCACCAAAATTGCCAATTAATTTTCATTATTTGTCTAAAAAACATAGGTTATGACCCCTCTTTGGAACGAGCTTCTCAACCTCGTTCCAAAGAAGGGTCATAACCTATGTTTTTTGAGACATTTTTGAGCTCTGTCATACAAGATATAATAGAATAAATACTAAGTTTATCTCTTTAATACAGAAAAGTGACACAATCCCTGTTAATTGAATACTCCTGTTAATTGAATAATTTTCATTGGCAAAGTGGCTATTCAATTAACAGGGTTCTACTGAATTCAAAATGTCAGTGTCGGAGTGAGTGGACTTGAGTTTATGCTTCCATGTATTAAAGGTCTGATTTCAACTCTTTCAAACAAGTGTCTCAAAGTACCGCCGGTACAAACATAACCGGGACAGGACGGAGCCTGTACCACCTGTACCAGGGCAAGTCAACAATTGGGTGACATGTCACTATCAGATGGGAGAAATTCACATTTAAACCGACCCAGTCGTGAAGACAAACGTGCCATTGTACTAATTATTCTGTGGCGACATCAAATTAATCATAAAGCATGAAGATTGTGCTTTATGATTACTTTGATGTCGCCACAGAATAATTTCTTTGAAGCAGCCGCTTTCATTGTCTTTGATGCCACGTTTGGAAAGTCAAAAAGGCGGGCCTTATCGAGGTTGTGGAGCAAACAAAACATGAATCTTTAGAGTGTTTTGATATGTTCATTCACAAATAAGCTGAAAGAATGTCGTGCATGTGTGCCATACACAATTATCAGCCTGTTCACCCTCATTCAATTAGGTATTTTGTTTCAGTACTGGCGGGACAAAGCTTCAGTACCGGTACCGGCTGCAGCATGAGGGAACCGGCAGTACACATACCAGTTGACATGCCTGTTTCAAATGTTATTGAATCAAAACTGATATCAATGATTGTCACAGCTTGACTATGTATTGGTCATAGCCACAAATGCTTAATGTGACCTTAAATACCAATAAATAAATATTTTCTGTTCTTTTGTAAAATTAGTAGGGGGCGCGATGGCTCAGTTGGTAGAGGTGCAGGCTGCAAGCCGAGAGGTCCTCGGTTCGAATCCCACCTGCGGCAACTGCATTGTGTCCTTGGGCAAGACACTTCACCCCCATTGCCCACATGGGGGCACGGTGATGCTGTGTGCTAAGGCATACTGCATGTCGATGGTGCATCTGTCTTCAACCAAAGCTAACATTGCTTGTGTGGAGTTAGTATGTTGGGGAGCCCACAGTTGCTGTAGATATGCAGGCTGCAAGCCGAGAGGTCCTCGGTTCGAATCCCACTTGCAGCAACCGCATTGTGTCCTTGGGCAAGACACTTCACCCCCATTGCCCATGTGGGGGCACGGTGACGCTGTGTACTAAGGCGTACTGCATGTCGCTGGTGCACCTGTCTTCAACCAATGCTAACCCTGCTTGTGTGGAGTTAGTATGTTGGGGAGCTGACAGTTGCTCGGTGGTTCTCTTCGGGTACTCCGGCTTCCTCCACCCGTAAAACTGTCGTGGTCATGATTAGCCATTGTGCAGAAATATGTGACCTTAATCACCAATAAATAAATAAATCTGTAAAATTAGTGAAAAATTAATTAAATTCCTAGCAGTTTATTTATATTGAGTGACATCATCATGGGATTTTTTTTCAACTGTATCTTCTCATCCAACCAAACCCATTGGTAATAACATAGCAACTCTTGAGCCCAAGTTCTGAAATAATTTGAGAACTGATTTCAGTAGAATCCTCTTAATTGAATATCCATTTTGCCAGTGAAAATTAATCAATTAACAGGAGTTTACAATTAACAAGGATTTGATCAGTTTCCTGTGTTCTGGAGGTAAACTGAGCATTTATTCTATTATATCATAGAGCTCTGTCAAACAAGATATAATAGAATAAATGCCTGTATTGGATGTAGTGAGGCCAAAAAGGCTGATAAATAAGGGGAATTTGGGGCATGTCACAGTACTTTTTTCAACATATTACAAAAATTTATATACAATTAACAGGAGTTTACTCTACAACCCATATGCAATTAACAGATCAAATTTGTACTAAAGTTGTGGTAAATGGTTTTGTGTTTGAAAATTATATTCAGTTAACAGGGATATACAATTAAGAGATATCCAATTAAGTAGGCTCCACTGTATGAGTTTTCATTTTGTTATTGCACAGAAGTGGCATCTCAGTTCGTGTTATAATTAATAATTTTAACAATAAATTGCCATTGGTTGTGTGTACATGGATCTGGAATTCGCTCAGAACAGAGACTATAACAATTTTTTCTGAACCGCACATTAAAGTTTAAATTAGTAATTAGTGCAGTGGTTCGATACATATTCGTATTAAGAATTGTTTGGTGACTTTGGTACAGTGAAATCATTCATTTCTCTGAATAAATAATATTGTTTCAGGCTAAAAAACGACTCCTCAGGGGAAAGTTTATAATATCAATTTTTATATTGAAAGTGTGGTAAATAGTTGCTGATGAGAAAATATATGTGTATATGAGGCAAAAAAAGCTGTGTTCTCTGGCATTTTTCTTCTGAAAAACAAACGAGAAAATCTTAAGTAGGGTAGAATTGTTTTCAAGGCCTTGAAAGTCCTGGAAAATTGCTTTTTTTGACAAGTGTCCTTGAAAATCCTTGAAAATGCCCCTTACCTGGTCCGTATTACATTCCTTGTTTTGAGTAAATGCCATGTTTCTGGCAGATTGTTTATTACCAGAGGCATGACAGCAGCAGTATTCCAGATTTTGTACATTTAAAAGCATGACAAACATCTCTACCTGCTGATTGGATGATATAGAGTATTTCACCTTGTATGAAGTATTTGTCAGGGAGAATACAAGTGCATGTACATACAGATATTTCACAAACTTCCGAAAACTTTGATTCATGGTAAATAAAAATGAAAGTGCTTCTCCATGCAGAAAAATTACATCCAGTACATCGAGTAATAGTTTGTATCCATACACATGTTTGGAAAATATGATCATTTTTTTTTAAAAATTGAAAATTGAACATTGAGTTGTAGTAGAAACAAAGTACATTTGGTGGTAGATGTATCACAAAAATTAATCAGGTCACAATTATAAATACAAACTGGTGCTTCTAATTTGTTCCAGAAAAGGAGATTAATGTGACTTGGTACTCCAAAAATATGTTCTGTCATTAAGAAATGGCTGGAAACCAAAAAAAATTTAAAAAATTCAATTTGTTTTGATGTGGTAGGTTTCTGGGCAATGCAGGTAGTGTCTGAAAATCTGGTTTATTTATTTTAATTTAATGGCTGTTGTGTTATTTTTTCAATTACTGTTGATTCAAATAGAATACTCAGTTACAGAATTCGCTGTTTGCAGAGTGTCAAGACTTTTAAATATTACATTATAGAAATTTTAAAAAATATATAAATTTCAGATTGCGGAAAAATTTGAAAGGTTTATTGCTAGTGCATCCAACATTGTGGCTACGAACTATTGTTATGATGACGAGACCATTCATCAGGTGAGTAAATATTGTTAGTTTTCTCTCCAAAAAAATTAATGGTTAATGGTTAACCCTTTACCCAACGCAGACGATTTCAAAATTTATTATTTCAATTACCATTTTTTCAAAAGATTTCAACAAAACCATATCATGTGACCCCTCTTTGGAACGAGCTCATCACATGATATGATTTTGTTGAAATTTTTCGAAAAATAATATTTTTTCAGCTGCTGAATTTGCATATTACGCGGGCGGATGCGGGTGATTCATTGGGTAAAGGGTTAATGTCTGATTTATTACCTGACTTAATAAAATAGATAAATTTGTCCCTGCAGTGCTAGCATTGAAAAGGCTTCTTGCACACAAAGAAATTTAACTGGTGTGTTTTGTGGATAAGGCTGGCCAGGTACAAGTTATGTCACAGAAAGGATTATTGCTTGCATAGTCTTGAATGAATATAAAGTCTGATTTGGTACTTAGACATCCAGTAGGTGAACATTAACATCTTACCTGCTAGTGACTTTGCTGTACATGAACCAATGGTTGATCGACCTGCTGGTTAATGAGGGCATATTTGATGTTGGATTATTTCCTCTCATGAAGCTTTGTCAAATAAGAGATAATAGATTTAATGCCCACATCGGATGTTAAGTGGCTGTCAAAGTAATTCTTCATTGTCTTTATAGTTTCTTATCAACCTACCTTACAGTTGTTTACTACAGGCTTTTGCACTACAGTGGAAGACCCTAACTCGGATAAAATACTCTCTATTTTAATCTTTCCCAAGAGATGTGGGAAAGAAAAGTGGTGTAAAAACACCACAAAAAAATAAGCCAAAACTGGGCCGAGCACTATCGGTCCACACCCAGTAAGGGGGGCTCTTCCCTTAGTACAAATCCACGACTTCCGTTAACCAATTCACAGTGCGTCAACAATTCATCATTCTTTTTTTATCCGAGACACATGAAGGATGTGTCTCCGCCATATGCATTATGAAACAGTGATAATTCAACTCGTCGATAATGGTTTTCCTGTGACTGGAATTATGGATCTGAAGATCATATAATAACAGGACTGTGTTTTATATATTCTCGTTAATATTTTCAACCACATTCTCATCGTATATTATTTACTATTCCGTTTTCGCGAATGTTTTTTTCGACATCGTGTCAACGCAGTTCGACAATGAAATTTTTCGGTTGATAAATTTAATTGTTATTGGAGATACGTTTCAATCAGGGACTGTCTGGACAGGATTTTAGGGGGGCACTCACTCAGGTTCTCTCCAAGAGCCTTCCCGTTGCTTCCAGCGAGGCAGCGAGTGGTTTCCAGGTGCCCCCTATGGCGCCGCCTCCCGGGATTGGAAACAGGCCGCTTTCTGATCCGGCTGGTGCCTACACCATGGGAGGCGTCGGCTGGTTTGCCCATGATGGGCTTTGTGTCTTCCGACTCCGGGGAGGAGTCAGACATCCTTGATGTCGAGAGCCAGTAGTCTTCTGACTTGGGGGCAGCTCTTGAATTTGTGTTTGGGTTCCTTCCGGATCACAAACCATCAAACCAGCCGACAGTGTCAGCCAGGCCGCGATCATCGGTCGCACGCCTACAGCCTGTGGAGCAACCTGCTTCTGGGCGTCTTTGACCATGCCAGTCAGTACAGGTGGTTGAAGCATTTTCAGCATTGGACTCTAAGCTGAGTTTCAAGGCTATGAAGTCTCCGTTCTTCACCAGGGTTGACACCTTTTTGCCTCCGGTGCGTTATCGTTACTATGATTTTGCCAATTCATCAGTCTGCCAGACTTTGACGGTTTTGGATCAGGACTCCAATTCCCTCGGGCTTCCAAGCCCAAGTCAGCTGTCATTCCTATGACGACTCTGGAGTCCATGTTGGGCTTATCAAGAGAAATGCTGGGTATGCTTTCTCTCTCCGATCACGTCGTATCTGCCTCATGATAGGTTTGACGATGTACAGGCTCCTTTGCGTGTGCTGTCCAAGGCGCTCATGCATCTTACTCGCACGCCTGCCTGTGACACGGCTATTTTGGAACTAGTTCGAAGGGACTCTGTGCTGGACACAGGCTGATCCCTTCCTGGGGGCAGCGCGCTGCTCTTCGATCTGCTTCTTTGGTTCGTCCGCTACTGTTCCATGGGTTCTGTGTTGACGGTCCGGGATGACATCCTACGTCATTCCAAAGATCAGCTGCTGCTTCTTAAGCTTGATCAGCCGTCTAGGGGAGGCAGGGACCATTCAAAGCCTAACAAGTACCCTTCTGCTTCCTCTGCGAAGCAAAGGGCTGATCCTTCTGCCACCGCTTCTACTTCTTACTCACGGGGTAAGGGTAAGCGCCGGCAGGCAAGAGGGAAGTCTGAGGATTCTTCATACAGTAGAAGAGGTGGTTTCACCTCTCGCGGGTCTCTTCGGGGCTCGAACTGAAGGTCCTCACCTCGATTCGTCCAGGTTGGAGGAAGGATAGCAGAGTTCGCAGACCGTTGGGCCACCATCACATCTGATCCTTGGGTGTTAGATGTTGTTCGGTCCGGGCTGCGAATATCCTTCCGAAGGCACCCCACTCTGTCCAGAGTGCCTATTCCAACCACAGTTCCTTCAGACGTTTTACGTCGGGAACTTTTGTCCACGGAGATAGACAATCTCCTGGCCAAGGGGGCAATCAAGGTCATCAAGAACATTCAGTCAGTGGGGTTTTATTCCCACCTGTTCTTGGTGCCGAAGAAGGGTGGCCGACTCAGACCGGTTATCGATCTGAGTATCCTGAACCAGTCTATCATTGCTCCCAAGTTCAGCATGGAGACTTTCAGGTCGGTCCGGCGTTCCATTCACCAGGGAGATTTTGCTTCCAGCATCGACCTGCGAGACTCTTACTTTCATGTTCCGATTCATCAGGTGTCGCGTAAGTATCTCAGGTTCGCTTTTCTGGGGCGAGTTTACCATTTGAAGGCCATACCTTTTGGCCTCAACCTGGCTCCTTGGGCCTTCACCCGACTGATGTTGCATATGATAGCCTTCCATCGCACACAGTCCAGGGTGACTATTTCGGCATATCTAGACGATATCCTCCAGAGGCATTCCAATGCTGCCTTACTGGAGTTGGATGTCGACACTCTGTTGAGCTTGCTCACGTCGCTAGGATTCAGAGTGAATGAGAAGTCAGATCTGGTCCCTTCTCAGTCGTTTTGTCATCTGGGGATGGTCTTCCCCAGGCCAGGGCTGTGATTCTCTTAGCTTTTGCTCTGACTCTGTTCCCAGTACAGATCCGCGACAGCATAGGGTATTCTCCGGCTGCTTGGTCTCTGCGGTTCGGTGACAGATCTCATTCCTCTAGGTCGGCTGCATGTCAGACCTCTCCAACACTTTCTGCTCAGTCGTTGGAGGCCGTTGGACTTACCCACGTCCAATCGCGTTCTGACGGCAAATGTCAGCGATCTCGGATGGGGTGCGACGTTGGATCCTCTAGGTCTTTCCCTTCACGGGATGTGGGACCAGGATCGGGCATCTCTACACATCAACCAGAAGGAGCTTCTTGCTCTTCTTCTAAGTTTCAGGCAGTGGATCACTCACCTGTCGAATCGTCAGGTCCTTCTGTTGTTCGACAATTCGACAGGGGTTGCTTACATTCGGAACCAGGGCAGCACAAATTGGCTTAGGATCTTCTACTGCTCGCTCAGGATGTCAATGCTGGGGTGGTTGTTCGTCACATTTCCAGTCGTCTGAACGTCCTAGCTGACTCCCTGTCCAGACGGGGCAGGTTCTTTTCCACCGAGTGGATGCTCCACATGGCGATGTTCCATCGATCTCTTTGCGACTCGTTGGAACCATCAGGTGGACACTTTCGTGTTTCCGTGTCCAGATGCTCTGGCTTTCACCATGGACACTCTGGCCCTCCTTTGGGACGGTCTTGTCGGCTACGCCTTCCTGTCGGTTCTGATTCCGCCTCAGGTTCTCGCCCAGATATGAACCCTGCAGTAGTCGAATCCTTTCGATCACACCCCTGTCGCCTCGGTGGGTGTGGATCAATCTGCTCCGCTCTCTGTTAGCGGCGGTTCCGGCATGTCTCCCTCTACGTCACGACTTTCTTTGCCAAAGTCGCCCGAGGAGGTTTCAAGTTGACCCAACTTCATTGTGCCTTCGTACATGTCTTTTATCGGGTCCTGTCTCCTCCGTAGTGGTTTTTAGAGACAAGCAGTGGAGTTGCTTTTCTTCTTCAAGGAGGCACTCACTCCACTGGTTTAGCCTCTGTGCCTAAGTAGAAGGTTCTTCTGTCGATGGTGTGCGATCACTCTATTGCTTCTGTCACTCCTTCGATCACACCGATTGCAGAGTTTCTGGTATATGTTTGTTTCTGGTGGTCTCCAGCAATGGGTACAAGTCCATGCTTCGGAGACCTTTTTCATATGTGGTACCACATTGTTTCGACACTCATCCTTGCCTCTCCAAGCTTATTCAGCTCTTCTCCTTGAAAAGCCCTAGTACTTTGCAGTTTACTCCAAGATGAACACTTTCTTGGGCGCTGCTCTGCTTGAGGGTGGGGGGCTTTCGCGCCTTTATCCTGGATGGATATGCCTTTTCTCACATGCCAGATCTCTCCTGCATCCATTTCTTGATGGATTTGTCTTGCTATCCGTGCAGCTTCCGCTCGTCTAGCTACTGGTGATTGTATTACCAATTGTTTTTTCTGCCACGAGGTGCATGCATTGTCTTCCTCTCGGGGCTTTTACTAACTCCATCATGTTGTCAGATGTTATACTGGCAACCTACTGGAGAAATGCTACCTTCTCCATTTATCTGCAACAGTTACAAGAGCCGACAGAGGACCTTTGTCCTATGGGCCCTCTTTCTTTGGCTCAGGCTGTTGTCTATCCCAGCCATTCAGCTTTTTACAGGGTCAGTTCCAGCTCCGTGCTGTTACTGCCCTTTCTGTCTGTGCGTTGCACTTCACCATATGCCTCATCTTTCATTGTCTTTTACTAATGTTTGTGATGCTATGGTTGATAGGCCTAGGGATCTCTTCCTCTGTCCACGGTTCCAGTGCAATTGAGTTATGTGTGGGTTGGTTATGTGATTCCCTCCATCCTATTGTCTATTCAGCCTGTAGTAAACAATTGTAAGGTAGGTTGATAAGAAATATAAATTTTATAGTAAATTTCCTTTCTTAGTATACCTACTGCAATTGTTTACATGAAGGTCCTCCCGTCTTCTTATTCGGGTAAGAATCCTTCCTCCCCGCTGATCACATAACTCCTATATTCTCGGAATCAAAAGAATCATGAATTGTTGACGCACTGCGCATTGGTTAACGGAAGTCATGGATTTGTACTAAGGGAAGAGCGTCCCTTACTGTGTATGCGCCGATGGCGCTCGGCCCAGTTTTGGCTTATTTTTTTGTGGTGTTTTTTACACCACTTTTCTTTCCCACATCTCTTGGGAAAGATTAAAATAGAGAGTATTTTATCCGAGTTAGGGTCTTCCACTGTAGTGCAAGCCTGTAGTAAACAATTGCGGTAGGTATAATAAGAAAGGAAATTTACTATAAAATTTATATTTTTGTATTCAAGTAACCCTTTACCCAATGCAGATGATATTAAAATTTATGATTATAAATATTAATTTTTCAAAATATTTCAACAAAACTATATCATGTGACTCCTCATTGGAACGAGCTCAGCGATATAGTTTTGTTGCAATTTTCTGAAAATTAATTTTTTTTTCAACTGCTGAATTTGTATATCATGCATGCGGATTCATTTGTTAGGTAAAGGGTTAACAGGAGCTTCCTCTATAAACTATATACAATTAATGGGTAAAATTTGAACTGAAGGTATGGTAAATGGTTTAGTGTTTGGAAGGGAGGGGGGGGGGGTCCGATTCAAGTTTGTTCAAATCGAGTACCTGGGTTAAGATTTGGGCTCTCTGTTGGAGCCCGAATTTTAACTTAGTGCGATATGTGGAATATTCTTTAAAAATCTTCTTCTTCAGATCCACCAGTTGAAATCTTTTGATATTTGGTATACAACATCACTAGGGGTGGGGGGGGATCAGCTTTAAATTTGTTCAAATCGGGTTCCTGAGTTAGTATTTGGGCTCTCTGTTTGAGCCCAAAATTCAACTTGATGCAATTTGAGGAAATTTCTTTAAAAATCTTCTTCTTCAGATCCACCAGTCAGAATCCTTTCATGTTTGTTATACAACTTCTGTAGGGGTGTCAGATTCAAGTTTGTTCAAATCCAGTCCCTAGGTTAATAATTGGGCTCCCTGTAGGAGTCCAAATTTTAACTTAGTGAAATATAAGGAAATTTCTTTAAAAATCTTCTTCTTCAGATTCACCAGTCAGAATCCTCTCATATTTGGTATTCATCTTCTCTAGGGGGCCAGATTCAAGTTTGTTCAAATCGAGTTACTCTGTTAATATTTGGGCTCCCCTTTGGGAGCTTAGTGCAATATGAGGAAATTTCTTTAAAAATCTTCTTCAGATCCACCAGTCAGAATCCTTTAACATTTGATGAAAAAAAAAAAATTTTAGCCTGAAAATTTTGGCTCTGGTTCAGTCTTGGACATTTTGGACCAAAATTTGGAAAAATTTAGAGTGATAAACCGTCCTGCACTACTGAATTTTAACTTAGTGTAATATGAGGGAATTTCTTTTAAAATCTTCTTCTTCAGATCCACTAATCAGAATCTTTTCATATTTGTTATACAACATCTCTAGGTGAGTCAAATTCAAGTTTGTTCAAATCGGGTCCCTTGGTTAATATTTTGGCTCCCTGTTTGAGCCCAAAGTTCAACTTAGTGCAATGTGAGAGCATTTCATTGAAAACCTTCATCTTCAGATCCATCTGTCAGAATTCTTTTATATTTGGTTTATAACACCTCAAGGGGGATCAGATTCAAGTTTGTTCAATTTGAGTTTCTGGCTTAATATTTGGGCTCTCTATGGATGTGGTGGGGGGGGGGGAGGGGCATGTTAGGTTCTGTTTTTTTCAAATCCATTCCTTAGTGTTTTCCACTGTCTTTCATGACTTCATTCCTTTGTAGTGTTGATGAACCATGTCAAACTGATTTTGACCCCAAATACTTCTTTTAACCATTTTGACAGGTGAGCGATTAAGGACCCTGTGGGGCCTCTTGTTTCATTATATGGTCCAGTGGCATTGACTGCATAACATAATACTTAAAAATACCATAATAGTGGCACTGCATTCTCTCATGAACAGAATTTATTTTCTGTTATGCTATCACAGATGGGAGAAAAGTGTCAGAACGAGTGGTATGGAGCTTGCCTAAAAATTCATTTAGAGGAGATTATAGCAAACTAAAGCTACCTGATTGCCTCATACTAACCCCTGCTTACTAATGTCAAAATATCAAAATTTTAACTTGAAAATGTTTTCCATAATGTAGATAGGAACTTAAACTCATTGGGCTCAGTTAAGCAAGATGAATTCCAGGTTGCATTATGGGACATTTACTTATTGAAATTTTGGCATTTTGGGGCATTTTGACATCAATGTGCAGTGTTAGCTTGTTAAGTGCTAGAAGCCACTATCATCACTCTATTGAAAAGTGCTGGAAGCCACTTTAGTGGCTTCATGCTGTATGGATTAGCATGATGTTTGCTCAAGAATGTTTTTTTTTTAAATTGTTTGGTTGCAATTTATTGGAGAGTGCCTATAAATTGTAGCAAAACAATTATTTATAAACAACATCTTGCTAAACTAAGGCTAATCTTACTTGTAGTGTTGAATCTTTGAAAACAACAGCCACCTTTCAAATCACCTTTGGAAAATAATTTAGCTCTTAACCAGTTTAGAGATCTGATCCCCATGAATTTCTGTGGATCATTGTCTCCTGATCATTTCTTTGAACAACTCCTTCTATGTTAATATTTTAATTATGCCTATCAAGTCGGGAGCTTGGTGGCTTATTGGTTAGAGCATTGGACTTTAAACCGAACTGGATGCGGTGGCATTGCGGTAACAGGTTCTCATCAGATCACTGGAGTTAACCCTTTACCTAACATAACGGCCAAAACCGGCCAGCGCTATTCTAAAAAATCGCCAATTAATTTTCATTATTTTTTCATTTTTTTGTCTCAAAAACATAGGTTATGACCCCTCGTTGGAACGAGCTCGTCGAGCTCGTTCCAATGAGGGGTCATAACCTATGTTTTTGAGACAAAAAATGAAAAAAAATAGTTATTCAAGAATTATTTTTGCAAGTGTCGTCTGCTTTTCAGGTTAGGTAAAGGGTTAAGCAACGTCGAACCTGATTAGTCCTTGGATGGATGACTCCCGCGTTGTGTCCTTGGGCAAAGCACTTGTTCACATAGGGGCGGATGACACCGTGTCCTAAGGCATACTGCTCGTCGATGGTGCACATGTCTTCAACCAATCAAACTGTGCCTGTTACAATGTTGGTAAGCTGGCAGCTGCTCGTCATTGCTTGGTGGTTCTCTCGGGGTACTCCGGCTTCCTCCACCTGCAAAACTGTTACCGACACGATATGACCTTGGCTGTTAATGTGTCATTAAACCTTAATAAATAAATATTTAAACCAAAAGGTTAATGGTTTGATCCTGGCCCCTGCCATATGGCCTGTGTTCTTGGGCAACACACTTGCCTGAATGGGGGCACGGTGGTGCTGTATACTGAGGCATACTGCATGTCGATGGTGCACTTATAGTCAACTGCATCTAACCCTGGTTGTGCCTGGTTGGCAAGTTGTAGAGTCAAGTTACATGTTGCTGCTTGGTGGTTCTCTTTGGGTACTCTGACTTCCTCCACCAGTAAAACTTAATGACCCAATGTGATCCTGGTTGATGAAAGTGTTGTTAACCCTTGAGGGGTCTGTAAGTTTATATATATTTTGGCTACATTTTGGCAGTCTATATCCTGTGTCTTTATAGTTGTTTTAGGCAAGTCTTGGCTGCCTATATAGGCAGCCAAGCCTTGTCTAAAAACAACTTCCAGGGTACTTGGAATGTAATTTGTGAGTTAACCTTGATACTGCATGTTGGGGCACCTGTTCTGTTGCAGTAAAAGTGATCAAAATTGGAATTTGGCCCTTAAGGATTAAACACTCAATAAACAAACAAACTCTATTAGGTCACTATCTGCCAACAGTTTGAAAGATGAATGAACTAAGTGGAGATAACTCTGACTGTCAGCAGTATATAGGTTATGATAGACTGTATATAGTTTATAAACAGCATGCATGTGTCATTTCAAAACCAATGAAATTACCAAAAACTTGTAGGAGATGAAATATAACAATATATCTTTTAGTCTTTTTATTCATATGTCTGTTTCATCCATGACTGAAATATACTGCTGGACAGACATTCATTAACTAACATATTAGTTTAAACATACCAGTGCTATACACTAAAATCATACGGCAAATTCTTCCAAAACATATCTTTAACCACTCGGCTGAATGAGTCATCTAGCATCTTATAATGAGGGATCATAAGCTAAGTATTGGAAGCGAAACGTGATTTTTTTTTTAGTTATATTTAGGAAAATATATTTTAATCCTTTAGGTCCTGGAGATTGGTATACATTTTGCTTCACTTTCACAGTCTACATCCTGTTACTTTGCAGTTGTTTCTAGGAAAGTCTTGGCTGACAATAGAGGTAGCCAAGACTTGCCTAGAAACCACTGCCAAGGCTTTTTGAATATAACTTGCATGTTTACCCAAAGACTGCATGTTGGGGAACATGCTTTGTCGTAGAAAAAGTGATTAAAGTCTGAATTAGACCTGTCAGGGCTAACCCTTTGAACTCGTAAGACCGATTTTTTGGTCCAAGTCATATGTTTGTCCCATTTGTTTCTTATTATAAGAGGTCTATACACAGGGCATTGATGATAAAATAATAACTGCAGTCTGCAGCCAGATGGCTGCAGACTGCAGTTATTATTTTATTCTCCCTGTATATTGATATGGGGCTGATCCATCTCAATGTAGGTGTACACGAAGACGATACCATTCCAGGATATGAGAGTTCAAAGGGTTAAGTATCAGTTTCTAGTCTTGTCGGGTTAAGAGTTAGATTTATGTTGCATATTTACAGTCAAAATGTCTGTGTTGTCCGTGTTCATTTGTCTGTCCATTATAAATCATATCTGCCATAACTCAAAAGTTGCTGAAGCAAAATTAATCAAACGTGTATCACCTTTTGTCTTATGTAATGGGTTAAACAATATATTTTTGCAGCTCCAAGTTTAGTTCCAAGTTGAGATTTGTTAAGACTTTGCAGGAGCTATCCCAGATTGTTCCAATGGAGTATGTGTTTGTTCCAGATCAAGTTAAAATGTGAGTTAATGTATTCAATTAGTTGAGATATAACTGCAAACTGTGACACTTCCTATCTTATAGCACTATCGGTCTGTGCACCCAATTTGGTGAATAAATATAAATTACTACTAGAATAAGCCAGGTGCAAACGTGGAATTAACTCCTTGCTTGCTGCTGGCAGATATTCCTGCCCAGGGCATGAAATCTCTTGCCATTAAAATAAATAAAAATTGAAGATATTGAGCTAAATGTCCCTCTGTGAATTGTATAGACTTTTCGACCAGTGTTTTCTTGAGTCAAACTTTCATGAAGTTTTCATCAAATCTTGTCATGACTGCTTCACAGCAGCCATGACTAGATTTGATGAAAAATAGTTTAGAATTGCTCAGTGGGTTAACAGTATGAAAAAAAATATATATATTCTGATGTGCAGTGACCTGCAGTATTAAAGGGACCCCCATAAATTCCACAAAAAAGTGAGGAATCCAAAAATAGCAATGACCAGTTTTCATTCAAGCTACTGTTTAGCTGTGTTAAATTTGTCTGAGATTTCTTATGTATTAATTTTTAAAAACAAAACGAAGTCAGAGGTCAACTTTGACACTGTCCAAGGAGTGAAGTCGTCTGATTATTGATTGTGAGTTATCTGAAAATCTCTGTTCATTTTTTTTTACTCTTTTTGGCTTTATTAAGTGCACAGGAGTCATTTTGAAGATGTAATTGTTGGTGACTGAGCTGCATATTGACTGTGACAAAGTAACAATATTGCACAGAGGTATACATGTCCAAAATAACTGTGATGCTGCACTCATCTATAAATATAATAAACAGGACTTCCCTCAGTTTATGTTTATTTATTTATTGGTGTTTAAGGTCATATACTTATGCACAATAGCAAATCATGACCATGACAGTTTTATGGTTGGAGGAAGCCAGAGTACCAGGAGAGAACCACCGAGCAACGACGAGCAGCTGCCAGCTCCCCAACATCGTAACCCCACACTGCAGCACAGGCAGGGTTAGATTGGTTGAAGACTTGCGCACCATCGACGTGCAGTACGCCTTAGTACACAGCGTCATCGTGCCCCCATGTGGACAATCGGGGTTAAGTGCCTTGCCCAAGGACACAATGCGGGAGTCTGAATCGATCGCTCAGACGGTCACCCATCCGACGAATAACCAGGCTTGACGTTACTTAACTTCAGTGATCTGACGAGAACCATTCCTCAGTTTACATTGGAGTTCTCTGTTTTTCATTAATTTTGCAAAAAAAATGAAAACTTTAGTGTCTGATACTTTTAAATTCCCATCTACAGTAGGTGTGCTATCAATCGGAAAAAACACTTTCTGGACTGAATTCTATAAAACCTTTACAGTTGTATTTTGTACCTATTAACCCTTTACCTAACATGGAAAGCAGACGACACTTGCAAAAAAATTTTTTTAACAATTAATTTTTTGTCTCAAAAACATAGGTTATGACCCCTCATTGGAACGAGCTCAATGAGCTCGTTCCAACGAGGGGTCATAACCTATGTTTTTGAGATGAACAAATAATGAAAATTAATTTGCGATTTTTTAGAATAATGCTGTCCGGTTTTGACCGTTACGTTGGGTAAAAGGTTAATATAACTGACTAAAATTAATCATTAGCATTTTAAAAGCTATGGCAATTTTCCAACTGGCAAATTGGTACATCTTTGAAAATGCTAATTGTTCGTTTCCACCCATTTAAAGTCATAACGAGATAATACAATTCTAGAAAATACAATTGTAAAAGTTCTATAGTATTAGCCCCTGGTGTATGTGCCCCCATAAAAGCGAAGAAGATAAAGAAATAAGCTTGATTCTTCTAGAATAATAGATGATTGTTAAGTGATCTTGTTTGTCATCTTCTGTTGAGTTTGATCCAGTGATCTTACCCTATCATGGAGTCAGATTGTAACAAGCCACTCTAGTGTCGGAGTAATTTGTTTTTTATTACAATATACCTTTGTGAAATTCAACTTTTATACGAGAAGTCAACCTGAAGGAAAACATTTAATTAACTGCTGTACAATTAAAACTGGAACAATACATGCTTTTGTCACATTTTATTTGTTTATTTATTATTTTGGGGGCGCGGTGGCTCAGTTGGTAGAGGTGCAGGCTGCAAGCCGAGGGGTCCTCGGTTTGAATCCTACCTGCGGCAACCACGTTGTGTCCTTGGGCAAGACACTTCACCCCCATTGCCCACGTGGGGGCATGGTGACGCTGTGTACTAAGGCGTACTGCATGTCGATGGTGCACCTGTCTTCAACCAATGCTAACCCTGCTTGTGTGGAGTTAGTATGTTGGGGAGCTGACGGTTGCTCGCCATTGCTCAGTGGTTCTCTCTGGGTACTCCGGCTTCCTCCATCAGTAAAACTGTTGTGGTCATGATTAGCCATTGTGCAGAAATATGTGACCTTAAACACCAATAAATAAATATATTTATTTTCCATTCTACATGCCATTCTTTTAATGCATCACAAATCAACAATGGGTGCTGTTTATAGACCAAATGATATGCCAAATTAGTAATAAGTAAATAAAATAACTAAAACCGATTAAGCATAGTATCAGAAAATCAAGTTGCAATTAATTATAAATTATTAATTTTAATAATAGTTAATTATGGAGTGCACTTCTTTGCTGAATCTTTGTATTAACTTCTTCAATTTTTTTAAAGGTATGATGATGACCTAATGCGTCGACGTTCCTCTTCCTCCACTGCTTCCACCCCTACCTCAGAACCCACATCCCTAAGGTGACAGCACTGCTCAGCACTCAGAAGTATAAAGGTAAGCACATCACTCCCATGCACTTGCCCATTTTAGTGGAGAAGTGAGCTATTATTCTTGCAGCACAATCATGTTCCTTGCTTTCATGTTGTTATGAGTTGTTCCCGTGATTTGTTAGGTACTATTTATCTCTGTACATTAGGGCTGAAACGGTTGGCTCATTTTCATAACCAACTAACCGAGAGCTATAACTGGTCAACATCCGGTTATCTGTAGCCATTATTTCACCGATTCTGGGATCAAAACTATCAGAATTGGAAAGCAGTATTCTCAGAAACTATTCCGTAGTGTGTATACAAACGAACGATGTCGTGTACACTATTCTGTAGTATGTATACAAACGAACGTTGTCCAGTACTGGACAACGTTCGTTTGTATACATACTACAGAACAGTTTCTGCAGTTTGTATACATACTACGGAATAGTTTCTGCAGTTACTCAGTGCTCATGGAAATTGCCGATCATCAATGAAGTCTTGAGGCCAAAGTCGATTATTTCTCAATATTTACAGCGCTGCTTCGAGGTGTAATATTTTCCAAAGGAAAAGTGGCAGATTCATTACATTTTAACCGTGGAATGACAATCACTATCAATATTTCGGATAACCGGTTGACGTTTTTTTTTCAAATCAGGTAGGTAGGTAACCGGTTTCAAACCCGTTATCCAGTTAACCATTTCAGTACTACTCTATATCCTTCTTAAAAACTGCTGGGTATGGGGGCCCTGCAAATCAGAATTTCTGTCCCTGAAGCAAATCTCACATCTAATCAGGTATCCGATGTCGACAGTGACATAAAATCAAATTCTAATCCGAAACAGCACAGGAAGAAAACCATTAACAGGATTTATTACATTCCTCAGTTCGTTTTACATTGAATTTAATGTTGATTAAAAAGTGGTAATGTCACAAGTGAATTATGTCACTTCAATAGAAACTTTGGAACGACTGACATATATAAGCCATGCCCCCACATTAGTTAATTAAAAGGAATTTTCCTTCTGAATATTTTTAAAAATCCTTTTTTCCTCTATGAACAGGTTCGTTAGCACAGTTGACAAAATCCAAATAGAAATGTTTTATCTTATGGCTGAATGCCATTCCCAAAATGGGACTGGAACGCCACATAAAATAGTAAAATATCGAACGAAAGTCACAAAAATAAAACTGGGCCATTTCCAATTGAAGATTTGACACAGAAAGTGATGTATTCATACGCGCTAATTTCAGAAGTATTTCAGAGTTGCATTTGCGAATATTTTGTGTTGAATTATTTGTAATGAAAGACATTTTGGTCTAAAATGTCATTTACTAAAGTTTACTAGAGTGACCCATTCTTATGGCAAGTTACGGTATATAATTCGCCTCGAGACAGGACTATTTCGTATTTCCTTCCTGCTAATTTTAGAAATGTTTCCGTGTTTACACTAAATTGGATTATATCTGACAATAGTTTGGGTTGAATTATTATAGTAAAAGACCTCTTTATTCCAAATGTCATGTAATAAACAGAGTAATCAATTTATGCCCTCGTGATTTACTCACGTCCCGTCTCTCGATGAATTATTTACCGTAACGCTCAAAACAAATTGATTACTCTCTATTTTATCACAAAATTATCAAACCAGATGTCTAATGTTCACTGAGAGTTATTCTCTGAAACTAAAACAGTGAACAGAGACAAAAATAACATGTTAACTTTGTGAAATTCTCATATTAATGTTAATTTTATCAATAGATCATTTCTAAAGCCAGGAAACTCAAATAAACTATAGCATCATGTCATGGAAAATTAGTCTGAGCAACGTGAATTGTATTTCTTCCAGTTTTCTACAAAATTTTATGCTCATTCTATTAAAATGTTTGAAAATTGATAAATGAATAAATAAGAATGAAGTTGAGAGTTCGTGAAACAATTTTCATGATATCACTAACCATTTTGCCAAGTGACCATATTCTTGAAGTTGGTTGCATGATTACCCAGATGAAACAGAAAGTACATTTTTAGGATCAATTCTACAGAGTGAGTCTGAGCAATGTCCATGATTTGACATAATCCTTGTGCAAGGGCTGGTAAGGAAGACATACAGATAAGCCGCTTGAACTGAAAATGCAACATCCAACAATTCCTTCATTTTGGATAAAAGACATCATCCCCACGTGAAAAAACATGAGTTACCTGATTCAAAAATATGCAAATCCAGTAGCTAATTCAATTTCAATCCTGAGCCAGGCAATCAACGTTGGCATCAAATCATCAAAGCTTTGCCAGGCTAGCAGGGTAAAAAATAGGGCCCAGTGAATATTCGGTATTTAAAATGATATTCAATTCAGGGGCAGTATTCAAGTTGAATTCGATTTGGCAATCAGTGCCAAATGTCTGTTGAATATCTTCAATTATCCTTGCAATCTTTCTCTCTGTTGGAATGCATCGGATATCGGCAGGAGGAAAGCATGTTTTAAAAATAGACACAAATCAGCTTAAAAACAGATTCCATCTCGCACAACTCCATATTCAGTACTGATGATGGATTTATCTGGCGCTCATACTTCCCATTTCATGTGCTGGCGATGGATATATCTGTCGCTGGCACATGAAATAGGGAGTACATGCCAACATGGTTATGTTCTAAAACATGGTTATGACTAAAACACAATACGTTTTTCCAGTAGTATCACCGGTCACCATTCTAATAAATTTGATTCAATATTTGATTTGATTTGCAAATAGTGAGCTGTCTTTTATTCGGTTATAGGCACTCCTCAATAAATTATAATAAAACAGTTGTATGTTAAGATTTTTTCCTACCGCTGAGAAGAGAGCAAGTGCATACAGTGCAAAGCCACTAAAGTGGCTTTTAGCATTTCTTAGTGGAGCCATGATGGTGGCTTCTCAATAGAGTCATGAAGAGAGCAAACTACAGAGCATACAGTGCAAAGCTGCTAAAGTGGCTTGCAGCACCACTTCTCAGTATAGCCATGGTGGTGGCTTCTAGCACTCAACTAGTTAAGGTGTTTACACAGATGCCTGCATTTTCTAAACAACCGTCGCTTTCTGAGAGGCCTCCACTTAATGAAAAGCCTCTCTTGGAAATGCCAAAATACATCACCTTACACGAGCAAGTCTTTGAAACCCCCAAATTGGCCAGTTGTATTCTTTGTCTGTTTCAATTTTTTAGCTCATCGAAGGGAGCTTAAATTATCACTTGCCTTCCGTCGTCCGTCGCCGTCTGTCATGAAGTTTACAACTTCTCCTCACAAACTACTAGACCAAATTGAACCAAATTTGGTGTGCATGTTCCTCATCATGTGTCAATTCAAGTTTGTTCAAATAAACTTGCCGCAACCACAGGAGGCACCACAAGGGGTATAACTCTTGATAGCACCCATAATTTTTTTTAAAAATTAAAAAAAATCTTCTTCTTTAGATCCACCAGTCAGACTCTTTTTATATTTGTTGTACAACATCTCTAGGGGGCTCAGATTCAAGTTTGTACAAATCGAGTTCCTGGGTTAAGATTTGGGCTCTCGATTGGAGCCTGAATTTTAACTTAGTGCAATATGTGGAATAATCTTTAAAAATCTTCTTCTTCAGACCCACCAGTTAAAATCTTTTGATATTTGGTATACAACATCTCTAGGGGAGTCAGATTCAAGTTTGTTCAAATCGGGTCCCTGAGTTAGAATTTGGGCTCTCTATTTGAGCCCAAAGTTTAACTTGGTGCAATTTGAGGAAATTTCTTTAAAAAATCTTCTTCTTCAGATCCACCAGTCAGAATCCTTTCATGTTTAGTATACAACATCTGTAGTGGTGTCAGATTCAAGTTTGTTCAAATCAAGTCCCTGGGTTAATAATTGGGCACCCTGTCGGAGCCCAAATTTCAACTTAGTGAAATATGAGGAAATTTCTTTTAAAATCTTCCTCTTCAGATCCACCAGTTAGAATGCTTTCATGTTTGGTATAAAACATCTCTTGGGTGGGTCATATTCAAGTTTGTTCAAATTGGGTTGCTGGGTTAGTATTTGGGCTCTCTATTGGAGCCCAAAGTTTAACTTGGTGCAATTTGAGGAAATTTCTTTAAAAATCTTCTTCTTCAGATCCACCAGTCAGAATCCTTTCATGTTCAGTACACAACATCTATAGGGGGTCAGATTCAAGTTTGTTCAAATCGAGTCACTAGATTAATATTTGGGCTCCCTATGGGAGCCCAAACTTTAACGTTATGCAAAATGTGGAATATTCTTTAAAAATCTTCTTCTTCAGATTCACCAGTCAGAAGCCTCTCATTTTTGGTATACATCATCTCTAGGGTGGGCCAGATTCGAGTTTGTTCAAATTGAGTTCCTTGGTTAATATTTTGGCACCCTATTTGAGCCCAAATTTTAGCTTAGTGCAATGAGGTAATTTCTTTAAAAAACATTTTGTTCAGATCCACCAGTCAGAACTCTTTCATATTTGGTATATGACATCTCAAGGGGATCAGATTCAAGTTTATTCAATTTGAGTGCCTGGTGGGGTGAGGGTGGGGGGGGGGGGGTGCCAGAGGGGAATGCTTGGTTCAGGTTTGTTCACATCCATTGCTTAGTGTTTTTCCATAAAATTTGCCTCTTATGACTTCATTCCTTTGTAGTGTTGATGAACCATGTCTAACTGAATGTGACCCCAAATACTTCTTTGAAGCACTTTGGCAGGTGAGCGATTAAGGCCTCTTGTTAAATTGTGTTTCTGGGAATTGAAACTTTGGAGAGAACTTTACTTTGACAGTCATCAATGAAAATCTGTATTCATTATCACGGTTCAAGCCTCGTCAATTTAACCTGAAGTAATTTTGCATGTAAAATGTCGGCTGTCGAAACCTTTGGAAGTCATGACATTACAGCATTTGGAGAATTTGAATTAAAAAGAAAAGGTTTAGGCCTAAAAAAGATAAAAATCTGTTTCTCAGGCATGGTCATTTTGGCTACCCCACATGCTCACTTTTTATGATCAATGCAAAATTTTGAAAAAATAAAAATTAAATGGTAAATGTCTGATATTTTACCTAAGTTTATAAAATTGGTAAATTTGTCCCTTGAGTGCAACAATGCTTTGCAATGCTTTACCACTCAAGGGATGAAATGCACGATCCCCCATGCTATTCTCTAGATTGTGAGGCCTAAAAATAAAAAAAATAAAGACTATCAACTTTTGATGGCAAAGAAATAATTACAAAAATAAAAAATAAACTAAAAAACCACCCACCCACATGCTATTTTACAAAAAATGGCCTGAAAAACAGATCTACTTTGTGCGGCCTTACTGTTGTTATAGTCAACAAATAGTTTCATTTTTTGCTCAAAAACATAACTCATAATCCCTCATTGGAATGAACTCAAATAGCTTGTTTCAATGATGGGTCATAAGACAGTTTTTTAAGGCAAAAATGAAAAAAAATGAAATTTAATTTGCAGTTTTTAGCTCAACTTGACAAAGTCAAGATAAGCTATTGCCATCACGCATGTGGAAGTCGGGGAGTTTGTTAGTCTGTGAGTCTGTTCACATTGTCTTTACTAAGTTTCATTTGCAGGTTTGAGGTCATGTCTTGATGAAATCATCCCATTTTGGTTGCACAATCTACAGATCATATTTATGAATGGATTTCATTGTAACTTGGTAGGATAACTCTGTATAATGTCTACATGAAAACAACCTATTTTCGTTGGGTTCACTCAACTATGAAGACCATAGGGGCCCGTTACCTAGATTCCTTTAGCACAATCTACAGGTTGCATTTATGAAGGGATTTCATTGTAAATTGGTAGGATGACTCGGTATAATGTCTAGATGAGAACGTCCTGTATTGGCCGTAATCAGTCCACAGTGATGGCTGCATGGGCACATGACCTAGATTTGTTTGGCGCAGTCTACAGGTCATATTTATGAAGCAATTTCATTGTAACTTGGTAGGATAACCTGGTATGATGTCTAGATGAGACTGTCCTATTTTGGTAACGATCGGTCAGCCATTACCGCCGCTTGGGCATGTTACCAAGATTTCCTTTAGCACTATCTACAGGTCGATTTTATGAAGAGATTTCATTGTAACTTGGTAGGATGACTCGGTATGATGTCTAGATGAGACTGTCCAATTTTGATCGCGACCTATCAACCCTGATGCCAGACGGGCACATGAACTAGATTCCTTTATTAAAGTTTACTAGTCATATTTATGAAGGGATTTCATTGTAACTTGGTAGAATGACACGTTTTGGAATGATTTTACTGTTACTTGGTAACTTTGGCTGACAGACATTAACTGTGAGAGCCACATCAACCCAGGCCTCAATTCTTTAGTACAGTCTACACCTCAAATTATTCTTGTTGAAAACACAGCATATAGGGTACAGAACTTAACATATTCTCAATTATTACAATTCTTGTTTTATTTCATAATCCTTAAATAAACATTAAACATTATCCTTTCCATCGAACTCTACACACAGTCAACAGTCCTGAACAGTCCTGAAATATGCTGCACTAACTCTTTATCATGAATATCCTAATTAGCACTTCAATCACGCAGTACTACTCTCTCCAGAAAGAATAAATAAGACAAAACAAAATTCCAATTTCTCTTGTTTATTGATGATTACAGAAATTCAACAGTTAAGGTAATAATAACCCTTTGTTACTTCTTTGCTTTAACCTTCTCGTCTCATCCAAACCAAACATCATGATTGAACAGTCACCCCGGCAGACTACTTGAGCATTGACATATCTCAATTATGGCATTCTAACCGACAAAAGAAACAGAATCGATATTAGGCTAGAACCAGCTCCTCCTAAAATTACATTATTATGAGATCACTCAACTTGCTCTTGGCCCTTCTTAACCCCCCACAAGTAGAGTGAGACCCAACAACCTGGCCCCCCCCCCCCCCAGATATTTATATACCTGCCCTATTGCATCCGCCAGAATGCATCTGCCAAAATGCATCTGTCAATATGCATCCGCCAAAATGATCGCTGGATTGCACCCACCAAAATGCATTCGGCACAATGCACCTGCCAAAATGCATCCGTCAAAACGCACCCGCCAAAACATGAGAGATATATAAGGCTGAGCCACAAGTAGCCCCTTTGCATCTAACGAAGTGCACAGTTGCATGAAACCGGTTAGGCAAGGCAATATACGGGATAACCCGAGCACAAGTACCCTTGAACTCTTTGAGTTGTTTAGAAACTATAAGCTACAGTGTCATTGACACTTTCATTTTGAATAACAGCATGTTATTACTGTTAGGTAAATGGTAAATGCTCCTTGGTTTCATTGCACAGATTTCTTGGATTACCTTCAGTGCCATAGATTCAACACATTACTGTTTATGAATACTGCCTTGGGATCCACATCCTCTCTGCGTGGGGGACAACCATTTGACATTCCACCAGTTAAAGGGACATGATTGCAAGCTAGCATAGAGCTATTGTCATCGCTTTGCATCCATTGTCTATTCATTGTCTGTCGTTTGTTACTATTTCCTATCACCCATGACTTCAGCAACTCCAAATTTGAGGCTGCCATGGTTGCATTAGACCCACCATTCTGCTTTACCATTACACTAGTCAACTTTCTTAACCTTTTACCTAACACGAAAAGCAGATGACACTTGCAAATAAAATACTTGAATAACTAATTTTTTTTCATTTTTTATCACAAAAACATAGCTTATTACCCCTCATTGGAATGAACTCAGCAAGCTTGTTCCAATGAGGGGTCATAAGCTATGTTTTTTTGTGATAAATAATGAAAATTGGATAGCATTTTTAATGCATAGCGCTGGACGGTTTTGGCCATTATGTTAGGTAAAAGGTTAAACTGTACTAGAAATGATGGTTAGAGCTCTACCAAAATATGCTGGAAGCTACAATGGCATCACATCCTTTTATAGCCTAGTAGTAAAAAATATGTGAAGCTCATAATTATCTTTATTACATTTTAACCCTTCACCCAACCAAACGGTCAAATCTGGCCAGTGGTATTCACAATAATCACCATTCAGTTTTCATTATTTTTTCATTTTTTTTTTTTTAAACACAGCTTATGAACCCTCATTGAAATGAGCTTGTTGACTTTGGTCATAGGGGTCATAAGCTATGTTTTTGATGCAATAAATGAAAAACATTAGTTATTCAAGAATTTTGTTTGCAAGTGTTGTCTGCCTTTTGTGTTAAATAAAGGGTAAAACCTCTGCACATTGATGTCAAAATATCAAAATTTCACTAAATTCAAATCTGTTTCATCAACTTCAATGAGCGCTGTTAAACAAGATTGAATTGGTTAATTTCCTAGTTGCATTATTGAAAAAATTTGCTTAGTGAAATTTCGGTATTTTGCTATCAATGCTCATAGGGTTAATGGAGTACATCTTTATTTTTACTTGATGTAAATATGCAGAGGAAAAAAATTAATTTTCTTCTGTTACAGTTGAAAGATCAGCAATTCGTTTGGGCATTCTTTGACAAAAATAGTTTTTTTCTAGTGGTGGTGGCATGACCATATAATTTCCGTCAGAAATTAGAAATTACACATCTAACTTCTGTCGTAAATTTTTTGTTTATGAACCTTGTATTAAGTGAGTGTCTATTCTCACCAATCATGAAAACGTTTTGGAAAATGGATGTCTAAATCAGGCTGTCTTTTTAGCTTAACTTGACAAAGTCAAGATAAGCTATTGCCATCATGCGTGCGGAAGTCTGTTAGTCTGTTAGTCTGTTCACATTTTCCTTTAGCACAGGCTACACCCCGCAGTTCTTGTCTGCTCGTCACGAAATTTCATATGCAAGTTTGGGGTAATGTCTAGATGAGAACGTCCCCTTTTGGTCGCAATCGGTCAACCGTATGGCCGCTCGAGCCCAAAACCCGAAAACCATTAGCACAGTCTACAGGTCGTATTTATGAAGGGATTTCATTGTAACTTGGTAGGATGCCTCTGTATAATGCCTAGATGAGAACATCCCCTTTTAGGCATGATCTGTCAACCGTGATGGCTGCCCAAGCCCGAAACCCAAAAACTTTTAGCACAGTCTGCAGGTCATGTTTAATATGGAGGGATTTCATTGTAACTTGGTAGGATGACTCCTTATGATGTCTAGATGAGAATTTCCTCATTTGGGCATGATCTGTCAACCGTGACCACTGCTCGAGCCCAAAACCCGAAAACCTTTAGCACAGTCTACAGGTCATATTTATTGAGGAATTTCATTGTAACTTGGTGAGTTGACTTCATATAATGTCCAGATGAGAAAATCCCCCTTTGGACGTAATTGGGCAACTGTGACGGCTACAGGGGCCCGAAGCCCGAAAACCTTTAGCACCGTCTACAGGTCATATTTATGAAGGGATTTTATTGTAACTTGGTAGGATGACTCCAAATAATGTCTAGATGAGAACGGCCCATTTTGGTCACGATCATTTAGCCTTGATGGCTACCCGAGCCCATAAACTTTAGCATAGGCAAAAGGTCATATTTATGGAAGGATTTCATTGTAACCTGTTAGGTTGACTCCATATAATGCCTAGATGATGACATCCCCTTTTGGTCGTGATTGGTCAACTGTGACGGCTACAGGTGCCCGATGCCCGAAAACCTTGAGCACAGTCTACAGGTCATATTTATGAAGGGATTTCATTGTAACTTCGTAGGATCATTCCAGATGATGCCCAGATGAGAATGTCCCCTTTTGGTTGCGATCATTCAACCATGATGGCTGCCCTAGCCCGAAAACCTTTAGCACAGTCTACATGTCATATTCATTAAGGGATTTCATTGTAACTTGGTAGGTTGACTTCATATAATGTCTAGATGAGAACATCCCTTTTTGGACAAGATTGGGCAACTGTGACGGATACAGGGGCCCGAAGCCCAAAAACCTTTAGAACAGTCTACAGGTCATAATTATGAAGGGATATCATTGTAGCTTGGTAGGATGACTCCAAATAATGTCTAGATAAGAACATCCCCTTTTGGTCGCGATCATTCATCCTTGATGGCTGCCCGAGCCCAAAGACCTTTAGCATAGTCTATAGGTTGTATTTATGGAAGGATTTCATTGTAACTTGTTAGGTTGACTCCATATAATGCCTAGATGATGACATCCCCTTTTGGTCGTGATTGGTCAACTGTGATGGCTGCAGGTACCCAAAGCCCAAAACTCTTGAGCACAGTCTTCAGGTCATATTTATTAAGGGATTTAATTGTAACTTGATAGGATCACTCCAGATGATGCCCAGATGAGAATGTCCCCTTTTGGTTGCAATAACTCAACCATGATGGCTGCCCGAGCCTGAAGCCTGAATACCTTTAGCACAGTCTACAGGTCATATTTATGAAGGGATTTCATTGTAACTTAGTAGGTTTGACTTCATATAATGTCTAGATGAGATCATCCCCTTTTGGACATGATTGGGCAACTGTGACAGCTACAGGGGCCCGAAGCCCGAAAACCTTTAGAACAGTCTACAGGTCATAATTATGAAAGGATTTCTTTGTAGCTTGGTAGGATGACGCCAAGTAATGTCTAGATGAGAACGTCTCCTTTTGGTCACAATCATTCAGCCTTGATGGCTGCCCGAGCCCAAAAACCTTTAGCATAGTCTATAGGTCGTATTTATGGAAGGATTTCATTGTAACTTGTTAGGTTGACTCCATATAATGCCTAGATGATGACATCCCCTTTTGGTCGTGATTGGTCAACTGTGATGGCTAAGGTGCCCAAAGCCCTAAAATCTTGAGCACAGTCTTCAGGTCATATTTATGAAGGGATTTCATTGTAACTTCATAGGATCACTCCAGATGATGCCCAAATGAGAATGTCCCCTTTTGGTTGCGATCATTCAACCATGATGGCTGCCCAAGCCTAAAGCCCGAAAACCTTTAGCACAGTCTTCACAGGATTTCATTGTAACTTGGTAGGTTGACTTCATATAATGTCTAGATGAGAACAGCCCCTTTTGGACACCATTAGGCAGCTGTGATGGCTACAGGGGCCCGAAGCACGAAAACCTTTAGCACAGTCTACAGGTCATATTTATGAAGGGATTTCATTTTAACTTGGTAGATTGACTTCATATAATGTCTAGATGAGAACGTCCCCTTTGGACGCAATTGGGAAACTAATGGCTACAGGGGCCCGAAGCCTGAAAACCTTTAGCACAGTCTACAGACTATATTTATAAATTGATTCAATGTAACTTGATAGGATGACTCATTTTGGAATAATTTCACTGTAACTTGGAAACTTTCGTTGATATACGTTAACTGTGAGGGCCACATACATTAACTGTGAGGTCATATTAACCCACCCCTCAGCCCTTTAGTACAGTGTACACCTCATATTATTTTTATCAAAAACATAGCATACAGGGAACAGAAATGAACATATTCCCAATTATCACAATTCTTGTCTTATTTCATAATCCTTTCATAAACATTGAGCACTATCCTTTTCATCAAACACAACACACCAGTTAAGCTACAGTGTCATTGGCACTTTCATTTATTCTAACTGGCAATTAGCAGTTATCTCCATTATATGTCTACCAAAATCACAGGCCTGACAGATTTTTTTTGAGATGCCAGCAAATTTTCAACAAAACTTTTTGTGGAATGTTTAAGTGATGATTGCCTCTCCTGTACCTGTACCCTATGGAGCATTTGATAACAAGCATTTAGTAATACATCCTCTTTCGCATTTACCTTGTTC
The DNA here is from genome assembly GCA_031216915.1 of Pictodentalium vernedei. Classification (NCBI taxonomy): domain Eukaryota; kingdom Metazoa; phylum Mollusca; class Scaphopoda; order Dentaliida; family Dentaliidae; genus Pictodentalium; species Pictodentalium vernedei. The sequence continues at coordinate 77,702,872 of CM062292.1, read as the reverse complement.
TTCCAACATCTTTTTCAGAATAGATGAAAGGCTGAAGTCAGACCCAGCCAACCTACATGATCCACCAAAAGCTGAGAAAAAAAGACATCTGAAAAGCAGAAAGTCAGCGAGAAAATAGATGCTTATCACCTGTATAATAAATGCTACCTTCACAGATATTTGTGAAATATTGCAAAGACTGTTTCACTCTTTTGATGCCATTGTCATAGCAGTGCACTTCTTATCAAAGCCCTTTAACCATGTAAATATAACCCAGACAGATCATTATTAACTGTTGGAGTGTTGAATTATTTTTCAAAAGTGATTTGTAACATGAATATTTTTTTTCGAAGGTACCATTCTACCAGGAAGGGGATAGTGATTGACCAATTAGCAAAATGACCCATCATCCAGGTCAATGGTCTGCTTGACAATCTGCTGAAACCTGATGGATAATATAACAATAACATGATTTTGGAGGGCATTATGGTTCATTAGCAGCCCTGCAGCAATGATGAACAGCCCGAAGGTTTATTAAAGGCCCGAGATGAAGTCGAAGTCCATTAATAAGCCCAAGGGCTGTTCATCATTGCTGCAGGGCCGCTAATGAATCATGATGCCTGACAACAATCATGTTATTAGTATTATTACCAATCCCTTTTACAGCTAACTTGAATCTAAAAATAGCCGGGCCGTGGGCCGCTAATGGCTATTTATACCATTATCGCCTACGGCCTGGCTCCGTCGAATTACGTCACTGAAATTATGGAGTTTTAACGGGCCTCCAAACTTATGTTAATCGACTAGTAACTTATAGATTGAGTGGTAATAATAAACATTAACCCTCTATTCATGGGGGGAGGTGGTAGCAGGTGAGCAATATATGCTCCACCAACTGTCCAGCCTTGACATTCAGCACTGATGGTTGAGTTCAGTTTTAAGTCTGAAATCAACATACACAATTATCATATTATGAAATTTGGTGATAATGTGAAACTTGTAACCCCGCATATTATCTCATTGGATAGACATTGTCATACATTAACTGGTTGAGTGCTAGAAGCCACTATCAGGGCTTTAAAAAAAATGAGGGTATTACAGTAAAAGCCAACATTTTCCTTGCTTGTGTTTCATATATTCAGTCAAATTCAAATAATATTTTGTTTATATAATTTGTTTTATTAAAAATTATTGGAGAGTTCCTATTGGCACTCTCCAATAATTTGTAATAAACAAATATGGAATAACAAATTCTAAACATCCAAAATAATCTAGACCTGAACCAGTTAAACCCGTATTGAATGAACTTATTGTTGTAATTTATTTACTTTCCAAAGCTGTCCAAAATGTGATTTACTAGGATTTCCGGGTTTGGTTATAAACAATAACTTTACAAGTGAATTATGCAATCAACAATTGTGTCATGTATCCGTGCGTGCAAACGAAGACGCTTTGCCTTGGGTATAATGGGGACTTCATTGTTGTTTTGGGTTTTTTTTTTTAACCCTTTACCTAACATGAAAAGCAGATGACACTGGCAAAAAAACATTCTTGAATAACTATTATTTTCATTTTTTGTCTCTAAAACATAGGTTATGACCCCTCATTGGAACGAGCTTGATGAGCTCGTTCCAATGAGGGGTCATAACCTATGTTTTAGAGACAAAAATAAGTTGTAGCATAACCACAATAAACTAAGTATTCTGCTGCTCCTGCACTGATAAGATCAGAATTTGAATCATTTTCTGGAAAGCTCTCAGTGAGAGCTTTCCAGAAAGTGATGTCAGCTTCTGGTCTTATCAGTATAGGAAGAGAAAAATACATAGTTTATAATGGTTATCCTACAACTTATTTTGACTTGTACTGTATTTATCTTTTTTCCTCTCTTATGTAGAGAATTTTTTCAGTGGAAAGTCTGTATCACTCTGGCACCAAAAGAGTTTTTAAAAAAATATTTTCAGGTACTTCTTAGTTCTGATAAATGAATTGTATATAGGAGATATCATCAAAACATTCACAATGAGGCTGTTTGTTCTTGTTATAGATTTTATTAGAAGCTTTTTATTGTTATTGAAACCTTCCACATACTCAAAATTCAATTTGACTTAACACTTTGTATTCATTTGCTGAAAAAGTATGGTCAGTTTCCTGTTGCCTAATGGCTTTAAAATAACATCGGTGATGTGCTTAGTGGATTTATCAGATTAACTCTGCCCACTGATGTATGAATGCCAGAGGCATAACTTCTGAGGAGATGGTGGGGGCATCTCTCAATCATGGATTTTGTCGAGTAGAGGTTGGGGAAGAAATTATGAAACATGCTTTGGAGTACTCATTTGGGCAAAATCTCTTGCTTGCCCGACAAAAATATACACAGATTAGAAAGTGCAATAAATGCCCGACTCAGTATATCGGCAGAATTCCAAATCCATGGGGAGCGTAACTAATAACAAATTATTTTTATGACCATGACAGCACCCAAATGGTCGGGCACCTCTATCCAGCTGGTGTTTTATTGCTGTATGTTTAAAATACAGTATTTTAGGCCAAATAAAAAAATGAATTGATTCTCAGGCAATTTTTTTTCAAATCAGTGAGGGAGGGAGGATTTTATTTTTACTTTTTTTTCGTGTAAAAGGGTTGAGTATACTCAGTAAATCTTTTTGCTGTCTTTCCACTTGAAAAAGAGAAAAGGTTGTATTTTACTGTAATTATAGTATACCTTTTATAACTAACTGCCGTAACAACAGCTAAAAGGATTTGTATTTTATTGTTCTTTTTATTGGTATAGATCTGTCAAGCATCATGATCCATTAGAATAGGCTCCAGTAACCAAAGCTTGGGGTAGGAGTCCTTTAAAATGAGAAACATGGCTCTAAATGATTGGTTAAACTTGAGTTTATATCGGTGTTGTGGCCATTGTTAGCCATTGTGCAGAAATATATGACCTTAAACACCAGCAAATAAATAAATAATTAAATCATGATCCAGTATATCAGAATTTTCTTTGTTACAGTTTATGGGAGAGTGCAGGGGCAACAAGAAAAAACAATTTACTGCTAACACAGCTAAAGAAATGTGAAAAAATGACCATTCCAAGTTTTCACAAATTTTTTAAAAAATTTGACATAATAAAAATGTCTAATGAGGAGGTTCAAATCCAACGAGGGAGGGCCTGAGAATCAAAACATTATTTTTTTTAGCCTTATCAATGAAAAGTATATACTCTAAAATCAGTTGGGTTAAAAATCAACCCAAATCAATTGGGTTCAGCACTTTTCAGTGGAGCCATGATAGTGGCATCTAGCACTTTACCAGTTAACAGGGATTCTCTGTTCAATTGAAAGCAGGCCTGAAGATAAGCCATCTGACTTTCAGAATGAGGTCCCCAGAGGGTGAATTGGATGATGCTATCCCATATAGGGAGCCAATTTATCCTCTAGGTACCTCATTCTGTTTAATTTTGAGACCCTGATTCAGATTGAGGTTGACAGAGGGTAAATTTAGTGATGCTACCCTGCTGTGCAGGGTAGCATCATTAAATTCACCCTCTGGGGACCTCATTTTGTAGATGACAGTCTGCTTATTTTCTGGCTTGATTGAGAGGTCAAATCTGCACTGTAAAGATGCACCAAAATATGGTAAATAGATAGGTATTTGAGAGGTATTTTCAGTTAACAGAGTTATTCACCTAAACTATATCTGTTTGGGGGGTGGGGTGAGGAAGGGGCACTGTACTGCAGTAATTTCACAAAATGATTTAATTTAAGCCAACAATAATCGCCATGATATAGTCTTAGTTGCTAATGTAGCATTAAGCACCAATAATTAAGCCAACAATAGATTTTTTATCTTGCTGATATTTTACATAATAGTATGCTATTTTTATGGGAAGGTATATAATAAATATTTTGTAATTTTTTTCATCGAAAATATATATGACAAGGGGCAATGCCACCAGTATCCCCCGCCGAGAAGTGGTTTACTAAAAAGGGGAATACTAAATTGAAAAAAGTGGGAAAAGGCCCATAACTCTAGAAAAAAATCTCAAAACCTCTTACTTGTGAATATCATTTCCCCCATTGTGGTCTATCAGCATACCAAAGATCATTTAAATCCAGCATCCACTGACTGAGATATGAAGGTCCAAAGTTGTTACGAATGGATGGAACCCATTACTATATCCCCCACAAACTTTGTTTTGGCGGGGAATAATTACATGACTACAGTTGGATTAACCTTGTTCTATTGGGTAACCATTTTGTTCATGATAGAGATAAACAAGGGTGCAGGATGGGGGCAGCTGCCCCCTTGCCCTCAGTTGAGGGAGGCAAGGAAAGGGGCAGTACATGACCTTATTTGTAAATGCCAGAAGTGCACTGGTGGAATAGACTTTAATTTCCAAGAACTGTAACTTGAGAAACATGTGGTCTATCAGCATACCAAAGATCATTTAAATACAGCATCTAATGATTGAGATATGAAGGTCTAAAGTTGTTACGAATGGATGGAACCCATTACTATATCCCCCCACAAACTTTGTTTTGGCGGGGAATAATTACATGACTACAGTTGGATTAACCTTGTTCTATTGGGTAATCATTTTGTTCATGATTGAGATAAACAAGAGTGCAGGATGGGGGCAGCTGCCCCCTTGCCCTCAGTTGAGGGAGGCAAGGAAAGGGGCAGTACATGACCTTATTTGTATATGCCAGAAGTGCACTAGTGGAATAGACTTTAATTTCCAAGAACTGTAACTTGAGAAACTCTTGAGAATTGGTTGCAAAGATATTTTACATGTGCATATGCCAATGGGGTGTGGGGATTCTCAAGTATACTCCAGGTCTTAACCTCTATACAGATTCAAGTGCCCCTTTTTGATACTCCTGCTTCCCTTGCCCTCAGATGCTTCCAGTGCCCTTGGATATAATTACAAAATTCTGTTGAAAGTGTTTTACAGTATTATAGAAAAGTCACACTAATTATTGAGTTCAAACAAAATGTACAGAACTTGAAGTTATTTTTTTTTTGTATCATTTGCATTTGTCATCATTTATTCCTTCATTACAACAGACCTTTGTTTAAAAACCACACCAAAAATTATATTTTCATTTAGTGTTCAACCGATTACCAAAAATGGCCACTGACCGATCACTGTTTATTTGAACTCAAAATCAGCCAATTCTGATTGTAATACCGTGCATTACTAGACAAGTCAAGGCTTGAACTAAAATAAATTGCACATATTTTACAGTATTTAAAGACTAACTCTTACAATTGAGCATACTTGCGGAAATTGTGTACCAGTCATGATTGCCAGTCGCATGCACTTGGGTGGTACAAGAATTGAACAATTACAGAAGATAATAAAATGTGGTTTTTGAATCATCAGAAAATGCGAGGCAACAAATTGGTTGAACCGAGATTACAGGAGCCATTGCCGTTGTCATCCGATTACCCACAATCGGCCAATTGTGATGGCCGGTTCCGATCATCGGTTGAACACTATTTTTATTCCATATCAATTGGGTCAGATTCAAGTTTGTTCAAATTGAGTCGCTGGGTTAATATTTGGGCTCCCTATGAGAGGCCGAATTTTAACTTGGTGCAATATGAGGAAATTCTTTTTAAAATCTTCAGATCCAGTGATCAGAATCTTTTCATATTTGGTATACATCATCTTGGGGGGGGGGGGGGGGGGGGGGGAGGGGGAGGGGGGCAGATTCAAGTATGTTCAAATCGAGTTCCTTGGTTAATATTTGGGCTCCCTATGAGGAAATTTCTTTAAAAATCTTTTTCAGATCCACCAGTCAGAATCCTTTAACATTTGGTATACATCATCTCTTGGGGGATCAGATTCAAGTTTGTTCAAATCGGGTCTCTGGGTTGAAAATTTTGGGTCTGGTTCGGACTTAGACATTTTGGACCAAAATTCAGGAAATTTTTTTTCGATTCTTTTCAAAATCGAGTTCCTAGATGAATTAGAGTGGTTTTATGTGAAAATGTTTTTACCCTATGTCCTCCCCTCCCTTCCTTGTTGGGGGTGGGGGAGGGCAGTTATATGTAACAAAATGTTTGGCTGCAAAATATATTTTGAAAGATATAGAGTGATTTGATGCAATCCCCCCCCCCCCCAAATATCCCTATGACCACCATCCCCACCCCAGGTGGGGAGTGGGGATGGTGGTCATAGGGGTATTTGGGTGGGGGGGGGGGGGGGGGGTGAAGCAGTACTATAATTAGTATAACTATGAGTTAGTGAAGGTATAGTCCTAGCAAGCACCCTCCAGTCATTACTGTCTCCTCAGAAGGGAAATGGAAGGAGGGGTAATGACTGGTGGTCCTAGTTAGGACTAGTGAAGGCAGGGCTACAGAAATCCTTGAATTTTGCTATTGTAGGGCCTTGAAAAATGCTGAAATATATCAAGAAACGGCCTTGAATTGCCTTGCATTTTATCAGTCCTTGCCTGCAGAAACCCTGTCTAAAATGGGCAGCATGGGTGTAAACGATTGGCTGGACTTGACTTTATATCCTTGTTGGGATTACAATTAGCCTTTGAGCAGACATATGTGACCGTAAAGACCAATAAATAAAATATGCAGATTTGGCTAAAAATAATATTCTACGTGATGATCAACCATTCAGGAACCAAGTGTTGAAAAAGTTAAATTTTATTTGTCTGTCTTGAATATTCTGCATTCTTTCAAACTCTAAAATGTTTGCTGTTTTGTGTACCCAAATGTAATCTGGGTGTCACTGTCTCCAGTGGTATGAGGTTTTCTTTTTCACACATTCATGGAATTTTCAATTGTCATTAATGTTTTGAAGATATTTATCAGTGATTATTATTGAAAGAAAATACTCCCGAATATCATATGCCTCAAATTTGTGCATAAAATTTCATTGAAATATCTAAGTAAAATTCATTGAATAATCTGTAAGTAAAACAGTGTATAATAATCATTTTTTATTCATTTGTTGGCTATTGTGCTGAAACTGCTAATTTCCAGTTAGGCCTAAAGTTAAAAAACTGTTTCTCAGGCCCACCCACATGGTCATTTTGGCTGCCACATGGCCTCTTTTTATTACCAATGCTAAATTTAAAAAAAATAAAAATTAATTGAGTTATGCCAAATAAATTCCCAAGTTAATAAAATGGATAAAATACACCACTGTCCATGTTATTCTGTAGATTATCTCTCCACTCACTGATATCATAATGTCAAAATTTCAACAAGCAAATTTTTTCGTATGCATGAGGAATTTAACCAATTGTGTCTTGTTTGACAAAGCCGAACGAGACAGAATTGGTTATATTCGTAGTTGCATTATGGGAAAAATATTGTTGCTTAAAATTTCAATATTTTGACATCAGTGTGCCAGAAACATGAAACAAAACAAGTATATGAACCTCTGATGGTAAAGAAATAATTACAAAAATAGAATATAAAAAAAATCGTTCACCCTCATGCATTTTTTTTTTGAGAAAAATGGCCTGAGAACCAGATTTACTTTGTATGGGCATTCTGCTCTATTATTCTTAACCCCATAAAGAAACCACCAACTAAAGAAGTTTTTATTTTTATGATTTTGAAATGAAAAGAGTCATTGTTTATTAGTACAACCTGCACTATTCAGATTGTTTGACATTTTAGGTAAGTTACTTAATATGAGCAGTGCAGACTAAATTGAGATCTCAGACACTTTTGTACTTTGAACAAAAATTGTCCCAAAATATAAAGAATATTAACCCCCTGCACACTGATGTCAAAATATCTAAATTTCAGGCAGAAAAAAAAATTCCCATAATGCAACTAGAAATTTAACAAATTCAATCTCGTTTGACAGAGCTCATTGAGCTCTGTCAAACGAGATTGAATTGGTTAAATTTCTAGATGCATTATGGGAAAAAACAGCTTCCTGCAATTTTGGTATTTTGACATCAGAGTGAAGGGGGTAAAGAAGATTTATAGCATTATACAGAACGGCCATCATGGACTGGTCACTTTCCACAGGTGGGCAATATTACCATGGACACAATAATATTAGATTCCAAACATTAATTACAAGAATAATCATCAAAAATGTAATTAATGAAGCACGGGGTACAACCCAGTGTTTCTTTAATTAAAATTTTGCTGATGATGATTTTTGGATGAGTTGTGTTAACAACCGAGACCTATGGTTTGGTAACGGTCGGTGTGCGGGCGGGCATCCGGGCATCCTTGCACTGTTAGCGGAATCATTCCCCGTTTTGGCGAATATTTGCCATACAGGTCTTTTTCAATATCTTAAACAAGTTCGAAAACTAGCCTGGCCCATTTTTTTGCTACAGAGTTATGGCCCTTAGTCAGTATTTTCAAATTTTGGGCTCATTAGCGCAATAACTTGAACAGACGTTCTCCATTGTGTCGAATAATTGCCATACAGGTCTTTTACAATAATTTCTCGAACGTGTTCGAAAATTAGCCCGACCCAACTTTTCTTTGCAGTGCTATGGCCCTTAAATCATTACTTTTTACAAATTTTGAGCTCATTAGCACAATGACTTGAACAAATGTTCTCCAGTTTGACTAATATTTGCTATACAGGTCTTATGCAATAAAATCTCAAGCGAGTTTGAAAACTGGCATGGTCAGAATTTTTGTTACAGAATTATGAACCTTAATTAGTCAGTTTTTACGAATTTTGAGCTCATTAGCGCTACAACTTGAACAAGCTTTCTCCAGTTTGACTAATTTTTTCCATACAAGTCCTTTGCAATGATATTTCAGACAAGTTCAAAAACTGGCCCAGTCCGAGTTCTTATTACAGAATTATTGGCCTTAATTAGTTCATTTTTATGAATTTTGAGCCCGTTAATTCTTATGAGTTTTGAGCTCAACGCGAAGGCATTTCTGATTTTCAATAGATAGTGCATGAAGATAGTAGCCAGAACTCGACGCCTGCATCTCCGATGTGCACTTCTTGTTATTGCCTGGTAAATGCATGCATGGACAACACTACCCAAGCGTGGATTATGACCAGTCCATAGCGACTGTATTGTAGATCAGGGACAGTGATTATTGAAATATTGGTTTTTTTGATGTACTTAAATTTTTACAACGAATCACATCTATATTTCATTTAAGTTCTGGACAGGAAAAACTTATGATAAACAGAAAAGCAGAACAAAAACAATATGTAATTACATTTTACCTTGGAAAGCTTAGGTGCAAGACACCTTTACATCAATCTCAGAATTACGCAATCACATTCCTATTACTGAATTATTATGTTCTGTTTTTTTCATTTTTCTTTTATAATTCTTCATTTGTTCCAGTCAGTCACTGTTTTTGTTGCCTCTGTCCATCTGTCTTGAGAGAGAGGTTTTAATATACTGGTTCACAAGGAGAGGAAGAGAGATATTTTCGAAAAACTTTTTTTGGTGTGTTTCCATTCAAAGTTATATCCTTTATTTTTTTACATTATTTTGTTTTTAAGTTGTTCTGTTATCATTAAAAAAAAATTGTGTTTGTAAAGTTGAAGTGTTTCTGTCTATATTGTTACAAAATGTCCAATGCTGAAATTCACATTGAAGATTCACTGCACCAAAATGTTCTGTGCCAAGAGGTAATGCAAACATTTCATCTAAAACAAACAAGAATATATGTAACAATCATCTCAAATTTTTTGAATCGTTAATATTTCTTTGGAATGTATTACGCAAGAGCCATTAATTGGAAGACGTGAAATAAGAAATGAAATTTGATCTCCTTTATCACAGATGATGATAGAAATGAAGGAAAGTTCTTGAAAATAGGGGATGCTGGTGTGAGCTGCCATGTCTACGATTCACTCCTGAAAAGCTATGGAGCACTGGAATTTCATTTTCCAGAACATGGAAAGTCATGGATAGTAAAGTGTTTTTTTATAAAATGTGCTCTGGAAAAGCCATGCAAATGTATTAAATCATTATCCTTTCAGCTCAGTGTGTATAAATTTTTGCATGAAAAAAAATTTGTTTGTTGACAAGCTGATGACACAACAATACATTGTTAGTAAGGATCGGTAAAAATTTAATCCTACAGCTCAATAGAGCTCACTTTTAATTTCTAAATGAAATTAATAAATGTGTATGTTGAAAACACATCTTTACGGTTCAACCAATTACCAAAAAATGGCTGCTGACCGATTACAGGTTACTTGAGCTCACAATTGGCCGGTTCTGATGCCGATTACGATTGTAATACCATACTAGACAAATCAAGACTCAAAAGAACTACATTAAATTGAACTTATTTTACGGGTTTACAGTCCATTCACTACTAATACTTCGAGATTCGAAAGAACTACATTAAATTGAACATATTTGACAGTGTTAAACTCCGTTAACTCAGGTCTAGTAAAATTACCAGTTGTGCACAGTTGGGCGGTAAACGTGGCTTTCAGAGCAACATTTACCACCCACATGCATGTACCCGGTAAGTTTTTCTGCGACCGGAGTCAATGGAGTGCAACCATCACTTTTCCAGTATGAACTGGCGATTGTCGCAAGTGTGCTCAATTGTAAGCTTTACATGTCGTTAAACTTTATATCATGTAAAGGGGCGTCCAGAGAGGTTAAGAATACACAATGCAGTGTTTTTCAACTTTATTGAATGGTAACATTGACATCATTTTACATTAACAATTGAACAGTTGCAGAAGATAATAAGATGTGGTTAATGAATCATCACAAAAAATGCTTGGCAACAATCGGTTGAAACGATGGCCCAGGAGCCGTTGGTGTTGTCATCCGATTGCCCAGAATCGGCTGATTGGGGTGGCCGATTCCTGTCATTGGCTGAACACTACATATCTTCCCCCTGCCCCACCACCATTCTAGTGTATGTGGGAATATTGATCGCACAAAAATAATAGTATGATAGCTCTGCTGGGTTTGTCAGACTGTTTCCGATACCTCTGAAAAAGATTGAAATCGGCGAGTTCCTTGGAACATGGTACAGAAGAGCCCACTTAACTGGAAAGCTTTTAATTGAATAATCCTGTTGAACTTAATTGAATGTCACCACAAAACCATTTGCCATACTTTCAATACAAATTTGACGTGTTAATTGCATCTATATTGTAGAGCAAGCTTCTGCTAATCGAAAAATATAGTTTGTAATATGCAGAGAAATAACCCTTAAGTCACCAAATTTCCATTGTTTCTAGACCTGTTTGGGCTCTGTACATACTATTCAGGGCGTGTTAATCTACTATATCTTGTTTAGGCCTAAAAGAGTTAAAAATCTGTTTCTCAGGCCCTCCGCATGGTTCTTTTGGCTGCTGCATGCTCTCTTTTTTTATGACCAATGCAAATATACAAAATAATAATTAAATGATTAATGTCTGATATTTCACCCAAATTTATAAATTCGTCCCTTGAGTGCAACAAGGCTTTGCAATGCTTTAGCATTGCAAAGCCATCTTGCACTCAAGGGACGGAATACACCACCACCCATGCTATTCTGTAGATTATGAGGCCTAAAACAAACCAAGAACATGAATGTTTGATGGCAAAGAAATAATTACAAAAATTATAAAATAAGACTCGAACCATAAATCACTGCTGAGTCTAATATAATGCAGGATGTAAACAGGGCTGTTGGAACCCTCACCTCCTACCTTCAGAGACAGATGGGCACAGGGTTCTGTCAGGTCATGGGAAGTGCTTCAGTTTCAGATGGGAGCTATCAAATTTTTTCGAACTTCATTGAAAAACATGGCCACCAGTGGCCATCTTGGATTTGGATATAAATTGTCCAACAATTCTTTTAGCACACCCTACATGCCACAGCTCTCACCCGATCAGTCCTAAAATTCATGTGCAGCTTTGGGGGCAATGTCCAGATGGGAGCTATCAAAAGCTCCCATCTAGACATGACACCAAAGCTACATTTGAAATCTAAAAAAGATCGAGTGAGAGATGTGGCCTATATGGTGTGCTGATGGAATTGTTGACAGTTTATATGCCAAATCCAAGATGGCCACTGGCAGCCATGTTTTTCAACGAAATTCGGAAAAATTTGTCCCATCTAGACATTGCCCCAAAGCCACATACATAATTTGGGACTGATCGGATGATAGCTGTGGCCTGTAGTGTGTGCTAATGGAATTGCTGGACAATGTATATCCAAATCCAAGATTGCTGCTGGTGACCATGTTTTTCAAGAAAATTCAGAAAAATCTGATAGCTCAAATTTTATCGAATTTCGTTGAAAAACATGGCTGCCAGCGGCGATCTTGGATTTGGCATATAAATTGTCAACATTTCCATTAGCACACCCTACAGACTGCATTTCTCACCCAACGTTTTTCAAATTTTGTATGTAGCTTTGGTGTGATGTCCAGATGGGAGCTATGAAATATTTTTGAATTTTGTTGAAAAACGTTGCCATCAGCAGCCATCTTGGATTTGGATATAAATTGACAACAATTCCATTAGCACACCCTACAGGTCTCATCTCTCACCTGATCTTTTTGGAAATTCATATATAGCTTTGGTGTGATGTCTAGATGGGGGCTATGTAATTTTTCTGAAATTTGTTAAAAAAATATGGCCACCAGCAGCCATCTTAGATTTGCCGTATGAATTGTCAACAATTCCATTGGAACACCCTGCAGGCTGCATCACTCACCCAATCTTTTTCAAATTTCATCTGTAGTTTTGGTGTAATGTCTAGATGGGAGTGATCAAATTTTTCTGAATTTTGTTGAAAAGCATGACTGCCAGCAGCCAACTTGGATTTGGCATATAAATTGTCAACAATCCCATTAGCACATCCTACAAGCCACATTCCTCACAGCATCTTTTTCGAAATTTCTCATGTACCTTTGGTGTGATGTCCAGATGGGTGCTATCAAATTTTTCTGAATTTCGTTGAAAAATATGGATTCAGTGGATTTGGCATATAAATTGTCAGCAATTTCATTTGCCGACCCTACAGGCCGCACCTCTCACCCAATCTTTTTCAAATTTCACATGTAGCTTTGGTGTGATGTCTTTTCTATAGAAACTTGAGTGAATGACTTGGCATTACTGGATCTTTCTATTTAGTTCAGTCCCTTCTTCGACAAGTTGAGCTCCAGTGTAATTGACACTTTCATTTAAACCTTTACCCAACGCAGACAATATCAAAATTTATTATTTTAAATATCATTTTTTTTTTTTTAATTTTTCAAAAAATTTCAACAAAACCATATCATGTGACCCCCTCATTGGAACGAGCTCAATGAGCTCGTTCCAATGAGGGGGTCACATGATATGGTTTTGTTGAAATATTTTGAAAAATGTAATTTTTTCAACTGCTCAATTTGCATATTACGGGGGTGGATGCGGGCAATTCATTAGGTAAAGGGTTAAAACTTAATGAGGATGTCAATTTTTCCATGCAAAAGGTACCAACTTTGTAATCGGACACATTTGGTTTTAATGTTTTGTCAGTTTACGTTACAATTCAAATAAAAAACATCCAGTCAGAATGCTTCTCATCATAGCCTATAATTTTCATGAAAATGTTTAGATCATGTTTTCTTCATCTGCAATTCCTCCACTTGACTACTACATTTCTTGAGAAGGTCTCTGAGAACTTCAGAAGAAATGATATGAAGGGTTGGAATTGTAGACAAAACAAAAACTTTTTAAAAAGTCAAACAATTTCAGGTGGAGGGCCTGGATAGTGCTTGAAAAAGTAAAAAAAAATATCCTGAGACTTAGGGAGTTTTTTTTTTAAATCTCAGAGGTTTATGAACCATGAGGGAAGAAAAGTGATATAGGAAAAATATATACAATATCTCCACATGAGTGTCAGACAGATCAATTCTTGAACAATCTTGACTCACACAGGCCATTTACTGTGAATTGTCACATATTTATGACATCACTCCTTTGTTTAAAAGTAGTGATATATTTCGAAGAGTTGATCAGACCATGTGCTGTATTCAATAAATATCACCCCAAGCTCTGCAACACCTGGGCGATGAAGGATATCTACTGAGAACAAAGGCAATGAATTGGGACAGTGTCAGTCCTGACATGAACAAAAACCCGTGAAAACATTTCAGTGATCTGTATTAAAGTACCTGAATCCATTCACGCACTACTCCGAACTTCCTCGTCTGGTGATATTATACAACATTTCACACATAAAGTAAAACCAAAAAGTACGTTAAAAAATTATGTTTTCCATATGACGATAGCAAGATTTTGCCGATTCAAAAAAAAGAAAGTATTGAAAAGAATGAGAAAATATGTCACATTAAGTTAATTTAATCGAGACTTGATATGAAGTCTTTCTTGCTGATTGTGCATCTTTTGTTTGTCTAAGAAAACAACTCTGTGACAAGTTGTTTACACCCAGGCCTGAAAATAAGCAGTCTGACATTTGTAGAATGAGGTCCCCAGAGGGTGAATTTGATGATGTTATCCCATACAGTGGGCCAATTTATCCTCTGGGTACCTCTTTCTGTTTAGTTTTGAAACCCTGATTCAGATTGAGGTTCACAGAGGGTAAATTTAGTGATGCTACCCTGCTGTGCAGGGTAGCATCACTAAATTCACCCTCTGGGGACCTCATTTTACAGATGACAGTCTGCTAATTTTCTGGCTTGTTTACACCATATCAGCTTGTGATATTGAACATACAATCGCTTGGGCAAAGCCCTTGTGAACACCCTTGCAATGGTATATTCAATATCACTTGCTTTCTGTGGTGTAACCTCTGCTTAATTGTACCAGTTCCGCTTTACTAGTAAAATAGGACCCAGTCACCAATGCTTGGGGTGAAAGTCCTCTAAAATGGGCAACATGTAGATCAACGATTGACTAAACTTGACTTCATCTCCATGTTGTGTCACGATTAGCCATGGTGCATAAATATGTGACGTTAACCACCAACAACAAACATTCTGCTTAATTGTCGTATTGTATCTGCCCGTCTCTCAGGTGGCCATGCATTCCAGCATTTTTTTTTTTAATTTAGCACCTAAAGAGAATACATGAAGACATTGCTACAGATGTGCCTGATTTATTCTCAGGTAATATCTGTTTCACTTTTCACTCATATTTCAACAATATATAGGCAACATATTCTAAGTCAACAAGTCATTATCAGATGAAAACTATGAAAAGCCGATTTGACATAAAATAAAAAAATACATTTTAACTTTTAAAGAAAAGACAAAAACTATCAGAAATATGGAAATTAATCCTGAAAATTCACCACATATACTTCCATGTTAGGTCTCAGGTTTATTATGTTCAGGGTAATGGCATATTTCCAGGCTGTAATATCGACCTTGTACACTCAAACTCGGTTCCAGCGCCCCTGGATGTAAACTCTGTAACACAATGGATGGGATGAGATAAAAGTAATTACAGGGAAACCGTTTCTTCAATAGTCCCTTTGCCACTGTGAAATATTCAAATAACCGATATATTAAATTAACAGGGATTTGGACACTTTCCTGTATTCTAGAGATAATCTGAACATTTATTCTATGCTCATAGAGCACTGACAAACAAGATATAAAAGATGCAGTGTCTGTATTGTATGTACTGAGTCAGATACAAAAAAATAACAGGAATTTGGTGGCTGTCAAGGAAATTTCTTGACATTTCACAAGATTTTTCATTTAATTTACAGGTGTTTACACTATAACCTGTATGCAGTTAACAGATGAAATCGGTACTATGGGTATAGTAAATGGTTGCAATATTTTTTTTTCTCGGTTCAGAATTTTGACACTGTGTAATGTGACCAGGGTACCAGCTGACATCTAAATTGGTGATTCGTTTTGCAGTGGATTCACCAAAATTAACAAAATTATAATCAGTGATTGCAGTCTTTGTATAGTCATACATGCATAGTTTTTTCCCCAACAAAATAACAAAATCCAGCCAGTATCACACGAAAAACTATTTTGTTTGTGCAGAAATACATTCCAAAATGTCTTAAATTTTCCTATCATAAACTCGATTTAAACATGTAAAATCCCACTTTATTTTTTAAAATAGATGTTCAATAATGTAGATAAAAATTCTTAAAATACAGTTTGAAAAAATGTTATTTAAACATATCAGTTTGCAGTATTCATGTGTTGGGTGTTCATATTGGAAGTTGGTTTGGCAGGCTTATGGTAAATGTGATAAAGACTAGGTTCCTGCAAAGCTTCTTTTAGGGAGCCAATTCTATAGAACGTTTACAATTGTATTTTCTAGAATTGTATTTTCTGGTTATGACTTTAAATGGGCTGAAATAAACCATTAGCATTCTGAAAGATTTGGCAATTTGCCAGTTGGCAAATTGCCATATCTTTCAAAATGCTAATGATTCATTTTAGTCCGTTGTATGGGGGTGCGGTGGCATCGCAGTAACCAGTTCTCATCAGATCACCAAAGTTAAGCAGCGTCGAGCACGGTTAGTAGTTGGATGGGTGACCATTTCAGTGACTGATTTGCACTCCCGCATTGTGCCCTTGGGCAAGGCACTTAACCCTGTTTGTCTACAAGGGGGCACGATGACGCTGTGTACTAAGGCTTACTGCACATAGATGGTGCGCATGTCTTCAGCCAATCTAACCCTGCCTGTGCCACAGTGCAGAGATCAGAGTTACGATGTTGGAGAGCTGACATCTGCTCATCGTTGCTCGGTGGTTCTCTCCGGGTACTCTGGCTTCCTCCACCCGTAAAACTGTCACTGACATGATATGACCGTGGCAGTTAAAGTGTCATTAAACCCTAATAAATAAATAAGTTATATTGATAGGTAGAAAATACATTTCTAAAAAATACAGTTGTAAAAGTTGTATAGTATTGGCTCCTGGTCTCTTGTGCAGGAAACCTGAGGATAGAAGAGTTCAAGAAGGTTCCATTTGAAAAACTTCTCTAATTCTGTTGTGGAATTGTCTGTTTTTTTGTTGGTGATTGATTTACCCAATCAGGCAAGTCACCATTGCATACAATACTTGGTTGGAGACTGACAATATTTATAGTTGTAGGAAGGTGAAGTATCTACAACTTGAAGAGGTGAAATTTGTTTTGAGAATTATTTCAATCCGATTTAGGTTTCGATTCAACCCAAAATTAAACGAGACTAGTTTTTAGCTCACCTGAGCGAAGCTCAAGGGGAGCTTTACTAATCACTTTCTGTCCGGCGTCCGGCGTCTGTCGTCGTCCGTCCGGCGTTAACTTTACATTATCGACTTCTCCTCCTAAACCACTAGCCCAATTTTATTCAAATGTTGGCTAAATGTTTATTACCTAATGCCAATTCAGATTTGTTCAAATGAAGTTGCCCCTCCTCCTGGGTGGTGCCACGCTCCCAAGGGGCACCAAAATCTTTGTAAATCTTCTTCTCATGAACCAGCAGTAGCAGAGACTTGATATTTGGTGTGCAGCTTCCTTTTGAGGTGTAGACTCAGATTTGTTCAAGAGAAGTTTGTGGGGCTATACTTGGCGTTGTTATGAGAGGGGCAAAATTTTTTGCCCCGCCCAAACCGAGAGGCTGATTTGAACCAAATTTTATGTGAGGGCTTATTGGGTCATGAGTACTTGATTTATGCAAAAAAAATTTTTCCCGCAGCCCCGTGGGAACCGCAGGAGCTAAAAATAGAAAAAATTTAAAACGCCCATATCTCCAAAACTGCACGGCACTGAGAATTTTTGTTTGGTGTGCAGCTTCCTTAGGACCAACAGAAAGGATTGGTAAAAAAAAATTGCCATCGGTTTTATCATAGGGTACAGTTTCGGGACTTTGAAAAAGTGCTGAGTCAGCACTTTTTAACACTGTAGGCAATGGGAAAAACATTAAAAAATCTTCTTCTCCAGATCCAGCAGGCAGAATCTTTTGATATTTGGTATGCAACATTGTAGGGTGGATCTGATTCAAGTTTGTTCAAATCGGCCCCCTGGGTTCATATTTGGGCTCAGTATAGGAGCCCGATTTCGAACTTTGTGCATTTCAGGCAAATTTCTTAAAAAATCTTCTTCTCCAGATCCAGCAGGCAGAATCTTTTGATATTTGGTATGCAACATTGTGGGGTGGATCTGATTCAAGTTTGTTCAAATCGGCCCCCTGGGTTTATATTTGGGCTCAGTATAGGAGCCCAAATTTGAACTTACTGCATTTCAGGCAAATTTCTTTGAAAATCTTCTTCTCCAGATCCAGCAGGCAGAATCTTTTGATATTTGGTATGCAACATTGTAGGGTGGATCTGATTCAAGTTTGTTCAAATCGGCTCCCTAGATTCATATTTGGGCTCACTATAGGAGCTTGAATTCGAATTTAGTGCATTTCAGGCAAATTTCTTAAAAAATCTTCTTCTCCAGATCCAGCAGGCAGAATCTTTTGATATTTGGTATGCAATGTTGCGGGGTAGATCTGATTCAAGTTTGTTCAAATCGGTCCCCTGGATACATATTTGGGCTTACTATAGAAGCCCGAATTCGAACTTAGTGCATTTCAGGCAAATTTTTTAAAAAATCTTCTTCTCCAGATCCAGCAGGCAGAATCTTTTCATATTTGGTAAGCAACATTGTGGGGTGGATCTGATTCAAGATTGTTCAAATCGGCCCCCTGGGTTAATATTTGGGCTCAGTATAGGAGCCCGATTTCGAACTTAGTGCATTTCAGGCAAATTTCTTAAAAAATCTTCTTCTCCAGATCCAGCAGGCAGAATCTTTTGATATTTGGTATGCAACATTGTAGGGTGGATCTGATTCAAGTTTGTTCAAATCGGCCCCCTTGGTTCATATTTGGGCTCAGTATAGGAGCCCGATTTCGAACTTAGTGCATTTAGGCAAATTTCTTAAAAAATCTTCTTCTCCAGATCCAGAAGGCAGAATCTTTTGATATTTGGTATGCAACATTGTGGGGTGGATCTGATTCAAGTGTGTTCAAATCGGCTTCCTAGATTCATATTTGGGCTCACTATAGAAGCTCGAATTGGAACTTAGTGCATTTCATGCAAATTTCTTAAAAAATCTTCTTCTCCAGATCCAGCAGGCAGAATATTTTCATATTTGGTAAGCAACATTGTGGGGTGGATCTGATTCAAGTTTGTTCAAATCGGCCCCCCTGGGTTTATATTTGGGCTCAGTATAGGAGCCCAAATTTGAACTTAGTGCATTTCAAGCAAATTTATTAAAAAATCTTCTTCTCCAGATCCAGCAGGCAGAATCTTTTGATATTTGGTATGCAACATTGTGGGGTGGATCTGATTCAAGTTTGTTCAAATCGGCTTCCTAGATTCATATTTGGGCTCACTATAGAAGCTCGAATTCGAACTTAGTGCATTTCAGGCAAATTTCTTAAAAAATCATCTTCTCCAGATCCAGCAGGCAGAATCTTTTGATATTTGGTATGCAACATTGCAGGGTGGATCTGATTCAAGTTTGTTCAAATCGGCCCCCTGGATTCATATTTGGGCTCACTATAGAAGCTCGAATTCAAACTTAGTGCATTTCGGGCAAATTTCTTCAAAAATCTTCTTCTCCAGATCCAGCAGGCAGAATCTTTTGATATTTGGTATGCAACATTGCGGGGTGGATCTGATTCAAGTTTGTTCAAATAGGCCCCCTGGATTCATATTTGGGCTTAATATAGAAGCCCGAATTCGCACTTAGTGCATTTCAGGCAAATTTCTTCAAAAATCTTCTTCTCCAGATCCAGCAGGCAGAATCTTTTGATATTTGGTATGCAACATTGCGGGGTGGATCTGATTCAAGTTTGTTCAAATCGGCCCCCTGGATTCATATTTGGGCTTAATATAGAAGCCCGAATTCGCACTTAGTGCATTTCGGGCAAATTTATTAAAAAATCTTCTTCTCCAGATCCAGCAGGCAGAATCTTTTGATATTTGGTATGCAACATTGTGGGGTAGATCTGATTCAAGTTTGTTCAAATCGGCCCCCTGGATACATATTTGGGCTTACTATAGAAGCCCGAATTCGAACTTAGTGCATTTCAGGCAAATTTCTTAAAAAATCTTCTTCTCCAGATCCAGAAGGCAGAATCTTTTGATATTTGGTATGCAACATTGTGGGGTGGATCTGATTCAAGTGTGTTCAAATCGGCTTCCTAGATTCATATTTGGGCTCACTATAGAAGCTCGAATTCGAACTTAGTGCATTTCAGGCAAATTTCTTTGAAAATCTTCTTCTCCAGATCCAGCAGGCAGAATCTTTTGATATTTGGTATGCAACATTGTAGGGTGGATCTGATTCAAGTTTGTTCAAATCGGCTCCCTAGATTCATATTTGGGCTCACTATAGGAGCTTGAATTCGAATTTAGTGCATTTCAGGCAAATTTCTTAAAAAATCTTCTTCTCCAGATCCAGCAGGCAGAATCTTTTCATATTTGGTATGCAATGTTGCGGGGTAGATCTGATTCAAGTTTGTTCAAATCGGCCCCCTGGATACATATTTGGGCTTACTATAGAAGCCCGAATTCGAACTTAGTGCATTTCAGGCAAATTTCTTAAAAAATCTTCTTCTCCAGATCCAGCAGGCAGAATCTTTTCATATTTGGTAAGCAACATTGTGGGGTGGATCTGATTCAAGATTGTTCAAATCGGCCCCCTGGGTTAATATTTGGGCTCAGTATAGGAGCCCGATTTCGAACTTAGTGCATTTCAGGCAAATTTCTTAAAAAATCTTCTTCTCCAGATCCAGCAGGCAGAATCTTTTGATATTTGGTATGCAACATTGTAGGGTGGATCTGATTCAAGTTTGTTCAAATCGGCCCCCTGGGTTCATATTTGGGCTCAGTATAGGAGCCCGATTTCGAACTTAGTGCATTTAGGCAAATTTCTTAAAAAATCTTCTTCTCCAGATCCAGAAGGCAGAATCTTTTGATATTTGGTATGCAACATTGTGGGGTGGATCTGATTCAAGTGTGTTCAAATCGGCTTCCTAGATTCATATTTGGGCTCACTATAGAAGCTCGAATTGGAACTTAGTGCATTTCATGCAAATTTCTTAAAAAATCTTCTTCTCCAGATCCAGCAGGCAGAATATTTTCATATTTGGTAAGCAACATTGTGGGGTGGATCTGATTCAAGTTTGTTCAAATCGGCCCCCTGGGTTTATATTTGGGCTCAGTATAGGAGCCCAAATTTGAACTTAGTGCATTTCAAGCAAATTTATTAAAAAATCTTCTTCTCCAGATCCAGCAGGCAGAATCTTTTGATATTTGGTATGCAACATTGTGGGGTGGATCTGATTCAAGTTTGTTCAAATCGGCTTCCTAGATTCATATTTGGGCTCACTATAGAAGCTCGAATTCGAACTTAGTGCATTTCAGGCAAATTTCTTAAAAAATCATCTTCTCCAGATCCAGCAGGCAGAATCTTTTGATATTTGGTATGCAACATTGCAGGGTGGATCTGATTCAAGTTTGTTCAAATCGGCCCCCTGGATTCATATTTGGGCTCACTATAGAAGCTCGAATTCAAACTTAGTGCATTTCGGGCAAATTTCTTCAAAAATCTTCTTCTCCAGATCCAGCAGGCAGAATCTTTTGATATTTGGTATGCAACATTGTGGGGTGGATCTGATTCAAGTGTGTTCAAATCGGCTTCCTAGATTCATATTTGGGCTCACTATAGAAGCTCGAATTGGAACTTAGTGCATTTCATGCAAATTTCTTAAAAAATCTTCTTCTCCAGATCCAGCAGGCAGAATATTTTCATATTTGGTAAGCAACATTGTGGGGTGGATCTGATTCAAGTTTGTTCAAATCGGCCCCCTGGGTTTATATTTGGGCTCAGTATAGGAGCCCAAATTTGAACTTAGTGCATTTCAAGCAAATTTATTAAAAAATCTTCTTCTCCAGATCCAGCAGGCAGAATCTTTTGATATTTGGTATGCAACATTGTGGGGTGGATCTGATTCAAGTTTGTTCAAATCGGCTTCCTAGATTCATATTTGGGCTCACTATAGAAGCTCGAATTCGAACTTAGTGCATTTCAGGCAAATTTCTTAAAAAATCATCTTCTCCAGATCCAGCAGGCAGAATCTTTTGATATTTGGTATGCAACATTGCAGGGTGGATCTGATTCAAGTTTGTTCAAATCGGCCCCCTGGATTCATATTTGGGCTCACTATAGAAGCTCGAATTCAAACTTAGTGCATTTCGGGCAAATTTCTTCAAAAATCTTCTTCTCCAGATCCAGCAGGCAGAATCTTTGATATTTGGTATGCAACATTGCGGGGTGGATCTGATTCAAGTTTGTTCAAATCGGCCCCCTGGATTCATATTTGGGCTTAATATAGAAGCCCGAATTCGCACTTAGTGCATTTCAGGCAAATTTCTTCAAAAATCTTCTTCTCCAGATCCAGCAGGCAGAATCTTTTGATATTTGGTATGCAACATTGCGGGGTGGATCTGATTCAAGTTTGTTCAAATCGGCCCCCTGGATTCATATTTGGGCTTAATATAGAAGCCCGAATTCGCACTTAGTGCATTTCGGGCAAATTTATTAAAAAATCTTCTTCTCCAGATCCAGCAGGCAGAATCTTTTGATATTTGGTATGCAACATTGTGGGGTGGATCTGATTCAAGTTTGTTCAAATCGGCTTCCTAGTTTCATATTTGGGCTCAGTATAGAAGCTCGAATTCGAACTTAGTGCATTTCAGGCAAATTTCTTAAAAAATCTTCTTCTCCAGATCCAGCTTCAGAATCTTTTCATATTTGGTAAGCAACATTGTGGGGTGGATCTGATTAAAGTTTGTTCAAATCGGCCCCCTGGGTTTATATTTGGGCTCCGTATAGGAGCCCAAATTTTAACTTAGTGCATTTCAGGCATATTTCTTAAAAAATCTTCTTCTCCAGATCCAGCAGGCAGAATCTTTTGATATTTGGTATGCAACATTGTAGGGTGGATCTGATTGTGATTCATGAACGTATTTATTTGTAAAGTTGATAGAATCTTAGACAAAATTTGCAGAAAAGATCTACTATAGAAGGGGTGGTATCCAGGGTGAACCGTTTACCCGAATCTAGCAGTACTAATGCATTATTCACACAAATCTTCGTTCAAATTTTATGACCCCTCATTGGAACACACGCATTCAGCTCATTCCAACAAAGGTCATATGCCATGTTTTCGAGACAAAGGAATAAAAATTTTAGTTATTCATGACATTTTTAGGCAACTGTTGTCTGTTATTCACATTGCTTCATGAAATTTCAGTACTTTTAGAAGTTACCTCAGTAATCAAGGGTTAATTCCCCTTAATTAAATGTCGCCTCTAAAAAACAACCACTTTGCATATCTTACCTTTTTACCAGCATAACTGCCAAAACTTGTCAGCATTCTTCGCAAAAATCGCTATTCAAATTTTAATTTTTGTCTCTTAAACATACATGTACTTATCGCTTGTAAATACCCCATTGGAATGAGCTTTTTGAGCTCATTCCAATGAGAGGTCGCACACCATGCTTTTTGAGTCAAAAAAGCAATTTTTTTAGTTATTCCAGAATTTCGTACGTAAAACACAGCTTTATGACTTCACATTAAAATGAGCTCTCTAAGCTTGTTCCAATCAACATTCACGCACTATGTCTTTCACACAAAAAATAAAATTTTCCATTTATTCAGGAACACTCTTACCCCCCCCCCCCCCCACACACACACACACAAACACACACACACAAACACAGACACACACATCTAAAAGTTCGTCAGCAAGAAAACAGTTACTTCAATTTTTAAATGCATTATAGGAACAACTTGCCTAATCAAATTTAAATACTTTTGCATCATTCTGTATCTAGAACAAACCATTTACCATATCTTTACGCAAAATTCTCCAGCATCATTCACAAAAAAACACCATTATTTATATATTCACATTTCTGTCTCAAAAATATACCTGATCTTCCCATACCCCTATTGGAATAAGCTGTTTGAGCTTGTTCCAGTGATGATAAAAAAAAATAAAATTTGTGAAAATTTTTGTTTTCTTGCATGCAAATATATACATTTAGCACATGGAAGATATCCACAGTTGGGGAGAGATGTCCAAGGCTATCTCTTCACATTCCTTGTTTGTGCTTCATGCTAAACCAGTTTGTCTGCAGAGATAAATTTGCTTTATTAAAAATCATTGGAGATTGGCCACACACCAATGATTTTAAATAAAACTAATTTTAGGTAACAAATGTTGAACTTCAAACAAAATCTATCACTCAACCAGTTAATGTTGATGAGACATGACATGGTGAAGGTGACCTAAAATACTTCTTAGAGTCACTTTGTCAGGTGAGCGATTAAGGCCACGTGGGGCCTCTTGTTTAGCTCATCTTGACAAAGTCAAGCTTAGCTAATCTAATCGCTTCCCGTCCGTCGTCCGGCATCCGTCCTCCGTCAACACCATGTTTTGGTCTTCTCCTCCAAAGCCACTGGGCCAATTCAAGTGAAAGTTTGTGTGAGTGATGGTCCCAAAGGGGCATTTCATTTTTGTTCAACTCAGCATGCCCAGCCCCATAGGGAGGGAGTGGGGGAAAATGCTCCAAAATATTTTTAAAATCTTCTTCTCAAGAACCAGTGTGTACAATGACTTGATATTTGCTATGGAGCTTCCATATGAGGTGTAGAATCAAGTTTGTTCAAACGAAGTTCGTAAAATAATATTTGGCTTTGTAATAGGAGGGGTAAGATTTTTGGCCCCGCCCAAAATTTCTATTTTCTGAACCGATGGTCCGGTATGAACCAAATTTGGTTTGTGGTAGTATTGGGTCATAAGTACTTGGCCCATGCAAAAAAAAAAATTCCCGCATCCCCATGGGAACCCTGGGAGCTAAAAATAGAAATATTTTCAAACGCCCATATTTCCCAAACCCCATGGAACAGAGAGCTTTTATTTGGTATGAAGTATCCTTATGACCAGTAGAATTGAATGGTAAAAAAAAATTGCCATCGGTTATGTTAGGGTGTTCTGTAATGGGCATCGAAAAAATGCTGAGTCAGCATATTTGCAAAAATTTTAAAAAATCTTTTCTCCAGAACCAATCATCAGAATCTTTTGATATTTAGTATACAGCATTCATAGGGGGGTCAGATAAAAGTTTGTAGAAATAAAGCTCATTGGTTCATATTTGGGCTCTCTACAGGAGCCTGAAGTTTTAACATAGGGTAATATGGGGAATATTCTTTAAAAATCTTCTTCTTCAGAACCACCAGTCAGAATCTTTTAATATTTGGTATACATCATTGTTATGAGGGTCAGATTCTAGATTGTTCAAACCAAGTCCCTAGGTTAATATTTGGGCTTCCTACGGAAGCCCAAATTTTATCTTTGTTCAATATGGAGGGTAATTT
Source organism: Pictodentalium vernedei (assembly GCA_031216915.1). NCBI lineage: Eukaryota > Metazoa > Mollusca > Scaphopoda > Dentaliida > Dentaliidae > Pictodentalium > Pictodentalium vernedei. The sequence goes on along the minus strand of CM062292.1, from coordinate 77,677,543 downwards.
AAAAAAATCTTCTTCTTCAGATCCATCAGTCAGAATGCTTTGATATTTGGTATGCAACATCTCTATGGGGGTCAGATTCAAGTTTGTTCAAATCAAATTCCTAGGTATATATTTGGGCTCACTATGGTAGCCCAAATTTTTACTTAGTGCAATATGAGAAAATTTCTTTAAAAATCTTCTTCTTCAGATCCACCAGTCGGAATGCTTTTATATTTGGTATACAACATCTCTAGGGGGGTCAGATTCCAGGTTGTTCAATTCGAGTGCCTAGGTTAATATTTGGGCTCCATATGGGAACATGAATTTTAACTTAGTACAATATGAGGGAATTTCTTCAAAAATCTTCTTCTTCAGATTCACTTGTCAGAATGCTTTCACATTTGGTATACAACATCTCTAGGGGGGTCAGATTCAAGTTTGTTCAAATCGGATCCATAGGTCAATATTTGGGCTCGCTATGGTAGCCCAAATTTGAACTTAGTGCAATTCGAAGAAATTTCTTTACAATTTCTCTTCTTCAGATCCAACAACAGTCAGAATGCTTTCATATTCGGTACACAACATCTCTAGGGAAGTCAGATTTAACTGTGTTCAAATCAAGAGCCTGGGTTAATATTTGGGCTCTCTATGGGAGCCAGAATTGGCCATTTTGCTGAAGAATTAAAAATTTTGTATTCAGTACCCTCTAGAGGTACTAAGATTAATCCACATAGGTTGTATCAAGGGGCTTCATAGGGGAGCTCTACATTTTACTTATGATCAGCTGAAGAAAAGGCATGATGCCCAGATTATTTTTGTCACTCCTGAGGGACTCAAGGATTGACAGTGTAGCCTATAGAGATGGCTTGCTTAATGTAGACTCATTCTTGGACTCTGTTCAAATTGTGTTCTGTACAAGATGAGCACTTCAGGCCCCGTGGGGCCTCTTGTTTATCTCAAATTACTGGATGAATACAAATTCAGGGTGGTGGGTCTGTTGATAATGAGGTTAAATCTGCATTAAAAAAATATGCACTCCAAATCACATTTGAAATTCTGCCGCAAGATTATTCTTGTAGACTACAGTGCTGTCGTCCATGTAACAGGCAGGTAACTGGGAATGGTATGAAGAAATTTCCAAGTCATTATTGAGCTTGTGCAGGATTTCAAACGTGCTCTACATATCATGGACGGGACTCAGTCATTGTGGCATTGAACTTTAAACCAAACGGTCCAGGGTTAAATCCCCCCCCCCCCGCCAGGGGTAACTGCATTGTGTCTTTGGGCAAGGCACTTAATCCTGATTGCCCACCATGGGTGCACGGTGATGCTGTGCACTGAAGTGTACTGCACATCGATGGTGCACTTGTCTTCAACCAATGCTTACCCTGCTTGAGTGGAGTTAGTGCGTTGGGGAGTCTGACAGTTGCTCACCATTGCTCAGTGGTTTTCTCCAGCTTCCTCCACCTACAAAGCTGTCTGACACGAGTTGACCCTGGCTGTCAAGTATTGTTAAACCCCAATAAATAAATAAATAAATAACATACCATGGACTTGGCTACTCCGTGGGTGGATATGCAATCCACCCACCCCCCTCCTCATTCATTTTCATCATTTACTGATCTGCTGGAACCTTTTTACACCAATTTGCAGTAAAGGGATAAGAAAAAGGGCAAAGTGGTAGTCACTGAATTGCAAATTGCTTGTTGGATCATCAAATTTCTGCTGGTCTGGCAAGTAAGAACATGGATGGAAATTCACCATTTAGTTGGCCAAGTGCTGTGTGTACTGTAATGAAGCAGTGCGTGTCTAACCATAATGTACTAATGACGGAAGACATGTGTAAGTCCTTTGGTGTGGCCTGCATACATATTGAAGATGTATAAATTTCATAATAAGCAGTCACAATATAACCACAGATGCCAAAAGCAACATAGAATACAAAATAAAAATTTATAAAATATCTGTAACCATAGAAATAAGTTATTGTTATGCTATTTTCTGTGTAAACACTACAAAATATTGAAATAAATTGGTTAACTGGACGAGTGCTAATTTATTTTGGTTTGTCAGTCTTTGTGCACTCATCTTTGCCTTGTTACGATTTATGGGAGAGTTATAGTCACTCTCCCATAAATTGTAGCAAAGCAAATCTATGCAGATGGAATAATTTCACTTCAAAGGTAATATGAAGCACGTTCACAGAATATGAAGCCTTCAATTTGAGGTACAGTGGAACCCACTTAGCTGGATATATCTTAACTGAATAACCCTGTTAATTGAATATTATTTCCCAATACAAAACCATTTACCATACCTTCAGCGCAAATTTGACCTGTTAATTGAATATAGGTTACAAGGAAAACTCCTGTTAATTGAATAAAAATAAAAAATCTTGTAACCTGTTGAGAAATTACCCTGACTTGCCCCAGTTTTCCCTTTTTTATAGACCTATTTGGCCTCAGTACATCCAATACAGTTATTTAATCTATTATATCTTGTTTGACAGAGCTCATGGAGCTCTGTCAAACAAATATAATAGAATTAATGCTAAGTTTATTTCTAGAATACAGGAAAGTGGCACAATCCCTTTTAATTGAATACTCCTGTCAAGTGAATAATTTTCATTGGCAAAGTGGCTATTCAATTAACAGGGTTCCACTGTACCTGCAGTTCGGCATGGTGCTCGAGTATAGGCTTCCAGCACTCAACCAGTTAACAATTTGAATTGGAAAGCTTATTATTGCATTGATAGATATTAGAAATAAGTTTATTTTATCAATTTGCACTGCAAGACATCTTAATGCTTTCATTGTTTGGTGAATGGGGAATGTTTGACAGCTTGTGTGACAAAAGTAAAGTGCTGGATTTAGTATAATGAAGAAGAGTTGTGTATTTCTATCCTTGCCATAATAAACAGCAATTTTTGTGTGTATTCATATAATATATTATATAAGTTATCCTGTTTGAAAGATATTGATTGTTGAAAAAGTGTAATATAATTGTTTCCATATGTTATAAGTTGTGATATAATGGCAGAAAATTCTGTGATGCATTTTAATTAAACCCTTATATGATATGTCTATTTTGTTTTTATTATGCCCCCCGACTTAGGTCGGGTGGCATATCGTGATTGAAGTGTGCGTGTGTGTGTCTGAGCCAATAACTCGAAAACTGTTAGGGCCACAGTCATCAAACTTCACACAATTATAAAGGACCATGGGAGGATGTGTCACACACTATAGCCGGGTTCGTACATTCAAGGTTAAGGTCACATTTCAAGGTCACACTAAAAATCAGTCAATATTCGTGTCTCGGCCATAACTCGGAAACAAATCATAGTACAATTGTTAAACTTTTTACAAATGTTAAGGACAGTCAGAAGGTGTGTTGCGTATAATAGTTTCCGCGGGATTTGCAAGATGAAGGTCACGGGTGTGGGGGGGGGGGGAGGGGAGGGGGGCATGTGTTACCTTTAGTAACATTCTTCTTGTTATACACTCATTTACAAGTTGTTTTATATTATGGCAATATCTGATGACTGGGGGCACGGTGGTGCTGTGTACTAAGGCGTACTGTATATCGATGGTGCACTTGCTTTCAACTAATGCTAACCCTGCTTGTGTGAAGTTGGTAGGTTGAGGAATCTGACAGTTGCTCGCCACTGCTCAGTGGTTCTCTCCGGGTACTCCGACTTCCTCCACCTGTAAAACTGCCTTACACAAGATGATCTTGGCTGTCAAATGTGTTGTTAAGCCCTATGAAAATTTTTGTTTTTAAATCTGTATGACGATATACTTGGTCGTTGATCTGTCTGTCCATTGACAAATGGCTTGTGTGAAGTTTACCTGATACAGAAATACCTTACTATTTGTGTTCAAATATCCTGAGATGGTGGTGGGTCACATACAAAAATTATGGAACTGTGATCCTTATTCCACCATCTGCAGCATGTGAGAAAATCAAATCACAGTCTAGAACAAAACGTCAATACAGCTTGCTAATGTGCCCTAGAGTCATCAAACTTCCCTTACTGGTTCAGGTGTAGACACCAGTTTGTTGCATACCCAAAGTTGGTCACCATGACCTCACTTCCTTTTTGGCTGAAGGTCTGAAAAATGTTTTTTTAACAATTGCTTTCCATGAGTATATTCCCAAGTTGTTGTTTATAAGAGAGACACTAAACGTATATTTGGATATCTCTTTGCAGCACACCAAGATTGGATTACTGTGATATTTATATCATGGCCAAAGGAACATTTGATGAACTCTTTGGGTTTTTATACACTGGGCATGATGCGAGGTATGTGCCCAGTATGATAAATAATTAATGTTTTATCAGTTGGGAATTTTGACATACCATGACAAATCTACTTGAGAGCATTTAGCCTGGTAAGTTGTTAGGAGGACAAATTTGTTTCAGGCTTTACAGTATACCACTCCTAAAATTTACCCCAATTACTTGCAGGGATTCTTTTGGGTGTCTGCAGGGGACGAATATGGGACTCTTTCCCAATGGGATTTTTCACAATTCAAATAAAAAATTTCCCAATCTCAGTCCTCATTCAAATAAAAACATAATTCTTCTTCAACTCTTGAAGGTCTAATTTTGACTTTCAATCACTTTTTGCTGCAACAAAACAGGTGCCGTAACAGGCAGTTTTTGGATATGTTCGCAAGTTACATACAGTCAGTTGTTTCTAGGCAAGCCTTGCCAAGACACGACTGCACAACAAAACTGCAAAGCCACAGAATGTACACTGTCCAAGAGAAGCAAAATGCATAAATATCATCATCATCATTTAATTGTATAAGAACAATTTATTAAATAGAGATTCCATAGATTGATCATTATTTCATGCGACTTCATAGATTGATCATTATTACACATCCATTAAACTTTAAACCCTTGTATTCAACGGAATCGCCGCTATGATATAAATGATTCTGTATTCAACGGGTGAAATACAAGCCGGAACTTTTTTACCGCCCCGTTTAGTTACGCTTCAAAAAGTTTCCAAATTTCGTTACACAATCATCGACCATCTGTCGCATAGTGTGAAAATGAAAACGTCCAAAGCAAAATAAAGTTGGTTCACAAAAATTAGCCAAAAATGAGATAATAGTTTTAAAAAACCCAATCATTTCCAACCAGAACATTAATCCAGTCCCATTGCCGTCTCATTTTGTGGATCAACTTTATTTCGGTAAATCTTCGTACACCTTGACATGCTTCGAACTTCTTTTAAAAACGTTTCTCCCAGCTGTTTTGCAAATCTGCACATATTTGTACTTATATTTTTACTAACAGTAATAGCCACCAAATGGTTAAGCGTGAATGGGCACCAGCCCATTCACGCCTAACCATTTGATGGCTATTACTGTTAGTAAACACCGATAGGAATTTCAACACACACTGGTTCTGAAAAGGTTGTTTTGATTTTTTATCGATCCATAATTATGATCAGTACAGCTTCAGTCAAAACAAACTCTTCACCTTTGGGTTTAATTATAGGAATTAAAATTTGTCTATTTAAATGCATTTTAATGCATGGGTTGTGTAATAAACACAGAACGCGATGTGTGTTTGAATCAGTGGGTGTTTTACCTAACTCGTTGGAATGGCGTAGTCATATTTCGCTCTAGTCTACGGCTCTTGCGAAATATGACTACGCCATTCCAACTCGTTATGTAAAATATCCACCGATTCAAACCCACATCACCATTCTGTCTATTTATTTCATGCGACTGTTTGCTATACAACTTACTACATGTACTATACATGTAGTTTCTTCTGTATTAATGTTCTCAATTCAATATTAAGGTAGCATTTCTTATTCTTTGTGTGTTTTTCTTCAGGTATAGACAGCAGTATGTTGTGTACCCAAAGTAGGTCACCATGACCTCACTTCCTGTTTGGCTGAAGGACTCAAAAAAATATTTTTAGCAATTGCTTTCCATGAGCATATCCCCTTGTTGTCTATTAGAGAGACACTAAACGTTTTGTGTATATACATATCTGAATATCTCTTTGCTGAACACCAAGATTGGATAACTGTGATATTTATATCATGACTGAAGGAACATTTGATTATTGTTCAACCAATTACCAAAAATGGTTGCTGAGTGATTACTAGTGCTCAAACGACTAGTGAATTCCAAAGTCGACTAGTTAATACCCAAAAGTCAAGTCGACTTCGACTAGTCATTGGTGATAACCCGTCTCCTTATAACAGTGTTGGTGTTCCGGTAGAGTGCTGAAGGTTCAAATTTGGCTTCACTTGGGCATTCATATACAGCAACTTACTGGAACATTATTCTGTTAATGTGCTTCTAATTATGCTAAGTGTGAAATTATATAGTCTTATTTAATTTGCCTTGTTGCGATTTATGGGAGAGTGCCTATAGGCACTCTCCCATAAATTACAACAAGGCAAATTAATAACATATCCTGATAGCCCAAAATAATTCAGCACTCTACTAATACCAGTTAAAACAAACTACTGTCACTACTATTAGATGGCAATAGATGTATACATTGATTGCCCAATATTGCTGTTCAAACTGTCTGACAGTGGCACAGAAGGAATACTATTTACCTAAAAGCTTGAACTCCTCTAACTAGTCGACTGCACAATTGAGAGTCAACTACTGGTTTGCACAGAGTCGACATCGACTAGTCGACTAATCGTTTGAGTACTAGTGATTACCAGGTTATTTATTTGAGTTCACAATATGCTGATTCTGATTGTAATACTGTGCACTACTAGACAAGTCGAGGCTCGAAAGAACTACATTAATCTGAACATTTTTCAGTGTTAAAATTCGTTGACTGGGGTCGCAGTAAAATTACCAGTTGTGCACACTTGGGCGATAAATGTGGCTCTCAGAGCCACATTTATCACCCAAGTGCATGTGACTGGTACTTTTACTGTGAACTGAGTCTATGGAGTGCAACCTTCACTTTTCCGGTATGAACTGGCGATTGCCGCAAGTTCGCTCAAGTGTAAGCTTTACACGTCATTTAACTTCAATATCCTGTAAAGGGCGTCTAAAGAGATTAAGAATACACATTGTGGTTGTTTCTCAACTTTAGTGAATGGTATCATTGACATCATTTTATATTAACAATTGAACAATTGCAGAAGATAATAAAATGTGTTACTGAATCATCACAAAATGTTTGGCAACAATCGGCTGAACCAATGTTCCAGGAGCTGTTGCCATTGTCATCTGATTGCCCACAATCAGCCGACAGTGGTGGCCAATTCCAATCATCGGTTGAACATTACATTTGATGAACTCTTTGGGCTATTATATACAAGGCATAACTCAAGGGTTGTGCCCAGTATGATAAATAATCATTCTTTTATCAGTTGGGAATTTTGACATACTGTGACAAATCTATTAGAGAGCATATGACCTGGTAAGTTGTTAGCACAAATTTGTTTCTGACTTCACCATATACCACCAGGGACGTGGCTAGAGGTTTTCAATTTGGGGGAGTAGGGTAGTGAATTTCCAACTAGGGGGAGGGACCAGGAGGGGGAAACCCCATCCCAGTCCCTCCCCCAGTTGGACATTTACTACCGAGCAAAATTTTGAAAATGAAACCATGAAAGGGGGCATAAAATTGATTCTAGTAACTGAAATGCCAACATATTTATGACAGAATTATCAGGTTATTATTATTATTTAGTATTATTCTGGGAATTGAATATGTGCTAAACAAATGCTCAAGCTGAGAATTTTGAGCAATTCACACTGTCCTAACATTAAATCAGATCTTATACAGGAATGATTAATTTTTGATGTTTCATCATTTTGTAATTGTGAATGATGGAATTAACTCAGGATACCGATTTTACATGATGTGATTTTCTTGAAGTGCATTTTGAGGATTTTTTTTTTATTACGATAAGTAAACGAACTACAGAAATCTCATACCGATTGACATCATGCATACTTATGAAGCTCGATATTGCATACACTGTAGTTGTAAATAGCAACGTTTGGGATTTTTGCTGATTTGAAACTTAGTTGGAATATTGGGAAGTAAAAGGAGACCTCAGCATCATCCAAAGAAGCTCTAAAATCCAGATACAGTAGAACCTGTCTTGAGAGACCGCCTTTTGGGCCACACAAAAGTGGTCTCAAGACATGTGGTCTCTCATAACAGGTTTCAGGTTTTCTCAAGTCAGTGAATAACCAATCACAAAATTCAGAAATGGAGAAGAATGGATTTTTGTAATTACTTTGTAGTTCTTTTTTATGAAGTTTTTGTAACAAATTGAAATGGACTGTTATAAAAATTATAAAAATAAATTAGTGTTGAAAATCTTCATTGAAGATTTTCAACAAAAATTTATTTTTATAATCCTATCTGTCACATTTCAAGTATGTGGGAAATTGTTTATTCACCAATAATCCTAATCTTTTCACTGGGGTCTTATAAAAACATCTCAATCTTTAATGAGTTATGTAACTGAATAGCAATTGAAACACAATTAAGAGCTTTTAATATGTTTATTTATGTTAGTATAACCACAATGGATTTTCCATTTCCAAAACAGGTAAAACATTTTTGTCATGGTTTCAGTCTTCAAAGGGGTGGTCTCTCAAGACAGGTCCATTATGGCATAAAAATACAAGTTGGTACCAGGTCACAGTGGTCTCTCAAGACAGGTGGTCTCTCATTGCAGGTCCATTATAGAGTAAAACCAATCGGTGCCTGGCAGATGTGGTCTCTCAAGACAGGTGGTCTCTCAAGACAGTGGTCTCTCAAAACAGGTTTTACTGTAGATGGAATTTCCAACTACTCATGACTTACCCTTTGAATTTCCAACCATAGGAAATTTTGGCCAAGACTGGGAGGGGAACACACTGTATAAAATTTATCCCAATTACATGCAGGGATTCCTTTGGGTGTCTAAAGTGGCCAAATATGGGACCCTTTCCCAATGGCATTTTTGCATTGTATCCTGAATTTTAGAAGTAAGAGGAGTTGAAAATCTCAGTTGCTTTTACCAGTTTGCATTTGAGAACTTAAGCAGGCTTCTACTACTTAAATGTTACACTGTTCAAATGACACCAAGTCTTTATTCTAGGTCTCTGTGTATGTTTATTTGGCCCAATTATATAATACATGTAACACAAAATATCGCTCTCGCAACAGGAGTAACAAAATATTATAAACAAACTTTGATGACTGACAACAATTATTAGAAATATGCATATATATTACAGCAATGACAATGAGGAGTGTCAAGGGAAAAACAATAAGTTAGAGCTGAAACGTTTAACCGATTGACCAACGTCTTGATTGATCAAAAAAGAAATTGATCGATCAACCATTACTGTTGAACTACTGTATTATATGGGTTAACAAAGGAACAAAGTTGCTCCAAAACAGAAAAACATTGTCACACTGACTAACATCAATTATATGAGACAGATTAAAGAATGCAAGTTACGTGCTGACATACTTGTTCACTTGCATGATCATTATACTGTATCGGTAGCTGGAAATGGTCATTCTTAACCCTTTACCCAATATGGGTAGCAGACGATACATGCAAAATAAATTTCTTGAATTACTCAAAATTTTAATTTTAGTCTCAAAAACATAGCTTATGACCCCTCATTGGAATGAGCTGATGGAGCTCATTCCAATGAAGGGTCATAAGCTATGTTTTTGAGACAAAAATTGAAAACATAATAAAATCTGAATGGAGATTTTTTTTTGTATATGGTGCCAGCCGGTTTTGTCTGTTAAGTTGGACAAAGGGTTAATGCTGTAAATCATCAATGCATCAAGGTTATTCTGATACCTATTAGGGCAAATGATTCATTGGTTAACAAAGGTTAATCCATGTGATTAATTGATCAAGAAAACTCTTTAACCCTTTACCTAACACAGCTTTTTAAAAAAAAATAAACTAAATTTCACATTTTTTCGAAAAAACAGTCTCAGAATTTTTAAAAAAAAACATACAAATATGGATATTATTAGAACTGGCTTGACAAGCTGGTTCAAATGATATCTATATTTTTATGGTTTTATCGAAGTATTTGTAACATATTTTGGGCTGTGGTTGGCTGATTTTGGTCAATTTCCTGGCCGTTTTTGCCGCTATGTTAAGTAAAGGGTTAACCATTTCAGCTGTACAATAGGTATCATTTCACAAATAACATCAGTTACCACTTCCATCAGAGGTCCTTGAATGTCAACCTTGTAACAGGAACTTAACAGTACCACCTGCATTACAGCAGTCAAGACTGTGGTGTAGGTAGGGAGACGACCCACACCACTAAATCCTGACTTCCACAATCTGCATAGAGTGGCAATAGGATTCTGCGAATCACACATTTTTGTTCCCAATCAAATCTCAAATTGAATCAGGTCTACCATTCAAAACTAAATCAAAACTCAAATGTGTGGAAGAGGACCGATTGGGGAATAGGGGTGCTGTAAACCTGATTTGTTGTCATAGAGTGTCCCAATACATGGAGTAAATACGGTATTTGTAAAAAAATTTCCACAAAATCATATCATGTGACTCCCTCACTGAAACGAGCTCACTGAGCTCAATCCAATAATGAGTCACATGATATAGTTTTGTGGAAACTGTGGAAAAATTTTTTTTTTTTAAATTAAAATAACAAATTTTGATATTATGTGTGTTTGGTAAAGGGTTAATTACATGAGTTCTGAAGGTTCCAAAAATGCTGTTAATGCCTTGCTGTAACCACCATATTCAGCCATTGCCATTGGTGTTTTGGGGGTTTTTTTATTTCCAAATTTTTGGAATCCAAACCATATCTTATGCCACTCATTGGAACATGTCATGGTACCCCCACAATTTCTGGAACAAAATTCAAGGACCTTTGAGGGTTTTCAAAAAACATTCTCACTGATTTCCATGAGGTGCAATATGTAGAATTAAGTGATGCAATTATATGATCAGAAATTGAAAAAACTGAGTATCAATGTGTTTTCTGTACCAGTCTTGTATATCCTTGGTTAACAAGCATTCCCACTTAGGATCTGTTGGTGGCCGAGTGGTGTGCGTGGTTCAGTATAGTTTCGCTAGGTGGTTGGTGCCAAAGGAAACTCTCTCGGCATGGGTATGAACCCCCGCCATGCCATTGTAAATAAAGCCAGTGTCCTTCTTGATTCTATGGCACACAGGAAATTTGAAAAAGAGATCTTCTTGCTGATTTCCATGAGGTGCAGAATGTAGAATTAAGTGATGCAATTATATGAGAAATTGAAAAAATTGAGTATTCCGTGTGATCTGTACTGGTCTCATATATCCTTGGTTAACTAGCATTTCCTCTTGGGGTCTGTTGGTGGCCGAGTGGTGTGCATGGTTTTGTGTAGTTTCGCTAGGCAGTTGGTTCCAAAAGGAAACTCTCTTGGCATGAGTTTGAACCCTTACCATGCCATTGTTGATAATAAGCCACGTTTCAAAAAACAATATAAATTTTTTATCACTTAGCATGCATTTCTCCAAATCAACTCCATTCTCTGTTCTACTATTTGTTCCCAGGGAAGTGAAACAGTGTTTGCTTACTTTGATAAACAAGTCCTGTTTTACTGATAAAATAGGACCCAGTCACCAATGCTTGGGGTGGAAGTCCTCTAAAATGGGTAACATGGGAATAAAAGGATTGACTGAACTTGACTTTATCTCCATGTTGCACCCACGATTAGCCATTGTGCAGAAGTATGTGACCATAAACACCAATAAATAAATAATAAAAAAGTCCAACTGGACAATAAAGTTCAACAGATGGTAAATGTATCAATACTTAATACAAAAAAAGCATCAGATTATTTGTGTTCCTTCATCTCACTTGTATCTGTCCTGGAATGCATCAAGGAATTAACTGATTTTTCTTCAAATCTGTATTGCTTGCTGAAAGCTGGTTCACTTCCAAGAGTCTTGAACTTATTGAGAAGTACCCATGAAGAGGACATCTGCTGAAAGTATACAACAAGCAAATAACTTAACCCTTTACCTAATGAAATGGTTGCATCCATCCACGTACTATACACATTCAGCAGTGGGAAAAGTTTTTTATTGTATGCAAAACAATAGATTATTGAAGAAATTGGGGAAAGATAGAAATCGTATGTGAAGATATGGAAATTTTCACTTTCACGGTATCAATCAAAAGCATCATTTTAAGGTGAATATGAGCCAAATTATCACTGGAAATGATCAATTTGTTTTAGAAATGTATAACAAAAGAAAATCTAGTGTTTTTGTGTGGATACCGATCATTTCCAGCAATAATTCAACAAGTAATCACCTTGAATTGATGCACGAAACCCGCTAGTCCAAACACGGCACGAAAGTCCATAATATAAGTTTTTGGTTTGGTACGTCCTTTCAAAGGACGTACCAAACCAAAAACTTATATTACAGACTTTCAGGCCATGTTTGGACTAGAAACCCGCCAAATGAATCAGATCGCAAGATGCAATCTGTTCCGAGTATCGATCAAATCACTTCCGCATATCAAGGATTCAATGTGCTGTTCACTTTCATGCATCAATTCATGGTTGAAACGAGTGGAATCATCAGATTTTTATAAAAAGCATATAATAAAAAGAAAATCTCGTATTTTTGAGTCGATACCGAAAATTATCTCACTTGTGACCAAGACAAATGGTTATTATTGCTCGTGCAAGCGCTCACGAAAAAATAAACATTTGTATCGATCACTCATGAGATAATTTTTGGTATCCACTCAAAAACACTAGATAACCTCTATATTTTTAGAAAATAAAATTATTTTTAAAAGCATTTCAGCAAAACCAAGGGAATGAGCTCATGGAGGTGTAATGATCAGTTGGGTTCTTATTTTGATTGGAGTACAGAGAGAATGGCTGCATGATGATGCTCTAATCTGTCATACTCAACCTTGCATGATGCTGGCAGATATTCCTGCCAAGAACACAACAAACTTTCTTGCTACTGAAATAAGTATAATTGGGCACATGTAACCAAATTTTTCTCCTATGACTTAAATGGACTTATTGACCAATGATTTGTTTAGTTAAACTTAGATGAATTTTTCATCAAATCTAGTCATGGCTTCTGTTATCAGATTTAAAGTGACTGTACCTTTCAGACAAAAAACCTTTAATCCTGAGAGGGTGGACATGCTTTCTTAACATTGGAGATGGAAACCATAAGACTTTGGACAGAAATTTGCACTACCAGTCAGAAATGATATGGTCACCTCCTCCAAACCATCGACCAGTCCCCCTTGGAAACAACTGGAAGTGACTACAGTACAGCTTCCGTGGACTGGTCACTTTCCACGGGTGGGCAATATTTCCACGGAAGCAATAATATTATATTCCAAACACTAATTATAGGAATAATCATCAAAAATTAATTAATGAAAAAACAGGTACAAAACCTGGTGCTTCATAAATTAAAATTTTGCTGATGATGAAATTTTATTACCTGCTTTAAAGCAGCCATGACTATATTTGATGAGATATATTTTGAAAATATTCAGCGGTTGAAGAGTTAAAAGCCTATTTTCACCTTTTATGACCACAGAACAGGTGCTCTTAACATGCCATCATGTGAAGATCCTGATGACAATAAACAAATTACTTAGGCAGTAATTTCTTGTCATGTCTTGAATATAAATTTACTGCTAAACCAATGGGCATGTACAGGTTGTGATCAGATGTGAACTGAGGACAACTGTCCAGGACCTTAATTGGTTGAGTGCTAGAAGCAACTAACTTTCAAAAAAATTAAGGGGACCAGAGCAAAAGCCAACATTTTTCTTGCTCATGTTTCATATTCAATCGAACACAAATAACATTTTGTTTAGATAAATTTGTGTTATCACAAATTATTGAAGAGTGCCTGCAGGCACTCTTCAATAATTTGTAATAAAACAAATTTTTTTATTCAGATCTTAGGTACTTATTTACAAGCAAAAACATTTTCTATAAACTAATTTTACAATGCGTAACAATACATAACATAAAATAGCAAAGTTTCTTATTTTTCACTGTGACACGAGTTTCCATTCGTAGCTGCACAAAAGTGATGAGGTGATGACAAATGATGTAGAGCTGCCGTGCGTGTTTTATCAGAGTCTAGTCCTACATGCGCATCAAGCACATACTTTTCACCTAATTGCTTAACCGAAATAAAGGGAACTTGAAAATTACCAGAAACACCTTAGTATATACAGAGTAATGGCTAAAACTGAATATATACAAAAATCACTCTAAAAGTTCATTACTTTTCAATCTTCCTCCCCCAAACATATACAGGTCATAAAACAAATTTTGATGAACAAATTCAGATCACCAAAAATATTGTAGCCCTCAACCAGTTAAGAGTTAATAGACTTGTTGGCAAAATGTCATCATCAGATGAAGAAGTTAAAACATCCAAGTAGCTAAATTAATTCTTGTTTCCTGTCACACCCACTTTTACCTTATATGGACGTTTAGTAAAATTTATTACACAGTTGTTACTAAATCACCTGAGGAATTGTTGGAAAGAGGCCTCTGAGACCTTTCCAACCACTAATCAGATGATAATATTAATCTGTATATGCCAGAACACGAAGAACACCATAACAAAATGAGAGATTGCAATAGCAATCGGCAGGGCAATGGATAAAAGCTGCAGTAGAGCCATGGCAGAAAGTCATGGCCACTTTCTGCTGAAGTGGATGTTTTCTAATTATAAGGCTATTAAAAAAATTGCTTGTTTCTCAGGCACCTCCCTCATCAATGACAATCTGCCTCATCATTTTCTTTTAACATGGAAATCTCTTCTACGATACTATTTTGCACTTGTAGAACCAAAAGTGTAACCAACTACATCTTGTTTGACAGAGCTCACTGAGTTCAGTCAAATAAGATATAACTGATTAAATCTGCAACTGCATTGTGGGAAATTTTCCCTGCTGAAAACATTAATTTTTCCACATAATAATGTAAGGAGTAACATTACAAATTCGAACTATTCAGTACTGCTCTGTGGATTAACCCTTTCACCCTGTTTTTCATAATTTTTTGCATGAGGTAAAAATTAGTAGTGGATGAGCAGACGATATAAAGAGCAAAAAATCTGAAGCGAGGCCGGTAACAATTTAATCCAACAGCTCGACAGAGCTGTTGGATTAAATTATGGCTTAACCTCCCAACAAACCAGGATGGTTTCGCCCATTATGCCGTTGACAGTATTGACTGAAATGATACCTTCCAGGGTGCCAGTGTTGAAAGGGTTAACACAGAAAAATTTAAAAAAAGCCTCCCTCCTTCATCATAAAATTTAAGAAAAATTGCCAGAGGAACAATAAAAAATGTTTTATAGACCTGAGGACTGCACATAAAATAATTTTATGAACATACCTGAGTATGTATACATCAGCATACTTATCAACCAACTAGTTTATCAAGGTAATCAGCGAACAGTTGTGGATTTCCAGTCTCATAATACTTTAGAGCTGAGAAATCCAAAGTATCCAGCTCATCTTCCAATGTTCTAGAAAAAAAAATGATATTTATTTTATTTTCATTTGTTTTTCTGCCCCCAAAACAAATCGTATTCCCACTCCCACTTGCCGAAAATGGTATTCACCTCCCACGTATTCCACTCTCAGCAATGACAGACTATTTTTTTAACATGTTTTGAAAGTAACCACAGAATCAGTTATAAAAGATTGTTTTGAGAAAACAAATAAGGAGAAAATAAAATAAATACAAAAGTTCACTGCTTGGATTCAAGTACGATTTTTATCCTCTCGTGAGCCACTCAAATTATTTCACTCGGCTAATGTCTCGTGAAATAATCCTCCATGCGCCCCTCTGGAGGATAAAAATCATACTTCAATCCAAGCAGTGAACTACTGTCTATTAATTAAACTGTTAGCTCCCTGCACTGGACTGTGGGTGCTCAGTGATTCTTCAAACCAAAAGGTCCATGGTTTGATCCCCACCAGTGGTAACTGCATTGTATCCTTGGGCAAGGCACTTAATCCTGATTGCCCACATAGTGGAACATGGTACTCAAGAGTACTGTACGCTGATGGTGCACTTGTCTTCAACCAATGCTACCCTGCTTGTGCAAAGTTTGTATGTCGCGGAGTGTGTCAGTTGCTTTCCACTGTTCAGTTGTTCTATCCAGGTACTCTGGCTTCCTCCACTCGTAAAACTACATACATGTTACACGAGTCGAGATGACCCTTGCTCTGAAAAGTGTCGTTAAACCCCAATATAAAAATGAAAAATAATCCTCTGCATACTGATTTTGAGATAAAAAAAAATTGAGATTTTTTTTCCCATAATGCATCTAGAAACCTAACCAATCAGACTGTGCTAAAGGTTTTCGGGCTTCGGGCACCTTTAGCCGTCAAAGTTGCCCAATCATGTCCAAAAGGGGATGTTCTCATCTAGACATTATATGAAGTCAACCTACCAAGTTACAATGAAATCCCTTCATAAATATGACCTGTAGACTGTGCTCAAGGTTTTCGGGCTCGGGCAGCCATCATGGTTGAATAATCGCAACCAAAGGGGACAATCTCATCTGGGCATCATCTGGAGTGATCCTACAAAGTTACAATGAAATCCTTTCATAAATATGACCTGTAGACTGTGCTCCAGGTTTTCGGGCTTCGGGCACTTGCAGCCATCACAGCTGACCAATCACGACCAAAAGGGGATGTCATCATCTAGGCATTATATGAAGTCAACCTAATAGGTTACAATGAAGTCCTTCCATAAATATGACCTTTTACCTATGCTAAGGGTTTTTGGGCTCGGGCACCCATCAAGGTTGAATGATCGTGATCAAAATGGGACGTTCTCATCTAGACATTATTTGGAGTCATCCTACCAAGTTACAATGAAATCCCCTCATAAATATGACCTGAGACTGTGCTAAAGGTTTTCGGGATTTGGGCACCTTTAGCCGTCACAGTTGCCCACTCATGTCCAAAAGGGGACGTTCTCATGTAGACATTATATGAAGTTAACCTACCAAGTTGCAATGAAATCCCTTCATAAATATGACCTGTAGACTGTGCTAAAGGTTTTTCGGGCTTCAGGCTCGGGCAGCCATCACGGCTGAATGATTGCAACCATAGGGGACAATCTCATCTGGGCATTATCTGGAGTGATCCTAAGAAGTTACAATGAAATCCCTTCATAAATATGACCTGTAGACTGTGCTCAAGGTTTTCGGGCTTTGGGCACTTGTAGCCATCACAACTGACCAATCACGACCAAACGGGGATGTTATCATCTAGGTGTTATATGGAGTCAACCTAACAAGTTAGAATGAAATCCTTCCATAAATATGACCTTTTGCCTATGCTAAAGGTTTTTGGGCTCGGGCACCCATCAAGGCTACATAATCGCGATCAAAATGGGACATTCTCATCTAGACATTATTTGGAGTCATCCTACCAAGTTACAATGAAATCCCTTCATAAATATGACCTCTAGACTGTGCTAAAGGTTTTCGGGCTTCGGGCCCCTCTAGCCGTCACAGTTGCCCAATCACGTCCAAAAGGGAACTTTCTCATCTAGACATTGTATGAAGTCAACCCACCAAGTTACAATGAAATTCCTCAATAAATATGACCTGTAGACTGTGCTAAAGGTTTTCGGGTTTTGGGCTCGGGCTGTCGTCACGCTTGGCAGATCATGCCCAAATGGGGAAATTCTCATCTAGACATCATAAGGAGTCATCCTACCAAGTTACAATGAAATCCCTCCACATTAAACATGTCCTGCAGAGTGTGCTAAAAGTTTTTGGGTTTCGGGCTTGGGCAGCCATCACGGTTGATAGATCATGCCCAAAAGGGGACGTTCTCATCTAGGCATTATACAGAGGTATCCTACCAAGTTACAATGAAATCCCTTCATAAATACGACCTGTAGACTGTGCTAATGGTTTTGGGGTTTTGGGCTCCGGCAGCCATACCGGTTGCCCGATCGCGACCAAAAGGGGTCGTTCTCATCTAGACATGACCCCAAACCTGCATATGAAATTTTGTGATGATCAGACAAGAACTGCGGGGTGTAGCCCGTGCTAAAGGAAGATGTGAACAGACGTCACAGACTCACAGGACTCACAGACTAACAGACTCAAAGACTAACAGATGTCCGCACGCGTGATGGCAATAGCTTATCTTGACTATGTCAAGTTAACCCTTTACCCAACGTAACGGCCAAAACCGGCCAGCGCTATTCTCAAAAATCGCCAATTAATTTTCAAAATATTTTCATTTTTTGTCTCAAAAACATAGGTTATGACCCCTCGTTGGAACGAGCTCTTTGAGCTTGTTCCAACGAGGGGTCATAACCTATGTTTTTGAGACAAAAAATGAAAAAAATTAGTTATTCAAGAATATTTTTTGCAAGTGTCGTCTGCTTTTCATGTTATGTAAAGGGTTAAGCTAAAAACAATTTAAAATTTGTCAAAAAGGCTGATTTCTTCAAGCAACAAAAGAATCTTGGGGCCTGAGGTGCTCATCTGACAAAGTTCTTTAAACAAGGATTTAATTAGCATCTACGTTAACACTACAGAGGAATGAAGTCATTTAATTATAAAAAACTGTTTGGTCTGTGTCAGATAATTTTTTTCTTGTACTGGGATGCTACCACAGAAATAATGCCCAGATTTCAGCTCGGATCAACTTTAGTGAACTTAGTACAGAAATTTCATGTAACATCATGACTCATCAGAGATCTTCTTTTTCTACAAGGTTCATACGCAAATGAAAAGTCCTTAAATTAGGACCCTTTCCTTGAAAAGTTCATGAATTTGTTTATATCCCTGAAAAGTATTCAGGCCTGTCAAGTTGAGGCAAACAGTCATTTGGGGCACATGAAGATTTACCTAAAATGAAAAACACGCAAACGAAAAACAGGTTGCGCCAAATGGTCGCCAGGTCATGCAAAATTTTTGCTAAATTGAATGGTCGAGTACAAATGAAAGGTGGAATGATGTTGAGTATCACCCAACCATCAGCTGCATAGATGTTTGCAGCTGCCTGAAGTATAGCTGTTTGCATAGGTGTTTGCATCTGCCTGAAGTATGGCTGCTCTGTTGGCCAATAATTGGCCAACAGAGCAGCCATACTTCAGGCAGATGCAAACACCTATGCTGATGATTGATTGATGCTCAATATCAGTTTAAATTGTTGATCATTTTAAGACGTAGCATAGATACAAAATCAGAAAATGGAAATAATTCATGTCTATGCCAGAAGTAGTGATTATGGATGTCAGACTCTTCTGCAACATGCTAGCCCATGCAAAGATTAGGCTATAATTACAATTAATTACAATTAATTTGTATCTGAATTGCTGCAACACAGCTTCATTATTGTTCCTAAGGATTCATCTTTATTCATCAGGATATTGCCCATAGGAGCAAAAAGTTGGTTATGATACAACAATTCATATATCCGCATAGTTGTGATACATATATTTTGGTTACCATACCTAATAGGTTACCTGAATCAAGTACAGGGGAATGAACGATAAGTTACAAAAGCTCAGACCAGGTGAACAATAAAGGGGTTATGCAAAATTTTGAAAATAGCAGACCTGGTACAGAGGAACCCAGAGGAACCCTGTTAATTGAATCGCCACTTTGCCAATGAAAATTATTCAATTAGCAGGAATATTCAATTAACAGGGATTGTGTCACTTTCCTGTATTCTAGAGATAAACTTAGCATTTACTCTATTATATTTTGTTTCACAGAGCTCCATGAGCTCTGTCAAACAAGATATAATAGATTAAATGCCTGTATTGAATGTACTGAGGCCAAATAGGTCTATAAACAACGCTCTCCAAGCATGTAACGCTTAAGTGTGGTGTCCCACAGGGGTCTTTTCTCGGACCCCTGCTATATACCGTATATGTGCTACCCCTAGGCAATATAATACGTAGCCATGGACTCTCATTTCACTGTTATGCGGACGACACACAATTATATATTCATTTTAAACCCTGTGACGAGAGACAAGCTGCCCAAATTCTCGAGAACTGTGCATCCGATATCAGAAACTGGATGACTCAACATTTCTTAAAACTTAACGCTGATAAAACTGAAATAATGTACATAGGACTACCCTGTCAACTTTCCAAAGTTTCTAAACTCAGTTTACATATTGAAGACAGTGTCATCTCACCGTCGATAGCAGTCCACAATCTGGGATACTGCATGGATGGGAATTTGGCTGCAGATGCGCATGTGATGCAAGTCTGCAGATCCGCTTTCCACCATCTGCGCAATATCGGCAGAGTTTGGAATGTGATCGATGAGACGACCAAGCAGCTTGTGCACGCCCTTGTAACTAGCCGTCTTGATTACTGCAATTCTCTGTTATATGGCTGCAAACAACATCTATTGAAGAAACTTCAAAATGTTCAAAATTGCGCGGCTAGAGTGGTAACCAGGAATAAGAAATTTTGTCATATTACACCTATACTGAAAGATCTACACTGGTTACCCATAAAGGAGCGAATTAATTTCAAAGTTCTTCTTTTAACTTTTAAATCTCGCTTAGATATTGCACCTGGTTATTTGAACTCTCTTATACAGTGTTACGAACCTGTCAGAGCTCTTAGATCTTCGTCAGCCAACAATCTGGTATACAACCCTGGATACCTTGTAACTGCCGGTGATCGAGCATTCAGTGTAGCTGGACCTTATTTGTGGAACCAACTGCCCGATCACCTGAAGGTCGTCCAGGCCATAGTTTCGTTCAAAAAGTCACTGAAAACCCATCTGTTTAAATTAGCCTATCCCGCCATAATATCTAGTTAGTTACATATTCATATTAGATGTCATGTACTTATTGTAAAGCCCGTGAGCACGTTCAGTGGAAACTCGGCTTAAAACCATATTATTATTATTATTATTATTATAAACAAAGGAAAACTGGGGCAAGTCAGGATCATTTCTCGACAGGTTACAAGATTTTTATTCATTTAACAGGAATTTACTCTATAACTTATATTCAATTAACAGGTCAAATTTGTACTGGAGGTATGGTAAATGATTTTGTGTTTGGAAATTATGTTCAATTAATAGGGTTATTCAGTTAAGAGATATCCAATTAAGTGGGCTCCACTGTACTTGACTTTCCACCACCCTCCTCCAAAAATGACTTGAATTCAGTTTACCTACAAACTTTCTTGATAATCCACCTCACGTATGTGCGACGACATAAAATCGGTCAGACACACACATGAAAGTACATCCCTTACAGGTGGTTCCCTGTGAGTGTTACTATGTGACAAGGGATAACAACACAATAGTCAAGTAAGCCTGTTTTGACAAGAAAACCTCACCTGCATGTGCAATAATACAAATGTCCATCTTTGTGTAACTGATGTGCCAATTCAAGTTGGTGATTACCCATTAGTGCCTCATTTATCACAACTAACAATGGCTTTTGGGCTTCCAAAGTCTCCAAAATACAGCCAGCACCTACAGGATTAAAATACATGTACAAGGATCAATGGTATGTACAGCTGATTTAAACAAAACCATTCAATTATTTACTTATTTCAATGCAAATGAGAAAAGGAGGGGGGGGGGGGGGGAGCATCCAGGTACTTTAAAAATATTTGTCAGATTTTTTTTACTTACATGCTGTTCTGTGCTTAAAGTGCTATAAAAGTAATAGAATTTTGTTTATTTTGAAACTCCCACCTCTTATATTCCTTAAATTCAAATGAAATATACACAAATTATACATTAAAATGAAGGGTGAGATACATAGAATACGAAACACATATGTAATCAACTCATAGAGTTGACAGCAGACACCACTGGTTCCTGGAAGTCTGCTACCATATTAGTACCAGAACTGATAATAAAATAATATTTCACGAGAACAACTTGTGGCCAAATGTGCTTTACACATCCAAGAACAAAGCTAGGGTATCAAAATTCTTCAAAACACAGCGACAGAGC
The DNA here is from genome assembly GCA_031216915.1 of Pictodentalium vernedei. Lineage (NCBI taxonomy): Eukaryota > Metazoa > Mollusca > Scaphopoda > Dentaliida > Dentaliidae > Pictodentalium > Pictodentalium vernedei. The sequence goes on along the minus strand of CM062292.1, from coordinate 77,655,563 downwards.
TGCATGGGGGTAAATTCCAAAACCATCTAAAATCAAATGATGAGAAAGATCGCCTAAATACAGTGTACTATTTAAGGAATAGTGCATGGCTTGGAGATGACTATGCCCATATAGTGCCCAGTGAGGTGGTGCATTTCCCTCCGCTTCGCGTCGGGAACTACACCACCTCATTGGACACTATGTGGGTGTAGTCAATGACAAGACATGCACTAATACTTATATTATATCGAACACCCATCAAGAAAAACATCTGTCCGATTTGATTATCTATTACCAAGGTAGCAATCGTACCAACCAGCGTAAAATACAAAAAAATACCATGTAGTTTTCAAAAAACATTTTCTTCTTCCAAAACACGGCTTATGACCCCTCATTGGAAGGAGATTAACCCATTCATTGCCAAATTTTGTTGTTTCCTTCGTTTTTTTACTCAGCAAATTTTGCTCAATAAATTCCTCCTGCTCATCATCGCCAAATCGATTGTAGTTTAAATCACAATTTGAAGCTGTCATTCTCGGTACGAAACGCTAACTTGGATTATTGATATGAGCTGAAGACAAATTTTGAATCAGTCGGTAAGGGTAAACAAAACATTTCCCTCAAACGGAACTGTGTATTCTAGAATCGTGCAACTCGCGATTGAAAGCTAAAATTTTCGAAATCTGACAACGCAGTTTGATAATTTCCACACATATGTCACACATATACATTACCGAATGGGTCAGTACGGGATACAAAACTCCGAAGATTCAAATGAGTTCCATTATTTATTCGTTTACTGCCCAAAACATACAATTAAGTACCGAAATAATATGAGCAGCGAAACAAACGATTTTTCATATCCAGACGCGTTCTCATGAAAGATGTACCCAGGTATGGATCATTCTCTTCGAAACGAGATATGGATCATCTTCTCAAGGAATAAAATGAATGCCTCGGAAAATGTGACTTCAACAATGGAAAAGGGATACATTTTTCCACAATGATTTCTTTCTGGGTCGTTTTGTGGATGTTGTGCCTCTGTGAATCGATATTTAAATTTAGCCTGATTAGTTTTATTCGCCCAGTATGAAAAGAAAACTGATATAGTAGTGTGCTAAAAATAGAAAACGTTTAGTGCCTGGGTGTAGTGCCTGGTCAGTTCTGCGGATGCAAACTACACGAAATAGGGGTGCAGCATTCGTCCAATCAGGAGCCTAGAAGGTCACGTGAGATATAATAGTATTATATAGAGACTGCACAGTTGTCATATTCAATGCAAGGTATCACGATACCTGTTGAAATTTCTTAGAATTACGATTTTGTTTTTTCGAGGGAAATTCGTGGTATTGAGTGATTTGCACATGTCTGAAGAACATGGAAACCATCTTCAATAAAAAAATGCAGACAGTGTTGTCCTTTTCCAAAATGCAGTCCCATCACTGCTGTGTTTTGAATGCCTAGCTTTGTTATTGAATATCTGAAGCACATTTGGCCCTGAGTTGTTCTCGCGAAATATTATTTTATTATCAGTTCTGGTACGAATACGATAGCAGACTTCCAGGAACCATTTTTGCCCACTGTCAACTCTATGAGTTGATTACATATGTGTTTCGTGTTCTATACCTCCCAATCTTCATTTTGATGTATAATTTGTGTATATTTAATCTGAATTTAAGGAATATTAGAGGTGAGAATTTAAAAATAAACAAAATTCCATTACTCATATAGCACCTTAAAACACTTGCCTGTTGTCAGATTTAAAGTGACTGCACTTTATAGACAAAAACCTTTGGTCCTGAGAGGTTGGACACACTTTCTAAACAATGATGATTTTCATCACTGCTCATGCGTGAATTCACTGAATTGTGACCAGTCCACGACTGTACTGTATCTACATGCAGACCACTAAATATGCTTCGCAATCTCATTTATGCTTAAAAAGAGAACAAATAAAATAGCATTTTCTTTTTCACTTCCTGGTTCATGGTGAGGGCCTGTACATGTCTCATTTGTAAAAAAAAAGATGCCCTCGAAAATCACTCAAAACTTAAGCTGACCACTGCAAAATGCATAACATTTAACCACTTGTTTTAGCCTGGGTGAAGGGTTGCACACTTTTTTCATTGCATCTTTGATTGACTTTTGAACTGAATGATTAGCATTTGACACCAGGATGTCACAATGAACTCTACTTCCTATTATCATTTTGTACTGGGATCGTGGTGGCTGATTGGTCAGAGTGCTCACTGGAGTTTACGACAGTTTGATACTGTTTGCACTGAGTCTTTGGACAGGACACTTAATCCCAGTTGCGCACATAGGGGCATGATGTACACTAAGACAGGCCTGTCATTCTTTCGGATTGCAGGAGTGCTGCACACCTACCGTAAGCCTAGAAAAAATTAAGGAGGGCAATTTTTTGCACCCTTTGATTTTCTGGAATGCCATACCTGTTTGGGACTGCCTTTAAAATCTATTATCATTTCGTCCCCTGAGTTCCAATGTGTTCTATGTGCTTACTGACACATAGAACACATTGGAACTCAGGGGACAATTTGTCAATGTTGCCTTGATTCGCAATAATTCATGACCCATTCTGTGCTGCAGTTCAATACATTTTGAGTGCAGAAGACAGCCACATATGATTTAAATGTATCATTTTGAATAATGAGAAGATGTGTGTGCCAATTTTTCCCACTATGTGGCTGAATGTAGTACAATTTTTCAGTCAAAATATTAATACCTTGAAGTGACTATAACCAAAATAGCATACATACAAGTTTTTTCATTGAAAAGTTCTGGTGCAATTGCACTCCTAAGCAATCCGAGGAGGGCAATTGTTTTGCATGCCTTTATTTTCTAGATTGCCAGACCTGCTAAGACATACTACATGTTGATGGTGCACTTGTCTTCAACTGCTCCTAACTCTGGTTGTATCGGGTTAGTAAGTTGTTAAGTCTGACAGTAGCTTGTTGCTGATCTCTCCAGGTACACTGACTTCCTACAACTGTAAAACTGTCTGACATGATGTGACCCTGGCTGTTTGAAGTGTCATTAAACTCCAATAAACAAACATCCTTTTGTATGATCACAGCATGCTTGCCACTCTTGAGGTTTCAATGGAAGTGATCAATTGTTCCCAGGGCTCAATGATTGGAGACCCTGCCTCATATTCCAAAGAAATTTTCAGTGCCCATTATGGACAATGGGTACAGAATGCAGCGAGGAAATTCTTTTGAAGTAGTATTCAAGAATTTGGAATGAGCAGCGTGCTGTCAAAAGAAATACTCTGGAGAGGTCTTGAACCTTGATAATTTTTCTATATGGATTCGGTCTGGGAGTAGCAGCATCCTCCAGACCTTGTTTATAAGTTGAATAAAGGACGCATAGGATCCTACCTGATTATTAAAAGGTTATCTCAGGTCAATAACGAAATTCAGAAACATAAGGATGAGAAATCTTTGGTGGTTCATGTAGATCAGCTGAAACTGTTCACAGGGCACAAACCATCAAAGACTTGGGTTTTCCAGAACAGTAACATTTCTTCTGCACATTGATGGTGCACTTGTCTTCAACTGATGCTAACCCTGCTTGTGTGGAGTTGGTACTTTGGGGAGTCTGATAGTTACTTGCCATAACTTTGTGGTTTTCTCCAGGAACTCTGGCTTCATCCACCTGTAAAACTGTCAGACACAAGGTGGCCCTGGCCATCAAAAGTGTCATTAAATCCCAATAAGAGCAAAAGAAAGAAAAGTTTAAATAGGATTTTGGCTTAACAGTGCAAAACTTAGAAACCTTTGAGTAAACTTTAAACTTTAGCCAAACGAGGAGAACCAATAATAGCGGTGAGGAGCTGTAATGAGAGACTGTAAATTATGATATGAAACCAACACAAATATAAATTTTATAGTAAATTTCCTTTCTTATTATACCTACCGCAATTGTTTACTACAGGCTTGCACTACAGTGGAAGACCCTAACTCAGATAAAATACTCTCTATTTTAATCTTTCCCAAGAGATGTGGGAAAGAAAAGTTATGTAAAAAACACCACGAAAAAATAAGCCAAAACTGGGCCGAGCGCCATCAGCACACACCCAGTATGGGACGCTCTTCCCTTAGTACAAATCCACGACTTCCGTTAACCAATGCACAGTCCGTCATCAATTCATCATTCAGAGAGAGCGGAGCAGATTGATCCACACCCACCGAGGCGACAGGGGTGTGATCGAAAGGATTCGACAACTGCAGGTTCATATCTGGGCAGAACCTGAGGAGGAACTGGCAGGAAGGCGTAGCCGACAAGACCGTCCCAAAGGAGGGCCAGAGCGTCCATGGCAAAAGCCAGAGCATCTGGACACAGGGACATGAAAGTGTCCACCCGATGGTTCAAACAAGTCGCAAAGAGATTGATGGAACACCGCCATGTGGAGCATCCACTCGGTGGAAAAGAACCTACCCCGTCGGGACAGGGAGTCAGCTAGAACGTTCAGACGACCGGAAATGTGACGAACAACCACCCCGGCATTGACATCCTGAGCGAGCAGTAGAAAATCCCGAGCCAATTCGTACATTTGAACCGAGTGCGTGCCACCCTGGTTCTGAATGAAGCAACCACTGTCGAATTGTCGAACAACAGAAGGACCTGACGATTCGACAGGTGAGGAATCCACTGCCTGAAACTCAGAAGAAGAGCAAGAAGCTCCTTCTGGTTGATGTGTAGAGATGCCCAATCCTGGTCCCACATCCTGTGAAGGGAAAGACCTAGAGGATCGCTGGCATCTGCCGTCAGAACGTCATCGGACGTGGGTAAGTCCAACGGGACACCCTGCGTGATCCACTGGAGAAGGTGAGGATGAAGAGACTCTGGTAACTGAAGCATCAGATCCAGAGAATCGACATTCGGCCTCCAACGACTGAGCAGAAAGTGTTTGAGAGGTCTGACATGCAGCCGAATGAGATCCGTCACCGAACCGCAGAGACCGAGCAGCCGGAGAATACCCTGTGCTGTCGCAGATGTGGACTGGGACAGAGTCAGAGCAAAAGCTGAGAGAATCACAGCCCTGGCCTGGGGAACCGCCACCGTATTGAACTGAGTGCAGAAGGCCATCACCAGATGACAAAACGACAGAGAAGGGACCAGATCCGACTTCTCCTCATTGACTCTGAATCCTAGCGACGTGAGCAAGCTCAACAGAGTGTCAACATCCAACTCCAGTAAGGCAGCATTGGAATGCCTCTGAAGGATATCGTCTAGATATGCCAAAGTAGTCACCCTGGATTGTGTGCGATGGAAGGCTATCACATGCGACATCAGTCGGGTGAAGGTCCAACGAGCCAGGTTGAGGCCTAAAGGCATGGCCTTCAACTGGTAAACTTGCCCCAAAAAAGCGAACCTGAGATACTTCCGCAACACCCGATGAATTGGAACGTGAAAGTAAGCGTCTCGCAGGTCGATGCTGAAAGCAAAAATCTCCCTTGTGAATGGAACGGCGGACTGACCTGAAAGTCTCCATGCTGAACTAGGGAGCAATGATAGACTGGTTCAGGATACTCAGATCGATAGCTGGTCGGAGTCGGCCGTCCTTCTTCGGCACCAAGAACAGGCGGGAATAAAACCCCACTGACTGAATGTTTTTGACGACCTTGAATGCCCCTTGGGCAGATCAAAGAGCAGTGTCCTGCCCCCAGGAAGTGATCGGCCTGTGTCCAGCACAGAGTCCCTTCGAACTAGTTCCAAAATAGCAGGCATGCGTGTGAGTAAGATGCATGAGCGCCTTGGACAGCACACGCAAAGGAGCCTGTAGATTGTCAAACCTATCTGGTGACAGATAAGCAGCTAAAGCAGAGACGACGTGATCGGAGAGAGAAAGCATACCCAGCATGGACTCCAGTCGTCATAGGAATGACGGCAGACTTGGGCTTGGAAAGCCCGAGGGAATTGGAGTCCTGATCCAAAACCGTCAAAGTCTGGCAGACTGACAAATTGGCGAAATCGTAGTAACGATAACGCATGTGGTGTCAACCCTGGTGAAGAACGGAGCCTTCAGAGCCTTGGAACTCAGCTTAAGAGTCCAAGGCTGAAAATGCTTCAACCACCTGTACTGACTGGCACGGTTGAAGACGCCCAGAAGCAGGTTGCTCCACAGGCTGTAGGCGCGCGACCGATGATCGTGGCCTGGCTGACACTGACGGCTGGTTTGATGGTTGGAGATCCGGAAGGAACCCAAACACAAAGTCAAGAGCTGCCCCCAAGTCAGAAGACTGCAGGCTCTCGACATCAAGGATGTCTGACTCCTCTCCGGAGTCAGAAGACACATAGCCCATCGTGGGCAAACCAGCCGACGACTCCCATGGTGTAGGCACCAGGGGGATCAGAAAGTGGCCTGTTTCCAATCCCGGGAGGCGACGCCATTGGGGGGCGCCTGGAAACCACTCGCTGCCTCGCTGGAAGCAACGGAAAGGCTCTTGGACAGAACCTGAGTGAGTAAGGAGAGGGCCTCCCTAAGCTCACTGCCCGTACCAGCTGGTTTGACATGGCGACGAACCAGCAAAGTGGCTTCACACCTGACCCTCTTAACCAGCGAAGGGTCACGATCCTCCAATACACCCGAAGCGGGGTGACGGGCAGCAGGTGAAACATCTGAAGGCGGACGTGTATAGGGGTACGACACACCCCGAGTATCAACATAGCGGGAACTCAGGAGAGTTGCCGCAGACCTCTGTGGGGCAGAAGGTCCAGGCTGCACAGAGGGCATTGGTCCTGCAAAACTGGCCGTGTAACCAGAATGAGTGGACAGAAAACGCCAATGACAATACTGTGGTACTCAACGGCGCAGAGACCACAGTAGAGTGTCCGGCCGGCAGCCACTTCAAACTTCGCAGAGTTGAAGTCAGGGAAGGCTGAGGCCGATACTCCCAAGTCTACACTACCAGACACTGCTGCAGACCACTGCAGGTATAAAACTGCTGTGCTCAATGGCTGAGAGGACACAGCAGGGGATTCAGTCGACAGCCACTTTCGACTTCGCCGAGTTGAAGTCGGGGAAGGTTGAGGCCGATACCCCACAACCACACTACAGATATCCCTGCAGACCCTTGCAGGGATAAGCCAAGGCCGGCTAAAAACGGTGCCCGATGAAGTTGTAGATGGAACAGCAGTAGCAGCAGATACGAAGGGAGCTGTTGGAACTGGCGGAAAAGGGGAGAGAGCCACCTAGCTCAGCGTCTAAAGGAGGAGTCACAACCCTAGTGACAGCCTCAGATGTGGACTGGAAAGGGTGCATAGTCCTGGAACCAGGCATCTCTTCCCCAGAAATCCAATAGCTCCCGCAGTGTCCACCATAGTAAAAAAAACTGCACATCCCCCATGGAAGGGGAATAACTCTCAACAGACATGGTCGAGTTGGGAGGCCTCGAAACAACAGCATTCCCCACCCCCCGCTGGTGCGGGAGGAGCTGCACATCCCCCACGGAGGGGGAGTAATTCTCACCAGGTGTGGATGAGTTGGGAGGCCCCGAAATGACAGCGTCCCCTCCCCCCCACAGGTGCAGGAGGAGCTGCACATCCCCCACGGAGGGGGTATAACCCACACCAGACGTGGTCGAGTCGGGAGGCCCCGAAATGACAGCGTTCCCCCCCCCCTCCACCCTGTAGGTGCAGGAGGAGCTGCACATCCCCCATGGAAGAGGTATAATTCACACCAGACGTGGTCGAGTCGGGAGGCCCCAAAACGACAACGTTCCACACCATCCGCGGGTGCGGGAGAAACAGCCACGAGAACGCACCAAGGCGAGGGCAAAACGAATTGCCCTAAAGAAACCAAACTGGAAATAACAGAGGTGAGAGCAGTAGAAGAATAAGGTGAACTCAACAGATACAGAAAGTAGAACACCCGCAACTACGAGAGGTGGCAGAAAAAAAAACGGTGGATACACGACAGAACCCAGACAGCCGACAGGGATCTAAAAAACAGAAATTCAGCCCTCAACAGAGTGAAGAAATCCTGTCCAGACAGTCCCTCATTGACACCTAACTCCAATAATAATTTAAATTTATCAACCGAAAAATTTCATTGTCGAACCGCGTTGACACGATGTCGAAAAAACATTCGTGAAAACGAAATAATAAATAATATACAATGAGAATGTGGTTGAAAATATTAACGAGAATATATAAAACACAGTCCTGTTATTATACGATCTTCAGGTCCATAATCCAGTCACAGGAAAACCATTATCGACGAGTTGAATTATCACTGTTTCGTAAAGCAAAATGGCGACACGTCCTCCACGTGCGCGGATAAAAAAAAGAATGAGGAATTGATGACGCACTGCGCATTGGTTAACGGAAGTCGTGGATTTGTACTAAGGGAAGAGCATCCCATATGGCGCACGGCCCAGTTTTGGCTTATTTTTTCGTGGTGTTTTTTACACCACTTTTCTTTCCCACATCTCTTGGGAAAGATTAAAATAGAGAGTATTTTATCCGAGTTAGGGTCTTCCACTGTAGTGCAAGCCTGTAGTAAACAATTGTAAGGTAGGTTGATAAGAAATATCAGTGCTTCTCTCTCCCACCAGACAACAATACAGTGGATCTGTATTTGCGGCTGTGCCTAAATTTGACTAATGTAAAGACCTGGGTCCCTGCCCAGTCTGGCCATAGGGAGGAATGCCCTGGAAAGTCACAGATGGCAACAATCAAGTTTTCATCTAGTTCCAGCGGTTTGAGGCACATTGGGACAGTAAACACAGGTTCCAGCAGATAATAAATTGCAAGTGTGAACTGTGTACTTTCCACCATGTTAGGAAAAACCAGCTCCTAAGATATTACTGTCTGGTGCACCATTTGAACAAAGATCTGACCATTTATCATGTGCAAAGAATGGAGGGCACCCTTGACCGCAGCAATCTTTACATGGATCCAGAAATGAAAGTGATGCCTTGTCAGGCAGATCCAACGAGGCAGGCTGAATTTCATGATGAACAGGCAGCTGAAAGGAGGAAGGAGGCAGAAACTACAGAGGTAGAACTGCAAATCCTCAGACACAGTCTGATGAGGTGGATGACAGAATCAGAAGTGAAGGAACACCTGGAAATAAACAATATGTCATTTGCTGATGGAGGTCCACAGAGAGTGAATTTGTTGATGCTATTCCATACAGTGGGCTAGAATCCCCTAATATATCCTCTAGGTTCCTCTTTTTACTTGGGCCTGAGATCTTGATTCAGATTGAAGTTCACAGAGGGTAAATTTAGTGATGCCACCCTGCTGTGCAGGGTAGCATCAGCAAATTCACCCTTTGGGGACCTCATTCTGCAGATGATAGTCTGCTTATTTGCAGGCTTGAGTACTGGTTGAACTTCCTGTGCAAGACAACTGAAGAGACATTGGATGCAGATTGAATAAAAAAGACAGAGAAGCAACAAAAGATTTTTAAAAATTTAAAAGGCTTTTTGGACATTTTTTGGTTTTGTGTATGGAAGAACCACATCACCAACATCACATTATTATCATTTGTGTACTGAATCTAACATGGAAAGATTCAGTTGGATGGTAAGTTTGCAAATGGATCAAAAGGTCTGACAGCAATGGCTGCAATGAAAATACTTGCACTTTTTATTTTTAGGAGGGGGGAAAATTTCCGTTTCCGCAGCTCTTGTTCTCAGTGGTTTTTTTTCATTGGTAAAGATCTTGTTTTCTCCTTTCACATTTCAAGGGATTGACCTGAAATTGGGCTGATTTCCATTCATTGTCCAATCAAGAATCCAAATGGGCTGCAAGCCCAAACTCCTCAATTAATTTACCTCCATTTTTACTGAGGCATCAAAACTCTTGATTCAGCTGCCCAATATAAGAGTTGGTACCGACCTTTTTATAAGGTTAGTTATGAGTGCATTGTTTTACCTGGTAATTGTTCAACTTCCCATATATAGATGTGCGATGTGGTTTCCTAACCATTAAATCATAACTGCCAGTAAAAACTGGTAATTACTGAATGTGTTATGAACTTTTGCTCCAATGAATGTGACCTCAGAGAAACGCTATTTTTTTGCTGGCTCTGCCTGAGGAGGCATTCTGCGTTGTTGAAAGTACCAAGAATTATTAGGCACTCATATTTCGCTGTCCAACCTCAGCATAGGGAGCTTTTTGAACTGAGCTCAATGAGCTGGTTCCAGTGACATCCATACTCGTAAGTCTCTATGAGTAAATACTGGGGTTTTTTTTTAAATTATCAAATTAAGTTTATGTTCTAAAAATTAAAAAGTTGTTGGGTTAAGGGTTAACATTTGTTATCAGTAGACAACAAGGGGTCAACCATGGAGGCCTCATTGGATCCTGGGACACACATAGCAAATATGAATTCTCGCAACTATTTTCACGATAAGCCAAATGGATTCTCCCAAATTTAGATGAAAGATAAGCCATGAATTCAGCACTCTACCAGTTAACAACCAAATCTCCCTCCTGTTACATTATACAGTTATGGACTTTTGTGGTGGTGAATATGATGTGATATGAACCTAAAAAACTTATATTGACTGAGGCGTTAGCTAACGCCTCGGTCAATATAAGCTTTTTGGGTTCATATCACATCATATTTACAACTACAAAGTTTTATTATCTACACCATCCTCAAAAAAAAACGATCTTATATTTGTCAATTAAAAGTTCAATTATATTAACCAGAAATACTTTTATATAACAATAAAATAGTTATCATCTGCAGAATAACATAAAATTAAACAATGTAATAGAGATTATGTCGACTCAAACAGAACAAGAGAGGGGATTTCCAAAAGCTATATTTAGAAAGTTGATATTCACTGGTGTGCATGGATTTTTGAGTGCCAGTCATGTATATAAGATCCAGCCAACAGATATGTGGCTATTTATGAAGTATTTACTAAAATATACTGCTGGTTCAGATGGATAATTTGTTAGTAAATGAGTCAATATTCACCTGCATGGCTTATCACCAGTGAGGCATTTTCTATATCTTCTTTTAGACTGGCTTTATATCGATAATATTCAACTTCAAAATCATCATTCTTGAATATGGTTGGCTCAACTGTGCCCTTTCCTATTTGGAGCAATAATTTGTTGTATCCCAAATCCTGGAATTTCTGAAATATTGAACACGTAAAATTAGTAAACGTCATTAATTTCCCTAAAAACTATCAACCAGTATCATTTGGCTGTCACGCAACAAAATTACTCCGTTAATGGGTTGAGTGATGGTCTGAAAGCCCATATTTGGACACCAGTCGAAAATAATGGTACTGCAATTAAAATACTTTATATTTTGTGGACGTACTTTGTATTTTCTTATTAGCAAAAGTATTTGTTCTGTGTCACATTGTCTCATAACAATTTATTAGAGAGTTCCCACAGGAAGTCTCCAATAAATTGTGATATGCAGCCCTGGTAATTAACCCTCAGCAATCAGCACTGCCGAGGAAACGAAAAATATCCACTGCAAAAATACTGCCAAGGATGGCTTCTTCAGAAAGCCTTGTGGTGGCAGAAATTGCACAGCTTCCAGGTTACACAAGGAATAAAACCATGTGGGTTGCACTACGCTTTAGTACCAATCTTACAATTTACAGTACAGGATGCACTATAACCACTAAAAACTGTGTGTTCTGCTTCTTCTATGTTGATAATACCAGAATCTGACATCAGTGTCTGGTGTTATCAACATAGAAGCAGTGAGATACTTAGTTTGTAGTTATGCTGCATATTATTTTCACTCATACTATACATATTTAGCAAGTTGCCTGCTTCTTCCAAGATTTTTTCTCAACACTCACATGGTTCATGATACTGGTATTATCTAATTGAGTGAAAGATTCTGCACATTGATTGTGATTATATACACATGTATCTCGAAATACTTTCACATGTTAAAGTTACTTGAAAGTTTTCACTTCACCGCATGCTACATATACATGGCAGTTGAGACTATGCCCTGCCCTCTGATGATTTTTACACAATCGAACAGGCTTCACAGCAATTGCCGTAGAAGCACCAGTTTTCCACAGCAATTGTTTTGCCTAGGAAACAAGGATGAATTACCATGACTGGATATGTCAAAGTTATGTAAACAAATACTGATGATGAAAATTAATTTAGCACTCTTATTTATTTATTTATTTATTTATTTATTTATTTATTTATTTATTTATTTATTTATTGGGGTTTAACAATGCTTTTGACAGCCAGGATCACCTCATGTCAGACAGTTTTACAGGTAGAGGAAGCCAATGTACCTGGAGAGAACCACCACGCAATGGCGAGCAACTGCAAGACTCCCCAAAGAACTAACTCTCTGCAAGCAGGATTAGCATTGGTTGAAGAGGAAGATTCTCATTATTTTATTAGCGAGAATCATTTTAGTTTAAACAATATTTATCACTGAAAGTGACAATTGTATACATCACGCAGACAGACAAAAAGGAACAACTCATAAAATGAATGGTATACAATGTAACAGAACAACAGAATTCAAGAATAAATGTAAGGGATTCAACAATAAGCTATAAGCTTTTGGAAGTCGTCTCCCTTGTTGGATAGACTATTTGATTAGAAACTAACCTGAGGCATTTGCTGGACTAATATTGTTTTAACCAGTAGAAAATTTTCAAAAATAACAGGAAGAAGATAGTATTTTGAGGATAGATTTTAATTCGTGCATGAATTTTAAGACCACACATTAGGGCAAAAATACTTGGTTTCCACTTCTATTATAAGCTTTGGATTCTACAGCATTAACTGCAAGGTTTGCGAAAAACATTTCAAACTACTCACTTAGTGGCGAGGGAGCACAGTAGCTCAGTAGTTATAGCATTGGATATTAAACTGAAAGGTGGATGATTTGATCCTTACCAGCCAGTACAACAAGTTCATGGACTAAAACATAATCCTGATTGCCCACATATGTGTTAAGGCTGTACGTGAAAGGTGAACTTTCCTTCAACTGCACTGCTAAGTCTTCTTGTGCACAGTTAGTAAGTTGGAGAGTCTAACAGTCGCTCAGTGATTAACTGATAAGGATTTGTGACCGACATCTGCTTGCCGATTATACATGTATGAGCACACAATCGGCCGATTGTGAGTGCCTGTGTCAGATAGTCACAACCAAAGGGAGTAGTAACTAGGATGCTCAAGAATGCATAGAATAGGGTTAATTTTACAGTACAGAGGTATTAAGGCTCCTCTTGCCCATGGAGTAAGTGTTGGTGTGGGGGCCTGCATGCTTGTATGCAGGATAGAACCACAAAACGACCCTCACTTGGTGTTGGTCGGTGTGATACTGAGAGATATTCGTAATGACAATTTATCTGTGAAGTGGATCAAAATTGTTTATATTTATGTTTGATTTACGATTTCATACAAGCAGTATCAACCTTAATAAGTTGGCAATAAAACCTACAGAGGTATTAAGGCTCCTCTTGCCCATGGGGTAAGTGTTGGTGTGGGTGCCTGCATGCTTGCAGTGGCATACTTTTCCCCACAACTCAAGATTCCGATCTTTGAGATATTTCTGCAGCATACATATGGTCCCTCCCCCTCCTTATAAATGCCTGATTATGTGCCTTTGGCTCCCTTGCTTCCAGTCTCTGGTATTGTTGCATTTTCCGTGTCTTGTGCCTCCTTTCTGTTTCTGTGATTGGACGCAGAATCTAAAATAAGAAATTTAATAAATGGACAAAAGGATCGACTGATCTGTCCCACACCAACTCTGCATCAGTGCATGCCGTTGGTGCACAAAAACCATTCCATGGAAGCAATAGAACTTAGAAGGGTTTGTTTTGTTTTTTTTGTTTTTTTTTTTTTTGGGGGGGGGGGGGGGGGGGTATCAATGAATTAAAAACCACTGCTACTAGGTGTTCGAAAACTATGTTTTGGGTTTTTTTTGGAGGAGAGAGGGGGGGGGGGGGGGGTAGGTAATGAACGGCCTTTGGTAGATATTGCTCATGTTTTTGGTAAATAATTATCACTTTTGGATGACTGTAGGCGCTTTTAGATGGTAAATTAGTAGGACCGGTGGGGCGAACTGGTTTTGCCAACTTTTGGGACGAAACGTCGGCTCGTACTCTCACTACTCAGCCTCTGCAACGCTGTTGTAGATCTATTGATTGTATTTGTATCAAGTACCCTCTGTAAGGTTCCACCTGCCAGTGTTTTAATTAATAAATCGAACTCGGTGGTTCCAACTGTCACAAATACATATTTTACAACCATCGTTCCAATGAAGAAATTTTGCCGTCAGTCGTCGCAGTTGACAATCGAATCAAACTCTACGGTATGGAAGGCCGATGGGGACGTGCGAATTGTAAATATGCTTATGTGCCATTTGCGGGGGAGCATTTTGCATTAAAAATAGTAAGGAAGATTCACGTGATATTGTGATGCAAATCCATTTAATCGGATTACTCATCTGTTTAATCGGATTTGCTTATCTGTTTAATCGGACACGTAGACTAATCTGTTTAATTAATCTGCTTAATCGGCTTATAAAAAAAATAAAACGATTTACTAATCTATTTAACTGAATTACTGATTCACGTCAAACGAAACGATGCGACCTCAAATGAGTGAAATCGGAGTAGTATAGGAGGGCCAAAGGTACTCTAAACGTCAGTACAGTTTTAATCCAGGGAAGACGCTAGGGGCCTCCTGTCGGGAAAACTGCGCCCTTTATTGTGGGTTTGCCAGGAGACGTCGTAACCTCTCCTCTTGGGGAGCACAAGTCAAACTGCCTGGGAAGAAATTGCACCAACACTGTTTAACTCCCCACCCCGTCACCAGGACATAGGATAGGATCTTTAATGTTGAGTTCCACATGTTTTAACCGCCCATTTTGGCTACTGGGGTCATTATCTTGATTTAAATGGTGGCATGCGGTTACAACAGGAGGCGCCGGGGTCTAGCCAACCTGTCAGGGAGGCCCCGCGCCGTGTCGGGAAATCTAGGTAGCACGGAAGTAGCGCCAATGGGCTATTCCGCCATCGCGGTGGGGTGGGGTGGGGTGGGGTGTTATCCCGACCCCCCCCCCCCACACACACACCGGGGAAACCGCCTCTTTGATTGTGTGCTTGTCGGAGAATACCCAAGTATCGGGGAGCACAAGCCTCCCTGTCGGGGGAATTCTGCCCCCACCACTGCTGCCAGGTAGCCCCAACTCCATCCCCCACCCCGAAGCCTGAGAGGTGTACAAGTCCTCTCATCGTGAAAATCTTGGCGCAATCGCTGGGCCGTTACACTGGGAACCGATGTGCCCAGTGACCTCTAATAAGTTGGAGGGAGGTATTCGTAGGGAGTGTTCAATTGTATGAGGAGTGTATCTAATTACTGTGGGAACGCAGTGGCCCAGTGACATTGAGCTTCAAACCGAAAGATCCATGGTTCGATCCCCGTCAGTGGGTAACTGCGGTGAGTCCTTGGGAAGGCACTTAATCCCGCTTGTGTGGAGTTAGTAAGTTGGGGAGTTTGACAGTTGCTCGCCGCTGCTCAGTGGTTCTCTTTGGGTACTCCGGCTTCCTCCACCCGTAAAACTTTCCGATACGAGGTGACCATGGTTGTCGAAAGTGTCGTTAAACCCCAATAGATGAATAAATAAACAAATAAATCAATCTGATTTCCGTAAAAGATCAACATTGATTATCAAACGGATCTCTTCCAAACCTTTTGGAGATCTGATATCTTTGATGGTACTCATTTAGCATGGATGACGCTTAGTGTTATATAGCCGTTAATCAAGTAGGGTGTACTCCTGTCCCTTATTTCCAGATTATAGATGTATGGTGCCTGGCCCTAGCTCCTAAGTTATAACCATTATGGCTTTTATGGACTAATGTGGACTACTGTAAGCCTCTGTGCGGGCTAATGTGAGCCTTTGCGTGTGGCTATATGGTCATGTGTGCACTGATGTAGACATTTGTGGAAAAGTTATGAGTGGTGAGAACTTTTGGAGACTGAAAATAACTGAAGACAGTGATTTGGGGACTATTGGGGACTTTGTTGACCGGTGACAGCGGTTTTGGAACTGAAGACATAGGTTGTTTGGTGTCTATTGGGTACAGATTTCAGGGGTTTTGGGACTACTAGGGAATATTGGGGATGCTGATGATAGCTGTTTTGGGAGACTATTGGGAACTTTCGTGAATTTAATATAGTGGCGGCCTGCTGCGTGTCTACGACTGTATGGGACTGAAGATAGTGCTTATTGGTGTTATAGTTGATGTTGTTGATGATCTAGTTGCAGTGGTACTAGTTGTTGGGTTGTAGTTATTGGTTGTTGGTGTTTGTAGTTGTAGTGGTTGGTGTTGTACCTGTTAGAGTTGGCTTGTTAGTGGTTGGTACTGTAGTGGTCAATGTTGCAATTACAGTGGTTGGTATTATAGTGCCTGGTGTTTTGGTTAGAATGGTTGAGTGATATTTGTAGTGAATCGTGTTGTTGTTGGCTTAGTAGTTGTCGTGGTTGGTGCTGTGGTTGTGCTTGTTAGTGTAATTGTTGTACCATTTGGTATTGTAGTGGTGGGTGTTGTAGTACTACATTGTTTAGTCATTGTAGTAGTTGGAGCTGTACTGTTTGATATTGAAGTTGTTGTTGATGTCATAGTTGTAATGGTTGGTTTAGTTGTCGTAGTAATTGGTTTCAGGTTGTAATGATTCGTATTATGGTTGGGATAGTAGATGTAATGGTTGGTGTAGTAGTGCCTAGAGCTGTTGTTGGGGTTGTATATATATAATTTTTTTGTAGTGGGTGGTATTGTATTTGTTAGTGTATCAGTTGTTGAACTATGGTGTTTGCGGTGTCGTAATTGTGGTGATTATTGTTGTAGTAGTTAGAGGAGTAGTTGTTGTTTTTGGTGGTGTGGTTGTTGTGGTTAGTGGAGTAGTCGTTGGTGTAGTAGTTGTTGATATAATGGTGGTTGGCATGGTAGCCATAGTAGTAGTAGTGCTCGCACGTTTGAGTACTCATTTGGGGGACCCCGGTGGAGGACCCCGGAAGTTACGTCATGTCACGTGACGTAGTGGCGCCATGTTGTGTTGTCATGGTATACCAGTCATAGGATAACATAAAGCATCAGGTGGATTAATAATACTAAGGGCCCGCAAGAGACCTATACGGAAATGTACAGCCTATATAGTATCCTCAGATAAGTATCCCATAAAAGGTATCCTCGATAGGTATCCTCGAATAATACAATACCAGGCCATGGGTATCCTCAAATACCGAGATGAGGCTAAGAGTCGTAGTAAATTATGCCTCATTGAGGGATTTTTAATGGTCCTCATAACCTCAAAATTCAATGAGGCTATGAGGGATAATAAATGAGGACTCATTGGGGGCTTTTACATAGCCCTCATGGCCTCATACGACAAAAAGGGATTCCACTGTCACAGGCGTTTTCCAAAATGGGATTCCATAGGATATACCTGTTAAATACTGAAATGAGGCTAAGAGTCGTAGTAAATTATACCTCATTGAGGGATTTTTAATGGTCCTCATAACCTCAAAATTCAATGAGGCTATGAGGGATAATAAATGAGGAATCATTGAGGGCTTTTACATAGCCCTCATGGCCTCATACGACAATAAAGGGATTCCATGGCCACGGGCGTTTCCCAAAAATGAGATTCCATGGAATATGGCCATTGGATATAGGCTTTTGTTACGCACAAGGGAGATAACTCTGCATACAGATTATGGGAAATCAAGCAATCTGATTGGTTAGTTATGATCTAGATAAATGAAACAACAAGAGTACAGGGAATAGGATCAGAACTAACAAGAATAGACCAGAAATTGCTAAATATAGTAACAATAAGCAAAACTGTTCCAGTTGAGAGGCTCTACTACGCTACTGGAGTATACTCCAGAACAAAGGAACATGGTCAAGTAGAGGAAAACTATCGCATATATAGATAGAAGCAGAGAATTCTGGAAGAATTCGAAATAGTAAAAGTTGGGGTGGATTTGGGTGATTTGGAAGGATTGTCGGGTTGTTTGTGGTAATTCAACAAATCGGGAAATTACTCTTCTACAAAGGAACATACCCTCCGAACATACCCCTGTCTTGTTAGAAGCCATTGGGTCACATAGCAACCACGTGCTACCATAGAAACCAAAATGGCGGACTCCAGTATACAAAATGGACGACGGAAACACGTATGACCTTAACAACGCGCGCTGCGCATGCGCACTAACACCACGTATCACTATGGCGATGACGTCACAACATGGCCGCTCACGCGGGTTACCATGACAACACAACATGGCGCCACTACGTCACGTGACATGACGTCACTTCCGGGGCCCCCACCGGGGTCCCCCAAATGAGTACTCAAACGTGCGAGCACTACCACTCATAGTGAATGTGTAATTATGGTTGGTGGTATAGTAAACATTGCCGTAGTGATTGTTGTTTTGTGAAGTAGTTATAGTGATTAGTGCCGTAGCGGTTGACATAGTAGTGGTTGGCAAAGTAGGGGTTTGTGTGGTAGTCCAAGAATTTGTTTTAGTAATGGTTGATGGCGTAATAAACGTTATGTAGTGGTTGTTGTATTTGGAAAGTAATTGTAGTGGTGTAGAAGTGTTTGGTAGAGTAGTGTTTGGCGCACTACTCGTTAGTTTAGCGGTTGTTGTTGGTGCTGTAGTAATTGTAGTGGTTATTCTTGCAGTTGTGGTTAATGTTGAGATAAAGATGGTTGTTGTCGAGATTAGTATAGTAGTAACAACATCAGCCACCACAACACGACATTCCCCATTACATTACAACACCTAACCTACTATACAAATCACTGCACCTACAAGTACAACACCACATCCACAACACCAACAGTACACCATCCACTAATTATTTATTGGTGTTTAAGGTCACATATTTCTGCACAATGGCTCATCGTGACCGCAACATGGAGATAAAGTCAGGTTTATTCAATTGTTTATACCCATGTTGACTATTTTTGTGGACTTTCAACCCAAGTGGTGAGTAGGTCCTATTCTACAAGTAAAACAGAACTTGAATACCACAGTAAACTTCACAATCCCAGGAATCCCTCAGAGGACATCATCCACTATAATTATACAAAAATAACACAAGTACTACACCAACCACCAAAACGACTTTGGTAATAACCGCAACCACTAAACTAACCATTTGGTAACCAACCACTACAACATCAACCACTACACTAGCTACCTTTACACAAACAAATACTATATATGCCAATACTACGCCAACTACTACAACTACTTCACTTAAAGAGAACATCAAGATGCGGCTTATGTTTATTTGACAAAATCTGAAATAATAATGATAGAAATAGATCTATACGTTTTGTATTCTCTTTTCAAAATATAGTTTAAACAATATTTTAATTGTGAAATGAAATACATGAATACGGACACATCAGTGCAATGAGTAAAATTTACAATAATATACGAACTGAACACAAGATTGTATTTAGCAGCGAGCATTACTGTTTATTTAAGCCGTCTCCAGCTCACAATGTGCAATGTCTGGTCGTTATGACAAGAGAGTTGAACACAAGACGCCGACGAAATGATGATTTCGCGCGCCGAAGGCGCGCAGGGACGGTATGAGGAACAGGCCCCTTTCGACCCTCTGTGACTGTATAGGATGACTCTCACATGTCAAGGCGTGTTGAAGGAGGAAAAGGATCCGGTACTCGGCAGGTGTCTCGAGTAGTGTCCAGTTGTGGATGGGTAGTATCATTGGCGGATGTCAGTTGAACCCTCGAGTGAAGACCAGTGTGGGAGGTTGGGTCCTCTCACAAAGGTACTACCTCTCCCCGAGGGTGCAGTCGATCTGGATTTTCGGGCAAGTATAGTCTGCCGCTTCAAGGATGATTATGAGTGAAGGCCATCACTGGCAAGTATAATCTGCCTCAGGCTGTCTCTGTTATAGTTGGACTCTTTGAAGGAAAACAACAACGACCCCTTTCGGGGACCACCAAGAAGAAGACCCGAACTTCCCTGTTTCGGGGGCAGGCCTGCATTGTAATCCTATTGGGTTGGGACAAAAAGATGCGCAATGCGCTTACAAAAAGGGGCAGAGGCGGGACGCAGGACCAACGCTCGCCTCCCTTAAAGTGGTTGACCACTTTTAGGGATGGCGCGGAGGATGTTCAGGAACCATGGGGGTGACTGTTTCCATAACGGTTAGACTGTCTGTAGCGGTTATTGGGGTGCTGGTCAAAAAACATCTTCTGTGTACCTGCTTAAAAGAAGAAGGTAGAATTAGTGTTCATTAGAATATGTAAACTGTAAAGATAAAAGTAGTACCTCTTTAGTAGCGTGTACTTGTGGTATCTGCTGTGTGTGTGTGTGTGTGGGGAGGGGGGGGGGGGAGTATGGAATGCACGAATCTTTACATGGTATCCAGCGTTTTCGACACCCGGCGATTTCGCCCCTCGGCGATTTCGACACCTGGCCGGGCCATTTCGCCCCCGAAGTCGGCCATTTCGACCCCCGAGGTCGGCCATTTCGCCCCCGAAAAAAAATTATAAATGAGCCAAAAAAATGTATTATTTTTAACTTACCTTCTCATATCCGCATGCTTTAAATAAATAAAAATAACAAAAAAATGTATAATTATACCTGTTGGTGTACTTAGGAATCTGATTGAAAAAATGGTCGGCCATTTCGCCCCCTGAAATGCTTTTGTGTTAATTTGTTATTTGCTTAAAACAACACACCAGAACAGAGACTTAATCACCATCCTTTGTTCACATTTTGAGAGATTGAAATTCACTCTACTGAATCTAGCGATGTTGTTTTTAGCGATCAGTGTTAACTGGCTTGTTTGTGTTGATACACATTTTAGTTATTTGTTCGGAATTTTCTCTGATAGCGGTATTTTTGTTTATTGTGAATGTGTTGTTTCAGCGAACATTGTTAACTGATTTCAGTGTGATTGATGGGTATTTGTGTTTACAAATTGAGTGTGATTGATGGGTATTTGTGTATACAATGTTATTTTATAAATAAGGGATGCAAATGGATTTTTCAGCATTCATCATCATGTCTTCAGACACAGCGTGCATTCACTGTTCCAAACAAGTCAGAAAGCGTCAGCAAGCATTACAGTGTGGTGGTTGTGATAGATGGCAGCATCGGACTTGCGAAACTGGAATTACCCAAGCTGCATATAGAGAGGCCGTAAAAAGTGGAGGTTCCATTGATTGGTCATGTAATGAATGTGAAAATCGAGATCAGCACTGCGCAATAACAGACTTGGTTCACTTTGAGTCGAGAGTATCGTTGGTTAGTGAGGAAATTAGCGAAGAAATTCCCATCAATACACAGCTTGAAAGTACTCGTACTTCGACAGAAGTTGGGCAATTTGAACTCGAAATAAGTAATTTGACACACAACTCATCTACGAGGGCGTTGGAAAGGTCTGATTTCGACGTCTCAAGAGAACCAAGGTCATTGATACCCGAAGTACAAGAAGAGTAAGTAATTGTTTTATTACAGTTTATTATTGTATTATTATTATCTTATATATTTCCATTTTTTTTAAATTTTGTTAATGAAATGGAGTTTTGTTTGAGAGAGTGGTTCTTAGGTGGTTATCGGGGAACCTAAAGGAAAAGGTTATGTACTAATTACAGAGGTTGGGAGGATTCGGTTTGCTGGGAAAAGAGAAGGGACGCGGGGAGGGGATAAAGGTAAAACAGATGAAGGGTGATCAAGGCCTTCTCGCTTGAGAACCGCGACAAATCACACGGATGGCCAAAGTGTTATTATATTATTATTATTGTATTGGTGAAACTAATTACTCATGACACCAAGGGCCCGACTAACCTTTGGGAGCTTCATCAGTAGTGTATGTATTATTTCATTACATTTTCTGATTAATGTTTAAACTAGAGAAAGGTTGAGGACATCGGCCTGGGGATAACTTTGTTGGAATCATGAAAGCGCTATATACAGATGTGAAAAGCCAACTTAACATAGGAAGTGTGTCCACGAATCCTGTCCCCATGGATATAGGTCTCAAACAGGGTGGGAGGGGGTGGGGTTCAGGCAGAGTAATGGCCTTCTCTTCAGAGAACCGCGACAAATCAGCGGCTGGCCAAAGCGTTATTATTATAATTATTACTAACCTTTACTTTTACTTTCAGATCTGTAACTGATGAGACCATCAACCGACATGATGTAAGCGAAGTGGAATCAACCGTTACATTTGAATTAGTAGAAAATGGTTCTACCAGAGGAAAACGAAAGCTTGTATCAAGTGACGGCTACACATTTGTACACAAAAAGATTTTAAAAAATGGAACAGATGTGTGGAGGTGTAGTGTGCGCGGTAAAAACTCAATTTGTCCAGCAACAGTTAATCAAAGAGGGGACCAGTTTGAGCCAAATACCCGTTCCCATATTCACCCAGCAAAACCAGGAATCGACGTGGCAGTAAAAATCAAAAGAGACTTGAAGGCTGAATCCAGAAAAAAGATTTTTGATCCCTCGGGAAATATTGTTAGAGACGTCGTAGATAGGTATAACGACCCCGACCTTCCTGAAGCATCAAGACCTTTGGAGGCAACATTAAAAAGACTGTGCAACAAAACCCGTTCAGACCTTAGACCCGCTGATCCATCTGACTTGAACTTCACTGTAAGTATTTGCTGCAAGTAATCTGCTTACCTTGTTTATGGGTAAATTTATGGGGAAATGGGAAAGTTTTTGGAGCTAGAGAGAGAGAGAGAGGGGGGCGGGAGGGGGAGAGTATTGTAGTGATATTGTTAATTAGTTGTGCATCTAATTGAATGGAGGCATTGTCCAAACATAATCGACGTGAGAGAGAGAGAGAGAGAGAGAGAGAGAGAGAGAGGGAGGGAGGGAGGGAGGGGGAGAGAGTATTGTAGTGATATTGTTAATTAGTTGTGCATCTAAAAGAGAGAGAGGGAGAGAGAGAGGGGGAGGGAGGGAGGGGGAGAGAGTATTGTAGTGATATTGTTAATTAGTTGTGCATCTAATTGAATGGAGGCATTGTCCAAACATAATCGACGTGAGAGAGAGAGAGAGAGAGAGAGAGGGAGGGAGGGAGGGAGGGAGGGGGAGAGAGTATTGTAGTGATATTGTTAATTAGTTGTGCATCTAAAAGAGAGAGAGGGAGAGAGAGAGAGAGGGGGAGGGAGGGAGGGGGAGAGAGTATTGTAGTGATATTGTTAATTAGTTGTGCATCTAATTGAATGGGGGTGTATGAGTGTATTTATTAAAATAATTGTTTTATTTTTCAGTTGGACGAAGACTATCTCAATCAGCAGATAGGAGAAGCATTCTTCCGTGATGATATCAAAGTTGGGAACAGGCGTCATCTTATATTTGCAACAGACAGACAATTAGAACTACTTTCGAGAGCTAAAACCTGGTATTTAGATGGAACCTTCAAAGTTGTTGCCGAACCGTTTTACCAGCTGCTTTCTATCCATGGTTTTGTGAAATCTGGTGACAACTTGAAGCAGTTACCTCTCTGCTTTTGTGTAATGTCTGGCAAGAAAACAGAAGATTACAAAAAGGTAAGTTTTAAGTAATTTTGACATTATACATCAAGAAAAATCAAGCGCGTTTGACGGTATAAAAATAATAATTTCGACAAGAATCCTAAAAAAATCAAGAATAATTAAATTGAACACGGTTGATAATAAAAAAAATAGACATTAAAACAAGATTCACTAAAATAATAACAAGAAAAATTACATTAAAAACAATAATAGTAGTAAGAAAATACTAATATTTTATCTTCTTTTTCTTTCTAGGTACTGAACTGCATTTTGGATCTACTCCAGAACAACATTAAGTTCAATCTGGAGTGTAGAATCCTGGTCTGTAAATGGTAGAAGCATCAGGACAAACAATGACTGCGAAGGTTATCATAATCGACTGAATCAACATGCATCCAAGGTGAGCTCTAATACAATTTGTAAAATCTATATATAAATAAATAAATAAAAATAATACTAAAATCAAGAAATTAATAATCATGATACCGGGTAAATATCTTGAATAAATATCAACAAATATCAATGTACAAGTATACAGATAAAACGGGAGGAGACAGCGAAATCGCCGCTGGGACGAAATCGCCGATGTTGCCAAAGGTTTAATAATAACACTGAAATACCAGGTAATAAGAATTTAATATCTAGTAAAGACACTAAGTAAAGAAACTAACCTCCATTCTTTTTTTTCAGGGTAACCTACCATTTTATTTGCTCTTGACCCTGCTCTTTCAAGAAGCCAAACACATACCGTTGTTCGTCAAGATGATCTCGGAGGGAAAGTTGAAACGCAGACAGAGAAACGAAGTGAGGCAGACACAGGGGAAATTGATGGAATTATGGGAGAGCTACAACAACAGACAAATTTCTACATCTTCTTTCTTGAAAGAATGTGCTGCAATTTATGCCCCGAATGGACTGCTACCAGATGACTGTTAGAATAATATATATATTGTACGCATCTATATTTTATATTCAAATTATACTTCTGTTTTTTGTCTGTTTCTATGTAAATAACGTTGAATCTATTTTGTTTGTGTCTTATAAAATAAATACCATATTGTCTGTTTCTATGTAAATAACGTTGAATCCATATTATAAATAAAGTTACCATGCCATACGATTACTTGTCTCTACTTGTTTATAACCCCTGGTTTATAACACATGGTTTGGGGGCGAAATCGCCGAGGGGCGAAATGGCTTTGGGGGCGAAATCGCCGAGGGGCGAAAAGGCCGACATTCCTTTACATTCGTAAGAGCAGTAACATACTCTCGTGCTTGGGACCCAGCCCCCCCACCCTCGTGTGGTATTGTGCTGTGTGTGTGCTTGTCGCTATGGGGGAGAGTATGAAATGCACGAATCTTTACATTCGTAAGAGCAGTAACATACTCTCGTGCTTGGGACCCCATTGATATTTGATATTTATAGCTTACAGTTCCCTCTGCTGAAGATTTGAATAATTTCAACTTCCGACACATTGTTGCAGAAAAGAGATCAAATTGAAAAGAAAAAACTGCTATTTAAAAACATCAACTAATAATGTCAGAAACTGATATATTTTCCTGATTTTTTTCAATAAAAGCCGTCACAATCCTATCCCCATGAACTTGCGATGACTCAATCAATATACGAGATTGAAATTCTCATGTTCCTGCTGGTTTTCCATAAGTAAAACAGAGCCTGGCAAATTTTTTGCTGTCCCCTTATTTGACCAATCAGATTGAATTTTATTTCAGGTGTTTCGCCTGTGAACACAAAATGGCCGACTAATACGCATGTTATAATTGAAAATTATTTTAAACTGAAAATTCTTGAAAACGAATCATCAAAACACTTCTAAATTATAATGGTAGACGAGATACGTATCCGCATTCTAACACAATAAGTAATTTGTGAGTTTGATAGGCTTTATTTTGTAACAAAGGTGTTAAATATGCAGATGAGAAAAGTTGTTTTGGGTAAATAGACGGCACCGGGTGAATGCGTTATACAGTAATTTCGACCCACGGGAATTCGACATAAAAGATAAATTCGTCCCACTTTTGACGAATTAGACCCAAAGTGATTTCTATTCAGAAAAGTAATTACGTCTCACTGTTTTGTTTTGGTGAATTCAAAATAAAATCAAAATAACTGAACCAGGGCAGAGGAAAATTCCAATCACCTGTAACAGGGGAGAGATAAGTGCGGGAGCCGTGGTTCGAACCGTCAACCTCTAGCACACAAAGCGACCGATTTACCACAAGACTAAGAGATCTGGACCAACCAGGCTGGTTGGTAAATGGCCTTATACCTCGACCGCTACACACCTTTATTTTATGTCCGAATAATATACATTTATGAAATAGTATTTTATATACCGGTAATTTCATATGAGTTTTTCAGGATACCCGCTGTATAAAATATACAAGTTGATGGTGTTGAAGTATAAACTTCATTTTATAGTTTGCTGATTCATTTTCCGGTTCCATTCTTATTTGCAGATTCACATTTTATGTTCTGTTATGTTCGCAGTTCATACAAGCATCCGGTCTGAAAAATCAATCACCATGTTCTCTTCAAATTTTTACTTGATTTAATGTGCTATATAAGTAAGGAAACTTTCTTCACTTTTGTAATTTTCCCCTCTGATATTCCATAAATTCAAATTAAATATACACAAATCATACAGGTATAGAGCACGAAAAATATATGTTATCAAATCATAGAGTTGACAGCAGCCACCACTGGTTCCTGGAAGTCTGTTACCGCATTTGTACCAGAACTGATAATAAAATAATATTTCCGGAGAACAACTTGTGGGCAAATGTGTTTCAGACATCCAAGAACAAAGCTAGGCATTCAAAACACTTTAGGATGCAGCGATAGGACTGCATTTGGGAAAAGAACAACACTGTCTCAGCCTTCAGAATTTAGGGTGGCATCCGGCAGTGTCGCTGCAAGTGCTGTCGCTTGTTTAGAGTGCGGCGGCATATTACTTTGCAAAGTTTGCCCCCACTGCATTGCACAATAAGCATAACATTAAATGAATGACATTGTCACATTGGCTATGTGTGAAATCGACAACTCTCTGGCGTAATGCTTGATTGAAATCAACATTGTTAACACCGTAGCAACTGCTGCTTGTGAAATTGACAAGGTGGTTTTGGACAGTAGGGTAAAAATAAAGTATGATTCAGGAGCAATTTTTCAGTGCTTTGTGTTTTGTTTCACATTTTAATCAACATGGCGAGACAGAGTGAAGAAGAAAACTGTTCTGGGATGGGGATTTCAATCGGTTGGACTTGAATGTGATGAACAGGATGATGTGCTGCTTATTTACTGCAAGAGTTGCATCATAGTAAGTTTTTATGGAAACAGCTCATGTAAAAACAAGGCCAAAACACATGGCAGGGTCAAATTGCAGATGGATAAGTTTGTGAGTGGAACTTCCGTAATTAAAAAGAATAACTTCAGGAACACATTACTAAAAGTAATGCGCGTAAATCTACTCCGTTTTTGAATGCGATACCATCACCATTCGTTCACATTAATTAGACAGAAATAAAAATGTGTGAACAATTGTAAACGGCCACTTCTCACATAATTTTCTACCCATTGTTCATCTAAGGAGAGTGACATATTGTTTTCATGGCATGCGCATGTCCACCAGTCTGTGCGAATTGCATTGAATGAGATAACCTGTGTTGTGTTCTGTGATTGAGTCAGATTGACATTCACTTGGAGTGTAATGGAGAAAAAATGGGTGATCATTCATTCACAAACTCTGATTGAATATTTTATGAAGTGCCAGTCTGCCTACATTAATTCACACCCACTATACTGAGTGCAATCAACAAGGACAGTGGTGTCTGGTGATAGAATGTTTCATTATAAAAAGTGGAAAGTCTAAAACAATTAAAAAATATCATAGGTTGATGGATCAGTTAATTGTGCCAATGTATGACATTGGAAACAAACTATGTCTTTCACAACAGTATTTGTGATCCATCTTATTACTGAATGGTAAAAAATTGGTGTTACGCTCTTCACGAACTATATCGGCAAAATTGAATAAAAACAACAAAACTGTTGCACTGAAAAATCTGCCGATGCCATATTGATTTGCGATGGCCAAAAAATGCTGACACATTTTTTTCTAAATTCCGAAGGCTGCTTTCAGCATTTTTATTCGAGATGGATTCCATGCTTGATGGACATGCGCAAATCACTCAATACCACAAATTTCCATCGAAAAACAAAATTGTAATTCTAAGAAATGTCAACAGGTGTCATGATACCTTGCATAGAATATAGGAACTGTGTAGTCTCTATATAATAATACTTTGCTTATAATAATAGTTTGCTGTATTAATGCGATCTTCCTCATTATTTGATTTTAAATGGCATTGTGTACCAAAGCTTTTTCCATCTGATGACCTTGACCAGAAATTGTAATAAACCTACAATGTAAACAAAGCCGTCAGTTTTGGAAAGCTCTGTCACTGCATTTTGAAGAATTTTGATGTCCTAGCTTTGTTCTTGCCTGAAATGTTATACATGTATTTATTATCAGTTCTGGTACAAATACGGTAGTAGACTTCCAGGAACCATTGTTGCCTGCTGTCAGCTCTGACTGCATACATGTATGTTTTTCATGCTCCGTACATCACAACCTTCATTTTGGTGTATAATTTGTGTATATTTAATTTGAATTTAAGGAATATGAGAGGTGGGAAATTCAAAGTAAACAAATTTCTCTTATTTATATAATAGCACCTTAATCCACCAATCATACTTACACGTATAAAACATATCAAGTATCTCAACAGGTTATGGGCCCAGATATCGCTTGTTATTTGATGGTGATGAGAGGAAATATGAACTTTGGGAGGTAAAATTTCTTGGGTACATGTATATGAGATTTCAGAAATTACATGATGTTATCGTAACCACATAATCGGACCAAGAAGTCTCGTCCCCTGAACTGCTACAGTTAAAACTAGAAGTCCTGTCACGAACTGTGCGCTTATCTAGGCTTAATTGCGCGTAAGAATTGCGCGCAATTGCCATATCGAATGGCAACCAATGCACGGCAGGTTCTCCTGGTTAATCATAGCAAACACAGGCAATATTTCTGCCAACGGACCTCCGGTTTACCCGGAGGTCCAGTTGCTGAAACATTGTTTGTGAACAGGCCAAATATACGGAATTTGATAGCCTTACTATGGTCATAATGCGTAGATTAACGCGCAGATCGACATGCTATTTGTGTGCATTTCATGACAGGACTTCTAGTTTCAACTGTAAAAATGCTGAAGCTTTTGCCTAGTTAATTCAGTCTTTAGAGGATAGAAGCCTATCACTGGTAATCAGAGATGTGAAAGATGATGGGAGAAAGGCCCTGAAAATACTGCGAGAACATTATCGGGAAAACCCAGCGTTATTTTGTTATATCAGGAATTGACTTCTGTTGAAAAAGCAAGTGACTAATGTATAACAGACTATATGATAAGAGCTGAAACAGCTGCAACATCATTGAAGACAGCTAGAGATGTCATAAGTGATAGTTTATTGACAGCAGTGGTCCTCAAAAGCCTTCCATGTGAATTTAAAACATTAAGTACAGTGATAATGCAGAAAGAAAAGTCAATGACATTTAGTGAATTTAAAGCTGCTCTTAGAAGTGTTGAGGAGAGTGAAAAGTCTCAAAAATAGGCTTCTAGTGAAGATACTGTGATGAAAGTACAGCTGAAACGGTTAAGGGATTTTCTTGATCGATTAATCACGTGGATTAATCTTGGTTAACCGATTAATCACTTGTCCAAATAGATATCTGAATAATTTCTATACCGTTGATGATTTACAGCATGAACCCTTTACCCAACGTAACAAACAAAACCGACTAGGCCTATATACATAAATCTCTATTCAAATTTATTATGTTTTCAATTTTTGTCTCAAAAACATAGCTTATGACCCCTCATTGGAACGAGCTTGTTGAGCTCGTTCCAATGAGGGGTCATAAGCTATGTTTTTGAGACAAAAATTGAAATATTCATGAATTTATTTTGCAAGTATCGTCTGCTACCCGCAATGGGTAAAGGGTTAAGAATTACCATTTCCAGCCACTGATACAGTATGATGATCAAGCAAGTAAACAAGTATGTCAGCAAATAACTTGCATGCTTTACTCTGTCTCATATAATTGATGTTAGTCAGTGTGACAATGTTTGCCTGTTTTGGAGCAAGTTTGTTCCTTTGTTAACCCATATAATACAGTAGTTCAAAAGTAACGTTTTTTTAAGTTTACAGTTTCCCGATTCATTTTCCAGTTCCATTCTTATTTGCAGATTCGCATTTTATGTTATGTTATGTTATGTTTACAGTTATGAAAGTACAAGCATTCGGTCTGAAAAATCAATCACTATGTTCTCCTCAGATTTTTACTTGATTTAATCCACCAATCATACTTATAAAACATGTCGAGTATCTCAACAGATGGTTTGATTTAACACCAAGATCACTGGCAGTCACCAGTGATCACGTTAAGTTCCTTAATTTTACATTAAAACACTCCAGGTTTTTTATCTGTAAGAAATTTTGGGGTTTTGACATGAAACTAAGGAACTTTTGGTGACCTCCAGTAACCACTGGTGACCTGGGGATGAAGTCAAACAATTTAATTTCTATGTGGATTAACAAAGTATACAAAAAACCAGATGGGTGGGGTATTCAAAGCAGACATAATTACATGTATATAAACACTTAAATTACAGTACCATCGCCATGGGCTGGTAGTAATCCATGCATGCGTTTACCAGGTAATAAAAATCCTGATCGGCAAAAATTTTAATTAATGAAGCACCAGGTTACACCTGGTGCTTCATGAATTAAATTTTTGAGGATTATTCCTATAATTAGTGTTTGGAATCCAATATTATTGTGTCTGTGGAAATATTGCTCACATGTGGAAAGGGACGAGTACATGGTGGCTGAAATGTATCATTCTGTTGGAGCATTAATATGTTAACATATTTAACAATTGCTCGGTTGAAATCTGTTTATTGGCTTAACTTGACAAAGTCACACACAGGCAAGTGACCTAGATTTGTTTAGCACAGTCTACAGTTCATATTTATGAAGCAATTTCATTGTAACTTGGAAAGATAACCTGGTATGATATCTAGATGAGACTGTCATATTTTGGTCATGATTGGTCAGCCGTTACCGCCGTCTGGTCACTTGACCTAGAGTCCTTTAGCACTGCTTATAGGTTACAGGGTTTCAACCATGGTGGCCTCATAGGATCCTTGCACGCTCACACACTAACTCGCAACCATTTTTGAGAGAATCCAAATGGATTCTCCCAAATTTAGATGAAATATAAGCCCTGAAGCGACCACTATTGCACAAACTTAGGGCATTGTACACAAAGTACCACAACTTCCGGCCCTTGGCCTACCAAATCGAAGAATGTACTCCAAAAATTGTCAAACATTTACTGCTACTATTAATTGGAAAGCACGGGCATTAAATAGAACTTGTTCTTGATCAGCAGGCACATTGGCCCTGTCCCACTCAATGGTTTCTGATAATGTTTCTTGTAAAGCCTCTCCCCTGATCTTTAAAAAAACAAGTATCATAATTAAAGGGGAAAACAAATATTTTCACTTGAGGCTTTAGTCATATCACTCATTGCCCTTTTACATGTCAAGGGATCGCTCTATAGACGCAGTTATTGGCACCTCCAAGCTGTAAACGCTTCCTACAAATGCCAGATTGCAAAAAATTAAACAAGTTGTACATCACATAATTTTCTTTTAATTTATTCTTTTATTGACATAGAGAGAGAATGGGCTTATCCGCCAGATGCAACAATTAATAAATATTTCCTCACTCAATGCTAGGCGAATATCATACCCACCTTTGAATGCGCTAAAATATCGGCTATCTTATCTGCCCAAATAGACCGATGAATGACCACAAAAGTAAGCAGATGCTTCATCTGCTGAAGCCAGAAAATATATCCGCTGATATCACTATAAAAGGGGCAGCGATTAACAACAGCCCACCATCAATAATAACACCACTGAAGAGATTAAATAAATCAAGACCGGTCTGGTAACAACAATTTATTGGATCTCATATCTCTAGGGTACACTTCTACCCTTATTTCATGATTATATTACCTAGAGAGATATGGGTACAGAATCAATGAGAACAAATAGGAATACTAGTGGAATGGCCATTAGCACCGCATCTCTTAGATTCATCAGGGTTGAACATCACTGTTGTAAACAACGCCGGCGATACCCCATCAAAGGGAGATGAAATTGCCGACGCAAAAATGTGGCCTTTTTGATCGCATGGAAACAATACCACACAGACTGTGTTGGAGAAATGAAACAAGAACTCAGAATACTCTTACTATAACATGCATAATATGACAACATACCGCGGATAACTTGTCGGCATACGTAACTATTAACAAATTATTTTTCACTCAGTGCTATGCAAATATCATAACTGTCTTTGAATCTGATAAAATATTGGGTCTCTCATCCGCCCAAAAGATGGATAAATGACCACAACAGTAAGCAGACACTTTACCCACCAAAGTCCATATTACACAAGTCAAAGAGGAGAATTGGGCATCTGTTCGTAACACACGCATCAGAAAACAAAGGGAAAAACACTGGATATACACTCTACAAACACTGCAACCACTCAATCTCAATAGTCTTGACAAGGGTGACCTTACAATTCAAATTATTGACCTGTTTGGGAAATTTCTTCAAGCTCTCAGTCTGAAATTTCCAACCTTTTCCAATTTAGGGCTTCAGATTTCCAACTGCAGTAGAGCCTTGTTAATTGAATAGCCACTTTGCCAGTGAGAATTATTCAGTTAACACAAGTATTCAGTTAACAAGGATTTGATCACTTTCCTGTATTCTAGACTTAAACTGAGCATTTATTCTATTATATCTTCTTTGACTGAGCTCCTTGAGCTCTGTCAAACAAGATATAATAGATTAAATACCTGCACTGGATGCACTGAGACTAACTTGGGCACTGTACAAGGGTAATTTAGTGATTGTCAGGGTAATCTCTTCACACATTACAAGATTTTTTATTCAATTAACAGGAGTTTACTCTATTGCCTATATGCAAATAACAGGGTAAATTTGTGCTGAAGTATAGTAATTGGGTTTATGTTTGAAAATTATATTCAATTAACAGGGATATTCAATTAAATGATATCCAATTAAGTGGGCTCCATTGTATTGTAAATTTGACACCCCCTTCCTCACAAACGCACATCCCTATTGCAACGTACCTGTCTAGAGCAAACATCTTGCTTTGATTACAACTTCAAGAAAAGTATCTTTCTATATTTACTTGTCACTTTATCACTGTAATCAGTAAAGGAAATGTGACTACATGTTAGCATTTAGAGTATGGGGTGTGTGATCACACCTGTATCCCTATCTCATGCTTCACTTATTCAAATGGAATGCGACATTGAGTGTGCCTCAAGCCTTTCAAGTCACATCTTTGTCCACTGGTATGATGGCTGATCACTTTGGCAATAAAATACAAACTCGTACTCATCAAGTGTCATTATTTATGTATCCTGACTCATTAAACTAGAAATAGTGACTCAAGTTCAACTGCTGAACTTACAGTAATTATCCCACCCCCTCCACACACACATACATGAAAACACTTTACAGTTAAAACTAGAAGTCCTGTCACGAATAGTGCGCTTATCTAGGCTTAATTGCGCGTTGGAATTGCGCGCAGTTGCCATGTCGAATGGCATCCAAAGCACGGCAGGTTCTCCTGGTTACTCATAGCAAACACAGGCAATGTTTCCGCCAATGGACCTCCGGGTTACCCGGAGGTCCATTGGCTGAAACATTGCCTGTGCACAGGCCATATGTACAGAACATGATAGATTTAATTGGGTCATAACGTGCACATTAACGCGCATATCAACGTGCTATTTGTGCGCATTTCATGACAGGACTTCTAGTTTTAACTGTACAAGGGCCGACACAGTGGGTCAAGCATTCAACCATTCTCACACTAGGGCAGTTACCCACCTCTTAAGTACACAGTGGTACATGCATGAGATGAATTTATAGAAACATTCATTCTATTCACACTTCTATTACCTTATTTACCTGCCAAACCAATAAGTCCCCATTGCACCTAATGTCAATTTCTGTGGACAGAAAATCACCAAACAGTAACTAACAACCAATAGGGTGATGCACATACATGTAACCTCAAAAAAATGATCACAATTAAATGTGACTTCAAGAACATGGCACCAAATCTGAACAAAAAGCAAAATTGTTCATCACCAGGGTACACAATCCCTCACCTTAACTCATGTCAGGTTTTAGAAATAGTAGTCCTAATTAGGACCCTCAGGTCATTACCTTCTACTCCCACTTCACTTTAAGGAAGTGGGAGGGGAAGGTAAGGACCAGAAGGTCCAAGAAATAGCACTCCTCAACCTATTGGGCCAAACAAAATTAAATAATTTATTCTCGGGCATTTTTTGTTTAAAACGAATGGGGGAGGGCAGTTTTTATTTTTTATTCCTGATGGAATGCTTGCCGATGCCTAAAATCCAGTTGTGAAAGCCTAAAATTAAATACTAGAGCATCCATGTTGATTTCACGGATAGTTCTTTTTTGTAACAGCGATCAAACAACACAAAATCAATATAGAACAACTGAAATGGAGATAAAAAATAATAGGGAATGTTTTAACTGATTGAGTGCAAGAAGCCACAATCAGACCTTTAAAAAAAATGAGGGTACCAGTGCAAAAGTACAGGGCTTATATTTCGTCTAAATTTGTGAGAATCCATTTGGGTTCTCGTGAAAATGGTTGCGAGAATCCATACCTACTATGAGTGTCCCAGGATTCCATGATGCCACCATGGTTGAACCACTGTTGTATACTGATAACACATGTTAACCGTCTACCCAACACACCTTTTTAGTTTTTAAAACTAAGTTTGATAATTTTTAAACAATAAATAATAAATAAATGATAAAATAATTAAATGAACAATATTTACCAATAAAATCTTACAAATATGGCTGTCGTTGGAACTGGCTCAATGACAAAGTGTCAGCATATTTCAGGTCATGTTAGCCTTCTATTGGTTAATTTGTTGCCGCTGTGTTAGTTTAAGGGTTAAATTGACTCAATGTTTTTCACGCAAATCCTAGCAGAGGTGCAGCGAGAATCTACATGGATTCTCGCTGGTTTAATTACACGAATCTTTGTGCGAATCGATTCTCGGATTCTCGTCGAAATATAAGCCCTGAAGTAGTATTTTCCTTACCCATCTTTCGTATTCAGTTAAACGTAAATAATAGTTTTTTATACAAATTTGTTCTATTACACTGGCACTCTCCAATAATTTATAATGGAATTATTTTTGATGAACAAATTCATACCACCCCAAAATAATCCAGTCCTCAACAGTTAACTAAATATTTATTTTGTATACATATGAGAATTGTGTTGCATTTCGTGAAGAGAATAACAATACTGTATCAATGTACACAACATAATGCATCGCAAACCATAATGTGATACCACTAAAATCACATGGTAGTTTTGTAAATTTTCAATTTTGCCTCTCAAATAAAAATGACGAATGCTTGCCGAAAAAACAAATGCACTGGTGCCTGCAGCCCTTGAAATTGGCCATTTTTTACGATGGAACTTAACTGCGGTCGCAAATCAATTTTGCAACGGCATTTTTAATGAATCTTTATAGCTGTACAGGCCTTTCACCATGAATACGATGGCAATTGTGCGCTGTCGCAAATCCATATCACGACAGCATTTTGCGATGGTATTGCCATTTGTCATCGCCAATTTAAAGGGCTGTGCCTGAGACAAAAGATTCATTTTCTTTAGCCTTGAATCTAAGGACCGTATGTACATGTACTGTACACATGTATGTAAAGCTGCTATTGATTAGAGTGAGAGTGATAAAAATGTGTGGTCACTTTTAAAAGCCTGATTGTGTCTTGTTAACCACCCATACATTTCTTATCAACCTACCAAAATTGTTTACTACAGGCTTGCACTACAGTGGAAGAACCTAACTCTGATAAAATACTCTCTATTTTAATCTTTCTCAAGATTTGGGAAAGAAAAGTGGTGTAAAAACACCATAAAAAAATAAGCCAAAACTGGGTCGAGCGCCATCGGCGCACACCCAGTATGGGACGCTCTTCCATAGTACAAATCCACGACTACCGTAAAACAGTGTACAATGCGTCAATTCATCATTCTTTTGATTATCCGCACACGTGGTGGGTGTGTGCCATCTTTGCTCAGTAACAGTGATATTTTAACTCGTCGATAATGGTTTTCCTGTGACTGGAATTATGGATCTGAAGATCGTATAATAACAGGACTGTGTTTTATATATTCTTGTTTATATTTTCAACCACATTCTCATTGTATATTATTTACTATTCCGTTTTCGCGAATGTTTTGTTTTCAACATCACGCGATTCGACAATGAATTTTTCGGTTGATGAATAAATTGTTTTTGGAGTTAGGTGTCAATCTGGGACAGTCTGGATAGGATTTCTTCACTCCGTTGAGGGCTGAATTTCTGTTTTTTGGTCCCTGTCGACTGTCTGGGTTCTGTCATGTACCCACCGGTTTTTTTCTGCCACCTTCTCTCGTAGTTGAGGGTGTTCTTCTACTTTCTGTTTCTGTTGAGTTCACCTTTTTCTTCTACTGCTCTCACCTCTGTTATTTCCAATTCGTTTCCTTTAGGGCAATTCCTTTTGCCCTCGCCTTGGTGCGTTCTCGTGGCCGTTTCTTCCGCACCCGCAGGTGATGTGGAACGCTGTCGTTTCGGGGGCCCCCCGACTCGACCACGTCTGGTGTGTGTTTGACCCCCTCCATGGGGGATGTGCAGCTCCTCCCACTCCCGCGGGGGGTGGGGAACACTATCGTTTTGGGGTCGTCCGATTCGACCACGTCTGGTGAGAATTGCTAACCCTCCATGGGGGATGTGTAGCTCCTCCCGCGCCAGCGAGGGGGGGGGGGGGTGGGGAACGCTGTCGTTTTGGAGCTTCCCGACTCGACCATGTCTGGTGAGAGTTATTCCCCTTCCGTGGGGAATGTGCAGTTTTTTACCGTGGTGGATACTGTGGGAGCTGTTGGATTTCTAGTGAAGAGATTCCTGGTTCCGGGACTATGCGCCCTCTCCAGTCGACATCTGAAGCTGTCACTAGGGTTGTGACTCCTCCTTTGGAGGCCAAGCTTGGTGGCTCTCTCCGCTTTTCCGCCAGTTCCAACAGCTCCCGTCGTATCTGCTGCTACTGCTGTTCCATCTACTACGTCATTGGGCACCATTTTTAGCCGGCCTCGGCTTATCCCTGCAAGGATCTGCAGGGATGTCTGTAGTGTGGTTGTGGGTTATCGGCCTCAGCCTCCCCCGACTTCCACTCGGCGAAGTCGGATGGAGCTGCCGACTGAACCCCCTGCTGTGTCCTCTCAGCCGTTGTGCACAGTAGTTTTATACCTGCAGTGGTCTGCTGTGGTGTCTGGTTGTGTAGACGTGGGGGTATCGGCCTTCCCTGACTTCAACTCGGCGAAGTTGGAAGTGGCTGCTGGCCAGACCCTCTACTGTGGTCTCTGCGCCGTCGAGCACCACAGTTGTCATTGGTTTCGGATGTTCTTAGTGGGACACTATGAACTCCGTGGCATTTCTGTCCACTCATTCTGGCCACACGACCAGTTTTGGGGGACCAACGTCTTTTGTGCAGCCTGGACCTTCTGCCCTGCAGAGGTCCGCAGTGACTCTCATGAGTTCCCGCAATGTTGATCCTCGGGGTATGTCACACCCCTATACACGTCTGCCTTCAGACGTTTCGGCTGCCGCCCGTCGTCCCACGTCAGGTGTTTTGGAGGATCGTGAGCCTTCGCTGGTTAAGAGGGTCAGAGGTGAACCCACTTTGCCGGTTTGTTCCCCTGTCGAACCGGCCAGTACGGGCAGTGAGCTTAGGGAGGCCCTCTCCTTACTCACTCAGGTTCTGTCAAAGAGCCTTCCCGTTGCTTCCATCGAGGCAGCGAGTGGTTTCTAGGCACCCCCTATGGCGCCGCCTCCCGGGATTGGAAACAGGCCGATTTTTGATCCCCCTGGTGTTCCGACACCATGGGAGGCGTCGGCTGGTTTGCCCACGATTGGCTATGTGTCTTCCAACTCAGGGGAAGAGTCAGACATGCTTGATGTCGAGAGCCAGCAGTCTTCGGAGTTGGGGGCAGCTCTTGATTTCATTTTTGGGTTCCTTCCAGATCTCAAACCATATAACCAGTCGACAGTGTCAGCCAGGCTGCGATCATCGGTCGTGCGCCAACAGCCTTTAAAGCAACCCGCTTCTGGGCGTCTTCGACCGTGCCAGTCGGTTCAGTTGGTTGAAGCATTTTCAGCCTTGGACTCTAAGCTAAGTTCCAAGGCTATGAAGGCTCCGTTCTTCACCAGGGTTGACACCTTTTTGCCTCCGGCGCGTTATCGTTCCTACGATTCTGCCAATCCATCGGTCTACCAGACTTTGACGGTTTTGGATCAGGACTCCAATTCCCTCGGGCTTTCCAAGTCCAAGTCTGCCGTCATTCCGATGACGACTCTGGAGTCCACATTGGGCTTATCGAGAGAGATGCTTGGTATTCTTTCTCTCTCCGATCACGTCATCTCAGCTTTAGCTGCTTATCTGCCTCCAGATAAGTTTGACGAGGTACAGGCTCCTTTGCGTGTGCTGTTCAAGGCGCTCATGCATCTTACTCATGCCTGTAACACGGCTAATCTGGAATTAGTTCGAAGGGACTCTGTGCTGGACACAGGCCGATCCCTTCCTGAGGAGCAGTGCACTACTCTTTGATCTGCTTCTTCGGCAGGTCCGCAACTTTTCCATGGTTCTGTGTTGACGGTCCGGGATGACGTCCTATGTCATTCCAAAGATCAGCTGCTGTTTCTTCAGCTTGATCAGCCTTCTAGGGTAGGCAGGGGCCGTTCCAAGCCTAACAAGTACCCTCTGCTTCCTCTGCGAAGTAAAGGGGCTGATCCTTCTGCCACCGCTTCTACTTCTTACTCAAGGGGTAAGGGTAAGCATCGGCAGTCTTAAGGGAAGTCCCAGGATTCTTCATTCAGTAGTGGAGGTGTTTTCTCCTCTCGCGAGCCTCATCGGGGTTCGAAATGAAGGTCCTCACCTCGACTCGTCCCAGGTTGGAGGAAGGATAGCAGAGTTCGCAGACCGTTGGGCCACCATCACATCCGATCCTTGGGTGTTAGATGTTGTTCGGTCCGGACTGCGAATATCCTTCTGAAGGCACCCCATTCTGTCCAGGGTGCCTCTTCCAACCACAGTTCCTTCAGACATTTTACGTCGGGAACTTTTGTCCACAGAGATAGACAATCTCCTGACAAAGGGGGCGATTGAAGTCATCAAGAACATTAGGTCAGTGGGTTTCTATTCCCGCCTGTTCTTGGTGCCGAAGAAGGACGGCCGACTCAGACCGGTTATCGATCTGAGTTTCCTGAACCAGTCTATCATTGCTCCCAAGTTCAGCATGGAGACTTTCAGGTCTGTCCTCCGTTCAATTCACCAGGGAGATTTCTCTTCCAGCTTCGACCTGCGAGACGCTTACTTTCACGTTCCGATTCATTGGGCGTTACGGAAGTATCTCAGGTTCGTTTTTCTGGGGCGAGTTTACCAGTTCAAGGCCATGCCTTTCGGCCTCAGCCTGGCTCCTTGGGCCTTCACCAGACTGATGTCGCATGTGATAGCTTTCCATCGCACACAGTCCAGGGTGACTACTTCGGCATATCTGTACAAGATCCTCCAGGGGCATTCCAATGCTGCCTTACTGGAGTCGGATGTCGCCACTCTGTTGAGCTTGCTCACGTCGCTAGGTTTCAGAGTCAACGAGGAGAAGTCGGACCTGGTCCCTTCTCAGTCGTTTTATCATCTGGGGATGGCTTTCCGCATACAATTCATTTTGGTGGCGGTTCCCCAGGCCAAGGCTGTGATTCTCTCAGCTTTAGCTCTGACTCTGTCCCAGTCCACATCCGCGGCGGCTCGGAGTATTCTCCGGCTAATTGGTCTCTGCTGTTCGGTGACGGATCTCATTCCTCTAGGTCGGCTGCGTGTCAGACCTCTCCAACACTTTCTGCCCAGTCGTTGGAGGCCGAATGTAGATTTTCTGGATCTGGTGCTTCAGTTTCCGGAATATCTTTATCCTCACCTTCTCCTCTGGGCGGATGTCCAGTAGCTTTCGCAGGGTGTTCCGTTGGACTTACCCACGTCCGATCGTGTTCTGACGACAGATGCCAGCGATCTCGGATGGGGTGCGACGTTGGATCCTCTAGGTCTTTCCATTCACGGGATGTGGGACCAGGATCATGCAGCTCTACACATCAACCAGAAGGAGCTTCTTGCTCTTCTTCTGAGTTTCAGGCAGTGGATCCCTCACCTGTCGAATCACCAGGTCCTTCTGTTGTCTGACCATTCGACGGTGGTTGCTTACATTCGGAACCAGTGTGGCACGCACTCTGTTCCAATGTACGAATTGGCTCGGGATCTTTTACTGCTCGCTCAGGATGTCCACGCCGGGGTGGCTGGTCGTCACATTCCCGGTCGTCTGAACGTCCTAGCCGACTCCCTGTCCTGTCGGAGCAGGGTCATTTCCACCAGGTGGATGCTCCACATGGCGGGTTCCATCGATCTCTTGCGACTCGTTGGAACCATCCGGTGGACACTTTCATGTCCCCGTGTCCAGATGCTCTGGCTTTCGCCGTGGACACTGTGGCCCTCCTTTGGGATGGTCTTGTCGGCTACGCCTTCCTACCGGTTCCGATTCAGCCTCAGGTTGTCGCCCAGATATGAACCTGCAGTCGTCGAATCCTTTCGATCACACCCGTCGCCTCGGTGGGTGTGGATCAATCTGCTCCTCTCTCTGTTAGCTGCGGTTCTGGCATGTCTCCCTCTACCTCGCGACTTTCTTTGCCAAAGTCACCCGAGGAGGTTTCACGTTGACCCGACTTCATTGTGCCTTCGCACATGTCTTTTATTGGGTCCTGTCTCCTCCGTAGTGGTTTTTCGAGACATGCAGTGGAGTTGCTTTTCTTCTTCTAGGAGGCACTCTGTGGCTAAGTGGAAGGTTCTTCTGTTGATGGTGTGCGATCACTCTGTTGCTTCTGTCACTCCTTCGATCACACCGCTTGCGGAGTTTCTGGTATATGTTTGTTTCTGGCGGTCTCCAGCAATGGGTACATGTCCATGCTTCGGAGACATTTTTTTTCATATGTGATACCGCATTGTTTCAACGCTCATCCTTGCCTCTCCAAGCTACTTCAGCTCTTTTCCTTGAAAAGGCTTACAGTTAAAACTAGAAGTCCTGTCATGAAATGCGCACAAATAGCACGTTGATATGCGCGTTAATATGCGCGTTATGGCCCAAGTAAAGCTATCAAATTCTGTACATATGGCCTGTGCACAAGCAATGTTTCAGCCAATGGACCTCCGGGTAACCCGGAGGTCCATTGGCAGAAACATTGCATGTGTTTGCTGTGGGTAATCAGGAGAACCTGCCGTGGTTTGGATGCCATTCGATATGGCAATTGTGCGCAATTCCAATGCGCAATTAAGCCTAGATAAGCGCGCTATTCGTGACAGGACTTCTAGTTTTAACTGTAGGACTTTGCAGTTTACTCCAAGATGGTCACTTTCTTGGGCGCTGCTCTGCTTGGGGGTGGGGGGCGTTTGCGCTTTCATCCTGGATGAATATGCGTTTTCTCACATGCCAGATCTCTCCTGCATCCATTTCTTGATGGATTTGTCTTGCTATTCGTGCAGCTTCCGCTCGTCTAGCTACTGGTGATTGTATTACCAATTGTTTTTTCTACCACGAGGTGCGTGCATTGTCTTCCTCTTTTAATAACTCTGTCATGTTGTCGGATGACGGATGTTATACTGGCAGCCTTCTGGAGAAATGCTACATTCTCCTTTTATCTGCGACAGTTGCAGGAGCTGACAGAGAACCTTGGGGCCCTCTTTCTTTGGCTCAGGCTGTTGTCTATCCCAGCCTTTCACCTTTTTTCAGGGTCAGTTCCAGCTTTGCGCTGTTACTGCCCTTTCTGTCTGTGTGTCGCACTTCACCATACGCCTCATCTTTCATTGTCTTTTCTAATGTTTGTGATGCTATGGTTTGATAGGCCTAGGGATCTCTTCCTCTGTCCACGGTCCCAGTGCTATTGAGTTATGTGTGAGTTGGTTATGTGATTCCTCCATCCTTTTGTCTATTCAGCCTGTAGTAAACAATTGAGGTAGGTTGATAAGAAGTATAAATTTTATAGTAAATTTCCTTTCTTATTATACCTACCAAAATTGTTTACATGGAGGCCCTCCCGTCTTCTTATTCGGGTAAGAATCCTTCCTCCCCGCTGATCACATAACTCCTGTGTTGTTCGGAATCAAAAGAATGACGAATTGACACATTGCGCACTGTTTTATGGTAGTCGTGGATTTGTACTATGGAAGAGCATTCCATACCGGGTGTGCACCGATGGGGCTTGACCCAGTTTTGGCTTATTTTTTCGTGGTGTTTTTACACCACTTTTCTTTCCCAAATCTTGAGAAAGATTAAAATAGAGAGTATTTTATCCGAGTTAGGTTCTTCCACTGTAGTGCAAGCCTGTAGTAAACAATTTCGGTAGGTATAATAAGAAAGGAAATTTACTATGAAATTTATACTTCTTGCTTTTTCAGCAGAATTCAAGAACATGGATATCAACTTTGATGAAGCATTCCAGTTCTTAAATGATTATGCTTGGATTTATGATTTCAAGATAACACGCTATTTGGTAAATGAGGTGTGGAAACAGATTCCTCCAGAGGTGAGTGATTTGAACAATGGTAAGTGCATGGAATTAGTCTGACCATTCTACTTGAACCTTTCTTATAACCTCCAAATTGGAACAAAGCTTGTTCCACTTAGGGGTCATAAGCTGTGGTTTGAAGACCAAAAGTGAAAATTGATAGTGATTCAAGAAAACATTTGTTGAAGTGTTGTCTGATTGCCATATTACATGTAGGTCACTGCAAGCCTTAAAAAATCATGTGTAACATGTGCTAAAATATGCCAAAAGAACCTTTAATTTGAACATTTAGATAATTTGACATGGAGAGCTGTTATTAAAAATGACATAACTTCATTCCTTTGCATTGTTAACTAGCCATAGATGCTGAGTGTGACCTTACAGTTAAAAGTAGAAGTCCTGTCATGAAATGCACACAAATAGCACGTCGATCTTCGCATTAATCTACGCATTATGACCACAGTAAGGCTATCAAATTCTGTACATATGGCCTGTGCACATGCAATATTTCAGCCAATGGACCTCCGGGTAACCCGGAGGTCCATTGGTAGAAACATTGCCTGTGTTTGCCATGAGTAACCAGGAGAATCTGCCATGCTTTGGATGCCATTCGATATGGTAATCTAACAGGCCATTAGGCCTAGATAAGCGCACAATTCGTGACAGGACTTCTAGTTTTAACTGTAAATTCTTCTTCTTTAAACAACTTTCTCTGAAGGGTGATGAACCGATTATCAAAACTTGCTATGAATCGATTACCGATTATTTCTCTGCCGATTATGTCAATTCCGATGGTTGAAATAGGACACAGAAGAAAATCTGTTGGTGCCTGTTATACTACAGAATTTTGTTGATAAATCACCAATTACGATAACTTAACCCTTTATCTAACGAATCGCCCGCATAATATGCAAATTCAGCAGTTGAAAAAATATTATTTTTCAAAAAATTTCAACAAAACCATATCATGTGACCCCTTGTTGGAACGAGCTTGACAAGCTCGTTCCAACAAGGGGTCACATGATATGGTTTTGTTGAAATGTTTTGAAAAATTTGAAAAAATGATATTTAAAATAATAAATTTTGATATTGTCTGCGTTGGGTAAAGGGTTAATACCACATAAGTTCTCACAGTATCCATGTTTAGTACTGGGCAATATTAGACAAAAGAATATTCACATTTTTGGGGAGTGGGGTGGGGGGAGAAGATTGTTGTTGACGATACAATCACACAATATTGTTCTCATGAAGATTGTGTTTTATTCTGGTAAATAGTGTTAATACAGTTTTGTGTAAGGATACAATACATTTGGCTGTATTAACCAGGAATATACTGAGCGCACATACTTTGTGTCTTAACTGAATAATAACTTTGATGCTAACGTGTGTTGTGAAGTTGTATGACACATGGTTTACAGATATACACGCGACATGTCTGAATTTATTATTTAATGTTCATTTTCAACTTGTTACCTCCCTTGATGTGTTTCTCCAATGTTTACTATGCAATCAACATTGGAGAGAAACATCAAAGGCGATAACTGAATTAAAAAATGAACTTGCCAAACTGAAAACATGTTTGCGACAGTCATGTGACTTACATGTTGCGTAACAATCATCTATCATTGAAAAAAAAAGTGTTTTTTTTAGTTTTTTCTCCAATTTTAATTTCTTATTGTATTGTGATGCTTGCATCAAGAAGTACTACAGACTACCAGCTGAACACATTTTATTTATACATGTTCCCAATGTAATGTTGTACAGCACCATGATTGAAGACCAGTGACTTAGATCAGCTGGGAATAGTGGCGATCCCGTACCAATTGCACATGGTAAATCCCATAATATTCTGCTATGCACTACACACGTTTGTAATGGGGAAACTTGATTGAAATAATCAGATATCAAAGAGATTTTTAATAGTCAGTGTTAAATATAGAATAACCAGAAACTGCCGGTTTTTAACTGCTAGTTGTTATAATCGGCTGATGACCCATAACCGTCCGGTTCC
Organism: Pictodentalium vernedei; assembly: GCA_031216915.1. Lineage (NCBI taxonomy): Eukaryota > Metazoa > Mollusca > Scaphopoda > Dentaliida > Dentaliidae > Pictodentalium > Pictodentalium vernedei. The sequence continues at coordinate 77,611,109 of CM062292.1, read as the reverse complement.
GATTGCCGATTCCAATTATCCTTTCATCACTGGAGTGATTAAAGCCCCTTGTCTTGATTGAGTCTTGAGCTTGCAATATTTATTTCATGAAATCTCCTTCCACTGGTGTAAGTTTATCACGACCGAATTGTGATATGATAAAAATTGACACAGACTATTTTGGTGATCACAGCACACTAGCTGCACAAAACACTGTGTCCCCAAGTTGTACAGTCCTGGTCCAGTTTTGTCATGCCTGCTAAATGTTTTTCATTTTCACCATTGGAATGTATGATATAGTTATAATTACATGTATGCCACATGTATAACCAGGGATATCTTCTGCTCTCATTGGGAAAGGGTTCAGGGCCCAGGCAGGTGGGAAAATTCACGTCATGAAGGCTACAATTGGAAATTTGTTTGGGAAAAAAACACACAAAGAATAAGAAATGCTACCGTCATATTGCACTGAGAACATTAGTACAGAAGCTACTACATGTATAAGAAGATATAATAGATTAAATGCCTGTATTGGATCTACTGAGGCCAAATAGGTCTATAAACAAAAGAAAACTGGGGAGTCAGGGTAATTTCTCAACAGGTTACAAGATTTTTTATTCAATTAACATGTGTTTTCTCTAGAACCTATATACAATTAACAGGTCAAATTTGTACTGGTAAATTGTTTTGTGTTGGGAAATTATATTTAATTAACAGGGTTATTCAGTTAAGAGATATAATAATATATAATAGAATAAATGCTTTGTTTATCTCTAGAATACAGAAAAGTGACCAAATTCCTGTTATTTTATCAAATAAAGAAGCCGTAGTATGATGATCTGATTATTAATTTATGATAAACATGAAGTTAACCCTTTACCTAACGTGAAAAGCAGACGACACTTGCAAAAAAAATTCTTGAATAACTAATTTTTTTCATTTTTTGTCTCAAAAACATAGGTTATGACCCCTCGTTGGAACGAGCTCGACGAGCTCGTTCCAACGAGGGGTCATAACCTATGTTTTTGAGACAAAAAATGAAAAAAATAGTGAAAATTAAATGGCGATTTTTGAGAATAGCGCTGGCCGGTTTTGGCCGTTACGTTGGGTAAAGGGTTAAATACCTTGTGGATAGCTGTACAAGAAAACTGTGTTGATGAATCTTTGTTCAATGGACGAATTCACAAATGAACAGAGAAGGGGGTATCGGTCAGGGCAAAATAGGCTTTCATTACTTGTCTTTTTTATATAGACTACTGTATGTGTAACACAGGATCAGGACTGAAGTGGTGCATTCATTGTTATCGGTGAAAAAGTGGTTACAGCCACAACTTCCAGTAACTGTGATATAATATACAATTATGCAATTAACATACATATTATAAATTTATCTTGTGATAGAATTCACTTTTGGAAGTTAGAAATAGGAAATAATAAGCTGAATTTGAGAAAAATAAACTCCTCTGTGGTGACAAAAAGATCTTGAAAATAATTCTGGCCAAACAATTTCTGTTGTCAATACACCACATTTGTCTTAGGATTGACCCTTGCATCCCCAGTGAGCTACAAACTGCCCCTTTTATTAGGGAGCTGCGAATCACAATTTTTTTTTTAATCAAATCTCAAATCGAATCGAATCTCGAATTGAATCTTGTCTCTGATATCGAATTGAATCTCCAATCGAATCTTACTGGACAAGTTATTTTCTTAGGTGCTGAAACTGATCTTCAACACCAATAAATAAATATTCTCTGTAGCGCCGTCACTAAAACAGGTAGGCCTATTATCCAAAGTTTTAGTTTTTGAAGGCTTATCTGTGACAACAATGACTGCTTCTGGACAATGTGAGTCACACAGACTCGCAAAATTTCTTCCCCTAGGTACCAATTAGTTTTGTACCTTCGATTCGGCGCATGGAAAAGTGATATATCCAGAGATGAGACAGTGCTGGAGGCAGGCAGGGGAGGGGTGCATTTGGGGATGTATATTTACTATTATTAAATTGTGACTGCTGTTTGTATTCTTCATTATATATCCAGCATTCCATCCGTATTTGTATTTATAGTATGATGGGGATGTACGCTGTAAACGCAACAATACCAAAACTGATGTTGCCAGAGAATGTTCGGTCATCTCGGAATCTCCCCCAATTGGAGATCAAACTTGTGACATACGGCATGAGAGACCAGCACACAAATCCACTAGGTCACCACATCACATCACTCTTACTCCAGTCTGTTTTGTGTGAGTACAAAACGACTAAGTTCAAAATGGTAAAGAAACAAAATGACCTGGGGACAAACTGGTAAAGGAACAAAAAGACCTGCCACTCCATTACTCGGTCACTCCCGGTGACTGTCTTTGTAACGCATTGCTTTGTTAATACTGTTGATTACGGTCGATGGCACTGTCTGACATAATTTTGAGTCCATTTTTTTGATGGGATTGCATAGTTTGCAGTGTTAACATGTTGATATCACCACAAAAATGCACAATTAGTTGTATCACACTGCATATTCTGAACTCTTTCCTAACCGAAGATCATTATTCATTGATAAATATGTCCGAGAAGTTAACTGCACATCATGCACAACCCAAGGAGGTTCTATAGTCTATACTACTAACCTATCAATTAAACATTGCCAATTTTTCAATTAAATATGAATTAAACATGTGCCCCGGTACATGAATGAAGCGTCGAATGTCATTTTTATCCAATTCTCGTTGGAAATGTAACAAATTGCATTAAGCATGAGAGATTCAAAAAAATCAAATCTTAAGACTGATTCGGAATCTCAAATATTCGCAGGACCCTACCTTTTATAGCATTGAAAAAGTTGTCCAAAGACTTAAGTGTACTCTTCCGTAAGAACTTGACTGGTAGGCTGCATTTATTTTGACAGTGTCTTTCCACCACTGTTGGCTGCATGTCTTCAATTATAGCAATAATCATCTAAAATTTAATTAATGAATGTACCCGGTGCTTCATTAATTAAAATTGTTGATATTGAATTTTATTTCCTGGTAAGTGCATGTGTGAACATCACAGCCCACATGTGGATTACGACCAGTCCACAGTGACTGTACTGTAATTGATGAAAATTCATGGCAAATTGATTGATACTCAAGAAAATATGCAACTTTCAGGGATATTTCATTAATGAATTTCCAGCTGGATTGAGTTCTCTAATTTGATCTCACTTATTTAATTTCAGTGGCAAGATGTTCTTCTGAGACTGAATACTGAACAGCTAAATCAACTTCCATTTGGTTATTATGAGGTATTAATTTTAGTTGTAGTTTGCGATACCTGAGATATAGAATAAATGCAAAACCAGAAACATGATGGTTAATTTTATGTAGAAATATAGGTTATCTGAGTCACAGATATATGGATGCGTTAATTAAGTGTTGTTCTGAAATCTGTGTGAAGAGAGCTACAATTGATTTTGTTCATGCTGCATGAAATTTTTGGCACAATTGTTCATTAATTTGATTTCTGAATCATCACAGTCTGTGTTCTATCATTCTTCAAACTGAGCTGACAGAGATAAGTTTAACTTGCAGACTGGAATAATGAAAATCCTACCCTCCATCCCCTGCATCTCCAATTGAACTTTTAATTTTAGGCACCATTTTTTTAAATTCACTGGGTTCAAATAAGTGTGGGGGCATCATATTTGTGTACTTGTCTCCTAGAGAAACTGCCCATAAGTGAATTGAAATTGAAGTTGATTGTGATAGCACAGTTGGCTACAATATTCATTCAATGTACATTATTAGAAAGATGAAAAAACAAAATAGGCATAAGGCCTAAAAAAATTAAAATCCATTTCTCAGGCCCTCCTGCATGATCCTTTTGGTTGCCGCATGCTCTCTTTTTATAACCAATATAAACTTTAAAAAAATAAAAATTAAATGGTTTTTGTCTAATATTTTTCCCAAGTTAAAAAAATTGATAAATTTGTCCCTTGCGTGCAAGAAGGCTTTGCAATGCTTTAGCATTGCAAAACCTTCTTGCTCTCAAGGGATGAAATACACCACCATCCATGCTATTCTGTAGATTATGAGGCCTAAAACATAAACCAAGAACATGAACTTTTGATGACAAAGAAATAATTACAGAAATAAAAAATAAAATTAAAAAAATGCTCGCCCACATGAAATTTTACATATAATGACCTGAGAAACAAGTTCTATTTTGTGTGGCCTGACATTGTCATCCTTAAATACATTCATGTCTTGTGCTCTAATCAGTTTAATTTGTTACTCAAAGCCCACTTTCATCTATTTCCACATAAATATATTATGTGTCAAAATACACTTTTTATACGATTAATTAATCCATGATTGCTCTGTGTATTCAACTCGCTACAATACAGACATTGAGAAATGTGCCAGATACACTACATGTGGAATCTGGCTTACATGCATGTGTAAGAAAATCATGTAAGAACACATTTAATTGGTTGTTACGCATCTGATTGATGTTATGACGTGAATGAAATGCTTTGACACAAAACAGCCTCAAGCAAGAAAGTAAACAGACCGGCGAAGGTGATATTTTTCTTTAAAAATATCAGCTTCATTCACTTAACCCTTTACCCAACGAATCGCCCACATCCGATCGCGTGATATGCAAATTCAGCAGCTGAAAAAATATTATTTTTTTGAAACATTTCAACAAAACCACATCATTTAACCACTCTTTGGAACGAGCTCGTTGAGCTCGTTCCAAAGGGGGGTCACATGATATGGTTTTGTTGAAATGTTCTGAAAAAATTTTAAAAATGATATTTAAAATAATAAATTTTGAAATCGTCTGCATTTGGTAGAGGGTTAATTCAAGGTTAATCATGGTATAAATAGACAGAACACAATATGTGTTTGAATCGATCGGTGTTTTACATAACTCATTGGAATGGCATAGTCATTTTTCGCAAGAGCAGCAGGCGCGAGCGAAATATGACTTCACCATTCCAATGAGTTATGTAAAATACACATCGTGTTCTGTGTTTATTACACATCCCATGCATTAAAATTCAATTAAATAAACAAATTTTAATTCCGATGTTTAAACCCAAAGGGAAGAGTCTGTTTGTTTTGCTTGAAGCTGCACTGATGAAATGGGGTGATAAAAAATCAAACAACCTTTTGGGAACCAGTCTAAATTACATTCGTTATCTTTTCTATTGGGAGTGTTTGTTGAAATTCGTATCACTGTTTCTCTTTGACTGGTGTCCATTCACGCCTAACTATTTTGTGGCTATTACTGATAGTTAAAATGTAAGTACAAAATTTGGTGGATTTGCAAAACAACTGGGAGAAACTTTTTTAAAAGAAGATTGAAGCGTGTCAGGATGTTTGAAGATTTACCGAAATAAAGTTGACCAATTTAGCCGAGATATAACAGGAGCCGCAGACGAGCCGGCCGTGGGATAGGGTTAATGTTATGGTTGGAAATGATTGTTTTTTTAAATATTATCTCATTTTAGGTTAATTTATTTTTTTTTGTGAACCGACTTTATTTTGCTTTGGACGTTTGCATTTTCACACTACGCGACAGATGGTAGATAATTGTATAATGAAATTTGGAAACTTTTCGAAGTGTAACTAATGACTCGATGGGAAAGGAACTAGCATCAACGGTGCTGGGAAAAGGGTTCTGGCTTGTACATCACCAGTTGAAAACATAAACATTTATGTCTTAGCGGTGATTCCATTGTATACAAGGGTTTAAAGTTTAATGGATGTTAATAAATATAGACCACAGCTCAGGTAGAGTACAGGGGACAGGAATCAATGACCCCTGTTGGAGGTTTTCGTATATTTTACTCACGCATATCTCACTCATGAAAAACTTTAAAAACTGCAACTCGCGTCATTGATTCTTGTTCCTCATACTCCATTCTTGTGTTCTGTCTATATTATTTAACTCTTGCATGCTGCAGGTGGATATTTCTGCCCAGGACAGGCTTTCTCTTGCCATTAAAATGAGTATAGGTTGGGCACAATTATTCAAATCTCCCCCTGTAAATTGAATTATTTTTTTACACCAATGATTTCTTGAGTTAAATGCAGTTGAATTTTTCATCACTTCCAGTCATGACTGCTGCACAGCAGCCATGACTGGATATAATGAAAAATATCTTAAAAATACTCAGCGGGTTAAGAGTTAACAAGGTAAGTAGGTTAACCTTTAACCTGTTGATCACGATATCACAATTTGTTATTCATTTTCAAATTCTTCCCAAAACTTTAACAAAACTGTATCATGTTACCCCTTAATGAAACGAGCTTGACTAGATCATTTCAGTGAGGGGTTTCATGATATGGTTTTGTTGAACTATTTCTGAAAAACTGGTTCGGTAAACGGTTAACTAATAATTAATACTCTGAGTGAGATAACAAATTTATTTTTTGTTTTATTTATCATATAATGTTTTTAACTCAACTTTACGTTAAGACATTAAGCAAATTACCGTATTAGTGACTTCTTGTCAATTTTGGCTGTCTTTTTAGAAGTCTTGACTTAATATCCTTGACAAAGCTCAAGATTTGATTACAATTGATTTTGTTGAAAATTTTCCAGGGATTCCAGCACTGAGGCATTTAAAAATCATGCAGTACTGTGATCACAAAAGTGGCCTCTCTATCAGATTGTGATTTGATCATGACACACTTATACCAGTGGGTCAAGATTTCATAAATAAAAGAAAAACAAATGAAGATAGCATCTCAGATTCATTCTTCTCACATTTCTTTATCAACAGATGAGATTGCAAGCTCTCCCTCATGCCACCAGTCTAATTCTATATGGAATTTGATGTTGTGATGGCCTGGAACCAGTCTAGCTCTCAAATAGGTCATTACATATGTTTAGATTTACTTGTGTGCAGTATTTCAGTTTATTTGAAAAGAGAACCTACGGATCACTTTCTGACCAACTGAAAAAAACCCATAACAACTTCAAATTCCGAACAGAAATAGACTGGTGGCCTGAGGGCTTCATGAGATTCTACAGTGTCATGGGTAGGAATATAGACACCATTTCGACCTGATTGTGACACAGTCCTGATCTGGTCTAAATCCTCTGTCTGCAGCCATATCGTTCAGCAGCCGTGGAATAGTCAAAATTCCCATGTGGACAGTGTTCCCCCTGGAAGCTTTTCTCAATTAGTAATCAGTAAGTTTCAGCAAATATTCAATGAAGGAAGCACCGGGTTGTACCCGGTGCTTCATTCATTGAAAATTTGATGGCAATTCAATTTCATGACGACTGTACTGTAGTACTGCAGCTTCAACCCCTAATTGTCTGAGGCCCGAAGCTAGGAGAGATTTCCCCTCTACCCAGAAAATTTTTGTTGCCTGTTGAAAAAAGTTATTGCATGCTGGAAAGCCAACATTTTCTCTAAAAGCAGGTATTTAATCAGCCCATCCCTTCTATTCCTCCACATTGTGTGACCTAGAAGGATAGTACATCTATAGTTCTGGTTCCTGACTACCGGTAAATGCTGTTGCTGATCCGTGAGATTCTTAAAAAATGGCAGATCCACTGTACATATAAGTATATGACATATGAATATTTATGTACTCAAAACACATTCCCTTATTATTTTAAAGACTTCCTCTTTCATTTATTATTTTTTTAAAGAAATATATTGAGTTGGGTGTCAAGTCGGTGCCGGCAGTCAATTACCTTGGAACACTGTCGAAAAATTTTAATTCTCACATCACCATGTCAAAAGCTTTTTACATCCTAACGTCAGGCCACCATTGATCCATGCTTGATGAACTAATTTTCATAACAGGTTAAAAGCTATTTGTTGGAAGAAGAAAATTAGAAATTTTGGGAAAATGTAAAGTGATTTTGATGTGACTGCTGAGGAAGATTTGGTTATTGGCCCCCAAAAATTTGTCCCCCGAAAACATTTTTGGGGGACTATAGAAATCAGCGGTGTCCATCCGTGCATGCATCTGTCCGTCTGTGCATCTGTCCCACTTGGTGTCCCCATGATCACTCCAGTTTGAATCATTTGATTGGAACCGATTTTGGTATGTGACCTTCTTAGCCCGAACCACAGGTCAAAGTCGAATATGGATTCGGCCAGATTATTTTTATTAGAGTTATACCCCTTTTTCGATTTAGAAATTTCAAGATTTGCGGTGTCCGGATGATAACTCCAGTTTATTTGATCGGAAAGAATTTTGGTATGTGACTTTCTGGGGTAATAATACAGGTCACGTTATGGGTTCGGACCGATCATTTTTACTAGAGTTATGCCTCTTTTTCGACTTGTTTTTTCGGGGGACATGTGGCCGAGCGGCCTTTTATTTTGTTAGGTAAATTGTTATTCGTGATATCAGACAAGCCATAAATCAATTTATCTTACAACGAGAACGTATTTTCCCCAATACAATTAAAAATATCTAGACAAAATACAAATCTGTAAATTGAGGGTAAATATCACATGTGCGGCATTCAATCAGAAGGAGAATGTTTTTTACCTGCACTTATCGAAAACTGATCACAAATGTTGAGGCCACCGTTTTGATAAAAGTAATTGAATGATAAATAAATCACCAACTCAGCAAAATAAATTATACTAGATCCTTTTTTGCCTTGGTGATATTTTTGTATAGGTCTACCATGCATTAACCCTTTACCTAACATAATAGCCAAAACCGGCCAGAGATATTCTCAAAAATAGCCAATTAATTTTCATTATTTTTTCAGTTTGTCTCTAAATTTCAAATGAGGGGTCATAACCTAAAACATAGGTTATGACCCCTCATTTGAATGGGCTCGTCGAGCTCGTTCAAATGAGGGATCCTAACCTATGTTTTTGAGACAAAAATTGAAAATAATAGTTATTCAAGAATTTTTTTTGCAAGTGTCGTCTGCTTTTCATGTTAGGTAATGGGTTAAACTTGAAAAATAAATAAAGAAACAGACAGCTGAAACACTAATATAAACTTCCACGGTTATATATGTAGTACAAGTGGAACAATGAATTGGGATTACATCATGCACAACTTAAAAATGTATTACTATGATGTCAAGATCTTCATTCATAAAAATTCAATGCATAGACTTGGAATGATTGTCAAAATATATGCAAAGAAGTCAAGAAAGGGAGGAATATATAGAGAGTAATCGCTTGACTGGACTGGTTACGTGAAATAATTCATGAGAGGTGAGGGGTGTTTTACAAACACGAGTGTGCGAATGCGCATGAGTGTTTTACAATATAGTCCCTTGCCTCGAATGAATTATTTCACATAACCAGTGCAGTCAAGCGATTACTCTGTTTATTACTTTTCATTAATAACGATAATTATATTATTTAACCCTTTACCTAACGTAAAGGCCAAAACCGGCCAGCGCTATTCTAAAAAATCGTCAATTAATTTTCATTATTTTTTCATTTTTTGTCTCTAAAACATAGGTTATGACCCCGCATTAGAACGAGCTTGTCGAGCTCATTCCAATGAGGGGTCATAACCTATGTTTTTGAGACAAAAATGAAAATAATAGTTATTCAAGAATTTTTTTTGAAAGTGTCGTCTGCTTTTCATGTTAGGTAAAGGGTAAAAAAACCCATAAAAAACGAATGAAGTCCCCATTACACCTACGGCAAAGCATCATCATTTGCGTGCATGAATACATGACACAATTGTTGATTGCATAATTCACTTGTGAAGTTATCGTTTATAATCAAACCCGGGAATCCCAGTAAATCACACTTTGAAAAGTAATAAGGTAAGATAAATTGGTTATTACCTCCAAGTGGGTTTCTGAGATGGTGTATTAAAGTTTTGACCTCACCTGTGAGTCATATGTATCAACAGACTCTAACAGAAGTGTTCATATATGTCCAGAGACAAGGTCTTGACTTGACGACTTCAATACACCATCTTGGAAACCCACATGGTGGTAATAACCTTTTTTGTAATCTAAAGCCATTTCATGCAAATGACAAGCTAGTGCAGGGAAAACAGTTTTTTTTATGTGTGTTACCTCTGTTTGCAGGATAATTGGCCTGAATCATTTAAAGACTTTCTCCAACATTCCTTGATGTTATCTCTGAACAGAGATCAGCTAACATCCTTAAAACCAACACAGATCAACTCGGCCTTAAAACGTGGAATGATCCCAAAGAAAGATCATGAAGTATCATATATGTCTTCTCTAGTACATCAAATCTGTCAGCAAAATAGATGTGATATTATAATAGATATCGGTTCAGGACTTGTAAGTGTAATTGTCATATCTTGATATCTACAGTGGAGCCCACTTAATTGGATATCTCTTGACTGAATAACCCTGTTAATTGAATATAATTTCCCAACACAAAACCATTTACCATACCTCCATTACAGATTTGACCTGTTAATTGAATATAGGTTATATTGAGTAAACTCCTGTTAATTTAATAAAAAATCTTGTAACCTGTCAAGAAATTACCCTGACTCTCCCCAGTTTTCCTTTGTTTATTGACCTATTTGGCCTCAGTACATCCAATATAGGCATTTGGGGATGCAGTGGCTCAGTAGGTAGAGGTGCAGGCTACAAGCCGAGAGGTCCTCAGTTCGAAGCCCACCTGCAGCAACCGCGTTGTGTCCTTGGGCAAGACGCTTCACCTCCATTGCCCATGTGGGGGCACGGTGACGCTGTGCACTAAGGCGTACTGCACGTCGATGGTGCACCTGTCTTCAACCAATGCTAATCCTGCTTGTGTGGAGTTAGTATGTTGGGGAGCTGACAGTTGCTCACCATTGCTCAGTGGTTCTCTCCGGGTACTCCAGCTTCCTCCACCCGTAAAACTGTCATGGTCATCATTAGCCATTGTGCAGAAATATGTGACCTTAAACACCAATAAATAAATAATATAGGCATTTAATCTATTATATCTTGTTTGACTGAGCTCATAGAGCTCTGTCAAACAAGATATGATAGAAAATCTCTAGAATACAGGAAAGTGACACAATCCCTGTTAATTGAATACTCCTCTTAATTGAATAATTTTCATTGGCAAAGTGACAATATATTAAGTTAACAGGGTTCCACTGTATTATTTGTCCTGGTAAATACATTTTATCTATCTGGTGGAGTGCTAAAATTGTTTTGGTCATCAGAATTTGTTCACTACTGTCCGCCTTGTTACAATTTACGGGAGAGTGCTTATAGGCATTCTCCCATAAATTCTAACAAGTCAATTCCTTCCAGACAAAATCATTTTACTTTGAATATAATGTGAAGTACATCCACCAAATATGAAACCTTTAAGTAATGGTACCTGCACTTCAGAGTAAAGCCCAAATATGGGCTTCCAGCACTCAACCAGTTATTATGCCCCCGACATGGAAAGTCGAAGGGGTATCTAGTGGAGGCCTCTGTCCATCCATCTGTTCACCAGTCCATTCATCCGTACCAACATTTTCCCTTGTATCTCAGCCACTGCTACTCCGATTTGATTAATATTTGGTGTTGTGATAGAGTATCATGGAGGGAACGATACCTGTGTTTCTTCCACACATTTTTACAAGAGTTATGGACCTTTCTCACTCTTTCGACTTAAAAATTTTTGGGGGAGTCTGGGGCATTGACACGCTTTGTGTTGCCCCTCTTGTTAGATAGGATTTTCTTTCCCAGAACTGCCCTTTATCAAACTTGACAGATAAGGCTTCAAACTTGGTTGATATGATACCAATATCAGCCGTTATGAACCAAGCTAAAGTCCCCTCCCCCAACCCCCCTCGCCCCAACCCCCCTTCCCCCTCCAAGATGTGTTACTAGGCAGAACCAATTTGTTTATGTTGAAATGGTCATAGTTAATCATCCAACACAATCAGGAAAATTGACATTACCAGGCATGGTGGGGTTGTTTGAAGCCGAGTTTTTGTATGATGAGGAATTAATGATTGCAGTAAGTAATGATTAGGTGGATGAATAGAAGAAAGAAGAGAGTTGTACAGAAAATTAATCGCGAAGTCTTAAGGGAAGAATTGTTGAAGTGGGAGAAGAGGTAGCCAAATTATCCAAACATCGTGGCATCTCCAGTGTGAAATAGAGCTGTAGATTAACCAAAACTGAACCAAGGTTTTTAGTTTTTTAAAAAAACCGAAACCGTCGACATCCCATAATCTAAGGTTTTTCGTTTTTTATTAAATACTCTCTTGCTTCAGAAATTCACAGAATGTAGCCATCCCAGACTAGTGAGAGTACCCAGACACTGCCAATGGCAGTGTCTGGGTACTCTCACTACTCTGGGAAGGCTACATTCTGTGAATTTCCGACATTTCAGTTTAGTTGTGTTTTCAGCTTTCCTCATGTTGCGTGTAGGTGTCAGACCTCGAAAACTGGCCAAGCACAATAAAAGTTCTGTATATTTAGGTAATTATTATATTGGCCTTCCTATTCTTCTTGCATTATAGCTTATTTCGGGCATTCATTGAGTTTCACTCAATTTCACTGCCATTCAGTTATGACTCCGGACATAAGAATGAGTTTTATTGAATTTTATTTGGCCTCATGAACAAACCGAAAACCGAACCGAACCGAGGTTTTACTCCACCTGAAAAACCAAAACCGAAACCAAACAAGAAATTTAAAAACCTACAGCTCTAGTGTGAAAGCTGAGATGTTTGGTAGGGCTGTCACGATTTTTTAATTTAGGAATCGATTAATCGTCGGAAATAATCAAAATAATCGATTAATCGTACCTAGATGACCTCCTCTCCCTCCTCTGAAGTCGATAAAAAATAAAGTTCAAGTCAGTTGACCAACCTCCTTTAAACAACGAAGACGATCCTCTTTTAGGTACATTCAAAGCTTTGATGTTCTGAACTTTTGAACCGTCAGTGTAATAATCAAGACCGGTCGGCAGTTGCGAAGTTCGCAACTGCCGACCGGTCTTGATTATTACACTGACGGTTCAAAAGTTCAGAACATCAAAGCTTTGATGAATGTACCTGAAAGACAAATGCTTCCAACGGCTTCTTGGGGTTTAACATCGATGTTCTTAACTCTTTACCTTTAGAAACAATAGTTTTTTTCATCAAATTTTCTTTTAATTATTAAACGTCTAAAGCGGGATACAATTTACCGATTATTCGACAACGAAAAATACTAATCGATTTCGCCGTGACCGATCAACAATCGATTAATCGATTAATCATGACAGTCCTAATGTTTGGATAGTTGAACTAGGAGTAAGAGAAGAGGAAACTTCAGAAAGAATAAGAAACAGTAACACTGTCAGAAAACTATACAGTATAGTCTCCATGGAGTGGTCATAATCCACACATGCATTTACCAGGTAATAAAAATCATCATCAGCAAAATTTTAATTAATTGAATTTTTGATGATTATTCCTGTAATTAGTGTTTGGAATCTAATATTATTGCATCCATGGAAATTATGCCCACCTGTGGAAAGCAACCAGTCCATGACGGCTGCACTGGAGCACATCTGAGAATTTTTGTAAGTATTTATTTTAAAAAATAAAGAGTCATTACATGGTTACTTTCATATCAGTAGAAATATTAGCTCTCAGTAACTTCACGTCAGCCTTTGACCTTCGGTCTTTAGGCTGATGTGAAGTTACCTTGTTGTGATATCTCAGCTGATATGAAGCTAACTAAGTAATAACCTCGAAGTATCACATGTGTTCATGCAGGCAGGATTATAGTGGCCAGGGAGAAACATTTGAACCTTCCTCTTCTCTTTTCCACACAGTTGGGGAAAATTATTTTGTGGTAATAAGTCCTAAAAAAGTTAAAAATCTGTTTCTCAGGCCCTCCCACGTGGTCCTTTTGGCTGCCGCATACTCTCTTTTTATAACCAATGCAAATTTTTAAAAATAAAAATTAAATGTTTTTTGTCTGATATTTTACCCAAGTTGAAAAAATTGATGAATTTGACCCTTGGGTGCAAGAAGGCTTTGCAATGCTTTAGCATTGCAAAGCCTTCTTGCATCCAAGGGATGAAATACACCATCACCCATGCTATTCTGTACATATGAGGCCTAAAATGTAAAACAAACCAAGAACATGAACTTTTGATGGCAAAGAAATAATAACCAAAATAAAAAATAAATTAAAAAACTGCTCGCCAACATTCAATTTTACAAAAAATGGCCAGAGAAACAGAAGATCCACTTTGTGGGGCTGAAATACATAAGTAGTGTGTGAGATAAGTATTCCATTGATGTTGGTACATACCTGTATGTAATTGTTGAAACTCCAAGCAGTTGACAATTCATCTTCTGGTGCTGTCACATAGATGTAATGTAAATGGCTCCTCTTGAATTGATTTGGCATGCACAATTATTTCCAAAGCTGCTAATGTTTGAATAGGGTTTACTTCAACTGAAAGATGTGAAAAATGCAAGAAATAGAGGACCTCTAATAAGTCGTGATATCATATGAAATTTCTGTACCAAGTTCACTAAAAATGATCTGTGCCGAGGTTTAATGAGGCTCAGTTTGATTTTAGTGAATGAGTTTAAAATATTTCTTGTCATATCATATTGAATAACTTTCCATACAAACATTTTGCATTTTAACTCGGTTGTTGGATTTTGATGTCCTTTGGTGTGGTGATAGACCATTCATGAGGAAAAGGATATCAGCATATTGCAGATTACGTCCATGTATACTTACCACAGTTATGCACCTTTTTAAACTTGGAAAAACTCTCCATGTGAATTTTTTAATTATTTTTTGTCCATGGGAACATTTTTTGTTGAATGTCAGCAGAAAATTGATAAATTTTGTGTTGCCCATGTTGACATTTTTCTTGGTTCTCAAAGTATTGTAATAACCTGACTGGTCACTGGTTTTGTACTTAGTTGTACACATCACAGGCTTTGTACTGTACTTGATGCTGTGGTGCCTTATATAGCTTTTTGTTAGGGGGTAAATAGTGGGGATGGGGGGGGGGGGGGGTTAACAGTTGCATTCTCAGAAAGAGGCTGTAGGGGTAAAAGTTGGATAAGTGCTTTGATGTGTGGGTCACAGTAGCAATGGGCGTAACCAATTGGTGGTGGACTGGAAAATAGCAGAAGCATGGGAGATAATCAACTGATTTTTTTTTTGAGGGGAGGTGGGGGGGGGGGGGGGGTTGAGTAGTGCTGTCGACAGATTTGTTGTGGTGAGGTTATTAATTAGCAACAAGTAGTTTAGTGTTGTATAAGGGTTAGGTTCTGGATTTCCTTTTTCAAATGAAGATTAAGAATTTTTGTGATGGCCGATTTTTCATAAATAAAGGAACACCCATCACATACATTCCACAACAGAGACTCCCCAGTTGCATCGCACTCCAGTGGTGAAGGCCATTATTAGGAGATTTGAGATACCAGATCATCCAAGTCTACAAATCAGCCCCCTGACTGTGTTGAAACCACATATGCAAATGTGAAATAGAATGCATTTACATACAATGTACACACTAATTGGCCTAAATGGCCTGAACAGGAAGGATTTCTGATTATATTTTCTCATTATAAATATATAAATAAATATACCTTGATAAATAAATAAATAAATTTCTCCTAGGCCTCACAGGGGGCATGATGGCCCACGTGGGGGCATGATAACGTGTACAAAGGCAAACTGCATGTCGATGGTGCACCTGTCTTCAAACAATGCTAACCCTGCTTGTGTGGAGTTAGTATATTGGGGAGCTGACAGTTGCTTGCCATTGCTCAGTGGTTCTCTCCGGGTACTCAAACTTCCTCCTCCCGTAAAACTGCTGTGGTAATGATTAGACATTGTGCAGAAATATGTGACCTTAAACACCAATGAATAAATAAATAAATAAATAAATAAATAAATAAATAAATAAATAAATAAATAGCCTCACAACATCCAAAAGTGTAACGCCAATATTTTATCATGAATTTTACTATTCATTTCAGGGCTATCTTGGTCAGGTCTTGAGTCAGCACTATAATTATAAAATTGTTGGAGTAGAGGGTAGGGAAGGGAATACACATGGTGCTGAGAAAAGAAACTGCAATCAAAGTATGTGTTTAGCAACACTTAACTTTTTTACCAGACAAAATAGTTCAACTTTTTATGAGTTTATTCCAATGAGTGGGATCACATGATATGTTTTTTTGTCAAAATTTTGTGAAAAATTCGAGGGAAAAAATTAATTTAACAAATTTTGATATTGTGTGTTTTTGGTAAAGAGTTAAATGCATTAACCCTTTACCCAACGAATTGCCCGCATCCTCCCACGTAATAGGTAAATTTAGCAGCTGGAAAAATATTATTTTTTTCGAAAAATTTCAACAAAACCAGTTCATGTGACCCCTCTTTGGAGCGAGCTCATCGAGCTCATTCCAAAGAGGGGTCACATGATATGGTTTTGTTGAAAATGTTTGAAAAATTTTAAACAATGATATTTAAAATAATAAATTTTGAAACCGTCTGCATTGGGTAAAGGGTTAATAGGGTTGGGCAGTTTGTTGGTTTTCTGGTTTGGTTCTGTTTTTTTTTTTTGCAGCAAACCAGAAAACTGAACTGCAAGACCCAGCAAAATACGGCCAAATGGTTTTACTGATCAAACTATCTTACTGGGAGAGAACTGAACTCACTTAGTTTATCCGACAAAGGGGCAGATACGTCATATTCTCATTGTCACATTTTCTCCCTTAATTCCTCGTCCACCAGACAAGTCATTAAGGGAGAAAATGTGACAATGAGAACACAACATAGTTTTGATGCAGGGACCAGCCTAGAGGGGAATTTTAGGGCGACTTCATGTCTCCCTCCAGAAAAAAAAGGGAGACTGCAGAGTCAAGTAGTGAGACTGCAGAGTCAAGTAGGGAGACTTCATAGGCAAGTGGGGAAAATTAAGAATATTTATGTACCCCCCCCCCTCCCCCCTCCCACCCCCTTCATATTTTTAGCTACTGGTCCTCCATTAATGCCCGATTAATCCAGGTCCAGTTGTCTATGATGCATCTACTGCAGGTTAAAAAATCACAGAATAATTATTGATTGAAAATTCCCCACTGTTACCCTCTCCTTCATGACTCCTCCCTTCTTCTTCATGCCAATCCTCCCCCCCCCCCCCCCCCCCCCCCCCAGCACCCTTCTGTGGTTGCCTTTCACAATATTTTCCAAGCTAATAATTCCAAAGGCTGAAATTGTGAACAGGACCAGATGTAAGAAGGTTGCTTGGAAGGTACTTTTTCAAGATCCTTCATATGCACACTTGTGTCCTGTACAAAGCTTTTCCTGTCATCACTAAAGCTTTTTAGGCTTTCCCAAACCCAGTTTGGGAAAGTCTATTGTTATTCTTCTTTTTCAAAATTTTTCTTCTCTAAAAAAAGCTGTACGAGTTTGACCAAATTTGGCACACTTATGTAATGTCATAAAATCTAGTGAAATGCGGTATCGTCATATCTGTGAAAATGCGTATTTTCAAAATATTCTGCCAAAACCTTCAAAATTTCACCATTTTTCGAATGTCTCAAAATTGTTTACAGTTATTTAGCTGAAATTTTCCACACATTTAGAGCATAATATGATACACCACAATCACCACTCAGATCTTTCAACATTAACCCCCACTGGCCAAAAATGACATGAATACAGAATTTTTCTTCAAAATTGACCAACTTCAAGGGCAAATTTCTCTAATAACAAGGTTGTTGTACCAATTATTTTGGTTTGGATAGATGCAACAATGATTGCGGAAGAAAGTTACTGTTTACTTTTTAATCTCAGATTTAGCCCTCAAGCACAATGAGGGTGAGAATAAGAGTACCGTTTGAAAATGCCAAAATTAGACAACTTTGGTTGCTTTTTCCATCATTTTGGAAAAGGGTTTATTTCAAACACTTTTCGTGTACGTATTCACAATTGACTACCGAGCATATTTGCTATTGTAAGTTTGGTTGTAAAGTTTAACCCTATCCCATTCTGGTTGCATAAAGTAGGTACCGTCCAAAAAAACTCCAATTTTTTCAGAATTTGGTAAGTTTAGGTGACGATTTACTCCATTTTTAATTGCTTGAACTCTGAATGTTTTCTATAGCCGCTTGCAGCAGTCAAAGTATGACAAATTTTGTTCTATATATTATTATTAAAAGTTTAACCCTTGGAAGATTTGAGACTTCTGATAAGGGTACTGTCGGAATATTTGTTATTTTCGCCAACTTCAAAAGCAAATTTTTCTAATTACAAGGTAGTTGTAATAATTATTTTGGTATGGCTAGATGCAACAATGATTGTGGAAGAAAGTTACTGTTTACTTCTTAATCTCAGATTTAACCCTCTAGCACAATGAGGGCGAGAATAAAAGTACCGTTTGAAAATGCCAAAATTAGCCATTTTTGGTTGCCTTTTCTATCATTTTGGAATGGGTTAATTTCAAACACTTTTCATGTATGTATTCACAATTGACTATCGAGCATATTTGCTGTCGTTAGTTTGGTTGTAAAGTTTAACCCTATCCCATTCTGGATGCATAAAAGTAGGTACCGTCCAAAAAATTTCCAATTTTTTCAGAATTTGGTAAATTTAGGTGGCGATTTACTCCATTTTTAATTGCTTGAGCTCTGAATGTTTTCTATAGCTGCTTGCAGCAGTCAAAATATGACAAATTTTGTTCTATATGTTATTATTAAAAGTTTAACCCTTGGCAGATTTGAGACTTCCCATAAGGGTACTGTCAGAATAATTGTTATTTTTGCCAACGTTTACATGCACTTTCTCAGCACTGGAGCCATATTGCCTCAAAACCTTTGCCATGAGAGGATTGGGCCTTCATCCAAGAACAATTTTGCTGTTATATATTTTATTCAAAGTTTTAACCTTCACCCAGTTTTCGGGCCTTGAATTTGAGTGCCCTAAAATTCTTCATAAAATTGGCTAATTTGGAGCTCACTTTTTTTCCATTTTCGAAAGGAATATCGAAAAATGATTTACATGTTCGTATTTGCAATTGCCTACCGAGCATATTTGCTGTTGTAAGTTTGGTTGTAAAGTTTAACCCTATGCTCGTTCTATTTGCATAAAGATAGGTGCAGTCCAAAAAAACTCTCGTTTTCAGAATTTGGTAAGTTTAAGTGACGATTTACTCCATTCCTAATTGATTGAACACTGAACGTTTTCTATGGCTGTATGCAGCAGTCATAGTATGACAACTTTTGTTTTATATGTCATTATTAAAAGTTTAACCGTTGGCAGATTCGAGACTGCCCATATGGGGATGGTCAGAATAATTTTAATTTTCATAAAATCACTGAATATTGATAAGCGTGCAGTGGTAGTTTGGAATAGAATATCCGAAAATGCTTTCGAAATTCGGATTCACAGTTCAATTCCAAGAATATTTTCTGTTATAAGGTTGCTGTAAAGTTTAACGCCATCCCTGTCTCAGATGCATAATGGTAGATGCCGTCGAAAAAAACTCATTTTTTCAGAATTTCGTAGGTTTAAGTGACAATTTACTCCATTCCTAATTCATTGAGCGCTGAATGTTTTCTTTGTCTGTATGCAGCAAGCATAGCATGACAACTTCTGTTTTATACGTCATTATCAAAAGTTTAACCCTTGGCATATTTAGGAGTTCCCATGTGGGTATAGTCGGAATAATTGTTATTTTCGTAAAATCAATCCCTGAATATATTGGTAACCATGCAGTGGTCTTTCAGTGGTGCTACATGAAGCCGCAAATAGTTAAGGTTGAAAAGTTCATCAAATAGACAAATATAATACCTAACTCAGCCGGTGACAGGTAAATAATGAATGGAAAAGTCGTTGAGTTGAGAATAAAGTAGGGACGAATCGTGCCCTCGGTTTCCACCTGATCCACAGTATTTCCATGTGGTCTCGGCACTTGACAAAGATACTAAACTGTCGGGCAGGGATAGTAGGAAACATTCTGAGAATTTCAAGTTGCTGCCTTGCATGATCGGGACATAATTGGAATATATCCGACATTGTATCTGCCGGATATATTCCAATTATGTCCCGATCACTTCACCCCGACTGTCCGCATGGGAGCACCATGACGCTGTGTACTAAGGCATACTGCATGTCGATGGTGCGCATCTCTTCAACCAATCTAACCCTGCCTGCGCTACAGTGCGGAGGCACTTTGTTGGGGAGCTGGCAGCTGCTCGTCATTGCTCGGTGGTTCTCTCTGGGTACTCTGGCTTCCTCCACCCATACAACTGTCACCGACATAATATGACCTTGGCTGTTAATGTGTCGTTAAAACCTAATAAATAAATAAATCCACTACCAGTTTTGCTCGTACAGATATTAGTATCGTCAGACAAAATTCATTTTCTGATTAATTTCGTACTTTTCTGTACTCACCTTCCCTGAGTAAGATTGGTATACCTTTTCAATCTCAGATTTAACCCATAATGAGAGTGAGAATAAGTGTACCATTTGGAAATACCCAAATTATCCAACTTTGGTTACTCTCTACTATCATTTTGGAATGGGTTAATTTGAGACACTTTGCTTTGCTATATGCAGAGATGTTTAATCAATAAATCCGGCTTTAGTTATGTTCTGGGACTTAATGAAACATGTGCTTTGGCCACTTAAAAATAGCACTGCCTGCAAAAAATGACTTTGAGTGAATACTCACTTGTCCAAAAACAAAAAGGAAAGAGCTCTTTGAGCTTTTCATAACTGCTTTCAAAAATCAATGGGGAACAAATTTTGTGTTATATGTTTTGGTGTTCCATGTTATCCAACACCAGTTTGGCCATACAAATATGAATACCGCCAGGAAAGAAAGCACATTTTCTCAGTGGTAGACTGTTTGACTTCTATGATAGAGGTCCCGAGTTTGATCCCTATCTGGGACGGCCCACGTAATGCCCTTGGGCAAGGCACTATATCCTGGTTGCCAACATGGGGGCACGATGATGCCATGTACTACAGCGTCCTGCATGTCAATGGTGCACATGTCTTCAACCGCTGGTACCCTGCTTCAGCTGAGCTTGAACATAATTAGAATGTTGAGCTGACAGTTGCTCGTCGATGATCGGGGTTCTCTCTGGGTCCTCCGACTTCCCCCACCCGTAAAACTGTCACGGTCACGATTAGCCATTGTGGATAAGTATGTGACTGCAAAAACACCAATAAATAAATACCGTCAGGGAAACCCTCTGTGAAATCCTTATGTCAATAAATAGCAAAGTAGTAATGCAATGCAAGAAATATTAACAAGCTGTTCAACATCCCTTTAATCAACTCATTTTGACTTGAACTGTACCCATCACTGTGTATACCAGCTCTCTAGATGGTTTAAACCATATCAAATAAACAACTAATTTGTGCTGTGACAGTAACTCATATTACATGTATTTCATTGTATCTGAAACAGATATGTTGGAAGAATTGTGAAATCATGGAGTAGGAAGCTTACCCTCTTTTGTTGACAAATCCCCCACATTCACAAACAGACAGAATGATAGAGAATAAATTAATTATTGATATTTAAGGTTACTTTCAGCATCTACAGCTATATCATGACCATAATATAGGTATTTATTCAAGTCCAGGTATTCATTGCATAGGCGTACAGGGCTATTTTTCAGTGTGTGTGTGTGTGTGTGGGGGGGGGGGGGGGGGGGGGGGGGGTTGAATCCTTTTAGCCCGAAAAAGTTGAATCTCAGGAGGAAATGCCAAATGTTGGTATGGGAGGGAGGGGTGGTGGGGGGGGGGGTCCTCCCTCCCATTGAGTACCTGGAGAGAACCACCGAGCGGGAGCGACTCCGACTCCCCATCATACTAACTCCACAAAAACATGGTTGGCATTGGTTGAAGACAAGTACACCCTCAAAGTACCCTCAGTACACATCACCATCATGCCCCCCCCCCCCCCCCCCCCCTCCCCGTGGGAAATTAAATTGGGATGAAGTGTCTTGCTCAAGGACACAATGTGGTTGCCACAGGTGGGATTCGAACCGAGGACTTCTTGGATTGCAACAATCATCTTTACCTTCTAAGCCACGGCGCTCCCGTAATGTGCAGTAATAGAGCTCTTTATGTGTACTTGTGTGATTATAAATTTATAAATGAATAATAAATAACATGGATACGGTTCCACTGAATCAACTTGTACAGTATAATGGTCAGTTTATTTGCTACTTCTAAGTGATGAGATAGGAAAACAACATTTTGTGTGGAAAACCAAAATGTTTTGTGGTCATTTCTCGCAACTAAATTGTCCGAAATTTTCTGGCATATTGGCTGAAAAATCGGCTCCTTCCTGACTCAGGGGTGGGTTGGGGCACAGTCCTTCGTGAAACCCCGGCCCGTACGCCCATAATTCATATGTACTAATTTTTTCCAAAGCAGAAAGCACATTGCTTGTTTTGCTTTATATGAAAATATTCTGTAATTATTGAAGAGCAAATTTTGTGTTAAATGTTTTGGTCTCCTGCTGTATCTCAAATATCTGTTTTGGCTGCATAAAAACTAGTAGCATCACAAAAACTTTGATTTCCACCAAATTTTCTGTTTTCAAAACTGATCGATAGTTTTGTGTACAATACAGTTTGCCTTTTCACATTAAAAAGTTGGGAAAGCCCGTAATTTGTCCAACAAATTACAATTCTCTAGTTTTTTCATGTGTTTCAATTTCTTTCATGTTTTTCTGGGAATAGACGGCCCAACAGTTGACAGTTGGCAGCAAAACGAAATAAAAATACAGTGTTAGAAAATACATCTGTTGTGTATACATTTTCAGCAGAGAATTTTTTCGGAATCCTAAGCGGCGTAACCTACTTTCAAACTGGGTTATTAGCTCACCTGACTGAAAGTCAGGGTGAGCTATTCTGATCACTTTTTGTCCGTCGTCCTTTATCCATCATCCCAAACCACTAGCCACATTTTAATGAAATTTCACATGAGTAGTGGTTATATAGGGGCATTTGGGTTTTTTGTTCAAATTGGGTTTCTGCTCATATTGAGGAGGGGGTGGGGCCAAAATGCCTCAATTTTTTTAAAAATCTTCTTATCATGAACCAGCTGTACCAGAGACTTGATATATGGTATACAGCTTCCTTTTGCGGTGTAGATTCAAGTTTGTTCAAGAGAAGTTAGAGGGGCAATATTTGTCATCGTTAAGGGAGAGACAAGAATTTTTGCCCCGGTCAAAATTTCTATTTTTCAAACCGAGAGGCCGATTTGAACCAAATATGATATTAAGTATTAATGGGTCATAAGTACTTGATTTATGGACAAACATTTTTTTCAATTGCCCCGTGGGAACCACAGGAGCTAAAAATAGAAAAAAATTCAAATGCCCATATCTCCAAAACTACAAGGCTCTGAGAATTCTTATTTGGTGCGAAGCTTCCTTAGGACCAGCAGAATGGGATGGTCCAAAAAAATTGCTATCGCTTTTATCATAGGGTACTTTTTCAGGACTTTGAAAAAATGCTGAGTCAGCATTTTTTAACACTGTGGGTAATGGGAAAAACATTTAAGACTACTCTTCTCCCAAACCACTGCTCCAAAAGCTTTCAAATTTCACATATAACATCTTTGGAAGATTGTTTCACATGTGTTTATTGGAATCAAATCCCTGGGTCCATATTTGGGCTGTCTATGGGAGCCCAAATGTTTAAATTAGTGCAGCATGGGGAATATTCTTTAAAAATCTTTTGATATTTGTTATGCAGCATCCTTAGGAGGGTGAGATTCAAGTTTGTTAAAGCCAAATGTCTGGGTTCATATTTGGGCTCACGTGGGAGCCCAAATTATAACCTAGTTCAAAATGAGGAATTTTCTTTAAAAATCTTCTTCAGATACAACGGTTGGAATGTTTTGATAATTGGTATACAGCATCCTTGGGGGGTGAGATTCAGTTTGTTCATGCCAAGTCCCTGGGTTCATATTTGGGCTCCCTGTGGGAGCCCAAATTATAACCTCGTTCAATATGAGGAATATTCTTTAAAAATCTTATTTTTTTTTAGATCCACTGGTCAGAATCTTTGGATATTTGGTATAAGCTTTTCTTTGGAGGGGCAGATGCAACTTGTTTAAATCAATTCCTTGGGTTAATATTTAGGCTGCCATGTCAGGTGAGCACCTCAGGCCCCCTGGGGCCTTTTGTTTTTTATGTGTTGTGATGTTTTAATTGTAATTAAACACCCAAACGCCAAACACGTGTAGTGATATCAATATAAACTAATTGCATTCACCATGGAAACTCCAGAAAGTGAAGCAGAGCGTGATTACTGTGGTAAACAAGCTCTGTTTTACTGGTAAAATAGAATCTGTTCAGCGATGCCTGGATGGAAAGTCCTCCATAATGGGCAACGTGGGTATAAATAAATAAATAACTAAATGAAACTAATTGCATACTGCATATCTTAGAGAGATGCTCTCTTATATTGTGACAGTAGATATCATGAAATATTTGGGTGACATTTCCCACCATATTTTAATCCTTTACTCAAGACACAGGATATCAACATTTTTTATTTTAATTATAGTTTTCTTTCAACTATTTCAAAATACAGTAGAATTCTCTTAACTGAATATCCATTTTGTCAGTGAAAATTATTCAATTAACAGGAGTATACAGTTAACAGGGATTTGGTCAGTTTCCTTTGTTCTGGAAGTAAACTCAGCATTTATTCTATTATATCTTGTTTGACAGAGCTCATAGAGCTCTGTCAAACAAGATATAATAGAATAAATGCCTGTATTGGATGTAGTGAGGTCAAAAAGGTTGATAAATAAGGGGAATTTGGTGCGTGTCACAGTAATTTTTTCGACAATTACAAAAATTTATATACAATTAACAGGAGTTTACTCTACAACCCATATGCAATTAACAGATCAAATTTATACTGAAGGTATGGTAAATGGTTTTGTGTTTGAAAATTATATTCAATTAACCGGGATATACAATTAAGAGATATCCAATTAAGTGGGCCCCACTGTATTTCAAAAATACCATATCATGTGACTCCTCACTGGAACAAGCTTGACAAGCTCATTCCAGTGAGGGGTCACATGATATGGTTTTATTGAAATTTTCTGAAAAATATTTTTTTTCAGCTACTTGATTTGCAAATTATGCAGGTGGGTGCAGTTGATTCGTTAGGTTGAGGGTTAAGGTAGCATGTAATATAAAAGTTTTTCTTTTTTTTTTCCAGATGAGTCACAAAGTCAAATCAGGAACATAACATTTGAACTCAATCAGAATCAGGAATCTTTTGAGTCATTCAGAAACTTACTTCTGGATTGTTCCCAGGCCGAGTGTTTTAGTGAAAAATGTTCATCAACTCATAATTACAGTGAAGCAAGGCAACATGAAGATGTTGCCAAACGCATTTCAGATGAGAACTCTGAAAAACTTGCAGAAGTGCATACTGCAGGAAATGAAATGCAGGAAACTCAACAGACAGGTGAGAACTTGGATGGGATGGAGGCAGAGTGTTGCGTGTGTGACAATGACAAAAACTTAGGCATATTACCACAGGAATCAAAATACCTGAATTTACCACCAGAAAATATTAGTGAAGAAATGAATACAACTGAAAATAGACTAGAAGGTTTGTTATCCCACGATTCAGAAACATGCAGGAATAATGCATGAAAAAGGTTAGGCCCCTCAAAGTAGATCTTCTGTTTCTCGGGCCATTTTTTTGTAAAATTGCATATATTGGCGGGCAGTGTTTTATTTCATTTTTTATTTTTGTAATTATTTCTTTGCCATCAGAATTTCATGTTCTTGGTTTGTTTTATGTTTTAGGCCTCATAATCTGCAGAATAGCATGGGTGGTGGTGTATTTCATCCCTTGAGTGCAAGAAGGCTTGCAGGTCTAAAGAATTGCAAAGCCTTGTTGAACCCAAGGACAAATTTATCAATTTTATTAACTTGAGTCAAATATCAGACATAAACCATTCAATTTTTTATTTTTTAAAGTTTGCTTTGGTTATAAACAGGGAGTATAAAAACCATGTGGGAGGGCTTGAGAAACAGATTTTTAATGTTTTTTTGCCTTACTGTAGCTATTTTTTCAGGAAGTCCTCATTCTGATTATTTAGCCCTTCACCTAATGAATCTACATCCAAGGATGCCTTCTCCGAACATAACCGCTTATGTTCTCAATAGCACTCATGATCATGATGTTTTTTTAGGCACATGGAAATGGTTTAATATACATGTAAGCATGAAAGCTTACTTCAGAATCCACAACATATTGTACCACGTTTTTACCTCATATTCTCAACTAGCGGGCTGACCCGTCCAAAAACGGATAGCCCCGGAATCCGACAGAAAATTTCTGGTTTCAATGCTTATCATTTTTATGTGTACCCATACTATGTATGGTACACATAATGCCGGCATCTGGGGTGGCCATCCATCTTTCGTCCATCCTTTGTCTGTCCATCCGTCCGTCTGTCCGACCGGCATCCATATCCATTTCTTTGGCATTCAATAACTTGAAAAATATTACTTGGATTGTCAAGTTACTTTATATTTGTGTTCAGGTTACTGATGTGGCGAGCTGTATAGTTTTTGGTGTAAATCTGATAATTTGATCCTGAGATATTAACCCTTTATCCTTCAAATTGAAAATTCCTCCAATCCCTTTGGCATTCGATAACTTGAAAAATATTGCTTGGATTGTCAAGTTACTTTGTATTTGTGTTCAGGTTACTGATGTACCGAGCTGTATAGTTTTTGGTGTAAATTTGTTATTTTGATCCTGAGATATTAACCCTTTATCCTTCAAATTGAAAATTCCTCCAATCCCTTTGGCATTCGATAACTTGAAAAATATTGCTTGGATTGTCAAGTTACTTTATATTTGTGTTCAGGTTTTTGGTGTAAATCTGATAATTTGATCCTGAGATATTAATCCTTTATCCATCAAACTGAAAATTCCTCCAATCCCTTTGGCATGAGATAACTCAAAAAATATCAATCCGGTTGTCATGTTACTTTATATATTTATTCAGGTTACTGATGTGCTGTGCAGTATAATTTTTGATGTAAATCTGATAATTTGATCCAGAGATATTAACCCTTTTTCCATCAACTTAGACACTCCTCCAATCCATTTCTATTATGTACCCATACCATGTATGGTGTACATAATGTCGGCATCCGTGGTGGCCCTCCATCGTACAGCTTTCTACTAGTTGCGCGTATGGGTACACATCTGACAATTTCATCGGCCTATTTTTATCTGGACATGGATGGATTGAAATACTGAGTCATGGAATCACACACACCCCATTTATATAATACATTGTGAAAATAAATATTGTTTAACCATTTACCAAATAAATTGGTCACATCCTCCTGTGTATTTTTCAAATTAAGTAGTTGGAAAAAAAAATTTCAATTTTTTTTACAAAACCATATCATGTGGCCCCCCTCATTTGAACAAGCTCATTGAGCTTGTTCCTATGATCAGGGTCTGTGGGAATGGGTGAGGGAGGGGCGGGGGGGGGGGGGGGCATATACTATGGTTTTTGTTGAAATGTGTTTGATAAAGGTTAAAAAATAATAATTAAAACAATAAATTTTGATATTCTGTACATTGGGTAATTACTATTTATTAATGCTTTTACAATGGAGACCACTTAATTGCATATCTCTTTAATCATTATCCCTGTTAATTGAATATATTTTCCAAACACAAACCCATTTACCATACCTTTAGTTTAAATTTGACGTGTTAACCCTAAAGGGCAAGTGTTGTCCTGTATGTGGAATGATACACATGATGGCCAACTTATACCCAAACTGATTCAGCTGGTGGGATTCTTGGATGCAATATAAAAATCTGGGGGTGGGGCCTAAATATGGGGCGGGTGATGATATAATCTAGGTATTTACTTTGTATGGCCAGTGCTGCTCTTTCAACACTTAACTTCCTGTATTATTAATTATTTTAATTTCTGTATTAATGAAAATTATTTTTGAGTTATCTCCCTTGAGTCATAAATGTGATTAAGTGACTGTTTTATTTGTTGGTAACATGATCAAGTTGACACTGTATTAACTGGGACTTCAAATGTTTGAAATTGGAAAGACACATGCTCAAAACCCATGGGAAAAGGGGGTCCATATTCAGAGAAGAAAAAACCCTTGTTTGGGGAGAGTTGATTACTTTTAAAACATAGTGGAGTGAATTTTTTCATAACTTTCATTTACATTTTCTTAAAAAAAGCAAGAATCCCTAGCATTGTTTTAGCTTAGGCACATCTGGTTGGATTTTTGTCCCCTGAAAACGTTTTTGTTCCAGGGACTATTAAAATAGCTGGTGTCCATCTGTGCGTCTGTCCATCCATCCATCCATCCATCATCCATCCATCCATCCATCCATCCATCCATCCATCCATCCATCCATCCATCCATCCATCCATCCATCCTTCCATCCATCCATCCGTCCATCATCCATCCATCCATCCATCCATCCATCCATACGTCTGTCCCACTTTGGTTTCCTGATGATAACTTTAGTTATCATTGACCAAATCAAATTAAAGTTGGTATGTAGGTGACAATTTTTGCAGAGTTATGCCCCTTTTTCAACTTTGAAAACTCTATTGTTTAATTTTTTCTCCCTTTGGGACATGTGGCCGGATGGCCTTTTATGTTGCTTACCTATTGTCTGAAGTTTGAAAGAAGTTTCCATAAAGAACTCAAGCTCTGAGAACAAAAAAAAAATACAATTGAGCCTCATTTCTGAAACATGTTAACTTTTTAATAAGAAACACTTGGTAAGTATAAAGTAGAGCCAACTTAACTGGATATCTCTCAATTGAATCATCCTGTTATTTGCATCTAATTTGTAAACACCAAACCATTTGCCATTTTTTCAGTATAAATTTGTACTGTTAGTTATTTATTTATTGGTGTTTTAAGGTCACATACTTACGCACAATGGCTAATCGTGACCACGTACTGTACTGTTAGTTGCATGAAGGTTCAAGAGTAAACTTCTGTTAATTGAATAAAAAATCAGATGAATTTTTCTGACGAGCACCAAATTCCCTATTGACTTCAGTAAATGCAATATAAGCATTTAACCCTTTACCCAACGAATCGCCCGCATCCGCCCGCGTAATATGCAATTTCAGCAGCTGAAAAAATATTATTTTTCGAAAAAATTTCAACAGAACCATATCATGTGACCCCTCTTTGGAACGAGCTCATTGAGCTCGTTCCAAAGAGGGTTGACATGATATCGTTTTGTTGAAATTTGTTGAAAAAATTTAAAAAATGCTAATTAAAATAATTTGAAATCGTCTGCGTTGGGTAAAGGGTTAATCTATAGTATCTTGTTTGACAGAGCTCCAGATCACCTGATGATGGAACTTAATTCATGTAGCAAAGTAGTGTTTCAATGATCTATAAAATGTGAAAAACGACAACTTAGTATTTCCTTCTATGTACAATTGCACTAAATAATTGAATGAGAGTTATTTGACTTGAAAATTGGCAGATGGAAGCAATGTAATCTCCAAAACTAAGGAGCATCGAAAAAAAATATATATTGTCATGAAAAATATTCAAGTGTTTCATTCAATTTTGACATCACAGCAGAATAGTCTGAAAGAACAAGAGGGTGATGACCGATATTTTTCTTTCAGTTAATTCTTCTATCTTATTTGGTATGTAACCCTATGTTTTTAGGGTAGAAAGTGTTGTCTAGGAAGCTATACATGGCAAAGGTTTCCAGATGAATGCTTCCTGGATGGCAGATCCCAAGGCAAACATCTTAAAGGGACAGACAGAAATGCCCCTATATAACAGGTCACTTTATTTAAGAATTAGATAAAATAGAAATAAAGCTTCATACAGTAGTAATGGAACTGTTTTAAGAAAATACTAGGAAGTTCAAATAGTGAAAAAGTAGTCATTAAAAATTAAATAAATTTCACCAATAAGTTGGAAAATGATACAATGAAATAGAAACATGTTCAACCTAGAAAATTATTTTTCAAATATGCGAAGTAATTAATTGTTTTTTTGCAAATAAAATTAAACAGTTCAAAAAAGTCCTTTTGTCTACACTCTTTTGCTTTTGTCTAGACTCTAGGAGAGCTTCTGTCTAGGAATGTCAAGTCCGGGTGGCTTTTGGAGAAAAATATGCGAAAGACCAAATTAAAAAGATTTTATCCTATTTTTTCTCTCACATAAGCGCCCTAATGGTCTCCTATGGGAAAGTATTCAGGCTGGAGTTTGATTTAATATTCACTCTGTCACTGTGGGAACCCAGGCAAGTGGCACAGTGTTTGTTTACAGTGGTATATAAGTTCTGCTGTACTGTAAAATATGACCTAAACCCAATGCCTGGACAGAAGCCCTCGAAAGTGGGCAGCATAGATATAAATGATGGGGGGTGTGGGGGGGGGGGGGGGAGGGGGAGGGAGGGGGGCTCAGTAGTTAGAGGTACAGGCTGCAAGCCAGGATGTCTTCAATTCGAATCCCCACCCACAGCAACTGCATTGTGTCCTTCGGCAAGACACTTCACCCCCATTGCCCACATTGTTGTGTACTAAGGCATACTGCACGTTGATGGTGCACTTGTCTTCAACCACGTTGATGGTGCACTTGTCTTCAACCAATGCTAACCCTCAGTAGTTAGAGGTACAGGCTGCAATCCAGGATGTCTTCAGTTCGAATCCCCACCCACAGCAACCGCATTGTGTCCTTCGGCAAGACACTTCACCCCCATTGCCCACATTGTTGTGTACTAAGGCATACTGCACGTTGATGGTGCACTTGTCTTCAACCAATGCTAACCCTGCTTGTGTGGAGTTAGTATGTTGGGAAGCCTGACAGTTGCTTGGTGGTTCTCTCCAAGTACTCAGGTTTCCTCCACCCATAAAACTGTCCGACACGAGGTGACCCTGGCTGTCGAAAGTGTCGGTAAACCTCAATAAAATAAATAGATATAAATGATTAGCTAAACTTGACTTCATGCTTATGTTTTGGTTGTGATATAGTCATAGTTGTGGAAAATGACCTTGAACAGTCGTCAGTAAATAAATAAGGCCTAAAAAAAATAAAAATCTGTTTCTCAGGCCCTCGCACATCGTCCTTTTGGCTGCCGCATGCTCTCATTTTATAACCAATGTAAACTTAAAAAAAATAAAAAGTAAATGGTTTATGTCTGATATTTTACCCAAGTTAAAAAAATTGATAAATTTGTCCCTTGAGTGCAAGAAGGCTTTGCAATGCTTTAGCATTACAAAGCCTTCTTGCACTCAAGGGACGAAATACAACACCACCCATGCTATTCCATAGATTATGAGGCCTAAAACATAAACCAAGAACATGACAAAGAAATAATTACAGAAATAAAAAATAAAATAAAAAAAACGCTCACCCGCCAGGTTTGGGAGTTTTTTCTGCATAATTTTCAGACACCCCCCTCCCCCCCCTGCCCCCCCCCCCCCCCCCCCCCCCCCCCCCATTTCAAGAAATATTTGAAGTAATCCCACATATTCACCACATCGCCTGGCATTGGTACAATGTATGTGTTGTACTTTTATATTCTGGTCCCTTTTGAAGCCAAAAGGCTAATTACGTGAAACACAATGACAATTTATGTCATGCGGGACAGCGTCACCAAATTCCCCCCTGGACAACTCTTGAAACCTCATTCTGCTTATAAATAATATTCTCTGACAGACTATGAGACATATCATCAGAATGAAGTCGTTACGGGTGGTTTTTCCCCTACATAGTAAATGGGCCACATTGTCTGCACATGGTTGGGATTCTCTCTTACTGCCTGACCAAAGCTTAACCCTTTACCTAACATGAAAAGCAGACGACACTTCCAAAAAAAAATCTTGAATAACTAATTTTTTTCATTTTTTGTCTCAAAAACATAGGTTATGACCCCTCATTGGAACGAGCTTGTCGAGCTCGTTCCAATGAGGGATCATAACCTATGTTTTTGAGACAAAAAATGAAAAAATAATGAAAATTAATTGGCGATTTTTAAGAATAGCGCTGGCCGGTTTTGGCTGTTACGTTGGGTAAAGGGTTAATAACTACTCCATGAAATGACACACTACTCATATTAGCCAAGGTGCAAAAGCACAGAGTTTATGAGGGATGTATCTGGATGTATTGATGTATTTCCGATTTGTCTGATTTCTGTCACACACGTTACCAAAATCACCCGAGAGAACTATTTGCACAAAACTCATACACAGTCCCCATCAATGGCCCAAGAATAAGTTCACAGGTGCAGATAGTTCTCTTGTATGCCATCATGAAGCAGGGTATTTTTAGTTTTCAGCTTTACAGAAAGCGTTATGTGATGCACATTGGATAGTGCCAAATCAAAGAGTTTATTTAATTAAGTTCAATTATTTGTTGTATTTTATTTTGATTAAATTTGTTAAAATCACACCATTCTCATTTAATTTGAAAAGTTAATGCACTCATTAGCAAAGTCAATGATTGCAAATTTTCCTTTTTTTGTCGCTGTGAGGCATGTGTCCGTGAAAATCAACATATTCTGACATGTCCTGAAAATTCCCAAGCCATACCCCATTATATATGGTACCCTACCATATGCACATACTCTAGCAGTTGTGTTTTGTCATTTCCCTTCCAACTGGATCACAAATTGTAGCAAAAAACCTTTTTTTTTTTAGCTCATGGAAAAAACTCAATTTGGGGCCGACAGATCCCCCTCCCCCCCCCCCCCCCCTCCGCGCCCACATGAAATTTTACAAATAATGGCCTGAGAAACAAGATCTACTTTGTGTGGCCTAATGTTGATTCTGTGGAAGTGCAAGGACTCTTTGTTTAAATAATCGGGTTTGAAATCCAGTTTCATTCTTATCTGCATCATGTGCATTTGTGCATTGTATCCTAAGGCCAGAAACTTTATCCCAATTTCCTGTGCCTGTGTGGGAGCATGATGGCAATCTGTACTAAGACATACGGTACAGCCACCATGGACTAGTCATAATCCATGTGTGGGCAGTTATGTCCACACATGCGTTTACCAGGTAATAAAAATCATCAGCAGCAAAATTTTAATTAACAAAGCGATGATTATTCCTATAATTAGTGTTTGGAATCTAACATCATTACATCTGTGGAAATATTGCCCACCCGTAGAAAGTGACCAGTCCATGGTAGACCTACTGTATTGGCAGGACACATTTGTCTTCAATAAATGCCAATCCTGCTCATAATAGATTAGTGGTTCTCCTTCAGTACGTGGACTTCCTGTACCCATAAAATTGTCTGACACAACATGGCTCTGGTTGTTGAAAGTGTTAATCCCAGTAAACAAACTGTGTTGACTTCTGAAGTCTCAACAGAATTATACATGATGAACCTACCTTACCCATGCAAGATGGAAATGAAGATTCAGATGCTATTCAAATTCAGTGAATGATTATTTAACCTTTACCTAACGTGAAAAGCAGACGACCCTTGCAAAAAAAATTCTTGAATAACTCATTTTTTTCATTTTTTGTCTCAAAAACATAGGTAATGACCCCTCGTTGGAACGAGCTCGACGAGCTCGTTCCAATGATGGGTCATAACCTATGTTTTTGAGACAAAAAATGAAAAAAATAGTGAAAATTAATTGGCGATTTTTGAGAATAGTGCTGGCCGGTTTTGGCCATTACGTTGGGTAAAGGGTTAAAGCAAAAAATATCCTGTTCATTTCAGCATTATTATTTTGGATATTAATAGTAAAAGTAACTCCCTGATGCGAACCCTGGAAGGTGGGGTAGTGCTTGCTTATTTTGGTAACTAACAGTGCTAGAAATATTGGGATGCGTTTTGATGCTTATCTAACCCTTGAACCTCATATTAAGAAAATTAGTAAAACTACTGGCAACTCAGAAAGTGGGGCAAACTCTGTCCATTCCTCAGTGGTAGAGCTTTGGAGCAACTGGTTCACTCCTTCATAACCTCTCATTTGCATTATTGCAATTCTCTTTTCCTTGGTCTGCCATGTACATTGCTGCAGCAATTTCAGAGAATCCAGAATATTGCTGCTCGAATTATGAGTGGTGCAAAATGCTTTGACCATATCACTCCCATCTTGAAGGATCTACATTGGCTTCCAGACCAAAGTCGAGTGCATTTTAAAATTCTTATGCTGGTATTTAAATGCATTCATGTTCTTGCACCTGCATACCTGTGTGAGCTTCTTTCTCCGTAAATACTATGTGAAGTCTTCGTTCTTCTGACCATTTGTCACTGACCATACTTTTTATGTGATCTGCATTGGGAAGCGAGTAGGCTTTTTTGGTTGCTGGTCCGAGACTCTGGAATGCATTGCCATCGCATCTTCGGTCACAACCAAGTTTACTTGCTTTTAAGAGACAGCTTAAAACTCATTTATTCAAATGAGTTATTTCATAGCTTTGTTCTACAATCTGTAAAGCATTTTAGAGCACCCTTGGTGCTTATACGTTATATAAAATTAATTATTATTATTAAACAAGTTCTGATTCACCAGAAAAAAAAGGGATCCAGTAACCAATGCTTGATGTTGAAGTCCTCTAAAGGAAGCAGCATGGGTATCAACAATTAGCTAAACTTGGCTTCATACAGCACAGTCGCCATAGATAGGTTGTAATCCATGCCTGGACAGTAATGTTCATACATATGTTTACCAGGTATCAAAAATCATCATCAGGAAAATTTTAATTAATGAAGCACCGGGTTGTACCCAGTGCTTCATTAATTAAATTTTTGATGATTATTCCTATAATTATTGATTCGAATCCAATATTATTGCGTCGTGGATATATGCTCACTTGTGGAAAGTGACCAGTCCATGGCAGCTGGACTGTACCTGTGTTGCAGTCATGATATAGCCCAAGACATTGAAAGTGACCTTAAACACCAATAAATAAATAAGGATAGGGAAATTTTGTTCATTCTTCACCTAACACAAGGGGTGTTGTTAACATTGGCAAATTTTTTTATTCAACTAAAAAATATAATTTTTTGCCTCAAAAAATAACTTGGGACACCGCATTTGAATGAATTTGATGTGCCTGTTCCTATAAAGGGTGATAAGGCATGTTTTTTAAGCAAACATTGAAAAAAAATAGAATTTGAATGGCAGTGTTTGTGAATAATACTGTCCAAATATTATGTTAGTAAATGGTTAATTGAATAGCCGAACTGCAAGATCAAGCCAGAAAATAAGCAGACTGACATCTGCAAAATGAGGTCCCCAGAGGGTGAATTTAATGATGCTACCCTGCACAGCAGGGTAGCATCACTAAATTTACCCTCTGTGAACCTTAATCTGAATCAGGGTCTCAAAACTAAACAGAAGGAGGTACCCAGAGGATAAATTGGCCCACTGTATGGGATAGCATCATCAAATTCACCCTCTGGGGACCTCATTCTGCAAATGTCAGACTGCTTACTTTCTGGCCTGTGCAAGATCCCCTCTTATAAATTGTTAGAGTGCTAAATCACATTTTTAAAAAGGTGATTTCTAATAGGAGAATTTTCTTTTTCAAAAATACCATTCTTTGTTCATAAATAACTGTTTTATTACCATTTATTAGAGAATGCCTTATGTAACAAAACAAATTTATACCAAAACAATTGTGTCACTGCTATGCAAACAACAATTAATGCATACATTTTAAAGCCACTAAAGTGGCTTTCAACACTTTTCCGTTGAACCATGATAGTGGCTTCTTACACTCAACCAGTTAATTAACTCTCTGCACACTGATGTCAAAATACCGATTTCATGGATGAAATGAAAATAACCCAATTCAGTCTTGTTTAACAGAGCTCAATGAACTAATTCACCCTTATTTGAAGAGACACAAAGAGCTTTTGCAAACAAAACTGAATTGCTTTACCCAATGTAATGGCCAAAACCGGCCAGCACTATTCTAAAAAATCTCCAGTTAATTTTCATTATTTTTTCCATTTTTAGCTCAACTTTGGCAAAGCTGTCCGTCAACAATTGGATACGGCTCGGGCTAGAGCCCGTATTTATGAACCGATCTTTACGAAACTTCTTGGGTACCTTTGTTATGACCATGGGACGAGAACGAGTGTTTTTGGTTCCGGTCCGAAATTCAAGATGGCTGATGGCAGCCATTTTGTACAAAATTTGGTGCAATCAGATTTTTGCACAGAACTTCCATATGAAAGCGCTGATTTGAATAATTTTTTGTGTGAATGTTTAGTACCATGGGATACATCACATATAATACGGGTTTTTTTCTCTGCAGAAATTATGCAAATTAGATGAACTTTGATTTTTTCAGTGCTACTTACACACAGTAAGTACACATGTCAATACGGCTCGGGCTAGAGTCTGTATTTATGAACCGATCTTCACGAAACGTCTTGGGTACCTTTGTTATCACCTTGGGACGAGAACGAGTGTTTCTGGATGCGGTCCAAAATTCAAGATGGCTGCCAGTGGCCATTTTGTACCGAAACTAGGTCTAATCAGTTTTTTGTACACAATTTCTATATGGCTCAGACTAGAGGCCGTATTTATGAACCGATCTTTACGAAACTTCTTGGGTACCTTTGTTATCACCGTGGGATGAGAACGAGTGTTTTTGGGTGTGGTCCGAAATTCAAGATGGCCACCAGCAGCCATTTTGTACCAAAATTAGTGCAATCAGTCTTTTGTACAGAACTTCTGTATGAAAGTTCTGATTTGAATAAATTTTTGTAGGAATGTTTAGTAACATGGAATACATCACATATAGTACAGTTTTTTTTCTCGTGCAGAAATTATGCAAATTAGATGAACTTTGATTTATTCAGTGCTACTTATACACTGTAAGTGCACATGTCAATACGGCTCGGGTTAGAGGCTGTATTTATGAACCGATCTTCACAAAACTTCTTGGGTACCTTTGTTATCACCTTGGGACGAGAATGAGTGTTTCTGTGTGCGGTCCAAAATTCAAGATGGCTGCCAGTGGCCATTTTGTACCGAAATTAGGTCCAATCAGTTTTCTGTCACAACTTCTACACAGCTCACATTTGTGAACTGATCTTCACGAAACTTCTTGGGTACCTTTGTTTTCACCTTGGGACAGGAATGAGTGTGTTTTGGGGTGCCTTTGTTATCACTGTGCTATGAGAACAAATATTTTGGGGTTCAGTCAGATCCACTCTGGGACTCAAAGATTTCTTTTCTAGTTTAGCATCTGACTGTCACCCACTTTTACAATACTTTACCTATACATTTGTTACAGGCAACGGTCAGTATTTATGTACAGACTGTTACAATACTTTATATGTGCCGTTGTTATCAGGTCATTACCTAGATGTTTGTCATTGCTGTGTCACATACTATACATGTACATGTCTTTGTCTTGACAAGTTGAGCTACAGTGTCATTGACACTTTCATTTGTCTCAAAAACATAGTTATGACCCCTCATTGGAACAAGCTCGCCGACCTCATTCCAATGAGGGGTCATAACCTATGTTTTTGAGACAAAAAATTAAAATAATTAGTTATTCAAGAATCTTTTTTTTTGCAAGTGTCATCTGCTTTTCATGTTAGGTAAAGGGTTAAATTCCTAGTAGCTTTATGAGAAAAAGTTGCAGCTCAAAATTTTGGTATTTCGACATCAGTGTGCCAAAGGTTAGGAAGGGTAATCCACTGTTCAGAAAGTTTTACCTAACTTTCCTAACATGAAAGGACCGTTTACCTCACATGAAAGGAAGACAACACTTGCAAACAAAATTCTTGAATAACTATTTTCATTTTTTGCATCAAAAACAGAGCATATGCTCATTTATTGGAATGAACTCCACAAGCTCATTCCGATGAGGGGTCAAATGAATGAGCTCAACACGAATATTCCCATGAGGGGTCATAAGCTATATTTTGGAGACAAAAAGTGTAAAAATATTGAAAATTGAATGGTGAGTTTTGTGAATAGTGTTTGCTAGTTTAGGCCACTGCCTTGGGTAAGAGGTTAAGAAGGCAAGAATTTGAATCTTTATAAATTTTTTTAACAGAGCTCAGTGCATTCTGAGATAACATTTTGCAGTTTTATTTTGTAATGACTGGTTTGGTTTACAGGTACTCCAAGATTATGTATGATTGGTTTGCATTGCTGTGGTGATTTAACTCCTGTGATGATGTCGTATTTCCATAGACTGGATGTTATCAAGTGTTTCTGCAGTATTAGCTGTTGTTATCACAGAATGAAATATTCAGGCAAGACATAATAACATTACCTATATAGGATTCTCATGGGTGACCGTCCGAGTGATCAATTCGGACTCCCGCATTGTGTCCTCGGCCAAGGCACTTAACCTTGATTGTCCACATGGGGGCACGATGACCCCATGTACTAAGGCGTACTGCATGTCGATGGTACACATGTCTTCAACCAATCTAAGACTGCCTGTGCTGCAGTGCGGAGTTACGATGTTGGAGAGCTGGCAGCTGCTCATTGTTGTTCGGTGGTTCTCTCCGGGTAGGCCGGCTTCTTCCGCCCATAAAACTGTCAGGGTTATGATTAGCCATTGTGCATAAATATATGACCTTAACCCTTTACCCAATGCAGACGATATCAAACTTTATTATTTTAAATATCATTTTTTTAAATTTTTCAAAAATTTTCAACAAAACAATATCATGTGAACCCTCATTGGAACGAGCTCAGTGAGCTCGTTCCAATGAGGTGTCACATAATATGGTTTTGTTGAAATATTTTGAAAAATTTAATTTTTTCAACTGCTCAATTTGCATATTACGCTGATGGATGCGGGCGATTCGTTAGGTAAAGGGTTAAAAACCAATAAATAAATAAATAAATATAGGATTCTCAGCTAAGAAAATAAGAGGGTATAGTAATCATGGCATCTTTACTGTTCATATGCATTCAAAGGGCATAAGGCTCTGGTTAAATCTTTGCTACCAATATTGGCAACCAAGATTCGATTGGAAACCATTGTCAGGTTTTTAAAATATTTAACTAGCAATTTGATATGACGGCTGTAAGTTGGGGATCTACTTAGAAATAGAAAAATTAACCCGAGTTGGAATTAGGACCTGAAAGATAAAGACAAATTTTACATGTCATCATACAGAACAATTTGAAAAAGATTTGCTAAATAATTGTTTTGATATTTTACTGTAGATTTCAAAATATGATAATAATAATAATCATCATAAAATTATTATTATTACATTTAAATAATGCCTTCGACAATGATTAGTTTCAATGCACTTCATGAGGAAAAAGTAAAACAACTACCGGTAATCACAAAACAATATCAGATGGAGAATATCTACATGTTAAAATCAGACAATAAGATCAGCCTCACTTAGTAATAGTTAATGGAGGCTACACGATATGGATTAACTATATGTGATAAAATGTTTAAATAAGTAATTCTTCAGAGATTTCTTGAAGGATGAAATTGAGTCCTTCTTCCTGACTGCAACAGGAAGACAGTTCCATATGTATATTTATGGGAACGCTCCAGTAGTGAGCGAAGGGGAGCAACCCAGCAGCAAGCTTGTTTGCTCCGTGAGATAGATAACTTGACACCAAGTTTGCGAATTCGACACACTGCCATTTATTGTTATACATAAACATGGATTTTATGGATACATGTACGAGATTGTTTTACATAATGAGCAATGTGCCATGATAAAAGTTACAGAAATATGTACAAAACAAAGCATGTTTCAGTAGCCTAGAGCAAAGGTTGGCGATGGCGATGATCCGCCACTAACAGAAATGAATGCTGTAAACATGGAGGTTGATGGGGCTGGATGGAGGGGAAATTGACTGTGTTTAACCTTGACTCGACTGTTACAAGTTGTACTTAGGTGACGCTGGAAAAAGGACGCAATTTGCTTGTCCTACTCCTTATATACTGGAAGTACTTTGGCTGACCTTTCCGCTAGTGTTGCTAATTATAGCACAAAGACAAAGAAATTGCAGACTGGCCCTAATTATTTGGCAGTAATATGATAGGACCCTGATGATAACAGTACGTATCCTTGCGCCGCAAACATGTGTTAAACTTGACCGGAAGTTTGCGACCGGGTTGCGCAAGTCGCAAATGGCACAGGGCGTAATCATTCGAGGATACGTCTGCAAGGCAAATCTATTTTCTTGGCTGGTTGATATAACTCAGAATTAATAAATTTAAGGCTTGGATCGTTCCCATAAATGTGGCTAATAATTAACATTCTTAGCCCCGTATTGCAGCATTTTGTAAAGACTGAAAACCATAGTTTGTTTTCAGCCTCACATGCATGTGGTTGACATCAACACCACATGAACTATCATGAGTCACTCCATCATAAGACAGTCTTTCACACATTGTGGAAACATACCAGAAAATAAGTGGTCAGACAAGGACAGTGTCAGGTACAAAAAGGCTAATGTCAGACTGAGGTTTAAAATCATCAGTCAAAATGTCTGATGCCAAAATTATCAATGAAGTTCAGTGATCAGAACATCATGCATGCTGGAAATCATGTACATAACTAGCGAGTTTAAAATAAATGTTTACTGTGATTTCTGGTGCTGGGAAGTTTGGAAGTGTGAAGAAAATGATTGTACAGCTAATGAGTATTAACAGCATGTGAAGGAATACGATTTGATAGAGCCAAACATGTATCTAAATTATGTCTGAAGGGTAATTCAGTTTCCAATTCAGAATGAAACCAATCCTACCTTGTTTGGCAGGGCTCATTGAGCCCTGCCAAACAGGGTATGATTGGATGAATTCGGAGCAGTTTTAAGATGACGGTACATGTACACCCAAACCACATTATTTCGATAACTCAAACTCCATTTTGTAATATGTCAGATATCATTTTTAAATGACAGACATGATTCATTTGGTGTCTGACATTTTGTCTGGAAGCACAATGAAAATTATTTTCAGGCTTGTGTGGAAATGTAATCAGGAGTGTCCAATTCAAAACTTTGAATCAACCAATGTGCCCTTGTACTTTGGCCCATACTCAAAAGTAACCATGCGCAGATCCATCAGTACATGAAAGCTTTTTTTAAAGAATATTTGGAGCCAATCATAATGTACTCAGATTTCTCATTATTCAACTTAAACTTATTGGCAATCATCCAGGCTTCAACTTATTGCAAGTCATTCATGTCACTGAAACACCGCTCATGTCTAGCTCTCGCTATACTTCTTTTGGTTTTGAAGCAAACTGTCGTTCTTGCATGTCATCGCACTGGCAATTTTGTTTACTTTTTGTTGTGAGTAAACAATAGCATGCCTATGTTCTGTCTAGTGAGCGATTAACCGCACCTAATGAATTGACTACATCCTCCACATGATATACAAATTGTGCAGTAGAACAAAATTCAACAAAACCATATCATTTGATCGCTCATTCGAACAAGCTTGTTCCAGTGAGGTGTCTCATGATATGGTTTCGTTGAAAATTTTTCAAGAATTGGGTGAAAAATTAAGCCTTTACCCAACGCAGATGATATCAGAATTTATTACTTTAAATATCACATTTTTCAATTTTTCCAAAAATTTCAACAAACCCATATCATGTGACTCCTCTTTGGAATGAGCTCATTGAGCTCATTCCAAAGAGGGGTCACATGATATGGTTTTGTTGAAATTTTTTTAAAACTAGTATTTTTTCTGCTGCTGTATTTGCATATTATGCGG
The DNA here is from genome assembly GCA_031216915.1 of Pictodentalium vernedei. Taxonomy (NCBI): domain Eukaryota; kingdom Metazoa; phylum Mollusca; class Scaphopoda; order Dentaliida; family Dentaliidae; genus Pictodentalium; species Pictodentalium vernedei. The sequence continues at coordinate 77,569,474 of CM062292.1, read as the reverse complement.
GCAAATGTGGCCGATTCGTTGGGTAAAGGGTTAAAATAACAAATTTTGATATCATGTGTTTTCTGTAAAGGGTTTAAACTGTTCATGGGAAATAGGCCAAAAAATATAATGCGTGCACGAAAATGTGAACAATACATCATGAATACATGTGGCATTCCAAAACTCAAACTACCGGGTAATTAAACTTCACTTTCCCAGAATTGGTTTGGAAACAACATAATTCAACAAACTTCAAAGGCCAATAATGCTACTCACTGTCTGTTCATATATACATTCCATGAAGAATCATCTTGATTGACTTACGATTGTTCCATTGAAGTTGCTTTTCATATATGAATCTGAACTCAAATAAATTAGATTATTGCTGTGAAAAGCTTATTCGAAAAATCTGGTAATATTTTTGGAATCCCTATTTACTGTGCACCAGTGGAGTGAACAGTGCACAGATATTTGTTGATGTTTTTCTTGGAAAATATTTTCCCGATGCTGGGACTGAACAATAACATGCTTCATTTCAGATGATAGCGAGCAGTACAGGCCTTAAAATTTGTCTTGATTCACGGGAATCAATTTCGATTCTCGCGAGCGTCTGTTGCGAGAATCAATTTTCAGTTCTTAAATATTTTGAATTTGAGAGTACTGTTATGTGAGTGCAACATTTACATATGCCATAGTAAAAGGCAAACGCTATAGTTTTTTTTTCAGAGAGTTTTCCCTTTATGGGCCTAGTTTCCATTTTGTCGAGTTTCTCACACATGTACACGTAGAACACATGTTCCAACATACAGGCTTTTGGTGGTCTGGCTGATAGAAATTACAGTATCGTGGCAGTGGTGTCTAATGAAGTCTTGACTGCCTATATAGGCAGCCAAGACTTCATTATACACCACTGCTAAGTGTAGTTTTTTTTATCTTATTATAAGGGGGCAAAGACAGGGCATTCTCTTGGCTTGTTAAAGCCACCTTTAGAATCTACGACAAGAATCAAATGAACATTTTGCGCAAATCTAAGTTGATTCTTATGGTTTCACCTGCGAGAATCATTTGCGCGAATCGATTCGGATTCGCGCATGAATTTTAATCCCTGCAGTATACAGCATGCCTCCCATTTTCAAAATCAAAAGACTGTTGCTATATCACAACCATGAGGGACACACCTGGGAAACTCTATGGCTATGCTTGGAAAAGTCAATACAGAAAATATATACATGTATGTAAAATGAAAGTCTATATATGTGTATGACATTTTGAAGTGTGCAGTAAAATGTCTGTGAAAATTCTTTTTAGCTTAACCCTTTGAACCCCAGAGGCTGCTTTTCCGGCCAGGAACATGATACATCATAACGTCATTATATAGGATGGCTATTCAGTAAATATTGTGGGATAGACCAATCAATATTTTCAACGTGCAGCCCGAGGCTGCGCATTGAAAATACTGATTGGTCTACCCCAAAGGTGTCGTCTACTTTCGCCTACAGTGCACTTTCGCCTACAAAATTATCAGGTAAAAGTGTAGGTGAAAGTGCACTAATTAAGGTATAGGGATTAGTAGCTAATTACCTGCTCTACACACAATAAATAGACTGACCAAGTATTCATTCTCAGCATTTTTCTTTTTTTCTTATGTGTTTGCTTTCTTTCTTATGTTATGTTATGTGCAAGGTAGTTGTTTTAGCTGAGGCCATGAAGACAAATACTGATTTGTTTTTAAAAGCACAAATCAACTTATCAGCATCTTATCAACTGTATGTTATCCATGGACTTGTGGGAACTAAAATGTCCCAGCTCGCATTCTGCGATTGGGATGTTAACTTAATGGACTCTTGTAAGAACAAGTTTAGAGCATCATATACAATGTGGATTTGTTATTTGTCAATAAAACTTTGCAAATATGAATATTATTGGAACCGGCTCAGTGAGCCGGTTTCAATAATACTCATACTTGTATGTTTTTATTGAGACTAGAGAGAGAGAGAGAGAGACGAGAGAGAGAGAGAGAGAGAGAGAGAGAGAGAGAGAGAGAGAGAAATTGTATCGATATTTGTCAATAAAACCTATAAATATGAATATTATTGGAACCTCTCTCAAAATCTCTAACTCAATCACCAAACGGTCAGTCGATTTTATTGTGGGTAGAGCAGGTAATTAGCTACTGATCCCTACACCTTAGTTAGTGCACTTTCGCCTACACTTTTACCTGATAATTTTTGTAGGCGAATGAGCACTGTAGGCGAAAGTACACTGAACCACCCCAAATAATGAATATGGACTCTTCTAATTGCTTCCATTGAACTGGCATGGAAGATACCACTAGAGTTCAAAGGGTTAACTTGATAAAGTCAAGATAAGCTATTGCCATCACACGGGCAGAAGTCTGTTAGTCTGCGAGTCTGTTCACATTTTCGTTAGCACAGGCTACACCCCATAGTTCTTGTTCGATCATCACTAAATTTCATGTGCAGGTTCAAGGTCATGTTTAAATGAGAACATCCCATTTTGGTAGCGATCAGTCAACTGTGACTGCTGCACAGGCTCGAAACCCAAAAACTTTTGGCATAGTCTGCAGGTCGTATTTATGAAGGGATTTCATTGTAACTTGGTGGGATGACTTCGCATAATGTCTAGATGAGAACATCCTATTTTGGTCAGGTTTGGTCAACTGTTATGGCTGCACAGGCATGTGACCTAGATTTGTTTAGCACAGACTACAGTTCATATTTATGAAGCAATTTCATTGTAACTTGGAGGGATAACTCAGCATGACGTCTAGATGAGACTGTCCTATGTTGGTCATGATCAGTCAGCCGTTACTGCCACTTGGGCACATGACCTAGATTCATTTACATGTAGCCCTGTCTACGGGAGTTTTTTATGAAAGGATTTCATTGTAACTTGATAGGATGACTCGGTATGATATCTAGATGTGACTGCTATTTTGTTGCGATTGATCAACCTTGACTGCCAGACGGCACGTGATCTACATTCCCTAGCAATGTCTTTGAGTCATATTTATGAAGGGATTTCATTGTAACTTGGTAGGATGACTCGTTTTGGAATGATTTTACTGTAACTTGGTAACTTTGGTTGACATATGTTAACCGTGAGCGCTACATCATCTGTGGTCTCAGTTCTTTAGTACAGTCTACACCTCAAATTATTCAGGTTGAAAACATAGCATGTAGGGTACAGAACTTAACATATTCTCAATTATCACAATTCTTATCTTATTTCATAGTCCTTTCATAAACATTGAATATTATCCTTTTCATCAAACACGACACATAGTCAAGTTAAGCTGCAGTGTCATTGACTCTTTCATTTAATGTATGATGTATCTGACAACTGAAAAAAGGGCTTATAAAATCTGGCTGAACACATAATATCCTAATTCCAATATTTATACACACATATGGGACTAGAGACTGGCGTGAACAAATTGAGCTTGTTATTATTGACAAATCAGAAGCAAGGCATTGTTTGACTTGAATTTTAAAATTAAAATGGGAATAGATTTTTGCATTGTTGTGTATAATTTGTATTGGTGAAAGGGTCAAATAGTTTGGGAGATTTCTTTCCTGTTTGTCATCAGCTGTGGTTTTTATTCAGTCTTTAGTTTTAATTCTTAGAAGCCGGGGAATCATAAAGAATTTATCGAACATGACATACCGCAAAAAACTTACAGTAAAGCAGGTGCTTCAAGTCAAGTGTCATCTGCCTATTCAGGCAGACGACACTTGACTAGAAGCACCTGCTCAGTGTTTAATTCTCCTCGGCCCAAAGATAGCCGAACCGCTACAGCCAGATTACCTGCCGTCTTTCATCACAGACAAGAAAACTTGACTATCGGCTTCTAAGAGTTAATTGCAGCCTGAGTGGGCCACTGTCTTTATTGTCTGTCTGCATCTATTAACTCAACCTGAATATTTTCTTGAATTTCTCATAAAATCAAGTCATGGCTTCTGTAAAGCAACCTTGACTTAATTTGATGGAAAATTAAACAGCATGGTATCAAGAAATTACTCTTATTTGTGAGGATATAATTTGCTGACAAGAGACCAAATTTTTTCCTTGCAGCTAGTTAAAAGGGTATTTTCGAATTGGGCCTGATTGAGCAGGAAAAAAATGTCTAAATCAGGCAAAGAGTTATTATAAGTATGTAAGATGTGCTAATAATAATAATAACACTTTGATCGGCTGCTGATTTGTCATAGTTCTCAGGTGAGAAGGCCTTGGTTACCCCTGAGCTCTCAACTGCCTCCCTATCGCCGTGCCTCTTCTTTCCTCCCAACACTCGGAGACAAACTGCCTTGATGACATCCCACACCCCATTTTTCCCAATCTCTCTGATAAGCATACTAACCCTCTCCTTTGTGTCACCCTCTAACCACATGTCCTTCATTCTCTCACCTCACTTCCCCATTATACTCCAAGTGAATCTTATACTGTTATTTTGGACATTCTAATAGAAAATGTTCTATGGTCTCCACTACGCCTAAATTACACAATTGGCACTCTTTTTCACTGTCTTTCCCAATTTCTTCCCTAAGCTCCTGAACAACAGTGACCCCCCCCCCCCCCTCCCCTCTCCTCCCAAAGGTGCCATCAAGGTAATTTTCAAACCCAGGCTTCTCTTTTATCATGCAGGCTACCCAAAGACCTCTTTAATTTGCCCCTCCACCTCCTTGCCAATTAAGCTACAATCCTCCATGACTCTTTCTCTTGATGATTTTTTCCCCTAGGTTGTCCCTACTTCACTGTTTTTCACTGTCTTTCCCAATTTCTTCCCTAAGCTTCTGATCCCCGCTCCTCCCAAAGGTGCCATCAAGGTAATTTTCAAACCCAGGTTTCTCTTTTATTACGCAGGCCACCCAAAGACCTCTTTAATTTGCCCCTCCGCCTCCTTGCCAATTAAGGCTACAATCCTCCATGACTCTTTCTCTTGATGATTTTTTACCCTAGGTTGTCCCTACTTCTAAGTCTGAGATCTCCATTGAGTAGTTCTCTATTAACTCCCTCACTCTAATACTCTCACAGTTAACCCTTTACCTAACACAAAGCAAGTGACACTTCGTCCCCTGAGTTCCAATGTGTTCTATGTGCCAGTAGGCACATAGAACACATTGGAACTCAGGGGACAACTTGCAAACAAAATTCTTCAATAATTAATTTTTTTATGCCCCCCTCATTGCAACAAGCAGAAAGAGCTGCTATGTTTTTGAGACAATAAATGAAATGAAAATTGAATGGTGAGTTTAGTGAATAATGCTGCCCATTACATTGGGTAAAGGGTTAATGCCTGTTGGTAGGTCTTTAAATTCATTTATTTTGTGGACACCGTTTTACCCTAAAAACATTAAAATCAGAAATAACAGTTTTATCCTGTTATGTTTTATTGTCATGACTTTCTTTGTGTTTCTATGGTCATGTTATGATGGAAGTTATTCTAAAATGCAGAATGGGCACAGAGAATTTATATATTTTTCTTGATGCCTTCACACCTTCTCTAATTTGGGGACACCTGTAAAAGGTGTGAAATTGGAGTAATCTAAGGGCCCGTCTGTTGGATTCAAATATAACAATATGAATGAAAGCTTCTATCTCCCATATAATTATTATATCAGTCCTCCCGATTCATGGTTTTTATGCAACAAATTTTCCATTTCAGATTCTAATGACACATTTGAAAATTTCCCTCTGAGTCAGAGAGCAAGGGACGCATATAACAAACAAATTTTAAAGTGTCATTCAAAAAAATTAAGCACCTTTGCCTTGAGATTGGCAGCACAAGAAACAAGGTATTTTGACAGTTCTTGGGTAAATTAATGTTTTATAGTTAGCTTTCAGTTTTCTTGTCTTACCCAGTACTGCATTGGAGTGTGCTTTAATGAAGGTTTAAAGCTTAAAAAAGTTAAAAAATCTGTTTCTCAGGCCATCCCGCTTGGTCATTTTGGCTGCCACATGCTCTCTTTTTATAACCAATGTAAGCTTAAAAAAATAAAAATTAAATGGTTTATGTCTGATATTTTACCCAAGTTAATAAAATGGCTAAATTTATCCCTTGAGTGCAACAAGTCTTTGCAATGCCTTAGCATTGCAAAACCTTCTTGCACTAAAGGGATGAAATATACTACCTCCCATGTTATTCTGCAGATTATGAGGCCTAAAACATAAAACAAACCAAGAACATGAACTTTTAATGGCAAAGAAATAATTACAAAATAAAAAAATAAAATAGAAAACAGCCAGCCCGCCTGCCGCCTGCATGCAATTTTACCGAAAATGGCCTGAGAAACAGAAGATCTACTTGTGTGGCCTAATCCAGAATCTTTTAAATGGTAGAGCGCTAAATTACTTTGGGTCATCAAAATTTGTTCACATTTTTTGGTCTTGTTAGAATTTACAGGAGAGTGCCTGTGGGTGTGCCTGTGGACATGCCTGTGGGCGTGCCTGTGGACACTCTCCCATAAATTGTAATGATGCAAATTCATACCGACTAAATTATTCCATTTCACAGATAATATGAAGTACATCCACAAATTAAATTAAGAAGCCTTTAACCCTTTTTAACCCTTTACCCAACACAGACGATATCAAAATGTATTATTTTAAATATCATTTTTTGAAGTTTTTCAAAAAATTTCAACAAAACCATATTAGGTGACTCCTCATTGGAATGGGCTAAATGAACTTGTTCCAAATAGGGGTCACATGATATGGTTTTATTAAAAAATTTTGAAAAATATAAGTTTTTCATCTTTGGAATTTGCATATTACATGGGCAGATGTGGCTGATTCGTTGGGTAAAGAGTTAAATTGGGGCACCTGAACTTCTGAATAAAGCCCAAATGTGGGCTACATGTACTCTACCAGTTAAACAAACAATCTTTCCAATCAACAAGATAATTCTTGTATCAGTTGATGTAACTTGCAAGGGGGGCGCGGTGGCTCAGTAGGTAGAGGTGCAGGCTGCAAGCCGAGAGGTCCTCAGTTCGAATTCTACCTGCGGCAACCGCGTCGTGTCCTTGGGCAAGACACTTCACCCCCATTGCCCACGTGGGTCACGGTGACGTTGTGTACTAAGGCGTACTGCATGTCGATGGTGCACCTGTCTTCAACCAATGCTAACCCTGCTTGTGTGGAGTTGGTATGTTGGGGAGCTGACAGTTGCTCGCCATTGCTTGGTGGTTCTCTCCGGGTACTCCAGCTTCCTCTACCTGTAAAACTGTCAAGGTCATGATTAGCCATTGAGCAGAAATATGTGACCTTAAACACCAATAAATAAATAATATATGTAAATTGCAAACAGTAGTCGATTATTCCTTCCAAGATATCTCCAAGTCTTTTTCTTCCAAACCATAGTGAAAGAATCTTTCCTGACACAAGCTTGATGAGTTCAACTGAAGGATAATAAGGAATGCTGGTAACCTTTCAATACATTTTGTCTAGAACATAGATACATGACTTATTCAATCAAAAAACATGACTCTTCCAAGAAAACTAAAGAAGTTATCACATTGCTTTATACTCATACAAAACCCAATACACATATTTGGTGAATCCTCTCTTTCTCTCAAAGGAAGTAGGATAAAACAAATAGTAAATCTGAACTGCTTAGACCAAACTTGGATTGAATGGGCATTGGTTAATCTTTATTGTGGTATATCCTCAGTACCCCAAAAGTTAACTGACAGCCAGACATGTTAAGTCTGACTATTTTTGAGGAAGACTCCCTATTTCTTATCAACCTATCTTACAGTTGTTTACTATAGGCTTGCGCTACAGTGGAAGTCCCTAACTCGGAAAATATACTCTCTATTTTGATCTTTCCCAAGTGATTTAAGAAAGAAAAGTGGTGCAAAAGCACCAAGAAAAAATAAGCCAAAACGGGGTCGAGTGCTACCGGTGCACACCCAGTAGGGGATGCTCTCCTCCTTGAACAGATCCATGGCTTCCGGTACCAATCCGCCAACATGGTACTTGCATTACTGGAAATCAGGGTATTATTTCTGTGGTAGCATCCCAGTACTAGAAAAAAAAAAATCATCTGGCATGGACAACAAAGTTGTAAATAATTAAATGACTTCATTCCTCTGTAGTGTTAACAAGCTATAGATGCTAATTAAATCCTTCTTGAAACAACTATTGTCAGGTGGTCGCCTCAGGCCCCATGGGGCCTCTTGTTACAGTTTATGGGAGAGGATTGATAGGCACTCTCCTATTGATGGTAACAAGGCAAATCCTGACAGACAAAATAATTTCACTTCAAATGTGATTCCACTGAATATGAAGCCTTTAAGTTGTAGTACTGACACTTCAGAATAAAGCCCAAATATGGGCATCCAACAATCGACCAGTTAAGTCATCTAAAGCTGTGTAATTGTATATACGGTAGTTATTAACGTAAAATTAATCTGATGACTTAATACCTGGTGTCTGATAGTGTTATGGGTGGAGGAAATAGGAGTACAGTAAAACCTGTCTTGAGAGTCCACTGTCTTGAGAGACCACCTGTTTTGAGAGACCACATCTGCCAGGCACTGATTGGTTTTACTCTATAATGGACCTGCTATGGGAGACCACCTGTCTTGAGAGACCACTGTGACCTGGAAGAAAACAAGAGCAAAACTCAAATCAAATGGTTTTGCGTGCCGAAGGCGCGCAGGGACGATTTTGGGGAGCAAGCCCCTTTCGACCCTCATTAGCTGTAGAATTTGAAAGTGTCAGACCGTGGCAAAGGAGGAGAAGTTGTGGGTTGTTAGCGGCGCTTGTGTCTTTTCAGCTTCTTTTTCAGAGGTGGAGGTTTGGAAGGAGAGACAGTGGTAGTTGGTGTTGTTGGTGGGCTGCCTGATGGTGGTTGCTGAGTTTTGTAGGGTCTGGTCCTAGCCGAGTCTGGAGTGGTTGTGAGTGATTGCTGAGTCTTTTGTTGTTGTAGATTTCTGGCGTCTATTAGTTTTTTGGTTTCTTCGACTTTTTCCATGAATAATTGGTATTGCCTGTCCATCTGTTGTCTGTGAAGGTCCCCTTGTATCTCGTGTTCCCGTAAGATGTTCTCTATCCTGTCGTCCGCGTCCTGGCATTCTGGTTTAGAAAGAAGAGGTGAGTGGGGATCAGGAAGAGGCGAGAGGGCAGCTTCCATTTCCACCTCAGTCTCCACAGACTCTTCCACATCCGACAATACCAACTGGGAAGCTGGCATTTGGATGGGGCTGTCTGTGGGAGTGGGAGGGAAAGTGGTGGCCGCCTCTGGCTCTTTCTTTTCCTCACCTTTCTCTTTCTTCATCTCCAAGAATGCCGCCAAGCGTCGGGAATCCCTCCGCTTGGTGGACGGGCTCTTCTTTCTTCTCTTTCTCTTTTCAGGGCCTCCTTCCCTCTTCGGGTGAGGACCAGTGCGAGAGGAGGTCCTCTCAACAAAGGTACTACCTCTCCCCGAGGAGGGCGGTGATATTTTCTCTTCTTCAACTAGGAATTCCATAGACAGGTGGACTCTCGTTCCTATCTCCTGGACAGTCCAGGTGATAGGATGAGAGACCCCTAAGGCTGAAATAGTCTTCAACAATCTATCCGGTATTTTCATGATTGGATGTTCGCTCTCTGAAATCAGAGGTGCGTAATGACTTGAATGTGAATCAATGCTCAATGGAATGATGAGAGCCCACTGTGACCTGGTACCAACTTGTATTTTTATGCCATAATGGACCTGTCTTGAGAGACCGCCCCTTTGAAGACTGAAACCATGACAAAAGCTTTTTACCTGTTCTGGAATTGGAAAATTCATTGTGGTTATACTAACATAATTAAAAGTATTAAAAGCTCTTAATTGGATTTCAATTGCTAACTCATTAAAGATTGAGATGTTCTTATAAGACCCCTGTGAAAAGATTAGGATTATTGCTGAATAAACAATTTCATACATACCTGAAATGTGACAGATACGAAAAAAAATAAATTTGTTTTGAAAAAATTATAAAAATATATTAGTGTTGAAAATCTTCAATGAAGATTTTCAACACTAATTTATTTTTATAATTTTTATAACAGTCCATTTCAATTTGTTACAAAAACTTCAAAAAAAGAACAACTACAAAGTAATTACAAAAATCTATTCTTCTCAATTTTTTCTGTATTTTGTGGTTGGTTATTCACTGACTTGAGAAAACTTGAAACCTGTTATGAGAGACCACCTGTCTTGAGAGACCACTTTTGTGTGGCCCAAAGTGTGGTCTCTCAAGACAGGTTCTACTGTACCCAGAGAGAACTACTGAGAAATGGTGAGTAACTGTCAGACTCTCCAACTTAGTAATCTGGCACAAACAGGATAATCTTCAGTTGAAGGCAAGTGTACTGTCATCGTGCCCTATGCCTTGGTACATAGCACGACTGTGCTCCCTTTTGTTCTTTGGCCCAAGGACACAATGCAGATGATGTGAGTTAGGCTGAACTGTTGACATTTTGATCTGCTGTCCAATGTGCTATCCACTGAGCCATGCATGAGCATGTTCAGTAAACATTATTAGGTAAGGGATAATCGCCTGCTTGCTGGAACCAAAGCACACTGTTGTCTAGTACTGAAATGGTTTACCGGATAACCGGTTTGAAACCGGTTACCCACCTAACCAATTTGAAAAAACCTCAACCGGTTATCCAAAATATTGATAGTGATCGTCATTCCACGGTTAAAACGTAGTAAATATGCTGCTCCTCCTTTGGGATAATATAAACATTGAAGCAGTGCTGTATGTATTGAGAAATAATCGACTTTGGCGTTCAAGACTTCATTAATGATCGACAATTTCCGTGAGTACTGAGTAACCACAGAAACTATTCCATAGTGTGTATACAAACGAACGTTGTCGAGTACTCGATAACGTTCGTTTGTATACACACTACGGAATAGTGTCTGAGAATACTGCTTTCCAATTCCTATAGTTTTGATCCCAGATTCTGTGAAATAATGGCTATAGATAACCAGATATTATCGGGTTATAGCTCTCGGTTAGTCGGTTGTGAAAATGAGCCAACCGTTTCATCCCTACTGTTGTCTACTTGCAAAAAGTAAAATTGCATGTGCGATAGTGCATCCTGCCTCAAAATCGAAAGAATATTGAATATTCTGTGATAGCCAACATTGAATTCAGGTTGTTTCCCCATTTCCTAGTTAACCCTTTACCCAATGTAACGGACAGTGTTATCCAAGAAAATCACCATTTAACCCCCTTTATATTTTCAGTTTTCGTCTCGGGAACATGGCTAGTGACCCCTCAATGGAACGAGTTCGATGAGCTCGTTCCGGTGAGGGGTCATGGGCTGTGCTTTTGAGACGGACATTGAACATTTCTAGTTATTCCAAAATTATTCTTCAAGTGTCGTCTTCTACACGTGTTGGGAAAGGGGTTAAGTTCCTTGTCCCTTTTTATTCTTCTATTCTCTCTATTACTCTCCTTACTCTCTCTATTTCTCATGTTTAAACAATATTTTACTTAGTGTTTCCAGCTACCTTTAAACTTCGTCAGTCTTCCTAAGGAGACAGCTTATACAAGCTAAAAGCTTAATGCTGAATCCTTCCAACAAATCTCGCTCTTGACACATAACTTTAATGCATACCACTGTATTACGTATTCTGTGTAACAACCATCTTGTAGATAATGATATGTATGTATCATATTTTCTCATGAATAAATATTGTTTAAACTAAAATCGAAAGACAGATATATTGTAGGTGAATCCCGGACATTTGCCCCGAGGATATTTGCCCCGCATCACTTTTTAAAGAAAACGGACATTTGCCCCGATCAGCTAATTACATAGTGGACATTTGCCCCGATCAGCTAATTACATAGTGGACATTTGCCCCGCTATAAAAATTCTCTCCTGGACATTTGCCCCGATAAAATTTTGTCGTTTAGAAAGTAAAATTAATTTTTTCCCCCAGATTTCCCCCCAGATTTCTGGACGATTCGGACCATGCTTATGGACGATATGGCAATAGAAAAACAACGCTTAAGGAGATTAAACTGACTTTTATTCAAGCCAAAATTTTACAACAACAAAAAAAACGAAGTGAAGCACATATATAAATAGCACAATTCATTGAAACAGCCTACACGCGAATCCTCAAGTCAAGATTAATTTTGAGAAACTGCCTGTTCAAAAATATTTTGAGGGTTTATTGTATAACCACTTTCCAGACATTTGTCAGACGAATGTTTGGATAGTGGTTATACAATTTATTTATGTTATTTAAAAGTAACATATAATAACATTTAAATATCTATCAGAATGTACCGTAACATTTAAGCACAATATTCTAGTAACATGGTCCGAAAACAGAACATGTCAAAGAATTCATTCAACATTCAACATTTCAGTTAACAAATATTAGAATCTAATGCAATGGCCAATGTCTTTTAGAAAGGCGCGGGTGTCTTTCTCACCAGTTGAAATTTGTGTACATAGTGTCTTAAGTTTTTTTTGCAACTTCAAAGTCTCTCGTCGAACTCGTTTTGTCGGTGGCTCTAGAACTGTGATTCTACGAATATCAGTCAGTGCAGATAGATGATCCTTTTGAATGCATGATATGGAGTGCCATACACCTGGGTTGTCATGTCCCACAAGATGACTGTATCCATTGTTCCACGATTCACACTCATTGTTCGTTCTTGAACGGTTGTTCATTGTGGCTTCATGAACACTCCAAATGGTTGGGGGGAAGCGTGGGTTGTTGGAAGATTTCAGCGTCAATTTACCATCCTTCATGCTGACTTTTGTTGGCCCACTGACATATGTGTTGTCGAAATAGTCAATAACCTCATGAAGACAATCATGTGCACTAAATCTTACTATGGCCATACCCTCTTTGAGCTTGTCGACAGGAAGAAATGCTAGTCCATCTAGCATTCCAACTGAATGTTTAACAGCATCGTTGTCTTTGTATTCAACACTGAGTCCACAACTCTGAATTTTTCTCCATGTATTTTGGCACAGATGATAAAAACATCCCTGAATGCGAACTAAAAGACCGAACATTGTCCGTATGGAGTTGTGAATAGCTGTTTCATAATCACAGCTGATAGTCGATGGATTCGGATAAAGATCTAATGACTGACACTCATTCATTATTGCAGCAAACATCTCGTCGTAGCAAATTTGCTCTTTTGATGGAAGGAATGCATAAACACATGTGACTGTCGATCCATCCTTCTTTGCACGTATGACAAACAACTGTTGGAAAACTTTTGGGGCTGCACCAAACGTTCCATCCAGGAACCACTCATCTGAATCACACAAAAATGTAAGACTATCAATTGTACCAAAAACTAGCACTCTTTTGTTATTAGAGCCATCATCTTTGTAATTGTCATAGAAAAGAAAAGGAAGATTGTCGACACCACCAGTTGTTGTGTACTCTTCGGGGATGCATTGGAGGTCGGCGAGTTGTTTTGGCTCTTTGGGAGCTGTGCCCCTTTTGTACCTTCTAACAGCACGTTTCACAGTCTCTGTTGACCCGGCAGCTACTCGAACATCAACAGGGTACTCGGATAATTTGTCCTTCACTATTTGAACAGTCTTTCCACGATTGCAAGATACTGAATCTTTTATTGATTGGCGAGCTTTCAATGCTTCAATGGCTGTTTGATCTTGGGAATGATTATGCACGGTCGAAGTAATAACTTTCGTTTTATTCAAATCAGTCAACAAACTACCATTGCATTTTGTTGTTCTTCGGGAAGAACATTCCCAACGAATACTGTCCTTGTTTGTTCTTTTCAAAGTATATGAATATCCCTCTAAACACAACTTTTCACCACCACGTGTAGTACGTATAAACTCCATATTGAATGTGATATGCATTTGCCATCCATATTCCCTTTATATACAAAAAAGCAGCAAAGCAGCCGACTTTGTTTATCCAACAACTCCAACATGAGCGTCACTCATGACCACTGAATACATTTGATCAATTGTTTTCAAGTCAGTAAATACACTTATGATATTCACTGATTGTTTTCAAGTCATTAAAAACACTCATTGATATATTAACTGCTTGTTTTTATTGACAATTCATAGACAATCAATCACCACTGAATAATTTTGACTCATTGTTTTCGAGTCAGTGAAAACACTCATTGATATATTGGCTTTCGAGTCAGTGAAAACACTCATTGATATATTGGCCGCTTGTTTTCATAGACCTTGTTGACGGGAAAATACTGTACCCGGGAAAATGAGATCGGGGCAAATATCCGCCTAAGAAAAAAGAGATCGGGGCAAATATCCGCCTAAGAAAAAAGAGATCGGGGCAAATATCCGCTTTTGTATCGGGGCAAATGTCCGCGGGGCAAATCTCCGTATCCCATTGTAGGCTGTAAAAGACCTCAGTCACCAATAAATAAATTATGTTTATTGAAGTTGTTAGAATATTTTATTTTCTTACTGTGTGTGTATATTTTAGAACAAGATGGAAGAATCAGACAAATGAAGACCATATAAATCATATGAAGCATGTTGCTTATAGAGCTGTTCTTGAGTGTCTTCTTGAAGAAGGTAATGCTTTTAATCACTTCATTCAACACTTTTAGTGTAAAGTCTTTTTTTACAGCAGTGCATAAATAATGCAGAGTGCAGGCCTTAGTCTCGTTTGGGCACAACAGCAAATACAAACCAAAAATAATGTGGCCAAGCCCAGTTGCCAAGCCTGGAAATAAGCAATTTGTCATTTGCAGAATGAGTTTGCTGAATGCTATCCCATACAGTGGGCCAATTTATCCTCTGGGTACCACTTTCTCTTTTGATCTGAGGCTTTGATTCAGATTTAGATTCACAGAGGATAAATTTAAAGATAGCATCACCAAATTCACCCTCTGGGAGCCTCATTCTGAAGATGACAGTCTGCCTATTTCCAGGCTTAAATGTGGACTGGTGTGAGAAGTAAAAACATTGACATTGACATTTTCTCCTTCTTGGCATCTGTTTTGACTACTTTTAATTTTTCTTTCACAGTTTATGTTGTCTGTACTGTGGGTCTTTCGGGGGACGGAAAAAAGCCCTGGTGGAGAAAAGCCCTGATGGAGAAAAGCCCTCAGGAGAAAAGCCCTGAAACTGCATCTGAGGAGAAAAGCCCTGGTCCCTTTTTTTTCGTGGGTGGAGAAAAGCCCTGGTTGAAAAAAAAATTGTATCTAAACATATATTATTTATTTTTAAAGCACAGAATTTTTTTATTATTAAATCTATCATATTTTCCATTAAATTTGATCTTAATTCATGTAAAAGCTTGGCTAATATGTAGTTTAGGACAATTTAATAGGGGATACGGACATTTGCCCCGCGGACATTTGCCCCGATACAAAAGCGGATATTTGCCCCGATCTCTTTTTTCTTAGGCGGATATTTGCCCCGATCTCTTTTTTCTTAGGCGGATATTTGCCCCGATCTCATTTTCCCGGGTACAGTATTTTCCCGTCAACAAGGTCTATGAAAACAAGCGGCCAATATATCAATGAGTGTTTTCACTGACTCGAAAGCCAATATATCAATGAGTGTTTTCACTGACTCGAAAACAATGAGTCAAAATTATTCAGTGGTGATTGATTGTCTATGAATTGTCAATGAAAACAAGCAGTTAATATATCAATGAGTGTTTTTAATGACTTGAAAACAATCAGTGAATATCATAAGTGTATTTACTGACTTGAAAACAATTGATCAAATGTATTCAGTGGTCATGAGTGACGCTCATGTTGGAGTTGTTGGATAAACAAAGTCGGCTGCTTTGCTGCTTTTTTGTATATAAAGGGAATATGGATGGCAAATGCATATCACATTCAATATGGAGTTTATACGTACTACACGTGGTGGTGAAAAGTTGTGTTTAGAGGGATATTCATATACTTTGAAAAGAACAAACAAGGACAGTATTCGTTGGGAATGTTCTTCCCGAAGAACAACAAAATGCAATGGTAGTTTGTTGACTGATTTGAATAAAACGAAAGTTATTACTTCGACCGTGCATAATCATTCCCAAGATCAAACAGCCATTGAAGCATTGAAAGCTCGCCAATCAATAAAAGATTCAGTATCTTGCAATCGTGGAAAGACTGTTCAAATAGTGAAGGACAAATTATCCGAGTACCCTGTTGATGTTCGAGTAGCTGCCGGGTCAACAGAGACTGTGAAACGTGCTGTTAGAAGGTACAAAAGGGGCACAGCTCCCAAAGAGCCAAAACAACTCGCCGACCTCCAATGCATCCCCGAAGAGTACACAACAACTGGTGGTGTCGACAATCTTCCTTTTCTTTTCTATGACAATTACAAAGATGATGGCTCTAATAACAAAAGAGTGCTAGTTTTTGGTACAATTGATAGTCTTACATTTTTGTGTGATTCAGATGAGTGGTTCCTGGATGGAACGTTTGGTGCAGCCCCAAAAGTTTTCCAACAGTTGTTTGTCATACGTGCAAAGAAGGATGGATCGACAGTCACATGTGTTTATGCATTCCTTCCATCAAAAGAGCAAATTTGCTACGACGAGATGTTTGCTGCAATAATGAATGAGTGTCAGTCATTAGATCTTTATCCGAATCCATCGACTATCAGCTGTGATTATGAAACAGCTATTCACAACTCCATACGGACAATGTTCGGTCTTTCAGTTCGCATTCAGGGATGTTTTTATCACCTGTGCCAAAATACATGGAGAAAAATTCAGAGTTGTGGACTCAGTGTTGAATACAAAGACAACGATGCTGTTAAACATTCAGTTGGAATGCTAGATGGACTAGCATTTCTTCCTGTCGACAAGCTCAAAGAGGGTATGGCCATAGTAAGATTTAGTGCACATGATTGTCTTCATGAGGTTATTGACTATTTCGACAACACATATGTCAGTGGGCCAACAAAAGTCAGCATGAAGGATGGTAAATTGACACTGAAATCTTCCAACAACCCACGCTTCCCCCCCCAACCATTTGGAGTGTTCATGAAGCCACAATGAACAACCGTTCAAGAACGAACAATGAGTGTGAATCGTGGAACAATGGATACAGTCATCTTGTGGGACATGACAACCCAGGTGTATGGCACTCCATATCATGCATTCAAAAGGATCATCTATCTGCACTGACTGATATTCGTAGAATCACAGTTCTAGAGCCACCGACAAAACGAGTTCGACGAGAGACTTTGAAGTTGCAAAAAAAACTTAAGACACTATGTACACAAATTTCAACTGGTGAGAAAGACACCCGCGCCTTTCTAAAAGACATTGGCCATTGCATTAGATTCTAATATTTGTTAACTGAAATGTTGAATGTTGAATGAATTCTTTGAAATGTTCTGTTTTCGGACCATGTTACTAGAATATTGTGCTTAAATGTTACGGTACATTCTGATAGATATTTAAATGTTATTATATGTTACTTTTAAATAACATAAATAAATTGTATAACCACTATCCAAACATTCGTCTGACAAATGTCTGGAAAGTGGTTATACAATAAACCCTCAAAATATTTTTGAACAGGCAGTTTCTCAAAATTAATCTTGACTTGAGGATTCGCATGTAGGCTGTTTCAATGAATTGTGCTATTTATATATGTGCTTCACTTCGTTTTTTTTGTTGTTGTAAAATTTTGGCTTGAATAAAAGTCAGTTTAATCTCCTTAAGCGTTGTTTTTCTATTGCCATATCGTCCATAAGCATGGTCCGAATCGTCCAGAAATCTGGGGGGAAATCTGGGGGAAAAAATTAATTTTACTTTCTAAACGACAAAATTTTATCGGGGCAAATGTCCAGGAGAGAATTTTTATAGCGGGGCAAATGTCCACTATGTAATTAGCTGATCGGGGCAAATGTCCACTATGTAATTAGCTGATCGGGGCAAATGTCCGTTTTCTTTAAAAAGTGATGCGGGGCAAATATCCTCGGGGCAAATGTCCGGGATTCATTTAATAGCACAGGGATGTTTTGATCTTAATTCAAATATGAAATTTGGCTTGGCTCATATGTTTTTAGACACATGGACAGATGGTAGGTTAGGACAATTTAATAGAAGAGGGATGTTTTGATGATATGTTTTAATTTACGAACACAAGGAGTTGTGTTTACAACAATTATATACTTTAAAATTTGGCTTGGCTCATATGTTTTTAGACACATGGACAGATGGTAGGTTAGGACAATTTAATAGAAGAGGGATGTTTTGATGATATGTTTTAATTTTTGAACACAAGGAGTTGTGTTTACAACAATTATATACTTTGTAATTGATTTGCAAACATGCTGGTAGGTTGTCAGATGATGTGGCAGCTAATCTTGGACAAAAAGACAGTATAAAGCGTGCCATAAGGTATACCCAAAAAGGTCAAGTTCCCAAAACATCCCTCTGCTATTAAATTGTCCTAAACTACATATTAGCCAAGCCAAATTTTATTGCAGCTTTTACATGAATTAAGATCAAAATTAATGGAAAATATGTCAAAAGATGATAGATTTAATAAAAATAAAAATGAAAAAAATAACTTCTTATAACTTATTATTTAATTCTGTGCTTTAAAAATAAATAATATATGTTTAGATACAATTTTTTTGTTTATTTGCCCCTGTTGACTCCTATTGGTCAGCAAACTGTAAAAGTGTTAACCAAAGGAAATAATTTTTTTTTCAACCAGGGCTTTTCTCCACCCACTAAAAAAAGGGACCAGGGCTTTTCTCCTTTGTTGCAAAAATGACCAGGGCTTTTCTCCACCAGGGCTTTTCTCCGTCATTTGGTCTTTCACTATTGTTGGTACTGCACGTTGATGGTGCACTTGCCTTCAACCACTGCTAACACTGCGCTTGTTCAGTGTTAGTTAGTTGGCTGACAGTTGTTCACCATTGTTCAGTGGTTCTCCAGATTCTCCAACGTCCTCCTACTCCTCCACCCATAAAACTTTCAGCATGATGTGACCCTGGCTGTTGAAAATGTCAAATCCCAATAAACAAACAAATGGATTCTCCTGGTAATTGAATAATTATCATTGGCAAAGGAGCTATTCAATTAACAGAGCTCGACGAGCTAGTTCCAATGAGGGATCATAACCTATGTTTTTGAGACAAAAAATGAAAAAATAATGAAAATTAATTGGCGATTTTTTAGAATAGCGCTGGCCGGTTTTGGCCGTTACGTTGGGTAAAGGGTTAAAAAAAATTCTTCTTTCTCAAGTACATCTCTCATCATTGAAAATCTCCCTCATCATTCTTTTTTACCTGGAAATCACTTCAAAGATAATATTTTGCTCCTGCGAGAAATGAAGCAGTGCTTGTTTACTGTGGTAAATAAGCTGTGTTTTACTGGTAAAATAGGACCCAGTCACCCGTGCTTGGGGTGGAAGTCCTCTAAAATGGACAACATGGATATAAACGATTAACTAAATTTGATTTTATCTCCATGTTGTGGTCACGATTAGTCATTGTGCAGAAGTATGTGACCTTAAACACCAACAAATAAATAAATACAAATTACAATTAACCCTTTACCCAGCGTAACAGCCAAAAATGGTCAGCGCTATTCTCAAAAATTGGAATGAGCTCATTGAGCTCGTTCCATCGAGGGGTCATAACCTGTGTTTTTGAGACAAAAAATGAACAAAATTAGTTATTCAAGATTTTTTTTGCAAGTGTCGTCTGCTTTTCATGTTAGGTAGAGGGTTAACATGAAAATAGTAGTAGAAAGTTTCTGTAAGTTCATATGTAAAATATCAGAAAATTGTTTTCCAGACTGCATTGAAATTGAGAAGGTTGTAAGAAGAATAGCCCACAGAAATGACTATGGTACTTTTGAAACATATGTTGCTGCCGTGTGCCAGAACATCAAGTTTAATTCAGGTACAGAGACATTTTTTGTTTTCACTGATGCAGCATTAGGCCAAGGATGAAGTTAGATGAAAATACAGTTATTGCTGTTACGTTTTATCTACCATTTACCGAAAAATGCAATCGCAAAACACAGTATCAGTAGTGATTAAAATTCTTGTATCACTATTGCAGTAACGATAAAAGTCACATGACTTCACAAGAAATTAATGCACACTTTTCTTTTTTTTTTCTTGCAAATGGTCAGTATCAATGTTATCTTAACTTTATGTACACAGCATACTTTCTAGAAGTTTCTAAGATGAAGAGATCTATCATGGTTGTCGATGTTCCCAGCCCTTTACCCAACGCAGATGATTTCAAAATTTATTATTTTAAATATCATTTTTTAAATTTTTTCAAATAATTTCAACAAAACCATATCATGTGACCCCTCTTTGGAATGAGCTCGTTGAGCTCGTTCCAAAGAGGGGTCACATGATATGGTTTTGTTGAATTTTTCAAAAAATAATATTTTTCCAGCTGCTGAATTTGCATATTACGCGGCCGGATTCGTGCGATTCATTGGGTAAAGGGTTAAAAACATTTTCCTGATGTCAGGACTCAACAATATCAAATGGTAGTGATTGGGCTACATCACACCTCCCATTTTCAAAATGGAAAGACTATTCAGGATAACTCATCGAAGCTACAAGAGCATTCTGAGCCTGGATGTTTCAGAATAAATACTCAGATTATCTCTGAAATACATTAAAGTGACCAAATCCAACTGAATACCTGTACCGCTAATTGAATAATTTTTGATTGGTAAGGCCTAAAAAAGTTAAAAATCTGTTTCTCAGGCCCTCCTGCATGGTCACTTTGGCTGTTGCATGCTCTCTTTTTATAACCAATGCAACCTTAAAAAAATAAAAATTAAATGGTTTATGTTTGATATTTTACTCAAGTTAATAAAATTGATAAATTTGTCCCTTGAGTGGAACAAGGCTTTGCAATGCTTTAGCATTACAAAGCCTTCTTGCACTCAAGGCATGAAATACACCTCCTCCCATGCTTTTCGTAGATTATAAAGCATTGCAAAGCCTTCTTGCACTCAAGGGATGAAATACACCATTACCCATGCTATTCGGTAGATTATGAGGCCTAAAACATAGAACAAACCCAAGAACATGAACTTTTGATGGCAAAGAAATAATTACAAAAATAAAAAATAAAATAAAAAAACGCCCGCCCACATGCAATTTTGCAAAAAAATGGCCTGAGAAACAAAAGATCTACTTTGTGTGGCCTAAAGTTGCTATTCAATTAATAGAGTTCCACTGTACAAGTTTCCTTTGAAATTTCAGAAATGGAAGAAAGAGAACTCACACAGAAATTAGTTGGCATATATGAAAGGAACAAAGAATATTTTGTACTTATTGAGCCACTCACTGTAAGTTATCTAGTACTACGGCGCGGTGGCATTGCGGTAGTCGGTTCTTGTCAGATCACCGAAGTTAAGCAACGTCGAGCCTGGTTAGTCCTCGGTTGGGTGACCGTCTGAGCGATCGATTCGGTCTCCAACATTGTGTCCTTGGGTAAGGCACTTAACCCCGATTGTCCACATGGGGGCACGATGACGCCGTGTACTTAGGCGTACTGCACGTCGATGGTGTGCATGTCTTCAACTAATCTAACCCTGCCTGTGCTGCAGTGTGGAGTTACAATGTTGGGGAGCTGGCAGCTGCTCGCCGTTGCTCGGTACTCCGGCTTCCTCCACCCGTAAAACTGTCACGGTCATGATTAGCCATTGTGCATAAGTATGTGACCTTAAACACCAATAAATAATAATGATATATCTAGTGCTATATATATGCATTATATCAAACTCATTCATTTACATTGCACTGATTGTAGATTCCAGTATAGTCACTGTGGACTGGCCGTAATCCACGTGTGGACAGTGATGTCCACGCATGTGTTTACCAGGTAATAAAAATCAGCAGCAGCAAAATTTTATTTAATGAAGCACCGGGTTGTGCTTCATTAATTAAATTTTTGATGATTATTCATATAATTAGTGTTTGGAATTTAATATTATTGTGTCCGTGGAGATATTGGCCATGCGTGGAAAGTGTCCAGTCCATGGTAGCCATACTATAGAAATACAGACTTTGGATTTCCCCAACTTAGTGATGGTAAAAGATGTGCCCAAATTATAATTCTTCCCAAATTATGTAGTGCTTCAAAATATTTTTTCATAAAGTTTTGTGATGTTCCACTCATAATTTGGTCATGTTTTCAAAATAAAAAATTTCACTCTTTAGAATTTCTGTCAAGAAATTACTCTCAGATCCTGTGAAAAACACCTAAAAAAACACATGCAACATTTTAGTCAATAGATGTTCATGTTCAGTATGGACCACGGAGCTTGGGGCAGCTTCAGTCTCATCACTTTTGTGGTCAAGAATGTTCAAAATATTTCAAAATAGTAATAGTCTTGACAAGACTAGCATGGACATGTTCAACCAACTGTTTGTCCATCCATCTGTTAACGTTTACTTGTCTGGATAATAACCTTTAAAACTATATGTCCAACAGATCCCATTTTTGGGTGGATTAGATCTGAGTAAAAGTTTCATTTCAATAATCAGTATCCTAGCATATATCCAATATGGCTAGCATGGCAGTCATCTTTGATTTTTATGATTTTTTTTCTTCTTCAAGTAATAATTTGAAAAATCAACGACCAGTGGATCCAATTTCTTATGGTGCATTACTGTTGACTGTTGGAAATTTGGGTACTTTGATATCAGATTCATTTGAAAATATCGAGGTATATTATGCAGAATGATTGAACGTCAGTCTGGCAGTGCTTTTTTTACATGATTTCTGGGAGAGGGTCTCAGAATCCCTGCTTACATTTCAGCCCCTTCACATTCAAAGTAATTTTGCTGCTTTTGTCCAACTTGGTAGTCCATAGACTGGAATCTTGCTTGTTGTTTTTTATGGTTTTTCACAGAATATGAGTTATAGCTTGGGTGAATCTCCACTCTGTGGTTTTCTTGTCTTTTTTTTAATTCACTGTCCATGTTTTGAAAATTCTAATCCTATGTACTTAATTTTAAATATACTGCAAATTGAAAAGATAGAATAATACAGTGGAGCCCACTTAATTGTATATCCCTGTTAATTGAATATAAGTTTCAAACACAAAACCATTTACCATACCTTCAGTACAAATTTGATCTGTTAATTGCATATGGGTTGTAGAGTAAACTCCTATTAATTGTATATAAATTTTTGTAATATGTAAAAAAAATTGCTGTGACACGCACCAAATTCCCCTTATTTATCAACCTTTTTGGCCTCACTACATCCAATACAGGCATTTATTCTATTATATTTTGTTTGACAGAGCTCTATGAGCTCTGTCAAACAAGATATAATAGAATAAATGATCAGTTTACCTCCAGAACACAGGAAAATGACCAAATCCCTGTTAATTGTATACTCCTGTTAATTGAATAATTTTCACTGGCAAAATGGATATTCAATTAACAGGATTCTACTGTATCCTCACCTAAAACAACTGATAAAATCAAGTTCAGTAGTTTTACTCCAAATATCATAACTATTGATGGTTGAGGAAATTTATCCTCGACATCACATAAAGCTGCGCTTTTGTGACCAGCGTGATGAACTGTATTTTTATGTCCCTGCCATAAAATGGCTGGGGACATATAGTGTTATCTCTGTCCATCCATCATTCCATCTTTCCATCGTTCTGAAAAATAACAGTTTCCCTGACTTTTTTCACCATAAATTGAGATATTTAGCTGAATTCTGGTAAGTGGCTTTGTCTACAAATCGAATTAGAGTTGGGTCCCAGTTGGACGATGTTTGGAGTTTGTGACCTTGCACAGACTTTATGATGTGCAACCCAGAGAATCAGTTTTCTGGATTTTTTTTCCGTCACAAAAAGAGAGCATGCGGCAGCAAAAAGGACCATGCAGGAGGGCCTGAGAAACAGATTTTTAACTTTTTTAGACCTTATGTGTTCAAATTTTCCAATTCTTAACTTGATGAGTCTTTTTCATCAAATCAAATCATGGCTGCTATAAAACAGCTGTAAGTAAATTTCATGAAAAAATCGGGAAACTTCACCTCAGAAAATCATTGGTCAAAATATTGATTTACTTGCACAAAAGTTTGTTTGTTTTGGGTTTTACAATATTTTCAGGGTCACATTGCGTCCGGCAGTTTTATGGGTGGGAGAAGTCAGAATACCCAGAGAGAACCACCGAGCAGAGGTGAGCAACTGCCAGACTCTCCAACTTACTAACACGGCACAAGCCGAGTTAGCAGTGGATGAAGGGAAGTGGGCCACTGATGTGCAGTACGTCTTGCCATGCAGCAATCAGGATTAAGTGTCTTGCCCAAGGACAGAGCACAGATGGTGTGGGTTACAGTCAAACCTTTCACAAAAGAAAATTTTGTAAAAATTACTCAAATTCTACTTCTTGTGGCAAGAGATTTGCTGTCCATGGGAATATCCACCACCAGCATACAAGCAGTTAACTGGTAGATTGCTGAATTACTTTTGTTCACATGTTCTTGCCTTGTTAAAATTTATGGGAGAGTGCCCATAGGCAAGCTGAGAAGTCCTTGGTTTGATTCCCACCTGCGGCAACTGCATTGTGTCTTTGGGCAGGACACTTCACCCCTATTGCCCATGTGGTGGCACAGTGGTATTGTGTACTAAGGTGTACTGCACGGCATTGGTGAACCTGTCTTCAACCAACGCTAACCCCATTTTCCAACAGGCATATTTTGATTATTTACTTGTCGTCTGTGCACCTCATGCAACATGCTCAAACCGATGATGTATTACACACTTTACTCACGTCATCAAGCAGTTGGAAAACTCCAATAATGTAAATAGAATGTGGTACTGGAAATCAATTATCTTCAGATTTTCTTTGTGATTTCGCAAACTTTTGGGGGTTGAGTGCAAAAATAAGGATCACCAGCAGCTGATTCAGCCCAAATTAAGTACTTTTCAGGGTGGTGGTCAATAAGCAAATACTTTTTAAGGTTGAAATTTGTTTCAAGCACTTTTCATGGAAGAGAGCCAAATTTAAGCACTTTTCAAATACGTACGAATTGTGAAAATTATACCACCTGCATTTCAGAAAAAAACCCAAATTTGAACTTCCAGCACTTTACTAGTTAAGGATTAACATGTTTGTTCTGTATTCCAGGCTTTACAAGTATGTTTACAACCAGTTTTAGAGACTCTTATTTATCGGGATAGACAAATGTGGTTGATTGAAAATGGATACTCAGCTGACATTATTCCAGTGTTTGATGAAAATATCTCTCCTAGAAATTTAGCCCTTGTAGCAACAAGAAGATGATGTTCATTGAACTGTTACTGCTCCTGTTCCCAGGTGCAGTCTTATACATGTGCAACCTATAATTTTCTTTTGACATTTTTATTAAAACATTGGAATAATATTGTTTCAGATTGTTTTCAATTGACATTTTGTTTTGTGGAAAAAAAATTGCAAGAGTAGGTGGTGGATGTGCGGAAAATATTTTTTCAGCCTTATATCTGCAAATTCTTTCCTGATCTCCCCCTCCCCCCCAAAAAAGCTGGAATAAATAGTGTACAGTGGTACACTGTTAATAAAATGGCCACTTTAACAGTGAAAATTGTTCAATTAACAGGAATATTCTATTAACAAGAATGTGGTCACTTTCCTGCATTCCAGCGATGCAGGTGCGATTCCTGTTGTGCCCTGTGGCCTGTGCAGTGTAATGTAAAGCCAAAGAGCACCATGTGGGTTTTAGGCTCAAACATTATTATTAGCTCACCTGTCCCAAAGGGCCATGCGAGCTATTTTGGAAACTTTTTACATTTTCATCTTCTTTAGACTGGTGAGCCGATGTGAACTAAACGGGAGGTCCTCTACAAACGATCCTCATTTTGTTCCCGACGGTTGAAAAACATGGCCACCAGAGGCATTCTTTGATTCTGGTAAGTGGATTTTCAAAAGTCTTCTCCTCTGAAACGACGACTGATGCTTGTGACACCCTCTACCAACGATCCTCGTTTAATGTTGATCGGGTTGCAAACATGACTGCAATTGTGGCTTATAATTACTATAGAAACCCTATGGGAAATCACATTTTCCTCTTCTCAGGAAACGATCCTCACTTTGTTCCCGTTGGATGGAAAACATGGCCGTCCGAGGCATTCTTTGATTCTGATTGGTGGATTTTGAAAAATCTTCTCCTTTGAAACCACAAGGCCAAATGTTTTGAAACTTCACATCATTGATGACTGGGACACCCTCTACCAACAATCCTCATTTAATCTTGATCGGGTTGTAAACATGGCCACAATTGCGGCTTATAGTTACTACAGAAACCCTATGGGAAATCAAATTAAGTGGACTCCAATGTATGTAAAATATATCTCCTCCCAACTGAAGCTAATGAACGGATGGGAAGTTCAATACCGATAAATAAATCCAACCTAGGACACCTTTTTTTGCTTGACAATAAATAGACAGAACGCAATGTGTGTTTGAATCGGTAGGTGTTTTACATAACGAGTTGGAATGGCATAGTCATATTTCGAAAGAGCTGCAGGCTCAAGCAAAATATGATTACACCATACCAACGAGTTATGTAAAACACCCACCAATTCAAACACACATCGCCTTCTGTGTTTATTACACAACCCATGCATTTAAATTCATTTAAATAAACAAATTTTAATTCCATTGTTTGAACCCAAAGGTGAAGAGTCTGTTTGTTTTGACTGAAGCTGTACTATCAAATGGATCGATAAAAAATCAATACAACCTTTTCGGAACCAGTGTTTGCTGAAATTTGTATCACTGTTTCTCTTCGGCTGGTGCCCAACCATTTGGGGCTATTGCGGTAGTAAAAATTTAAGTGCAGATTTGCAAAACAGCTGTGAGAAACATTTTTTAAATAAGTTCGAAGCATGTAAAGATGTACGAACATTTACCAAAATAAAGTTGACCAATTCAGATATAAGGGATCCACAAAACGAGACAGCCACAGGACAGGGTTAATGTTCTGGTTGGAAATGATTGTTTTTTTTTAAAAATATTATCTCATTTTTGGTTAACTAATTTTTTGTGAACCAACTTTATTTTGCTTTGGACATTTTCATTTTCACACTATGCGACAGACTGGCGATAACTGTATAACGGAATTTGGAAACTTTTCGAAGCGTAACTAATGACTCGGTGGAAAAGGAACAAGTATGAATGGTGCTGGGGAAACAATTCCGGCTTGTACATCACCCATTGAATACAGAATCATTTTTGTCATAACAGCTATTTCATTGAATACAAGGGTTTAAAGTTTAATGGATGTGTAATAAAACTTTTTATCCCCTGGGACAAGCAGTTTCCAATTTACCAAGCTTCGCAACAATAATTTCTACAGAAACAGATGTCAGGCAGCTCACATGTTTTGCAACTCATCAGTCCCATCTGCAAAAATCTATCTTTTTTTCATAGCAACAAGTCGATCCATCGGAAGATAGGTCTCCATGTGAACTAAAGTTTTCTCGTAATTTCTCTTTAGGCACAGCCATCAAACAATGTGATCTGAAATTTGTTTTAATTTCATTTGATTCACCAATATCTCTAGCTTGATCTATTATTTGAGTCAAAGTAAAATTTCAGTTCACAAGGTCCTACTAGAAGGGCAAGTTGATCAGTTATTTAGTAGTTTTTGGTGTTCAAGGTCACTGAGAATCTATGGCTATATCAAGACATAGGCATCAAGTAAAGTTTAGCCAATCATTTATACCTATGCTGCCCACTTCAGAGGATTTCTTCCCTGGGTGTTTGTGGTAAGAATATTATTAATTATTATTATTTAATGGTGTTTAAGGTCACATACTTATGCACAATGGCTAATTGTGACCGTTTTACGGGTGGAGGAAGCTGGAGTACCCGGTGAGAACCAAAGAGCATCTACGAGCAACTGTCAGCTCCTCAACATTCTAACTCTGTTCAAGCTCCGCTCAAGCAGGGTTACAACGCTTGAAGACATCTGCACCATCAATGTACAGTACGCCTTAGTACACAGCATCATTGTGACCCCATGTAGGCAACCAGGATAAAGTGCCTTGCCCAAGGACACAACGCAGGTCGTCCCGGATGGGGATCAAACTCGAGACCTCTAGCATAGAAGTCCAACAGTCTACCACTGAGCCACTGTGCACCTGTGATAAGATCCTACTTTACCAGTAACACAGAACGCATTTACCACAGTAAACATGCACTGTTCCACTTCCTGTAGTTGAAGGTCAAGTTGATTGTTACCTTACCATTGACTATCAGATTCAATGACTTGCAAGTTTTCAACATAATTTAACCCTTTACCTAACGAAATCGGCTGAATTCGCCCGAGTAATATGCAAATTCAGCAGCTGAAAATTTTTTTTTCCAAATATATCAACAAAACCATGTCATGTGACCCCCCTTTGGAATGAGCTCATTGAGCTCGTTCCAATGAGGGGGTTACATGATATGGTTTTGATGAAATTTTTTGAAAATTTAGAAAAAAATATTTCAAATCATAAATTTTGATATCATCTGTGTTGGGTAAAGGGTTAAGATGCAAACAAAACGAAACACCACATCAGCTGTAATATCTTTATTCGCAACATATATAAATATTTGTAATCTGAAAAATCTTTCAACACAAGAAAATACAAGGATGGCAAACCTGTACCACGCAATAGAAAAGCTGAGAAAGACATGAAAAATATACTTTCATACATATGTGCATATCAACATTTATTATGATTTAACAAAATGACATCCGAGTTGGGTGAACCCTCTCAGTATCATAATCACTGATGCAATGAAGCTACAAAAAGATACAGATTTCTCTCAACTTCAATTTCTAATAAACACAACTGAAATATAGGGGTTAACCACTGATCTCTACAGTTAAAACTAGAAGTCCTGTCATGAAAAGTGCACAAATAGCATGTTGATCTGCGCGTTAATCTACGCGTTATGACCATAGTAAGGCTATCAAATTCTGTACATATGGCCTGTGTACAAGCAATGTTTCAGCCAATGGACCTCCGGGTAACCCGGAGGTCCACTGGTAGAAACATTGCCTGTGTTTGCTATGAGTAATCAGGAGAACCCACCGTGCTTTGGATGCCTTTCGATATGACAATTGCAATTCCTATGCGCAATTAAGCCTAGATTCGCGCACAGTTCGTGACAGGACTTCTAGTCTGTAAAAAATGGACTGCTGGAATGCTCATTGGTCAGGTATAAAAAAAACTGTCTCCACTGGGGGGTGGGGGGGGAGGTACCTCTCAATCTTGGATCGCTTTTTAACTGGTTGAGTGCTAGAAGCCACTATCATGGCTTTACACTGTATAAGTGGTAGAAAAAAGATGGTTAGAATAAAATTGTTTTGTTACCAATTATTGGAGAATGCCAACAGGCACTCTCCTATAAATTGTAATAAAACAATTATTTATGAAGAATATCTTGCTAAATTAAGGCTCCTCTTACTGTTAGAATGGTATCTTTGAAAAAAAAAATGATACACGTCACAAATCACCTTTAAAAAAAATAATGTCGCAGTCTACGAGTTAAAGAATATACTTTGATGTCTTCACAAAATAATACATTGATGATGTGAGCATTTTTGTGGTAATGTAAATTGTATATTTGCAACATATCTGAGTTATTATTGACCAAAAACAAGTGTCGAGATTGGAAAATTGATACCATGTAACTATATTTTGTGGAAGGTAAATGCCAAATCAAAGCTGTTAGGATAGACTTGATGTGAGGGTACTTTGATTGCTGGATTATCAGTGAGAAGCATTACCAATCAAGTTGCAGAGATTTTCAATCCCTGCCAGAGGTAAATGCATTGTGCCCTTGGGCAAAGCTATTAATCCTGTTTGCCCTGGTGTGAGCACAGTGGTGCTGTAGACTTAGGCGTACTTCACACTGATGGTGCACTTGTCTTCAACCAATGCTAACCCTGCTTGGGCAGAGTTATTATTATTATTATTATTATTTATTGGTATTTAAGGTCACATATTTCTGCACAATGGCTAATCATGACCATGACAGTTTTACGGGTGGAGGAAGCCAGAGTACCAGGAGAGAACCACAGAGCAACAGCGAGCAACTGTCAGCTCCCCAACATGCCAACTCCACACAAGCAAGGTTAGCATTGGTTGAAGACAGGTGCATCATCGACGTGCAGTATGCCTTTCTACAAAACAACACATTGCCCCCATGTGGGCAGTGGGGGTGAAGTGTGGCAGAGTAAGTATGCTGGGGAGTTGGACAGTTGCTCGCTGCTGCTCGGCGGTCTCTCCAGCTTCCTCCACCTAAAACTGTTCCAACACGAGGTGACCCTGGTTGTCAAAAGTGTCATTAAACCCCAATAAATAAATAGTTGTATAGAGATCAGTTGGTTTAACAGAGAGCCCCAACAATTTTGGATATTAAGTGTCCGGATTTTCAATAACCTTTTAGGAAGATGAATATCAGGTTTCTCAAGGATGTTTAACCCTTTACCCAACGAATCGCCCGCATCCGCCCACATAATATGCAAATACAGCTGCTGAAAAAATATTTTTCGAAAAATTTCAACAAAACCATATCATGTGACCCCTCTTTGGAACGAGCTCGTTCCAAAGAGGAGTCACATGATATGGTTTAGTTGAATTTTTTTTTTTAAATTTAAAAAAATTATATTTAAAATAATGAATTTTGAAATCGTCTGCGTTGGGTAAAGGGTTATAACAACATTTGAGAACAAACATGGACCTTCTAAATCAAGAAATGTGTTTAGCACTTTAACATAAACAGCACTATTCACAAGAATCGTCATTCCAACTTTATCTTTTCAGTTGCTGGCCCGAGAAACAGATTTTTAACTTTTTTAGGCCCTAGCAAGATTTTTTTTTATAATTGTTTTGTTACAATATGCCAATCTGACACTCAAATAAATTGTAACAGAACAGTTTCATATCAACATTCTTTCTTACTCTTGAGAAAATATCAAGCTAATGCATAAAGTGTAAAGCCACTAAAATGGCTTTCTACACTTTTTAAAATAGCCATGATGGTTGCTTCTAGTACACAACAAGTTAACCCTTTACCCAACGCAGACGATTTCAAAATTTATTATTTTAAATATCATTTTTTAAATTTTTTGAAAAAATTTCAACAAAACCATATCATGTGACCCCTCTTTGGAACGAGCTCATCGAGCTCGTTCCAAAGAGGGGTCACATGATATGGTTTTGTTGAAAATTTTTGAAAAATAAATATTTTTTCAGCTGCTGAATTTGCATCCGCGGGTGGATGCGGGCGATTCGTTGGGTGAAGGGTTAAAGAAAATTAACTGCACTACATAACAGCCACTTCACCAAATTTCTTTTGAAAAGTCAAATTCTCAGTGAATGAAACTCTTGCACTTTTGAATTCTGTCCCTTTCTGTGCTGAGCTGCTCTCATACTGACCATTTGGTGCCACATACACTATATTAAAATAAAGACAAACTAAATCTTTGCTCTATATAACCTTCAACTTTACCCAACATTCTTGACAGTTGATCAAATACTCGGCAAAAAGTTAAGTCCAAGTGTCAAAGCAGTTCAAAAGTTAATCTGGATACAGACAGAAAAATTGCGTTTTTTTCAATGTGGTCTTTAATACTGACCTTCGAGCTTGACCATCTTGATGAAGTGCCATGCCAAAAATGCAAGGTAATGTATCAAAAGGTTCAGTCTGGACACCGATGAATGGATGTAAAAAAAATCACATTTTAGGTCTATACAAAATTTTTTTTTGTTTCTCAGACAATTTTTCCTCAATTTTACGATGAGGGAGGGAGGCTTTTTGTTTGTTTGTTTGTTTATTCACAAAACAGTTCTGAAAAAAGTTGGAATCAGAAATTTAACTACTTACACTATTATGTGGCAAATCAATGTTTTCAGCTGTGAAAATTTCCCATAATATAGTTGAAAATTTAACCAACTATATCTTGTATGACAGAGCTCTGTGAGATCTTTTAAACAAGGTATTGTTGGTTAAATATTTATGCTAAGTGAAAAATAGTGTCCTAGAAGGGATTTCCAGATGAAAAATAAGGTGATAAGGCAGATTTTCTATGAAAAGGGAGGTGCCTGAAAAATCCTTCTTTTTCTTAATAGCCTTGCTCTCTTTCAACTTCGACTTTCGACAGACAAATTTGATCTTGCCAAACTTGTCATAATAGCACTGCGACTCCCAGTTCTGAAAGTCAATCATGATACCCAGGAAATTCAGAGACTATGGTATCAATGATTGCGTATTATAGTTTATGAGATTATGGAAAATATCAATTTCTTCCGAGACCAGCATCGCCGTTGGAGCTATAGATTAATTTTGCAGAAGGGAATTTCCTGGTTTCTTGTCCTGAAAATCAGTGCTACTGCCTGGGAAATTCATAGACTACAATCGGGAATCAAAGGTTGTGGAACGCAATCTTTGATTCCCGGTTCTGTCCTATGAATTTAACCGAGTATTGGGACTGATGTTCACAAATGAGAAAGGGAAAATTACCACTGTCACGACTGACTTTAAAACGCGAACACCAAAAAATTCCTGTTCCCAGGATTAAACCGTATTTGAAAAAGGCCAGATGGCATATTTGAGGCCATATTTATTTCTTGTTTTACTTCGTTGACATCAATGTTATGTACATCACCTCTGTAATGTGAAAGCAGCAGTTGAAGCAGGTCACCACCAACTTCCACTCTCACTACCAATCAAGCAATCATTTTGACGAATCTGACCTCATTGCCCATACAAGTCTTGCTTTCAGGGAAATCAAGATACATGAAAAATCGAGTCCCTGGGACTGATGTTAGAAATCAGGGACTGACTTAAACACACTGATGCACTTTTAGAATGTTTTTCTCAGTTGAAGCTGAACGACACATGTACTTGATAATCTTATGAGTCACTTGGCACCCATTTTTGGGGTATTTTGAAATGGAACTGTTTTGATATGGAAAAGCGACCTGCCTACATCAAGGAGTTAGCATTGTAAGACTTAATATTCTTCTGCCAATAGATAAATTGCCTTTTCAGATTACAAAGGCATTACAGATATTCTTGCATCACTGCACAATATCCATGAGTTAAGATTTATGCAATCGAAACAAATGTGCCACGTCATATCTAAACAATTATCAGGCATCTTTATTCAGCAAACTCTTCATTAAGATTTTATGTGATCAAGAAATATTCAACAAAATTTCAGACAGACAGCATAGCAGTATAAACTCCCTTCATTCTGATGTCAAAATATCCAAATTTCAAGTAGCCATTTTTCCCATAATGCAACTGGGAATTTAACCAATTCAATCTTGTTTGACAGAGCCCCCCCACGATATGGTTTTGTTGAAATTTTTTTTAAAATTTGAAAAAATATTTAAAATCATAAAATTTGATATCTTCTGTATTGGGTATAAGGGTTAACAGAATAAATGCTAAAATAAGAAAAACTTCGGCTGAATAGATGTATTCAATGAACAGGGATTTATTGTTTCCAATATGCAATCAACTCCTTGCATGCTGCTGGGGGATATTCCTGCCCAGGACAGAATTTCTCTTGCTACTGATATAAGGATAATTTGGGCACATTTAATCAAATTTTCCTCCAGTAAATTGAATGGATTTTTCACCAATGATTTCCTGAGTTAAATTTGGATGAATTATTCACCAAATCAAGTCATGGCTGCTTTACAGCAGCCATGACTAAATCTGATGAAAAATATCTAAAAACTACTCTGCGGGTTGAGAGTTAATAGCAAAAATTTGCAGTAATGGAATAGTAAATGGTTTGGTGTTTGAAAAAAAATTATATCCAAATAAGTAGACATTCCATTATGCATGCAATATCCAATTAAGTGTGATACACTATCAGCACCCATACCCTGTGTATAAGCATCATTTTTCGATGTTAACATATGGGTATGTTTATTGGGATTTAATGACATTTTCAATAGCTAGGGTCACATCGTGTCAGAACATATAAATACCTTATGATAAAAATAACTACATTCTACACAGTGCATGTTAACATTCATTACTCATGTTTTGTGCTATATTATCAAGAGCCTATAGAAAAAGGTTATTTGAACATGTGCACCATCAAGGAATGATTTTTAAGGCTATAATATAACTGACTGGAAAATTGCACTTTGAAGTGAAAAATGAAAATGAAACGTATATATCATAACAGCGGTGAACTAGGGTGTAAATTAACACCAACACATACTAATTAAGGCGACTGATTTTCCGAATACCAGCAATATTTCTGTATGACCAATGGGCAAGCTGGGGTGATTGCAGACATCAAAAGGCAAGGCCTGCCCACAGTACTGGTAAAACAAAGCGTTTACCACAGTAAACAAGTACTGCTTAACCTCATGGGGTTTACATGGGGAGCACATATCTGATGAAGAAGAACTAGAATTGGGCCATTTCTCCGAGATGGGCAAAAAAAAACCCCCAAAAAACTGAACCGGTGTCATACGTCATCTCCCCCCCCCCCCCCCCCCCCAGGGGGAAGATATCCTAGTATATCTTCCCCCCCCCCCCCCCCCCCTGAATATCCCCCCCCTCCCCCACACACACACCACGAAAAATTTTTTGGGATTAATTTAACATTATTTGATGATGAAATGGGGATACCAAAAAACTAAACCGAACCAATCATTGAATATCGAAACTCTCTGTATTTTCAAATTTTCCTACAGTTGCTATTTATAAGACCTTGTTGAGGCTTCACAGCAGCTGAAGTGTTTATTTTCCTGTAAGTGACTTATTTTCTTTTCAGTTTTGTTAACAATGGGGGCCTGGGCAAATATCCTAAATTCCCACATGACAACAAACTATACATGTCCAGTTGCTTAGCAAAAACTTGGCTAGAAAACACAGCCTTGGTGATTTATCTATTGTCAGCAGGACCTCCTAATGATGGCATATTAAGGGCACATGCTGTGATATCTCAAAGCCTGAAATAGGCCCTCAAAGGTTAAGGTGAGTTTGAAACAAGTAACAAAATTACTGCATATAAGATTTGTATTGGCAAAGGAATGCTAATGTTGAATGCAGTGGCATTTGTGATGCTGTGGTAGGATACAAAAACTTATTCTGTATTTTCCTGGTGTGAATTCCCATTTGATACTCTCAGCAAATCTCAAGTCAGATTCTGAATACCGCGGTATACTTCCCTAAAAATACTGAAACCGATATCGAACTAAAAATTCTAATACTGCCCATCTCTACTATATCTTTACACAGCATCACCATCATCCTTTCAAATATCTGGAATGAACTGGTTGCCTCTGGTTCACATATTTACATTCACACTCCTCAGACACACAAATAGGTTGATGCTGAACTCTTAGAAGCCGAGGAATCAGAATGAATTTATTGAACATGACATACGGCAAAAAACTTACAGTAAAGCAGGTGCTTCTAGTCAAGTGTCATCTGCCTATTCAGGCAGATGACACTTGACTAGAAGCACCTGCTCAGTGTTTAATTCTCCCCAAAACCAAAGAAAACCGAACCGTCACAGCCAGATTACCTGCCGTATTGTACCACAGGCAAGAAAACTCTATTCCTGGCTTCTAAGAGTTAATTGAAGTTTTTTTTGGATGAAACTGAAGCCTTTGAAGCCAAAATTCATTTTTTTCTGAGTCAGGGTCAAAATATGTTCTTATTTCAATAAATAAATGGCTGCACGGTGAATTTGTGGGGTAGACTATTTATTTATTTATTGGTGTTTAAGGTCACATACTTATGCACAATGGCTTATCGTGACCATGACAGTTTTATGGGTGAAGGAAGCCGGAGTACCCCGAGAGAACCACCGAGCATCGACGAGCAACTGTCAGCTCCTCAACATTCTAACTCTGTTCAAGCTCTTTCAAGCAGGGTTACAGTGGTTGAAGACATGTGCACCATCGATGTGCAGAAAGTACACGGCGTCATTGTGCTCCCATGTAGGAAACCGGGATAAAGTGCCTTGCCCCTGACACAATGCGGGTCGTACCGGACGAGTATAAAACTCGGGACCTCTAGTAATGAAGTCCAACAGTCTACCACAGAGCCAACGCGCTCCCTGTGGGGTAGACTAATCAATATTTTCAATAAAATATTAATTGGTCAGCCCCCAAATAATGAATATGGACTCTTTCCAACTGCTGCCACTGAACTGACATGGAATTTACCACCATTTTTAACTCCTTGCATGCAGCTGGCGGATATTCCATCCGAGGACAGGAAATCTCATGTAATTAAAATAAGTGTAATTAGGACATTGTTAACCAAATTTTCCACTCTAAATTAAATCCACTGTTTGGTAAAAAATTTCTCGAGTTAAACTGTCATAAATTTTCCATCAAATCTAGTCATGGCTGCTTCAAAGCAGCCATGACTAGATTTGATGGAAAATATTTTTAAAAATACTCTGCAAATTAAGAGTTAAAGTGTCACCTTTTCACAAATGCAACCCTGCCTTTAGAAGCAGCAGACAATAAATTAGCTGAATGCAGATGTTCCTGTCTACACGATGATAATTTTTAGTAATATGAATGATGAATCAAAGCTCTTTGTTATTTATTTATTGGTGCTCAAGGTCA
This sequence comes from Pictodentalium vernedei, assembly GCA_031216915.1. NCBI lineage: Eukaryota > Metazoa > Mollusca > Scaphopoda > Dentaliida > Dentaliidae > Pictodentalium > Pictodentalium vernedei. Next base: position 77,532,897 of record CM062292.1, on the reverse strand, counting down.
CATACTTCTGCACAATGGCTAATCTTGACCACAACATGGAGAAAAAGTCAAGGTCAGTCAATCGTTTATACCCCATGTTGCCTATTTTAGAGGACTCGCACCACAAGCATCAGTGACTGGGCCCTATTTTACCAGTGAAACAGCTTGTGTACCACAGTAAACAAGCACTGCTTCACTTCCTGTGTTCCCACAGGGGTCAACACTCTTTGAAAGTTGTATTTTTTAATTGAATGTCAGATCATACATGACTGTTTCACCTGAAAACTTGACAATTTATTTATTTATTGGTGTTTAAGGTCACCTTCAGCATCTTTGACTATCTCCTGACCACAACATAGGTTTGAAGTAAAGTCAAGTTTAGCCAATCGTTTATACCTATGCTACCCACTTTTGAGGACTTCCACCCCAGACATTGGTTCCAGGTCCTATTTTACCAATAGAGCAGAACTTGTTTACTGCAGTAAACAAGCACTACTCCACATCCTGGGGTTCTCATAGGGAAGAAAACTTGTCTAAACCAAAGTATTTGAAAGGGAAAAAACTGGTGAATAAGCAAAACCCAACAATATCACTTGGTCTATCAAACAAAACTTTCATTTGATTGCATGTTCTTGGAATGTCAGAATATACTGCGCTGCCCCTTTTAACCCTTTACCTAACAAATCGGCTGCATCCACCTGTGTAATCTATGCTGGAAAAAAACAGTATTTTTCAAATTTTTTTTACAAACCACATCACGTGACCCTTCATTGGAACGAACATGTTCCAATGAAGTGTGAAATCATGTTTTTATTGAAATTTGTTGAAAAAGTTAAAAAAAAAAAAAACAATAAGTAAAATAATAAATTTTGAAAAACGGTGGTTTGGGTGAAGGGTTAAGTAGCAACTTTTACCCCTATGCACTCTGATGTCAAAATGACAAAGTTTTCAGCAGCAGATATTTCCCATAATGCTGTTTCATATTTAACCAAGGCCATAAAAAAGTCTATGTTCTCAGGCACTGCCTGCATCATTAAATTTCCACTGCGTAAAAACTTTTTAATACCCAGTCCCAAAATTTTTTTTTTAAATTTCCACCTGGTCAAGCAAAATTTTTTTTACCTGACCAGTATTTTCTGGGTCAGAATTTTGAGTACACGTTTCGCCATAGTATTTCAACTTCCTGTTCGCGTTTTCCTCCGTATTTTGCTTCGGATTTCTCCATTCTCTGATTTATTGTTTCTATGTTGGTAATTGGGAGAACTTTGGAGGAAAATGCCCCTTTTATCATTTCAAATAAGCACCAGACTGCACATAATGCTGCAATGGAGCGTCTTTGTCATGTCGTCAACAGCCAAGTTGATTGAAGCATTTCTCAATATATCATAAATGCGATATGATAACACCAGTCCGGAGTTTGTAAAAGATTTTTTCCTGAAATGTGAATATATTTTAGAAATTCAGAAAAAATAAAAAGCCTCCCGCCCTCATCGAAAATTTGAGGCACAATTGCCAGGTAACATAGACATTTTTTTTTTAATGGCCCAAATATACCTTGTTTGACAGAGCTCAGTGAGCTCTGTCAAACAAGATGTAATTGGTTAAATTCATAGTTAAACAAGAGAAAAGAGAGTGATTGGAGAAAATTCTGTTGCACTACCAGAGTGCTAGGGGTTTATTCTCAAAATTCCAATCAAAGAGACTCTTCCAAAAGATACTTATCTCGGGTGGTAGTGTTAAATGTTTTGTTTCATGGCTCATTCAGGATCTAAGCAATATCAACACTGGCATGATTTCAAGTTTAGTAAATAAATATTTAATGTACCCCATATAATGTTCTTTTGTTGTTGATTTATGGGCACAAGAAATTTACAAACACAGAAAACAGACATTCATTTTCTTCCAAAACATGTTACTTTCCAGTGGGATGTAGGTGTAGGAGATCAAGGGAGGTAATTCAATCATTAAATTTTAAAACAAAACACCATATATTACATATTGGCAAAGACTATCTTTTCACTGTAAATACTTAAAATAACAAATTTTGATATTGTGAGGGTTAAGTAATGGAAATCCAATTTCCACTTTGCTTATCTTTAAAACTTGGAAAACCAACTCTCAAGCAGGGTTTCCGCTACCACAGCTGAGGGTCCATCAACTCGACCCATTTCCCCGCTGATTATTTACTGATAATGCATAAAATCTGGTCGATAAAACAAACAACATGACGCCCTAAAATTCTAGTCAAGACGCGGTCATTCTCCCAACAAAGTTGACACATTTTAGGAGCACCGTTTCTGGAATTGGCATTCTACAACTTAAGATTGTCGAGTGAAACTGTCTCTATTTTCCACCATTTGCTGATTACATGTAGGTAAGATGTCACATGCTGATTGTAGTGAAGAAACGGCAATAGATTTGGGTGTTTCCCCTGAAGATTCAACATAATTATTCTCATAAAATCATTCACACTAAAACACCTTCACAGATGCAAGGAATTGGCTTTCCAGCAGTGTTCAATTCTAATATTTTCTTTGTCCGGCACAAACCATGGTCACACCAAGCGATCTGTGATTTTCCCCTCCTACCGGAGCCACTAATTTATTTCTAGCGGAAACCCTGTCTGAAGACTCTATAGTTAACCCTTTACCTAACATGAAAAGCAGACGACACTTGCAAAAATAATTCTTGAATAACTAATTTTTTTCATTTTTTGTCTCAAAAACATAGGTTATGACCCCTCGTTGGAACGAGCTTGACGAGCTCGTTCCAACGAGGGGTCATAACCTATGTTTTTGAGATGAAAAAAATAATGAAAATTAATTGGCGATTTTTGAGAATAGCGCTGGCCGGTTTTGGCCGTTACGTTAGGTAAAGGGTTAAGAAAAGTTAGACAGCAAGGCAAAAGTTTTTCTTCGAATGTTGGCTGCCAAAATGGGCAAACATCAGTCAACTAGAATGTGAGGCAGAACATAGTCACATCTGTTTTTTATGGTTTTATCGGAAACAAGATGTTTTTTTCAATCTAGTTATTAGTAGAAAAATATAGTTGGTCTTGATAGCTTTCATGTACAATGTAGAGCTGTAGGTTAACCGAAACCGAACCAAGGTTTTTTTTTTTTTTTTTAAACCGAAACCGTCGACACCCCGTAATCTACGTTTTTTCTTTTTTTATTAAAACACTCTCTTGCTGCAGAAATTCACAGAATGTAGCCATCCGAGAGTAGTGAAAGTACCCAGACACTGCCAATGGCAGTGTCTGGGTACTCTCACTACTCAGGGAAGGCTACATTCTGTGAATTTCCGACATTTCAGTTTAGTTTAGTTGTGTTTGCAGCTTTCCTCAAGTTGCGTGCAGGTGTCTGACCTTGAAAAATGGACAAGCACAATAAAAGTTCTGGATATTAAGGTAATTATTATATTGGCCTTCGTGATTCTTCATGTATTATAGCTTATTTTGGGCATTCATTGAGTTTCATTCAATTCCAATGCCATTCAGTTATGATTCCGGACATTAGAATGAGTTTTATTGAATTTTATTTGTCCTCATGAACAAACCGAAAACCGAACCGAACAGAGGTTTTACTCCACCTGAAAAACCAAAACCGAAACCGAAGAAGAAATTTAAAAACCTACAGCTCTAGTACAATGCATACAAGGTTGTATTACTATGAAAACACATGAAGTGAAACCTCTGTGAAGGTCTTGATGTCACATCTGTTGAAAAGCACTGAAAGCAAAAGCAAACTTTGTGATAATCCCACTGGTTCACACCAGTGGTCCAGTGACTGAAAATCTGCTATTGCCTTCTTTGCAAAGCATATAAAAATGAGCTACGATTTATAAAAAACTGGAAGACAAAATGTGTTTTCAATCTACAAAATTTCATCATAGTCATCATTATGATGACAAAAGGCAGTTACTCACTAGAATGGAAGCAAGCATTCAGATAAAATAATAACGTATTTTTATTTGTAGAATGCAATTTCAACACGACATGCCTCAGGTCTGAGCATTGTTGTTCAACAAAGACAATATTTTTAACCCTCAGCAAGCTGATGTCGAAATCTAAAAATTTCTAGGTGCTAATTTTTCCATAATGCAACCACTTTAACCCTTTACCCAACGTAATGGCCAAAACTGGCCAGCGCTATTCACAAAAATTACCAATCAATTTTCATTATATTTTCATTTTTTTTGTCTCAAAAACATAGGTTAGGATCCCTCTTTGGATCAAGCTCATTGAGTTTTTTCCAATGAGGGGTCATAACCTGTGTTTTTGAGACAAAAAATGAAAAAAATTTATTCAAGAATTTTGTTTGCAAATGTCGTCTGTTTTTCATGTTTGGTAAAGGGTTAAGCAATTCAATCTTGTTTGACAGAGCTCAATGAGCTCTGTCAAACAAGATGGAATTTGTTAAATTCCTTGTGGTATTATGGGAAAAATTGCTTCTTGAAATTTTTGTATTCTGACATTGCATTGTTGAAGACATAATCCTGAATGCCCACATGGGGGCACGGTTGCACCATGTACCATGGCGTAATGCACTTCGATGGCTCACCTGTCTTCAACCAGTGCTAACCCTGCTTGTGTAGAGTTAGTATGTTGGGGAGTCTGACAGTTGCACACCACTGATCAGTGGTTCTCTCTGGGTACTCTGGCTTCCTCCAACTGTAAAACTGTATGACACAAGGTGACACTGGCTGTCGAAAGTGTTGTTAAACTCCAAAAAATAAATAACATTGTTGAGGGTTAATTGAAATGAGTGTAATATCTCAAGAAAAACCTTTTATCTATTTATTTATTTATTTATTTATTATTAAGGTCACATATTTCTGCACAATGGCTAATCATGACCATAACAGTTTTACGGGTGGAGGAAGCCGGTGCACCCAGAGAAAACCACCGAGCAAAGGTCAGCTCCCCAACATACAAACTCCACACAAGCAAGGTGAGCATTGGTTGAAGACAGGTGCACCATCGATGTACAGTATGCCTTAGTGCACAGCGTCACCATGCCGCAATGGGGGTGGAGTGTCTTGCCCAAGGACACAGCATGGTTGCCGCAGATGGTATTCAAACCGAGGACCTCTCGGCTTGTAGCATGCACCGCTACCTACTGAGCCACAGTGCACCTCTCCCTATCGAGCCACCATGCCCACCTCCCCCCCCCCCTCCCCAACCTATAATCAATGGATTTAATATTGACTTAATTTGTTGTCAAAATTAGTCAGTGATAATATATCTTAATTTACACATTAGTCTGTGAAGTTACTATCAATGTTTGTTTATTAATTTACAGTTGTTTTACCCTTTACCCAATGTAGACGATATCAAAATGTATTATTTTAAATATAATTTTTTTTCAAATTTTCAAACAATTTCAACGAAACCATATCATGTGACTCCCTCATTGGAATGAGCTCAACGAGCTCATTCCAAAGAGGGGTCACATGATATGATTTTGTTGATATTTTTGGAAAAATAATATTTTTTCAGCTGCTGAATTGGCATATTACGCAGACGGATGTGGCCGATTCCTTGGATAAAGGGTTAAGGTCGTTTTCGGCATCTATGGCTATATTATGATTTATGACCACAACATAAGTATAAAGTCTCGTTTAATCCATTGTTTATTTCTTAACCTGCAGAGTATGTTTAAAATATTTTCTATCAAATCTGGTCATGGCTGCTGTAAAGACATGACAAGATGTAATGAAAAATTCAAGAGAATTTTACTCAAGAAGTGATCAATCGAAAACCAGTTCAGTTGGGTTAATAGTACAGCAGCATGCAAGGAAGTCAGTTTCCAAAAAAGTTGAGAAAACCATATCATGTGATCCCTCGTTGGAATGAAGCTCATTCCAACGAGGGGTCACATGATATGGTTCTGTTGACATATTTGGAAAAATGCTGAAAAACTATAAAAAAAATAAAAATAAAAAATTTTGTTCAAGGTCACATACTTCTGCACAATGGCTTATCATGACTGCAACATGGAAATAAAGTCAGGTCCAGTCAATTGTTTATACCCATTTTAGAGGACTTCCACCCCAAGCATTAGTGACAGGGTCCTATTTTACCAGTAAAACAAAGCTTTTTTTACCATAGTAAATGAGCACTGCTTCACTTCCTCGGGTTCTCACGGCGAGCTGACTTTTCAAGGACTTTGCCCCCTAGGCACTGATTTCTGGGTATCATCATACCACTAAAATAGAACCTATCTACCATAGTAAACAAGCACTGCTCCACTTCCCTCAGTTCCCATGGGAACTGTGTTTAGTCTAACATCAAGACTCACTGTATTGAAATTGCAAACTGAAGAAAAATAATTATCACTTTATAACAACATCCATATCACATCTAGTGTGTTAGTCTCAACAGTTGCTGCACCAAATATATATTTACATGAGGCATATTGGCACAAAAGAGAAAAGAGAAAATATCACAGATTTTTATTTACATTGAGTTAGAACAGTAAACATTTTCTAATGAGAAAACATAAGCAATTTACAAGTACATCTGTCATATTTCAATGTGTCTTTTTCAAACTCATTTTTTACGAAAAAAATAACGGAAAATAAACACTTTCACCTGAAATGGAAAAAAGAATCATGTCCTGCACTGAATAAAATGTTAAAAAGAAAAACTTATCAGTATTTAATTTCTGTCTAGATAAGGCATGTCATAAAAAGTGCACCTAATATTGCCAAGTTGAGCTGTTTGAAGAGCTATTAATAGTGCACTTCAAATATTTGCAGCACAGGATTTTGAAAAAAAGTAAGTTTCACTTACGTGAACTATGGGGAGAGTGCATTACAGTAAAACCTGTCTTGAGAGACCACTGTCTTGAAAGACCACTTGTCTTGAGAGACCACATCTGCCAGGCACGGATTGGTTTTACTCTATAATGGACCTGCTATGGGAGACCACCTGTCTTGAGAGACCACTGTGACCTGGTACCAACTAGTATTTTTATGCCATAATGGACCCGTCTTGAGAGACCGCCCCTTTGAAGATTGAAACCATGACAAAAACTTTTTATCTGTTCTGGAATTGGAAAATCCATTGTGGTTATACTAACATAATTAAAAGTATTAAAAGCTCTTAACTGGGTTTCAATTGCAATTCAGTTACATAACTCATTAAAGATTGAGATGTTTTTATAAGACCCCTGTGAAAAGTTTAGGATTATTGCGGACTAAACAATTTCATACATACCTGAAATGTGACAGACAGGATTATAAAAATAAATTTGTGTTGAAAATCTTTTTGTAACAAACTGAAATGGACTGTTATAAAAATAAATTAGTGTTGAAAATCTTCAATGAAGATTTTCAACACTAATTTATTTTAATAACAGTCCATTTCAATTTGTTACAAAAACTTCATAAAAAAGAACAACAACAAAGTAATTACAAAAATCCATTCTTCTCCATTTCTGAATTTTGTGGTTGGTTATTCACTGACTTGAGAAAACCTGAAACCTGTTATGAGAGACCACCTGTCTTGAGAGACCACTTTTGTGTGGCTCAAAGAGCGGTCTCTCAAGACAGGTTCTACTGTACCGCTAAAACACTCACACAGTGAAGTTAGCTGTTCCAATGTTATTGCTTTATCAACTCCTGCCTCCCAAAAGTAGCTTATAACTCCTCAATGGAATAAGTTCCTCAAGGTCATTCTAATAAAGAGTCATAAGCTATGTTTTGGATCAAAAACCACATTTTCTGTTTTTCAAGACATCATATTCTGGTCGTGTTAGATTAGGGCCCTGCGAAGCATCTAAATTCGATTTGATTTCAAAATTGTCGTAATGATTCAGTTCAATTTGAGTCATGCGGATTCCAAAATTTTTGAATCGTTGAGATGTTCTGAAAATTGTACCACGTGTCTCCTCTTAAAGACTTCTATCGTTTATTACAGTTGTATTTTCTAGAATTGTATTTTCCAGTTATGACTTTGAATGGGTTGAAATTAACCATTAGCATTTTCAAAGATTTGGCAATTTGCCAGTTGGCAAATTGCCATATCTTTTAAAATGCTAATGATTTATTTTGGTCAGTTATATTAATATAATAGGTAGCAAATACAATCCTAGAAAACACAATTGTAAAAGTTTTATAGTACAGTGGAACCCTGTTAATTAAATAGCCACTTTGCCAATGAAAATTATTCAATTAACAGGGATTGCGTCACTTTCCTGTATTCTAGAAGTAAACTTTAGAATTTATTCTATTATATCTTGTTTGACAGAGCTCCATGAGCTCTGTCAAACAAGATATAATAGATTAAATGCCTGTATTGGATGTATGGAGGTCAAATAGGTCTATAAACAAAGGAAAACTGGGCGAATGAGAGTAATTTCTCGACAGCTTACAAGATTTTTCATTCAGTTAACAGGAGTTTACTCTATAACCTATATTCAATTAACAGGTCAAATTTGTACTGGAGGTATGGTAAATGTTTTTGTGTTGGGAAATTATATTCAATTAACAGGGTTATTCAGTTAAGAGATATCCAATTAAGTGGGCTCCACTGTATTGGCTCCTGATGATAGAAGAGTTCAAGGAGTTTTCCACTTCCGAAACTTCTTTGATTACCTTCTGGTATATTCCACTTTTTTGACTGACTTTCCCAAAAAAGTCAAGTCATCGTTGAAAACAATACATGATTGGAGACTTGTAAAGAAGTACAATTTTTATCTACAGTTTGAAGGTTCGATTCAAAATCCTCTGCCTGATTCGATTTTGGCATTCAATTCATTGGGACATTTGAGATTCACAAGGCACTAGTTGAGATAAAGGGTTAACCCTTAAGGCCTAATTCCGACTTCGTCCACTTTTGACTGAAGCAGGACAGGTGGCCCAACATGCAGTCTCTGGAGGAACTAGCAAGTTACATTGTACGTACCTTGGTAGTTTTTTCTAGGCAAGTCTTGACTGCCTGCATAGGTAGCCAAGACTTGCCTAGAAACAATGGCAAAGCCACAGGATGTGAACTGTCAAAACGTAGAAAACTATGTATAAAACTCTCCAGCCCTCTCCAACTCAATCTGCCAAATCAACCCAGCACTACACACAAAAATCAACCCCCAAAATTTTTATTTTTCATTTACAAATGCAAAACATCTATTATTTATAAATTGGGAGGGTTTGAATCCATCCAGCTAGAAATTCAAGCCTTGATTATCTCCCTTGATATGGAATGCAGCTACAAATTTGTCAGTGACAGGATATTAGCTATATTCAGAAAACAAAAATTAAAAATTTCAGTCTGTTTAGGCCACGAATGTTAGTGAAGAAAGATATAAAAAAAGGAAAATAAAATAAGATCTATTTGCATATGCCTTCAAAAAACATCAATTTTATTTGTTCCTCCAACAACCAACTTTTAAATTTGTTTGTCAGTAGAATTTACAATTTCACTGGCCCCAATTAGAAAGGTTAAAAACAACATAATTATCTCTGTTATTTATTTATTGGTGTTTAAAGTCACATATTTCTGCACAATGGCTAATCATGACCGCAACATGGATATAAAGTCAAATGAAGCCAATTATTTATGCTCATGTTGCCCATTTTAGAGGACTTTCACCCCAGGTATTGGTTACTGGATCCTATTTTACCAGTAAAACACAGCTTGTTTACCACAGAAAACAAGCACTGCTTCACTTCCTGGGGTTCATCATTAACCTCCTGCACACAGATGTCCAAAAATCAAATGTTCAAGCTCGAAATTTTCCCCATAATGCAACAAGAATTTAACAGATTCAATCTGCTTTGACAGAGCTCAATGAGCTCTGTCAAATCAGATTGAAATGGTTAAATTTCTGTGACATTATAAAAAAAACTGCAGTTTAAATTTTGGTATTTTGACGTCCGTCTGCAGGGAGTTAAACTGATGTCAAACATGTTTACTTGGGAAAAACTGATTCTAGATCTTTTTTATTATTTGACTGATCAAATTCAAATGGTAGATGGTGCATCATCCAACTGAAATCATTGTATCAAAATACATTATCTGAAGTGGAGGGTACACTGAAAATACTGTTAAAATATAAACGAAAAAGTTGGATCATTAACCCTTTACCCAATGCAGATGATATCAAAATTTATTATTTTAAAATTCATTTTTTTAAATAAAATTTCAACAAAACCATATCATGTGATCCCTCGTTGGAACGAGCTCGTTCCAACAAGGGGCCACATGATATGGTTTTGTTGAAATTTTTTGAAAAATAATATTTTTTCAACTGCTGAATTTGCATATTACACGGGTGAATGCGGGCGATTCATTGGGTAAAAGGTTAATATAATGGTCTGATGATAGGAAGAGAATATGAAAAATAAAAGTAGGAATCTGAAAAAATTGGTGCTGGCTCAAAAAGCCTTAGGTTCAACAAAATACGGAACACTATCATCCAATTACAATGTAGGTCACACAAAGTAAATCCTCTGTTTCTCAGGCAATTTTTCATTAAAATGCATGCAGGTAGGCAGTTTTAATTTTATTTTTTAAATTATTATTGTTTTGTTTAAATGTTTTAGACCTTCTAATCAACAGAATAACACTGGGAATGGTGGAATATTAATCCATTTTATTATTAACTTGGGGAATTTCTTTGACATAAATCAATTATCTTTATTTTTTTTAAGTTTGCAGAGCTAATAAACACAGAGCATACACCAGACAAAATGTAGACACAGGAGAGCGTGGGAAACAGATTTTTAATTTTAATCTTTTTTTTTTAGCCTACAGAGCATATTTTAAAGCCATCTGAATTGTGTAGTTGAAAGAGGGCTGCATGATTCTCACATCTTGGCTAGAAAACCCTATACATGTACTGTAGCTAAATTTGATCTTGTTCATCAGCACAAACATTAAGCAGTCAAATGAACAGAAAATTGTCAGCAGGATTATTCAATTATCTAGCTGATTGTTAATATTCAAGTTTTTCTTGACAGATTAAATTTTTTATATATATCTTGTTTAACAAAGTTAAATGAGCTTTGTCAAAGAAAGGTCGAGAAGTTCTGTCAAACAGGATGTGCTCTGTTAAATACAATTGCCCCATAACAGAGTTGTTAACTTCAGACACACCCAGTAGCTGGAAGCATGATATTTTGGGACAAATGTTCTTCATCCAAGTGCAGATAGTTAACCTATTTTTACATCTTGTTTGTCAGAGCTCAACGTGCTCCATTAAATAGGATATACAGTTCAACCCTGTTACTGGAATAGCCACTTTGCCAGTGAATATTATTTACAGGAGTATTCAATAAACAAGGATATGGTCACTTTCCTGCATTCTAGAGAAAAACTGAGCATTTATTGCATTATATCTTGTCATGGAGCTCTGTCAAACAAGGTATAATAAAATCAAATGCTTACACTGACTGTATTAAGGCCAAATAGATCAATACACAATGGAAATTTGGTGACTGCCAGGATGATTTTGGCACATACAAATTTTTTTATTCAATTAACCCTTTACCCAATGCAGACGATATCAAAATTTATTATTTTAAATATAATTTTTAAAAATTTTTCAAAAAATTTCAACAAAACCATATCATGTGACCCCTCATTGGAACGAGCTCAATGAGCTCGTTCCAATGAGGGGTCATATGATATGGTTTTGTTGAAATATTTTGAAAAAATTAATTTTTTCAACTGCTCAATTTGCATTTTACGCGGCGGATGCGGGCGATTCATTGGGTAAAGGGTTAACAAGAGTTTACTCTATAAGCCATATGCAATTAAAAGGTCAAATTTGTACTGGGGATATGGTAAATGGCTTTGTGTTAAAAAATTATATTCAATTAACAGGGTTATTCAATTTGGAGATATCCAGTCAAGTGGGCTATACTGTAATTGGTTAAATTTACAAAATGCATTCAGGCCTTGCATTTGGAAATAATTGTGCGGCCTTTTGGAGTTGGGGCTTACCAGGAGATCCTGTAGAGGGGATTTGGGGTCTACTTTAGGGTGTTGGGAGGGGGGCACCATGTAATGCCATCTGACCTGCCTTTCTTATAGGGTATAGTCACATCACATGGCATTTTAAATGTTTATACTGCCGTACTGACCTGGGAATAAGCCCACAATCGAAAATAAGCTAACGTTTTAGATTTCAGTTTCAGAGTATCCTCCTTGTAAATAAGCCTAGTACCTGACTTTGTAATGATAACATCACGATAGCCATGCTGGTACTTGTAAGTTGTTACTACGAAAAAGAACCCCTTAGGCCTAAAAAAATAAAAAAACTGTTTCTCAGGCCCTCCGGCATGGTCCTTTTGGCTGCCGCATGCTCTCTTTTTATAACCAATTTAAACTTTAAAAAAATCAAAATTAAATGGTTTATGTCTGATATTTTACCCAAGTTAATAAAACTGATGAATTTGTCCCTTGAGTGCAAGAAGGCTTTGCAATGCTTTGGCATTACAAAGCCTTCTTGCACTCAAGGGATGAAATACACCACCACCCATGATATTCTGTAGATTATGAGGCCTAAAACTTGAACCAAGAACATGAACTTTTGATGGCAAAGAAGTAATTACTGAAATAAAAAATAAAATTAAAAACCGCTCGCCCGCATGCAATTTTACAAATAATGGCCTGAGAAACAGAAGATCTACTTTGTGTGGCCTTACCCAATGCACATGATATCAAAATTTGTTCACTTCTTTTTCAAATGTTTTTAAAAGTTTCAACAAAACCATATCATGTGACCACTCACTGGAATGAGCTTGACATGCTTCTTCCAATGAGGGTGTTACATGATATATGGTTTTGTTGAGATTGTTTTTGTTTTTTTCAACTGTTCAATTTGTAAATTACGTGGGTGCATGCATCCAATTCGTTAGGTAAAGGCTTAATGAATCTTTGTTATGAGATTCACGGAGCCATGTAACTTTATGTCATCTTTGCACCCAAATTCTCCTGTAGGCTTGACGTCTCAAAATAAGCCCAACCATATTCTTTTGCCCTCTTTTACTTCAAGCGCCATCTGGACGTATTTCTGGGTCAGTACGGTAAGAGCAATGTTTACACAGTATCTTAGAAATGAAGATTTCTCTGTGTCACTTTTAACTCTTAGAAGCCGGGGAATCAGAATGAATTTATTCAGGCAGACGGCACTTGACTAGAAAGAAGCACCTGCTCAGTGTTTAATTCTCCCCCAGCCCAAAGATAGCCAAACTGTCACAGCCAGATTACCTGCCGTATTACATCACAGGCAAGAAAACTTGACTCCCGGCTTCTAAGAGTTAATTTCCAAGGCCTATCTGAACAAAAACTTTCCAACAGTTTCCAACAAAACTTTTTATCCCAAACTTTTTTGATATGATGATAGATGACGAACACTGGCAACTGGTTTCACATGTAAACATGTTTCGCATGTAAAATTCAAGACTTTTCAAGTTTCCAAGACATCCACGGGAACCCTGCCATTCCCGACTTCCTTCACAATCAGCCAAGATCGAAAGTGAAATAATGGTCATGTTACATCATCTTGAAGTTTGTGTTACTGCGAGAGGCCTTTATATTTCACAATTTGGGGATGACAGCATTAATTTCTCCTTTAACCCTTTGAACCCTGGTGGTATCTTCCATGTCAGTACAATTATAGCAGTTGGAAGAGTCCATATTAATTATTTGGAGGTTGACAAATTAATATTTTCAACATTCAGCCCCAAGGGCTGCATGTTAAAAGTATTGATTAGTTTGCTCCACACATTCACTCAGTAGCCATCCTACTTACCTGTAATGAAATCTTGGACCGGAAAAGCGCCCTCTTGTGTTCAAAGGGTTAAATAAATTATAACTCTTCAGCTAACACAAGTGGAGGATGATAGTAGCAGTATTAAACAAAACGAAAACTATTTCATGAGAATGAACTCATGATATTCGAATACGGAGAGACAGACATTATGAAGTCTGAGAAAAATGAAATAAAAGAATAACAAAATTTGAAAGAAAATTTTTTTCTGTGGTGATGGGCAGAGTTGGCTAATTTGTTCTTGAAAGTGTTGGGAAGTAAAAAAAAAGGGAGGGGGGTGGCTGATAATAAATTTATATCACTAAATTTGTTTGAACATCCTGTTGCACCGCAATCCACATAAAAATCTTCTCTAAATAACTTGTCATACAAGGATTGTCAATGGAAACAACAGTAAATTTCATCAATAAAAGTCTCAACACTTCATGCAGCCATTTTTTTTGTCTTATTTTGATAAAGTCTATGACAGTCGTCTGTCTGGCAGATCGATGACTGAAACTTTGACGTTGACAGGTGATACTTTCTCATAACCTCCTTTTGAACACATTTGATTTTCCATGGAATGTAACTGCAAGAAAAAAGAGACACCTTCAAAATTAAATTAACATTAAATTGGTTTGTGCACTGAAGTAATGAACATACTGAGCCAAACCCTTCAATATGACAGTCCTTCAATCAGTGTTCATGCTGGCTTGGATGTTTTTTGTGTCAAGTGGAATTTTTGTTTAGAGCTAAATTAATTTTTTGGTGCCAAATGAAAGATTTTAGTGTCAAATTGAATGTGATTGTCAATGAGAACAAATTAAGCATGTATCACCCTTTGAGTGCAACAAGGTACCATCTGCAATGCTAAAGCATTGCAGATGGCACCTTGTGGCACCTCAAAGTATGATATTTCAATTTAGTTTTACCTGGCTCTTTTTAGTATTTTAGTTGCAAAAAAACCCATAAATGATAAAAAGATAAGAGGTCTGCATCGGAGATGCAGGTGTCAAGTTGTGGTGGCAATCTGAAAGTGTTGCATGTCCATAAGCCGGTTATCAATCATATGCCGGTTGTCAAATCTGGAACCTATGTTCAAGTAATAATGCTAAAAAGTTACGAATTCATAAAAATTAATTAAGGCCCATAACTCTGTAACGCAAAATTGGTCCAATCCAGTTTTCAATGCACTTGAGATATCATTGCAAAAGACGTCTATGGCAAATATTAGTCAAATCGGAGAACGTTTGTTCAAGTTACTGAGCTAACGAGACCAAAATTCGTAAAAATTGACTAATTAAGGCCCATAACTCTGTGACAAAAAATTGGGCCGGCCCAGTTTTTGACCTTGATTGAGATATTATTGCAAAAGACCTGTATAGCAAATATTAGTCAAATTGGAGAACGTTTGTTCAAGTTATTGCGCTAACAAGTTCAAAATTAGTAAAAATTAAATAATTAAGGCCCATAACTCTGTAACGAAAAATTGGGCCAGACCAGTTTTCGAACTCGCTTGATATATTATTGCAAAAGACCTGTATGACAAATATTAGTCAAACCAGAGAATGTTTGTTCAAGTTATTGCGCTAATGAGCTCAAAATTGAAAAAAACTGACTAAGGCCCATAACTCTATAACGTAAAATTAGGCTGGGCCAGTTTTTGAACTCACTTGAGATAATATTCCAAAAGACCTGTACAGCAGACATTAGTCAAATCAGAGAACGTTTGTTCAAGTTATTACGCTGAAGGTGTGACGATGCCCACCAGGACACCCTCTCTGACCATCGCCTAACCATAGGCCTCGGTTGTTAACACAACTCGACCAATAAAAAAATAAAAGGCTACTGTTATTTATTCACTCAATATAAATAAGCAACAAATAATTTATTATCTTCCAGAAGGATTATAAAAATAAGATTAAACAAGATAAAAAGATTAACAAGTAAGAAAGAAATGTTCTGATAAGAAACAGATTAAATGGATAAACTATTAACCCTTTACCCAAGATCAAAAGCAGACGACAGTGGCAAAAAAAATTCTTGAATAACTAATTTTTTTCATTTTTTGTATCAAAAACACATGTTATGACCCCTCATTGGAATGAGCTCAATGAGATCGTTCCAGTGAGGGGTCATAACCTAAGGTTTTGAGACAAAAAATGAAAAAATACTGAAAATTGATTGTCGATTTTTCAGAATAGCGCTGGTCAGTTTTGGCCGTTATGTCGGGTAAAGGGTTAACAGTCCAACTCATCCTGGACTGATAAGACACAGTAAATTTACTGTTTTGAGAGTTCAAAATCAAAGGAAGGCTTTATGCCACTTCTGTTTTGCCCTTTGCAGATGGAGCAGTCAGAGTGCCCGAGATAATGTACCACTGATGACTGAAATGAGGTGCTTAAAAATGCTTACATGGGATTGTAATTGTACGAGTGGTAGGCATGCGCAAAAAAAAAATACTGTGTCAGATTTCCATGACTGTTTTGACAGGATTACCTCTAATTGAGAAATAAGATAGAAAAGCAACAATTTATCACCGATATCTACACAAACCTGAATAGAATTTCCAACTTCACTGGATCCTATGTGGCCAGTATGTCGGAAATCTGTTGGTAGACCTATCATTGTTCTGTCTATAATTCTTCTTCGTCGTTTCTGAAAATGTAAATCATTCATTTTATTAGGCCCCCAAAAAGTAGATCTTCTGTTTCTCAGACCATTTTTTGTAAAATTGCATGTGGGTGGGCAATTTTTTATTTTTATTTTTATAATTATTTATATGCTATCCAAAAACGTTCATGTTCTTGGTTTGTTTTATGCTTTAGGCCTCAATTTACAGAATTGCATGGGTGGTGGTGCATTTCATTTTGAGTGCAAGAGACAGATTTATCAATTTTATTACTTTGGGTAAAATATCTGACATAAACCATTTAATTTTTATTTTTTTAAGTTTGCATTGGTTATTGGGAATTTCAAAGCTTCATCACTTCTAGCTCTGAGATAGTTAAAACATGAGAATTTGCAACGAATGACAAAGAATTTTAAAAATCCTAACCTTTGCAGGATTTTGAAAACATCTTGAAGATTCAAAAATTTCGGAATCAGCATGACTGAAATCAAATCTGATCATCAGAATTGATTCGAATGATGAAGCTTCACATGGCTTATTATAAATTTCATGAAAACTCTGATACCCAAATATTCAATTGTTGAGGCCTAAAATCAAGTTTCACCAATTGTTTATACCTATGATGCCTGATCTGGTGGTCTCTCCATCAGGCCTGAAAATAAGCAGTCTGACATTTGCAGAATGAGGTCCCCAGAGGGTGAATTTGATGATGCTATCCCATACAGTGGGCCAATTTATTCTCTGGGTACCTCTTTCTGTTTAGTTTTGAAACCCTCATTCTGACTGAAGTTCACAAAGGGTAAATTTAGTGATGCTACCCTGCTAATTCACCCTCTGGAGACCTCATTTTGCAGATGACTGTCTGCTTATTTTCTGGCTTGCTCTCAATGGAAAGTAGTAACCAAGGTTGTTATTATTACACTGGTAAAACCAAACATGTTTACCACAGACATCAAACTTGGCAACACTTCCTGGGATCAAGCCAGAAAATAAGTAGATGGTCATCTGCAAAATGAGGTCCCCAGAGGGTGAATTTTGTGATGCTACCCTGCACAGCAGGGTAACATCACTAAATTTAACCTCTGTGAACCTCAATTTGAATCAGAGTCGCAAAACTAAAAAGAAAGAGGTACCCAGAGGATAAATTGGCCCAATGTATGGGATAGCATCATCAAATTCACCCTCTGGGGACCTCATTCTGCAAATGTCAGACTGCTTATTTTCAGGCCTGCCTGGGATGACCTTGATTTTTTATACTGAATACCAGACACTGTTATTTATTTATTGGGGTTTAATGACACTCTCGACAGCCATGGTCACCTCAGAGAGTCAGACAGTTTTACCGGTGGAGGAAACCGGAGCACCGGGAGAGAACCACCAAGCAACTGTCAGACTCCCTATGTACTAACTACGCAAAAGCAGGGTTGGCATTGGTTGAAGACAAGTGCACCATCGACGTGCAATATGCCTAAGTACACAGTGTCAATCTGGATTAAGTGCCTTGCCCAAGATGACAACGCAGTTACCCCTGATGGAGATCGAACCATGGACCTTTCAGATTGAAGTTCAATACCGTAATCACACAGCCACTGTGCTCCCTCCAGACTGTGTTAAAACAAACTCTGGAGCTGAACTGAGAAAAGTTATACCTAGAAAGACCAAACTCTATATGGGGATCTAACAATGAACCTTTCTGTCAGAAGTTCAATACCATGATCAATGAGCCACCGTGCACCCACCAGACTGTGTTAAAACAAACTCTGGAGTGGAACTGAGAAAAGTTATACCTAGAAAGCCCAAACTCTATATGAGGATCGAACAATGGACCTTTCTGTCAGAAGTTCAATACCATGATCAATGAGCCACTGCGTACCCACCAGACTGTGTTAAAACAAACTCTAGAGTGGAACTGAGAAAAGTTATACCTAGAAAGACCAAACTCTATATGAGGATCTAACAATGGACCTTTTTGTCAGAAGTTCAATACCATGATCAATGAGCCACCGTGCTCCTACCAGACTGTGTTAAAACAAACTCTGGAGAGGAACTGAGAAAAGTTATACCTAGAAAGACCAAAGTCTATATGGGGATTGAACAATAGACCTTTCTGTCTGAAGTTCAATACCATGATCAAAGAGCCACCATGCTCCCAGCCTCCCACCAGACTGTGTTAAAACAAACTCTGGAAAGGAACTGAGAAAAGTTAGACCAAGAAAGACCAAACTCTATGTTTCAAACTGCTTTTTGCAAGATCACCATTAGCTGTCTCTGAAAGGAAATATTACTAATAACACGCTAATTACCCTTGGTCAAACAGAACTAAAGTTGATATCTGACACCAGCTGATGAGATAAATGAGGTAATTATTGATGGTTTCAAGTCATTGGTACATCTAATAAGAGGCAGGCATCCTATGCACCACTGACATTCATAACACTTGAACACCACAAGTAAAATTTGATTCCATTTTGCTACTATTGATAATTCCATCCTTTCATTCCTTTGGCATCATTTTTAACTGATAGAGTGCTGGAAGCCCATTTTTGGGCTTTATTCTGAAGTGCAGGTGCTGCAACTTGAAGGCTTCATACTTTGTGGATGTGCTTTGTGTTATCTTTGAAGTTAAATTATTTACTTGGTATGGATGTGCCTTGTTACAAGTTATGGGAGAGTGCCAACGGTACTCTCCCATAAGTTGTAACAAAGCAAATACATGTGGAAAAGTTTTGGGGATAAATACAATTCAGCACTCTACCAGTTAAGGAAGAAATAATGAAAGCTTTACAAGAAATGTCAAGAATCAGAATTGTGGCACAGCAATTTGTTACATAATTATTTGGGGTGGTTAGTACTGGTTATCCACAACTTATTTCAGCTGGTACTGTAAGGGTATTATATGATGACTATCAGTCTGTTAGCTAAACACATGTGCTTACTTTAGAGTCACATACAGTACCTTAATTAACCCTTAACTTATTAAATTGGCAGGGCACATGGTGGCTCAGTGGTGTCGGCATTGAACTTCAAACCTGAAGGTCCAATACCCCACCATGGGTAACTGCATTGTATCCTTCGACAAGACACTTAATCACGATTGCCCACATGGGGGAATGGTGGCCCTGTGTACAGTTAAAACTAGAAGTCCTGTCATGAAACGCGCACAAATAGCACGTTGATATGCACGTTAACATATGCGTTATGGCCCAAATAAAGCTATCAAATTCTGTACATATGGCCTGTGCACAAGCAGTGTTTCAGCCAATGGACCTCCGGGTAACCCGGAGGTCCATTGGCAGAAACATTGCATGTGTTTGCTTTGAGTAACCAAGAGAAACTGCCGTGCTTTGGATGCCATTCGATATGGCAATTGCGCGCAATCCCAACGCGCAATTAAGCATAGATAAGCGCACTATACGTGACAGGACTTCTAGTTTTAACTGTATGAGGGTGTACTGCACATTGATGGTGCACTTGTCTTCAACCAATGCTAACCCTATTTGTGTGGAGTTAGTATGTTGGGGAGTCTTGCCGCTTGTCATTGGTTCTCTCCGGGTACTCCGGCTTTCTCAACCTGTAAAACTGTTTGACACGAGGTGACCCTGGCTGTCGAGAGTACTGTTAAACCCCAGTAAATAAAAAGTTAAATCGGTGGAATCCACTCGCATAATTTACAAACTGAGCAGTTGACAAAAAAATACAATTTACCAAAACCTTATGTGATCTCTCAAGTTTGCTGAGCTCATTCCAATGAGAGGTCACATGATATTATTATTATTATTTATTGGTGTTTAAGGACACATATTTATGCACAATGGCTAATCATGACCATGATAGTTTTACGGGGTGGAGGAAGCTGGAGTACCCGGAGAGATGAGAACCATCGAGCATCGACAAGCAACTGTTAGCTCTTCAACATTCTAACTCTGTTGAAGCTCTGCTCAAGCCGTGTTACAGCGGTTGAAGACATGTGCACCATCGACCTGCAGTACTCCTAAGTACACGGTGTCATCATAGCCTTATAGGATAAACTGCCTTGCCCAAGGACAGAATGCGGGGCGTCCCGGATGGGGTCGAATTTGTTACCTCTAGCATAGAAGTCCAACAGTCTACCACTGAGCCACCATGCTCCCTGGTCACATGATATGGTTTTGTTGAAATTATTTGACAATTTGAAGAAAAAAAATTTAAATTAGTAAATTCTGATATCATCAGCGTTGGTTAAAGGGTTGCGAAAGCAGACAGAGAATTTTAACGAGATCACAGCATGGGTCGGGGTCCTGTCAAAATTATCTAACTGCTTTCTTCCTCCACAATTACACTATTGATTTCTTACCTGTGGAAAAAAGAATACAAAACATGGAATCACAGAAATTTTTCCCTTTTTTTCTTGATTTTCCAAAATTTTATTTATGGAATATTGACCCACTGCTACAAGTGTGTCGTGACTGGATTGCTATCTGATTGAGAAACCAATTTTGAAATCACAGTACCGTGGAGTCCATTTCATTGTTTATCTCTTATTTGAATAACCCTGTTAAATGAATATAATTTCACAACACAAAACCATTTACCATACCTCCAATACAAATTTGACCTGTTAACTGAATGTAGGTTATAGAGTAAACTCCTGTTAATTGAATAAAAAATATTGTAACCTGTTGAGAAATTACCCTGACTGTCCCTAGTTTTCCTTTGTTTAAGACCTATTTGGCCTAAGTACATCCAATACAGACATTTAATCTATTATATCTTGTTTGACAGAGCTCATGGAGCTCTCTCAAACAAGATATAATAGAATAAATGCTAAGTTTATCTCTAGACTACTGGAAAGAGACAGAATCCCTGTTAATTGAATACTCCTGTTCATTGAATAATTTTCATTGGCAAAGTGGCTATTCGATTAACAGGGTTCCACTGTACTGTGTGCGAGAATATTTCTGTAGCAACATCATGTTTGAGATTGCAAAAGAATGATTGATTGATTTATTTATTAGGGTTTAACAACACCTTAACAGCTAAGGTCATAGCATGTCGGTGACAGTTTTACGGGTGGGGAGGCTGGAGAGAACCACCGAACAACGACAAGCAGCTGCCAGCTCAACATCGTAACTCCGCACTGCAGCACAGGCAGGGTTAGATTGGTTGAAGACATGCACACCATCGATGTGCAGTACGCCTTAGTACATGGCGTCATCGTGCCCCCAGATGGCCAATCAGGGTGAAGTGTGCAAAAGAATGAGGTGCTACTGGAAAGTAGCAATACAAGAAATAGAAAATTACTCACAGGTTGAGGTTGTTCTGTTAAACAGCATGAGAAACAAATCAGGGTATCCCCCATGGCCATGTTAATGTGAATACTGGAATATTATGGAAAACTTCTACTTCAATCACTGACTGCTTCACATGGAAGCAGAGTGGTAGGGAAAATTACTGTTCTTCTTCTCTAACTGAAAAATAAGAAACACAAATTATATGCTTTAAATCAAAACTTTTGTGTGTATTCAATGTTACCCAGTGCAATACAGACATTGAGAAATATGCTAGATACACCACACATACAGTTAAAAGTAGAAGTCCTGTCATGAAATGCACACAAACAGCACGTCAATCTATGCGTTAATCTACGCGTTATGACCATAGTAAGGCTATCAAATTCTGTACATATGACGGCCTGTGCACAAGCAATGTTTCAGCCAATGGACCTCTGGGTAACCCGGAGGTCCATTGGCAGAAACATTGCCTGTGTTTGCTATGAGTAACCAGGAGAACTTGCCGTGCTTTGGATGCCATTCGATATGGCAATTGCGCGCAATTCTAGCAGGCAATTGAGCCTAGATAAGTGCACAATTCGTGACAGGACTTCTAGTTTTAACTGTAGAATCCAGCCTGCATGTTAGAACATCATGTAAAAATGCGCCGGATTGGTTATTACGCACATGATTGACGCTATGACATGAATGAAATGCTTTGACACAAAACAGCATCAAGCAAGAAAGTAAAAAGAATGCCAAAGGCGATATTTTTCATTAAAAATGTCAGCTTCATTCACATAATTTCAAGTTTAATCGTAGTATAAATACAGAACACAACTCAGGTATGGAACAGGGGATGGGAATCAATGACCCCTGATGGAATTTTCCCCCATATTTTGGCACTTGTGAAATTCAAGAAAAACTCCAAATACTGTTGTTGATTCTACTCTAGGCCTGGCATTCTCAAAAATGTAGGAGGGCTAAAAATCGCTCCCCTCGCATGGCCTAGGGGAGCAAGTAGCTCTCCTCAAACTTACAAAAGCTAAATGTGGCAAAATGAAGTTTTACTATTAATGAATTCTGCCTAGTGAGCTTTGTACATTTTATTTGGTGCTGCTGACAAGGTAGTCTTTGTGAGGCGGCTACACTGCCCCTCCCACACCTCTGGGCCTAGGCAAGGCCCGGAGGTGTGAGAGGGGCAAGTGTGGCAGTCTTACAGAGACCACTGACAATGCTGAGACCTTAAGAGATGTGGGTTTTAAGAATAAGCAGTTATGGTAATCATTATTTTCTACGGCCAGGAGGGCTAGATTTCGCCATCCTTAATTTTTTTAAGGCGAGCAGTAGGCAAGCGAATAAGTCACTCTCTTGACACTGCCAGGCCTGGGGACTGGTCCCGTTTTCCACACCCTGCCCTCATGTTCTGTCTTATTACTGACCATGCTTTTTTACACAATACATGTACTCTACCTGCCAGATGCATCTTTTTCTTCTCATAAAAAGCATTGTTTCTGTTACTCTGGGATGCAAGCCTACAAACAAGCCGCCACCTTTTGGCACACATTCAACTTGACCTCTTTTTACCCCAAGTTTCTATTGAAACTTCTGATTCAGAGAGCTTCTGCTTTTGATGAATTCTCCCGAATGATAACTCACAAATAAAAAGCTGTCCACAATTTCAATTTTTATTCTCCCGAATGTGATAAAATAATTTAATTTTTTTATTTTGCATTAAAACAAGAATTAATGTAAAATGGTTTTAAGTCAGATAATACAAATGTACACTCAACACAGGATATTTGGTCAGATAATGCTCTCTGGCTTTGCCTGTGATCATATGGCCAAATACATGTACAGTACAGCCAATCACGCCTGGTCAGTGATGTCCACGCATGCATTTATCAGGTACAGTAAAACCTGTCATGAGAGACCACTGTCTTGAGAGACCACTTGTCTTGAGAGACCACATCTACCAGGCACCGATTGGTTTTACTCTATAATGGACCTGCTATGGGAGACCACCTGTCTTGAGAGACCACTGTGACCTGGTACCATCTTGTATTTTTATGCCATAATGGACCTGTCTTGAGAGACCACCCCTTTGAAGACTGAAACCATGACAAAAACTTTTTACCTAATCTGGAATTTGAAAATCCATTGCGGTTATACTAACATAATTAAAAGTATTAAAAGCTCTTAACTGGGTTTCAATTGCTAACTCATTACAGATTGAGATGTTTTTAAAAAATATAAAAATAAATTAGTGTTGAAAATCTTCAAGGAAGATTTTCAACACTAATTTGTTTTTATAATTTTTATAACAGTCCATTTCAATTTGTTACAAAAACTTCATAAAAAAGAACAACTACAAAGTAATTACAAAAATCCATTCTTCTCCATTTCTGAATTTTGTGGTTGGTTGACTTGAGAAAACCTGAAACCTGTTATGAGAGACCACATGTTTTGAGAGACCACTTTTGTGTGGCCCAAAGGGCAGTCTCTCAAGACTGGTTCTACTGTAATAAAATTCATCATCAGCAAAATTTTAATTAATGAAGCATCAGGTTGTACCCAGTGCTTCATTAATTAATTTTTGATGATTATTCCTATAACAAGAGGCCTGCGTCACAAAGCTCTGCTAATGCCCTCGACTGCAAAACATTTTCTAAGTTGAAAAACGGCCATAACTCTGGAATATATGTGTGAAAGAAACTCATGCTACACAGGTAACGTCCCCCGATGATGCTCTATCACATCATATATCATTCACATCAGAGTAGCAGTGGCTGAGATACAAGGGAAAATGTTGGTATGGACAGACGGATGGAGGTCTCCACTAGATACCCCTTCGAATTTTCCAAGCCGGGGGCATAATTACCAGTAGTGTTTTTGAATCTAATATTATTGCGTCCATGGAAATATTCTCCAGGTGTGGAAAGAGACCAGTCCACTGTGACCGAACTGTACCCTGAGTCTTGAGTATTTTCCTTTACATAAAACATACCTGAATTCTATCATGGAAACTTAAAAAAAACACTTACATGTAACAAAACATACTATGAACATGAACAACTGGAAAATATTGTTCTGCACCTTGAACAAAGTTTATTTTATTGTTATTTATTGGTGCTAAAGATATCTTTCACATCTGTGACTATATCATGACCATATCACCAAGAATAAAGTCAAATTCAGACAATCGTTTCTACTCATGCTGCCGACATTAGCAGACTTCCACTACAGGGATTTGTAATTACCAGAAACTATTTTATCAGTAAAACAAAACTCATTTACCACCCTTACCACTCCTCCACTTTTTAGGAGTGCCCACGTGGAATCCTGAACAAATGGAAGAAAAATACCGCCACAAGCTATTCCAACAAAAAGATCTAGAGAATTGTGAAAATGAAGAACAAAATAATCCTGTCATTTTAATTCATAAAAAAATGACAACACAGCAACAGATGTTGTAATACTTGATACAACATGCAACATCTGTCTCAGTTACCAGCTATATTCAGTTCACATACTCGGAAGCAAAATACATCCAGAAAAGGATGAGATCCAGTGCTAACTCATTCCATTTTAACACTTTACCTAACACGAAAAGCAGACGACACTTGCAAACAAAATTCCTGAATAAGGCCACACAAAGTAGATCTTCTGTTTCTCGGGCCATTATTTGTGAAATTGCATGTGGGCGAGTGTTTTTTTATTTTATTTTTTATTTCAGTAATTACTTCTTTGCCATCAAAAGTTCATGTTCTTGGTTCAAGTTTTAGGCCTCATAATCTACAGAATAGCATGGGTGGTGGTGTATTTCATCCCTTGAGTGCAAGAAGGCTTTGCAATGCTTTAGCATTGCAAAGCCTTCTTGCACTCAAGGGTCAAATTGATCAATTTTTTTAACTTGGTAAAATATCAGACATAAACCATTTAATTTTAATTTTTTTTAGAGTTTAAATTGGCTATAAAAAGAGAGGTTGCGGCAGCCAAAAGGACCATGAGGGAGGGCCTGAGAAACAGAATTTTTATTTTTTTTAGGCCTAACCAATTTTTTTTTAGTTTTTGCACCAAAAACATAGTTCATGACCCTCATTGGAACGAGCTCATTGAGCTCGTTCCAATGAGGGTTCATAAGTTATATGTTTGAGGCAAAAAATGAAAAATAATGAAAATTGAATGGTGATTTTTGTGAATAGCGCTGGACAGTTTTGGGCCATTACGTTGGACAAAGGGTTAAGTAAAAAAAAATTCCACTTTGATGCCTATAGTTTAACCCTTTACATAACACTACTAGCAGATGATCCATGTTCATGGAGTCTAACATGTGGAAAAAGACTTGTGACCGAGGGCAATGAATCAACTGTCACGACTCTCCAACTTACAAACCTAACAAAACTGGATGAGCATCAGTTGAAGGCAAGCGCACCATCGATGTGTAATATGCCTTAGTACACAGCACTACCGTGCCCACATGTGAGCAATCAGGATATCGTGCTCACATGTGAGCAATCTGGATTAAGTGTCTTGCCCAAGGATACAGTACAGATGCTCCAGGTAAGGATCGCACAATAGACCTTTTGGTTTAAAGCCCAATGCTCCCGTCAATGCCCCACTGCTTCCCCATAATGGTATAATTAGTAAACACTAAATTATTATTTTCTTCCTGAACCTATAGTCTGTGATCACTCATTCGAATGAGTTAGTTCCAATGCGGGATCATAGGCTAGATTTTGGAAAAGAAAAAAAATTTGAATGGCATTTTCTGTGTAAAATTTTTTGCAGATTTAGTGGATACATTCAGTGAAGGGATGATGACCTATGAATAATTCCAGCTTCTTCTGTATATGCTATGTATCCTCAGCACTGTGTAAAGTGCACCATGGAAAGTGTAATATGCTTTAGTACACAGCACCACCGTGCCCACTGTGAGCAATCAGGATACTATGCCCACATGTGAGCAATCCTGATTAAGTGTCTTGCCCAAGGATACAGTACAGATGCTCCAGGTAAGGATCACACAAAAGACTTTTTGGTTTAAAGCCCAATGTTCCCATCAATGCCCCACTGCTCCCCCATAATGGTATACAGTACGTGGAGAGTGGATTGTAACTAAATCACCCATAGAGCGGAGTTATCACCCCAGTTATAACTTTCAAATTTTGTACATATGGACAAAAAACACAAGCAATGTTTCAGTCAATGGACCTCCGGGTTTAACCCAGAGGTCCATTGGCTGAAACTTTGCTGGTGCTGGTTATGCTTTGCAACAAATTTTCAATTATTCCTCAGGTGGAATCTCCACTCTGCAGGTGATTTAGTGATAATACACTCTCCACATACTGTAATTAGTAAACACTAAATTATTATTTTCTTCCTGAACCTATAGTCTGTGATCACTCATTCGAATGAGTTAGTTCCAATGCGGGATCATAGGCTAGATTTTGGAAAAGAAAAAAAATTTGAATGGCATTTTCTGTGTAAATTTTTTTGCAGATTTAGTGGATACATTCAGTAAAGGAATGATGACCTGCGACTAATTCCAGCTTCTTCTGTATATGCTATGTATCCTCAGCACTGTGTAAAGTGCACCATGGAAAGTGTAATATGCTTTTGTACACCGCCCCACCGTGCCCACTGTGAGCAATCAAGATACTGTGCCCACATGTGAGCAATCCGGATTAAGTATCTTGCCCAAGGATACAGTACAGATGCTCCAGGTAAGGATCACACAAAAGACCTTTTGGTTTAAAGCCCAATGCTCCCATCAATGCCCCACTGCTCCCCCATAATAGTATAATTAGTAAACACCAAATTATTATTTTCTTCCTGAACCAATAGTCTGTGATCACTCACAATAACTCGAATAAGTTTGTTCCAATGCGGGACCACACGCTATATTTTGGAAAAGAAAAAATTTGAATGGTATTTTCTATGTAAAATTTTATGCAGATTTAGTGGACACATTCAGAAAAGGAATGATGGCTTGCGAATAATTCCAGTTTCTTCTGTATATGCTATGTATCCTCAGCACTGTGTAAAGAAAAATACTGACAACAGGAAGTAGTATACAACAGCAAGGAAGTTATGGCAGACGGTCAGATATTAAACAAGTGGTTAAGGTGTTCCGATGAACACGAATACTGTGATGAACATCTATACCAAACTTTCTTCACTCATAGCCATTGAGTGCAAGCTGCATCAACATAACAGCCAAAAGTCGTAAATTTTCCAAACAAACTGTAAATATTTCCTGAAAGTCATGAGCAAATAATAAACTAGTTTGTACTGAATTAATCTAAGGTCATTAATTCAATCGTGAATACATTCAAACTTAAAAAAAAAGAACAAGGTTCAATCTCTTAACCCTTCACCTGATACACATGATAACAAAATTTATTATTTTTATGATTTTTTCCAATTTTTCAAATATTTCAACAAAGCCATGTCATGTGACCCTTCATTGGAACGAGCTCGATGACCTCGTTCCAGTGAGGGATCACATGATATGGTTTGTTGAATTTTTTTTTTCAACTGCTCAATTTTTCTGAGAGGATTTAGCTGGACAAACAATGTACCCTAGATGAAGACGGCTAGACGGATGGATGGACGTACAGTGGATGGACAGCAGACGGATGGACAGGGATAAAACAATATGCCCCCGACAGTTTGTTGTGGGGGCATAAAAATGAAGATTTTCAAGGCTAATGTACAAATTTCAAGCACTTACAGAACCTTGAAAACCCATTTTTCAATTCAAGGGCATTCAAGGTTTTCATGAGCCACAAAGAACTTTTCCAAACTAAATAAAAATATATTTTCTTACAATTTATTGGAGAGAGCCATTCCATGAAAACTACAAAGAAAGAACATTGCTAATATTCTTACCATAGAATTTAACAGAGAAAGGAAATTGGGCACGTTCACTCAAAAACTGTAGCCATTAGCAATAGAACACTTTCAGTACAACATAAAAGTGAAATATGGTGTATATATTACAATGAAACCACTCACCGTATAAAGAGACATTGCATGATTTAACAATTTCTTCAAGGTGTTTATATTTAAAAAGATTATCATTGAACTGTACAAAAACTTGGTTCAACAATAAACCAGGACTTCACAAGAGTAAGAACTTCAGTTACTTGTGCAATTTTTTTTTATTCTAATCAGCAGCCAAGGTAAAAAGTTACCCAGTAACATGTTTTCTTCAAAATAGCTCAGCTATAGTAGAAGATATCACCACTGTATTAACCCTTTACCCAATGCACATGAATGGAAAACTGAAATGAACAATGTTGCACATGAATGGAAAACTGAAATGAACAATGTTGCTCATGCATTTTTTTGTTTGTTTGATTGTTTTTTTTTCTTTCTCTTTCTTTTTTACTGTTTCCTCTTTTATTTTTTTCCCTTTCTTTCTTTTTTTTTTTTTTCTTATTCTTCTTCCTTCTTTCTTAATTTTGTTTTTTTTTACGCCCCTCTTCTATATGGGAAGGCTGGAAGACAGCCAATCTGGCTATGCCTTTCCATGCTAGTATATGTATTGTATTCGATGATTGCATGTTTGTGTTTATATTGTCTTTTGAAAGTAAATATTGTATAAATGTATATGTACAGTTAAAACTAGAAGTCCTGTCATGAAATGTGCACAAATAGCATGTCGATTTGCGCGTTAATCTACGCGTTATGACCATAATAAGGCTATCAAATTCTGTACATATGGACTGTGCACAAGCAATGTTTCAGCCAATGGACCTCCGGGTAACCCGGAGGTCCACTGGTAGAAACATTGCCTGTGTTTGCTATGAGTAATCAGGAGAACCCACCGTGCTTTGGATGCCTTTCGATATGACAATTGCAATTCCTATGCGCAATTAAGCCTAGATTCGCGCACAGTTCGTGACAGGACTTCTAGTCTGTAAAAAATGGACTGCTGGAATGCTCATTGGTCAGGTATAAAAAAAACTCAAATTCTGTACATATGGACTGTGCACAAGCAATGTTTCAGCCAATGGACCTCCGGGTAACCCGGAGGTCCATTGGCAGAAACATTGCCTGCGTTTGCTATGAGTAACCAGGAAAACCTGCCGTGCTTTGGATGCCATTCGGTATGGCAATTCCTACGCGCAATTAAGCCTAGATAAGCACACAGTTCGAGACAGGACTTCTGATTTTAACTGTACATTTGTAAACACTGTATTAATTTTCTTGTTTTCTGGTGAATAAACATATCATCATCATCATAATGACTCGCCCACATCTGCCCACATATGCAAATTCAGCAACTGAAAAAATACTATTTTTCAAAACATTTCAACAAAACCATATCATGTGAACCCTCTTTGGAATGAGCTCATTGAGCTCGTTCCAATGAGGGGGGTCACATGATAAGGTTTTGTTGAAATATTTTGAAATTTTTTTTAAAATGTTATCTAAAATAATAAATTTTTATATCGTCTGCGTTGGGTAAAGGGTTAATAAGATGCTTTATCATATATACATTCAGATGAATGCCATCTATAGGACTACTCTCATATTAATTAGACAGAAGCATCATGCATGCCCTCACACAGCACATGGACACAGGAGATTGAAGACAGATTTGTTACTCATACATGTGCTGTGTCTGTAAGACATATGATTTGCCTGTGAGTTCTACCATGTACCTTAATTTAAATACGTATTATGGGAGGTTTTAGCTGGCCAAATCATGTACCTTATGATAGAAATTTCACAAAAAGTTTAACAAACCGTAATTCTGTGAAAAATTGAGCAAAATCAAATTCTGGGAAATATGCACACCTTTGATAAGTATCCAGTACGTGGAGAGTTGATTGTAACAAAATCACTTGCAGAGTGGAGTTATCACCCAAGCTATAACTTTCAAATTTTGTACATATCGACAAAAAACACAAGCAATGTTTCAGCCAATGGACCTCCGGGTTTAACCCAGAGGTCCATTGGCTGAAACTTTGCTGGTGCTGGTTATGCTTTGCAACAAATTTGCAATTATTCCTCGAGTGAAATCTCCACTCTGTGGGTGATTTAGTGATAGTACACTCTCCACGTACTGTAAATATCCTGTAAAATAAAAAAGGTTCTAGCTTGAAAACAGTGGGAGGAGTTAGGCCGACAAACCTTGTACCCTATATTTGAAATTTCACAAAACATTACTAAGTTCAACATCCCGTAATTTTGTGAAAAATTAAGCAAAATCAAATTCCTGGAAATATGCACACCTTTGATATAAGTAAAAATACCCTGTAAAATATAAAGTTTCTAGCTTAAAAACTGTGGGAGGAATTTAGGTGGACAAACCTTCTTCCCTATATGCAGATGGATGAATGGGCGAACAGAAGAACAGACAAATGGACAGATGGATGGATGGACAGATAGACAGGGGTAAAACAATATGCCCCCCCCCCCCGACTTTTAGTCACAGGGACATAAAAATGAAATTCACAAATTTGGAGAGAAATAACTTGCTTTTCAAAACGTTCTCAATCTTTTGAAATGAATGTATAACTATTCCACTGAACATATTTTTTCTGAAAACAGATTATAGCAAGAATAAAATTTTATGACATTTACACAATGATTTTGACGTAGATGGGTTACCGATAAAATCAATATTGAGGAAATGTCAGTTCACACATTTACCAGATTGTTTTGCATGTTTCCTGATAATAGGTACACTGTTGTAAATTTACGTGTGCAAACATATCTCCAGGTATATGAAATGCAACATATGAGTTTTCAGTTGACATAACCTTTTACCATACATGTTAGTTTAACCCTATCCACCACACAAATGGTATCTTCCATCTTAACTCAGAAGCATCAACTGGAAGAATCCATATTCATTTTGGGGGGACAGGCCAATTAATATTTTCAATCTGCAGCCTTGAGGCTGCACATTGAAAATCTTGATTTGTCTATCCCCCGAACTCACAGATTGTCTATTTACTTTACTAAAATGGGACATATCATGGTATCAACTGGAAAATTGGGATTGCGGGTTCAAAGGGATAAGATACATGTATTATAAAACTCTGTTTCCACAAAACTAACAAAGAAAGAAGAAAGAAACAAAGATTATTCAACTGTCATGGTAGTAACATTGAATATAAAAATTAGAAATCCTTCCTGTTCAGACCGACTGGCATGAATGTGTGTACAAGCCAGAAAATAAGTGGACTGTCATCTGCAAAATGAGGTCCCCAGAGGGTGAATTTAGTGATGCTACCCTGCATAGCAGGGTAGCATCACTAAACTTACCCTCTGTGAACCTCAATCTGAATCAGGGTCTCAAAACTAAACAGAAAGAGGTACCCAGTGGATAAATTGGCCCACTGTATGGGATAGCATCATCAAATTCTCCCTCTGGGGACCTCATTCTGCAAATGTCAGACTGCTTATTTTCAGGCCTGCGTGTGTAAGACATAAATCCATTCTATTTTAACATTTATGTCTGTGGCTCGAGGTTACAACATTATTGGGGTCCAGTTCCAGGACTTGGATAATTAGATAAAGTATCTGACGTCTCTCAATGAATGGCATTCACCATAGAAGTCTCATTCTTAATTTTGTGTTAAAGGTCTTGGTTGACGTCACTAATTTGCACCTGGTTCATTGTAGCTCGGTCCCTCTTGTCCTTTTGCCCTTGGTTGTGAGGTGGTATTTTCACTGGCTCCTAAGCTCAGGTCACTAACGGAAATGATGGTAGTGTGTGAGCTCTCAGCCATGGCGCCTGAAATGGTTGTGATGGAAGATGCTATAATTTTCCCAGTTAGTCTAGAAAAGTAAACTACCGTATTTACTCTATGTATTGGGACAGCTAAAAATAAATATTTTCACAGATGTCCCACATCTTAGAAAATGGGGAAAAAACACAACCTGGTTTTGTTTTGATGCTGAATCAAGTTGTGTGTGATTCGTTTTCCATCACTATATACGAAAATCGCCATCCATTTTTTTTAAATTTTCATTTTTTACTTCCAAAACATAGCTTATGCCCCTCATTGGAACGCACGCATTGCGCTCATTCTAATGAGGGTCATAAGCTATGTTTTGGAAGCAAAAAATGAAAATTTTTAGTTACACAAGACTTCTTTTTATGAGTGCCATCTGCCACTAGCATTCAGTAAAGGGTTGAAGACTGTCACAATGTAATATTAAATAGTCTTCCTCATGTCAGTCTGGACTGTAAATATTAAAACTTAGGAACAGATTTAAATAAAAACAACACACATCAGTATGTATTATCAATTTTTTATTGTTTAAAAAGGAAAATTAAACACAAACTTAGCTTTAATATTGAGCATTTTGCACCGTTTTCAGGTGACTGGGCCAACTGGAAACAAGTCTCCTGAGTGTCACAAACATTGGAGCATAAAAAAAATAATATTTTTCTGGAAAAAATGTGTATCCCAAATTCATAGAGTGTCCCAATATATAGAGTAAATACGGTACACCTTTCGTGATTTTATATACTGTTATAGTTGTAAGGCAATGTGTGAAGAGATTGCATGTCCACACAGACACATATCATGCTTTAACTCTTTACCTCACACAACATCAAAACAACACAACTTATTTCCTAAATAGCTCCACAGAGACCAACTGACCAGGGGACAAGGGCAAAGAAGTTGTCACGGATCTGTAAACTTTGCTCTACCTTCAATAAAAAGTTGCCTTGTGAAAATTCAGTCTATCTTGGAATTACATGCTTTTTGGGCTTCTTTGTGAAAATTCAGTCTATCTTGGAATTAAACGCTTTTTGGGCTTCTTTTCGGGTCAGTACAGTCAGGCTGGCAATCTAGAAAATCAAGGAGTGCAAAACAGTTGCCCTCCTCAGACTTCTTGGGAGTGCAATTGCACCTGAAATTTTCAATACAAAAACTTGTATGCTATTTTGGTTATATTCACTTCAAGATATTAATATTGTGACTGAAAAATTGCACTACATTCAGGTACATAGTGGAAAAATTGGCACACACATCTTCTCATTATTCAAAATGTTGCATTGAATCCTTCTGACTGTCTTCTACACTCAAAATCTATCGACATGCGACACAGAATGGGTCATGAATTATTGTGAATCAATGCAACATTGACAAATCGTCCCCTGAGTTCCAATGTGTTCTCTGTGCCAGTAGGCACAGAGAACACATTGGAACTCAGGGGACAAAATGATAATAGATTTTAAAGGCAGTCCCAAACAGGTCTGGCATTCCAGAAAATCAAGGGGTGCAAAAAATTGCCCTCCTCATTTTTTTCTAGGCGTGCAGCACTCCCGAACTCCTAATGAATGCCAGGCCTGTACAGTAGTTAACAATTGGGAGTGCGGTGGCTCAGTGTTTATGGCATTGGACTTCAAATCGAAAGGATCATGGTTCAATCCCCGCTAGGTGCAACTGCATTGTGTTCTTGGGCAAGGTACTTAATCCTGATTGCCCACATGGGGGCATGGTGGCGTTGTGTACTCTGGCATACTGCTTCGATGATGCCCTTGTCTTCAACCAATGCTAGCCCTGCAAGTGTGGAGTTGGAGAACATGTATGCTGAGGAGTCTAACAGTCAGCCACCATTGCTCAGTGGTTCTCTCCTGGTACACGGCTTTCTCCACCGGTAAAACTGTCTGACATGAGGTGACTCTGGTTGTTGAAAATTTCATCAAACCCCAATAAATAAATAAATAAATAAATAAATAAATAAATAAATAAATAAATAAATAAATAAATAAGTAGTTCACAATTATTTTAACATGTACAGTACCGTGAGCACAAAGCAGTCACTTTTGCGATCAGATTATGATCCGATTGAGACACATGCCAGTGGATATAAGTATCGCAGAACTAAATATTGAAATTAGAGTTAACCGCCTTAAAATGTTGCACTCGGAAATGATGCAATCTCTAAAAATAAACAGCCTTGGGAAAATATATTGTTTCAATAAAGGTTTGAAACATTCTATTGACATCTTGCATTATTGTTGAATATTCCTGATAAAAAAGAGGGTGCTTTGATGACTTTTGGACCTAAAAAATACAATTTACTTTTTGTGTGTTTTTGTAGGGAATTCCCTGAAAAATATGTGCTAGTGACCAGTACTTCCCTTTGTGTCAGTTTTTCTCTCTTATTTGTTGCATGACCTCCTGTTTTCGGATCAGAAAAAGTTGTCTGAAGGGCTATACTTGACAGAGATATTTGAATGCCAAAATTAAAGCGATGCGATCATATTTGTTTCTGCCTGAACGTTATCATGGTCGCCTATGGGAAAATATTTAGTTCCGTGATACCTTAAGATATTACAAAATCAAGACTGTGTCATGAAAAACAAACAATGAAAGTGTCAATGACACTGTAGCTCAACTTGTCAAGACAAAGACATGTACATGTATAGTATGTGACACAGCAATGACAAACATCTAGGTTATGACCTGATAACAAAGGTACATATAAAGTATTGTAACGGTCTGTACATGAATACTGACCGTTGCCTGTAACAAATGTATAGGTAAAGTATTGTAAAGGTGGGTGACAGTCAGATGCTGAACTAGAAAAAATCTTTGAGTCCCAGAGTGGGTCTGACTGAACCCCAAAATATTTGTTCTCATAGCACAGTGATAACAAAGGCACCCCAAAACACACTCGTTCCTGTCCCAAGGTGAAAACAAAAGTACTCAAGAAGTTTTGTGAAGATCAGTTCATAAATACGAGCTGTATAGAACTTGTGACAAAAAACTGATTGGACCTAATTTCGGTACAAAATGGCCACTGGCAGCCATCTTGAATTTTGGACCGTACCCAGAAACACTCATTCTCATCCCAAGGAGATAACAAAGGTACCCAAGAAGTTTTGTGAAGATCGGTTCATAAATACAGCCTCTACTCTGAGCCGTATTGACATGTGTGCTTACATTGTGTAAGTAGCACTGAATAAATCAAAGTTCATCTAATTTGCATAATTTCGGCACGAAAAAAAACCCCTTACAATATGTGATGTATTCCATGTTACTAAACATTCATACAAAAATTTATTCAAATCAGAACTTTCATAAAGAAGTTCTATACAAAAGACTGATTGCACTAATTTTGGTACAAAATGGCTGCTGGTGGCCATCTTGAATTTCGGACCACACCCAAAAACACTCGCTCTCATCCCACGGTGATAACAAAGGTACCCAAGAAGTTTCGTAAAGATTGGTTCACAAATATGGCCTCTAGTCTGAGCTGTATAGAAGATGTGTACAAAAAACTGATTAGACCTAATTTCGGTACAAAATGGCCACTGGCAGCCATCTTGAATTTTAGACCGCACCCAGAAACACTCGTTCTCGTCCCAAGGTGATAACAAAGGTACCCAAGACATTTCGTGAAGATCAGTTCATAAATACAGACTCTAGTCTGAGCCGTATTGACATGTGTACTTACTGTGTGTAAGTCACACTGAAAAAATCAAAGTTCATCTAATTTGCATAATTTCTGCACGAGAAAAAAACCTGTATTATATGTGATGCATCCCATGGTACTAAACATTCACACAAAATAATTATTCAAATCAGGGCTTTCATATGGAAGTTCTGTGCAAAAATCTGATTGCACCTAATTTTGTACAAAATGGCTGCCATCGGCCATCTTGAATTTCGGACTGGACCCAAAAACACTCGTTCTCGTCCCACGGTGATACCAAAGGTACCCAAGAAGTTTCGTAAAGATCGGTTCATAAATACGGCCTCTAGCCCGAGCCGTATTGGCATTTGCACTTACAGTGCTGAAAGTAACCCCAAAAAACATCAAAATTAGTCTAATTTGCACAATTTACGTTCGAGAAAAAAACCCGTATTATATGTGATGTATCCCATGGTACTAAACATTCATACAAAAAATTATTCAAATCAGAGCTTTCATATGGAAGTTCTGTACAAAAAACAGATTTCTGCATCGTTGGTACAAAATGGCGGCTGGCAGCCATCTTGAATTTCGGACCGCACCCAAAAACACTTGTTCTTGTCCCACGGTCATAACAAAGGTACCCAAGAAGTTTCGTAAAGATCGGTTCATAAATACGGCCTCTAGCCCGAGCCATAGCAGCTTGGCACTTACAGCTCTGAAAGTAACACTAAATAAATCAAAGTCAGTCTAATTTGCATAATTTACGCACGAGAAAAAAACCCGTATTATATGTGATGTATCCCATGGTACTAAACATTTATACAAAACTTTATTCAAATCAGAACTTTCATACAGAAGTTCTGTACAAAAAACTGATTTTTGCATCATCGGTACAAAATGGCCACTGGCAGCCATCTTGAATTTCTGACCACACCTAAAAACACTCGTTCCCGTCCCAGGGTCATAACAAAGGTACACAAGAAGTTTCGTAAAGATCGGTTCATAAATACGACCTCTAGCCCGAGCCATAGCCAATTGTTGACGTACGGACAGACGGACAGACGGCCAGACGGACGGATGGACAGACGGACGACGGACGATGGGCCATGACAATAGCTCAAATTTGACTTCGTCAAAGTTGAGCTAAAAATAACATCTCATAGGCCCCACAAAGTAGATCATCTGTTTCTCAGGCCATTTTCTGTAAAATTGCATGTGGATGGGCAGTTTTTTATTATTTTTGTAATTATATCTTTGCCATTAAAAGTTTATGTTCTTGGTTTGTTTCATGTTTTAGGCCTCATAATCAACAGAATAGCATGCATGGGTGGCGGTGTATTTCATCACTTGAGTGCAAGAAGGATTTGCAATGCTAAAGCATTGCAAAGCCTTCCTGCACTCAAAGGATAAATTTATTAAATTTATTAACTCGGGTAAAATATCATACATAAACCATTTAATTCTTATTTTTTTAAGTCTGCATTGGTTATAAAAAGATAGCATGCGGCAGTCAAAAGGACCATGCTGGAGGGCCTAAGAAACAGAATTTTAATGTTTTTGATATTCAATGTTCTTGCATTTCTTTTTCAACTGTTGAGATTCTACAGTGTTATGGGGAGAAAAGCAACAGACGATTTCAACGGAACTACAATTCAGTATTCCAAACCAACAATACATGCTCCTAACATTGATCCCTGAGAGGCACTCTGAGCAAGCCTGGAAATAAGCAATCTGTCATTTGCAGAAAGAGGTCCCCAGAGGGTGAATTGGTTGATGCTATCCATTACAGTGGGCTAGAATTCCCCAATTTATCCTCTGGGTACCTCTATTTGTTTAGGCCTTCAACCTTGATTCAGATTGAGGTTCATTGAGGGTAAATTTAGTAATGTTACCCTGCTATGCAGTGTTGCATCACCAAATTCACCCTCTGGGGACCTCATTCTGCAGATGTCAGTCCGCTTATTTCGAGGCTTGGCTCTGAGAGAGGTTTACAAGGATCAGTATTATATGTAAGTACAGGTATGGTTTCAGAGAATAAAAGTGCAATTTAATTTTTGCAACAAAATTAAAGCAAGTGAGAGAGTGGTGTTGGAGGGGATAAGTGTGCTATGGTAGACATCCCGGAATGGATCCTCAGTCCAGAAGGTTCTCAACCCTCTGGCTGCATCAATTGTTGGGTTGGTGCTGGCACAGCATACATGTACCATTCTATCCGATGGCAACATAAAATGGCTGTCCCCTGTGCTGCGACAGACACAGTCCATCATGCAGGCTAAAGATCCATTCATACTGCTTGAGAGGGAGGTATGAGGGCATAAAGTTGCTACTATGGAGGTCATCCCACACACATGCATCATTGGGCCAAGGAGAGGCATTAATGTAAATTGTATAACTTGCCCATTAACTCTTAACCTGCCGAGTATTTTCAAGATATTTTTTTCAACAAATCTAGTCATGGCTACTTTACAGCAGCCATGACTAGATTTGCTGAAAAAATAATCTAAAGGCAACACAAAAAATCATTGGTGAAATCATAAGATTACATGTGCCCAAATTACACTTATTTCAGTGACAAGAGAATCATTGTGCTGGGCAGGAATATCCGCCAGCAGCATGCAAAGAGTTAATCCTGGTAAAATATTTCAGCTGAAGCCTTTACCTTACGAATCGGTCGCATCCACCTACCAAATTTACAAATTAAGCAGTAAAAAAAAAAATCAGCAAGTCCATATCATGAGACCCCTCATTGGAATGAGCTTGTCAGGCTCATTCCAATGAGGGGGTCACATGATATGGTTTTGTTGAATTCATTTTATTAAAAATAATACATTTTGATATCCTGTGCATTGGGTAAAGGGTTAAAGAAAACAAGAGGCCCCAGGGGGCCTGAGGGCGCTCACCTGACATGGTAGCCTAAATATCAACCCAGAGAATTGATTTCCACAAGTTGCATCTGCTCCTCCTAAGAAAAGCTGAAACCAAATATCCAAATATTCTGACCAGTGGATCTAAAAAAAAGATTTTTAAAGAATATTCCTCATACTGAACTAAGTCATAATTCGGGCTCCCACAGGGAGCCCATATATGAACCCAGGGACTTGGCTTTAACAAACCTGAATCTCACACCCCTAAGGATTCTGCACACCAAATATCAAAACATTCCGACTGCTGGATCTGAAGAAGAAGATTTTTAAAGAAAATTCCTCATTTTGAACCAAGTTACAATTCGAGCTCCCACAATCAGCCCAAATATGGACCTAGGGACATGGCTTGAACAAACTTGAATCTTACCCCCCTAAGGATGCTGCATAAAAAATATCAAAAGCATTCATCTGCTGGATCTGAAGATTTTTAAAGAAAATTCCTCATTTTGAATTAAGTTGTCATTCAGGCTCCCATAGTGAGCCCAAATATGAACCAAGGGACTTGGCTTGAACAAACTTGAATCTCAGCCCCCAAGGTTGCTCCATGCCAAATATCAAAACATTCCAACTGCTGAATCTGAAGAAGAAGATTTTTAAAGAAAAATTCCTCATATTGACTAAGTTATAATTTGGGCTCCCACAGGGAGCCCACATATGGACCCATGGACTTGGCTTTAACACACTTGAATCCCCCCCTCCCTCCCCCTCAAGGATGCTACTCACCACATATCAAACCATTCGGACTGCTGGATCTGAAGAAGAAGATTTTTTAAGAAAATTCCTCATTTCGAACAAAGTTACAATTCAAGCTCCCACAGTGAGCCCAAATATGGACCTAGGGACATGGCTTGAACAAACTTGAATCTCACCCCCCTAAGGATGCTGCATACCAAATATCACAAGATTCTGCCTGCTGGATCTTGAGAAGAAGATTTTCAAAGAAATTTGCCTGAAATGCACTAAGTTCGAATTTGGGCTTCTATCGTGAGCCCAAATATGAATCCAGGTGGCCGATTTGAACAAACTGGAATCAGATCCACCCCACAATGTTGCATACCAAATATCAAAAGATTCTGCCTGCAGGATCTGGAGAAGAAGATTTTTCAAGAAATTTGCCTGAAATGCACTAAGTTCAAATTCCAGCTTCTATAGTGAGCCCAAATATGAATCTAGGGAGCCGATTTGAACAAAATAGAATCAGATCCACGTACCCCACAATGTTGCATACTAAATATCAAAAGATTCTGCCTGCTGGATCTGGAGAAGAAGATTTTTTAAGAAATTTGCCTGAAAAGCACTAAGTTCAAATTTGGGCTCCTATACTGAGCCCAAATATAAACCCAAGGGGCCGATTTGAACAAACTTGAATCAGATCCACCCCACAATGTTGCATACCAAATATCAAAAGATTCTGCCTGCTGGATCTGGAGAAGAAGATTTTCAAAGAAATTTGCCTGAAATGCAGTAAGTTCAAATTTGGGCTCCTATACTGAGCCCAAATATAAACCCAGGGGGATGATTTGAACAAACTTGAATCAGATCCACCCCACAATGTTGCATACCAAATATCAAAAGATTCTGCCTGCTGGATCTGGAGAAGAAGATTTTTTAAGAAATTTGCCTGAAATGCACTAAGTTCGAAATCGGGCTCCTATACTGAGCCCAAATATGAACCCAGGGGGCCGATTTGAACAAACTTGAATCAGATCCACCCTCCAATGTTGCATACCAAATATCAAAAGATTCTGCCTGCTGGATCTGGAGAAGAAGATTTTTTAATGTTTTTCCCATTGCCTACAGTGTTAAAAAGTGCTGACTCGGCACTTTTTCAAAGTCCCGAAACTGTACCCTATGATAAAACCGATGGCAATTTTTTTTTACCAATTCTTTCTGTTGGTCCTAAGGAAACTTCACACCAAATAAAAATTCTCGGTGCCGTGCAGTTTTGGAGATATGGGTGTTTTAATTTTTTTCTATTTTTAGCTCCTGCGGTTCCCATGGGGCTACAGGAAAAAAAAAATTAGCATAAATTAGGTACTTATGACCCAATAAGCCCTCACATAAAATTTGGTTCAAATCAGCCTCTCGGTTTGGAAAATAGAAATTTCAGGCGGGGTCAAAAATTTTGCCCCTCCCATAACGACTCCAAGTATAGCCCCACAAACTTCTCTTGAACAAATCTGAGTCTACATCTCAAAAGGAAGCTGCACACCAAATATCAAGTCTCTGCTACTGCTGGTTCATGAGAAGAAGATTTTTTAAGATTTCAGCACACTTTTTGGGTGTGGCCCTACCCACGGGCGGGGCAACTTGATTTGAACAAAATCAAATTGCGATGTCATAACAAACTATTATCTCAAATATCAATTAAATTGGTTCAGCGGTTTGGGAGGAGAAGACGCAAACACCATGTTCATGGACGACGGACGACGGACGGTGAGTGATCATTATAGCTCTCCTGACTGAAAGTCAGGTGAGCTAACAAGCCCAGCAATGCAGATCATACATTGCACCACACTTTACATGTAAACTTTTTACTCAAACTGAGCCAAGAAAGTAGATGAATCTGAATATATTACATTGGATCAGCTTATGCACAAACACAACCAAACAGTTTGGCCAGTTTTTTGCAGCATCTCGCTGTTTGGTTTAACGGTTTGCCACAAAGACTGGAACTGAACCGGAAAAACCAAAAAACCCTCAGCTCCAGCCTCCCGTCCCCAAATTACAGAGATGTTCCCAAATTATCTGTCACCACCACAGGCTTGGGGGCACTTAAAAATCCTCACAATGGACAGAGAACCAACCCAGTGCTTCATTAATTAAAATTTTGCTGATGATGATATTTATTACCTGGTAAAGGCATGAGTGGGCATCACTGCCCAAGTGTGGATTAGGACCAGTGCTTGGCAACTGTACTGCATCAATGTTGCCTATTTAAGAGGATTTCCATCTCATGCATTGGTGACCAGGCTCTATTTTACCAGAAAAACAGAGCAGACATCACTACCCATGCATGGATTATGACCAGTCCAAGGTGACTGTACTGCACCTATGTTGCCCATTTTAGAGGATTTCTACCTCATGCATTGGTAACCTGGTTCTATTTTACAAGTAAAGCAGAGCTTGTTTACCACAGTAAACAAGCACTGCTTCACTTTCCAGGGTTCCCCTGGGGATATATCAAATAATAATAGAATCTTGAAGTAGTGAAAGGGAGAGTGTTAAAGGGAATTATGGGGGACATGGATATCCATGGCTTTTGCAGACCAAATTCAGAAAAGTTTTCAGGATGACACATCACAGGAAATTTTCTAAATTTAAACTGCAAAAGTCTGTAAATGACTGTCAGCTTTCATTTCAATTTTATGAAGTTTACTTCTCTTGAATTCATCATTCATTTATTTATTGTGGTTTAAGACCACTTTTGACAGGGTTACCTAGTGTTGGACAGTTTTACAGATGGAGGAAGCCGGAGTACCTGGAGAGAACGACCAAGTAATGGCAAGAACTGTCAGATTCTCCAACGTACTAACTCTGTGCAAGCAGGGTTAGAACTGGTTGAAGACAAATGGACCATCATGTGCCATACACCTTAGTACACAGCATCACCATGCCCCCACGTGGGCAATCGGGATGAAGTGCCTTGCCCAAGGACACAATTCACTCTTCGGTTTGAAGTTAAGGCGTAACCATGCACTGAGCCACCCCACTCTGCATCATTCATTATTACATTTAATGGTAGTTATACGTACATTTGCTGCATATAGTCCAGAGATATTTGTACACTGAATAATTTACATCAATGCTTAATCCACTGAGTATTTCAAAATATTTTTCATCAAATCTAGTCATGACGGCTATAAAGCAGCCATGACAAGATCAGATAAAAAATTCATTTAAATTTAACTCTAGAAATCATTGGTTATGAAGTTCATTCAATTTACAGGGAAATTTATTTTTAAATGTGCTCAAATTCTAGTTATTTCAACAGCAAGAGATTTCATGTCCTGAACAGGAATATCTACCAGAAGAATGCAAGGAGTTAAACTAAATCTCATATCATCCCTTGATGTAGATGGCACCTTGTTGCACTCACGACGATAAACAAGTCTCAAGTAATCTGATTTCACTCTTCTCCACTTTTACAAAACACATATCAAAATCGGCAAACAAAGGTGGTCCGTGTAAATACACAGATATCCCAAATGTTAATTTTCAATTGCCCATAAACAGATAATAGAGCAATAAACCTGTTTACATACATATACCTATTTGTTCACACTCCCAAGAACATGAAGCTGATGTTCCTTTCTTGTGGATATAATAAAGAATATATTTCATTAAAAATTCTCACATGTAACTAACAGCTTTATAGTTTGTACAAAAGTTAGAAGCTAACAGATTATGTTAACAAAGAATGTACTTAAGTGAAGTGGTGTGACGATACTTATGTCAGTTTATCTACGTAAATAATCGAATTGCCCCCAAATACAGTACACTATTAGGCTTCAATTACATGTACAT
Source organism: Pictodentalium vernedei (assembly GCA_031216915.1). NCBI lineage: Eukaryota > Metazoa > Mollusca > Scaphopoda > Dentaliida > Dentaliidae > Pictodentalium > Pictodentalium vernedei. Next base: position 77,489,420 of record CM062292.1, on the reverse strand, counting down.
ATAAGGTCATTGAGAGAAAGAAAAAAAAAAGGCTAAGAATTGCTACATGTAGTTTGTATTCACACACTCTTTATGTGGAAATAGGTAAAGGAGCAACAAATCTAACAGAATACAACATCACATATCAATGTTTTTAACCCTTGAGTTTCCACAGGGACACAGAAGTTCACCTGAACTTCATCAACTTGCATTTAACCCTTCCATGGTTCTCAATACAAACACAAACTGCCATTTTCGTACTACTTTGAAAAAAATTGTCCCAAGTGTATTTTTCCTTTAAAAATCAACCAGTAGGCTGAATTTATCTTGGCAGTGTTTTACATCATTGTTGGCTGCCTTAAAAGGCAGCCAACAATGATGAAGAAACACTTCAAGTCAGTGCAGCTGCGAATATGAATATTTATTTACTGGGTTTTTTACAACACTTCTGGTGGTGTCATCTTGTGTCAGACAGTTTTGTAGGCAAAGAAGCTGGGGACACCAGAAAGAACCCTGAGCAGTGGCAAACAACTGCCAGACTTCCCAATGTATTAACTCTGTACAGGCAGGGTTAGCACTGGTTGAAGACAAGTGAGCTATCGATGTGCAGTATGTCTTAGTACACAGCCCCCCCCCCCCCCCCCCCCCCGCCACATGGGCAATCTGGATTAAGTGCCTTGCACAAGGACACAACACAGCAACCCCAAGTGGGGATCGAAACATGCACCTTGTGGTCCAATGTCGTAACCACTGAGCCACCATACTTCCTAGCTGCGTACATGTATATATGGTAGGAATTATTGTAAAATTAATCCGATGCTGGAATCTGATGCTCAAAGAGTTTCTGTATTCATTCATTTACTTTTTGGTGTTTTAGGTCATTTTCGGCATCTTGTGAATGAATATACAGTTAAAACTAGAAGTCCTGTCATGAACTGTGTGCTTATCTAGGCTTAATTGCGTGTAGGAATTGCGCGCAATTGCCATATCGAATGACATCCAAAGCACAGCAGGTTCTCCTGGTTATTCATAGCAAACACAGGCAATGTTTCTGCCAATGGACCTCCAGGTTACCCAGAGGTCCATTGGCTGAAACATTGTTTGTGCACAGGCCATATGTACAGAATTTGATAGTCTTACTATGGTCATAACGCGAAGATTAACGTGCAGATCGACGTGCTATTTGTGCACATTTCATGACAGGACTTCTAGTTTTAACTGTAGAGATGACGTCAAGTTTCGCCAATCGTTTATACCTACACCGCTATTTGGTTGGGTGGGGGAGGGGACTAAAACCTTATCTGATTGGTCCAATTAATTTAGAAACGGTTACAGAAATTAGAAGTGCAAACTAATATTACAAGGGAGGAAAATGATTTCTGACATCATTCCCATACTAGACGTGTTGCCAAGGATATTTTCCACAATGAGCTATTTGATGTTGATAATCTGCTAAATGTACATGTATATCCATGTTTGACAAAGTTTATAGAATCAAACAAGATATAATAAATTAAATGCTTGTATTCATAGTACTGAAGCCACATAGGCAGCCTGGTTTCTCAGTGGTTACTGCATTGGACTTCAAACCGAAAGGTTCATTGTTCGATCCCCACCAGGGGTAACTGCATTGTGTCCTTGGGTAAGGCACTTAATCCCGATCACCCATGCCGTGGACATGGTAGTACTGTGTACTACGGCATATTGCATGTCGATTGTGTACTTGTCGTCAACTATGCTAACCCTGCTTGTGTCAGTACTTTGAGGAGTCTGACATTTGCTCACCACTGCTCAGTGGTTCTCTCCAGATACCTCCACTTGTAAAACTGTCTGACACAAGCCGAACCTGGCTGCCCACCAAAAGTAAAGTTAAACCTCAGAAATAAAAACTGAAGCCAAATGGGTCTATAAATGTGGGCGATTCCATGGCTGTTATTGATTTATTTTTAGGCCACACAAAGTAGATCTTCTGTTTCTCAGGCCATTATTTGTAAAATTGCATGCGGGCGAGCGTTTTTTTATTTTATTTTTTATTTCTGAAATTATTTCTTTGCCATCAAAGTTCATGTTCTTGGTTCAAGTTTTAGGTGTCATAATCTACAGAATAGCATGGGTGGTGGTGTATTTCATCCCTTGAGTGCAAGAAGGCTTTGCAATGCTAAAGCATTGCAAACCCTTCTTGCACTCAAGAGACAAATTTATCAATTTCTTTAACTTGGGTAAAATATCAGATACAGTTAAAACTAGAAGTCCTGTCATGAAATGCGCACAAATAGTACGTTGATATGCGCGTTAATATACGCGTTATGGCCGAAGTAAAGCTATCAAATTCTGTACATATAGCCTGTGCACAAGCAATGTTTCAGCCAATGGACCTCCGGGTAACCCGGAGGTCCATTGGCAGAAACATTGCATGTGTTTGCTTTGAGTAACCAAGAGAAACTGCCGTGCTTTGGATGCCATTCGATATGGCAGTTGCGCGCAATCCCAACGCGCAATTAAGCCTAGATAAGCGCACTATTCGTGACAGGACTTCTAGTTTTAACTGTATAAACCATTTAAGTTTTAATTTTTTTAAGTTCACATTGGCTATAAAAAGAGAGCGTGCGGATGCCAAAAGGACCATGCGGGAGGGCCTGAGAAACAGATTTTTACTTTTTTAAAGCCTTATATATTTATTTATTGGTGTTTTAGGTTACAGTTAAAACTAGAAGTCCTGTCATGAATAGTGCGCTTATGTAGGCTTAATAGCGCGTTGGAAGTGCGTGCAATTGCCATATCGAATGGCATCCAAACCATGGCAGGTTCTCCTGGTTACCCATAGCAAACACATGCAATGTTTCTGCCAATGGACCTCCGGGTTACCCGGAGGTCCATTGGCTGAAACATTGCTTGTGCACAGGCCATATGTACAGAATTTGATAGTCTTACTATGGTCATAACGCGAAGATTAACATGCAGATCCACGTGCTATTTGTGCACATTTCATGACAGGACTTCCAGTTTTAACTGTAAAGTCAAGTCCCGTCATTTATTTTACCCATGTTTGAGGACTTCCACACCAAGCACTGGTGATCCGGTCCTATTTTACCGGAAAAAAACTTTAACAGAGTTTGTTTACATTTATTTACTACATGTACAGTAAACAAGCAGCACTTCACTCTCCAGCTTTCGACAGAGAGTTTCTCGTAGTTACTCTTCAAGAGGACACAAAACTTCTTATTCAATTAACAAGATTTGACTTTATACATGAACATGAATAAAATTCAATTATCAGGTGAAGGTATGATAAATGGTTTGGTGTTTGAAAATTATATGCAATTAAATGAGTTATTGAATTAACAGAAATCTAATTAAAAAATATCACAGTATGACTTGCCTGCTGAAAATTCAAAGTGTTGGTAACTGGTCGAATGCTGAATTATTTTTAGTCATCAAAATTTGTTCACAGGTATTTTCCATGTAACAATTTATGGGAGAGTGCCTGCAGGCACGACAAAAATCCACATAGGCTAAACAATTTAGATTCAAAGATAATATGAAGGACATCCTCATAGTTTGAAGCTTTTGTGTTGTAGAACATGCACTTTAGAATAAAGCCTAAATATGGGCTCCCAGCACTCTACCCGTTAAACCTCATAATATTTTAGGTTTGACCCCTTTACCTAACGAATCGGCCGCATCCGCCTGCATAATTAACAAATTAAGTAGTTAAAAAAAATATATATTTTAAAAACTTTCAACGAAACCATATTATGTGACCCCTCATTGGAACGGGCTCGTCGAGCCCGTTCCAATGAGGGGGTCACATGGTATGGTTTCGATGAAATTTTTTTTTAAATTTGAAAAAAACAAATATTAAAATAATAAATTTTGATATTTATTTATTGGTGTTTAAGGTCACATATTTTTGCACAATGGCTAATCATGACCACAACATGAGTATCAACTCAAGACCAGGGGTGAGCATTAATAAGCCATGTTGCCTTTTTTAGAGAGGGTTTGCCCCTCCCAAGCATTGGTGACTGGGTCCTATTTTACCAGTAAAACAGAGCCTGTTTATCGCAGTGAACAGGCACTGCTTCACTTCCAGGGGCTCCCATGGGGAAATCAATTTTGATATCATCTGCATTGGGTAAAGGGAGAACTGACTTCTTATAAATTGAAAATTTATTTTGGTGTTTAAGGTCACTTCCATCATGTAAGGCTATATCATGATTGTAACATAGATATAAAATTAAGTTTAGTTTTAACTGACTTATATCTCAGCCAATCTTATTTATTTATTTATTGGTGATTAAGGTCATATACTTATGCACAATGGCTAATCATGACCGTGACAGTTTTACGGGTGGAGGAAGCCGGAGTACCCGGAGAGAACCACCGAGCAACGATGAGCAGCTGCCAGCTCCCCAACATCGTAACTCCGCACTGCAGCACAGGCAGGGTTAGATTAGTTGAAGACATGTGTACCATCGACGTGCAGTACACCTTAGTACACAGCGTCATCTTGCCCCCATGTGGGCAATTGGGGTTACGTGCCTTGCCCAAGGACACAATGCGGGAGTCCGAGTTGATCACTCAGACGGTCACCCATCCAGTGATGAACGGGCTCGACGTTGCTTAACTTCGGTAATCTGATGAGAACCAGTTACCGTAACGCCACCGCGCCCCCCTCTCAGCCAATCAGGTATGGATGGAATATTCTACGTTTGTCAAGAATGTTGCAGAAAATTCATTTTCTAGAAGCTTCCATGTTTACTATAAACAGGTGGAAATCTGTCCACACTCTACCTTGTTGGTTGGCCAGTATAAACTTATGCATCCCCAAGAATCAAACGTGTATTTCATAGAAAACTGAGATGTCTACCCAGTGCATGGTATAGAGACTCCAGATGTTGCGAATGAGTCAGAAAATTAAAAAAATATCTTCCTTGTGTTCTCCCAAAACTACACATGGTAAAAAAGAAGACCAAGCATACTGTAATGAGTGGTGTCACATGATATGTTTTAGGACAAAAATATTAATATTTGCATTCAGAGCTGCAGATATCACTGCTGCTGTGTAAACATACTGTGAGATAAAACCTCAAAAGGAAAACACCAAATGCAAAATATATTATTCACCGAACAAATGAATGTAAATATTAGAAACATTTTCTCTTGTATTGCAAGTCATGCAAGTCTTGAAAATATATATCATTTACACAATGAATTCTTTCACCAAATTCCAAAAATAAATTACATTTTTTTTAGCAAATAAAAACGCATCTTTAACTCCACACATTGTAAAGAATTATACCAGTACAGTTGAATCCTGTTAATTGAATAGTCACTTTGCCAATGAAAATTATTCAATTAACAGGAATATTCAATTAACAGGGCTTGTGTCACTTTCCTGTATTCTGGAGATAAACTTAGCATTTATTCTCTTATATCTTGTTTGACAGAGCTCCATGAGCTCTGTCAAACAAGATATAATAGATTAAATGCCTGTATTAGATGCACTGAGGTCAAAGAGGTCTATAAACACAGGTAAACTGGGGAGAGTCAGGGTCATTTCTCAACAGGTTACAAGATTTTTTATTAAATTAAAAGTTTACTCCATTGCTTATATTCAATTAACAGGTCAAATTTGCACTGAAGGTATGGTAAATGGTTTTGTGTTGGGAAATTATATTCAATTAACAGGGTTATTCAGTTAAGAGATATCCATTTAAGTGGGCTACACTGTATAGCCACACTTGTAAAAAAAAAATTGTAATAGTATTTTCTAATTTCTCTTTTCTTTTTTAATCCAAAGACCCACAAGCCTAAATGAGCTTACTTTTTGATTCAGAAATAAACCCGAGAGAGATATTTCTTCTATTTTATACCAATTAAGGACTTAATTTTTGACTGGCAATGTACTGCACTGTTCTTTATTGGTGTTTAGGGACACCTTCAGCATCAATGATTTTATCTAACAATCAACTTAATTTGCACCCAAAAAACTTGGAAAAAATGTTTGTATCAGTACCCTCCCCTCCCGATTCCATATCAGACAGATTCAACTTCCGGTAAACACAGCACTATTGCATTATGCAACATCATGACAGTAATATGCATTTTTATTACACATTAAAATATAAAATGCAAAATGTTGACCAATTCCAACCCAATTTAAACTGAACAAAAAATGGGGGAAAGCGACTTTATGTAACACGATTGTTAGATAAATGTATTTAACCAAATGCATTTCCTGTAATTTGTATCAGATTCTCAGTCGTGTTTACAATCGGATCACAACAAGCCTTAACAGGCTCGTTGCGATACGATTGTAAACACGACCTTGAATCTGATACAAATTACAGGACATGCACATGGTCATGATAATGTATATTTATCACGACCACAAAATATCTTAGAGCTGGGCAGTTTTTCGGTTTTCCAGTTTGCTTCTGGTTTTAGTAGTAAACCAGAAAACCAAACCGTAAGACCCATCAAAAACCGATAAAACGGTTTGACTGTATTTGTGCATAAACTGATCAAACTTCCTTACTACGAGTGAATTGGATGAGGGGCCCCTATGGATTCTCGACAATTAGTCTAACTGGCAAAGGAGCGAATATGTTATGTTTTCATCACATTTTCTCATCCTTATTTGTTTCCTTAATTTATGTGTTTTCTCTGCCTCAAAAGTTCTTAGCAACTAATCCTCTGAAACCCCTGAGAAAGATCAAAAGGAAGTGATGTGGTATTTACAGACAGTGCCTTTTGTGGTGAGTGGTGTCGCATAAACTATCGCGGTTTATTTTCCAAATAAAGAAGCTCAAAGTGTTGTTTACTGTATGTTCATGTTCCTAACACATAGAAAAACGGAACCAAAACCGAGGTTTTTCCTGAAACCAAACTGAATCAGAAAATTAAAACCGCCCGGCTTTAACATATGGCTAAGGATCACTCCTACCCATCTCCATATTTGATACATAAAAGGTCAAATGTGTACAGTTTTAACTCTTTGAACATCAGTGGTATCTTCCATACCAATTAAATGGCAGAAATTGGAAGAGTCCATATCCATTATTTGGGGGTAGAGCAATTAATATTTTCAACGTGCAGCCTTCAGGCTGCACGTTGAAAATATTAATTGTTCTACCACACACGTTCACTTAGTAGCCATCCTACTTAATGAAATTATGACGTTTTGTGTTGCTGGACTGGTAAAGCAGTCTCTCGTGTTGAAAGAGTTAAGCAGGGCCATATCCTGGATGTTTTTGGTACCGGTATACTCGATTTGATGCGCAAACTCCAGGCACCCAAACTCATTGTATTTGTGTTTAATCTTCATCCCATAGCCCGCTAAAATGGTCAAAATTTAGCAAAAATTACACATGACTAAAACCAACACAAAGCTAATCCCCTGAATCCCGAACTAGGATACTTTACCTGACAAAAAATACGCCTGAGGCCATTTCACTCTGATAAAAAAAAAAAGCACGGAACAGGTATGTGGAAAGCATGTGGAAGCATTGTGGTAATTTCAACTTTTGTGTCTTTTAAAAACCTTGTGTTCAGTATGGTAATCCAACTTTCAGTTTCCGTCTCTACCGCCTTCGGTTATGCCTGCAGCATATATGAATAAGTGCCCCAAATTATCCCTGGATATGGCCCTGGTTGTTATTTGTTTATTTGTTCATTAGGATCTAACATCCCTTTCAACAGCTTTGATCATGTCATGTCAGATAATTTTATGGGCGGGGGAGTCGGAGTACCCAGAGAGAACCATTGGGCAATGGTGAGTAACTTTTGGTCTCCCTAATTTACCATCCTGACACAAGCAGTTAGCACTGGTTGAAGGTCAATGTTGCATAGTACATGTAGACATGTACATCTATGGTCAACGTGCTGTATATCCACGGTTCACTTGCATTCAACCTATGATAGCCCTGCTTGTGCCAGGATGATAAATCAGAAGTATTCTTAAGACAAAAATCACCGATCTTTCCTAGAAATGCCATCATGAAGAAAAGAGACATTATCTTTAAGTCATCTGACACTCTTAATAAACTGGTAGCAAAGATATGAGTAACAATAACTGCATGCTTATTGTTTACTTAAACCACAAGAGTGCAAACATATAACCCTCATAATAAGAACAATTTCTTCACAAAATTGCATAGATTACCCATATAAGTTGTAATACATCCAGTGTAAGCAAACAAATAATGAATGTGTGCAGACTGTCCATTATTAATTTGTAACCCTGTTATGGATTGACAGTATTGTCAAGAACCCCAGTAACAAAATACATGTGGGTGGTTGTTTAACCCCTGATACTCTGGTGGTGCAACAAAATTTTCTCAAATCGCTGTTTTTCTCTTGTTTAAACTATGAATTGAACCAATTATATCTTGTTTGACTGGGGCTGTCACGATTTTTGAATTTAGGAATCAATTAATCATTGCAAATAATTGATAATAATCGATTAATAGTACCTAGATGACCCTTCTCTCCCTCTCTTCGGAGTCGTTAAAATGAATTTCAAGTCAGTTGACCTACTTCAAGTAAACAATGAAGACGATCCTATTTTCGGTACATTCAAAGCTTTGATGTTCTGAACTTTTGAACCGTCAGTGTAATAATCAAGACTGGTCGTCAGTTGCGAACTGTGCAAGTTCGCAACTGCCGACCAGTCTTGATTATTACAGTGACGGTTCAAAAGTTCAGAACATCAAAGCTTTTAAAATACCTGAAAGACAAATGCTTCTAATGGCTTCCTGAGGTTTAACGTTGACATTCTTGACCTTTTACCTTTAAAAACAATAGTTTTTTCCATCAAATTTTTTTTAATTATTAAACGTTTAAAACAGGGTAAAATTTACCGATTCTTCGACAATGTAAAATACTAATTGATTTCGGAGTGACCGATTGACAATCGATTAATTGTTTCAGCCCTATGTTTGACAGAGCTCATAGAGATCTGTCAAACAAGGGATATTTGGTTAACCCTTATGGGCTTAATTCCGACTTTGATAACTTTTTAATTCAAAGGGACAGGTACCCAACATACATTGTTTGCGTACACTCAAAACTTGTTTTCTAAGTACATGTACCTTGTCAGTTGTTTCTAGGAAAGTCTAGGCTGCATCTGTAGGCAGCCAAGACTTTACTAGAAACAACTGCAAAACCACTGGAGGTGGACTTTCAAAGTATAGCAAAAATGTTTAAAAATCTCCAGGTCCTTAAGGGTTAAATATCAAACTGCATTATGGGAAATAATTGCTGTTGAAAACTTTGCTATTTTGACATCAGTGTGAAGAGGGTTACTCATGATCCTATGCAGCAATCAGGTTATTATTATTCATTCAATTAACCCTTTAAATGTAAAAAAATCTTTAAAATTAAAAAAAAAAAAATTCAACATCACGCAGGGATTCCGGGCCCATGTAATTGGGAAAATTTGCATCATGAAGGCTCAATGTGGGAATTTGTTTGTGAAAAGAAAAACACAAAGAATAAGAAATGTTACCTTCATATTGAACTGAGAACATTAATAGAGAAGCTACAGTTAAAACTAGAAGTCCTGTCATGAAATGCGCACAAATAACACTTTGATCTGCGCGTTAATCTACGCTTTATGTCCAAATTAAGGCTATCAAATTCTGTACATATGGCCTGTGCACAAGCAATGTTTCAGCCAATGGACCTCCGGGTAACCCAGAGTCCACTGGCAGAAACATTGCCTGTGTTTGCTATGAGTAACCAGGAGAACCTGCCATGCTTTGTTTGGATGCCATTCGATATGGCAATTGCGTGCAATTCCTACTCGCAATTAAGCCAAGATAAGCGCACAGTTCATGACAGGACTTCTAGTTTTAACTGTACTTCATGTATAGTATATGTACTAGGTTTTTAACCAACAGTTGCATGAAATAATGATCAGTTTCTGTGTAATCTCTGTTGAATAAACTGCTCTTATACTATTAAATGATGAAAATATTTAGGCATTTTGCTGCACTTTGACATTCTGCATTCTGTGGCTTTGCAGTTGTGTCAAGGCAAGTCTTGACTGTCAACATAGGCAGCCAAGACTTGCCTAGAAAAAACTAGCAAGGTGCCTGGGATATAACTTACAAACGTATCCCAAAACTGCCTGTTGAGCCACCTTCGTAGAATAATGCGATTATTTTTAGATTAATTGTCACTGCATCGTAAAGTGATTTAAATGCCTAGCATTTTTCTTGGATATCTGAAGCACATTTGGCCACAAATTGTTCTGAAATATTATTTTATTATCAGTTCTGGTACAAATACAGACAAATACGTAGTGTCCTCGTCATATTTCCTCCCTCATTGATGTATCAAAGAGGGAGAAAATGTGACAATGAGAGAGCACAACACAGATTAGGTGAACATCATTCATTTGGTAGCCTAATTTTCTCATTTTTCTGGATGAATATGCCTAATATCTGATCCAGTAGAACTCCTAAGAATGATCACAGGGAAGTTACCTGTTCACCTATTTTTTGGTATTTAACCCTTTACCTAACGAATCGCCCGCATCCGCCTGCGTAATATGCAAAGTCAGCAGTTGAAAAAATATTATATTTCAAAAAATTTCAACAAAACCATATCATGTGACCCCTCGTTGGAACGAGCTCGTCGAGCTCATTCCAACTAGGGGTCACATGATATGGTTTTGTTGAAATTTTTTGAAAAATTTAAAAAAAATGATATTTAAAATAATAAATTTTGATATCGTCTGTGTTGGGTAAAGGATTAAGGTCACATATATCTGCACAATGGCTAATCATGACCGTGACAGTCTTCTGGGTGGAGGAAGCCGGAGTATGCAGAGAGAACCACCGAGCAATGGTGAGCAACTGTCAGCTCCCCACAATATTAACTCCACACAAGCAGGGTTAGCATTGGTTGAAGACAAGTCCACTATCAACATGCAGTACACCTTAGTACACAACACCACTCTGCCCCACGTGGGCAATGGGGGTGAAGTGTCTTGCCCAAGGACACAACATGGTTGCCGCAGGTGGCATTCGACCGAGGACCTCTTGGCTTGCAGCCTGCACCTCTACCTACTGAGCCACCGTGCCCCCATCAAAGGGAAGTTAGGCTGAACCCAATTGTGATATTCATATAGAGGGTTTTTGCAGTAAGCGGTGTTATACAAACTGTTGCAAATTTTTCAAAGTTAAGGAACCTGAAGTGTTATTTATTATGTGTTCTTAACACATACAAAAAACCAAAATGAATCTGGGTTTTTTTTCTGAAACCGATTGTGAAAAGTTAAAACCTCACAGCTCTAATCACAGAGAACTACATCAGTGAAAGGTTTAACCTTTTATAGGAAAACAGCTGTAAGTATCATGCCCTGTCATCAAGGCTGGTCTTAATTCATTGTAGGTTAAATAAAGCAGAGAAAAAGGATGCACACAGAATATTCATACAGTGTACATATATAAATAATATTTATGTACATGTAATATTGATTGGACACATTCAAATTATGGAAAAATATGACATGTGGAATAATTGGCATTCACTCAAGGGAGATTCAACTTTTGATATCTCTTCAAAGCATTTTGGAAATTGCAACATGAAAGTAGTAACAGCAAGACATTTCCAATCATCAGGATTACTTGCCTTCAGGTTTCAGAACACTTGACATTTCATCAATAAATAACACAATAATTTTTGATTGGCAAGTGTAAGCAGGAAAGAGTAGAAAAAGGATAATTTTGAATGCTGTCAGTACTCACAGAAACCAAGGTATTGGTATGTGTATGGAGTTCAGTTGAGAGAACTCCAATGCATGTACTAAATTGCAATGTTCTCAAATCTCCTGAACTTCTCCAGTCCTAAGGTATGAACAGAGATAAGTCTGTCATAAAAGAAATAAGGCAAACAAGAGTTCACTTGCAATTACTACAATAGCCAGTAGATAGAATTTAAACATCCTGTTGTGCCTCTTATGAAAAAATTCCCCCAAAATACACAGCAGTTTAAAAATGAAAGTGTCAATGACACTGTAGCTTAACTTGGCTGGGTGTTGTGTTTGACGAAAAGGATAATGTTCAAAGTTTATGAAAGGAATATGAAGTAAGACAAGAATTGTGATAATTGAGAATATGTTAATTTCTGTTCCCTGTATGTTATGTTTTCAATAAAAATAATTTGAGGTGTAGACTGTACTAAAGAACTGATGGGTGGGTTAATGTGGTCCTCACAGTTAACTTATGTCAACCAAAGTTACCAAGTTACAGTGAAATTATTCCAAAGCGAGTCATCCTATCAAGTTCTAATGAAATCCCTTCATAAATACAGCCTGTACACTGTGCTAATGGTTTTCGGGCTTCAGGCCTGTGTTGCCATCACAGTTGACCGATCGCAACCAAAAGGGGACATCCTCATCTAGACATTATACTGAGTCATCCTACCAAGTTACAATTAAATCCCTTCATAAATATGACCCATAGTCTGTGCTAAAGGTTTTTGGGCTTCAGGCCCATGTAGCTGTCACAGTTGACAAATCCTGACCAAATGAGAACGTTCTCATCTCGACATTATATGGAGTCATCCTACCAAATTACAACGAAATCCCTCCATAAATACGACCTGTAGACTGTGCTAAAGGTTTTGGGCTCGGGCAGCCCTCATGGTTGACAGATCATGACCAAATGGGGACGTTCTCATCTAGACATTATACAGAGTCATCCTACCAAGTTACAATGAAGTCCCTTCATAAATATGACCTGTAGATTGTGCTAAAGGTTTTGGGGTTTTGGGCTTGGGCTGTCATAACTGTTGACCGATCGCAACCAAAAGTGGACGTTCTCATCTATACCTCAAACCTGCGTATGAAATTTCATGACGATCGGACAAGAACTACAGGGTGTTGCCTGTGCTAAAGGAAAATGTGAACAGACTCACAGACTTCCGCAAGTGTGATGGCGATAGCTTATCTTGACTTTTCAAGTTGAGCTAACTAGATATCACGGAGATGGAATCCATCTCTGCGGGCCCCGCAGAAACTAACCGATGTTAGGTATAAACTGATGTGAACTGTAATACTAAAATATTTCAAACAATACAATTTAGGTAAAATCTGATTAAAATCCCTTCCCTGTTTCAATAAATATAATCATGTCAGGAAATGACTTGACAATTTCTTTAAATTTTGTTGTTTTATATAAAATATAAAGGAAAATGAACCCCCTGCACACAAATGTCGAAATCTTCAATTTTCAATATAAATTATCTCCCCCTTTGTAGTCAGTACTTCAATAACTAGCGGATTGCTTCACAGAGTTCTGAATGGTCTGTCAAGCACCACACTAACTGTTGAACCATTGACTACATAAAGGGAGGCAACTACTGTATGTAGGTGTACAATTTTGACACCAGAGTGCAGAGAGTTAAAGTTTGTTTGAACATGAAGGAGATGGAGAAGAGGGAAGTTAACACATGACTCAGATGTTTGAAGTTCATATTTTCCTTTGGGAAATCCCAATAAAGAATACAATCAAAATCTGAATTTAGTAATATATCATTTTCTATAATTAGAAATATCAAAACCCTATCTATTAAGGAAAAAAAAAAGTTACAGCCTGGACACGAACTTGTCAGAAAAGAACCCCGAATTTGGAATAATTTGACCTTAGGGTGAAAGTTCAAGGTCAAAGAATGGCAACCTTGGTATGCGACACGTCGCCTTGAGATAATCTACCTACATACCAAATATCAAAACCCTACCTATTAAGGGAAAAAAGTTACAGCCCGGACACGAACTTGTCAAAATTCTGAATAATTTGACCTTGAGGTCAAACTTCAAGGTCAAAGCATGGCAACCTTGGTACACGACCCGTCGTCTTGAGATAATGAACCCACATACCAAATATCAAAACCCAATCTATTAAGAGAGAAAGATTACAGCCTGGACAACTTTTGTAATGGACGGACGGATGGACGGACGGATGGACGGACGGACACACGGACAGAGCGATCACTATAGGGCGTCCGTCTGATGGCGGGGCCCTAATTAATGAGCAAAACTTTATTAATGGGGAGTAAGGGAAAAAAGTATATTTTTTTAGTACAGTAAAGCCAACATAATTGGATATTGCCTAACTGAATAACTCTGTTAACTGAATATAACTTCCAAACACAAAACCATTTACCATAGCTTCAGTAGAAATTTACCTGTGAATTACATATGCATGTAAAACTCATAAATGGGTATGCGGTGGCGTTGCGGTAACCAGTTCTTGTCAGGTCACCGAACTTAAGCAATGTCGAGTGTGGTTAGTAGTTGGATGGTTGACCTTTTCAATGCCTGATTTGCGCTCCCACGTTGTGTCCTTGGGCAAGGCACTTCACTCCGATTGCCTACATGGGGGCACGATGAACTGGGTACTAAGGCATACTGCATGCTGATGGTGCTCATGTCTTCAACCAATCTAACCCTGCCTGTGCCGCGGGGCAGAGTTACGAGGTTGGAGAGCTGACAGCTGTTCATCGTTGCTCGATGGTTCTCTTTGGGTACTCCGGCTTCCTCCACCCGTAAAACTGTCACCGACATGATATGACATGTTTCACATGATGTTCAGGATAATTGTTTCTTGGCATATCACAAGTTTTTTTTCTTCAATTTATGAGTTTATTTATTATTTATTACGGTTTAATGACATTTATTTCGTGGATACCTCTTTCTGTTTAGTTTTGAGATCCTGATTTAGAATGAGGTTCCCAGAGGGTAAATTTAGTGATGAGGGTAGCATCACTAAATTCACCCTCTGGGGACCTCATTTTGCAGATGACAGTCTGCTTATTTTGTGTCTTGCCAATATACATGTACATGTTTAGGCTGCCGAGATTTGCTTAAAAAAAACTGCAGCAAAGCCATGTTAAAAGGATGAAGACTGTCATTAAGCAGCAAAAAAGTACACACAGATCTTGGTCTCTATGGGTTAAATCATTTTAACGAAAATGGATAAGAAAGATTAACCCTTTAACCACAGTATCGACCAAAACAGAACAGCACTGTTACAAAAATCAGCATTTAATTTTCATTATTTTTGTATTTTTTGTCTCAAAAACATACCTTATGACCCCCATTGGAATGGGTTCATTGAGCTCGTTCAAATGAAGGGTAAGAAGCCATGTTTTTGACTAAAAAACTAGTTATTCAAGAAATTTGTTTGCAAGTGTCTGCCTTTCATGTTACATGAAGGTTAAAGGTTAAAAAAACAAGCCATACTATGTGTTACGCCCTCTAATTTGGGAACATATCTATAATTTGGGGACACTGGTTACTGGCGAGATTTTAGAGGAATTTAAAGCTCTGTTAAAACAATAGTCTGTGAAACAAATAGAAATTCTTTTCTAAATAAATGTGTTACCCAACCCAATTTCACGACAACTCTATCATTAGCACATTTTTGATTATCCATCAAAAATACATGGGTAAGTTGATGAAGATGTAATAAAATGAAAACATCTGACACTTACCTTCAAAGAAAATAATTATCCACACATCAAAACAAGTACACTGTAAAATGTGAACAGTTAGCTCTCAAATTAGATACAACTATACACATATAACAGGGTAGAGTGTCTCATTGACATTTAAGATGGCAAATGATGAACAATAACTTTATATAATGCTATATATAGGTGTTCACATTATTTCCTACACTTGAAAATGGGAGCCACCTTATACAATGACATATATTCACATACAAATGATATCTTTTAACCCTGTTCACCACGTTTTAAAACATCTACAGTAAAAACTAGAAGTCCTGTCATGAAATGAGCACAAATAGCATGTTGATATGCGCATTAATGTGCGCGTTATGGCCCAATTAAAGCTATCATATTTTGTACATATGGCCTGTGCACAGGCAATGTTTCAGCCAATGGACCTCCGGGTAACCCGGAGGTCCATTGGCAGAAACATTGCATGTGTTTGCTATGAGTAACCAGGGGAACCTGCCGTGCTTTGGATGCCATTCGATATGGCAATTGCGCGCAATTCCAATGTGCAATTAAGCCTAGATAAGCGCACCATTCATGACAGGACTTCTAGTTTTAACTGTAGATGGAGAACAACAGTACCTGTGGGCAGTGAGGGGAGGGGATGTGGTAGTAATTTACAGAAAAAAAAAATGATGGGAGTTTTCACCCAGACAATAACTTTAACATTTCAGGTCCCTACACTGGCCCATATCCATGGTGCTTAACAATTAACACTGACATAAGCTTTAAGTGTACAGTGTGAAGCCATTAAAAGTGGTTTTCAGCACTTTTCAATACAGCCATGATAGTGGCTTTTACATGTTGCACTCAATCAGTTATTATTTAATTATTTATTGTTGTTTAAGGTCACATATTTCGGCACAATCGCTAAGTATGACCATGACAGTTTTACAGGTAGAGGAAGCTGGAGGACCACGAGAGAACTACAGAGCAATGGTGAGCAACTGCCAGCTCCCCAACATACTAACTCCATACAAGCAGGATTAGCATTGGCTGAAGACAACTGCACCATCGACATGCAGTACGCCTTAGTACACAGTGTTGCTGTGCCCCCACGTGGGCAATGGGGGTGAAGTGTCTTGCCCAAGGACACAACTTAGTTGCCGCAGGTGGAAATCGAACCGAGGACCTCTCAGCTTGCACCTCTACCTAGAGCCAACCCCATTCAACCAGCTAAACAACGTCTGGGAGACATAATTTATTGTTATCAAATGTAAAAAAGCTCATTTGTATTAACTAAGTTAATATGTATTCATTGACCCAATTTGGTGACTTTCAACCAAAAGTATGAACAGCGCCAAATGATGAACAGGGCCAAATAATTTTGGACTCACTGAAAATGATTTTTTTTGAGGGATTTTCAAGACCCTTGTCTAACTTAAAGACTTTCAGTGCCCTGGAAAATGTCTGAATTTGGAAGCATTGTGCCTGTTTGGGTGACCATACTGGTCCAACGCCCCCAATTCAGCCAATTCTTAGTTGTATTGTGGGAAAATCTTGTTGTTTACAATTTCGGCATTTGGACATCCGACTCACTGTAGAGAAGGTTAATGTCTTAGTGGCAACTCAAGTCTGGGGGTGTTATGACATTTACATCCTTAAACTACACATTTGTTTCAATAGCATTTCACATGATACTGAAATGAAAATTCCTTTTTCGAACCAATGAAGAATAAAATAGTATTCATGCCATTCAAGAATGAGTCACTACAGCACACTCTGAATATTTTGGTTGTTTACCAACATTATCACCTCCTTGTGAGTCTGAGAATCTTAGTCAACTACGTTACCACTCATCCACCTTCTGTAATGATTTATTCCACTGTGCTTTGGGATGGTCAATTCACCATCATAATCTATTCAACAAGTGAGGGATAGCATTTCTTTGTTGGTGTTTAACCCTTTACCCAACGTAACGGCCAAAACCGGCCAGCGCTATTCTAAAAAATCGCCAATTAATTTTCATTATATTTTCATTTTTTGTCTCAAAAACATAGATTATGACTCCTCTTTGGAACAAGCTCGTCCAATGAGGGGTCATAACCTATGTTTTTGAGACAAAAAATGAAAAAAAATAGTTATTCAAGAATTTTGTTTGCAAGTGTCGTCTGCTTTTCATGTTAGGTAAAGGGTTAAATTCACAACCAGCATCTATGGCTACATCAGGACTGTAAATGAATTATTAAGTTAAGTCTAGCCCATCATTTATACCAATGCTGCAGATGGCATGCGCTGAGTGGTATATGTATATTCTGAGAAGTCATGCCAATTCAGATTTACCATTCCGTGGAAGGATGAAAATACAGTGGAACCCTGTTAAATTAATATCCACTTTGCTACTGAAAAATATTCAACTAACAAGGGTATGTAATTAAAATTTAGGTATGGCATTTGGTACTGACACGGTACCAATAACATTGAATTTTGTCCCAAAAGGTCAATGGTTCAATTCTGATTAGCAGTAACAGCCTGTCCTTGGGAAAGACACTTGATCCTAACTACCCAAAAGAGGAGGGGGGGGGGGGGCATAGAAAGGCATACTGCATGTCAGCTCATATACACAGAACGACACATGAGTGTGAATGGGTTAATCGATATGGCACAAGTGCAAGTGGGGAAGGATAGCACGAGAGGCCACAGGCCTAGAGTTTTATCTTTCCACCATGCCATAAGTGCCATATCGATTAACCGAGTCATACATGCGTGTGGTTCTGTGTTTATTACACACCTTCACGTCTATAAAAATAATTATTAGAAAGACACTCAGCAATTCATTTGACAGCGATCAACACAAAGAACACATTCTATCGCCAACCAAATTTTGGAGGGGAAACCGTGTTACTTTTCATCCCCCAAGTTCCAATGTGTTCTAAGTGCCTACTGGCACACAGAACACATTGGAACTCAGGGGACGATTTTTAGCTATCGCTAGGTAATCAAATGGTAATGGCATGATTTGTAGAAAATTCCAGTGAAATTTCACATCCATTTAAAAATAGTCTGTCAACGATTTTATGTGTGGAACGGATTTTTATTTTCTGCATGCTTTAGTGTTGCTGTAGATGGGGATGTCATAGAACAGGCGTGTAATAAAAAACTGTCCCAACACAAATGTGATCCTGGTTGTTGAAAGTGTTGTTAAACCCCAACAAACAAACATCATTTGTCAAAACATAAGAAACTTCAATTTTATAGTAAATTCCCTTTCTTATTAAACCTCCATGTACAACAATTCTTTACAACAGGCTTACACTACAGTGGAAGCCCCTAACTCAGAAGTAGCCTGGTACGGTTAATGGCACCCAGAAGCAGGTAGCTCCACAGGCTGTAGGTGTGCGACCGACGATCACGACCTGGCTGAAACCTCCTGCTGGTCTGACATTTAAGCTCTGGAAGGAACTCAACACAAAGTCAAGAGCCACCCTCAAGTCAGAAGACTGATGGCTCTCAATGTCGGGTGTGTCTGACCCATCTCCCAAGTCGGAAGACACATAGCCCATCTCGGGGATCCAGCGCCAAAGCCTCCCAGGTAGAGCAACACCAGGGGGATCAAAAAGTGGCCTGCATCCAATCCCGGGAGATGGTGCTGCCGAGGGCACCTGGAAACCACCAGCTACCTCGCTGGAGGCAACAGGAAGGCTCTTGGAAAGAACCTGAGTGAGCAAGGAGAGGGCCTTCCTAAGCTGAGGGACAGAATCTGCCGGTCCGATGTGGGAAGGACCAGGCAAAGTGGCTTCACATCTGACACTCTTAACCAGCTAAGGGTCACTTTCCTCAAAAATACCCAACGTGGAATGACGGGTGACAGCCAAAGCATTTGAAGGCAGATGCTTATAGGAGTACGAAATACCCCGCGGATCTTAAGTGCAGGAACTCAGGGGAGTCATTGCGGACCTCTAAGGGATAGAAGGTCCAGGCTGCACAAAATGTGCCAGTCCCGCAAAACTGGGCAAAGGGCCAGAGTGCACAGACGGAAGTGCAAAAGAGTCCATGATGACCCCACCATGGGCATCTGAATCCAATGCAAAACCTGCTTGGAGATCAATGCAGAAGAATCGGCCGGTAAGCCTTTCCGACTTTGCCGAGTAGAAGCCAGGGAAGGCTGAGGCCAATATCCCATGTCCAAATGATCAGGGGTCTGCAGGCATAAGCCGAGGCTGGCTGAAATGGAGACTGAAGACGTCAATGATGGAGCAGCAGCAGCAGGAGATATGTCGGTTGCTGTTGACACCAGTGGAAAAGACGGGAGAGCAACAAGGCTCTGCTCTAAAGGAGGAGTCACAATCCTAGTGACAGCCTCAGATTTTGACTGAAGGTGGGACAACAGTCCAGGGAACCAGGCATCTCTTCACCAGAAACAGCAGCAGCTACTGCAGTATCCACCACCAGAAAAGACTGCAAATCCCCCCACAGAGGGGATAGAACTCTCTCCAGACTGGGTCATGTTGGGAGGCCGCAAACAACTGCACTCCCCTTTCCTGCAGGCACGGGGGGAACAGCTGCAAGCACGTACAACATTCACTGGATCCCAAAAGGTGGCGACCAAGACCCACATAGCCCACAGGGTCTATCAGCTGAACACCCATTACACATGGAACAAGAAGCATGAGAGTCCTCAACATGCTTGGGTAAAAAACATTGCCTGCAAGGAACCATCCTAGGCATATCTGCTGAGAGAGCAATACATGGGAAGGTGAGAACAAATAAAAAAGAATACAGGACACCCCCAGCTAAAAGAGGAAGGTGGTGGGAAATTAAGGCCCGACGGGAAGAAATACGTACCCCAACAGCCAAAATTAAGGAAACGCATAAATTCAAACCTCAACGGAGGGGAGAAATGCTACCACAACAGCCCCCACCAACACCTAACTCCAAAATCAGCAGTATTCAAAAGGGCAACATAAATCAAGACTGAACTGCACAGTATGCGAAAATCACGTGCAAAATCAGCAGAGAGAAGAATATATAATTCACGAAAATAAATAATGAATTAAATTGAGAGAATATACAAAACAGTGAAACACATCCCTGTACAGTTAAAATTAGAAGCCCTGTCATGAAAAGTGTGCTTATCTAGGCTTAATTGCGCGTTGGAATTGCACGCAATTGCCATATCGAATGGCATCCAAAGCACGGCAGGTTCTCTTGGTTACTCATAGCAAACACATGCAATGTTTCTGCCAATGGACCTCCGGGTTACCCGGAGGTCCATTGGCTGAAACATTGCTTGTGCACAGGCCATATGTACAGAATTTGATAGCTTTACTTAGGCCATAACGCGTACATTAACGCGCATATCAACGTGCTATTTGTGCGCATTTCATGACAGGACTTCTAGTTTTAACTGTATATGTGAATCTGGAAGCTACAGCTTATTAATCCATCATACAGCACAGGATCCACTGAAAAATCAAGTCAACAGGTGAACACGGACGAGAGCATTTTCATAAGATGGCTGAGTGTCTCTTACTGGGTGTGCGTCGGTCGTACTCAGACCAGTTTTTTTTATTATTTTTTCATGGTGCTTTTGCACCACCTTTTCTTTCCCAAATTGCTTGGGAAAGAACAACAATCGAGAGTATACAGTTAAAACTAGAAGTCCTGTCACGAACTGTGCGCTTATCTAGGCTTAATTGCGCGTAGGAATTGCGCGCAATTGCCATATCGAATGGCACTCAAAGCATGGCAGGTTCTCCTTGTTACCCATAGCAAACACAAGCAATGTTCCTGCCAATGGACCTCCGGGTTACCCGGAGGTCCATTGGCTGAAACTTTGCTTGTGCACAGGCCCTATGTGCAGAATTTGATAGCCTTACCATCGTCATAACGCGTAGATTAGCGCGCAAATCGACGTGCTATTTGTGCACATTTCAGGACAGGACTTCTCGTTTTAACTGTACTTCTGAATTAGGGACTTCCACTGTAGTGCAAGCCTGTTGTAAACAACTGTGAGGTAAGTTGATAAGAAATAACACAGACAGACAGAAGGACCAATGGATGGACAATGCTCATTCTGTAGTCCTTCAACTTTGTGTCAGGGGACAATTAAGTTGACAAATCAAATATTTCTCCCCTCCACATTTCCTGTTAAGATACATTTATGGCCGGGGCTCCTTGAGGAAGAAACAGAAATAATATAAATGTGACTTGATGCAAACCGAAAAACTGCCTGGTTCTACATTTAAATGCCCAGTTTATCACTTTAATTAAGGAATAAAAATCGGATTAAAAATCCTTCCTGTTCATGCCGATTGGGCTGAGAGTTTGGAGAATAAACAACCACTGGATCTCCCTATAGTGACAACATTCAGTGCTGGAGTTGTTGTCTGGGTCCGAGGACCTATATTACAGTTAAAATTAGAAGTCCTGTCTGGAACTGTGCGCTTATCTAGGCTTAATTGCGCGTAGGAATTGCGAGGAATTGCCATACCGAATGGCATCCAAAGCACGGCAGGTTCTCCTGGTCACTCACAGCAAACGCAGGCAATGTTTCTGCCAATGGACCTCCGCGTTACCCGGAGGTCCATTGGCTGAAACATTGCTTGTGCACAGTCCATATGTACAGAATTTGATAGCCTTATTATGGTCATAACGCGTAGATTAACGTGCAAATCGACGTGCTATTTGTGCGCATTTCATGACAGGACTTCTAGTTTTTACTGTATTCTGTATTGTAAATCACTTTGTTTGTGGTTACTTTGAGTGAAACGAAGAGGAACAGGTGTGTCTTGTGAGTGTTTAATGTCGGCAATATGTTCATTAATTCGGATGTGAAAGTGTCTTTTTGTCTCGCTGACGTATTGTAAGTCATTCTCCAGTGACTTGATGGTCAGATTTCTGTCGTTAATGGTTAACGGACGACAATGGATGGCAAGTGATAAGTTCAGCTCCCTTCAGTGAACTAAAAATCACCATCCAATTTTCATTATTTTTTTCACTTTTTGTCTCAAAAACATAGCTTATGACCCCTCATTGGAACATGCTCAATGAGCTCATTCCAATGAGGAGTCATAAGCTGTGTTTTTGATGCAAAAATAAAAAGAATTAGTTATTCAAGAATTTTATTTGCAAGTGTTGTCTGCCTTTCGTGTTACAGTTAAAACTAGAAGTCCTGTCACGAATAGTGCGCTTATCTAGGCTTAATTGCGCGTTGGAATTGCGCGCAATTGCCATATCGAATGGCATCCAAAGCACTGCAGGTTCTCTTGGTTCCTCATAGCAAACACATGCAATGTTTCTGCCAATGGACCTCCGGGTTACCCGGAGGTCCATTGGCTGAAACATTGCTTGTGCACAGGCCATATGTACAGAATTTGATAGCTTTACTTAGGCCATAACGCGTACATTAACGCGCATATCAACGTGCTATTTGTGCGCATTTCATGACAGGACTTCTAGTTTTAACTGTAGGTAAAGGGTTAATTAAATATATTTCACTTGTAAAGTGACTATTTTATTAATAAGGCTCCAATGTGTTATCAACATCCTTAATTATCTATTTAGAAACCTTAACATTCCTGAGTTGCAAAAATCTGAAAAGCATGTGAATGAAATTTTGACTTAAATATATATATGTATATTGAAATTACTAAATTAATATGTATCTGTCACTGTCAAGCATGGTTGAAATCAAAGGTTATAAAAATACATTAACATGTCATGAAAAAATGGGAGCACAAAAAAGACACTCACAATTCACAATTGATGACACATTTACAGGACAGTCGCCGAGGACTGACATATTTACCAGGTACTTAAAAACGTCATCAGCAAAATTTTAATTAAATTTTTGATGGTTATTCCTATAATTAGTGTTTGGAATATAATATTATTGCGCCTGTGGAAATATTGCCCACCCGTGGAAAGTGACCAGTCCATGGCAGCCATACTGTAACTACACTGTGCTGCAAGTGACGATTACATTAATCACCTACAGTTAAAACTAGAAGTCCTGTCACAAACTGTGCGCTTATCTTGGCTTAATTGCGTGTAGGAATTGCGCGCAATTGTCATATCGAATGGCATCCAAAGAGCGGCAGATTCTCCTGGTTACTCCTAGAAAACACAGGCAATGTTTCTGCCAATGGACCTCCGGGTTACCCAGAGGTCCATTGGCTGAAACGTTGCTTGTGTACAGGCCATATGTACACATGTACAGAATTTGGTAGTCTTACTATGGTGATAACGCGTAGATTAACGAGCAAATCGATGTGCTATTTGTACGCATTTCGTGACAGGACTTCTAATTTTAACTGTAGGTCCGAGGAACTGAGTCTCAAATCATTCACAAATTGCCGACAATTGCCAGAGTATTTCTGTGATCTGCGTCCGACATTGGACAGTCCGTGACAAATGGATAATCAATTGGAATAGTTTCTCGGTCTGTACTACGAAAGAGATTGTCATCCGTATGAGTAAATGTTTCACAATTACATGTATTGCTGACAGATTTAAACAACAACCATTTCACAATAAAGAACAATTTTCCCCAAAGTTGCAAAAAGAAATTATGTATAATATTAATACTAAATAAGAACCTTACATGTACCTCAAACTTCCCTGTTTTTTTTTCACCTCTTTGTGTAAACGCTTCAAAATTTATTATTACAGTGGAACCCTGTTAATTGAATAACCACTTTGCCAATGAAAATTATTCAATTAACCGGAGTATTCAATTAACAGGAATTTGTGTCACCTTCCTCTATTCCAGATATAAACTTAGCATTTATTCTATTAAATCTTGTTTGACAGAGCTCCATGAGCTCTGTCAAACAAGATATAATAGATTAAATGTATGTATTGGATGTACTGAGGCTAAATAGGTCTATAAACAAAGGAAAACTAAGGAGTGTCAGGGTAATTTCTTTTCAGGTTACAAGATTTTTTATTCAATTAACAGGAGTTTACTCTATAACCTATATTCATTTAACAGGTCAAATTTGTACTGGAGGTATGGTAAATGGTTTTGTGCTGGGAAATTATATTCAATTAACAGGGTTATTCAGTTAAGAGATATCCAATTAAGTGAGCTCCACTGTACTGATAATTGTTTTTGATTTAACTGACAATTCCACAGATTTTTTTTTAAAATAAACAGCTGAAAAAATACTAGTAAGAACTGTGAACATAATGTAGCCTACCGAAGTTAAGCAACGTCGAGTGCGGTTAGTAGTTGGATGGGTGACCATTTCAGCGACTGATTCGTGCTCCCGCGTTGTGTCCTTGGGCAAGGCACTTAAACCCGATTGCCTACATGGGGGCACGATGACTACTAAGGCGTACTGCACATTGATGGTGCGCATGTCTTTAACCAATCTAACCCTGCCTGTGCCGCGGTGCAGAGTTACGTCGTTGGAGAGCTGACAGCTGCTTGTCGTTGCTCGGTGGTTCTCTCTGGGTACACCGGCTTCCTCCACCCATAACACCGACATGATATGACCCTGGCTGTTAATGTGTCATTAAACCCTAATAAAAAAAAAAAAAAAAAAAAAAAAAAAAAAAAAAAAAAAAAAAATTGAGCCTACACTATTTGAAATGAACAACATTGTCACAATGGAATTTAATAAAATAAGTAATTAGCAAATAATTTAAATTAAAACTGTTGTTCTCTTTGACATTAATGCATAATATTATGTGGGCATTTTTGTTCTCAACATTTTAAAACTGTATGTTAATTCAGAGTTGGGTGGTTGAAAAATTCAAGAAGAATTCTTAGTGTAAAAGTATTGCTCATTAAACCTTTACCCAACGCAGACGATATCAAAATTTATTATTTTAAATATCATTTTTCAATTATTTTCGAAAAATTTCAAGAAAACCGTATCATGTGACCCCTCATTGGAAAGAGCTCGACAAGCTCGTTCCAAAGAGGGGTCACATGATATGGTTTTGTTGAAATTTTTTCGAAAAATAATATTTTTTCAGCTGTTGAATATGCATATTACGCGGCCGG
Source organism: Pictodentalium vernedei (assembly GCA_031216915.1). Taxonomy (NCBI): domain Eukaryota; kingdom Metazoa; phylum Mollusca; class Scaphopoda; order Dentaliida; family Dentaliidae; genus Pictodentalium; species Pictodentalium vernedei. The sequence continues at coordinate 77,463,952 of CM062292.1, read as the reverse complement.
ATGTGGGCGATTCGTTGGGTAAAGGGTTAACCCTTTGAAAACTGGTGGTATCTTCCATGCCAGTTAAATGGCAGAAATTGGAAGAGTCTATATACATTATTTGGGGGTAGAGCAATTAATATTTTCAATGTGCAGCCTTCAGGCTGCACGTTGAAAATATTAATTGTTCTACCACACATGTTCACTTAGTAGCCATCCTACTTAATGAAATTATGACGCATCGTGTTCCTGGACCGGAAAAGCAGCATCTCGTGTTGAAAGACTTTATGTTATTTTCAAGTTGAAATTGTAGACGGAATAACATATACACATGTCTTTATAAGATTGTCTCATTTTTTTTGAGATGGAGTTGATGTACAGAAGTTAATTACTGCTAATCCTTTACAAACTTATTGGTGAGATTATGCAACACGTGCTAATTCTTTCCTCCAGAAATGCCTAACTGAATTTAATTATTGCTTACACAGTAAGCGTAATTATCAGACAGGTTTAATTCCTTTCTCTAAACTAGCACCTCGACAATTCATGTAATCGTCACTTGCAGTGTAGTGTGGACACATTTTCTTGTATGTAGTTCTGACAAAGAGGCCTGTACAAATTTAGTAAAGAAATGTTTTATTTGATTCTCTAGAGGTGGGTGGTAAAGAATTTTTCATTTTGGTATCTGTTTTTAGGATAATTTACCTTGGTATTGGTACAGTAATACATAGTATTGTCGACACTGCACTCACACCAATATTGGTATTTTTGGCACAGTGAAGTCCACTTAATATTATATCTTTTAAGTGAAAAACCCTGTTAATTGCAAATAACTTACAAACACCAAACCATTACCACACCTTCAATACAAATTTGACTGTTTGTTTTGTTAGGTTTATTGGAGTTTAATGACACTTTCAACAGCTAGGGCCACATAGTGTCAAACAGTTTTATGGATGGTGGAAGCAGGAGTACCCAGTGAGAACCACTGAGCAGTGACGAGCAATTGTCAGATTTCTCACTGTACTAACCCTACATAAAAAGAGTTACTGTTAGCAGTGGTTGAAGGCAAGTGTACCATCAACATGCAGTATACCTTAGTACACAGCACCACCGAATCTGAAAAATCAACAAGAAGGACGCAAACGCCCTATAGCTCACCAACATTCCTCTTTGATAGTAACTTTGGCAAACACAAGAACTGTATCAAACAGGCTCATTGAATGATAATGAGGAACATGTATGATGGAATATAAGCACCATGGGAAGAGAAGGAAAACAGCAGCTGACCTAAACACAAACTTAAACATGAAATTCTGAGATAAACAGGAAAGTAAACGTAACTAACAATGGTAAGAAAAGGGTTTAAAACACACTGGGTGAGGGTTAAATGGTGGTAGAATAATAAGCATTATAAAGGCCATGGGATGAAAAGGGTGTCAGCAGTCGATGTAAACAAAAAATTTAACCCACTGAAAATGTCGAAGTGTGAGCTAAACAGAAAACTAAACATTCAAAATTGGGAGAAAAATTTTAAGAAATTCACTGGACAAGGGTTAAAACATGGTAGAATGATAATAAAGAAGATGTATGATGAATATAAGCACCATGGGAAGAGAAGGAACACAGCAGGTGAGCTAAACACTAAGTTAAACATGAAATTCTGAGCTCAACAGAAAACTAAATGCAACTAAAAATGTCAAGAAAAATGTTTAAAATGCAGAGTATGAGCGGTTACTCATGGAACAATGATACTGAGGAACATGTATGATGAATATAAGTGCCATATGAAGAGGAGTACAGCAGCTGACCTACATTGTAAACTCTAAGTTAAACATGAAGTTCTGAGCTGAACAGAAAAGTAAACGTAACTTAATAATGTTAAGAGAAACGTTTAAAACACACTGGGAGAGGGTTAAATAGTGGTAGAATGATAAGTACCATATGAAAGCATTATAAAGGCCATGGGATGAAAATGGTGTCAGCAGTCGATGTAAACAAATGAAAGTGTCAATGACACTGTAGCTCAACTTGAGAAACTTGAACTTGGTAAGTTATAAATGAAACGGCAAAATTGAAGATCATTGGGACCAATGTCAGTTTTTTGGCCAGTAGCAACATTTTTTGACAGAAACCGAAGAAAATCGATAGCTCCCATCTAGAGACCTCCCCAAACAAGCATGCCAGGTTTCAAAGCAATCCGATCATAAATGTGCCCTGTAGGGTGTACAAAAGGGAAATATTGTGGTCTGACTAGACTAAATTCTAAGAGCGTTGGCCGTGGCAACATTTTTTGGCGGAAATGGAAGAAAATCGACAGCTCCCATCTAGAGGTCACCGTAAATAAGCATACCAGGTCTCAAAGCAATCTAATCATAAATGAGCCCTGTAGGGTGAGCCAAAGGGAAATATTGTGGTCTGACTAAACTAAGTTCTAAGAATGTTGGCTGCGGCAACATTTTTTGATGGAAACTGAAGAAAATCGATAGCTCCCATCTAGAGGTCACCCCAGACAAGCATGAAAGGTTTCAAAGCAATCCGATCATAAATGTGCCCTGTAGGGTGTGCCAAAGGGAAATATCGAGTCTTCTGACTAAACTAAGTTCTAAGAACGTTGGCCGCGGCAACAATTTTTGATGGAAATTGAAGAAAATCGATAGCTCCCATCTACAGGTCTCCCCAAAGAAGCATACCAGGTTTCAAAGCAATCAAATCATAAATGTGCCCTGAAGGGTGTGCCAAAGGGAAATATTGTGGTCTGACTAAACTGAGTTCTAAAAACGTTGGCTGCGGCAACATATTTTGACGGAAATTGAAAAAAATCGATAGCTCCCATCTAGATGTCACCCCAAACAAGCATGCCAGGTTTCAAAGCAATCCGATCATAAATGTACCCTGTAGGGTGTGCCAAAGGGAAATATTGAGTCTTCTGACTAAACTAAGTTCTAAGAACGTTGGCCGCGGCAACATTTTTTGACAGAAATTGAAGAAAATCGATAGCTCCCATCTAGAGGTCTCCCCAAACAAGCATACCAAGTTTCAAAGCAATCTGATCATAAATGGGCCCTGTAGGGTGTGCCAAAGGGAAATATTGAGGTCTGACTGAACTAAGTTCTACGAACGTTGGCCGTGGCAACATTTTTTGCCGGAAATTGAAGAAAATCGATAGCTCCCATCTAGAGGTCACCCTAAATAAGCATACCTGATTTCAAAGCAATCAAATCATAAATGTGCCCTGTAGGGTGTGCCAAAGGGAAATATTGTGGTTTGACTAAACTAAGTTCTAAGAACGTTGGCCGCGGCAACATTTTTTGACAGAAATTGAAGAAAATCGATAGCTCCCATCTAGAGATCACCCCAAACAAGCATGCCAGGTTTCAAAGCAATCCGATCATAAATGTACCCTGTAGGGTGTGCCAAAGGGAAATATTGAGTCTTCTGACTAAACTAAGTTCTAAGAACGTTGGCCGCGGCAACATTTTTTGACAGAAATTGAAGAAAATCGATAGCTCCCATCTAGAGGTCTCCCCAAACAAGCATACCAGGTTTCAAAGCAATCTGATCGTAAATGTACGCTGTAGGGTGTGCCAAAGGGAAATATTGAGGTCTGACTAAACTAAGTTCTACGAACATTGGCCGTGGCAACATTTTTTGCCGGAAATTGAAGAAAATCGATAGCTCCCATCTAGAGGTCACCCTAAATAAGCGTATCAGGTTTCAAAGCAATCAAATCATAAATGTGCCCTGTAGGGTGTGTCAAAGGGAAATATTGTGGTTTGACTAAACTAAGTTCTAAGAACGTTGGCCGCGGCAACATTTTTTGACAGAAATTGAAGAAAATCGATAGCTCCCATCTAGAGGTCACCCCAAACAAGCATAAGAAGTTTCAAAGTAATCTGATCATAAATGCGACCTGTGAGGTGTGCCAAAGGAAATTGTGGACGTACGTACTAACGTACTAACACACTAACGTACTAACGTACGTACGTACGCCGGCGGACGAGAAGTGATGGCAATAGCTCAGCTTGACTTTGTCAAGTTGAGCTAAAAATTTAACCCGCTGAAAATGTTGAAGTGTGAGCTAAACAGAAAACTAAATGTTCAAAATTGGAAGAAAAATTTTAAGAAATTCACTGGACAAGGGTTAAACCATAGTAGAATGACAATGAAGAAGATGTATGATGAATATAAGCACCATGGGAAGAGAAGGAACAGAGCAGGTGAGCTAAACACTAAGTTAAACATGAAATTCCGAGCGAAACAGAAAACTAAATGCAACTAAAAATGTGAAGAAAATGATTAAAATGCATAGTATGAGGGATTAATCATGGAACAATGATACTGAGGAACATGTATGATGAATATAAGTGTCATGGGAAGAGAAGGAGCACAGCAGCTGACCTAAACACTAAGTTAAACATGAAATTCCGAGCTAAACAGAAAACTAAACGCAACTAAAAATGTCAAGAAAAATGTTTAAAATGCAGGGTATGAGGGGTTAATCATGGAACAATGATACTGAGGAACATGTATGATGAATATAAGTGCCATGGGAAGAGAAAGAGCACAACAGCTGACCTAAACACTGAGTTAAACATGAAATTTCGAGCTAAACAGAAAACTAAATGCAACTAAAAATGTCATGAAAAATGTTTAAAATGCGGGGTATGAGGGGTTAATCATGGAACAATGATACTGAGGAACATGTATGATGAATATAAGTGCCATGGGAAGAGAAAGAGCACAACAGCTGACCTAAACACTGAGTTAAACATGAATTTTGAGCTAAACAGAAAACTAAATGCAACTAAAAATGTCATGAAAAATGTTTAAAATGCGGGGTATGAGGGGTTAATCATGGAACAATGATACTGAGGAACATGTATGATGAATATAAGTGCCATGGGAAGAGAAAGAGCACAACAGCTGACCTAAACACTGAGTTAAACATGAAATTTCGAGCTAAACAGAAAACTAAATGCAACTAAAAATGTCATGAAAAATGTTTAAAATGCGGAGTATGAGGGGTTAATCATGGAACAATGATACTGAGGAACATGTGTGAGGAATATAAGTGCCATGGGAAGAGAAAGAGCACAACAGCTGACCTAAACACTAAGTTAAACATGAAATTTCGAGCTAAACAGAAAACTAAATGCAACTAAAAATGTCATGAAAAATGTTTAAAATGCGTTTTATGAGGGGTTAATCATGGAACAATGATACTGAGGAACATGTATGATGAATATAAGTGCCATGGGAAGAGAAGGAGCACAGCAGCTGACCTAAACACTTAGTTAAACATGAAATTCTGAGCTAAACAAAAAACTAAACGCAACTAAAAATTTCAAAAAAAATGTATAAAATGCAGAGTATGAGGGGTTATTCATGGAACAATAATACTGAGGAACATGTATGATGAATATAAGAGCCATAGAAAGAGAAGGAGCACAGCAGCTGACCTAAACACTAAGTTAAACATGAAGTTCTGAGCTAAACAGAAAATTAAACGCAACTAAAAATGTCAAGAAAAATGTTTAAAATGCATTGTATGAGGGGTCAAATCATGGTATAATGATAATAATCATCATATAGCAGCATTATAAAGGCCATGATATGGAAATAGGGCAAGTAAGAGGCCTAAACAGAAGCTTTAACATTATTGGACATGTATGCTGATGCCAACGCCGACCGATAGAGCCATGCCATAAGCTCACACAACTAAAGTTGGTGAGCTAATAACACAGGTACTCACCACTTAGCATTTGATGTGATGAAAAAGCTGAGAGTAAATAACTCCTGGGTATTTTCTTTCAACTTTTGTGTTACATTAAATGACCAGTTGTGAGTGCCTGTGGAAATGCATGAACTCAGGGTCTCTTTTTGTCAGACATTTTGTATAATGTTCTGTTGTCTGATCTTTTATTTTTCAGTTAAAGCATAAAAAAGTTAAAAATCTGTTTCTTAGGCCCTTCTGCGTGGTCCATTTGGATGCCGCATGCTCTCTTTTTAAAACCAATGCAAGCTTAACAAGAAGGACGCCAACGCCCTATAGCTCACCAACATTCCTCTTTGATAGTAACTTTGGCAAACACAAGAACTGTATCAAACAGGCTCATGACATGTGACAAAGCTTACCTAAACACAACCTCTTAAAAGTAAAACACAGAAACTGACATAAACACTAAGTTAAGCATGAAATTCTGAGCTAAACAGAAAACTAAACGCAACTAAAAATGTCAAGAAAAATGTTTAAAATGCAGGGTATGAGGGGTTAATCATGGAACAATGATACTGAGGAACATGTATGATGAATATAAGTGTCATGGGAAGAGAAGGAGCACAGCAGCTGACCTAAACACTAAGTTAAACATGAAATTCCGAGCTAAACAGAAAACTAAACGCAACTAAAAATGTCAAGAAAAATGTTTAAAATGCAGGGTATGAGAGGTTAATCATGGAACAATGATACTGAGGAACATGTATGAGGAATATAAGTGCCATGGGAAGAAAAGGAGCACAGCAGCTGACATAAACACTTAGTTAAACATGAAATTCTGAGCTAAACAGAAAACTAAACGCAACTAAAAATGTAAAGAAAAATGTTTAAAATGCAGGGTATGAGGAGTTAATCATGGAACAATGATACTGAGGAACATGTATGATGAATATAAGTGACATGGGAAGAGAAGGAGCACAGCAGCTGATCTAAACATCAAGTTAAACATGAAATTCCGAGCTAAACAGAAAACTAAACGCAAGTAAAAATTTCAAGAAAAATGTTTAAAATGCAGGGTATGAGGGGTTAATCATGGAACAATGATACTGAGGAACATGTATGATGAATATAAGTGTCATGGGAAGAGAAGGAGCACAGCAGCTGACCTAAACACTACAGTTAAAACTAGAAGTCCTGTCACGAATAGTGCGCTTATCTAGGCTTAATTGCGCGTTGGGATTGCGCGCAATTGCCATATCGAATGGCATCCAAAGCACGGCAGTTTCTCTTGATTACTCAAAGCAAACACATGCAATGTTTCTGCCAATGGACCTCCGGGTTACCCGGAGGTCCATTGGCTGAAACATTGCTTGTGCACAGGCCATATGTACAGAATTTACTTGGGCCATAACGCGTATATTAACGCGCATATCAACGTGCTATTTGTGCGCATTTCATGACAGGACTTCTAGTTTTAACTGTAAGTTAAACATGAAATTCCGAGCTAAACAGAAAACTAAACGCAAGTAAAAATTTCAAGAAAAATGTTTAAAATGCAATGTATGAGGGGTTAATCATGGAACAATGATACGGAGGAACATGTATGATGAAAATAATTGCCATGGGAAGAGAAGGAGCACAGCAGCTGACCTAAACACTAAGTTAAACATGAAATTCCGAGCTAAACAGAAAACTAAACGCAACTAAAAATGTCAAGAAAAATGTTTAAAATGCAGGGTATGAGGGGTTAATCATGGAACAATGATACTGAGGAACATGTATGATGAATATAAGTGCCGTGGGAAGAAAAGGAGCACAGCAGCTGACATAAACACTAAGTTAAACATGAAATTCCGAGCTAAACAGAAAACTAAACGCAACTAAAAATTTCAAGAAAAATGTTTAAAATGCAATGTATGAGGGGTTAATCATGGAACAATGATACTGAGGAACATGTATGATGAAAATAATTGCCATGGGAAGAGAAGGAGCACAGTAGCTGACCTAAACACTAAGTTAAACATGAAATTCCGAGCTAAATAGAAAACTAAACGCAACTAAAAATGTCAAGAAAAATGTTTAAAATGCAGGGTATGAGGGGTTAATCATGGAACAATGATACTGAGGAACATGTATGATGAATATAAGTGCCATTGGAGGAGAAGGAGCACAGCAGCTGACCTAAACACTAAGTTAAACATGAAATTCTGAGCTAAACAGAAAACTAAACGCAACTAAAAATGTCAAGAAAAATGTTTAAAATGCAGGGTATGAGGGGTTAAATCATGGTATAATGATAATAATCATCATATAGCAGCATTATAAAGGCCATGATATGGAAATAGGGTGAGTAAGTGACCTAAACAGAAGCTTTAACATTATTGGACACGTACGCTGACGCCGACCGATCGAGCCATGCCATAAGCTCACACAACTAAAGTTGGTGAGCTAAAAATATAAAAATTAAATGGTTTAGGTCTGATATTTACCGAAGTTAATAAAATTGATAAATTTGTCCCTTCAGTGCAACAAGGCTTTGCATTACTTTAGTACTCAAGGTACAAAATACACTACCACCCATGCTATTCTGTAGATCATGAGGCCTAAAACATAAAACAAACCAAGAACATGAACTTTTCTGATGGCAAAGAAATAATTACAAAAATAAAAATACAATAAAAAACTGCCCATCTAAATGCAATTTTACAAAAAATGGCCTGAGAAACAGAAGATCTACTTTGTGGGGCCTAATGTCGGGAATATTTTTCAACACCGAAATTTGAGTATTTTGAAATTCTCTTGGTATGGAAATTGGACAATACTGATATGGAATGGAACTTTTGTACACTCCACTCCTCTATGATTGAGATTCTCTTGTGTCACTTGCCTAAAATCAAAGTGGGAGACCAATTCAGCATACAGAAAAACATTAGTTGGTCTGGCGATAGTCTGTCATTCTATTCACAATGTGCATATGTATTTTATAATAGTGAAACTTGGTGTTCTTTAATAGTGACATTGAAATTCAGTGAAGTAACATCAGCATCACAGCATAAGACTCTTAGAAGCCAGGAGCTGAGTTTTCTTGCATGTGATGTAATACGGCAGGTAATCTGGCAGTGACGGTTCGGCTATCTTTGGGCTGGGGGAGAATTAAACCCTGGGCAGGTGCTTCTAGTCAAGTGTCGTCTGCCTATTCGACACTTGACTAGAAGCACCTGCTCTACTGTAAGTTTTTCACGGTATGTCATGTTCAATAAATTCTTTCCAATTCCCCGGCTTCTAAGAGTTAAGTACCCAGGCCCAGAAATAACTCATGAACAATCATTTTGGTTATGCCAATTGTTAAATATGCAAGCGAACTACAGGTTACGACAAAATTATACACGAACACTTAGATGTGAGTCTTCCATGGAAGACGTGTGTCGCCTGCACTATATTTTAATATTTCAGACAGAATTCTGAGTGGACAAGGGGCATAACACTGGAAAAAATACAGCAGATCAAAAAAATAAAATAGGAGGTGCACAATGCCATTATGTGATAAAGAATCGCTGAAAGTTTCATCAAAATCCATTCATAGGTTAAAGAGGAGTGGCGGATAAGGGAAAGTGTGACGTGGATGACGACAACGACGCAGACGACGCAAGACGACAAAAGTAATCCCTAATGTTGCTCCCCACTTCGTGGGGCAGGCGACACAAAAATAACACAACATAAATTAAATTCCTAATCTGGCATGTTTTGCCAATCAGCCCTGACAATCTCTCCACAGACCAGCTTGACTCACTGCATTCACATGCAGGGGCGGCGAAGCGATTTTCAAAGTGGGGGGGGGGGGGGAGGGGAGGGAGGGGGGTCTGGATCGGGCAATGGATGGTCGTCGTACAACAATTTCAAATTCCAGATACCCCAAAAAACCCATTTCCATGCATCTGAGTGGATATTTGGAGATTTTTCAGGAGATGTATTTGAAAGATTTCACACTTTGAGAGCCGTTAAAAAACGTTGGTAAAGCATACAGGTGAGGTCTATTTATCAGCTTTGGTCATAACAACCAAAGCTGATGAATAGACCTCACCTGTTTGCTTTACCAGACGTTAACAGCAATTATACTGTCTGTGGATTATCTTGTTTGGGGATGTATTTGGTACTTGTATGTCTGTAAGATTACGATCTATTACAGTTGAACGATTTTTTAACAGACAACATTTTGGCGTTTGCTGCCACTTACTGCAAAAAATGATCTGAAATTCATCGAAACTGAACCAGTATGAGAGAGACATAGCAGGCGAAAATATGGGGAGGCTCTGGATCTGCCCCTTGTTTCACCAGTCATTGGTTGTGTTAAAATATATGCATACAAAAAAAACATGGTCCTGCAAAAAAAAGTGGCCCCCAGCCCCCCCCCCCCCAACACCCCCCTCCCACACCCCCATTCTGCCGCCCCTGACATGCAAGTAGAATGGAATGTCATTTACATCTTAACAGAATTTCTGCCACAAAAAATAAACAGCAAAAACTAATGCTCTGTCTTGCCAAAGCAAGATCGCTCATTAGTTGTTGCTAATTTATTGTGATGGAAATTGTGTTAAAACGTAAACAGCTTTGCTAACGGAGAAGGTGGAAAAGCATCACGACACATTATTTCTATAGGTTACCACCATGTTTAGCATAACCTGCTAACAGGTATCATGTAAGCTCTGTATTTCCAAGCCTGTGTACAGTGTGCAAAATTTGACGAGAATGCTCGTTTCGTTCGCGTGGTGGTTACGCAAATTTAAATCTACGCGAATGGATGACTGGTTAGCCAAATGTTGCATCTTGAATGGCAAGGTCTGAGTAACTTTAGAGGTAGAGTGCTAAAAAAATTTCTCAGCCTCAAGATTTATTCACACATTATTGTATTGTCACAATTTATGGGAGAGTGCCTATAGGCGGAGGAGGATAGGGGGGGGGGGGGGGGCTGTGCCTATAGGCACTCTCCCATAAATTGTAACAATGCAAATGGATGGAGATGAAGTAATTTTACTTCCAAGATAATAACAAGGACATCCACAGAATATGAAGTCTTCAACTTTGGGTACTTGCAGTTCAGAATAAAGCCCAAATATGGGCTTCTAGCACTCTTCCAGTTAACCAGCCTTTCTTGTATCTGGATAGATTTTTAGACTTTTGCCCTGAGAGGCTACATGTATATGTATTTCAATTCCATGCAATATACAGTGTATGAATACTTGTTAATGATAAAAAAAACATTTTCTATATTTTTATATAGCCAAACGTTCGGTTAGCAATTTCCAAACCACGTGAATGGTCAGTCGGTTAGAATCTTTTTGAAATTTTGCACACTGTGTGTACCAATAACCAAAATTGAAGAACATCATGATCAAATAACCCATTATGGAGATATTGGCAGCACCATGTCTAATAAACATGTGATGTCATAAGTCAACTTGACATTTTAAGATTGTGAGGGAGTTGGATTAGGAAGTACATGTAGAATTGAATATTTGGGGGGGGGGGGGGGAGGGGAGGGGGAACAAAACTTTTGACAGCCAAGGTCATCTTGTGTCAGACAATTTTCTGGTGGAGGAAGCCAGAGTACCCAGAGAACACCGCCGAGCAACTGTCAGACTCCCCAACATTTTAACTCCGCACAAGCAATATTAGCATTGAAGGGGTTGAAGTCAAGTGCACCATTGATGTGCAGTATGCCGTAGTGGACAGTGCCACCAAGCCCGCGTGTGGGCAATCAGAATTTGGTGCCTTGCTAAAGGACACAATTCAGTTGCTCCTGGTGGGATCAAACCAGGGACCTTTCAGTTTGAAGTCCCATGCCATAACTACTGAGCCATCGTACACCCAAGAATTGAATAATCTCTGTTTTCAAAGAATTTTTTTACTGTTGATTGAACATGATTTGGAGACGGCATCTACAAAAATATTTCCAGAATAATTAACAAAACTTCATTTCTTGCTTCAAAAAATTTACCCCTTACATGCTTGACCAATTATTAGAATGCACTACATGTATGTTTTTTGGCAAAAATTGACTAAATAAAAAAATTTGTTGTGAAAATAGCAGTTACCCTATACAGGGATTCTTTTGGGTATCTACAGAGACTGTTTATTGGACCCTTTCGCAATAACATTTGGGCATGATTTTTTCCCAATTTTTAACCCAAATTTTCTCAATCTTGGTTCCTACAGTTAAAACTAGAAGTCCTGTCATGAAATGCGCACAAATAGCACGTTGATAGCGTTAATGTACGCGTTATGGCCTAAGTAAAGCTATCAAATTCTGTACATATGGCCTGTGCACAGGCAATGTTTCAGCCAATGGACCTCCGGGGAACCCGGAGGTCCATTGGCAGAAACATTGCCTGTGTTTGCTATGAGTAACCAGGAGAATCTGCCGTGCTTTGGATGCCATTCGATATGGCAATTGTGCGCAATTCCTACGTGCAATTAAGCCTAGATAAGCGCACATTTCATGACAAGACTTCCAGTTTTAACTGTATGTTTTTTGGCAAATACTGACTAAATAGAAAAAAATTGTTGTGAAAATAGCAGTTACCCAATACAGGGATTCTTTTGAGTATCCTCAGAGACTGTTTATTGGACCCTTTCGCAATAACATTTGGGCATGATTTTTTCCCAATTTTTAACCCAAATTTTCTCAATCTCGGTTCCTACTCAAAAAAAATTTGAATGCACAACTGGTGCTCTGAACTGGGTAGTCATAAGGCCTCAACAAATGGTTTTCTGAGGTATTATTACCACCTAGTTCAGTAGAGCTGTAGGTTAACCAAAACCGAACCGAGGTTTTTTGTTTTTTTTAAAAACCGAAACCGAAACCGTCGACACCCCGTAATCTACGTTTTTTCTTTTTTTATTAAAATACTCTCTTGCTGCAGAAATTCACAGAATGTAGCCATCCCAGAGTAGTGAGAGTACCCAGACACTGCCAATGGCAGAGACTGGGTACTCTCACTACTCTGGGATGGCTACATTCTGAGAATTTCTGACATTTCAGCTTAGTTGTGTTCGCAGCTTTCCTCAAGTTGCGCGTAGGTGTCAGACCTCGAAAAATGGCCAAGCACAATAAAAGTTCTGTATATTTAGATAACTATTATATTGGCCTTCCAGATTCTTCATGTATTATAGCTTATTTCGAGCATTCATTGAGTTTCATTCAATTTCACTGCCATTCAGTTATGATTCCAGACATATAGAATGAGTTTTATTGAATTTTATTTGGCCTCATGAACAAACCGAAAACCGAACCGAAGTTTTACTCAACCTGAACAAACCGAAACCGAACAAGAAACTTAAAAACCTACAGCTTTCTACATGTAGTTCAGGACACCAATTTTACATTAAATTTAAAACAAATTCCCAAATGAAGACCCCCAAGTCCCCCCCTCCCCGTGACACAAATTTTCCAATAGCATGGGCCCGGACCATTTCTCAAAGAGGGCATTAGAATCCCTGCTATACTACAAAACCTATTTCAGCTCGTACATGTCTTTGTTATCTTGGCCCCACAATGTACATGTACATGTTTTGTACATGTTGGACCTACATGTAAAACAGACTCAATATTTAGTCACCACCTGTATACATGTATGTCACACATTTTAAACCTGAAATTTCTTAACAACACATGGCTTGAACTCTTTGAAAACCTTTCTATTAATTACAAATAAAACACAATAAAATGTGGTTGTTATTCTTTGAATGAAACTTTTAAACAATCTTATGAATAGGTGTTTATTTTCTCCTGCTCTTGGAGACAAATGTGCTCCGAATTATAAACCACACCATAACTGCATAATGTCATGTTGTCCCTTCAAGTTCAATGAAGAGACAACTTTGATGCCAATATGTTTGATTGCTTGTTTGATGTTGGGGTTTAACCCTTTACCCAATGCAGATGATATCAAAATTTATGATTTTTATTTTAAATATTATTTTTTCAAAATTTTCAAAATATTTCAACAAAACCCTCAAATAAAACACAATAAAATGAGAGGTCACATGATATAGTTTTTTTGTAATTTTCTGAAAATTAATATTTTTTCAACTGCTGAATTTGCATATTACGTGTGCGGATGCGGCCGATTTGTTAGGTAAAGGGTTAACCCAGTCCAGAGATACAGTACTCGGATCGCAAAAGTGGACAACAGAATTCTGACGGGATCATAATTCAGTCGCGATTAGGTCAAAATTCTTTATCCACTTTAGTATAGTACAGAATACTACTACTACAGATGCCATGGACTGGTCACTTTCCATGAGTGGCAGGCCTGCCAGTTTGAGGTGAATGACCTTTTGGGTCATGTGGAGGTTACCTAAAATGAAAAACAAGCGATCAAAAAATGGGTCGCGCCAAATTCTCGCTAGGTTACGCAAAAATTTGCCAAGTTGAATGATCTAGTATCAATGAATGGTGGAATTGTGTTGAGCATCAACCAATCTTCAGCTGCATACAGGGCTCACCTTGAGTAAAATGGCCGGGGCCTAAAAAAACTGCCCCACATATTGAGGTCGGGGCCTTTTCGGGGCTGATTTTCCATTTTGTCCATTATTGTTAGTGCTTTTTTGTGGAAAATGTCGGGGCTTGAAAAAAAGCCCCCAGCAAGTGCTCCTCGGGGCTGATCTCGGGGCCTGGGCTGATCAGCCCCGACTCAAGGCAAGCCCTGTGCATAGCTGTTTGCATCAGCCTTAAGTATAGCTGCTCTGTTGGCCAATTATTGTAGACTGTTGATCATCTTAACCCTTTACCCAACGCAGACGATACCAAGATTTATTATTTTAAATTTTTCAAAAAATTTCAACAAAACCATATCATGTGACCCCTCGTTGGAACGAGCTTGATGAGCTCGTTCCAATGAGGGGTCACATGATATGGTTTTGTTGAAATTTTTTGAAAAATAATATTTTTTCAGCTGCTGAATTTGTATATTACGCGGGCAGATGCAGGCGATTCGTTGGGTGAAGGGTTAAGATGTAAGATAGGTACAAAATCAGGAAATGACAATAATTCATGTCTCAGCAAGAAATATTGATTATGGATTTCATACTCTTCTGCAGCATGCTACTAGCCCATGCCAAGATAATGCTATAATTGCAACTAATTGGTATCTGAATTACTTCAACACAGCCTCATTATTGTTCCTAAGGATTCATCTCTATTCATCAGAATATTGCCCAAAGGAGCAAGAACTTGGCTATGATACAACAGTTCATATATCAGCATAGTTGCCATACATATAAATTTAGGGTACCTAATGGGTTACCTGAATCAAGTACAGGGGAACGAACGATAAGTTACCAAGCCTAAAACCAGGTGAACGATAAATGCCAAATGGGTTTTGCAAAATTTTGAATATTTCAGGCCTGGGTGGGCATTATTTTCCATGGATGCAATATTATTAGATTCCAAACATTAATTATAGGAATAATCATAAAAAATTTAATGTGATGAAGCGCCCAGTCCTGAAATAAGACGGGTGCGAGTCCCGTCAGCACTCTATTTTATTTTCTACTTTACAGGAGCTAAAAAATGCACTCGTTGAAAAATACTGTGGAGCACTAATATACTGTAAGGGCATATAAATGTGTGTTGTTTTGAGAAAGCAGCACTCTGCAGCTAGTGGCAAGTTATTGTCATAATTCAGCAATTCCTTATACATTTAGCCCCTTAAATATGCTGTTCAGTAAATGTGTGGGGTAGAGCAATTAATATTTTCAACGTGCAGCCTCGGGGCCTCACGTTGAAAATATTGACTGGACTACCCCAAAAAATGAATATGGACTCTTCTAATTGCTGCCATTGAACTGGAGATACCACTAGAGTTCAAAGGGTTAAGGTTTCTGGTGTTTGGTGACAGTATTCCCTCAGAAATTCATATACTAACATTTTACGGGAGCAATTTACTCCCGTCTCTGAATTCATGGGAGCTTAAAACTGCACCCATCAATTTTGTTTATTTCCAGCACTGAGCACCAGGTACAACATTGTGCCTCATTAATTAAAATTTTGCTGATGATTTTTATTACCTGGTAAACGCATGCGTAGACATCAATGTCCACTCAAGGATTACAACCAGTCCACGGTGACTGTACTGTAATGTTTAACAAAACTAAGTCAAGCATGCCAGTTCATTACTAAGTGTATTTTTTTTTCAACTACTTTTTTTTGTTTCTCATTCTTCGGTGCATGCAAATTGTCACAATCCATGTCGCAATCCATTACCATCGTTACTCATTCTTTTGCAAAATGTTAAAAGTTACACACTGATGACTGATTCGAATCGGTGTGTTAAAAGCTAGCCCAATGGTCTTCTCTGGGATGCTATGTTTTACCTGTGGCAGGCTTGTCATTTTGAAAATTGCAGGAGGTCCATTATGGTTCGCCTCAAATCACCCCAGGAGGGCCATTTAGGGTTCGCCTAAAATGACCCCAGGAGGGCCACTTATGGTTTGTGAGGGTCATTTTGTTTCAGCCTGCTGGGTAGACAACTAATATCATTTTAAGGTACAAGTTTTGTTAGTTCAGCGATCTGAACGTAGTGGCTACCCCCTCTACAGTAGAGGGGTAGTCACTACGTTCAGATCACTGAACTCATGTTTTGTGTAATTATTATGTCATCATGTAATGTATAGATGCAGGCTTGAATATTTGGATGTAAGATACCAGGTTACCGACATTCACTAACAGTGAGTGTTATAGTTATCTTGCATCCAAATAACCAAGCCCGTATGTATACATCACATGATGACTGTACAAGCCAGTGCACTGTGCTCACCACCAGATGCCAATAACTTGGGGTGAATCAATCAGATTTGGGGACAAATAGTTGTGGCTTTGATTTTGGGACGAAACGTCCCAGGCCAATGGTCAGGGGCGACATGGCTTGGGGATAATCTGTCCCGTAATCATGCATGACATGAGAGTTGTCACAGTCTGATGTATAATGTAATAACTAATTACAGCTTTGGAATTGGCAGACCTCTCAGTCGTATTTGGAAAGTTACTTACTGACTCTGGGTGTCTGTGTCAACGACACTCTCCAAACTTCACAAATTGCGCTTGGTTACCTCCTTCAATCCACGAAAACTAACGTTTGAGACAGCTCATTTTCAGGTGCATTTGACTAATTTAATGGGCCGCATAAATCTGGGTTAGGCGGGCGTTTACCGTCCGCAGAATTTTGAACTCAGACAGGCGACTGTGGCCCGGGGCGATCGACAATCTCAAAATGACAAGCCTGGTGTGGTATACTATAGGGAGTATCTGTGGGATATAAATCGTATAACCATCATCAGTATCATATCATAATCACGATTGTGGAGGTGTTGTTGAAATCATTATCGGCGACTCAATTCTGGGAATAGGTTTGTTAAAAATGGATGAGTCCTAACCAGGTAAGGCCCATCAGTCCTATGGGGAACCTACCGAGAAGTATCAATGGGTTAAAATAGGGAAAATAGATCTAGACATTTACAGGCAGGCAGTGTAGAATAGGACATATCAACATGGATGTGATAGAGTGTTAAAATATTTTAAAGTAAAATAAATTATACACCACGGTCTCTGGGAAAGGTTCAACAGTCTTCTTTAGAGTTCCATGGGCAAGTTTTCAACCAGATAACTACCAGTACATGTATCGATGGGGTAGATCCAATTTGGATGTACTTAACACAAGCCAGTTTTCTTTATTTGTATACACAGCTTCATTTTCACATTCATTTCCCTCAACACCATTCCCGTGAACAAGTAATACCTGGTAGCTTAATTTATGAAGTTGCCTTCGATTCATGGAGTGTCCAATAATTTACTGTGAGATGTTCTATGGGGTATCAATGGGGTACCAGTGATGTTCCATGGGGTATCTATACAGTAAATTATCGACCCAGTTCATGGTGCCAGGTTGAAAGGGTTATGGTACCGTGCCAGTAGAAATAAGTTGTTAGGTTACAGTAACTGTAAGAATACTTCTTTCCATTTGTCAGGGCTTATATTTTGACGCGAATACTTGAACCGGTTCATGCAAATATTCGTGCAACAAAACTGGTGAAATCCATGTAGATTCTCACTGCACCTCTACTAGGATTTGTGTGAAAATAATTGAGTCAAAAATTTAACCCTTTACCTTACATTGTGGCAGCAAATGGACCATTACAAAGCTAACATGACCCGGAATATCCAGACAATTTGTCAATAAAATTGTACAAATATGGCTGTAATTAATGAGCCGATTCCAATGACAACCATATTTTATGGTTTTATTGGTAGATGTTGTTTATTGTTTTAAAAATTAAAAAGTTGATTTGGGTAAAGGTTAATAACTTAAGTATACAACAGGGATTCAACCATGATGGGCATTGGTGGCCTCATGAGGACTCTCATAGCTGGTATGGATTCTTGCAAACATTTTATCGAAAATCGAAATAGAATCTCCCAAATTTAGATGAAATATAATTACATGTATAAGACCTGTTTATTGAATGTTGATGGGAGAGCAGTTACTCAGTGGTTGAGGAATTGGAACTTCAAACCCAACTTAACAAATAACTATTATTAATTGTTTTTAATAGAAAGTGTTTTCCACCCCTACATGTAACAGTTTTTTTCATCATATACCATACAACTGTTTATTTAAAGATTACCTTATTCCCCAATTCATTCGATTTTTCTCACAATAGTGTTGGGTTTTCAAAAAGAGAAAAAATAAATCCAGTAATATACATGTACTAAACCAGCTAGGGGAATATTTGTGTGTCCGGTAGTTTAAAGAAAGTGAAACTCAGACGTCTTCGGCATGTGTGTATAGAGGGGGGTCTGGGTTCTCCCCCCAGGAAAATTTTGATTTTTAGATGCTCTCTGGTGGCATTCTGGTTGCTAAAATGCTGAATAATTGAAGTGGAAAATATGTATTTTTTCCTCCTACAATTCTCTAAATTCCCATGGGACACACAATACTACAGCTGGTCGGAGGTTTCATAAAAATACAAACCCAGAACAACACAAAATCCATGAATCCTGACAGTGACTGCGACGCTTGACCCCAATTTGTCTTATACAACCCGATATGTGACAATGTAAATCATTGGAAATGCAGAGAGAACGAAATATTAGGAAAGAACCATGATGTGTACGAAATGGTCGATATTTAACCAGTTAAGATTTCAATACCGGTATTACCGGTATATCAAAATACCGTGCAGCCCTATGCACATGCAATTACATCATTTATCTCTCGAAATAAAAGCCAGTGATTTCGAACCAAACACAATTTGAGTCCGAAATTTTTTTGGCGACGTTTAGGATTTGAATTTTGTTTCCCCCTCTCGTCTGGGGGTTATAAAGTATCAGGTTGTCGCCAGTAATAGTAGACATAGTATACAACATAATTGTGCCTATATTATGTGGAAACAAAGGGTCCTGAGTGTCGTTACGAAACAGCATTGTACTCAACATTTTATTATTTTAACCACCAGCTTTTCTGACTGATCATAGTATGATCGGTGTGGGAATGGGTCCAGTCGACAGATCCGTAGCTGGTCTAGCGGAAACTCTGACTAAACTCCATACTGGGGGAGGGAGGCTCAGTAGGTAGAGGTGCAGACTGCAAGCCGAGAGGTTCTCGGTTCGAAATACACCTGCGACAACCATGTTGTGCCCTTGGCAAAGACAATTCATCCCCACTGCCCATGTAGGGGGATGGTGGCATTGTGTACTAAGGCGTACTGCATGACGATGGTGCACTTGTCTTCAACCAATGCTAACCCTGCGAGTGTGAAGTTAGTAAGGTGGGGAGCTGACAGTTGCTTGCCATTGCTTGATGGTTCTCTCTAGGTACTTTGGCTTCCTCCATGTGTAAAACTGTTGTGGTCATGATGAGCCATTGTGCAGAAATATGTGACCTTAAACACCAACAAATAAATAAAACTAACTGCATACTGAATGCAGCAAAATTATCTCCCTTATAACCTCATTGATCTCTTAACCCTTTACCCAACGCACACGATATCAAAATTTATTAATTTAAATATCATTTTTTTTAAACTTTTCAAAAAATTTCAACAAAACCATATCATGTGACCCCCCATTGGAACAAGCTCGTTCCAAAGAGGGGTCACATGATATAGTTTTGTCGAAATTCTTTGAAAAATAATACTTTTTCAGCTACTGAATTTGCATATTACGAGGGCGGATGAGGCCGATTTGTTGGGTAAAGGGTTAGTGTAGACTTATTATCTGAAGCTCAGCTACATGACAGCTATTATTAATAATCACCCATCATCCATACAATCATCCATTTATTACCACCAAAGTATTTCCATCATCATAAGCACAATCAATTAAATTGAATATGTTTGTCACAGCAAAATGTAACTTTCTGTTTGTTACCAGCTAGAAATAAAAGTTCAAACCGAAAGGTCCATGGTTCGATCCCCACCACTAGGCACCTGCATTGTGTCCTTGGGCAAGGCACTGAATACAAGTGGGGGCATGCCGGTGCTGTGTACTAAGGCGTACTGCACGTCGATGGTGCACTTGTCTTCAACCAATGCTAACACTACTTGTGTGGAGTTAGTACGTTTGGGAGTCTGGCAGTTGCTTGCCATTGCTCAGTGATTCTCTCTGGGTACTCTGGATTCCTCCACCCATATAACTGTCAGACATGAGGTGACCCTGGCTCTTGAAAGTATTGCTAAATCCTAACAAATAAATAACTACTGAATGTTGACAAGGTAGATGTTCGCAAGAAATATTAAATACAAAGCATCAAACTTATTAACCCTTTACCTAACATCAAAAGCAGACGACACTTGCAAACAAAATTCTTGAATAACTATTTTTATTCATTTTTTGTCTCAAAAACCTTGGTTATGACCCCTCTTTGGAATGAGCTCACGGAGCTCGTTCAAAAGAGGGGTCATAACCTATTTTTTGAGACAAAAAATGAAAAAATAATGAACATTAATTGCCGATTTTTGTGAATAGCCCTGGCCGGCTTTGACCATTACGTTGGGTAAAGGGTTAACAAAGAAAAAATAAGTCCCAAATTAAATTGGATGTTTGACTATGCTATGCTAGTAAAACTAATATATAAATTATTTATTATATGCTAGCCTGTGAATTATTGACAATAATCTATTATGTAAAAGTTATTCTCAATATCTATCGACTCGATAAGATATCGAGAAATATTCCTTAGTCCCGCTACGCCGCATCACATCGGCCTGAAGGAACGATCAGCTAATCTTTGTTATTGTTTGAAAGGTATGCATTTGGGGTCAAATTGGGCTGAATATTTTATTGTGCAATAAAATGTCTTGTAGCATATAATAAAAAGGAAATCTACTCTATTTTAGTCAGTCTCTGGAATTATCTCATGAGTGTGGACCTGAAAGTTTTATTTTTCACAAGCACTTGTGTGAGTGAAAAATATTTCAGGTTGACACAATGAATATTTTCAGTAGCTTCCTAAATGACGTCACATTTCGGCACATGACATCGCCTTGAACAAACAATCAGGAGATCTTTGTTATTGCCTTGAAACTATTTACAGTCGAATTGGGCTGAATATTGTGCAATAAAATGTCTTGTGGCATATAATAAAAAGACAAGAGCAACGCGAAGCGTGGCATAATTATTATGCCCCCTCCTGCAATATCATGGATAGAATTACAAAAAACAAGATCAGACTTGCAGAACTTTAGTTATAGAGCGAAAACCAATTTCAAGTGTATTTAACATTAGAGATCACTGTGACCTTGACCTTTGGCACATCAAGGTCAAAATAAATAGGCTTCTTCCACTCATCATACCTAACCCACATATGACATTTGGTAAAGATCCAGTTGGTAGAACTTAAGTTAATTGACGGAATGCGAAAAGTTAACAGACGGACAACAGACAGCGGACATGGTGATAACATAATGCCTCCTCTGGGGCACAAAATTTACGCTATTTTAGTGAATATTGGGAATTATCTCATTCGTGTGGACCTGAACGTATTATTTTTCACTCGTGCACGCACTCAATTCCTATTCATATTTTTGGCCCAAAATATCTCGAATAGTCACTTGCACTGTGGCGATTTGAATATCTACACTATTTTAGTGAATATCGGGAATCATCTCATTCGTGTGGACCTGAACATATTATTTTTCACTCGCACAGTGCTGATGAAAATATATATTATTAAGGTTGGTGGCTATATAACTAATAGAATTTTGTTTATTTTGAAATTCCCACCTCTGATTTTCCTTAAATTCATATCAACTATACACAAATTATACAACAAAATGATGGTTGAGATGTATGGAACACGAAACACATATGTAATCAACTCATAGAGTTGACAGCAGGCATCACTGGTTCTTGGAAGTCTGCTATCGTATTCGTACCAGAACTGATAATTTTATAATATTTCACGAGAACAACTTGTGGCCAAATGTTCTTCACACATCCAAAAACAAAGCTAGGGTATCAATTTTTTTCAAAACACAGCGACAGAGCTGCATGGGCTAACTTCCCAAACCTTCACTTTTGCTTACATTCCAATTTAGAGCTGCAGGTTAACCGAAACCGAACTGAGGTTTTTAGTTTTTTTAAAAAACCGAAACCGTCCACATCCCGTAATCTAAGGTTTTTCGTTTTTTATTAAATACTCTCTTGCTGCAGAAATTCCAATGGCAGTGTCTGGGTACTCTCACTACTCTGGGAAGGCTACATTCTGTGGATTTCTGACATTTCAGCTTAGTTGTGTTTGCAGCTTTCCTCAAGTTGCGTGTAGGTGTCAGACCTCGAAAAATGGCCAAGCACAATAAAAGTTTGTATATTTAGGTAATTATTATATTGGCCTTCCTGATTCTTCATGTACATGTATTATAGCTTATTTCGGGCATTCATTGAGTTTCATTCAATTTCACTACCATTCAGTTATGACTCCGGACATAAGAATGAGTTTTATTGAATTTTACTTGGCCTCATGAAAAAACCGAAAACCGAACCGAACCGAGGTTTTACTCCACCTGAAAAACCAAAACCGAAACCGAACAAGAAATTTAAAAACCTACAGCTCTATTCCAATTTACTTTCAATTTCCTGTCAACATTATCGGACGGAAAAAGTATCGATATACAATGCCTTCTAAAATCAAATAATGAGAAAGATCGCCTTAATACAGCATACTATTATTATATAGAGACTGCATAGTTGCCATATTCTTCTAATTTGAATTTACAGTGCTACAGTTAACACTAGAAGTCCTGTCATGAAATGTGCACAAATAGCACGCTCATTTGCACGTTAATGTACGCGTTATGGCCCAAGTAAAGCTATTAAATTCTGTACAAATGGCCTATGCACAAGCAATGTTTCAGCCAATGGACCTCCGGGTAATCCGGAGGTCCATTGGCAGAAACATTGCATGTGTTTGCTATGAGTAACCAGGAGAACCTGCCGTGCTTTGGATCTCATTCCATATGGCAATGCGCGCAATTCCAACGCCCAATTAAGCCTAGATAAGTGCACTATTTGTGACAGGACTTCTAGTTTTAACTGTATATAGGTAATAGAATTTTTATTTTCCTTAAATCCAAATTAAATATGCACAAATTATCAAAATGAAGGTTGAGATATATAGAACACGATATACATTTGTAATCAACACACTGACTGATTGAGTTGACAACAGGCATCACTGGTTCCTGGAAGTCTATGGCCGTATTCAAACCAGAACTGATAATAAAATAATATTTCACAAGAACAACTTGTGGCCAAATGTGTTTCACATATCCAAGAACAAAGCTAGGCATTCAAAACACTTTCGAATGCATCGATAGGACTACATTTGGGAAAAGGACAACACTGTCTGCATTTTTTATTGAAGATGGATTCCATGTTCGACAGAGATGTGCAAATCACTAGATACCACAAATTTTCATTGAAAAACAAAATCGGAATTCTAAGAAATTTCAACAGGTGTCATGACACCTTGCATAGAATTATGGCAACTGTGTAGCCTCTACAGTACGCGTCAGCCATTTTACCACAAAAATGCCCATCGCGGCGGCAGCGACAACGGGAGGAGAGGATTAAAATCCGCGGTGGAGCGCTCAAACTAATAATCTATCACTGCATCAACGCTAGTGTTGAGGATTAGAGCTTTCCGGGAAAATGGTCAAGTTTTAATGAATGGAAAATGCTTCTGTACGAGTGACCCGCCACGACATCGGATGATTGGGATTAAATTTAATTCATTCCAATAAATATGTCACTCAAAGAAAGAACTGATTGTTTCAGTTGTAGCAAACATGTTATTATCGTATACGTAACAACATACATGTGTGTACGCATTTCGTTTATCATTCGTGTGATAAAACCCTCTCGTAACTTTATTTTGATTGTGACTGTTTGGCGTACGTCTAATAAAAAAAACAAAACAAATCTTATTTTTTTCTTAAAATCCAGTGCATGTTTGGTATTTTCTGAATTGAAAAACGTTTCATCCCTATTCAATTCGACACGGACAATAGTCGTGCCAGAGTGAAGAACATTCATATCACTGCTCCGTGCCGATGCGCGTGACTGCAACTGACATGTTGGAGATCATACTACGGGAAACGAAGATTATCACTGAACCACTGGGGGGGGTCCACTTTCCACCCAACAATTATTTACAAGTTTAAGGGATTAGCAGAAGATGTCGGATCATCGGATGTGAAATGCACTCCTCAACCAGTGGCGTAGAAATCGCGTAAGTGGGTGGTAACCCCTCCACCCCCATCCAAACAAAATGAAAAATTCCCAAACCTTCTTTTGACACACTGCGTCCATCCCATCTCCGTGACGCTTGGGTGCCTCAAACCAGTGCCCTTTGGTCCTTGCCCAACAAACTTGAGACTTTCATTGCCACCCTTGCTGCCTCTTGGCAATTTTTAGTGTTGTTTGCACAGTATCACCAAACACAAGTTATTGTCTGGGTGGAATTTACACCGGGTGGGTATTTCCAAATCCACCCAATATCCAGGTTCTGTTTGTGGGTTTGTGCCAGGCTTCTGAAGAATCTCAAGAAAAATCTAGATAATCTCCCAAATAAAATAATGTTTGAGTCGATTTATTGGAATGGGTCGATCTACATTGGGGCGAAACGTCATGGCAAAAAAAGTCTGTCTCATCCACATGCTGTTTAAAATTTGTGAAAAATGTGACCCACGCGAAAAACAAACACGCTTTCTGGTGTGTTCTGTCAGACGTTATTGTTGAATAAATAGTTGAAACACGTTTTCATTGTTTTCTGTCATCAGAATGCACTTTCGTTTGTCCATTTGATGCAATAACTGTATGCGATCATCAAAATGACGACTCACCCCAAACAACCGCCATTCTGGTGAGTGGACAGTGCAAACCGTAACATTGTGCTTTGGCTGATTTCTGCATCACGGATAAACCGCCTTCAGCTACACGATTGGTGGAAAAGGCTTGTTTTATATATTCTTTTCAGAATTCCCGATTGATTACTTTCGATCAACACCAACCATTTTTACTGACCACCGATGCCGGAATGGAGAGGGGCCCACCTTATCGGATTCTATATGGTGCCCGTTGGGCCCCCCCCCCCCCCCACCCCAAATAAGATGTTTTTTGGAATCGCTATTTAATTGTTATTTAACGGTTAACCCTTGCTTGCCTTACATAATAATTGGGAGAAGGCACTCAACTGAAAATAAATTTATGCAGAACTGAAAAAACTTGATTAATTTATTTGCCACAAAAACATAGCTAAAGCCCTCATTGGAACGAATCTCTTCCGGTGAAGAGTGACGAGTTACAACTCATATTTTTGAGGCAAGAAGTAAATTTGATCAAATTGGTGATTCACAAAGGGTTGTTAATTTTGTGGCAGGTATAAGCTAAATACTAGTTTGTGATTGAAGTTCCCCTGTCCAGAAAATGTAAAGCTGATGACGTTCTCGGTATTTAGTCATACCGCGGTATTTTATTTTATACCATACTCGGTATTGAAAAATCAAATACCGTGCAGCCCTTCAGCATGGCATTAATATTGCTATCGATCGACCTGGTCGCGATTCTAAAATGCAAGCCCTAAATAATAGTATTCTGTATTATTACCACTAAATCTATAAGTTACTAGCAGATTAACATGATTTTGGAGGGCTGTTAAAACTCCATAATTTCAGGGACGTCAATCGACGAAGCCGGGCTGCGGGCGGATAATGGTATAAATAGCCATTAGCGGCCCACGGTCCGGCTATTTTTAGATTCCATGGTCTAATGAATTACTCCCATTCCGATGAAATCCCTTTGTATTTCCGAACGGAAGTCGAACGCGCGATCGAAACAGAAATATCGAACCGACTTACTGATTATTTCTTCCAGGAATTCCCTCGTGCGGTTAGCTGTAACAGGGAGTGGTAATAATAGTAATAACATAATTGTTGTCAGGCATCATGATTGATTAGTGGCCCTGCAGCAATGATGAACAGCCCTTGGGCTTATTAACGGCCCTCAACTTCGTCTCGGGCCTTTAATAAACCCTTGGGTTGTTCATCATTGCTGCAGGGCCGCAAATAAAACCATAATGCCCTCCAAAATCATGTTATTGTTATATTAAGGCGATCTTTCTCATTATTTGATTTTAGATGGTGTTGTACTAGTATATTGGTGCTTTTTCCATCTGATGACATTGACTGGAAATTGAAGGTACATTTGAATGTAAACAAAACCGAAGGTTTTGGAATTTATCCCCATGCAGTTCTGCCACTGTGTTATGAAGAATTTTGATGCCCCAGCTTTGTTCTTGGTTATGTGAAGCACATTTCGCCACAACAAGTTGATCTCGTAGAATATTATTTACTTATCAGTTCTGGTACAAATACGGTAGCAGCCTTCCAGGAACCAGTGGTGTCTGCTGTCAACTCTATGAGTTTATTTCATATATTTTTTGTGTTCTATACCTCCCAACCTTCATTTTGATGTATAATTTGTGTATATTGAATTTGAATTCAATGAATATCAGAGGTGGGAATTTCAATGTAGTCTGTAGACAAAATTCCATTACTTAGATAGCACCTTAAGGAATATCAGAGGTGGGAATTTCAAAATAAATAAAATTCCATTACTTATATACATGTAACACCTTAATTTATTATACAATTTACAGTTCAACTTCAAATCACTTCTTTGAACTTGAACAGTTGAACTGATGCGGTTACTTTAAAAATTATTTACAATATACATGCATGAAGAATTGACAGTCAGTTTGCCTTCTAAATTTTAAGGTAATTGGTTAGGCCTATAACACCCCCGAACAAACGAGGACTGGCGTTTGAAAACTGACTTTTAAAAAGTCACTCATCAGATTTGACATCTCGTCTTTTGTCACTTACACCGACAGTCGACACAACTTGTAGCTGAAACTGAAAGTGTAAACGTTCTTCTTACCGTGAAAATGAGGAATGTTGAAGAATGAAATGTTATATCTCCATTGTTGTATTCAATTCTGTTTTCCTTGGATATTTTTTGGAGATTATTCTTCTGTCAGGACAGTGTGACACTATCTTATTAAACTTTGGTCGAGTCACTGAAGTTTTATTCATGTATCGATTTGACTAATTAGTCACACTTCTTTTCTTCACCGGTACTCTCACACGGAAGTTATTTCCAAATATAGATGCCACGTGACCATACGCGCACTTACTTGGCTACGTCTATTTTTTTCATACATTGCAATTGGCTCGGTGTTTGTTGGTGACGGCATTTCTGGTCAGCTTCAAGTCAATGTAAGGCATTGTTCCTCAAAAACTGAAACGTTCCTCAACCATACCTGAAACCCGACATCAACAATCATCATAAATTCCTGAATAAATATCACATGATTCCAAATGCCACAGTGCAAGTCACTGTTGGAGATATTTTGGGCCCCAAACCTGGATATTCTCAAGTTTTTAAAGTCTGGTAGTTGCATTTAACATTCAAGAAGTAGTGCAAAGATCAGGGTTAGCGCCAGAATTTCCTCGACACGGGGGCTGGTGCCAGGCGCGTAGCCTGGATTGTATAATAGGGGCCTCCAAAGCCAGTATTTTTTATTTATTTTGTTTTTTCGGGGGGGGGGGGGGGGGGTGGGGGTGGGGGGTGATATTTGAATGGCCGTTATTTGGGGTTTCGGGGTCCTCTCCTGATCCTAACTAGGACACTCCGGTCGTTGCCCCCTCTCACCGGTTTCCCGAAAGGAGGAGGAGGGGGCAGAGACCAGAGATTCCTAGTTAGTACTAGCCTCGTCGCGACTCCGAGAAAAGTTTGCAAATTATTAGAGTTCTAAGAGCGAATCTAAGGCATTTGTAGCCCAATATTAGAGACCATTTTGGGGCGTGAAACTTGCATTGGGCCAATGTTTGGGGGGGGGGGGAGGTGGCGGCGAAAATTTGGGGTGGGGAGGCCTCCCAGAGCCCACGAAGCTACGCCATTGACTGGTACTCCCCGACGTGGGGGCTAGGGTATTTCCTTACAAGCACACAATAAAGGAGGCAGTTTCCTCGAAGGGGGTGGGGGTAACCTTCCCCGACGAGGAGCTTTAGCCCCCGCCCCACCCCGGCGTCACCCATGGCTAAGATGTACGATACTATTAGCCACTCGTCACTGTATCATTCCTAAATAACTGCCCACATGACATGTCCAACAATTGTGTTGTGAAACAAATTTACACGCATAAACATGAACATTTAGGAATATTTTTTAATATATCCGAAGATGAGACTAACAAGAACTTATAGATCCTCTTCTGATAACACACTAGTTGCCTCTGACATCAGAACTGTGTTTTTTCCATGCGAAGTGTCTCAATCGGTTCGTCGTAATAGTTTTGAGCACAAATTCTCCAAGTCTTTTTCTACTTTTAGTTGACCTTTCTCTGGTAACACGAATAGGAAATTGAGGGCATGCATATTCTACACCTTTTTTTTAACAACGATAGCATGCATGTACATTCTGAAAATGACAATTTTGAGGTATCAGTTATCGGAGCTTCCTACATTTTGTTAAATTAACGAAAAACGAGGGAAATTGTGCATAGTTTATTTTTTTTATCTGACGTCAGAGAGAGAGAGAGAGAGAGAGAGAGAGAGAGAGAGATAACTGTGTCAACTCTCATTTCTCATTTCCTTTCACTATTTTCCAATTATTTGTTTTAACTTCCATTTATTCAGAAAATGATTTCATTTATTTATTTTATTTTGTTAACTTTCTGGTAACGACACTTCTCCTGTCTAATGAAGACAAAATTAATGTTTCAAGCTTTATGGTAGTGATATTAATTCTCGATAAAGAGTTCGTTAACTCTTAAAATCATTTTTCTCATTATTTTTCAGTTATATACTAAAAACACATGAAAAATGCTTTAGTAATCGCCCTGCCGATTTATCTCTTAAGGTGGCTTCACCGACTAGGCAATGGACTCTTCGCCAAGACAACATCGCTGAGAATACATCTCGCCGGGAAAAAAACATTTCGTCGGTAAAAAATTTAAAGGTGTTTTAATGGGGTTTAAAGATCATTTTATGAAAAAAGAACAACAGAAAAATATAAATTATGTTAAAATTATTGTCAAGGTGAGAGCGTGAATTTTCGATTTTGTTGTTTAAAAGTGTATATATTTTCGATAATCTTTCTCACTCGGGCTAAATATAAAGCGTAAAGATAGGTATATGACGGACCCCGAAAACCGATTTGTCACTTAAACAGTCCAGCAAAAATTTAAGCGCTGCTAATTAAGCATGGAATTTTATGTCCATTACTGCATTTCTGTTTAACGCCATAATTGGAGGTCTGATAAGAGATTAAAGCGAGGGAAGACAAGTGTTCTCATGCACTCATTATCAAAGTAATTATGGCCTGTTAATAGGTAATTGTAAAAACAGTACATCCCACAGATTCTGAACACACACCCTTATTACGTATCTTTGTCTGTCATCGAATGTCAAAATAAACCAAAATGCGAGACTTTCAAAGGAAGGGATTTCTCGAAAAATTAATTCCAATCTGAAGGCGGTAAGGCTGTGGATCGTAGGTGATGGGGGGTGTCCCATGCTATAGGTTAGAGGAGGGGCCGTAAGGCACGTTGTAATGTAGGGGAGCCACAGAGTTCATATTCAGAAAAGGAGCAGTCGCGGGTCAAGTTGGTGGCCATATCTGAGTGTAGGATCAGAAATAGGAAGTACGAGCTCAGGGAGCTATTGGTATTTAGGAAGACGGCATGCGTGTTGTAGAAGGCAAGCCATACGTTGGCAGAGTATGCTTTGCCTGTATGAACATTATTCTGAGATAAATGCAGGGAAGCGTTTAACCCTATTGTTGGCGACTGCTTGAGTGAAAAGCGTCCAGTAAAGTGACAATAAGCTAGTGACCGTGCCACGGCAGTGTTAGAGTGACATTACGTCACTCGTTAGAGGGAAGTCGATATAGTAAAGTGGCAATACGTTAGTGGCTGTGTGACGGCAATGATAGCGTGACATTCCGTTACATGTTAGAGCAAAGGCGTCCGGTAAAGTGACCACGTTAGTGGCCGTGCGACGCCAGTGAAGGAGTGAAGTAAAAAGGCGACCAAAAATCCAAATAAGCGACATGGAAGGGAAACCAGCGACAACAGAGAATGCGGACCCGTGAGTGACTCAAAAACTGTGTGGGTGGGGTGTGAGTGACTTTCTGGGCTTTTTTTTTCTTATTCATTGGATTCCATGTAAGTCACAAATTACTATGTTTATTTTTATATATATGTATTAAAACTGTTGTTTTCAGTGAATCCCTGTTGATTTATGCTTTTCGAGGAAAAGTTATTGACCCCTTCAGGATAAGAACCACCCCAGCAAAAATGAAATGGGCGAGTTCGTTGCGGCGAGGCAATACGTTCACGCACGGATTCAGGCGGCACTCCTTGAGTTTTGGCCGAATACGCGGCGTGAATCTATTTCCCCCAGCAGCGGCAAAGCCCGGTTTCCGACAATTATATTTTAAAACTATTGATTTTTTTAATTTCCAAACATGTCAATAACACTGCTGATAGATAATTGGTATTATTTATTTATTAAGGTTTAATGACACTTTAACAGTTAAGGCCATATCATGTCGGTGACAGTTTTTCGGGTGGAGGAAGCCGGAGTACCCGGAGAGAACAACCGAGAAACGACGAGCAGTTGCTAGCTCACCAACATCGTAACTCCGCCCTGCAGCACAGACAGGGTTAGATTGGCTGAAGATATGCGCACCATCGACATGCAGTACGCCTTAATACACGACGTCATCGTGCCCCCCATGTGGAACATCGGGGTTAAGTGTCTTGCCCAAGGACACAACGCGGGAGTCCGAATCGATCGCTCAGACGATCACCCATCCAATGGCCAGCCGGGCTCGACGTTGCTTAACTTAGGTGATCTGACGAGAACCGGTTACCGCAATGCCACCGCGCCTCCATTGGTGTTATTAGTTTGTGTCAATTGGAAGAATGAATGTTGTGTTAAAAGTACTTGCTATTCCAGATGAAACTTGAACACCAATCAAGCCAATTTGCACTTACTGGACAACAGATTAATTACCTGTTGGTCCAATAATGGCAACTTTTCTTTGTGGATCCTCAAGTTTCTTCTCTACTAACTGATAATTACAAATTATTAAGACATCTGTTATATAATAAATCAGTTGTAGTTGTAAAGGTTACTAATTTAATATTAATTATTAAAGTCGAGTTTACATATCGGAAGTGGGTGGGCGGTGGTGGGGGGGGGGGGGAGTTGAGTTGGGGATGGGAGCTAGAGGACAGATGTTCGGGACACACTTCATGTGTACCCCCGTACCATTTGATGCCGAATGTACATGTAATTTAGTACCTTGTCAGTGGGTTTTACTTGAAGAGTTACTAGTGCTGTATTATTTCATGTCACATGTTTTGTATCTCATTTCCAGCTATTTTTGTATAATTAAATTTTTTTTCTGTTCATGCATTTTCAGGCAAAATGATTGGCTAAAGTATTTCTTTTTTTTCTGTTCATAACACAATGCATTTAGGCCCACCCCAAAGCACGCCCTCAAAATCGGTCTTAAAAAGTACGTTGTACAGTGTGAATGGAAAAGAACACCGGCACGCTCATATTCTTTCAACATGAAAAGTAATTAATATTTATCTCATTATATTAAAAAGACTTACAGAATAAAATTTAATAAACAATGAAATCATTATCGTGCTTTTTATTCCGTGTTAAGTTTTTTTACACGCAATTGTAATGCACTTCTGCTTCCCTTGCAATGATTTACTATTTTCCGACCTTCCAAGCACGCACGCACATGTTGAACTAATGACATTCCTGTTTAGGCCATATAAATATTTGGCAGACATTATAAGTTATTCTGTTTGTTGACAGGGGACATGGTCTCATGTTCCCTGCATGAAATTTATATTCAACCGAGGCGTCAGCCGAGGTTGAATATATGTTTCATGCAGGGGACGTGAGACCATGTCCCCTGTCAACAAACAGAATAACGTATATGTCCCGTTCTTACACAAGTAAAACTGAATTGGAAAAAATGATAAAAGTTAGCACCTTACCGAAACAACGTCTGCTTTCTAATATTCGCTGTATAACAATAAATTTTAAAATAATTCGAATGAAGCGATTTCAGTTTATGTTACAGTAAATTAATGAAAAGTGACCTTATAATCTAATCGGTTTCATAAATAATTACCCATGTTTACATAACTAATCTTTTTGTACGTAATAACGGTACTTTTGTGTGTATTTACTTCAGTTAAATGTATTTGTCTCAGTTGATTTCAAGTGAAAAAAGACATTGCGATGAACCGTTGCTCATGGCAACTAGACGCTTTCCTTGACAGTGGACATAAGAATCGCTGACAGTAGTTATATGCGCGTGCCCGGCGACATAAAATAAAATCAACGAGGCATTGACCAATCACTGCAAGGTATTGCGGTTGGTAATAATAACTCTTTGGCCAGCCGCTGATTTGTCGCGGTTGGTATCGGGACATATTTGTATATAGAAGCTTTTATCATCACCGGGAACGGAGAGAAAAAAATAAGGCGTCCAGAACGCAATACGAACACAATACAATGCAACGTAATCTGAAATAATACTTCGACGAAACATCCAAATTTGTTTGGACGAAACTTCCAAATTTATTCTGATGAAACGTCTGAAACATTCGCGGCGAGGTGTCCTACTCCCTTTTCTGTTCATGCATTTTCAGGCAAAATGATTGGCTAAAGTATTTCTTTTTTTCTGTTCATAACATAATGCATTTAGGCCCACCCAAAGCACGCCCTCAAAATCGGTCTTAAAAAGTACGCTGTACAGTATGAATGGAAAAGAACACCGGAACGCTCATTTTCTTTCAACATGAAAAGTAATTAATATTTATCTCATCATATTAAAAAAACTTACAGAATAAAATTTAATAAACAATGAAATCACTATCATGCTTTTTATTCCGTGTTAATTTTTTTTTATACGCAATAGTAGTGTACTTCAGCTACCCTTGCAGTGATTTACTATTTTCCGACCTCCCCCCCCCCACGCACGCACGCACGCACGCACGCACGCACGCACGCACGCACGCACGCACGCACGCACGCACGCACGCACGCACGCGCGCGCGCGCGCACGCACGCACGCACGCACGCACGCACGCACATGTTGAACTAATGACATTCCTCTTTAGGCTATATATATATTTGACAGCTGAGTTCCATTGTGTTCTATGTGCCTACTGGCACATAGAACACATTGGAACTCAGGGGACGATATTTGTATATAGAAGCTTTTATCATCACTGGGAACGGAGAGCAAAAATAAGGCATCCAGAACGCAATACGAATACGATACAATGCAACGTAATGTGAAATAATACTTCGACGAAACGTCCAAATTTTTTCCGACGAAACTTCCAAATTTATTCTGATGAAACGTCTGAAACATTCGCGGCGAGGTGTCCCACTCCCAAGCTATTTCACGAACTGTCCAAAAGTTCGGCGAACTGTCCAAACGTTCGGAGAATCGACACGCGATTTCCGACAAATTGCCCACAAACAATCTCGACAATGGAGTCTTCCGACGAAGAGTCCAGGATTCCACCGATTGACAATTAAGCTTCTAGAACCATTCCCCCAAACGTTCCGATAATCATTGCCTAAATCTGGCTCTATCATTTAAGGCGAAATTAGATGCAAAACTTTGAATCACGTTCAATAGATATATTCATCCATATTATGTTTGTTTGTATTTATCAACGATGTAAAGTTATATGTGTTAGCTTACAAATGTCTTGAGTCCCGAAGTACAAATAAACCACGGAAATGTCTAAAAAAAAACCCATTGAATCCACCCCCAAATTCCAGAGGCCGAATATCATCAACTACGGGGTCCTAAAGTGCAAGGCCGAAGAGAGCTGGGCCGAAAAGTGAAAGACCGAAAATCAATCGTTGGGGCAGCATGCCATACTTGCCTGCTGTAGCCACCGTCCCGAAGAAAATGTCTAAAAAACAGCTAATTCAACCCAAATTCCAGAGGTCAGACAGCATCAACTACGATGTCATATAGAACAAGGCCAAAGAGCGATGGGCCGAAAAGTGAAAGATCGAAAATCAGTCGTCAGGGGCAGGGTACCACACTTGCCTGTGGTGATCAACGTGACAACCTGCAAACGTGGTGGCGACATGAATAACTATTTTTACCCCCCCCCCCCCCCCCCCCCCCTCGGTACGC
The DNA here is from genome assembly GCA_031216915.1 of Pictodentalium vernedei. Classification (NCBI taxonomy): domain Eukaryota; kingdom Metazoa; phylum Mollusca; class Scaphopoda; order Dentaliida; family Dentaliidae; genus Pictodentalium; species Pictodentalium vernedei. The sequence continues at coordinate 77,429,438 of CM062292.1, read as the reverse complement.
ATGCACGAAAATCCCGAGTAGTGCCATATTTCCTTCTCTACTCTATGGTAGTGCGAGGCTCAAAATTTACCATGGAATTCCATGAAGAAAATAATTAAAGTTGATTACTTTGGGAATAGCCAGGTTGACATCACTTCATGAAGTCCATGAGAAATGCTTGAATGAATGATTGAATGAAAGTTTATTTTGCAGTATACACAATCACAATACCAATTTTCGTAACAAATAACAAAGTAAGTGTACACTGCATGGAATTGACAAAGTCGGAGAGGTTATCTTCCCGCCATTCCCAACTTGATAGTGTAGGATTTAAATCGCAAGTGTGATGTTTTTGAACTTCTTGTTGATGTGAAGTTGAGCACTTTGCTTCCCGCACAACTCAACGTAAAATGTTTAAAAATGGCTTACTATGGCTTCTTCAAAGTGAAATATTATTTTATCTGGCAGTAATCAGAAGAGACAACTCTAAACTAAACCATAAAAAGGTGGATATTCATAGCTAGGAAGGCTGCGCTGGCGTATGGCCATATAGCCCCCTTTGAGTAGCGGCCCGGTCTTTATAGCTTTTTTGGCTCCTCCGTTAGTGGAGTAGTAGGAGAGGGATGAACCGTCCCCGGTTGGAGGGACCCCGCAGGGGACGCCGGAAGTGACGTCATGTCACGTGACCCAGTGACGCCATGTTTGGTTGTCGTGGTAACCCGCGTGAGCGGCCATCTTGTGATGTCATCCCCATTGTGATACGTGGTCCTAGTGCGCATGCACAGCGCGTGTTGTTAGGGTGATTCGTGTTTCCGCCGTCCATTTTTTGTATACTGGAGGCCGCCATCTTGATTTCTATGGTTTACAACAAGACGAGGGAATGTTCGGACGGTATGTTCCTTTGAACAAGGGTAATTTCCCGATTGGTAGAATTATAACAAACAACCCGATAATCTCTCCAAATCACCAAAAACGACTTTATTTGATACGGATTCCCCATTTTCTCGGCTTAGCACGTAGTGCTATAGTACTGAGTGGCCCCTTTGGGTTATAACCAACCGACAGAAACCTCCATGAAAGCCTATATCATTCCTAATGCCAAGAATCTATCGAGTAGTTACTGATAAGTCATTGCTTGAACGACTCGAATCCCACCGAGCAAATAAGCCATAGAGTATTTACTCGGTCGAGTGACTCGCACATGCGGCTCTTAGCCTCATTTCGCTATTTGAGGATACCTATGACCTGGTATTGTATTATTTGAGGATACCTATCGAGGATACCTTCTGGAGAATCCCTTTTTTGTCGTATGAGGCCATGAGGTCCTTTAGAAAATCACTCATTGAGGTCTCATTTATTATCCCTCTTAACCTCATTTCGTTTGAGGCCAGGAGGGTCATGAAAAACATCTCTCAATGAGGCCTAATTTACTATCCCTCTTAGCCTCATTTCGGTATTTGAGGATACCTATGGCCTGGTATTGTATTATTTGAGGATACCTATCGAGAATATTTTCTGGGAATCCCTTTTTTGTCGTATGAGGCCATGAGGGCCATGAGAAAAACCCTCAATGAGGTCTAATTTACTATCACTCTTAACCTCATTTCTTTTGAGGCCATAAGGGCCATGAAAAATTCCCTCGATGAGGCCTAATGTACTATCCCTCTTAGCCCCATTTCGGTATTTAACAACCATAACCCGTGGCACCCCAATTTCAACACCCCTTTTTGGTAAACTTCTGGCATTCGGCACCCCTTTTTTAGTCGTATGAGGCCATGAGGGTTATGAGAAAAGCCTTCAATGAGGTCTAATTTACTATCCCTCTTAGCATCATTTCGTTTGAGGCCATGAAGGCCATGAAAAAGTCCCTCAATGAGGTCTAATTTTCTATCCCTCTTAGCCTCATTTCGATATTTAAGGATACCTATGATCCATCTCCTATATGGCTTCTTGCTCCCATATGGCTCCTATACAGTTCTTACACAGGTAGTCTTACCAACAGCTTCAATCGTATCTCCAAAGCTCCAAGGCCACTACTTGTCTGTAGTCTATCTGTCCTATCATTCATTAGCTTCTACAGCAGTCTTGTACCATTGCAGGCTTGTACCAGTACTATTGGCTATACTATAATCCATTAATATTGATTTGTAACATTACTTCCTAGCTATACCTTCGCTCAGGCCTTCAAAATGTTTAATCTAATTGCTTCATTTCACCTGTATTAGTGGTTCCCATTTTACATCTTTTGAGAATTTTGTAACACGGCCCAAAGCGCCATCAGAGTAGTGGCAGTGGGCATATAGCACTGCTCCTTTTTGAGTTTGTTCGATTTGGTAAGAGTGACCTTGTCTATAGGGAGATTAAACATGGAAAGAATACTCCAGTAGCGGCCTTACAAAGGTCTTTTAAGTTAGGGATTTCTCAGGTCTTGAGTACGGCCTCTTATTACTGCGGAGAAATCCAAAGGTCAGGCTAGCTTTAGTTGTGATATTGTATCAATATGGGTACACCAATTAAGATCGTCCCTAATGGTTACGCCTAAATGCAACTTTCACTGTTTCAAGTTGGTGATCATGTAAAAATATGGATCTGCACTGTGAAATCTGGAGGGCAAAACATTTTCAGGGTTGAATTTCATTTTCCACGTTTTATCCCAAAGCTGTAGGTTTGGAAAATTTTGTTGCAAACACTCGCTATCTTTTTTTTATTTCTGATGGTTCTATATAAAACACAATCACTGCAGAGTCTTGCATCGCTTGAGACTGATTCAGGCAGGTCATTAATAAATATTAAGAATAATATTGGACCCAACCCGCTATACCCAGAAGGTTGCACCTACAGTGTCACTTGTAATTTCTCGGATTTTATGCAGCTTAATATGACTTGTTGCTGTATCAAAGACAAAAATTCTGAAATCATTGAGGGGTTTGGCGGTCTAATTCCATAATATTCTAGCCTTTTCAACAACCTTTCATCTGGAACCGCATCAAAGCCTTTGAAAAATCAAGCAGTATCGTATCTGTTTGATTACAGTTTCAGTATTTAGTAAATAATGAATACAGTTGCCAGTGGCGGATACAGGAATTCTCAAAGGGGGGCGGATCGTGCAGATGCCGAAGGCATCTGCCGCGAGTGCCGAAGGCACGAGCTTTTTTTTTAAGGCCGCTTTTTGGAAATGAGCGACCAAATGGGGCATTCTGGTGGTTTCTGGGGTGGAAATCCTCTTGAATTTTTGAACGGCTAATTAACACTTTTTAAACAGCATTTCAAATTCTGTCATACGTTCAAGACAGAATTAGAAAATTTGAAATATGCTCTTCAGATCCGTTTACCATAATACTGTATTTTGGACACACTGTTTACAGTCATAACCGACTTAACCTCAGGAGAACATTGCGATCTGCCAGCGTTTGAAAGTTTTCAGCAGTCAGCCCTCTAGGCTTAGGTACGCCATGACTATGCCAATTAAGATCCTGACCCATAACTGGCATAGCCATGAGGTACCTGAGGCTAGGGGCATGTAACACCACATAATCATGCTGTGTCGGTGACGCTATAAATGGAGGCGACCAGTAGATATATTTTGCATAATTTCAACGGTGTATTTGTTTTCCATAGCGAATGGTGATGGAGGAAATAAATGTCGTTGTATGTTTTTACTTCAATTCATGTATTGTCCCCAAATGAAAATCCTGGCTACGCCCTACATACGAGACAAACACGAGCTAAAGGGGGGGGGGGGGGGCGACCGCCCCCCCCCCCCCCACTGTATCCGCCATTGACAGTTGCCACTAATACCAGGGGCGGCGGAAGCTCGATAAAAGTGGAGGGGCACAAATTTACAATGCTACCATGGTTCGACCCAGTGTGAGAAAGGTTACAAACGTATATCGGTAAATGTACCATGACTCGCAAAAGTCTCTCGTTCAGATGAATATTCCGTTGTATGGTCATTGTCCTGTCCGTTTCATCTACTTCAACCATCTTCCAACCCGAAGGCAAGCCTTCGGGTTGGAAGATGATTTAAGTAGAAGAAACAGACCGAAGCGACTGAAAGTGGGATTCTTTGGTAAAATATTGTTTGGATTTGCAAATAATGTTACAGGAATGCCTATATACTGACACGTTTGCATGCCCGAATTTTAACTCATTGTATAACTGCGAGACATATCTATAGAAAAATGTGGAGGGACACGTGCCCCCTATACCCCCTCCCCCCCCCCCCTGGCTCCGCCGCCTCTGACTAATACCATCATATCGCACAACTTCGGTACATGCCGACAGCGATGCTGCAGCACAGTTACAGACACACTCATGCAAACACTCAGAGTAGATACGGATAATCTCAAATTACCTCCTGCATAAGTATCTGTTCACAGCACTCCCCGAACAGAATGATGTCAGCATCGTCGCTGCTAGGTGCGGTTCATAGTTTAACCATGGTTTGACCCCGCCCCAACCGACTCATCATCAAAACTACCCTATTACATCAACTCGCGTACATACCGACGACCACAGCTACAACACAGCCACAGACACACTCATGCTTTCACCCACAGTGCTTGCGGGCAGATGAATATCAGCGAGCCGTACAACGATCTGCATCGCGGTCCCTTATAATAGATGCCAGCATCGTCGTTGCTAGGTGCCGCGAGCTACTTGACCCAGCCCCAACCAACTCAACAAATCACTAAAAACCACACCAACATACTGGGAGCAAGCCGTATGGAGAAAGATTCGAGAGGAAGGACTTCAGAATTCTTACAATAGTCTGGACAGTGCATTGTAATTTCTGTGCCAGGTACTGGGGTTGCCTCCTATGCACTCACGCCCTAGTTTGAAAAGCTCCAAGAGAAGGTATAACCGACGACACATTGTATGCGGATTATTAACTACATGTACATCAGTGAAACGGGGATTAATGAAAACTGTGTGGGGTATAAATTCTTGGAGTGTACTTGGGCATTCGGTGATAACCAATAATGACGTTGTTCAAAGGATGGCGCTGTAAAATGAATTAAAAGAAAAATGTAAAGTTCTATTTGTTGTTGGCCGTATTGTATCAGGAGGCAAAGAAGTTACCAACACAAGTTAATCTAATTTCTGAGGAGAAACTGAAATGATACCAGAAAAAAGACACGTTCAATTCAGGGAAATTTGTTCGCTGTGTGGGAAAAGTATCTGGGGGGTCAAATTAGGGCACGCAATCTACTTTAAAAACGTGGTAGCTATTATGGCCCGGGGTCTTAAATGTATTGTTGTCATGTTTTATGTTAGATAAAAGATTATTCAATTATATATTCCATGCTTTCATTGGGTAGAGTTTGTATTTTTGTATATTGATCATGTTAAATTGTGATTCATAACTTGTCCATTTCCGGCATTTTTGTTTGCTTTGTGATATTTTTTTTTATCTTTTCAACATTACATAATGTAATAGGTCATCTTTTACACACAATGCGAACCAGTTTTACAACTAGTCACATCTTGTTCCAACTATTTATTTCTTTTTCTTTCCAACTTGCTTAATGATACACTGTTAAATGATGAGGATAAAATCATTTCATCAAACATAAATTAAATAATTCTACATATCCAATTAGCATGTGCACCAGAATGTACATCAGAATCATTCACACACTTCTTTCATAAAAATCTGTTGGGTTTTGTTTGTTTTTTTAAATTTTGTCTGTTTGCTGAATATAAACTTATGTTGTTTATGAGCAATTTAATATTCTTCTCTATTCTATATTCTATTCTATTCATAAATATTCTGAATAAATATGATTCAAAATTTGAATAATGTTAGTTATCTGTATCCCATGGTTTGCACTTGTCCGACTTGTCTTTTCTCTTGAGTCGACCTGTCTTTTTGGTCCGGTTTGTCCTGAAAATTAGTCCGACATATCGCTTTGTGGGTCCCACGGGCCTTTTTGGTACGAGGTGTCCTGTAAAGTGGCCCGACTTGTCTTTTTTGGTTCGAGTTGTCCCGAAAATTGGGCCTACTTATTTTTTGGTCCCAGTTGTCCTAAAATGAGCCGACTGGTCTTGGTCCGACTTGTCTTTGGTCCGGACTATCCTAATACCAGGACCAGTGTTGGAGGAGGTCCTCCCACCACTAAGGATGGTACCCTTCCTCGAAGGAGATCGTGATGGTTAGTGTGCCTTCAGAAATTCCATCGCCATGAGGACGTTGTCATCCTTTACCTAGAGTCCAAGCGAGAATACGAAAGGTGTTCGGAGCAACAAGGTTCTCTTGACCAGTGTCTGTTGGAAAATCCATATTACCCAACATGGCGTGTAATTTAGTGATCAACACAATAATATTCCCCTAACACTCATTCCAGAGAGATATTGATTCCAATTTCAAGTACTGGTAATCATCTAGCACACAGTGAGAGATCATAGTACCCGGCACTGATTAACTTAATTGACTTGGAAAGACTGTCGTGTGCGCAGCCTTGTTTTTGAAACTCAGATACACTGATGCCAAAGAAACTTGATATCTTTCTTTTTACGGAAATGGCAGGAAGACAGCCTTATAGGCTATGCCATTTCCATGCCGTATACTAGCTTATGTTCATGTTTGTTGTAATGTTATTTTGTAATCAATGTACTAGTATACTGCAAAATAAAGATCTATCTAAACTCCATTTAGATCAAGTAAACATAACTTTATCTTAACCAAACTTACACACAAGATGTATTATAATATAAAGTAACATTCGGTAGCACTTTATTTGATTTACTCGTTAGTTTATCTTTAAAACGCGCCGCTCTTTGCTAGTCTACGCCGTTAATTACACTCCATTCGCACCTCTGATCAATATCATGGAAAACCTGGAAGTACCAGCTAGATTGATGAAGGCCATATCAGCTCTGGGCATCTCTTGTCCCATCTCCTGGACTATCCAGGAATTACGCTGGAATTTAATGTTGGAGAGAACACCACAACACCACCTTCCTCAGGGAGGAGTAGTACCTTTGGAGAGAGGACCCCCTCTCACACCGGTCCTCCCCCGAGGGGGTCCAGAGAAGGATAAAAAGAAGAAAAAAACAGAAGAGCCTGACAACCAAGCGCAGGGACGCCCGACGCTTGGAGGCTTTCCTGGATAAGAAGAAAGAAGGGAGTGAGGGGGTTGAGGTTCCGGAGGCAGCCGCCAGTTCCCCTCCTAATCCCACAGGCACACCCAACCAACTACCGGCTCCCCAGCCGATACAGTTGGATGAGGAATGTCCTGTGGAGATTGAGGAGGAACTGGAAGTTGTTTTTTCGCCACCTCCCACCCCTCTTCCTTCGTTTCCGGGCAGCCCGGGCAAGGGACGCACACCAATTCAGTCACCACAGACCTCAGAAACACGAGAAGAGAAGGTTATGAGGGAATACAATAAAATCATGGCCAGGTCCCAAGAAATTAAACAACAATCAGCTGAAGTCTCCAGAATGACTCAAGAATGGACAGACAAGAAAAAAACAACAAAATCAAGAAACAACCAAATCTCCATCACAGCCACCACCTAAAAAGAAGACCCGCGGGAAACAGAAACGCGGATAAGCTGCTTCCTTCTCTTTTCCTCCTTTACCGCGTTCAGACAAGGCAAAAATATTATACAGCTATTGAGGGTCGAAAGGGGCTTGCCCCTTCGGCACGCAAAAATATTTCTTTTTCTTGTCTACGGAGTTCTGTTGATGGCGCCAAACTGAAAAGAGAACCTTTGAGGTGAGCTCTTAAGTCGTGTAGTACGGATTGTTCAAAATGTGAATATTCAAAAGATGACGATGTTGTGGAAATTCACGTGGCTTTTTGTTTTTATTGTGTATTTTGTGTTTCCATCTACTGACAGCGTAAAAAACACAAACGAGATAGAAGACCTAACAGTAAAATATTTGGATGCATGCTCAAACGGAAACATATTTTGCATAATTATTTTCAGTAGGTGCATTGGAATTTCGATAGATTGGCCTTGCCAGTGATCCGCCGTTTATTGATTTACCGGAAACGTGTCCAACAATAGCAACATGCAGTAAACACCGTGACGAGTTTTATCATCCTGTTGCTAGAAACCTAAAAGTCGAGCTGAGATGTGTATTGTACATGGGTGCCAGATAGATCTGCTCTGAACAGTTTAACAAAAAATGTAGGAAGTCGCCCAGATAAAGTTTAAAGAGCAATCACATGTCTGGAATCTTATTCTTTGTCTGACGCAAACTGGGAGAGACGATTTCGGGACGTTTCGGTCGAGACGTTTCGACCCCTCTAAGAGGCCGAATTGTCTCACTTTACAATAATAATAAAGGAATGGTTACGCGCGCCGAAGGCGCGCAGGGACGGTATGAGGAACAAGCCACTTTCGACCCTCATTCGCTGTTTGATTTGTAAGATGTCGAGGCGTGGCAGAGGGGGAAGGTTCTAGGTCAACTCGCCCTCGGGTCAACTCGCCCCCGCCAGTTTTACCGGCATTTGAGGGGCGAGTTGACCCGGGAAAATTTTGGGGGGGGGGGGGGGGGGGGGGTAATTTTTCTTACAAAATTGGGGAAGGGGTAATTTTTTTTTGGTTAAATTGCCGAGAAAAACTAAAAACTGAAAAATAATAACTGAAGTACTTACCTTCAAAATTTTTAATCATCCTTTTAGAAAATCCAAGAATCAAAAACGTAAATCCTTTCATAGAAAACCCATGGAATAACAGGGAGCACATAAACACAACATCTTGAAGGCAGACGATACAATGATTGAATAAAAAACACATCTACAGGGACCGAGTTGACACAAATTACTCAAACTGAATAGTGGTTCTTCAAAACATCTTTGATGAATTATTTTTTTGTTAACAGTCAAGATGTTTGTTTTTACAGTAATCACATACCAGTTGGTGTTTATTTGAGATTGATTGTGTGGCTGATTGCCTTTCATTATCATGTTTCAAAAGTGTTGATTAGGCATCACTTTTATCTACGGTGGCAGATTTAGGCCACCCTCAATACTTTTTTTATCTCGAGATCTCGAGAAACTATCTCAAGATCTCGAGATAGTATCTCAAGATCTCGAGAAACTATCTCAAGATCTCGAGATAATATCTCAGGATCTCGAGAAAATATCTCGAGATAATATCTCAAGATCTCGAGATAATATCTCAAGATCTCGAGAAACTATCTCAAGATCTCGAGATAATATCTCAGGATCTCGAGAAAATATCTCGAGATCTCGAGATAATATCTCAGGATCTCGAGAAACTATCTCAAGATCTCGAGAAAAGATCTCAAGATCTCGAGATAATATCTCGAGATCTCGAGATAAGCATATATAATCGGCGTCACCCTTTGATCATCAGCATGAATTCACTCAAACTGTTTATTCACTTGTCGCATCTTTTCCGACTGCAACATATTCGTGCCCCCCATGACAATTACACGAATCCACTCCTGCCACTCAGAAAACTTATCAACCAATCACCTTGTTGCGAAGTTATGAGAGGCCACCAAATCTCAGTCCAGCAGTAATATAAACAGAGTCCCATCATCCGAACTTGCACTTGCTGGTGTCTTGTTCCCAATCCAATCCCAAAGTGTCAACCTAGCACCTGGTACCTCCCAGTACGTACTGTAGTGCCTTTTACCCCAAAACAGGACGTTTTCTCACTACTTTACAAGATGAAAAGTTTGTGTCTGTCTGACACTCCAAATCCAAAGTGTTGTTCCAGTACCCGGTACCTCCTAGTGCATACTGTAGTGTTTTTTACCCTAAAACTCAGGGGGGCGGGGAGGGGGGGTGTCAGGCAAAAAATTACGGATACGAGGTGGAAATTTTTACATTTTCAGTTTTTGGGACCCACCACCCCGGAATGCAAATTTTTGTCAGCCAAGTCTTGGACACCCAACCCTCCCGCACAGTTTTTCCTCAAAGACAATTGGGGACCCACCCCAATTTATAAAATCTGTTTAACGAAGTATTCAAATTACCTAAATCAGTTAAAAATAAATAAATAAATAAATAAATAAATAAATAAATAAATAAATAAATAAATAAATACTTTTCCCAAACATGAAAGGTGCCGCAAACCAACTTGTCCGATATCCCAGCCCTGCTCTTGGGCATCCAAGGCATCCCTAGCCACAGATGGCCCCTAAACAATCTCTCTGCATATAAAGCCACAACGGAAATGCAGCATCAGACCCCCAGGTAACCACTGGAACCCGCCTCCACCAACTAAATTGTAGATATACACCCATTCATGTTCCAAGCAACACAACCCTTACCCCGATGTATAACATGTCTATGCTGTTCAGACACCAGTTGAATCTCATCACCAAGAAGCCCTGCCCAAAATATATTGTTCCCACCTGGATATCTTCAACTGTCCACAAGAAATAGTTGTTTTTCATTTCATTACTTTTCGGTTAAATGTTTAGTTTGTACAGCTGGTCTGAGAGAGACCTAATACTGAAGTTCTTTGACCCATGCCAGGGTGGCTTGTCTGAGATGAATTGCCTCTTATTTATTTTTTTATGTTAGTGTCACTAGAATCATATTTACCTTGAAATTATACACGTTTTCCACAATCAAGATTTTTATTCTATTAATCTTTCCAATTATTCCATACATGAAAGCACACTAGACCAATGGCATGAGGCACCCTGAGGCTTACAGAAGAATCAAATAATAGGAGCTGCAAAGCACTTATAAGTGGCAGACTGCCTTAGTAGAAATATAAAGGAGTGAAAATCATGACCAAATAGCTGGGAATCACTTTCGTGTTTTGCAAATTTTTTCCAGACCCAGAACAGGACCCACCCCCTAATGAAGTGTAAAGCATGGGGGAAAATTCTAACATGGAACCCCCAACACATTATCAATGCTCTATTCTGTTCTAAGTTATGAATCTAAGCACTTGAATTCACTTTCATTTTAATTACTTGTCTGTAAAATGATATTTGGCAAAAAATTGCAAGACACCGGCAAAACTGCACTTTGGGGCTCGGACCCACCCACCCGGACCTTGTATCCTGGCATTTTTTTTGCGACCCCCCCCTCCCCCCCCCCCTGTAAAACTCAACATTTTCTCATTTATTTTCCTCCCAGCCCCATGCTGATTGTAGTGATGTTTACCCTAAAACACAAAGTTTACTCACTACTTTACAAGACACACACCCATAAATATCAAATATTTCCTTCCAGCTCCACATAGAATGGAGTGATTTTTACCAGCACTCAGAAAGTTTACTCACTACTTTACAAGACACAGACCCGTAAATACCAAATACCTCCCTCATCCCCACGCTGAACGATTTCATCCCCATTCCCTTGGTAGATTTTTCACCCACTTTCCACTTTGCTGACTGAGACATACAGCATAAGTTTAACCCCATTCCCGCATCCATTTTGACCGAGCAAATCGACGGTGCTACCCGATGTATAATAACCCCACACCAGCGACAGCTATAAACCTACCTGAGGATTCCCTTTCCTCTCGTTGGTTTGAAAAGAAAGTCTGGATTAGGCGTAACTAGTTACCTCCTGCAGTTACTGCTTCCGGACGAGTGATTAAGGATCTCGCGTATTACCAACGTCAGCCCAGTACAAGGCTGCAGATGCTAGACAAAACCGTGAATTTATGGTCAGTACCCAGCAATCTCCTGACACCCAGGAACCATTCTCACAATTACACACCCAACTTGAAACCCATAACCCTGAGCCCAAGAGACGAATAGAATCCCCCCCCCCCCCCCCCTATGTGAATCCCAAACATGTCAGGATGGGCACGACTAACATTGTTTCCACACAAAACCCAATTACATGTAGTAATGAAAAGACTGACCTGTCGCACGACAAGTCTCAACTGTCCATACACCTTTCACACTCCTCCAGGGACATACCTGAAAGTGACAACTCCAATGGTGATGTATACAGTCCCGCGCATATATAGAAGGGAAACTTGAACCAGATTCTCAGTATCTCCGAACAAGAAGAAGCCCCCCTCAACGTCGTTTACTGCCACCCGTAACCAGCTGCAACATGGTACCCAAATTAACCAAACGATCTTCTGTGATCACATACTCTCACCCACTCATAGGAGACCCCCACCCCCAGTACTTGTTACCCCTACCACCAACGTCAACTCATGAACCGACAGTAATACAGGACATCCCATTCCATACGATTTATTGGTCCCCTATGTTCTCACCGGCTGAAACCCATTCCAAGCTGAGAAACCTTAATTTAGCCATCCATAAGAGCATACTTCCACCAGGACCACGCGTCACAGACCACTCCCTCTTAACTCACAAGATGACACAGACACACACCCAATTTATGAGAGCAACATCTTGCCCAACCAAACCCCGATAGCGAATCACACCATTGATTTGTCCTCCGACAATACCCAACTATGAATACACTTTTCATACTCTTTCAGTGGGACTCCCAACAATATCCCTCAAAACGACACCACTGCGAATCACCCTGCAATGATAGTCGAAACTCAAACCCGTCAACATACCGCCCGGTTTTGACCTATCGTTGCTATAACTCCCAAAAAATGTTTCACCCAATTTGCGGTCCTCCCAAATGAGTGAAAGTGTCTCTCCCGCCAAACAGTGAACCCCGCAATGTTGTGTTGAAAAGATGTTCCCGCGACATTTGATACAACAAGTAGCACCCCACTTTCTATTTTGCTATTCCAGCTTTATGGGGCCGGAAGTAGCAAAATAGAAAGTGGAAACATTGGGGGACCTATCAATCTTATTGGACAGGATGTCCTGTATTACTGTCGGTTCATGAGTTGACGTTGGGGGTGGGGGTCACAAATACTGGGGTGGGGGGGGGGGGGGTCTCCTGTGAGCGGGTGAGAGTATGTGATCACGGAGGATCGTATGGGTAAGAACATAGGAGACCAATCAATTTATTTATTTGTTGTTGTTTAAGGTCACATATTTCTGCACAATGGCTAATCATGACCATGACAGTTTTACGGATGGAGGAAGCAGCAGTACCCGGAGAGAACCACCGAGCAAGGGCGAGGAACTGTCAGCTCCCCAACATACTAACTCCACACAAGCAGGGTAGCATTGGTTGAAGACAGGTGCACCATCGACGTGCAGTACGCCTTAGTACACAATGCCGCCGTGCCCCCACGTAGGCTATGAGGGTGAAGTGTCTTGCCCAAGGACACAACGCGGTTGCCAAAAAAAAGGACCTCTCGGCTTGTAGGACCTCCGGCTCGGAAAAGATGCGACAAGAAAATAAACAGTTTGTGTGGCAGGAGTGAATTCAAGCTAATGATCAAAGGGTGACACCGATTATATATGCTTACAGGCCTGGCATTCTGAAAAATGCAGGAGCGCAAAAAATCGCTCTCCTCAATCAGCTTAGGAGAGCAATTAGCTTTACACAGCATTTTAAGTATCCAGTTGAACAAACTCATTGAAACTGAAACCAACAGACTACATCAGTGATTTTATTAACTTTACTAAGGTAAAGCGAAATCTCTTAGACATCTAGATGTCTCACTCATACTTGACAAGACCTGTGTGTGTACCCAGACCTGTTGTCCTAGAAAGTCATACGCCTACCACTACCACCTTCAACCCCCCTTAATCTACAGCCACATCCTGGTGCAAGTGCTTCAAGTGACAGGATAGTAGTAATGGTAGTATATTATAGTGTCAATATTCCTTGAATAATTACCCCTCAAACTGTGATGTCAGTTGTTGAACTTGAAACTGACAGAAAAAAAATATTGCTGTGACCCATTCTGCTTCAAATGATTGCAACTGTGTTTGGGTATGGTTGCAGCCATTACCTTTTACCACTGAACCACTTTCGAAATGAAATTATGTGATGTTTTGTGACTTCGAAGTTAAATTACATTTTTGCTTTACAACAAAAATTTAATGTGACCATAATACATGTAATCTCAATCATCCCAGACCAAAATATTTAGGAGGGCAATTTTTCGCTCTCCTTAATTCTTTCAGGAGGGCAGTAAGGAGAGCTAAAAAATCGCTCTCCTGAAATTGCCAAGCCTGTGCTTATCTCGAGGTATTATCTCGAGATCTTGAGATATTATCTCGAGATCTTGAGATAGTTTCTCGAGATCTTGAGATATTATCTCGAGATCTCGAGATATTATCTCAAGATCTCGAGATATTTATCTCGAGATCTTGAGATAGTTTCTCGAGATCTTGAGATATTATCTCGAGATCTGGAGATATTTTCTCGAGATCTTGAGATAGTTTCTCGAGATCTTGAGATACTATCTCGAGATCTTGAGATATTATCTCGAGATCTTGAGATAGTTTCTCGAGATCTCGACATAGTTTCTCGAGATCTTGAGATATTATCTCGAGATCTCGAGATAAAAAAAGTATTGAGGGTGGCCTAAATCAGCCACCGTATTTATCATATTTTTGTACATTTATAAACTTTAATCATTATTCAAATAACGGAAATATTTAATTAACAGTAAGTGCTAAAGGTTATTCAAAGGATGTAACGGTAAGCATTTATATACAGTTTATTTTTGATGCATCAAATCTAATGTCATATTTTTGTACATTTATAAACTTTAATCATTATTAAAATTACGGGAGTATTTAATTTTCCTGAACTCATGTGTATTTTCATTATTCAGAACTTGATCAACATAAAATGTATTAAAATCTGAACCTACGTTTCCCCATTCCTCATCAAATATCCCTCGGCGAAAAACATTTGCAATTTCAATACATTTTCTTGAACTTCGGAAATAACAAACGAAATGCATCTTGCCTTTCATTTGTCTTTTCCTGAGTTCCAAAGAATGTATTAAAATCGGAACCTATGTTTCCCCATTCTACATGATATTCCTCGGCGAAAATCATTTGTGATTCCAATACATTTTCTTGAACTTCGGAAAAAACAAACGTTTCCCCATTCCTCGGCGAAAAGGAAATAGGTTTTACTTCTCCATTGTTCGTCATATATTTCTCGGTGATTTCAATACATTTTCATGTTTAATAAAATATATATTATTGAAATAAAAAATGCTGGTTTGGCTGGACTTCATAATATTGTTGTAAATAATAGATTATAGTATTAAAATAATAAAAAAAATTGCTGATATAACTAGAGTTACGTTTTTTTTAACTGGGGGCGACTTGACCCGAGGCGACTTGACCCGGGGCGACTTGACCCGAGGACGACATGACCCGAGGGCGAGTTGACCCGAGGATGAGTTGACCCGTTCCCAGGAGGAAAGGGTAGGAAGCCAAGTAGTTTATCCCCGTCTGATCCCCGCCTGTGTTTCTTTCGGCTCTTTTTCTTAGGAGGTGGTTGAGATGGTGATATGGATGGCGACGTTGTGATTAGATGTTGAGTTAGCTCAAGTGCCTTTTTGGAAATTTCGTTGGAGTTCTTTAGGAATTTGGCGGCAACTCGGTTTCCTTCTTCTACTGCTTTCCCCATTTCGATCGCGAGTAAGGACCAAAGTGGCTGTTCTGTTGTGGCTTCTGCTCCCGGGCTTTTCGGTAGTGAAGGAAGAGGAGAGTGAGGGGTGGGAGGCGGTGAAAAAGCGACTTCCAGTTCCTCCTCAGTCTCCACTGGACGTTCCTCAACCAACTTTACCTGCTCAGGAGCCGGTAGTTGTTTGGGAGTACCAGTGGGACTGGGAGATTAACTGGCGTCTGCCTCCAGAACCTCCACCCCCTCACTCAACTCTTTCTTCCTATTCCTAAAGGCCTCCAAGCGCCAGGCGTCCCTGCACTTGGTAGATGGACTCTTCTTCTTTTTCTTCTCTTCTCTCTTTTCAGGGCCTCCGTGCCCCTTTGGGTGAGGACCAGTGGTAGAGGGGATCCTCTTGCCAAAGGTGCTACCTCTCCCCGAAGAGGGCGGTGTCTTGGACATCTCTACCTCAAACTCCAGGTTCAGGTGGACTCTCTTGCCTGTCTCCTGGACAGTCCAGGTGACAGGGCAAGAGATGCCCAGAGCTGAAATGGTGTTGATGAGTCGCTCTGGTAATTCCAGCTTTTCCATGATTGTTGCTCACGCTCTGAGTTCAGAAGAGTGTCACTTTACAATCATTTTTTCTGAGTTTATGTATAGAAAATGTCTTTATATTTAATTAATCTGGTGAGTAGAGGCATGAAATACAGTTAGTGTGCCAATAACAGGTCACTTCTTGTATTTTCGTGTATTACAGTGTAAACAATAAGCTTTCCCCGAAAGTATTTCCTTGTATGTGGAGACAGTTATATACTTATCATTATCCAGTTGGATTTGTTTGTGTTGGACAGCTCATTGTTTCCCAAAAATTAGATTGTTTGACAGACGTAAATTTGCCAATAACAGGTCACTTGTGCCTATAAAGAATCACCTTGTTAAATGCAAGGGTAAAGCTGAAGAATAGGGGACTTTTCCATTTACGTAAAAGCAATGCATTTTTTTCACCTTTTTTCTGTATTTTCCTATTACTAGTCATGTTTTCGATAAAATGACCGAAAGATATTCACTTTTACTGGCAATTATAACCGCTCAACAATTGTTTTCACCTGTGCAATTTGTGACATTCACATTCATCTTTCCTCCATGTTTTTTGTGTTTTTCGGCGTCTGCTCTGTGTATTGGTTGTTTTTGGTACGCTTGTTTGTTTTGTTCCCGACATGGTCTGGGGTCAGTGTAGTGAGGGCTAGGGTTAGCTTACCGGTAAGCTAACCCTAACCCTCACTACACTGACCCTAGACCTACAATTGCCAGCCAAAGAGAAAACAAAATTTATGTAAACGCACACTTCAAAATGGCGGGAATGCAGAAGAATCTCTGGCACCTTAACATTAAAAGGGTTTAGATTATCTCTAATCTCAGTCAAAAGTGAATATCTCTGTCAGTCATTTTATCGAAAACATGACTAGTACCGGTAATAGAAAAATGTAGAAAAAAGGTGAGAAAAATGTGTTGTTTTTACATAAAAGGAAAAGTCCTCTATTCTTCAGCTTTTCCAATGCAAGTTATGAGACTTGATGACTATATTTTGGGTTGTGTTATCTTCGGAGGATAAAAAGCAAGGTAGTCTGAACATCTTTTCTTAAATTGCATCAGTTTTCACATCAGTTCTGTTGGATAATAATATGTTGACAAACATGTGCGTGGCATTGAAGAATGTCATTGACATTTCCTCCTTGTTAGGGTTGAATAAAAACTATACCAGAACTCTGAATTGGGCATTCCACGTAAACTGGTCTATCCAAGAACATATTGACACAATTCTAATTTCCTGGGGGTTTTATATGGGATAAATTTATTATTATGAGACTACCGGGTCATCACAAATGCCCGTCTTGAAATGAACTGTTCTTAGTGGCCATATATACAATCAGTGGTGGCACTAGCATTTCTCCGACAGTGGGGACTGACCTCCCCAATAGGTGGATGGTGAGCGGTGGTGGAGGAGATTTAGGTATATACTAGTCTGTACGACGGTATTTTCTGCCCCTTCCCCAGCTGGGACTGAAGCCCTGAGGTCGGAAGGGGCAATATAGAGCCACGTTACACAGAGGCTATGTTATGCCCCAGAAACCTTACAACAAAATGGAGAGTCCCAACAATGGGTAGGCTGGCAGCCTAGGTATATAAGTACTACTCTGTAAGACAGCCACTTTCTGACCCTCCCCTAAATTGGAGCTCATGCCTCTGGTGAGGAGGTGCAGTATATAGCTGCTATACAGAGACTAGAGAGTGGTCAAGAAACCATACAATAAAAGATGCGAGCTTCCATACAGGGTAGAGGGGGGGGGGGGGGGGGGTAGGTTTCTACTAGTCTGTAAATCACTATATTCTGCCCCTTCCCGACCTGAGGCTGGGGGGGGGGGGGGTAGTATAAAGCTGTCTTACAGAGGCTATGATGTGCCCAGGAACTTCAAATCAAAAGGAGAGTTCCCAAAAATAGTGAGGATGGCGGCCTACATTTATCGGTACTACTCTGTAAGACGGCTATCCACTGACCCTCCCCTGAATTGGAGCTTATGCTTCCATACTGGGAGGGGCAGTATATAGCTGTTATACAGAGGCTAAAGTGTAGCCAAGAAACCATACAATGAAAGGCAAGTTTCTTGACAGCGAAAGGGGAGGGGTAAGCCTCTCCGATGAGGAGCTATAGCCCTGCTGACCCTCTTTTGGAGCCACCCCTGGTTACAGTGCCTCATGAAAAATAATAAAATATGGAGCTGAAGGCCTTTCCCAGTAGTTAACCCCCCCCCCCCCCCCCTCCCCCTTGCAGTTGTGGTATACCGGTAGTTAATTCTATATTCAAACATTAGGCAGCCATTAAATTTATGTCAACACTCTTGAAATAGTTACTGCAGGCTGTATGTTACGGTGTGGAATTATTAATGATATTGGTAACAGAAAGAAATCTGAGAATCAGCAACAAAACTATGAATTTAACTATTCTGAAATTTAATTAAAAAAAATTAATATATAAAAAAAAATGATACAAAGATCTTTTACACTAATTGGCTTACAGAAAATAAAAAAATACAATGGTACTTATCAATTATAGAATTAGTCCAAAGTACAGTTTGACAGAATCCAGTAATCCAGTGGCGAAGTATCTTCTGAAGAAAGTTACCAGCTGGTAGATGTAGTATTAAATCCAAGAATGTCTCTCAGAAACAGTATCCCGTAGATTCGTAATAAAATTTTCACTTTGAAATTTCAGCAGTCTCCAATAAAATATAATAAAATGCTCTGCAAAATTCAAATGGAGTAAAAATCCAAGAAGTATTGGCGCCACAGGTAATTTCCAAATAATCCAGTAGAATCCTGGCTTTTCACAAAATAATATTATTCTGTTTCACAGAAAGTATAAATTCTCTTTTCCAAGACGAATAGATTCTCTTCAAAATTCTCTTTTGGAATCAATCTCCAAATTCACAAAGAAGCACTGCTTCTATAATAAATGCACTGTTCTGAAACAATAATATTCTCCAATGGAAATAACTGAAGTGAGTCTTTTTGAAAGGCTTTCTAAGAATGAGTTTTTGAATTCTGTTGACAAACCTTTATATAGTAACCAGATAGAATGTCCCAGAAGAGGAAGTTTCTGCAATGTTCTATTAGTTTCTGGGGAATTCTGTTAAAGTTCAAGTAAACAAGGTTATTGACCTATTTAAACAATTAAACAATCAACAGCTATATGTACAATATATCAGTGTAACAAAGATGTAAACAAGGTCACTGAGTGCAAAAGAGTTAGACCAGTCAGAAAATGCAGCAATAAAAAAAAATATCTTTCTCATATAATTATCTACTAAGGATATATCAATCTCAATATAATATGGGGGCTATAACACACCCCGCCTTAAAAGAAAAAGTTTGAAGGTACTGAAAACTTTTTACATAATTTTAGCAGACTCTGACTGGTTTACAATACACACACACCATAATCTTCACAATTTTTTTTTTTTTTAATAAACATATATACACTTGAAGTGAATAGGGACCGATCATATCATTTTAAATTAGGATATTCTGGAAAGAGCATCAGCTACAACATTATCTCTTCCCGAAATATGCCTAATCTCTAAATTATATTCTTTAAGGGCTAAACTCCACCGCAATAATCTTTGATTCTTGTTTTTCATTTTATTGATAAATGTTAAGGGGTTATGATCGGTGTAAACTGTAATTGGACATTGGGTGGTTCCTAGATACACATCAAAATGGGTTAATGCTAAAATTAGAGCCAAAGTTTCTTTTTCTACTGTAGAGTAATTCTTTTGATGTTTGAGAAATTTTCTGGAAAAATAACATACAGGGTGATCAATACCTTGGGAATCTTCCTGGGCAATATACCCACCTGCTCCATTGTCACTTGCATCTATGAATAATTTGAAGGGCTTTTCATAATTGGGACTGGCCAGGACAGGGGAATTATTTAATAAAGTTTTTATTCTGTTAAAGGATTTCTGGCATTCCTCAGTCCAAACAAACTTAACCCTTTTGCTCAATAAACTGGTCAAAGGGGAGACAACATCTGAAAAATTTAAACAAAATTTTCTATAATATCCAGCCATGCCTAAGAATCTCATGAGCTCTTTTTTAGAGTTTGGTACTGGAAAATTTACAATGGCATCAACTTTAGCCGCAATCGGCCTCACCTGCCCCTGCCCAACAACATGACCTAAATAATTTACAGTTGCTTTGCCAAATTCTGATTTTACCAAGTTAATAGTTAGGTTGGCTTGGGTCACTTTGTCAAAAAATTCTTGAATATGCTTTAGATGATCAGCCCAATTTGTATCTGTGTGTATAATAACATCATCAATATAAGCTTCACTGTGATCTAGGTCTGCAATTAAGTGGTTAACCATGCGCTGGAACGTTGCCGGAGAGTTTTTCATGCCAAAAGGGGTAACTTTATATTGATACAATCCAAATGGTGTAACAAAAGCAGATATTTCTTTTGCTTTTTCTGTTAAAGGGACTTGCCAATAACCCTTTAACAAGTCAAATTTTGTCACAAATTTAGCATGGCCAAGTTTGTCAATGCAGTCATCAATTCTAGGAATTGGATAATTGTCTGTTTTGGTGAGGCTGTTCACCTTTCGGTAATCTGTACAAAATCGGTAACTGCCATCAGGTTTTGGAACGAGTATACAGGGCGAACTCCAGTTGCTATGGCTAGGTTCTATGATATCATTGTCCAGCGTATACTGTATTTCCTTTCGCATGATCTCAGCTTTGAAAGGGTTCAATCTATATGGATGCTGTTTGATGGGATTTGCCTCTCCTACATCAACATCATGAAAAATAACAGATGTCCTACTAGGCACATCAGGAAATAAGTGTTGATATTTGAAAATTAAATCAAGTAAATCTTTTCTTTGGTCAGGCAGTAAATAATCTGTTTTATTTTGTAGATCTCTCAGGACACCTGAGTTCTGTAACTTCAGAGGTACATTTTCGCCGCCTTCATAAATATCCTCTACAGGATTTTCCAGCTCATCCATGTGGGTGACTGTTGAGACTGGTAAAGAGTTTGGTTCTCTCTCATAATAAGTTTTCAACATATTTATATGGCACAGCTGAGTATTTTTGAGTCTATCGGGAGTCTCAACAACATAATCAGTATCACTGATCTTGTGCTTAACAATATAAGGGCCTGAATATCTTGCTTGTAAAGCATTGCCCTTTAAAGGGAATAATACTAACACCTTGTCCCCAGGTTTAAAGGTGCGAAATTTTGCCTTTTTATCATACCAGGTCTTCATATGACTCTGGGCTTTCTGTAAATGTTTATTTGCCATTTCTCTGGCCTGGTGCAGTTTTTCCTTAAAAGTGGACACATAGTCCAGAAGAGAAATTTCAGGTGGCTCTTCCCCGAGCCATTTCTCCTTCAAAGCAGTGAGTGGACCCCTCACTGAGTGTCCAAACACTAATTCAAAAGGGCTGAATCCCAGAGATTCCTGTACAGTCTCACGGACTGCAAATAAGAGGAGATGTACTCCTTCATCCCAGTCCTTCTCATTATCCTCCCCATAGGCCTTTATCATGGTCTTCAGTGTTTGATGAAAGCGTTCTAGAGCTCCTTGACTTTCGGGATGATAGGCACTTGATGTGTACTGCTTAATTTTGAGCTCATACATCACCTGCTGAAAAATGTTTGACATAAAATTTGAGCCTTGGTCCGATTGTACTGACCTGGGTAGACCGAAAGTCGTGAAAAATTTTATCAAGGCCTTAACTATAGTCTTAGTTTTAATATTTCTTAGAGGAATAGCCTCAGGAAATCGTGTAGAAGCACATATGATGGTAAGAAGATATTCATTTCCAGATCTTGTTCTAGGCAATGGGCCAACACAATCAATAATAATTCTACTAAATGGCTCCTCAAAAGCGGGGATTGGTTGAAGGGGAGCAGGAGGAATCTTCTGGTTGGGTTTTCCTACAATTTGACAGGTGTGGCAGGTTTTACAAAATTCGACAACATCCTGTCGAAGCTTGGGCCAGTAAAAACATTGTTGAATACGAGAGTAGGTTTTCCTAACTCCCAAATGTCCAGCCATTGGATTTTCATGAGCCAGGCTTATTATTTCATTCCGGTATTTAGTGGGGACAACTATTTGATAAATAACCTCCCAATCACTATTGGAGGGTACTTCGGGTGGTCGCCATTTCCTCATAAGTACACCAGATTTTCTGAAATAACAGACAGGGGAGTTTTGGGCTTCAGCCTGTGTTAGAGCCTTTTCACGTGGCTCTGCAAGGTCAGGATCACTTTCCTGTTCCTGAATTAAAGAAGTCCGGGAAATGACATTCAAGGAGGTCCCCCTATCACTCTCTGGTGTAGTGGCCTCTTTACAATTTTTGGAGGAGTCATCACACTGACTCAGAAATGTCTGAGACAAATCAATGTCTTCAGAATCCGTAATTCTGTGACTGTTCTTATCCTCTGCTTTGCTGTTTAAATCAACACAATTGAGGTTGTTATCAACCTCAGCTTTCTTTGCCATGGACCGAGTCACAGCACATGCTGGAAAAGCAAAAGGAAAACATTCCTTCAAATTAATAATACTTTCATCTGTGCTCGGCTTATCCACCACTTGAGGTTCTACAGTGACTTTGTCACCAGCTAAGTCATTTCCCAATAATAAAGAAATACCTTTTACAGGTAGAGTAGGTCTGATTCCTACTGTCACAGTCCCATTTACTAAGCTACTTCTTAAATTTATTTTATGAAGTGGGACCTTTAAAGAGTTTGACTCAATACCTGATATTAGAACTTGTGCCCCTGTAGCACTTTCTTCAGAAAATGGCAAAATGCCTTCTAACATTAATGACTGAGTAGCCCCTGTGTCTCTCAGTATTTTTATTGGTAAGGAACAGTGCTTATCCCCCTCAAGGGAAACAAAGCCTTCAGAAATAAATGGCTTATAATTTTCTAAAGCATCTTGCTTTATTACATAATTTTCAGGGCATGGAGCACATGCTAGTGCATTCTGTGAAGTAGAGGACTCATTTTTCCTTTTTAACAGCCAGCAATCAGATATTAAATGACCTGCTTTCTTACAATAATTACAAGTTTTAGTTGAACTGTTGGGTCGTAATGGTGTAGGGCTGGCATTGGATGACTTATTCTCATTAGGCTTCCGATTAAATTTAGGTGGTGAAAAGTTTGTAGGATGGGAAGGATGATTGGAAGGATGAGTTTTATCTGAAGCTGGTCTAGGTCCACTTTGGAAAGAATTCTTGTTGGGCCAAAAATTTGTGGCGTTACGACTCATTTTATGAGTTAAGGCATAGTCATCTGCTAGTACTGCTGCTCTGTTCAAAGTGTCAACTTTTTGTTCATCCAGGTGGGCCTTTATATCTGAATGTATCTTTCCTTTGAACTCTTCAATTAGCATCATTTCTTTTAATTTAGAGAAATCTTTCCCTATTTCTTTTGAATGGCACCACCTGTCAAATAAATTTTGCTTTTCTCTGGCAAATTCCACATGAGTTTGATTTTCGTTTTTATAATAATTTCTGAATTTCTGCCTATAGGCCTCTGGAACAAGTTCATATGCCTTAAGTATAGCCTCTTTAACAGTGTCATAATTATTGCTTTGCTCAGAAGATAGAGCGGAATAGATTTCTTGGGCCTTCCCTTTTAAAACACTTTGCAATAGCAAAGTCCAGACATCCCTTGGCCATTCTAATCTTGTTGCCACTTTTTCAAAATGTAAAAAATATTTATCAATTTCTTTTTCTTGAAAGGGGGGAACTAGCCTAACATGTTTAGTTGCATCAAATCTACTTGGGGAAATTACATCTGAGCCTTGACGCTGTGATTCTAATTCTTTTATTTTTATTTCCTTTTGAATTTCTAATTCTTTTAAGTGCATTTCTTTTTGAGTTTCTGTTTCCCTTAATTTTAATTCCCTATCCTCCTTTTCTTTTTGAGCCTGAATTTGTATTTGTTCCCTTTCTTTTTGAGCCTGAATTTGTTCCCTTTCTTTTTGAGCCTGAATTTGTTCCCTTTCTTTTTGAGCTTCTAATTCTTTTAATTTAATTTAATTTTCTCTTTCTTCTTTTTCTTTTTGGGCCTCTAATTCTTTTAATTTCATTTCATTTTCCTGCCTTTTCATTTCTTGTTGCATTTCTAATCTCTTTAGTTCTAATTCTAACTTTTTGAGTTCAAGGGCATCAGTAGGTTGTGGTTCAGAGACAGGTGACCCAGACTGAGGCAAAAGACCCTCCTCAATATAATGATTAACAATGAGCTGTTTAAGTTTATGCTTGTTCAGACCAGGGGTGGCAGGTAATTTTAGACACTGAGCAAGTTGAAATAAATCCTCCTTCTTAAGAGATTCTAAAAGGGCCAAACTAGGAGATCTTTCAAATTCAGAAAAAAATTCTGTCACAATAAATACCATGATGAAAAGGTTTGCTGGTTCTCAGATTATATAACTGAAAGTTTCTAAGAAAGTTTAAATGTTTTGAAAGTGAGCCAAAATAATAATTGAAATATGCAAATAAAGCTTTCTCGTTATCTTATATTCAATCCCGGACGAGCCCCCAATTTCTGTTACGGTGTGGAATTATTAATGATATTGGTAACAGAAAGAAATCTGAGAATCAGCAACAAAACTATGAATTTAACTATTCTGAAATTTAATTAAAAAAAATTAATATATAAAAAAAAATGATACAAAGATCTTTTACACTAATTGGCTTACAGAAAATAAAAAAATACAATGGTACTTATCAATTATAGAATTAGTCCAAAGTACAGTTTGACAGAATCCAGTAATCCAGTGGCGAAGTATCTTCTGAAGAAAGTTACCAGCTGGTAGATGTAGTATTAAATCCAAGAATGTCTCTCAGAAACAGTATCCCGTAGATTCGTAATAAAATTTTCACTTTGAAATTTCAGCAGTCTCCAATAAAATATAATAAAATGCTCTGCAAAATTCAAATGGAGTAAAAATCCAAGAAGTATTGGCGCCACAGGTAATTTCCAAATAATCCAGTAGAATCCTGGCTTTTCACAAAATAATATTATTCTGTTTCACAGAAAGTATAAATTCTCTTTTCCAAGACGAATAGATTCTCTTCAAAATTCTCTTTTGGAATCAATCTCCAAATTCACAAAGAAGCACTGCTTCTATAATAAATGCACTGTTCTGAAACAATAATATTCTCCAATGGAAATAACTGAAGTGAGTCTTTTTGAAAGGCTTTCTAAGAATGAGTTTTTGAATTCTGTTGACAAACCTTTATATAGTAACCAGATAGAATGTCCCAGAAGAGGAAGTTTCTGCAATGTTCTATTAGTTTCTGGGGAATTCTGTTAAAGTTCAAGTAAACAAGTTATTGACCTATTTAAACAATTAAACAATCAACAGCTATATGTACAATATATCAGTGTAACAAAGATGTAAACAAGGTCACTGAGTGCAAAAGAGTTAGACCAGTCAGAAAATGCAGCAATAAAAAAAAATATCTTTCTCATATAATTATCTACTAAGGATATATCAATCTCAATATAATATGGGGGCTATAACATGTAGCTCATGATGTGGAACTTGGAAGTACACAGAACTTTCAGTTTCTTGCACAAGTTGCAGTTTTAATTTACTAACTAGTAAAATGGAAGGTAGCGCGGTGGCTCAGTGGTAGACTTTTGGACTTTTATGCTAGAGGTCCCGAGTTCGATACCCGCCTGGGACGACCTGTGTTGTGTCCTTGGGCAAGACACTTTATCCCGGTTGCCTACATGGGGGCACGTTGATGCCGTGTATTAAGGCATACTGCGCGTCAATGGTGCACATGTCTTCAACCGCTGTAACCCTGTTTGAGCAGAGCTTGAACAGAGTTAGAATGTTGAGGAGCTGACAGTTGCTCATCGATGCTCAGTGGTTCTCTTCTGATACTCCGGCTTCCTCCACCCATAAAACTGTCACGGTCACGATTAGCCATTGTGCATAAGTATGTGACCTTAAACACCAAGCAATAAATAACTAAAATGGAAAAAAATGCACAAAAATGTAATGTTTTTTTAATTGAGAAATGTGTTTTTGTACTTTCCTTGCACAAAGGAACATAAAAAATGCATGGAAGATAAAAAATTCTTAACATTTTGACATATTTCACAAAAGTTCTGGAACAAATTTTCTTGTTTTGTATTTGATTTCAGTACGCATGACGTAAGCACTGCCGACCTGTTGTTGGCCACTCAAGTTGGTCCAAAGATTGCAATGTCTCTGATGGACGGGGAATGACAATCAAAAATTCAAAATTCTATTTTGGTCACATAAAGTGTAATGGTAGGTTGATAAAATAAAGTACTTTTCTTTTGTAGAAATGATCCATAACCTTCTTTAAACTTTGCCTAAAAAAATGTTCCGCATTGACTCGCCTAATTTCATTTCGTTTTAGGATGACTTTGTAAACAGGTAATAAAATTAAATTCCAGACACCTACTTCATAACAAACTGCACGATATATTTTGTGATATATTGCAACAAATTTCCTGCCTTATAGTTCTGAGATACATCTGTTAGTTACAGTAGAACCTGTCTTGAGAGACGGCCCTTTGGGCCACACAAAAGTGGTCTCTCAAGACAGGTGGTCTCGCATAACAGGTTTCAGGTTTCTCAAGTCAGTCACAGAATTCTTGCAAATGCAACATATAAAATGGAAAAAAGAAACAGAATAAAACTGTCATTTGAAATTATTATATTACAATAATTGTCTCACATAATCAAAATTTCTTATGTCATTATAAGCTCAACTTTAGCGAAGCCAAATTTGAGGTATTGCCATGGCCGGCGTCCGTCTGTCTGTCCGTCGCGCCGTACACACAGCTCGGGCTAGAGGCCGTATTTATGAACCGATCTTTACGAAACTTCTTGGGAACCTTTGTTATCACCGTGAGACAAGAACGAGTGTTTTGGGATCCGGTCTGAAATTCAAGACGGCCACTGGCAGCCATTTTGTACAAAATTAGGTGCAATCAAATTTTTGCGCAGAACTTCCATATGAAAGCTCTGATTTGAATAATTTTTTGTAGAAATGTTTAGTACCATGGGATACTTCACATATAATACAGGTTTTTTTCTCGTGCGTAAATTATGCAAATTAGACTAACTTTGATTTATTTAGTGTTACTTTCAGCACTGTAAGTGCAAATGCCAATACGGCTCGGGCAAGAGGCCGTATTTATGAACCGATCTTTACGAAACTTCTTGGGTACCTTTGTTATCACTGTCCGACGAGAACGAGTGTTTTGGGGTCCGGTCTGAAATTCAAGATGGCCACCAGCAGCCATTTTGTACTTTAGTTAGTGCAATCAGTTTTTTGTACAGAACTTCTGTATGAAAGTTCTGATTTGAAAAAAATTTTCTATGAATGTTTAGTAACATGGAATACATCACATGTAATACAGGTTTTTTCTCGTGCAAAAATTAGATGAACTTTGATTTATTCAGCGCTACTCATACACAGAAAGTGCACATGTCAATACGGCTCGGGCAAGAGTCTGTATTTTTGAACCAATCTTCACGAAACTTCTTGGGTACCTTTGTTATCACCTTAGGACGAGAATGAGTGTTTCTGGGTGCGGTCCAAAATTCGAGATGGCTGCCAGTAGCCATTTTGTACAGAAATTAGGTCCAATCAGTTTTTTGTACACAACTTCTATATGGTTCAGGCCAGAGGCTGTATTTATGAACTGATCTTTACAAAACTTCTTGGGTACCTTTGTTATCACCATGGAATGAGAATGAGTGTTTTTGGGTGCAGTCCAAAATTCAAGATGGCTGCCAGCAGCCATTTTGTACCAAAATTTGTGCAGTGAGTTTTTTGTACAGAACTTCTGTATGAAAGTTCTGATTTGAATAAATTTCTGTTTGAATGTTTAGTAACATGGAATACATCACATATAAAACAGGTTTTTTTCTCGAGCCGAAATTATGCAAGTTAGATGAACTTTGATTTATTCAGTACTACTTATACACAGTAAGTGCATGTGTCAATACGGCTCGGGCTAGAGGCTGTATTTATGAACCGATCTTCACAAAACGTCTTGGGTACCTTTGTTATCACCTTGTGACAGGAACGAGTGTTTTTGGGTGCCTTTGTTATCACTGTGCTATGAGAACAAATATTTTTGGGTTCAGTCAGACCCACTCTGGGACTCAAAGATTTTTTTCTAGTTTAGCATCTAACTGTCACCCTACTTTTACAATACTTTACCTATATATTTGTTACAGGCTACAGTCAGCATTTATGTTCAGACCGTTACAATACTTTACATGTACCTTTGTTATCAGGGCATTACCTAGATGTTTGTCTGCTGTGTCACATACTATACATGTACATGTCTTAATCAAGTTGAGCTGCAGTGTCATTGACACATTCATATGTTTTTGTTGTAATAAATGTTGTATTTCTATATTAATCATGATCAATAAAATGTTTTGATTCGATAATGTGATTAAAATGTTTTTTTGTTGCAAATAAATGTTGTATTTTTATGTTAATCATTATCAATAGAGTGTCATTAAAATGTGATTAAAATGTAATAAATGTTGTATTTCCATAGTAATCATGATCAATAAAGTGTCGTGATTCATGTGATTAAAATGTTTTTGTTGTAGATGTGAATAAATGTTGTATTTCTATGTTAATCATTATCAATAATGACCTAGTTAACACCTCACCTCATAACCAGGGGCCGAAACATCCCAGGTCTGAAATGTTCCGAAGCCAAAACATCTCAGGGCCAAAATGACCTGACACCATAAAGACAGACATATTTTCCACAAAAATACAATACACTCAGCAAATGCAATCCAATTGTCACAAAATCGGTGCCCTTGCCGTCATTTTGAAAAAGATTGTGGTCTGATAGTGTTGAAACGACTACGAAAAATCAAGGACCAAAAGTTGAGTCGAAGTCAACTAATCAGGATATTTGCTTTTCGGCTTTTCGGCCTTTTTGGCCTCGTGCTGAGGTATGGCACTTTTCGGCCTCTGGTGCTTTGAGTCAGGCAAAGGGTGTTATTGAAAATTTCTAAGTAATATAAATAGTCTAATATAAGTGTTTGTTAATTTAAGCATTTTATTTGCTTTTCCATTAAACAGTACATAAATTAAGGCAAAAAACACATCTACAATTTGCATAAAATAAACCTTACCGTCATGGATGCCACTTGGGACTAGTTAATTGAACTGGGTTCGATTTAGTTACGAGTAGCATATTTAAAGTAGTCTTAAAATATAGTAGTCTCATATTCAGAAGTCTATATGTATAAAAGTATATGAAAAAAATTCTAAAAGCTACAAGTTTCAAACAATTCTTTATATGTCTGTACATGTATTATTCATTGTAATCCACATTTACAAAGAATACAAAAATCTTTGGTCATGGTTCGAGCTTGGGGTAGTACATATTTTTATTTTTTTAAACACCGAGCTGCAGACGAGGTGTTTAAATGAGATATTCGGGTATTAAATCTCCATTTACCATACATGTTGGTAGAGATAACGTTTTTGTCCCATTTGAAACACAATACAAACATAGTGGAAATGAATTTGTGGACACATTTCTCAGCTCCACAATCACTTGGACCAAGTTCGTGATAATAATTTTGTTTTTATAATCGCAGAAGACAAAAGACAGAGTTACATCCCTTGGGCCGGTAAGGAAACGAGTAAACAGTATTTTATTCCAATGTGTTCTATGTGCCTACTGGCGCATAGAACACATTGGTACTCCGGGGACAAATTATTTGCTCTTATTTTTTTTTTATGATTGAATTGTCGGAAATCTGATGATATTTGTGACTATTTTCATTTTGTTTTGTTAGATTTTTATTTCGAGGCACGCAAAAGCGGAAAGCTTTCGTTTAAACCATATACCCCTGATGTTTTGCGTGCACTTATACCCTGGATGTTGCACACTCTCATATACCTTGGATGTTGGGTGCACCCTTTGTCATGGCTATTTGTCCAAGGCATCCTGACCAATCAAAAGACAGAATTTATCGGATATAGGGACAATCATATTTGTATGGTTTCAGTGAGGAGTAAAATATGTGTAATAAATCATACTGATGCCCAGGGACTAGTTCATTGAACTAGATTCCATAGCATTCATATTTATGTATAAATAGAATCCATGGGCAGATCGTGGAATTACAGGGGGGGGGGGGGGGGGGGGGACTGATGTAATCTGATAGAGTCCCAGCATCAGTCGACGAAGGCGACTGCCGCACATGCCAAAGGGACGTGTGTGTGTGTGGGGGGGGGGGGGGGGGGGGGGGGAGGAGGGGGTGTTCTCCCCCAGAAAACGTTTGATTTTCAGGTGCTCTGAGGTGGCTTCTAAATGCATTCTGGCCTCCAATTGAATATGATAAAAGGAAATTCAAAACACACATTTTTCGTTGTAAAAGTTAAAATTACCAAACCATACATCACATACACTGTCACATATTACTTCTGGTCATAGAGCTAGTCTGTCGTGGACAAAATATGACAGTCACCTATTTGCGAAAGTGGCCAATTGAGTTGACCCGGTGAATGCCAGAAGCCCTCAATAAAATTAGAACTGGGAAACATACGCAACTGGAAATATTGGCTCCCCATTAACATTAACTTCAAGTTTGGGGTATGCGATGTAAAAATAATTATACCAGGAAGATATCATTTCTTTGGCCTTGTGGCGACAAAATATTCTTTTATACTTCGCTTCATTGCATCTCACTTTCGACTATCGATTTTGCAGACTGTAGATACTTGCAGACGTGACTGTCGTCAGTTCTATAAATAACCGATATTCCGCGAATTCTAAAAGAGGATCATGTCCCTTATTTGGCAGCGTGATGTTATTAGTTAAGAGGGGCGTTATAGGACAAGTTTGTGTGGAATAAGAGCATGACTTTTTTTAGTGGGCTCGGGGAGGGACTAGTCCCCCTAGTCCCCCCTCTGTATCCGCCCTTGGGATCAAAATGAAAACCATCCCTCCTCCCCCCACTAAAATAATACTTGTTGTCGCTAGTTTACATACAAAATATATTTATAACTAATAACAATAAGATGAAAAATCCTATTTAAAAACAATATGGAATAGAAAAATGGAAACTGAATTTACATAAAATATACAAATTATTCGGCTAAAAATAATATAACAATAACATGATTGTTGTCAGGCATTATGGTTCATTAGTGGCCTTGCAGCAATGATGAACAGCCCAAGGGTTTATTAAAGGCCTGAGACGAAGTTGAGGGCCGTTAATAAGCCCAAGGGCTGTTCATCATTGCTGCAGGGCCGCTAATGAATCATGATGCCTGACAACAATCATGTTATTACTATTATTACCACTCCCTGTTGCAGCTAACCGCACGAGGGAATTGCTGGAAGAAATAATCACCAAAGTCGATTCGATATTTCTGTTTCGATGGTGTGTTCGACTTCAGTTCAGAAATACAAAGGAACGTCATCCGAATGGGAGTAATTCATTAAACCATGGAATCTAAAAATAGTCGGGCTGTGGGCCGCTAATGGCTATTTATACCATTATCACCCGTGGCATGGCTCTGTCGAATGACCTCACTGAAATTATGGAGTTTTAACGGGCCTCCGAACTTATGTTAATCGACAAGTAACTTATAGATTGAGTGGTAATAATATAACAATAACACGATTTTGGAGGGCATTATGGTTCATTAGCGGCTCTGCAGCAATGATGAACAGCCTGAGGGTTTATTAAAGGCCAGAGACGAAGTCGAGGGCTGTTAATAAGCCCAAGGGCTGTTCATCATTGCTGCAGGGCCGCTAATGAATCACGATGTCTGACAACAATCATGTTTATTACTATTATTACCACTCCCTGTTACAGCTAACATGAATCTAACAATAGCCGGGCCGCTAATGGCTATTTATACCATTATCGTCCGCGGCCCAGCTCGGTCGAATGACGTCACTGAAATTATGGAGTTTTAACGGGCCTCCAAACTTATGTTAATCGACTAGTAACTTATAGATTGAGTGGTAATAATATAACAATAACATGATTTTGGAGGGCATTATGATTCATTAGCGGCTCTGCAGCAATGATGAACTGCCAGAGGGTTTATTAAAGGCCCGAGATGAAGTCGAAGGCTGTTAATAAGCCCAAGAATTGTTAATCATTGCTGCGGGGCCGCTAATGAATCACAATGTCTGACAACAATTATGTTATTACTATTATTCCCACTCCCTGTTACAGCTAACATGAATCTAAAAATAGCCGGGCCGCGGGCCGCTAATGGCTATTTATACCATTATCGCCCACGTCCCGGCTCTGTCGAATGACGTCACTGAAATTATGGAGTTTTAACGGGCCTCCAAACTCATGTTAATCGACTAGTAACTTATAGATTGAGTGGTAATAATATAACAATAACATGATTTTGGAGGGCATTATGGTTCATTAGCGGCTCTGCAGCAATGATGAACAGCCTGAGGGTTTATTAAAGGCCCGAGACGAAGTCGAGGGCTGTTAATAAGCCCAAGGGCTGTTCATCATTGCTGCAGGGCCGCTAATGAATCACGATGTCTGACAACAATCATGTTTATTACTATTATTACCACTCCCTGTTACAGCTAACATGAATCTAAAAATAGCCGGGCCGCTAATGGCTATTTATACCATTATCGTCCGCGGCCCAGCTCGGTCGAATGACGTCACTGAAATTATGGAGTTTTAACGGGCCTCCAAACTTATGTTAATCGACTAGTAACTTATAGATTGAGTGGTAATAATATAACAATAACATGATTTTGGAGGGCATTATGCAGCAATGATGAACAGCCCGAGGGTTTATTAAAGGCCGAGACGAAGTCGAGGACCGTTAATAAGCCCAGGGGCTGTTCATCATTGCTGCAGGGCCGCTAATGAATCCTGATACCTGACAACAATCATGTTATTACTATTATTACCAGGCCATTGTAACGAATGAACGATGATTTTATCAGTATACTTACAGTGCGACCGATTCACAGTGCAATTAAACTTGTTTCCATCTGACAGTGCTTCATTTCAGCACAGAAATAATCACTAAAGTCGGTTCGATATTTCTGTTTTGATCGTGTGTTCGACTTCAGTTCAGAAATACAAAGGGACATCATCCAAATGGGAGTAATTCATGAGACCATGGAATCTAAAAATAGCCGGACCGCTAATGGCTATTTATACCATTATTGCATGCGGCCCAGCTCTGTCGAATGACGTCACTGAAATTATGGCGTTTTAACGGGCCTCCAAACTTATGTTAATCGACTAGTAACTTATAGATTGAGTGCTAATAATACTTATTGTCGCTATTCGGCCCCAAAAGTGGCACTTTTTTGGCCCACAACGAGGCCGAAAGGGAATAAAAACACTACTGGGGGCAAAAAGCAGTTGAGCCGACTAATTGCGTCCCATTACAATAGGAATGCAGGCCTGTCTTTTTGAAAATCACAGACAGGCAGTTGCTGATCTCCTTGAGGTGAATTCAGGTGGGCATAAGCCCACCCAGGCGGGCTGGTACATACCCAAAACCATCATAATCAGGCTAATGAGGAGGGCAGTTACTTGCTCTCCTCAGCAAAATTTCAGGCGGGCTATAAGGATCTGGAGCAATCACCCTCCTCAGAATGACAGGCCTGAGAATGAAATGGTGTCAGGGTCATTTTGCTCCCTATATTGGGGTGAAACGCACCAGGAATGAGGTGGCGAAGGTTTTATATAAATTTTTTTAAAGTACTTTTCGATCATCAATTAACATTAATATGCACATAACTAATATGGATGCAACACACTTACCATCTTGAAAACAATTCAACAACAGAAAATTAAATTCCACTATCTTTTGCATTGGATGAATGTATTGGTATTATTACAAAAGTGCAAAAGAAATTTCTTATTGGTAGCTTTGACATGAATGACTCAAACTTACATAAACCTGTCGTGATTACAATTAATCACTAATGTTGTTGCAATGTAAACATCATCCACAAACTTTTTTGATTTGCAATGAGAAACAAGTGTAACAGATTTGGGATACAGACACCTGCCCCGTTGGACATCTGTCCTCCCATTAAAATTAACATAAGCGGACATCTGCCCCCCCCCCCCCCCCCCAAATCATTTTTGTACCTAGAACATTTGCCCCCCTTGCTGTTTTTTGGGCATAGGACACCTGCCCTCCCAGTGTTTTTCGTACCTATGACACCTGCCCCCTCCTGTTTGATTGTATTGTAAGATAGATAATTTTTACATAGCTGTATACAAACTCATACATTACATTGATTTATAAAACTTTCAATAGATAACATAAAATGTACACAGCATGGAGATGGTATAGCCAGACTGGCTGTCTATCTGCAGGGACGTGGCTAGAAGTGTCCAATTGGGGGTGTAGGGTAGTGAATTTCCAACTAGGGGGAGGCGCCGGTAGGGGGAACCCCCTCCAGGTCCCTCCCCCTAGTTGGAAATTCACTACCATGAAAAAATTTGAAAATGAAGCCATGAAAGGGAGCATAAAATTGATTCTTGTAACTGAAATACCAACACAGTATGATAGAATTATCAGGTTGTTAAGGGGCGCGGTGGCATCAGGTTGTTAAGGGGTGTGGTGGCATTGTGGTAACCTGTTCTCATCAGATCACCAAAGTTAAACACCATCGGGCCCGGTTAATCACTGGATGGGTGACCTTCTGAGCGATCAATTCGGACTCCCGCGTTGTGTCCTTGGGTAAGGCACTTAACCCCGATTGTCCACATGGGGGCACGATGACGCTGTGTACTAAGGCATACGTCACGTCGATGGTATGCATGTCTTCAACCAATCTAACTCTGACTGTGCTGCTGTGCGGAGTTACGATGTTGGGGAGCTGGCAGCTGCTCGTCATTGCTCGGTTCTCTCTGGGTACTCCGGCTTCCTCCACCCGTAAAACTGTCACGGTCATGATTAGCCATTGTGCATAAGTATATGACCTTAAACACCAATAAATAATAAATATAAATAAATCAGGTTGTTATTATTATTTGTTATATTCTGGGAATTGAATATGTCCTAAACAAATGCTCAAGCCAAGAACTTTGAGCAATTCATATTCTCCTAAAATTAAATGAGATCTTATGCAGGAATGATCAATTTTCGACGTTTCATCATTTTGTAACTGAATGATGGAATTAACCCCAGATAACGATTTTACATGATGCGATTTTTGAAGTGCATTTCGAGGATTTTTTTTTTTATTATGATAAGTAAACGTACTATAGAAATCTTGTACCGACTGACATCATGCATACTTATGAAGCTCGATATTGTGTACACTGTAGTTGTAAACAGTAACAGTTGGAATTTTTGCCAATTTGAAACTGAGTTGGAATTTTGGGAAGTAAAGGAGACAAAAGCATCACCAAATACGCTTTAAAATCCAGATAGATAGAATTTCCAACTACTATGACTTACCCTCTGAATGTCTAACTATATGACATTTTGGCCAGGATTTGGGTGGGGGGGGGGGGGGGGGGGGGTGACACCAACCAACCCCCAACCCCACCCCACCCATCCCCATGTCCCTGTCTACCTGCCATTTCCCAGAGAATAAGTGTTAGAAAACACTGGCTACAGACTGTAGCTAACCTAGAGGCAAAGTATAAATTGTTGAATCGGGGTTGGGATAATGCAGGGGTTATAGTATAGACGTTATCCAAATATAATGCAGGTTTTAAACCAATTATATGTAACAATCGGGACAGCAGGGGTTATTACACTCAACGATTTTGGAATATGGGGATAGGAATTTAGGTATTAATTTTTAGCTTAACTTGACAAAGTCAAGATGAGCTATTGCCATCACGCGTGCAGAAGTCTGTTAGTCTGTTCACATTTTCCTTTAGCACAGGCTACACCCCGTAGTTTTTGTCTGATCTTCTCGAAAATTTCATATGCAGGTTTGGGGTCATGTCTACATGAGAACGTCCCCTTTTGGTCGCGATCGGTCAACCGGTATGGCTACCCGAGCCCAAAACTCGAAAACCATTAGCACAGTCTACAGGTTGTATTCATGAAGGGATTTCATTGTAACTTGGTAGGATGCCTCTGTATAATGCCTAGATGAGAACGTCCCCTTTTGGTCATGATCTGTCAACCGTGATGGCTGCCCAAGCCCGAAACCCAAAAACATTTAGCACAGTCTGCAGGTCATATTTAATATGGAGGGATTTCATTGTAACTTGGTAGGATGACTCCGTATGATGTCTAGATGAGAACTTTCCCATTTGGTCGCGATCTGTCAACCGTGACGACTGCCCAGCCCAAAACCCGAAAACCTTTAGCACAGCCTACAGGTCATATTTATGGAGGGATTTCATTGTAACTTGGTAGGTTGACTTCATATAATGTCTAGATGAAAACGTCCCCTTTTGAACGTGATTGGTCAATTGTGACGGCTACAGGTGCAAAGCCCGAAAACCTTGAGCACAGTCTACAGGTCATATTTATGAAGGGATTTCAGTGTAACTTCACAGGTTCACTCCAGATGATGCCCAGATGAGAATGTCCCCTTTTGGTTGCGATCATTCAACCATGATGGCTGCCCGAGCCCGAAGCCCAAAAACCTTTAGCACAGTCTACAGATCATATTTATGAAGGGATTTCATAGTAACTTGGTAGGATGACTTCATATAATATCTAGATGAGAACATCCCCTTTTTTACACGATTGGGCAACTGTGACGGCTACAGGGGCCCAAAGCCCGAAAACCTTTAGCACAGTCTACAGGTCATATTTATGAAGGGATTTCATTGTAGCTTGGTAGGATGACACCAAATAATGTCTAGATGAGAACGTCCCCTTTTGGTCGCGATCATTCAGCCTTGATGGCTGCCCGAGCTCAAAAACCTTTAGCATAGACTATAGGTCATATTTATGGAAGAATTCCATTGTAACTTGTTAGGTTGACTCCATATAATGCCTAGATGATGACATCCCTTTTGGTCGTGATTGGTCAGCTGTGATGGCTACAGGGGCCCGCAGCCCGAAAACCTTGGGCACAGTCTACAGATCATATTTATGAAGGGATTTCATTGTAACTTCGTAGGATCACTTCAGATGATGCCTAGATGAGAATCTCCCCTTTTGGTTGCGATCATTCAACCATGATGGCTGCCCGAGCCCGAAGCCCGAAAACCTTTAGCACAGTCTACAGGTCATATTTATGAAGGGATTTCATTGTAACCTGGTAGGTTGACTTCATATAATGTCTAGATGAGAACATCCCCTTTTGGGCATGATTGGGCGACTGTGACGGCTACAGAGGCCCGAAGCCCGCAAACCTTTAGCACAGTCTACAGGTCATTTTTATGAAGGGATTTCATTGTAGCTTGGTAGGATGACTCCAAATAATGTCTAGATGGGAACGTCCCCTTTTGGTCGTGATCATTCAGCCTTGATGGCTGCCCAAGCCCGAAACCCTTTAGGATAGTCTATAGGTCGTATTTATGGAAGGATTTCATTGTAACTTGTTAGGTTGACTCCATATAATGCCTAGATGATGACATCCCCTTTTGGTCGTGATAGGTCAACTGTGACGGCTACAGATGCCCAAAGCCCAAAAACC
Organism: Pictodentalium vernedei; assembly: GCA_031216915.1. Classification (NCBI taxonomy): domain Eukaryota; kingdom Metazoa; phylum Mollusca; class Scaphopoda; order Dentaliida; family Dentaliidae; genus Pictodentalium; species Pictodentalium vernedei. The sequence continues at coordinate 77,391,842 of CM062292.1, read as the reverse complement.
TTGAGCACAGTCTACAGGTCATATTTATGAAGGGATTTCATTGTAACTTGGTAGATTGACTTCATATAATGCCTAGATGAATGAAATCCCCTTTTGGTCGTGATTTGACGATTTCAACTTTGACGGCTTCGTAGGATCACTCCAGATGATGCCCAGATGAGAATCTCTCTTTTGGTTGCGATCATTCAACCATGTTGGCTGCCCGAGCCTGAAGACTGAAAAACTTTAGCACAGTCTACAGGTCATATTTATGAAGGGATTTCATTGTAACTTGGTAGGATGACTCCAAAAAATGTCTAGATGAGAACGTCCACTTTTGGTCGTGATCATTCGCCCGAGATGGCTGCCCGAGCCCAAAACCCAAAAACCTTTAGCATGCTCTGTAGGTCGTATTTATGGAAGGATTTCATTGTAACTTGTTAGGTTGACTCCATATAATGCCTAGATGATGACATCCTCTTTTGGTCGTGATTGGTCAACTGTGACGGCTTCAGGGGCCCAAAGCCCGATAACCTTGAGCACAGTCTGCAGGTCATATTTATGAAGGCTTTCATTGTAACTTGTTAGGTTGACTCCATATAATGCCTAGATGAATGAAATCCCCTTTTGGTCGTGATTTGACGATTTCAACTTTGACGGCTTCAGGGGCCCAAAGCCTGAAAACCTTGAGCACAGTCTACAGGTCATATTTATGAAGGCATTTCATTGTAACTTCGTAGGATCACTCCAGATGAAGCCCAGATGACAACGTCTCCTTTTGGTCATCATTCAACCATGATGAGCCCAAAACCCAAAAAACTTTAGTACAGACTACAGGTTGTATATGTGAAGGGATTTCATTGTAACTTAGTATAATGACTAAGTATAATGTCGAGATGAGGACGTCCCCTTTTAGTTGCAATCGGTCAACCGTCATGGCTACACAGGCCTGAAGCCGAAAACCTTTAGCACAGTCTACAGGCAATATTTATGAAACTTGATAGGATGACTCGTTTTGGAATAATTTCACTGTAACTTGGTAACTTTCGTTGACATACGTTAACTATGAGGGCCACATACATTAACTGTGAGGTCATATTAACCCACCCCTCATCTCTTTAGTACAGTGTACACCTCATATTATTTTTATTAAAAACATAGCACACAGGGAACAGAAATTAACATATTCCCAATTATCACAATTCTTGTCTTATTTCATAATCCTTTCATAATCATTGAACCTTATCCTTTTCATCAAACACAACAAACAGACAAGTTAAGCTACAGTGTCATTGACACTTTCATTTTTTTAAACATTTTGTACTTAGGGCATCTGCACCCCCCACCCCCTGCCCCCGCCCCTCAGTATTAATAATAATAATTGAATGAATGAAAATTTAAGCACGCCAAAATTTAATTTATGACAAAATATATATATATTGTGTCATGATACATTTGTACCTCATAAATCTTTAAAAATGGTAATAAAACAAATTAACAGTTCTCAGGTTTTGACTTTGTTAAGATATCAATGTCCTTGGTATAAATATTAGCAAGGGGCAGACTTCCTACCCATACAAACTGGGGGGTGGTGGTGGGGGGGGGGGGGCAGATGCCCTGTCCAGCACACCACACACCATGGGAGGGCAGATGTCCTACCCTACATAACCTATAATGTCCGATCGTACATAATCTATTGGGCAGATGTCTGGCTGAGTCAATTTTGTGTGTGTGTGTGTGTGGGGGGGGGGGGGGGGGGGGGGTCCAGGGGAGGCGTGGTATGTGGCAGATGACCGAGATTCAGCAGATTTGATAACAGCTGTTGAAATGTAATATACAACAAAATTTCTAAATTACTCTGTGATTATTCGTATGCTCATAAAAGAAGTTAAATTCAGTTTTTGTTGGCTTACAGTCATTTCCATGTTCAAAGTGAATCAATGTAACTTATTGGTTCACACTGTAGTGCATTGTGCCATTGTTTCATTTGTCAAAGTGAAAGCGAGGGATCAATCAGATTCCAGTATTTGAAATCTTTCCCCATGAAATTATCCTATATATGAGTGATTTTGCTCATAATTCATTGTCCACTTTATGTTTGGCAATAAAGCTTCAAAATGATCTAGTTGTCCAAACTTAAACCTATATTCTAGGTTAGTTATGGAGACAGTTTGTAACTTGTAAAAAGGTTGACCATAATGGGTACCGTAATTTTTGGACCCATTCAACTTGACCCAGCGTTTCTGACACTGATTCTCTCCAGGTCCAGGTCCGAGTTCTTTGAGAACCATTTACAGTTACATGTAATAGACTTGTAAGGTGCAATTTAAGTCTCTTTTGGGTTGTTTATTCTACCTTCAGAGTTGAGTTATGTTCTATCCATACGTCCATATTTTGAAAGTTGACCCAGATTCTCACAAATCTGAAGACCAACAGGGAGACTTTGGTCAGGGTTCTAGCCCCTGTTACACAAGGACATGCTACAGCAAAATTGAAAAGAAGCTTAACACAGCATGGTGACAATATGAAGATGGATAGATTTCTACAACAAAATTTTTTTGCCTTTGTGGAAATATATATGGAGAGGTCTCCAGGGAAAAGACCCACAGAAAAGAAACGGCACAGGCTGATTGAAAATTGTAATGCATTGTTACAGATGTTATATAAATGTACAGTTTATACTCAAATGTTATACTTTTGAATACAAAACTAAAAATATCATAAACAAATACATAAGTAAAACAGGAATAAAACATATAATATCACTGCTAGTCCTGTTATTATTTAATCCATACCTCATCGACATACCACCAAAACCCTCTCTAATTGTCGGATTTCACGTATCGTTCCATGTGGATTTGGTCAAAATTCTCAATTTAGTAACAATTGTGATAATTGTAATGGAAATTGTTTACTTTGGTAAATTCTTCGGGAAAAAATACTAAAGGAAACAAATACATTGCATTAATAATGTAACAGGAGGAGAGATAAGTGCGGGAGCCGGGGTTTGAACCGTCAACTTCTAGCACACAAAGTGACCGATTTACTACGAGACTAAGAGATCCAGACTAACCAGTCTGGTTGGTAAATGGCCTTTATACCTCAACATCTGCACTAAAATAAAATTTGGGAGCAAAACCACCCACCTCCACCTGTGGGGAAAAACGACACAGGGAGAATGAGGATTGGAGCGAATTGAGCTGGGCGCGAACAAAAATTGGGACAAAACAACCTGGGACCAATGAAACTTCATGTTACATGCATAGACCAAGTTGCAATGCTTCTGTTTGTATCATGATCAGATGTGCTAACATACTGTATAATGCCCGAGATAATCACTAAATCACTCTTAAAATGAGACCATTTTCAGTTTAAATACAGAAAATAAAACAAAGGTTTTTTTTTTAGGCAGCTTTTCTGATGAGGGCTCATATGATATGGTTTTGACAACACTAATTATAGGAATAATCACAAAAAAATTAATTAATGAAGCACTGGGTACAACCCGTTGCTTCATCACTTAAAATTTTCCTGATAATGATTTTTATTACCTGGTAAACGCATGCAAGGATATCACTACCCATTGATTTCGACCAGTCCCTGGCAACTGCACTGTAAGTTGTGTTCCTGGGCTAGACATTTAACCCTTTGAGACTTTCATTATCCTGACGTTCAGACGTCACTGGGAATTCAGTTTCTTCAACGTTTTTCAAAATGCGATGTCAAACGCCAGAAAGTACAAATAACAAGATATTTTTCACATTAGTGATTAACTGGTTGAGGGCTAGATTATTTTTGGTGGTCTGAATTTGTCATTCAAAACTTGTTTTATTACAAATTATTGGAGAGTGCCCACAGGCACTCTCCAATAATTTGTAATAAAACAAATTTATATAAACAAAATATTATTTGAGTTTGACTGAATATGAAATATAAGCAACTAAAGTGTGGGCTTTTGCTCAGGTATCCTCATTTTTTGAAAGCTCTGAGAATGGCTTCTAGCACTCAACCAGTTAAGAAGTCTTGACAGCAGGATTATGTTAGTATTTTAAGCTGCAATAACATTTGGCTCAACGGTTATCACTGAGCACTGTTCGGGAGAAAATAGGAATTTGAAGTTGAAACTTTAAACTAGAGAGGTGTCATTTGTGTCATTTGTGTGCAAAGCACACTATAGTATATCCCCGCATTCGCATTTGTGATTATTGTCGGGGCCGAATCAAAAATCCAAAACCTTTATGCACATCTACAGACCCTATGAATGAACATGAACACACTTTCAATGTTTCGAATTGAAACTCCTAGGAGTTTTTCGCCGCAAACCATTCCTCTAATGACAAAAGTGGTGCCCCTTGGGGCCAAATCAAAAATCCAAAACCTTTATGCACATTTACAGACCCTATTGATTAACATGAACACACTTTTAGTGTTTCAAATTGAAACCCCTAGGAGTTTTTCTCCGGAAACCATTCCTCTAACGACAAAAATGGTACCCCTTGCGCCCCTCGGGGCCGAATCAAAAATCCAAAACCTTTATGCACATCTACAGACCCTACTAATGAACATGAATGCACTTTCAGTGTTTTGAATTGAAACTCCTAGCAGTTTTTCGTCGGAAACCATTCCTCTAACGACAAAAACGGTGCCCCTTTCACCCCTCAGGGCCAAATCAAAAATCCAAAACCTTTATGCACATCTACAGACCCTATGAATGAACATGAACACACTTTCAATGTTTCGAATTGAAACCCCTAGGAGTTTTTCACCGGAAACCATTCCTCTAACAACAAAAGTGGTGCCCCTTACGCCCCCGAGGGCCGAATCAAAAATCCAAAACCTTTATGCACATCTACAGACCCTATTGATTAACATGAACACACTTTTAGTGTTTCGAATTGAAACCCCTAGGAGTTTTTCTCCGGAAACCATTCCTCTAACGACAAAAATGGTGCCCCTTGCGCCCCTCGGGGCCGAATCAAAAATCCAAAACCTTTATGCACATCTACAGACCCTACTAATGAACATGAACACACTTTCAGTGTTTTGAATTGAAACTCCTAGCAGTTTTTTGCCGGAAACCATTCCTCTAACGACAAAAATGGTGCCCCTTGCACCCCTCGGGGCCGAATCAAAAATCCAAAACCTTTATGCACATCTACAGACGCTATGAATGAACATGAACACACTTTCAATGTTTCGAATTGAAACCCTTAGGAGTTTTTCACCGGAAACCATTCCTCTAACAACAAAAGTGGTGCCCCTTACACCCCCGAGGACCGATTAAAAAACCAAAACCTTTATGCACATCTACAGACCCTATGAATGAACATGAACACACTTTCAATGTTTCGAATTGAAACCCCTAGGAGTTTTTCTCTGGAAACCATTCCTCTAACGACAAAAGTGGTGCCCCTTAAAACCTTTATGCACATCTACAGTCCCTATGAATGAACATGAACACACTTTCAGTGTCTCGAATTTAAACCCCAAGGAGTTTTTTGCCGCAAACCATTCCTCTAACGACAAAAGTGGTGCCCCTTACGCTCCCGAGAGCCGAATCAAAAATCCAAAACCTTTATGCACATCTACAGACCCTATGAATGAACATGAGCACACTTTCAATGTTTCGAATTGAAACCCCTAGGAGTTTTTTGCCGGAAACCATTCCTCTAACGACAAAAGTGGTGCCCCTTACGCCCCCAAGGGCCGAATCAAAAATCCAAAACCTTTATGCACATCTACAGACCCTATGAATGAACATGAACACAATTTCAATATTTCGAATTGAAACCCCTAGAAGTTTTTCGCCGGAAACCATTCCTCTAACGACAAAAGTGGTGCCCCTTATGCCCCCGAGGGCCGAATCAAAAATCAAAAACCTTTATGCACATCTACAGACCCTATGGATGAACATGAACACACTTTCAATGTTTCGAATTGAAACCCCTAGGAGTTTTTCGCTGGAAACCATTCCTCTAACGACAAAAGTGCTGCCCCTTATGCCCCCGAGGGCCGAATCAAAAATCCAAAACCTTTATGCACATCTACAGACCCTATGAATGAACATGAACACACTTTCAATGTTTCGAATTGAAACCCCTAGGAGTTTTTCGCAGGAAACCATTCCTCTAACGACAAAAGTGGTGCCACTTACGCCCCCGAGGGCCGAATCAAAAATCCAAAACCTTTATGCACGTCTACAGACCCTATGAATGAACATGAACACACTTTCAATGTTTCGAATTGAAACCCCTAGGAGTTTTTCGCCGGAAACCATTCCCGGACGGACGGACAGATGGACGGACAGATGGACGGAGACAACCAATATATCCCCGCATTTTTTCAAATGCGGGGATAAAAATCCAAAAATAATAACAAAACAAATGGCCACAAAGTATCAACGTGCTGTTTGATTTCGTACGTAATAACACATACAAAAGTATCAAAGGGTTAAATTAAACAAAAGATTTTGTACGTAATAACACATACAGAAGTATCAAAGGGTTAAGATCATAAATCCCAGTTGCCCATGTGCATGTATGGTGGCTCAGTTTGCCAAGTCAAACTGCAGAAGTTGGAGAGTTTGACAGTTATCACTGCTCAGTGGTTCTCTTTGGGTACGCTGGCTTCCCCCACCTGTAAAACTGTCTGACATGATATTTTACTGGCTGTTGAAAGTGCTGTTAAACTCCAATAAATAAATATACTCAATTTAGAGTAGACAAAATACTGATACCAATTAAAACAGGCATTGTCCTGGTCCAATTTGCCCAGCTAAATGGAGGATATCTAGTGTTTTGAGTGGATACCGAAAATTATCTCATGAGTGACCAAGACATTGTCAAATGGTTATTTTTCGCGAGCGTTTGGGCGCTCGAAAATAACCATTTGTTTCGGTCACATGTGAGAAGATAATTTTCGGTATCCACTCAAAAACGCTAGATTTTCTTCTCATTATATGCTTTTTATTATATGCTTTTTATAAGAATCTGATCATTCCTATCAATAATTGAACTTGTTTCTACCTTGAATTGATGCATGAATGTAAACAGCTGATGTGCATTGATATGCTGAAGTGATTTGATCGATACTCAGAACAGGTGGCGTCTTGCGATCTGATTCAGCTGGTGGGTTCCATACATCAATTCAAGGTGAATATGTGTTGAATTTTTGTTGGAAATGATTGGTATCCACTCAAAAACACTAGATTTTCTTTTATTATACATTTTTAGAACAAATTTATCATTTCCAGTGATAATTTGACTGGTATTCACCTTGAAGTGATGCTTTGAAAGCCGCCATTTTGATTGATACCGTGAAAGTGAAAATTTCTATATCTTCACAGTGGGAGAACTGGGACACCTTGTACCAATGATCCTCATGTAATATTGATGTAATGTTGCAAACATGTCCACAATTGCAGCTCATAGTTACCATGGAAAGCCTATGGGAAATTCCATTTTTATATGTAGTTCCAGGTGAGCGATTACAGGCTCTTTAGGGCCTCTAGTTTTGATAATCTATCAGTAAACGTATAATAAAATAAATTATCCACCTCATGTCATGTATGGAAACCGTGAAAATTTATTTACATCGTGCCTTTCATCTTTCTACTTGGTAATTACAGAGGAACCCTGTTATTTGAATAGCCACTTTGCCAGTGAAAATTATTCAGTTAACAGGAGTATTCAATGAACAGGGATTGTGTCACTTCCCTGTATTTTGTAGACATAAGCTTATCATTTATTCTATTACATCTTGTTTGACAGAGCTCCATGAGCTCTGTCAAACAAGATATAATAGAGTAAATGCCTGTACTGGATATACTGAGACCAAATAAGTCTATAAACAAAGGAAAACTGAGGATAGTCAAGGTAATTTCTCTGCAGGTTACAAGATTTTTTATTCAATTAACAGGAGTTTACTCTATAACCTATATTCAATTAACATGTCAAATTTGTACTGGAGGTACGGTAAATGGCTTTGCATTGGGAAATTATATTCAACAGGGTTATTCAGTTAAGGGATATCCAGTTAAATGGGCTCCTCTGTATTGACTTTTTTTATGCACCCACTATATAACATAGCAGTGGGCATATAGTGTTACCCTTGTCCACCTGTCATTCCATTGCTTGTTAGCCTCATAACCTCAAAAATATTATCCGATTAGTTTGCTATTTTATATTTGAGTTGTTCTTAACACTTTTGTGATCAAGTTAAAAAAAACCCAGCCCGATCCAATGATCAGGGACAGAGTCATGTCTCCTATTTAGTCAACTTTAACGAATTTTCTTTCGCTAGCATGATATCTTCAACAAATATTCATTGATAGAGCCAATATTCAGTATTTGAGTTTAACCAAAGAATCTACAGGTCATGTCACAAAAACGAGCGTAGTCCAATAATTAGGGATGGAGTCCTGATCCCTAATTAGTCGATTTTCGGTATTTGAATTCAAGAATCTGCAGGTCAAGTTCGAAATCAGTCCAGTACGAATATTAGAGGTGGAGTCATGACCCCTAATTAGTCGTTTTTGTTCATTAGCTTGATAACTGCAACAAATAATATTAATTGATTGGGTCAATATTCAGTGTTTAGCCAGAATCTACAGAGTTTCAACCCCTAATTATTCTCTTTTAACAAAGTTTTTGTTCCTTAGTATGTTAACTTCAACAAAGTACCATTTGATTGGGCCAATGTTCAGTATTTAAGTTTAATGGAAGAATCTATAGGTCAAGTTAAAAAACCAGCCTGGTCTGATAATTAGGGCAGAGTTACAATCCCTAATTAGTTGATTTTAATGAAATTTTTGTTTGTTAGCATGATAACTTCAACAAATATTAATTGATTGGGCCAATATTTTGGTATTTAATTTTAACCGAAGAATCTACAGGGCAAGTTCGAAAACTAGCCCGGTCTGATCATTAGGGGTCAAGTTATGATTCCTATCAGTTGATTTTGATACATTTCTTGTTTGTTAACATCATAATTTCAACAAATATTGATTGATTGGGCCAATATTTAACCTAAGAATCTACTGGAGGAACCATCCCGGTCCAATGATTAAGGGTGGAGTTAATGCAATCAGTTAGTTGATTTTTGGGTTTTTTTTGCAGAGTTACTTACTTTCAACTTTAACCATTTACCCAACGAATCGGCCGCATCCGCCCGCATAATATGCAAATTCAGTAGTTGAAAATTTTTTATTTTTTTTTAAATTTGAAAAATGATGTTTAAAATAAAACATTTTGATATCGTCTGCGTTGAGTAAAGGGTTAATTAATTTTATTTACTGATTTTGGTATGTGCCTTTGTCATGGGCACCTGCTAGTAGAAATTGAATTTTACTGAGCTTGGTTGATGTTTTTACAAAGTTACTTAACTTTAATTTAATCTTTAAAGTACTTAGAATTTCAGTTTTCCCAGACTTTTGAAAGAGGAGATATTGCAAGTGGTAATTTATTTCTCCTTTTTATGGAGATATTGTAAATGGTTAATTATGTTAGGACATTTAACCCTTTACCTAACATGAAAAGCAGACGACACTTGCAATAAAATTTCTTCAATAACTAATTTTTTTCATTTTTTGTCTCAAAAACATAGGTTATGACCCCTCATGGGAACGAGTTTGAGGAGCTCATTCCAATGAGGGGTCATAACCTATATTTTTAGACAAAAAATGAAAAAATAATGAAAATTAATTAGTGATTTTTTAGAATAGCGCTGGCCAGTTTTGGCAGTTACGTTGTGTAAAGGGTTGAATCCATTACCCAGTTATGCTACCCTGCAGGGGCATTCATGCCAAATAACACAAAGTTTTACAGGATTCTTCTTTTTTTTATTTCAGTAAAACCAAATTGTCCTGAATGTCAAGATGCTTTAAAAGAACTGGAAAGAGTTGAAGTTCCAGAAAAGATACCTGAAGGTAATAATTCGCTCCTATTACCTTTTTTATTTTGAATTTATTTCCTTAAATTTTTGGCATACCTTCTATTGGTTACGAGATGTTAAAATGTTTTTTTTTTCTTCTGCTGATACACACTTTGGAATTGTTTGACTTGCTGGCATCTTTAGCAGAATTGGAGCTCATTTACTTATGTTTTGTTGCAATGCTAATAGAACAATGTATCAATAATGTCCACGTTGAGTAGTTCAGCACCAGACATGTTAAGTTCCTTGATTTTGGTGAGAGGCTCCTGATTTTTTATGCCATCTCCCGACCTCACGATCGGGGACAAATTCCCATGTTTTGTTTTGCAAACTTGAGTCTCAAGTTTTCAGTTTACAGTACTAACTACTATGAATAAGCTGAGTGAAACGTGGAAGATAGAAAAAGTATTTCAAACAAATTGCCTGAAACTGAAGGTCATTCAGATGGCTGAAAGAATAATTGAAAAAAACTAAAAAAAAAAAAATTCTGTATATCTTTAATGATTTAAGTACAGAAATTAAGATTTTATTTGTGTTTGACATTATTTTTAGCTCAACTTTGGCGAATCCAAATTTGAGCTTTTGTCATTGCCTGTCGTCCATCTGTCCGCCTGTCCGTACATCAACAATTGGATACGTCTGTCCGTCTGTCCTCTGTCCGTCTGTCCGTACGTCAACAATTGGATACGGCTCGAGCTAGAGGCCGTATTTATGGACCGATCTTTACGAAACTTCTTGGGTACCTTTGTTATGACCGTGGGACGAGAACGAATGTTTTTGGGTGCGGTCTGAAATTCAAGATGGCTGCCAGCCGCCATTTTGTACCGACGATGCAGAAATCTGTTTTTTGTGCAGAACTTCCATATGAAAGCTCTGATTTGAATAATTTTTTGTATGAATGTTTAGTACCATGGGATACATCACATATAATACAGGTTTTTTTCTCGTGCGTAAATTATGCAAATTAGACTAATTTTGATGTTTTTTGGTGTTACTTTCAGCACTGTAAGTGCAAATGCCAATATGGCTCTGGCTAGAGGCCGTATTTATGAACCGATCTTCACGAAGCTTCTTGGGTACCTTTGGTATCACCGTGGGACGAGAACAAGTGTTTTGGGGTCCGGTCCGAAATTCAAGATGGCCAATGGCAGTCATTTTGCACAAAATTAGGTGCAATCAGATTTTTGCACAGAACTTCCATATGAAAGCGCTGATTTGAATAATTTTTTGTGTGAATGTTTAGTACCATGGGATACATCACATATAATACAGGTTTTTTTCTCGTGCAGAAATTATGCAAATTAGATGAACTTTGATTTTTTCAGTGCGACTTACACACAGTAAGTACACATGTCAATACGGCTCAGACTAGAGTCTGTATTTATGAACTGATCTTCACGAAATGTCTTGGGTACCTTTGTTATCACCTTGGGAGGAGAACGAGTGTTTCTGGGTGCGGTCTAAAATTCAAGATGGCTGCCAGTGGCCATTTTGTACCCAAATTAGGTCTAATCAGTTTTTTGTACACAACTTCTATACAGCTCAGACTAGAGGCCATATTTATGAACCAATCTTTACGAAACTTCTTGGGTACCTTTGTTATCACCGTGGGATGAGAGCGAATGTTTTTGGGTGTGGTCCAAAATTCAAGATGGCCACCAGCAGCCATTTTGTACCAAAATTAGTGCAATCAGTCTTTTGTACAGAACTTCTGTATGAAAGTGAAAGTTCTGATTTGAATAAATTTTTGTATCAATGTTTAGTAACATGGAATACATCACATATTGTAAGGGGTTTTTTTTTTGTGCAGAAATTATGCAAATTAGATGAACTTTGATTTATTCAGTGCTACTTACACAATGTAAGCACACATGTCAATACGGCTCAAGGTAGAGGCTGCATTTATGAACCGATCTTCACAAAACTTATTTGTTATCACCTTGTGATGAGAATGAGTGTTTCTGGGTACGGCCCAAAATTCAAAATGGCTGCCAGTGGCCATTTTGTACCGAAATTAGGTCCAATCAGTTTTTTGTCACAAGTTCTATACAGCTCGTATTTATGAACTGATCTTCACAAAACTTCTTGGGTACCTTCGTTTTCACCTTGGGACATGAACGAGTGTGTTTTGGGGTGCCTTTGTTATCACTGTGCTATGAGAACAAATATTTTGGGGTTCAGTCAGACCCACTCAGGGACTCAAAGATTTTTTTCTAGTTTAGCATCTGACTGTCACCCACCTTTACAATACTTTACCTATACATTTGTTACAGGCAACGGTCAGTATTTATGTACAGACTGTTACAATACTTTATATGTACCTTTGTTATCAGGTCATTACCTAGATGTTTGTCATTGCTGTGTCACATACTATACATGTATATGTCTTTGTCTTGACAAGTTGAGCTACAGTGTCATTGACACTTTCATTTAGCTTTTGAATATGATAATCATGGAAAATGGATATTATTGGTTAAAGAAGAAATTTTTCAATTTGCCAAAAAGTTGACGGAGCAAACTGGTATGGGTTCAATACCGAGTATCAGACCCATTACCCAATTACAGCTTGACAATGCCTTCTCATGTTCCCAATCAGGTTCCTGGTGGTCCTTTGTGGGATGTTGTTCCATTCTTGGACCAGCATGGCACGAAGCTCCTGGACACTTCTTGGCTGGACTGGACGGGCTGAAATTGCAAGCTGCAACTCATTCCAGACATGTTCGATTGGATTGAGGTCTGGGGATCTTGCTGGCCAGTCCATACGCTCAATCCCCTCCCTCTGTCGGTATTCCCCCACAGCATGGGCAACATGAGGAAGGACATTATCGTCCATCAGAATGAATCTTTCACACACTGCACCTGCATACAATCTGACGTGGACATCCAGGATCTCATCAATATACCGCTGTGCAGTCAATGTACCATGTTCAAGGACACAGAGCTATGTATGTCCATCCCTGCTGATGCCGCCCCAGACCATGATTGACCCTCCAACATAGTGGTCATGCTCAGCAATGTTGGCTGCATGGAATCACTCTCCTAGTCTTCTCCATACCCAAGAACATCTGTGTCTTATAGGCAGTACATCCAACGTGGTCCATGGCACATTTATATCGTGCCTGGTGGTGGTTCTGTGACAGCGGAATGCGAATGCATGATCTTCTCGATCGGAGACCACCCTCGTGCAACCTTGCCCGGATAGTCTGCGTCGAAACATTCTGAAGATCACTGTAAAGCTGGGTTGCTGTGGCAAAGCGGTTCCTACAGGGACTGAATGATCAAAAACTGGTCTTCAGCTGCAGATGTTGCCCTGTCTCTGCCACCACCATGCCGTCTGACTGGTGTGCCATACTGCAGATATCTTGCCCAGGCTCTGGTGATCACCATATGGTGCACACCAAGGGCTTCACCAACCTGACGATGGGTAGCCCCTTGCTCCACCATCCCTACAGCCTGCCACATTTCTGCTTCAGATAAATGTCTTCTTACATTTGCATTTGCCATATTCAATCATTAAATTACAAGGGTTTGTGTTGAAATGAAGATTGAATACCCTACACATGTCATGTACATGTAGACAGTACACAAAAAGTCTCCTTGTCAAGAGAGCTAGTGTAAACACTGGGGACCATCTCAATACATTCCTCAATCATATCCACCAAAAATATCGCAAATATGTCGCAAGCAAATTTCGCAATGATGTGTCAAATATTTGGTGCTTAGCAAACTTTTAGTAGTTTTAACTTTTTGTGTTGTGTTTCTTCTATTTCTCTGGCATTTGAAGTGGGAACTATTAAACTGGCGCAGTTGGAGGGATGTCTAATTACCAAAATTTCATATTATCCCTCAAAACCATGGTAAGAGCCTAGTGGCTCCTCAAAAAATAAGGAAATGTTGATTTTTGGGGAAATGTAGCTTTCCTTGTAAATTTTTGCATCTTGTCAAAGCCCCAATTCTGAAAGAACTGGGCAGATCCCAAGAGTGGTGGAGCCATGGTCTAAAATCCTGGGTGGGGGAATCACAGAATTGAGGGTGCTGTACTTGTATTGAGGAAAGGGATCCTACTAACTTGATTTTCAGTGTTTGAAAGGTCTATAGACTAATTAGCTTAACTTGACAAAGTCAAGATAAGCTACTGCCATCACGTGTGCGGAAGTCTGTTAGTCTGTGAGTCTGTTCACATTTTCCTTTAGCACAGGCTACACCCCGTAGTTCTTGTCCAGTCGTTACAAAATTTCATATGCAGGTTTGAGGTCATGTCTAGATGAGAAAGTCCCCTTTTGGTCACGATCGATCAACCGGTATGGCTGCCCAAGCCCAAAACCTGAAAACCTTTAGCACAGTCTACAGGTCATATTTATGAAAGGATTTCATTGTCTAGATGTGAACGTCCCCTTTTGGTCGTGATCAGTCATCTGTTATGGCTGCCGAAACCCATAACCTGAAAACCTTCAGCACAGTCTACAGTCATATTTATGAAAGAATTTCATTTTAAATTGGTAGGATGACACTGTATAATGTCTAGATGAAAATGTCCCCTTTTGGTCACCATCTGTCAACCGTGACGGCTGCCCAAGCCCGAAACCCAAAAACTTTTAGCACAGTCTACAGGTTATATTTAATATGGAAGCATTTCATTGTAACTTGATAGGATGACTCTGTATGATGTCTAGATGAGAACTTCCCCATTTGGTCATGATTTGTCTACAGTGATGGCTGCCCAAGCCCAAAACCCAAAAACCTTTAGCACAGTCCACAGGTTGTATTTATGGAGGGATTTCATTGTAACATGGTAGGATGACTCCATATAATGTCTAGATGAGAATGACCCCTTTTGGTCGGGATTGGTCAAGTATGATGGCTACAGGGGCCCAAAAACATTTAGCACAGTCTACAGGTCATATTTATGAAGGGATTTCATTGTAACTTGACTCCAGATAATCCCCGTTTGGTCGCGATCATTCAACCGTGATGGCTGCCCGAGCCCAAAACCTGAAAACCTTTATCACAGACTACGGGTCATATTTATGAAGAGATTTCATTGTAACTTGGATGGATAACTCAGTATAATTACTAGATGAGGACGTCCCCTTTTAGTTGCGCTCGGTCAACTGATGGCTACACAGGCCTGAAGCCCGAAAACCATTAGCACAGTCTACAGGCCATTCTTATGAAGGGATTTCATTGTTACTTGATAGGATGAATCATTTGGGAATAATTTCACTGTAACTTTGGTTGACATACATTAACTGTGAGGTCCACA
This sequence comes from Pictodentalium vernedei, assembly GCA_031216915.1. Taxonomy (NCBI): domain Eukaryota; kingdom Metazoa; phylum Mollusca; class Scaphopoda; order Dentaliida; family Dentaliidae; genus Pictodentalium; species Pictodentalium vernedei. The sequence continues at coordinate 77,376,670 of CM062292.1, read as the reverse complement.
TGAACCAACCCCTCAATTCTTTAGTACAGTCAACACCTCAAATTTGTTTTTATTGAAGACAGAACATACAGGGAACAGAAATTAACATATTCTCAATTATCACAATTCTTGTCTTATTTCATAATCCTTTCATAAACATTGAACAGTATCCTTTTCATCAAACACAACACAGTCAAGTTAAACTACAGTGTCATTGACACTTTCATTTTATGGAAGGGAGGGGGGAGTGATTGGAGGAGGGGGGATTTTGTCTCATGTGAAAAAATAAGCTTCGCTGAATAAAAATCTCACTATTTTGAGTTTTTCAAACTTAACATGTCTGTTCAGCACCTGCACATGCAAAATGGAATCAATTGATGACCCTGATACGGTGTATACTGAAACTACTTTATTGTATGGAAGTGGAATTTGACAAATTCCATTTTCAGTTTTCACCTCATGTCTGCTTTTTAACTGGGAGAGTGCTGAATTTTTTTTGGATGTCAAAATTTGTTCACAGTTTTTTTCCTTGTTATACCCCCGGCTTCAAATTTGAAGGGGTATATAGTAGTGACCTCCGTCCATCTGTTTGTCCATCCATTTTTATTAGCTCAACTTGACAAAGTCAAGCTGAGCTATTGCCATCACTTCTCGTCCGTCGGCGTATGTACGTACGTACGTACGTACGTACGTACGTACGTTAGTATGTTAGTACGTTAGTACGTACGTCCACAATTTCCTTTGGCACACCTCACAGATCGCATTTATGATCAGATTACTTTGAAACTTCTTATGCTTGTTTGGGGTGACCTCTAGATGGGAGCTATCGATTTTCTTCAATTTCTTATCAACCTACTCACAATTGTTTACTACAGGCTTGCTCTACAGTGGAAGTCCCTAACTCGGATAAAATACTCTCTATTTTTGTCTTTCCCAAGCAAGTTGGGAAAGAAAAGTGGTGCAAAAGCACCAATAAAAATAAGCCAAAACTGGGTCGAGTGCAACCGGCGCAGACCCAGTACGGGACGCTCTCTCCCAAGTACAACTCCACGACTTCCGTTGCCAGTGCGCATACCGTCTCTAAAGACTCATTCTTTTTAAAATCCGCTTCGTGTCGAGATGTTTTTGCACGCTTATCAGTGTTCCACCAACTCGATGTTTGATGATTCCTGATTCATTATACCACAGTGTATCCTTTGTATTCTCAGGAACAGTGTTTTATATTCTCTTTTTTCTATTATATGTCCATCATGTATATTTATTTGCTCTCTCTCGAGTCGCGCGCGAATTTCGCGGGCCACGCGGTTCGGACTTAGATTATTTCACAATTATTGTTAATGCTTTTTTTGCAAAATTTTTTAATTGTGTTAGAGTTAGGTGTCAGCGGGGTACCACTCCTACAGTGTTTCTTCTTTCTGTTGAGAGTAGTCTTCCTGTTGGGTGGTTCCCGGTCGGCCGTCTGGGGTCTTTGTTTCTGTCACCTTTCTCTCTTTGGGGGTGTTCTGTTTTCTGATCTCACCTTCTCTGCTCCTCTCACCTCTTTCATGCCTAGGACAATTCCTTGTGGGCAGTGTCTGCTGCCTAAGCATGTGGACGATGTACATTCGTCGTGTTCCTCCTGTAATGGGTGTTCGGCCGAGCGGCCGTGTGGTGTCTGTGGAACATGGTCTTCCACCTTTTGGGCGTCTGTAAATCGTGTTGTTCGTTCTCGTGGCCATGCCTCCCGCTCCCGCGGGAAAGGAGAACGTGGTCGTTCGGGGCCTCCCGAGCCGACTCTGTCTGGTGAGAGTTATTCCTCCTCCGTGGGGGATGTGCAGTCTTTTCCTGTGGTGGATACTGCGGGAGCCGTTGAGTGTTCTGGTGTAGAGATGCCTGGTTCCGGGACTACGGTCCCCCTCCAGTCGACATCTGAGGCTGTCACTAGGGTTGTGACTCCTCCTTCGGAGCCGAGCCGGTGTGCTCTCTCCATTATTTCACCAGCCTCAACGACTCTCGACGTATCTACTACTGCTGCTGGTCCGTCTGCTTCGTTGTCTGTTTCAGCCGGCCTCGGCTTTTCGCTGCAGGGGACTGCAGAACTGTCCGATACTGTAGACGTGGGATATCGGCCCCAGCCTTCCCTGACTTCAACTCGGCGAAGTCGGAAGGGGCTGCCGGCCGAGCCCATCGCTGTGGTCTCGTCGCCGTCGAGTACCACAGTTGTGTCTTTGGATTCGGATGTTCATAGTGGAAACACTATGAACTCCGTGGCGTTTCCGTCCGCTCACTCTGGTCACACGACCAGTTTTGGGGGACCAACGCCTTTTGTGCAGCCTGGACCTTCTGCCCCGCAGAGGTCCGCGGTGACTCTCATGAGTTCTCGCAATATTGATCCTCGGGGTGCATCGTACCCCTATACACGTCTGCCTTCAGATGTTTCGGCTGCCGCCCGTCGTCCCGCGTCGGGTGTTTTGGAGGATCGTGACCCTTCGCTGGTTAAGAGGGTCAGAGGTGAAGCCACTTTGCCGGTTCGCTCCCCTGTCGAACCGGTCGGTACAGGCAGTGAGCTTAGGGAGGCCCTCTCCTTACTCACTCAGGTTCTCTCAAAGAGCCTTCCTGTTGCTTCCAGCGAGGCTATGGGTGGTTTCCAGGCGCCTCCTATGGCGCCGCCTCCCGGGATTGGAAACAGGCCGGGTTCCGATTCCTCTGGTGTCCCGACACCATGGGAGGCGTCGGCTGGTTTGCCCACGATGGGCTATGTGTCTTCCGACTCTGGGGAGGAGTCCGACATGCTTGAGGTCGAGGGCCAGCAGTCTTCGGACTTGAGGGCGGCTCTTGACTTTGTGTTTGGGTTTCTGCCTGAGCTCAAACCTGCTAACCAGCCGACAGTGTCAGCCTGGCCGCGATCTTCGGTCGCGCGCTAACAGCCTATGGAGCAACCTGCTTCTGGGCGCCTTCGACCGTGCCAGTCGGTACAGGTGGTTGAAGCTTTTTCAGCATTGGATGCCAAGCTGAATTCCAAGGCTTTGAAGACTTCGTTCTTCACCAGGGTTGACACCTTTTTGCCTCCTGTGCGTTATCGTTCCTACGATTCCGCCAATCCGTCAGTCTGCCAGACTTTGACGGTTCTGGATCAGGACTCCACTTCCCTCGGGCTTTCCAAGCCCAAGTCTGCCGTCATTCCAATGACGACTCTGGAGTCCACGTTGGGCTTATCTAGAGAGATGCTTGTCATGCTTTCTCTCTCAGATCACGTCGTCTCAGCTTTGGCTGCTTATCTGCCTCCAGATAAGTTTGACGAGGTACAGGCTCCTTTGCGTGTGCTGTCCAAGGCGCTTATGCACCTTACTCACACGCATGCCTGTAACACGGCCAATTTGGAATTAGTTCGAAGGGACGCTGTGCTGGACACAGGACGATCCCTTCCCGAGGAGCAGCGTGCTACTCTTCGATCTGCTTCTTTGGCAGGTCCGCAACTTTTCCATGGTTCCGTGTCGACGGTCCGGGATGACGTCCTACGTCATTCCAAAGATCAGCTGCTGTTTCGTCAGCTTGATCAGCCTTCTCGGGGAGGCAAGGGCCGTTCCAAGCCTAACAAGTACCCTTCTGCTTCCTCTGTGAAGCAAAAGGCTGGTCCTTCTGCCGCCGCCTCTGCTTCTTACTCACGGGGTAAAGGTAGGGGTCGGCAGAATCGAGGGAAGTCTCAGGATTCTTCATTTAGCAGAGGAGGTGGTTTCTCCTCTCGCGGGCCTCGTCGGGGCTCGAAATGAAGGTCCTCACCTCGACTCGTCCCAGGTTGGAGGAAGGATAGCAGAGTTTGCAGACCATTGGACCACCATCACATCCGATCCATGGGTGTTAGATGTTGTTCGGTCCGGGCTGCGCATATCCTTCCGACGGCACCCCACTCTGTCAAGGGTGCCTCTTCCAACCACAGTTCCTTCAGACGTTTTATGTCGGGAACTTTTGTCCACGGAGATTGCCAATCTCCTGGCAAAGGGGGCGATCGAGGTCGTCAAGAACGTTCAGTCAGTGGGTTTCTATTCCCGCCTGTTCTTGGTGCCGAAGAAGGACGGCCGACTCCGACCGGTTATCGATCTGAGCATCCTGAACCAGTCTATCATTGCTCCCAAGTTCAGCATGGAGACTTTCAGGTCGGTCCGCCATTCAATTCACCAGGGAGATTTCGCCGCCAGCATCGACCTGCGAGACGCTTACTTCCACGTTCCGATGCATCGGGCGTCACGGAAGTATCTCAGGTTCGCTTTTCTGGGGCGAGTTTACCAGTTCAAGGCCGTGCCTTTCGGCCTCAACCTGGCTCCTTGGGCGTTCACCAGACTGATGTCGCATGTGATAGCGTTCCATCGCACACAGTCCAGGGTGACTACTTCGGCATATCTGGACGATATCCTCCAGAGGCATTCCAATGCTGCCTTACTGGAATCGGATGTCGCCACTCTGTTGAGCTTGCTCACGTCGCTAGGATTCAGAGTCAACGAGGAGAAGTCGGACCTGGTCCCTTCTCAGTCGTTTTGTCATCTGGGGATGTCTTTCCAAACCAAATTCAATTTGGTGGCTGTTCCCCAGGCCAAGGCTGTGATTCTCTCAGCTTTTGCTCTGACTCTGTCCCAGTCCAGGTCCGCGACCGCTCGGAGTTTTCTCTGGCTGATCGGTCTCTGCGGTTCGGTGACGGATCTCATTCCTCTAGGTCGGCTGCGTGTCAGACCTCTCCAACACTTTCTGCTCAGTCGTTGGAGACCGAATGTAGATTCCCTGGATCAGGTGCTTCCGTTTCCGGACTCTCTGTATCCTCACCTTCTTCCCTGACAGATGTTCAGTGGATTACGCAGGGTGTTCCGCTGGACTTACCCACGTCCGATCGCGTCCTGACGGCAGATGCTAGCGATCTCGGATGGGGTGCGACGTTGGATCCTCTCGGTCTTTCCCTACACGGGATGTGGGACCAGGATCAAGCAGCTCTACACATCAACCAGAAGGAGCTTCTTGCTCTTCTTCTGAGTTTCAGGCAGTGGATCCCTCACTTGTCGAATCGCCAGGTCCTTCTACTATCCGACAATTCGACAGTGGTTGCTTACATTCGGAACCAGGGCGGCACGCACTCGCTTCCGATGTACGAGTTAGCTCGGGATCTTTTACTGCTCGCTCAGGAGGTTCACGCCGGGGTGGTTGTTCGTCACATTCCCGGTCGTCTGAACGTCCTAGCCGACTCCCTGTCCCGACAGGGCAGGGTTATTTCCACCGAGTGGATGCTTCACAGGGCAGTGTTCCAGTCGCTTTGCGATCTCTGGGGACGTCCCCACATCGATCTCTTTGTGACTCGTTGGAACCATCAGGTGGACACTTTCGTGTCCCCGTGTCCAGATCCTCTGGCTTTTGCCGTGGACGCTCTGTCACTCGATTGGAACGGTCTAGTCGGCTACGCCTTCCCGCCGGTTCCGATTCTTCCTCAGGTTCTCGCCAAAATTCGAACCTGCAGTTGTCGAATCATTCTGATCGCTCCCCTGTTGCCTCAGCGGGTGTGGATCAATCAGCTCCGCTCGCTGATGGCGGCGGTTCCGGCACGTCTCCCGCTACGTCGCGACCTTCTTTGTCAAGGTCGCCCGAGGAGGTTTCACGTCGACCCGACTTCATTGTGCCTTCACGCATATCTTTTGTCAGGTCCTGTCTCCTCCGTAGAGGTTTTTCGAGACGAGCAGTGGAGTGCATTTCTTCTTCAAGGAGGCACTCCACTGGTTTAGCTTATGCAGCTAAATGGAAGGTCTTCTGTCGATGGTGTGCTGATCACTCTGTTGATTATGCCAATCCTTCGATTTCACAGATTGCGGAGTTTCTGGTATATCTGTTTGATTCTCGGGGTCTCCAGCCTGTTACCATCAAGGGTTACAGGTCTATGCTTTCAGAGACTTTTTCTTATGTGGGGAAGCGTCGTATCGGCACTAATCCTTACCTCTCCAAGCTTGTTCGGCACTTTTCTTTGAAAAGGCCTCGGACTTTGCAGCTTACTCCACGATGGAATCTTTCGTGGGTGCTGCTTTGCTTGGGGGGGGGCGCCGTTCGAACCTTTATCCCAGGTGGATATGCAATTTCTCACATACAAGACGGCTTTTCTGATGGCATTTGCTTCGGCCAGACGGGTTAGTGAGCTTCACGCCCTCTCGGTTGACCCGGCCTTTTTTAGGAGTTCTCCCAACAGTGTTACTTTTACCACTGATTGCTCCTTTTTGGCTAAGAATCAGTTACCAGATACTACTCCTCCTCCTATCTGTATCAGGGCTCTTCCCTCTGTTGAGGGTACTCGCCCTTTGCTCTGTCCGGTCCGTGCTATTCGCATTTATCTTGATCGGACACGCTTCATACGGAAGGGCAGAAAACGGTTTTTTCTGTCTCTCATTCCGGGTCGACAGAAGATCTCTCCTCAATCCATTTCTCGATGGATTTGTCTTGCTATTCGTACGGCTTATAGTCGTTTAGCAGCTGGCGATTGTATTACCAATCGTATTTCTGCCCACGAGGTGCGGGCACTGTCTACCTCTTGGGCTTATTCTAACTCCGTCAAGTTGTCGGATGTTATGCAGGCAGCCTACTGGAGAAATGCTTCTACTTTCTCCACCTTTTATTTACGCCAGTTGCAGGAGCAGTCGGAGGACCTTTTTGCCTTGGGTCCTCTTTCTTCTGCTCAGGCTGTTGTCTGCCATAGCCATTAGGCTTCTTGAAGGTCAGTTTCAGCCTTGTGCTGTTACTGCCCTTTTTTCTGTCTGTGTGTCACACAGGCTCATATGTCTCTTTTCATTGTCCTTTACCAATGATTGCGACATTCTGGTTGATAAGCCTCGGGACCTCTTCCTTCTGCTTCACGGTTCCAGTGCACTAGGGTTATGTGGGGGTTGGTTATGCGATTCCCTCCAGCCTTTTGTCTATTCAGCCTGTAGTAAACAATTGTGAGTAGGTTGATAAGAAATCTAAATTTTATAGTAAATTTCCTTTCTTATTATACCTACCACAATTGTTTACATGGAGGCCCTCCCGTCTTCTTTACGGGTAAAGAATCTTTCCTCCCCGCTGATCACATAACTCTAACGTTTACGGATTCAAAAAGAATGAGTCTTTAGAGACGGTATGCGCACTGGCAACGGAAGTCGTGGAGTTGTACTTGGGAGAGAGCGTCCCGTACTGGGTCTGCGCCGGTTGCACTCGACCCAGTTTTGGCTTATTTTTATTGGTGCTTTTGCACCACTTTTCTTTCCCAACTTGCTTGGGAAAGACAAAAATAGAGAGTATTTTATCCGAGTTAGGGACTTCCACTGTAGTGCAAGCCTGTAGTAAACAATTGTGGTAGGTATAATAAGAAAGGAAATTTACTATAAAATTTAGATTTCCGTCAAAAAATGTTGCCGTGGCCAATGTTCTTAGAACTTAGTTTAGTCAAACCACAATATTTCCCTTTGGCACACCCTACAGGGCACATTTATGATTTGATTGCTTTGAAACCTGATACGCTTATTTTGGGTGACCTCTAGATGGGAGCTATCGATTTTCTTCTATTTCCGGCAAAAAATGTTGCCACGGCCAACGTTCGTAGAACTTAGTTTAGTCAGACCTCAATATTTCCCTTTGGCACACCCTACAGGGTACATTTACGATCAGATTGCTTTGAAACCTGGTATGCTTGTTTGGGGAGACCTCTAGATGGGAGCTATCGATTTTCTTCAATTTCCATCAAAAAATGTTGCCGCGGCCAATGTTCTTAGAACTTGGTTTAGTCAGAAGACTCGATATTTCCCTTTGGCACACCCTACAGGGCACATTTATGATCGGATTGCTTTGAAACCTTTCATGCTTGTTTGGGGTGACCTCTAGATGGGAGCTATCGATTTTCTTCCATTTCCGTCAAAAAATGTTGCCACGGCCAACGTTCTTAGAATTTAGTCTAGTCAGACCACAATATTTCCCTTTTGTACACCCTACAGGGCACATTTATGATCAGATTGCTTTGAAACCTGGCATGCTTGTTTGGGGAGGCCTCTAGATGGGAGCTATCGATTTTCTTCGGTTTCTGTCAAAAAATGTTGCCACTGGCAAAAATACTGACATTGGTCCCAATGATCTTCAATTTTGCCATTTCATTTATAACTTACCAAGTTCAAGTTTGTCAAGTTGAGCTACAGTGTCATTGACACTTTCATTTCATCTATCCATTCATCCATCATTACCAACATTTTCCCTTGTATCTCAGCCACCGCTACTCCAATTGGAATGGTATTTGGTGATATGATAGAGCATCATAGGGGAACGATACCTGTATCAGCGTGAGTTTCTTCCACACACTTTTTCCAGAGTTATGGTCCTTTTTCGATTAAAAATTCAAAATTCCTTTCATCCAAATATTTTCCTGTGTAGCTCATCTACAACTACTCCATTTTGAATTATATTTGGTACAGTAATAGAGTAACATGGGGGTAACAACATTTGCCTAGCATGAGTTTCCTCCTCAAATATTCTCCAGAGTTATGACTCTTTTTCGACTTGGAAATTTCTAAATTCCCTTCCGTAACAGTAATTTTCCCTTGTATCTCAGCCACTGCTCCTCTGATTTGAATGATATTTGGTGCGGTGCTAGAGCATCATGTGTTTACAATGGTAGCCCTTTTTCGACTTCGAAAAAATCAAAATTCTCTTCCATCTGAACGTTTTCCCTTGTAGCTCAGCTACAGCTGCTCCATTTTGAATGATATGTGGTACAGTGATAGAGCAGAATAGAGGGAACGATACCTGTGTAGCGTGAGTTTCTTCCACACATTTTTTCCAGCGTTATGGTCCTTTTTCACTCTTTTGACTTAGAAAAGTTTTTTGTGATCATGGGCATTAGCAGCGTTTTGCGATGCAGGCCTCTTGTTACAATTTATGGGAGAGTGCCTTCACGCACTTTCCCATAAATTGTAACAAGGCAAATCCATAATCCATATGGACAAAATCATTTAACTTCAAAGATAATCTGAAGCTTGTCCACAGAATACAAAAGCCTTTAGGTTGCTACACCTGCACTCCAGTTTAAATCTCAGTTATGGGCTTCCAGGACTCTACCAGTTAAATCTGTGTTTGCTTCTAAACACTTACATGTAAGGTTTGCATAATCAACTTCATGCCTCAATTTAACAACAAGTTATTACTTCATATCATCCCAAGACTGAAGATCAAAGGCTTATGTGAAGTTACCAAGGCTTGATATCTCAGCCAATATGAAACTAACAACTTCTTTATTTATTAAACCAAAACAAATATTTATAAAATGTTCTCAGATCTGTTTCAACTTTCTGATGGTTTTATTGTTTCTCCTTCTTTTTGCCAAGTCCGAATCTTCTTCTCCCAGTTCAGCTGTCTCAATGTTTCAGCTTTCCAATTGGGGAAGCTGCCTTAGTTGCGATGTTCAGATAACTGAACTATCTCTTCTCCCACATGTACTTTGATGAACCTCTGCTTATGACTCTCTGAGTCTTAGGTTGCATTGAAAGTTCTGCCCAACTCTCTTCTTTCTTCTCTTGATCTACCAAATCTTTTCTTACTGCCATCATTAACCCTTTGATACTTTTGTATGTCTTATGACGTCTTTGATACTTTGTGGTCATTTGTTTTGTTATTATTTTTCGATTTTTTTAAAGTTTTAACCTCAATTCCTATTTTCTCCTGAATAGTGCTCAGTGACAACCGTTGAGCCAAATGTTATCAGCTTAAAATACTAATATAATCCTGCTGTCACGACTTCTCTTAACTCGATAACTGCTAGAAGCCACTAGCAGGGCTTTCAAAAAATGAGAATACCCGTGCAAAAGCCAACATTTTCCTTGCTTAAATTTCATATTCAGACAAACACAAATAATATTTTGTTTATATAAATTTGTTTTATTACAAATTATTGGAGAGTGCCTGTGGGCACTCTCCAAAAATTTGTAATAAAACAAGTTTTAAATAACAAATTCAGACCACCAAAAATAATCTAGCCCTCAACCAGATAATCACTAATGTGAAAAATATCTTGTTATTTGTACTTTCTGATGTTTGACGTTGCATTTGGAAATACTTTGAAGAAACTGAATTCCCAGTGACATTTGAATGTCAGGATAATGAATTCTCAAAGGGTTGATTTCTCACCATATAAAAACTCAGCTTCAAGTTACTCCATTATGCCCGGTAACAGTAGCTTTCCCGATTGCGTTTGACGAGTAACAGTTGGCAGTTTTGATGTAATTTGGTTGCATCCAGTAACAGCACATCAAGGGGAACAGATCTGGCTTGATTCATTTCGGCCAACATCAGCATCATATCAGCCAACTAGTCATATCGGCCAAGCTTGATAATGGGCAATTCTGGGAAAGAAAATCATATTTAATATAGATGGGTAGACTTTGTCGATTCATTTGATACACACTTAACTCATTTATAGTAAGGCTCACAGGAATAAAGTTTACATATTTGTTCTTTTACTATGTAGATGTCCATTATTTGAAAACAACAGATAAAAACATCAGCAACAGATATGGAATTACTGAATTTCCAAGCCTTATATACTGTCGAGAAGGATATCCGGCTCTTTATAACGGTAATATTTATTCTTACAGGCATCAATCCAGGTAACAACAGGAGCCAAATATTAACACCATTCCAAATTCAGATTTGTACAATTTTTTTCCTGTTTCCAACCCTTAAACATCCCAATGCTGCCATCTAGTGGGTAAAAATAACCGGAAGCACCTGAAATGCCAAATATAATCTAAGTGATTAAAAAGCATGGCAGATACTGCTCAAAGTTTGTTTTGTAAACTACTTCACTCATACAAACTGAATGAACATCAAAATTATGAAGACTTATTAAGTAGCGGTTGTTTCGTGTTAAGTGTTGTCTGTCTGTTCAGGCAGACAACACTTGACTATAAACAACTCAGTTTATACATGTACAAAATTTGCTATACACTGTTATTCACAACGTCAGTAGCAGAGTACTTGCCCATACAACATCTGGTTGAGTGGACCTGACTTAGTTTATTATCTCCCCCGCAAGAGAGGGATATAGCGTAGAGCTCCATCCATCCGTCTGTCTGAACTTTGTTTATGGCATAACTTGAACAATAGTTAACAGATTTCAATTCTTTTTGGAATATGTCTCTACAGCAACAATGTGCACATCAAGTTCAAAGACCACCAATATCTCTTGAAAATTATGGGAGTTATTGCCATTTGTTATAAAATATTCTGTAAATCTTGTTTATGGCATAACTTGAGCAACAATGTCTACGTCATGTTCGATAACCAGCAATATCCGATGAAAATTATATTAGTTATTGCCCTTTGTTTAATAAAAAATATTGTGTAATGCTTGTTTATGATATAACTTGAACAATAGTTAACAAATTTTTAATTCTTTTCGGTAAATGTCTCTATAGCAACAATGTCTACATCAAGTTTGATGACCAGCGATATTCGATAAAAATTGTGAGAGTTATTGCCCTTTGTTAAACAATATCGTGTTATGATGGTTTATGGACTAACTTAAACATTAGTAACCAAATATCAATTTTTTGGTATATCACTCTTTGGGAACAATGTTCACCTCAAGTTTGATGACCACTATTATCCAATGAAAATTGTCGGAGTTCCTTACATAGGGACCAGGGACCACTCACTTTCTTACTTACTTACTTATTCGGGTTTACTGACACTTTTGACAGTAAGGGTCACCTCATGTCGGAGAGTTTTACCAGTGGAGGAAGCCGGAGTACCCAGAGAGAACCACCTAGCAACGACGAGCAAACGCCAGACTCCCCAAGGTATTAACTCCACACAAGCAGGGTTAGCATTGGTTGAAAACAAGTGCACCATCAACGTGCAGTACGCCTTTTTACACAGCACCAACGTGCCCCCATGTGGGCAATCAGGATTAAGTGCCTTGCCCTTGACACAACACAGTTACCCCTGTTGGGGAGCGAACTGTGGACCTTTCAGTTTGAAGTCCAATGCTGTAATCACTGAGCCACTACATTCCCAGCCTAATGACCAATCAGATGCATTCTTACATGACTTTCTTACCCATAAGCAGGATTCCATGCGTGTTGTATCTAGCACATTCTTAATGACTCTATTATATTGGGTAACATTGAATACTCGCAGCAGTCAAAGTAAAAAAGGGTTAAACAGAATATCATTTTACCCCAAAACCGCTGAGCGTTTTTTTACACATTTTTCATCAAATCTAGTCATGGCTGCCATGAGGCAGCCATGACTAGATTTGATGAAAAATTTGTGAAAACGGAATTCGAGAAATCCTTGATTAAAACATTATCATAATTAATAGGAGAAAATTTGTTTAACTCTTTTAACCCGCAGAGTAGTCTCAAGATATCATCAATCTAGTCATGGCTGCTTCTCAGCAGCCATGATTAGATTTGATGAAGAATTCGTCTGAATTTAATTGAAGAAATCATTGGTGAAAAAATCCATTTAGTTTACAGATGTAAAATTTTAATAAATATGCCAATATTCCAATATGCTTATTTCAGTGGCAAGAGAAATCTGTCCTGGGCAGGAATATCTGGCAGCAGTGTGCAAAGGGTTAATAGTGTCCAAATTATACTTAATTTAGTGGCAATAGAATTCCTGTCCTTGGCCGAAATATCTGCCAACACCATGCAAGGAGTTAATCATAGCAATAATCTGTTTTCTAGGAATTGACTTCCGTCATGAAGAGATCGAAGCATGGCTGGATGCTGCTGGAAATATAGCAATAAAAGTTCTGTACGATGATTCATTTGAACATCTAACCCAGGCAGCTACGGGTGCTACCACGGGAGACTGGCTTGTTGTGTTGTGAGTGTACAATTGTATTTAGTCTTCTTTCTTGATAGAGAAAGGTGGCACTGGAATTTTATTTTTGGTATCTGATTTGGTATTTTTAGGGGTTTATATCGTGGTATTGGTTCGATATTTGGAATCTGACTCTATTGAGATTTGTCGATAGCACCAGAGGGGAATTCATGCCGGGAAGATACAGAATAAGTTGTTCTTGTATCATTTTACAGTATGGCCACCATGGACTGGCTACAGTCCATGGGTGGCCAATATCTCTACAGATGCAATAATATTAGATTCCAAACACTAATTATAGGAATAATCATCAAAAATTTATTTGATGAAGCACTGGGTTGTACCCAGTGCTTCATAAATTAAAATTTTGCTGATGTTTTTTTTTTTACCTGGTAAACGCATGCGTGGACATCACTGCCCACATGTGGCTTACAAGCAACACAAATACTACTGCCAATGAGCTCAACATTTGGTTAAAGAAAAATGAATTGTATAATCGGAAAGAGCATTGTATTGTATACCACAGGTTTATACTACAAAAATTAGTGTTAGCTCATTACCAAAATGGGTTAACCTATTAGACCCTTTACCCAACTCAGACGATATCAAAATTATTTTAAATACCATTTTTTCAAATTTTAAAAAAAATTTCAACAAACCCATATCATGTGACCCCTTGTTGAAATGAGCTCATTCCAATGAGGGATTACATGATATGGTTTTGTTGAAATTTTTTGAAAAATAATATTTTTTCAGCTGCTGAATTTGCATATTATGCGGGCGGGTGCAGCCGATTCGTTGGGTAAAGAGTTAAAGCGAGCTGAAATAGCTAACATGCCGTGACATCACATTTGAAATTATTGATTTTGATGATGTCTTGTGCTGTGTGATGGGAGAGAAGTATCCTCTAAAGTTGTGAGTTTGGGATGGGTTGTTGTGTCAATTGAAGCTGGATATCATGTTCGTTTAAAAAAACAGACAATTATGGAATAGTCTGGGGGAGTCATTAAATATTCAAATGAGAATGGTCATGTGCAATGCTGAAAATTTATGTGAGATGTAAATGATTCTCATAAGGAAAATAATGAGAATCAACTTTGATTATTGCAAAATGCTCACTTGATTCTTGTCATAGACAAAGTACAGTGTAACCCTGTTAATTGAATAGCGACTTTGCCAATGAAAATTATTCAATTAACAGGAGTATTCAATTAACAGGGATTGTCTCACTTTCCTGTATTCTAGAAGTAAACTTAGCATTTATTCTATTGTGTCTTGTTTGACAGAGCTCCATGAGCTCTGTCAAACAAGATATAATAGATTAAATGCCTGTATTGGATGTACAGAGGCCAAATAGGTAGATAAACAAAGGGAAATTGGGGAGAGGCACAGTAATTTCTTGACAGGTTACAAGATTTTTTATTCAATTAACAGGAGTTTACTCTATAACCTATATTCAATTAACAGGTGAAATTTGTTCTGGAGGAATGGTAAATGGCTTTGTGTGTGGAATTTATATTCAATTAACAGGGATATACAATTAAGGGATATTCAATTAAGTGGGCCCCACTGTATCCTTAAAAGTTTGGGATATTCTAGTTCTTTGTGGCTCCCTCATAATTTTGTTCTATTTTGACTAACGAGTGATGTCTAGTGAATTCGTGGCTGCCTAGTCAGGCAGCCAAGACTTCACTACATACCATTGCCACCAAGCCTGAAATTGATCAATCTACCTTTGCAGAATGAGGTCCCAAGAGTGTGAATTTGCAGCTGCTCTCCCATACAGTGGGTCAATTTACCCTGCAGGTACCTCTTTCTGTTCAGGCCTGGGAATTTGATTCAAGTTCAGGTTCACAGAGATTAATTAAAGTGATGCGACCCTGCTGTACAAGGTGGCATCACCAAATTCACCTTCTGTGGACCTCATTTTGCAGTTGACAATCTCATTATTTCCTGGCTTGATTGCCACTCTACTGTAGTTTCTATCAGTAAGACCACCAAAAACCTTACGTTATTTGTTGAGGTTTAATGACACTTTTAGCAGTTAGGGTCATATTGCGCCAGCCAATTTTATTGGTGGAGGAAACCTGAGTACTCCTAGAGAATCTCTGAGCAGTGGCAACCTACTAACCAGGCACAAGCAGAGTTAGTAGAGGTTGAAGAAAAGTGCACTGTCGAAATGCAGTACACCTCAGTATACAGCGACTTCATGCCCCCACATGGGCAGTCAGAAGGCAGTCAGAATTAAATGTCTAGCCCAATGACACTACACACAGAACCTCATAACATAGTTGTTGATTTCTAGAAGGAAACAAGACGAGCAGGGGCCAGTTAACACTCTGCACTCTGATGTCAAAATACCAAAGTTTTCAGCAGCAAATTTTTCCCACAATGCAACTGAGAATTTAAAAAAATTATATCTTGTTTGACAGAGCTCATTGAGCTCTGTCAAACAAGATACAGTTTTTTCAATTTTTCTTGCTGCTTGTGCAGTTATAGAGTAAGTGGCGAAAAATTTGAAATACTACCAGAGTGCTAGGAGTTAAATTTTGAGATTTGATTCAATCTGAAATTCAGATATTTGAGAATGAATGAAATGCAGCGTTTGGTCTCAGAGTTTTATCCATGGGAATCCGGTGGAACATGAATCTATTTCTGCTACACTAGTGAATTTAGCTTGCTGTAATCATGGTAAGCAATAATTGGGTTCCTTGTTCTTTGATCTTCAGAAGTGATACTGAAGCAGCTATAGTTACCATGATATCATCTGGTCTGAAAATTTATCTCTTGTTTCGAGCAATTATTTAGCTTTCTTGTCTTCATTGTCTGCATTGAGCAGATTTACTTTATTTTGTTGAAGTGAGAATGGTTTAGCACCAAAAGCGTGCAGGTACTGTGTGGGGTGAGCCCCTTTCGACCCTCTTTAGAAGTATAGTAATTGTGATCATACTCATACTCATGTCCAAATGCAGGAAAGGAGGAAAGGGTGCCAGGAGGTGGCAGTGTCCTATGGTAGACAAGGTTTCTTTTGTCTGGCTTTTGTGGTGGTTGTTGGTGAGCACTGGGGAGGTCTGTCCTCTTTAGGATGGTTTATTGTAGTTTCTCCTCTTTTCCCTTTCTGTTTTTCCCTTTCTTCTCTGTTCTCTACTCATAGCCATCTTGCCTCCTCTGAAGCTTCTGCTGCTGTAGCCTGTATTTGCCAGTATTGTGCTATCATTTCTCCCATTTTCGTGGTGTCTGGTGGTGGGCCTCCATGGTCCAAAAGGAGTGGCGAGTGAGGATCTGGAAGTGGGTAGAAAGCAACTTCCATTTCCACCTCAGTCTACTGTCGCCACAGGAAGTTCATTCAAATTCTCTGTTCCTGACTGGGGAGCCGGCGGTTGAATGGGTTGAACTGTGGGAGTAGAAGGGGAAATGGTAGCTGTTTTTGACTTTTTCCTTTCCTTGCCTTTTGCTCTCTTCTTTTGCAAGAAAGCCTCCAAGTTTTTGGCATCCTGGTGCTTGGTTATTGGACTCATATTCCTTTTCTACTTTCTCTCTGTTGGAGATGGTCATGACTCCATCAGGTGAGGACCAGTGTGAGAGAAAGTCCTCTCACTAAGGGTACCACCTCTCCCCAAGGGTGGTGGAGTGATGCCTTCTGTCTCATATTCCAGTGTCAGGTGGATGCTTTTGCCTTTCACCTGGAGGGTCCAGGTGAGATGACAAGAGATGCCCAGAGCTGACAGGGTTCTCCTTAGTTTAACTGGGATATCCTGAGTAGCCATTAAGAGTAATCAATCAGTGCATCTTCACAATCTGAAGTCTGAGGTGCGAATGTCCAGAGGTGATTGTATGATAAGTGACCGACCATTTTTTTTGAGTCTGTTCTTTGCTGTTAATATAGGTGAACAGTGATAGTAGAGTGGGTAGTTGTTACAGCAATTAAACTAATTGTTTGGTGCAGTTTTGATAATTAACTTATCATCGACCAAATTTGTATATATGTACTAATGCATAATAGTTCCTATATTAGAACCTTTAACTGGTTGAGTGCTAGAAAATGCTATCATGGGTTTAAAAACAAAATGAGAGCACCATAGCAAAAGCCAACATTTTCCTTGCTCATGTTTAGGACTGCTAAACATGAGCAATTAAAATTCAACAAAACCATATCATGTGACCCCTCATTGGAACGAGCTCATTGAGCTCGTTCCAATAAGGGGTCACATGATATGGTTTTGTTGAAATTTTTTGAAAAATAATGTTTGTTCAACTGCACAATTTGTGTGTTACCCGGGAGGATGTGGAAAATTCTTAGTTACAGGGATAACATTATTCATTCGGGACTACAGTTAAGAAACTGAGGACATCTTGAAAATTGAATTGTGGGAAAATAAATAATGACAATAAACCATTCTTTTGCAATTACACCAGTAATCAGTCGATACTGCTTTGAATACCGGTATGTATCGGTATATCGATATACCATGCAGCCCTACTCATGTGTCATATTCAGTTAAATGCAAATAATATTTTCTTTATATGCATTTGTTTTATTACAAATTATTGGAGACTGCACACAGGCACTCTCCAGTAATTGGTAATACAACAAATTTTGAATAAATTCAGACCACCAAAAATAATCTAGCCCTCAATCTGTAAATGCATGAACAGAAATGGAAATATCTGAGTGATGCTGTCTTACCTTTCCTTTTTAGCTCAACTTTGAAGTAAGTCAAATTTGAGGTTATGCCATGGCCGTTGTCCGTCTGTCCATCATAACGTCCATCTCTCCGTCTGTCTGTCAGCAATTCAATATGGCTCGGGCTAGAGACCATATTTATGAACCAATCTTTACAAAACTTCTTGAGTACCTTTGTTATCACCGTGGGTCAAGAACAAGTGTTTTTGGGTGCGATCCATAATTCAAGATGGCCACCAGCAGCCATTTTGTACTTTAGTTTGTGCAATCAGTTTTTTGTACAGAACGTCTGTATGAAAGTTCTGATTCGAAAACATTTTTGTATGAATGTTTAGTAGCATGGAATACCTCACATATAATACAGCTTTTTTTTCTCGTGCAGAAATTTTACAAATTAGATGAACTTTGATTTTTTTAGTGCTACTTACACACATTAAGTACACATGTCAATACGGCTCAGGCTAGGGGCTGTATTTATGAACCGATCTTCACAAAACTTCTTGGGTACCTTTGTTACCACCTTGGGACGAGAACAAGTGTTTCTGGGTGCGGTCCAAAATTCAAGATGGATAACAGTGGTCATTTTGTACCAAAATTAGGTGAAGTCAGTTTTTTGTACACAACTTCTCTACGGCTCAGGCTAGAGGCTGCATTTATGAACCAATCTTCACGAAACTTATTGGATACCCTTGTTATCAACTTGGGACAGGAACGAGTGTTTTTGGGTGCCTTTGTTATTACTGTGCTATGAGAACAAATATTTTTGGGTTCAGTCAGTCCCACTCTGGGAATCAAAGATTTCGTTTCTAGTTTAGCATCTAACTGTCGCCCACCTTTACAATACTTTACATATGCATTTGTTACAGGCTATGGTCAGCATTTATGTACAGACCGTTACAATACTTTATATGTACCTTTGTTATCAGGTCATTATCTAGACATTTGTCATTGCTGTGTCACATACTATACATGTACATGTCTTAACAAGTTGAGCTACAGAGTCATTGACACTTTGATTTGTCTTACCTTCAGGTAAATATTATGTTCTTTTGTGTATTGATTTTCTGTATATTTCAGTTACAAAGAAAGCTGTAAGCATGTGTTACCTGCACTAGAAGGATATGGTATTGGGTGAGCTTTGAATTATAAATAATTGTATTTTTGTAATGGACTTGCTAATTTTGAGAGTGAAGAAAATGAATTTTTTGCCTTGTTGTAGCCCCTTACCCAACATGAATAGCAATGACACTTGCAAAAAATGTTTTGAATGATGAAAAATTTTCATATTTTGTCTCAAAAACATACCTTATTCATCCTTCATTGGAATAAGCTCATTCCATTGAGGTGAAAATTAAAAAAAAAAAAAAATTTCTACATTGATTTTTGTGAACAAGCAACACTGACACGTGTTGGCTGTTACATTTGGTAAAGGAATAAAACAACAATGATATCTGTCCTAGTTTGATAAATATTACTTTACAAGATATTACTTGGTTTATTACATATCAGCCTGGATATCAGCTCAAGGTAACTTCTTATCAGTCTGAGACTGAAGGTCAAAGGTTGATGTGAAGTTACTGAGGGCTGATATCACAGCTGGTATGAAACTAACCAAGTTAAATATCTTCTTTATTTAACCCTTTACCCAACATGAAAAGCAGACGACACTTGCAAACAAAATTCTTGAATAACTAATTTTTTTCATTTTTGTCTCAAAAACATAGGTTTTGACCCCTCATTGGAACTAGCTCATTGAGCTCGTTCCAAAGAGGGGTCATAACCTATGTTTTTGAGACAAAAAATGAAAAAAATAATAAAATTTAATTGGCGATTTTTGTGAATAGCGCTGGCCAGTTTTGGCCATTACGTTGGGTAAAGGATTAATAAACCCAAACAGATATTTACAAAAAGTTCTCAGATCTCTTACAGTTTTCAGACTGTTGTTGTTTCTCATTCTTTTTACAAAGTACTGAGTTTCCTCTTCTCCTGGTTCTGCTATTAGAACATCTCAGCTTCCCCACTTGGGTAGCCGAGATGTTCTGATACCTGAAATATCTATTTTCCCACTTCAACGTTTGTCCACTTTTAACTCGGAATCTGGGGGCACGGTGGCATCGTGGTAACTGGTTCTCGTCAGATCACCAAAGTTAATTAAGCAACGTCGGGCGCGGTAAGTAGTTGGATGGGTGACCATTTCAGCGACTGATTCGTGCTCCCGCGTTGTGTCCTTGGGCAATCTCACTTAACCCTGATTTCCTACACGGGGGCATGATGACGCTGTGTACTAAGGCGTACTGCACATCGATGGTGCGCATGTCTTCAACCAATCTAACCCTGCCTGTGCCGCGGTGCAGAGTTCAGAGTTATGATGTTGGAGAGCTGACAGCTGCTCGTGGTTGCTGGGTGGTTATCTCCGGGCACTACGGCTTCCTCCACCCGTAAAAGTGTCACGGTCTCGATTAGCCATTGTGCATAAGTATGTGACCTTAAACACCAATAAATAAATAAATAAATAGGAATATTTATTCATTTTACTACACTTTGACAGTCTATATTCTGTAGTTTTTCAGTTGTTATCTTGGCAAGACTTGCCTAGTAACAACTGACAAGGTCTTAAAATGTGACTTACAAGTGTAGCTAAGACTTCATGTTGGAACTTCTGCTTTGTTGCAGTAAAAAATGATCAAAGTCGCAACTGGGCCCTAAGGGTTAACCATTAAAGGCCTATTTCCGACTTTTACAACCTCAGAACAAGTGCCCTTAACATGCCATCATGAGGAGATACCTGCTGACAGTAGACAAATAACATTGGCTTTGGTTTCTAGTCAAGTATTGGCTGCCTTGACAGGCAGCCAAGACTTGACCAGAAGTTACTGCTTAAGTGCTGGCCGTGTACAGGCTGTGTTCAGGTTTGAATTCAGGACAGTTGTCCAGGCTCTTAACCCTTTACCTAACACAGGTTTTAAAAAAAATAAATTTCACATTTTCGAAAAAAATTTGCACAGTTTTCAATGAAATCATACAAATATGGATATCATTAGAACCAGCTCAACGAGCCGGTTCTAATGATATCCATATTTGTATGGTTTTATCGAGACATTTGTAAGATATTTTAGCCTGTGTTAGGCTTATTTTGGTCAATTTCCTGGCTGGTTTTGACCGCTATGTTAGGTAAAGGGTTAAGGGCTAAAGAAAAACCCATTGTTTACCCTTAAATACAGACACCTTCTTTGCTTTGCTTTGTAAGCTTTGTGTGAGAACCCCGTGTCACAATCTAACTTTTCTATCTTCATTAAATTCACATAACCTTTAAACATTTTTTAAATTAATGGCTTTAACCCTCTGCACACTGATGTTGATGTATCAAAACGGCCCGCAGCAAAATTTTCTCATAATGCAGCTAGGAATTTAACCAATTCAGTCTTGTTTGACAGAACTAATTGAGCTCTCTCAAGTTAAACTGAATTCGTTAGATTCCTAGTTGCATTATATTGCATTATGGGAAGTTGTAATTTCATTATTTTGGCATCAGTTTTCAGAGGGTTAAAGGAGACCTTCAAACTCTTCTGAAGCAACTAAAAAATGTTGAAAGTCATCAGTGAGACACAGTGAAATACATTGCAACTCAGATGGCTCTCCTTATACCAAGAGCCAGAGTAATCTCCCTGGATGTTTTGAACTAGCCTTTGAGCATATTCAGTAGGAATAAATGTACTCAATATTTTCCTATAAGTGTCCATTATAATATTCAGGCCAAAAAAATATGATTGCTCATTTTAATTTGGGCATTCAAATATCTTTGTCATGTATAGTCCTTCAGACAACTTTTTCAGCCCTTAAACAAATAAAAGATAAACATTGGCAGGAAGGAAACTACCAGCAACATGCACATCTTTATTGTGGAATTTCTAACAAAAACACATAAGTAGTCAATAATATTTTTAGGCCCCAAAATTCATGAATTCACCCTCTTTTCTTTCTGGAATATTCAGCATTGATGCAAGATTTCAGAACAATGCTCCAAAAGTGTTTTAAAACAATATATTTTTTTCAAGGCTGCTTTGTTTTGGAGATTACAGCATTTCTGACTGCCACTTTTCATTGTTGGTGACTCTAATTATTCCCCGCCATCAAAGTTGGGAGACAGATTTTGAAATGGCATTCATATGTCCATCTGTCCATCCATCGTCAATCTGTATGGACATACGTCTGTCATAAACTTTGTCCTCTTAACTCCTTCTACAGTTTTCAGTGGATTTTTCCGAAACATGGTCTGAAGCATCAGTATCAAGTGTAGATGTGCATGTGGTCAGAAATTTTCAGTGCAACAAATTTTTTGCTTGGTTTTGGCCTTAGGAAATAGAAAATTTCCATCACAAAGTCATGTCCACTTAACTCTTCCTACACTTTTTATTGGATTTTTACGAAACATGGTCTGAAGTATCAGTATCAAGTGCAGATGTGCATGTGGTTAGGAATTTTCGCTGTGGCAAATTTTTCATGGTTAGGGCCCTTGGAAATAGCAAATTTTCCATCACAAAGGCTTGTCCGCTTAACTCCCCCTACATTTTTTATTGGATTTTTATGAAACTTGGTCTGAAGTATCAGTATCAAGTGTAGATGTGCATGTGTCAGGCATTTTCGATGCGACAAATTTTGCATTGTTATGGCCCTAAACTGCTCCTGCATTTTGGCTTGTCCGCTTAACTGCTCCTGCATTTTTTATTGGATTTTTACGAAACTTGGTCTGAAGTATCAGTATCAAGTGTAGATGTGTATGTGGGCAGAAATTTTTGATGCGACGAATTTTGCTTGGTTAAAAAGCCCTTGGTAATAGCAAAATTTCCGTCACAAATTCTTGTCTGCTTAACTCCTCTTGCATTTTTCATTGGATTTTTATGGATTAGTATGATGTGTTCATGTACATATGGAAAGGAAGTTTTGGTTCGGATATTTTTTCCAGAGTTATAGCCCTTGTTGACTTTGATTTTACCTAAATTGCAGGTTTTGGGAAGATATCTTCAGTTGCAATTAAAGTGTTTGTTCATCCATCTTTTCATCTGTCTTGATCACCTCATATGCTTATTCCTATCATAACATAAAAGTTGGTGGGAGATATGGATGTTGTTAGACTCTCTTGTTTTAGGCCCCCCAAAAAATAGTTGTTTGGTTCCCGTTACCTAACTCACCCTGATTTTGCACCCTGACCATAACAATTTTTTTTCTGAAATTGAAGAAAAAACAGAAAAAAACACACAAATGCTAACTTTTACAACAATGACACAAATAGTGCTGGGCGTTTTTTGGGTATACCAATTTATATATATAATCAGTACCATGTTCAAAACTGTCATCGGCAAATTAAATCATAATTGGTAATTGTATACCAAAGTTTTGATTCCGGTATGGAAATTTCATCTTGTTTATCATGGTTTACAAGAAGTGAATTTACTTCACTGGTGCGGATTTCTGTTGGATTTAAATTTTGGTCTTTCCCTTTTTACCACCCTGTCTAACCTCGCAGACTATGGGACCTTTCTTTATTACTTTTCATTCCAAACTGTTCAAGTGGTTTGTTTCGACAACCACCATTATTACGAAAATGATAGAACACTGTTTACCTCTAAAAGTCTAATTTGTCAGAAACAGGTTGAGATGAAAAATTGCACAAAGGTTGCGTAGTCAGTCACATTGAACATTCGACCAATAGCATTCCTGCCATTTAAAACCAGGAGATTTTTCTTGGGGAAACTCCAAGGGATGTAGTTTTACACTTGTACTTCAAAGTGATTGGCTGTTTGCACACGATGACATCATGATAGCATCTTCCCTTCTAAATAGGGTACACGCAAATGTTTGATACAAGACCGACACAAGATACATTGTTTTCAAATAAACAAAATCAAGTCATTTGTGCTTCCTCTGCCAAGATAAATACGATGATACTCAACCAGTCTATTACCATAATCACTTAAAATGTCAATTTATTTCATGTGCTGAGGTGCATTAATTTTAACACTTCCCGTGATAAAGTGAGACATGCGAACGCACACTTCACTTCAGAATCTGCGGACAGCTGATGATAATATTATCAAGACACCTCCCAGTCCCTTACATTTTGAAGTTGTGGAATTAGACCTGAAATGTCCGCTGTAATCGCGAATAAAGCCATTTTAGGTGTAATTTTGCAATTCAGATTCAACAGAATATCAAAGCAGTATATTTCAGTCACAACTGTTGGAAGAATTTGGTTCTAAAAATTAACTCAAGCACAAATTCAAGGGGAAAAAAATAAAAATATCCAGCCTACCAACCCTATTTTTTTCTGCTATGTAACCGGAACCAAACCATTTAATTTTAGCTTAACCTGACAAAGTCAAGATAAGCTATTGCCATCACGCGTGCAGAAGTCTGTTAGTCTGTGAGTCTGTTCACGTTTTCCTTTAGCACAGGCTACACCCCGTAGTTCTTGTCCGATTGTCACAAAATTTCATATGCAGGTTTGGGGTCATGTCTACTAGATGAGAACGTCCCCTTTTGGTCATGATAGGTCAACCGCGATGGCTGCCTGAACCCAAAACCTGAAAAGCTTTAGCACAGTCTACAGATCGTATTTATGAAGGGATTTCATTGTAACTTGGTAGGATGCCTCTGTATAATATCTAGATGAGAATGTCCCCTTTTGGTCATGATCTGTCAACCGTGACGGCTGCCCAAGCCTGAAACCCAAAAACTTTTTGCACAGTCTGCAGGTCATATTTGATATGGAGAGATTTCATTGTAACTTGGTAGTATGACTACGTATGATGTCTAGATGAGACCTTCCCCATTTGGTCACGATCTATCAACTGTGACGGCTGCCCCGAGCCCAAAATTCGAAAACCTTTAGCACAGTCTACAGGTTGTATTTATGGGGGGATTTCATTGTAGCTTGGTAGGTTGACTTCATATAATGGTTAGATGAGAATGTCCCCTTTTGGTCACGATCGGTCAACCGTGATGGCTGCCCGAGCCCAAAACCCCAAAACCTTCAGCACAGTCTACAGGTCGTATTTATGACGGGATTTCATTGTAACTTGGTAGGATGCCTCTGTATAATATCTAGATGAGAATGTCCCCTTTTGGTCATGATCTGTCAACCATGACGGCTGCCGAAACCCAAAAACTTTTTGCACAGTCTGCAGGTTATATTTAATATGGAGGGATTTCATTGTAACTTGGCAGTATGACTACGTATGATGTCTAGATGAGAACTCCCCCATTTGGTCGCGATCTATCAACCGTGATGACTGCCCAAGCCCAAGACCCCAAAACCTTTAGCATAGTCTATAGATTGTATTTATAGAGGGATTTCATTGTAACTTAGTAGGTTGACTCCATATAATGTCTAGATGATAACGTCCCCTTTTGGTCGTGATTGGTCAACTGTGATGGCTACAGAGGCCCAAAGCCCGAAAACCTTTAGCACAGTGTGCAGGTCATATTTATGAAGGGATTTCATTGTAACTTTTTGGGATCACTCCAGATAATGCCCAGATGAGAATGTCCCCTTTTGGTCATGATCATTCAACCATCATGGCTGCCCGAGCCCAAAACCTGAAAACATTTAGCACAGACTACAGGTCATATTTATAAAGGGATTTCATTGTAATTTGGTAGGATAACTCAGTATAATGTCGAGATGAGGACGTCCCCTTTTGGTTGTGATCGGTCAACCGTGATGGCTACACAGGTCCGAAGCCTGAAAATCCTTTAGCACAGTCTACAGGCCGTATTAATGAAGGGATTTCATTGTAACTTGATAGGATGACTCATTTTGGAATAATTTCACTGTAACTTGGTAACTTTTGTTGATACACATTAACTGTGAGGGCCACATACATTAACTGTGAGGGCCACATTAACCCACCCCTCAATTCTTTAGTACAGTTTACACCTCATATTATTTTTATTGAAAACTTAGCATACAGGGAACAGAAATTAACATATTCCCAATTATCACAATTCTTGTCTTATTTCATAATCCTTTCACAAACATTGGACATTATCCTCTTCATCAAACACAACACACAGACAAGTTAAGCTACAGTGTCATTGACGGTTTCATTTTTGACCTTATGAGAAATAGCATCAATAGGGCAATTTTACCTGCGACTTTGCAATAATCCTTGAACCATTAACCCTTCTACCAGTAAATTATACAAAATTACAGTGCCAGTTCTCAAATACTCATTTTAAGCATGTTATAGTCTGAAAAGTTGGTGGGGGATATGGAAGTTGTTAGACTACCTTGTTCAAATAGTTTTAACTGGTTTTCAGTGGAGCCTACTTAATTGGATATCTCTTAATTGTATATCCCTGTTAATTGAATATAATTTCCCAACACAGAACCATTTACCATACCTCCAGTACAAATGTGACCTGTTAATTGAATATAGGTTATAGAGTAAACTCCTGTTAAATGAATAAAAAATCTTGTAACCTGTCGAGAAATTACCCTGACCCTCCCCAGTTTTCCCTTTGTTTATAGACCTATTTGGCCTCAGTAATCCAATACACTTATTTGATCTGTTATATCTTGTTTGACAGAGCTCATGGAGATATAATAGAATAAATGCTAAGTTTATCTCTAGAATTTAGGAAAGTGACATAATCCCTGTTGATAGAATACTCCTGTTAATTGAATATTCATTGGAAAAGTGGCTATTCAATTAACAGGGTTCCACTGTACCAGTAAATATTTCTTTGAAATGATGTTGAAATTATTCCTGCCACTTCTTACACTTCAAGTTTAATAGTGTCTAACATTTGCAGAACTCTAAATAAGATGCATTTAACCATCATAAGAAATAGATTTTAGGACTAAAAAAATTAAAAATCTGTTTCTCAGGCCCTCCTGCATGATCTATTGGCTGCGGCATGCTCTCTTTTTATAACCAATGCAAACTTAAAACAAAGAAAAATTAAAGGATTTATGTCTGATATTTTACCCAAGTTAAAAAAAATTGATTAATTTGTCCCTTGAGTGCAAAAAGACTTGCAATGCTTTAGCATTGCAAAGCCTTCTTGCTCTCAAGGGACGAAATACCTCACCACCCATGCTATTCCGTAGATTATGAGGCCTAAAACATAAACCAAGAACATGAACTTTTGATGGCAAAGAAATAATTACAGAAATAAAAAATAAAATAAAAAACCGCTCGCTCGCATGCAATTTTACAAATAATGGCCTGAGAAACAGAAGATCTACTTTGTGGGGCCTTTACTGATTGATTGGTTAAGTGCTAGAAGTGATTGATTTTAACTGGTCGAGTGGTAGAAGCCACTATCAGGGCTCTACTGAAAAGTGCTGAAAGCCACTATAGTGGCTTTACATTGTTTGCACTAATTTGTTGTTGGCTCAGCACCAAATTAAAATATTAATACAAAATTGTTTTGTTACAATTTATTGGAGAGTGCTAACTGGCACTCTCCAATAAATTGCAACAAAACAATCATTTACGAGCAATACCTTGCTAAAATAAGGCTCCTTATGTAGTAGTGTTATTTAATTATTTATTTATTGGTGTTTAAGGTCACATACTTAAGCACAATGGCTAATCGTGGCCATGAAAGTTTTTCGGTTGGAGGAAGCAGGAGTACCCAGAGAGAACCACCGACTATCAGCTTTTCAGCATTCTAACTCTGTTCAAGCTCCGCTCAAGCAGGGTTACAGCAGTTGAAGACGTGCACCATCGACGTGCTGTACGCCTTAGTACACAGCGTCATCATGCCCCCATGTAGGCAACAGGGATAAAGTGCCTTGCCCAAGGACACAATGCGGGTCATCCCAGATGGGGATATGTAGTAGTTTTTGGGAAAAAAATACTTGCGTTACAAATGACCATTGAAAAGTAATTTAGCACTTTACCAGTTAATCAAAAGTGCATTAGAAATAATTTTGCAGCATTAAAATAAATTTCAAATGTTTGAAAATCATATTCATAATCTACCATTTGCATGAAAATGCTATTGTTTCAAAAAGAAAAAAAACAATTTCTGTCACCAGAGATATTCTCAGCATAATTCCATTACCTAACACCCGCACGTAATTTACAAATTGAGGAATTGGAAAAAAAAAATTCCCCAAATTTATTACAATATCATGTGCCTCATTGGAATGTGCTCGATGAACTAGTATGGTAATGTTGGTCATGTTGTTTCATTTTGTTCACATCATAAGGTTTTGTTTAAATATTTTGAAAATTTAAAAAAAACAACTTAAGGCTAAACAACATTAATCTTTTGATTCTCAGGCAGCCCATGTTTGTCATATTTATTTTGGAGGCAGAATTCAAAATGTATAAAACCATCACAGGGTATGATTTTAGCGGTATCTATATATATATTTTGTATACATTGATACAGTATTGTTATTCTCATTGTGAAATGTGTCACAATTCTCATATTATGTGCAAAACTAAATATGAACAAGAAAATACAGCAATGCTGTGCAAAAAAAGGACGATGATAATATGCCAATGCAGTTTTATTGAAAAAAGACCATCTTTAAAATAATAAGACTGAGTATCACAAATGTAGTTTCATGTAAAACATTATGTTGAGGAAAAATCTGAGGAATAATTAATTTAAACATAAACAGATCAATTTGAAAACAAATCAAAATATATTTGATTCTCAGTCAATATATTGTGGAAAACAGTAAAGATGGGGGGTTTTATTTAATTATTTAAAAAAATTTTTTTTAGTATCTTTCTTCAGTAAATATGCAGTTTTCAGAAACTTGTGCATGAGGAACATAGAACATTCTAGTGCTCTGGAAACAAAAGTTTTACTGACAATTGTTAAGCCAAAAATGAAAGGGAATAAACCTTTTTTTCAAAGAATGCATCTGAAATTATAGAAAAAAACATGACATGAAGAGCAAATATAAAGATTATTTTGTATGCAAGTCACGTAGTCTTGATGATTTCTTTAAACACACACCATATTTTTTTTTTCATTCGCTTTTCCAACAGCACTGAACGTTCTGAATACGAGTGGCATTTTCCGTAAATACGATCAGTTCTATCAGGGTTTTCTATCAACAACCTCAAAGTACACATCGAACGTAAGAAAATTAACTCGTTACATGGTGCCTAGACGATTCGGACCGTGTACGATTCGGACCAGATTTTTATAAAGGACGTTTCGGCCCAGATCTATTGACGACTCAGACCATATTTCTGGGCGATTCGGACCAGATTATTGGACAATTCGGACCATGTTTGTGGACGATTCGGACCAGGTTTCTGGACGATTTGCCCAACAGACACACAAACTACACAAGTCAGCACAGACATACACACTTCACAGGACAGCACAAACTTGTCTTTTAAATTAAATAGGCCTAGAGCTTTATGTGTCAATTTCAGTGAGCCATTTTCATTATTTTCACTGAAAAAAATACCGACGTACCAGTATTGTTTGTAGTTATCACAACAGATAATCCTGCGAGTAATTATGAAACAGCTAATCCTGTGCTTCTGGGTCATGTCAGGGAAGAGGAAAAAGACGTGATGTTAACATTGACCTGCCTGTTTTTATTTGCAATGCATTTTGGGTCCATATACCGAATTTGGTCAAAATCGGCCCAGTAGTTGGCCCGTTGTTAAGGGGCGCTCTCGTTGCTGGGGAAGTCACTTGACATCAACATTGACCTGTCTGTTTTCATTTGCAATGCATTTTGCATCTGTATACCGAATTTGGTCAAAATCTGCCCAGTAGTTAGTCCGTTGCTAAGGAGGCGCTCTGGTTGCTAGGAAAGTCACGTGATGTAAACATTGACCTGTCTGTTTTCATTTGCAATGCATTTTGGGTCTGTATACCAAATTTGGTCCAAATCGGACGAGTAGTTAGCCCGTTGCCAAGGGCGCGCTCTGGTTGCTAGAGAAGTCACGAGACGTCAACATTGATCTGTCTGTTTTTATTTGCAATGCATTTTGGGTCCGTATACCGAATTTGGTCCAAACCGGCCCAGTAGTTAGCCCGTTGCCAAGGGTGCGCTCTGGTGGCTAGGGAAGTCATGAGACGTCAACATTGATCTGTCTGTTTTTATTTGCAATGCATTATGGGCCCGTATACCGAATTTGGTCAAAATCTGCCTAGTAGTTAGCCCGTTGCCAAGGGTGTGCTCTGGTTGCTAGGGAAGTCACGAGACGTCAACATTGATCTGTCTGTTTTTATTTGCAATGCATTATGGGCCTGTATACCGAATTTGGTCAAAATTGGCCCAGTAGTTAGTCCGTTGCTAAGGGGACGCTGTGGTTGCTAGGGACGTCACGTGACGACACCACTGACCTGTCTGTTTTCGTCTGCAATGCATGTTGGGTTCATGTATCAAAATTGGTCAAAATTGGCCCAGTAGTTTGCCCGTTGCTAAAAGGGTGCTCTGGTTGCTAGGGAAGTCACGTGACGTTATGATTGATCTGTCTGTTTTCATTTGCAATTTCATTTTGGGTCCGTATATCAAATTTGGTCCAAATCGGACCAGTAGTTAGCCCATTGCCAAGGGCACGCTCTGGTTGCTAGAGAAGTCACGAGACGTCAACATTGATCTGTCTGTTTTTATTTGCAATGCATTTTGGGTCCGTATACCGAATTTGGTCAAAATCGGCCCAGTAGTTGGCCCGTTATTAAGGGGCGCTCTCGTTGCTGGGGAAGTCACTTGACATCAACATTGACCTGTCTGTTTTCATTTGCAATGCATTTTGGGTCTGTATACCGAATTTGGTCAAAATCTGCCCAGTAGTTAGCCCGTTGCTAAGGAGGCGCTCTGGTTGCTAGGAAAGTCATGTGACGTAAACATTGACCTGTCTGTTTTCATTTGCAATGCATTTTGGGTCTGTATACCAAATTTGGTCCAAATCGGACCAGTAGTTAGCCCGTTGCCAAGGGCGCGCTCTGGTTGCTAGAGAAGTCACGAGACGTCAACATTGATCTGTCTGTTTTTATTTGCAATGCATTTTGGGTCCGTATACCGAATTTGGTCCAAATCGGCCCAGTAGTTAGCCCGTTGCCAAGGGTGCGCTCTGGTGGCTAGGGAAGTCATGAGACGTCAACATTGATCTGTCTGTTTTTATTTGCAATGCATTATGGGCCCGTATACCGAATTTGGTCAAAATCTGCCTAGTAGTTAGCCCGTTGCCAAGGGTGTGCTCTGGTTGCTAGGGAAGTCACGAGACGTCAACATTGATCTGTCTGTTTTTATTTGCAATGCATTATGGGCCCGTATACCGAATTTGGTCAAAATTGGCCCAGTAGTTAGTCCGTTGCTAAGGGGACGCTGTGGTTGCTAGGGACGTCACGTGACGACACCATTGACCTGTCTGTTTTCGTCTGCAATGCATGTTGGGTTCATGTATCAAAATTGGTCAAAATTGGCCCAGTAGTTTGCCCGTTGCTAAAAGGGTGCTCTGGTTGCTAGGGAAGTCACGTAACGTTATGATTGATCTGTCTGTTTTCATTTGCAATTTCATTTTCGGTCCGTATACCGAATTTGGTCCAAATCGGACCAGTAGATAGCCCATTGCCAAGGGCACGCTCTGGTTGCTAGAGAAGTCACGAGACGTCAACATTGATCTGTCTGTTTTTATTTGCAATGCATTTTGGGTCCGTATACCGAATTTGGTCCAAATCGGCCCAGTGGTTAGCCCGTTGCCAAGGGTTCGCTCTGGTGGCTAGGGAAGTCATGAGACGTCAACATTGATCTGTCTGTTTTTATTTGCAATGCATTATGGGCCCGTATACCGAATTTGGTCAAAATCTGCCTAGTAGTTAGCCCGTTGCCAAGGGTGTGCTCTGGTTGCTAGGGAAGTCACGAGACGTCAACATTGATCTGTCTGTTTTTATTTGCAATGCATTATGGGCCCGTATACCGAATTTGGTCAAAATTGGCCCAGTAGTTAGTCCGTTGCTAAGGGGATGCTGTGGTTGCTAGGGACGTCACGTGACGACACCATTGACCTGTCTGTTTTCGTCTGCAATGCATGTTGGGTTCATGTATCAAAATTGGTCAAAATTGGCCCAGTAGTTTGCCCGTTGCTAAAAGGGTGCTCTGGTTGCTAGGGAAGTCACGTGACGTTATGATTGATCTGTCTGTTTTCATTTGCAATTTCATTTTGGGTCCGTATACCGAATTTGGTCCAAATCGGACCAGTAGTTAGCCCATTACCAAGGGCACGCTCTGGTTGCTAGAGAAGTCACGAGACGTCAACATTGATCTGTCTGTTTTTATTTGCAATGCATTTTGGGTCCGTATACCGAATTTGGTCCAAATCGGCCCAGTAGTTAGTCCGTTGCTAAGGGGACGCTGTGGTTGCTAGGGACGTCACGTGACGACACCATTGACCTGTCTGTTTTCGTTTGCAATGCATGTTGGGTTCATGTATCAAAATTGGCCCAGTAGTTTGCCCGTTGCTAGGGGCGTGCTTTACTTGCTATGGACGTCACGTGACATAATCAGTGACCAATTAGCCTCGCCCCCCCCCCTGCCCCCACCCAATATATTAAGGGTCCCTTGACCCAATGAGGGTGAAAGCAATGGTGGAGAGTCATCACTTGTTCTTCTAGCGCCCGAGTATCCTTGAAAAAATGTAATCTCATTTGTCCCCGGTTCCTTTGGGAAAAATCCCTAAAAGTTTAATCAGCCAGAGTCATCCTTGTGAAGTCTCATCTCGTTAACTACTTCCTACGTTAAAAAAAGTGTGAAATTAGTATAAAGGACTCACAAGTTTCGACGTCGGCTTTGCCTCCGTCTTAACTCGGGCGCCTCCGGCGCCTTCGTCCTTTATAAAAACAATCACAAAGTGATTTTTGTGGGTCACTCTGGGGGATGTTTTCGTATCTGAACTCCCAAACAAGTAGCATCTTAACTTTAGAGTGACTAAATAAATTAAAAAAACTGTCAGTGATACTGTATCGTTCAATATAAATAGAACATTGTTGACACCTCCAAAGGTGGCTTGAAGAATGTTTTAGCAATGTTTATCACTCAAGGGATGTTACTCTGGTATCAGACATCACAGGAATGTTTGCCAGTACTCTGAAGAACTCACGTTGATTTCCAAGCCAGATCAGCTGTTTTGAGTCAAGTTTGCACCTATAAACAAGATATTTATTGGGGAAATTAGAATAATTGGTTCATTAATAAATGATAAAGAGTGTGATATTTTTATTAAGTTATTTTCTGAGAAATTCCAGGTAACTTAAAATTTGGGAACCAGGAGGTTGAAAAACGATCTAGGATCGATTTTGTGATAGCGCTCTATAAAATAGAGATAAAAAATGATAAGAGTGTTATTTATTTAAAAAACTCATTATTTTTAATTTTCTTATTATTTTTTATCTTCATTTTAGTTTTTCTATATTTTTGTTTTGTATGATTACTGTTACAATAAAGAGTATCAGTGAAATCAACATGAAAGCTCTAGTATTTAATTTTTGGATCTGACAACAGGATTTTAGGTATCGGCAACCATTCCATAATAATGGAATAAAAAATACAAATAAAAATTGCCCTTCCTCATTCATTAAAAAAAAAAATTGCCTCAGAATCAATTATTTAATTTTGTTTGGCCTAAAATAAAACATTTTCATTTTTGCATTGGTTAAAGGGTTTAAAAAATATATATTTGATGACTGATCTTTTTATTGATTCTGTTACCTTTCTCAGATGGATGTAATTTCTTTTTTTGTATAGGACTGGTAAGGCTCAAATTGTAATATTATATCACATCACTCTCCTGTGGAAATTCTTTCTAGGGGCAGTTAACCCTTTACTTAACATGAAAAGCAGACGACACTAGCAAACAAAATTCTTGAATAACTATTTTTTTTTCATTTTTTGTCTCAAAAACATAGGTTATGACCCCTCATTGGAACGAGCTCGATGAGCTCGTTCCAAAGAGGGGTCATAACCTATGTTTTTGAGACAAAAAATGAAAAAAATAATGAAAATTAATTGGCGATTTTTGTGAATAGCGCTGACCGGTTTGGGCCGTTACGTTGGGTAAAGGGTTAATAGGAATGTTGACTGAAATTAATTTAGGTCTGAAAATAAAAATGGAAAAAGTAGGAAATCCTTGTTATTGGATCTCTAAGAGACCGGTTAATGGTAAGAACACTGAACAGTAGAATAAATCTGTCAATCAGATTCTTTGACATATGTAAGTTCTATATTCATTTCAGAGTACAACACAGAATGAATGTGGCAGTGGTAGATGTGGACCCAAATAAATTGCTTTTAAAGCGATTTAAAATCAGTAGATGCCCAACTACTATATTGTAAGTTCTCTTTTTTTAGGTTTTCTCTTTTTCTGCCAAGGATGTTCCGACTTACACTGCACACAAAATGAGTTGGGACATGGTCTTTTGTCCACTTGGAAAGATATGCTTAGTTGAAGATACTTGCTATACTTAAACTTGAAGTCAGGAAGTATGTTTTGAGTTCCTGGATGACCAATCTGTCTACCTCACATGCGGTGAGTGAGTTGAGAAATGGCTCATTCAACCCAGTTTTCCATGAATAGATTCTATTAGGCTCAGCAAATAATCAAAAAATGAATCCAATCTTTAATTGGGTATTATGATTAATTACAATTTTTTAATTTTTGAAAACTAATGTTTTTCAGTTGCTCAATTTGCCTCTTATGCATGGATGCAACAGATTCACTAGGTAAAAGTTTAATTGAATATCCACCTTGTCTGTGAAAAATATTCAATTAACAGGAGTATTCAATGAACAGGAGTATTCAATGAACAAGAATTTGGTCATTTTCCAATATCCCAGTGTTAAAATGAGCATTTATTCTATTATAACAAGATATAATAGAGTAAATGCCTATACTGGAAATTGGCATACACATATGGAATTCAGTGGTTATCAGTGCATGTAATTCTAATTACAATTTTTTTTATTTAATTAACATATGAGTGTACTCTATAACCTAAATGTGATTATCAGGTCAAATTTGCTCTGTAAGTATGGTAAATGGTTTGGTGTTTGGAAATTATATTCACTTGACAGGATTATTCAATTGAGAGGTATGCAGTTAAGTGGATTTCACTGTAGTATCTTCCAGTCAAGTCTTGGTTTGGCAGGAAATCACAGAGTGATTCATCTCCTGTTTTGAACAATTCCTGATAATTGCATATTGTAGAGCCCCTTTTTCAGGTCACAAAGTTTGAGTTAGGCTCTTTTACAGTTTGGGCAGTTGATAAATTTTTAAATGTTGTCGAAATATCAACTACTTTTGGAAATAAATTGTATTGGAGAGGCAAAATTTACAGATATGAGGCCTAAAAAATTAAAAATCTGTTTCTCAGGCCTCCCACATGGTCCTTTTGGCTGCCGCATGCTCTCTTTTTTAGAACCAATGCAAGCCTGAAAAAAATGAAAATTAAATAGCTTATGTCTGATATTTTACCCAAGTTAATGAAATTGATAAATTTGTCCCTTGAGTACAACAAGGCTTTGCAGTGCTTTAGCATTGCAAAGCCTTTTTGCACTCAAGGGATGAAATACACCACCACTCATGCTACCCTGTAGATTGTGAAGCCTAAAGCTTAAAACAAACCAAGAACGTGAACTTTTGATGGCAAAGAAATAATTACAAAAATAAAATATAAAATAAAAAAAAACACCTGCCTGCATGCAGTTTTACAAAACATGGCCTGAGAAACAGATCTACTTTGTGAGGCCTGAACCACTTTTTCTGATAAATTTTATGGAAATTTTATATTTTTATACTGTACCAATGACCCAGACTTAGCTGGTGCTAACTCTAAAAAATCCAGGGCCAAACACAAATTTTGCCCCCCAATCCCCAAAATTTGCATCCAAAACCAAAAGAAATCATGTCCTATATGACCTCCATACTTCGCCCCTTCTGCGCATGCGCAGTGTCAAGGACGTTCCGAAATTGGCGCCAATTATCATTCTCTGTTTGGCCCTTCATCAGTCAACATCTCACTGATCTTTGTGCTTGTAAATCTCAGTTTAAAGGATGCCAGACACGTAATTATTGGAGAAATGGTGATTCTAAGGAGGATATAGAAGGAGGAGAGGAAAAAGGAGTGACAAAAAATAATCAGGGCTGTACTTAAAATTTTTTATGAAATTATGTTAAGTTGGCTATTTTCAAGGCATGGGCCTCTTGTTGTCATTCTTGCTAAAAAGTTGCACTGCTTATTCAGTGTTTCCTCTCCCCTGGTCTTCTAAGTCCCCCCTTGCAATTCTCCCATGCTTTTGGCATATTTTTGAGAAAGATCATTTCTAAATTCTCTTGGGAGAGTTGCTTGGTTACAGAATGTTTTCTGTTATTTTCCCCATAGTTACGTTTTCACCCATGGGTGTATAAACGTTGTGTTCTGCATCTTCCATCTGATGTTCTGCAGATTCTCCCCTGGGAGTCTCTGTCTTGCATCAGATAGAGTGTAATTTTGATGACTGATTTCGGGCCAGTTTTTTCAGTGCCTGGAGTCATGTTTTCTGGTGTTTTACACTGTTTGTTTACATTGGCAACAGTCTCTTTTGAGGGGGGCTGTTTGCCTTTGGTGTAGTTTATCTCACTATAAGATACATTTTTATTATCCGTAAGTGTTGCATTAATTATTTAATATAAATTTAAAATTTTTGACCACACTTAGCCATCGGATCCATCGGGGCTCAACGTTACTTTTCAGAAACTTGGGCTTCGCTGAAAAAATATTTTTCAAAAATTATTTTGATTTGCAATTGTTTTTTCATTATTAATGGATCATGTTATTATGTATCTTTGTGTCAGGGGTTTGTGCGAGTAACTAGGACTTGTTGTTGACTTTTCACAATGAAAGGATATCGTTCAAATTGTAATAGGAAGAAATCTTCCTCTGACTTTCATGATCATTGCATTATTTGTAGTCAGTGTTCTCGCACTAATCCCTGTTCTATATGTCAATATTGGGATGACAAACATTGGAAACGTGTGTCACGATATGTTGTTAGTGCAGAAAGGGCTATGCCGGCTCTTTCTCCGCAAGGTCACTCTACTCTCTCAGTTTCTATTTCAGAGGAACAAGAACAGGGTGATGTTTCCATGTTATCTTCCGCAGGTGTGCTTCCGTCGTCACAAATGAATACAGAGCTAGCGGCAAAAGTGCTCATGGAGATTAAACAAATGTCGTCCGCTAGCTCGCCCGGTGTAGCGTCCATTCACCGAATGGTTCGGCAGCCAGGTTCGTCCGATGTGGTCCAAGAGGAAATGTTGGGTGATGCGAGCACTATAAACATTCAACGTGCACACCCAGTGACGGCGGATAGTAGGCGAGATCGGAGGAAGCCTTTGAGTCCGGTTCCTAGCTCGTCCAGGTCCAGCCGGGCTGCGAGCGAGAGAGGCCCCTCTCTCGTACAACAACATCTGGGACCAGATGTTGTGGTACAAAATGTGTCGCAAGCGGAGCATACGTCCGTCGCTCGGGACGCTCCGTTGTATAGGCAGTCCGCGGAGACTGCTCAGGCTTCTTCCTCTCGTCAGCGCACACGACCGCACCTTGGCTACGTGACCGCCGATATTTTACCAGCTTCGCCGATAGGGATTCTTCGGCGACCAGGTCACACCATCCGGTAGCCAGGGACACGAGGCCGATGGACTCCGGACGTTCGCATAGGAAAAGTATGCGGGAGTCATCAGATGCGGAGCTGCCCTCGGTCGAAGCAGCGAAAGACTGCGCCTCCGCAGGCCTCGATGCCGGACGTACTTGTGCAGATAGCACAACTTATCGCAGCATCCCAGCAGCCGACAGAAACGGTGTCGGATCGGGAATTATCCGACGGCGCTGGGTCGGTACGCTCCGCCGAAGCATCGGGGGCGGACGACCGGGAGCATCATGAGGTCCGACCGGATTGTGAAAGGGATACGGATGACTTGGAGCTATCCCTTTCGGAACAACATAAAGCTGCCGTGGACTTCATCCGGCACTTTCTCTCTCAAGTTGTTCTGTCGGGCCAGACTGCTGCGGTTCCGGACAAGAGGATTATAGCGTCATTGGACTCTGATTTTTTTGAGCGGTTCAGGGACATCGCTCCCGAGTTTCCGTCTCAGTCCAATAATGTTGCAAGAACATTTGAATTATTGAACGACGCTATTTTCAAACTTGCTTCCAAAACGGGGAAAGCAGGTTTCTTGTCCGCCAATACTCTCAACCTGCCTTTCATTAATGCAAGGAATAAATTCGACACGGCAGGACAGGGTATTCCGAGAGTTCCTCTGCGTATGGACGATGAGGCGGAAGACTTAGAGTTATCATTACCGTCGTCGGCGTCTATTCCAACCGCGGTGTTGGAAACAACTATTTCGTCTAACAGAGCCAGTTTAGATGCCTTATCTTAAGCAGATCACCTTACTAAGGCATTATCACTGCGCCTTCAAGGGAAAGAATTTCAGGATATACAATCCTCTTTAAGACTTCTTTCAAGGGCAGTAGCTTATTCCACGTGTAACTCCGCCCTTTCAGTGGCAAACCTGGAGTTGGTTAGACGTGACGCAGCCCTAGCTACATCCACACTCGTGGATACTAAGGTGAAGAACTCTCTCAGAGTCGCTTCAGTCTCCGGAGAACTTCTCTTTGACGGCAAGCTTTCTGCAATTTATGATAAAATTACAAAGAAAGCTTCGGATTCTCTGCTGTTCAAATCTGCTTCTAAGAAGTCGGACACGGCAGACAAGAGTAAGACAGGCACTTCTGGGTCTAATGCGCCCAAGAGAGGTTCCTATAGAGGTTCCGGTGCGTCCTCTTGCGGACGCCCCTAGGTCGACGGGACGAGGTGCGGGTCGTGGAGGACGTGGTTTCTCCTACCGCAGGCCTCGCAGGTCCAGGAGGTGATGGCTTAAACCTCTATCGCGTACCGGTTGGCGGAAGGTTGTCGAGCTTTTCACAAGAGTGGGCGTCGATTACGGACGACCCTTGGGTGAGAGGAGTGACTTCGGAAGGTCTAAAGATATCCTTCAAACGAAAGCCTCCATTAACTCGAAGTCCAAAATGGACTCAACTTCCGCCAAATCCGCAGAAAAGAGACGCTCTATTATCAGAGGTGCAGTCTCTTTTAATGAAGAACGCGGTAGAGGTTGTAGAAAACCAGGAGACTCCGGGATTCTACAGCCATCTGTTTCTGGTTCCGAAACCAGACGGCTCGTTCCGTCCAGTCATAGATTTGAGCTGGATAAACAAGCTGATCGTCGCTCCGAAGTTTTATATGGAGACGATTCGGTCGGTCAGAGCGAGTATTCGGGTGAACGATTATGCAACGAGCATAGATCTCAAAGAT
Organism: Pictodentalium vernedei; assembly: GCA_031216915.1. NCBI lineage: Eukaryota > Metazoa > Mollusca > Scaphopoda > Dentaliida > Dentaliidae > Pictodentalium > Pictodentalium vernedei. Next base: position 77,337,812 of record CM062292.1, on the reverse strand, counting down.
GCGTACTTTCACGTCATGGTACATCCGACATTCAGAAAGTATCTACGCTTCGCAGCCCTAGGAGTGATGTATCAATTCCGGGCAATGTGCTTCGGATTGAATCTAGCACCCTGGGCTTTCACTCGGGTAATGAACTCGGTAATGATCTATTTCCGAGCTCATTCGTCTGCGGTAACGTCGGCCTACCTGGACGACATTCTTCAGAGGTACGGCAACGAGTTAACGCTTCAGAACGATGTTCAGAATCTACTTCTATTGCTCCGACGTCTCGGTTTTATAGTAAACGGGGAGAAGTCGGATCTGGTGCCGTCCAAGTCATTCACACATCTGGGAATGAGCTTCGAGACGCACAACAATCTCATTCGTCTGCCATTAACCAGAGCGAAATTAGTCAGTTGTTACGCTCGCTATTGTCTGCACGCAGACAAAGTCACGGCGAGAGAATTTATGAGACTGATAGGTCTGTGCGGAGCCGCTGCGGATCTCATTCCGATGGGGCGGTTACGCACTCGTCCTCTCCAAATTTTCTTGACTCAGAATTGGAGTGTGAAAATTCATTCGCTCGACATAGACGTTCTCTTGTCAGATCAAGTGAAACAAGAGATTCAGACTTGGGCAAACATTCAGTAGTTAACTCAGGGAGTTCCGCTGCAGTTGCCGGATCCGAGTTTTACCATTATGACGGATGCCAGTCAAACAGGTTGGGGTGCATCATTGATCATTGATCGGGATGCCAGGGTCTTTGGGATCCGCAATTCCTGAGCAAGCACATAAACATCAAGGAAATGATGTCAATTTGGCTTGCGTTACGTCATTGGATGGACATTATTCACTATGCTCATGTCCAAATCCTATCCGACAATACGACAGTAGTGGCGTATATACGGAATCAGGGAGGCACTCATTCAGTTCCGTTGTTCAATCTAACGGAAAGAATCCTTCTGTTTGCGCTAGAACATCAGGTTCTTCTTTCGGTCCGTCACATACCGGGTCGTCTGAATGTACTAGCAGACTCCCTTTCACGAAAGGGTCGCTTGTTGCCGTCGGAGTGGACTCTCAACAAACAAGTATTCAATCAGATTTGCTACCAATGGGAACGGCCAATGATAGATTTATTTGCGACACATCTCAACAATCAGTTGCAGACGTATGTGTCTCCGTGTCCGGATCCAAGAGCATTTGCAGTAGACGCTCTGTCGATCCCTTGGGACGGAATGATAGGATATGCGTATCCTCCAGCGCCGTTAATTCAGCAAGTATTGCTAAAGATAAAACAATCTCAATGCAAGATTCTGTTGATAGCATCTCTGTCTCCACAGAGACCGTGGATAAATCTACTCAGGTGTCTGTTGTGGGACCTACCGCGAAAGCTTCCTCCACGGGAGGATCTTCTTTCGCAGGGGAAATCGCGTCAACTCCATCACAACCCGCAAGGTCTCAACCTTCACGTTTTTCCGTTGTGCGGTCCTTCTTGCATGGCAAGCACTTTACAGGACGAGCAGTGGACGCGATTTCTAACTGTAGGAGGACCTCCTCTTCGCTAAACTATGCGGCTAAGTGGAAGGTTTTTCGTCGTTGGTGTAGGGATCATTCTGTGGATATTTTTGATCCCTCTATACCAGACATTGCAAACTTTCTAGTATACTTGTTTGACGAAATCAAACTGCAGCCTGTTACTATTAAGGGTTATAGGTCTATGTTATCTGATACCTATGCACATCATGATAGTTTACAAATTGGATCTAATGTCTCTTTATCTAAGTTGGTTAGAAACTTCTCGATAAATAGACCCAGAACTCTTAGGTTAATTCCTAAATGGAATTTAGCTTGGGTTCTTCTTAAACTGAAGGAAAAGCCATTTGAACCTCTTGGGACAGTAGATTTCAAATTCTTATCTTATAAGACAGCTTTTCTCTTAGCTTTCTCTTCTGCTAGAAGAGTCAGTGAGCTTCATGCACTGTCGGTGGATGATTCTCACTATCGTAGTGTCGGGAACACTATCACCTTCACTACTAATGTGGGTTTTTTAGCTAAGAATCAGGCTCCTAATAAATATCCGGAACCTATTGTTATTAAGGCTCTTCCGTCTTTAGACGGGCGTAGGCCTTTACTCTGTCCTGTTAGAGCATTACGTATCTATAAACAGAGATCTCAGTTTATCAGAAAGGGACGAAAACGTTTCTTTCTGTCTTTGATGCCTAATAGAAGGGACATTTCGGTCCATTCTATTGCTAGATGGATTCAATTAACTATCCGTACTGCTTATGAGAGTTTATCTTCTTCTCAGCAGTCTGTGCTTAAGATTTCCGCTCATGAAGTAAGAGCTCTTGCTACTTCTTGGGCTTACGCTAATAGTATTGCTATTACAGATTTAATGAAGGCTGCTTATTGGTCTCAGCCATCCACATTCACAAATTTTTATCTCAGAATTATTGAGTCCATTTCTGGAGACCTGCATTGTTTAGGTCTGTTATCTGTTGCTCAGAATGTCGTCCACTAAACAGTTGCAACTATAGTTATGCAGGCTTTCTGTTCCGGCAGTGACTCCGTCCGGCTGCCCTCTTCGCTCTGGGCTATTTGACCCAGGGCAAGGGGAAGGGGGGGGGGGGGGGGGGGGGGGGGAGGGTGTTCCCTTAGGTCACTTGCTTTATAGTGAAAAGCAAGGGAATGCCTCCTCCGAAGTCAGTATTTCTGAGTCGTTTCCGGGATGGTTTTAAAGTGTAATATTAATGTTAAAAATTCATTCATGTCATATTTTTAAAGTGTAGCTCGGTGTGAAGCATTTGTATATGTCAAGTGTCAAACGGGCGTTAATATACAATCCTCGGACACTTTTAAAAGAATATAAAGAGTCTCAATTCTCTGGACTAACTTTATTTATTGGCTTACTTTAAAAATAATTAGTATAAAGGGTTATACTGGATGTTAATAGAGAACATGAATGTTATTGTGCTCAATTATGAAGGGTATTGTATCTTTCTAATTTAACATAAAATAAGAAAGATACATGTAAAGCCTAATACTCCTTTTCTCCTTGAGGGGTTGCCTCTATATTATATAGTTGAGCTTATTTGATTTTCCTCTATGTCCTAGGCCCTCCAACCTTTTTACTATTCAGCTAAGTCTGGGTCATTGGTACAGTATAAAAATGTTAAAAAATTTATAGTAATTTATATATTTTTTATACTTACCAATGACCCAGATGGGGATGGCCCTCCCAGGAGTTGGGAACTCTTACCTCCCCGATGAGTACTTAGCGCTGACCAGGCACTGCCAGTAAGAATGATAATTGGCGCCAATTTCAGAACGTCCTTGACACTGCGCATGCGCAGAAGGGGCGAAGTATGGAGGTCCTATAGGACATGATTTCTTTTAGTTTTGGATGCAAATTTTGGGGATTGGGGGGCAAAATTTGTGTTTGGCCCTGGATTTTTTAGAGTTAGCACCAGCTAAGTCTGGGTCATTGGTAAGTATAAAAAATATATAAATTACTATAAATTTTTTAACTTTTTTTATTTTTCCAATTTCTTTCAGATTCCGCAAAGGCAAAATGTACAGATATGAACCAAATAAATATGACATCAAATCCCTTGCATCTTTTGTTGATGTATGGTATAAAAATGTTAAGGCAGAGAAAGTGCCTGTTGATCCAACAGCATTGTAAGTTATGGATTTTATTTCGTATTACTGGCTTATCCCCAAGAACCATAGAAAGAGAGAGAGTGAATAATTACCAAAATATACTGTCCAAAAAAAGTTAAGCCCCCCCCTCCCTGCCACCTCCCTATAATACCGGTGGGTATACAGTAAATGGGTAAATTCTCCTGAGAAAACCTGCTATTTGCAGTAAGGGGAATATGCCTTATCAGTGAAGCAAGGGTTTCTAGAGCTTTCTTTTTTGTTGAATGAATATTAGGCACGGCCGACATCATCACAAAGTTAAAAAACGTCATGTTGTTTAGTACCTGATGGAACAGCCTCGAGCATATCTAACACACCTTAACCCTTTACCCAACATGAAAAGCAGACGACACTTGCAAACAAAAATCTTGAATAACTATTTTTTGTCTCAAAAACATAGGTTATGACCCCTCGTTGGAACGAACTCGACGAGCTCGTTCCAATGAGGGGGTCATAGCCTATGTTTTTGAGAGAAAAAATAATGAAAATTAATTGATGATTTTTTAGAATAGCGCTGGCCGGATTTGGCCATTACGTTGGGTAAAGGGTTAATCTGCGTGGCATGTTGTCCATGACCTTCTGAATTTCTCTCACTGTGATGTCTTATTTCTCTATAAGCACACGACACTGAAGTGGTCATTAGCCAGCAAATATTCACCTGTTTTAACCCTTTACCTAACATGAAAAGCAGACGACACTTGCAAAAAAAAATCTTGAATAACTAATTTTTTTCATTTTTTGTCTCAAAAACATAGGTTATGACCCCTCGTTGGAACGAGCTCAACGAGCTCGTTCCAACGAGGGGTCATAACCTATGTTTTTGAGACAAAAAATGAAAATATTTTGAAAATTAATTGGCGATTTTTGAGAATAGCGCTGGCCGGTTTTGGCCGTTACGTTGGGTAAAGGGTTAAGGATGTATGCCCGATCTGATAGAGGAATGCAGAATGTCACAATATGATCTATTCATATACCCACAGGTATTATAGGGGGTGGGGGGGGGGGGGTGCTTAACTTGGTTTGGACAGTATACTATGGGTGGGACATACTACTCAGAATATATCAACACTGTTTAACCGGTAGAGTGCTAAATTCTTTTTCAAAGGCGATTTGTAACATGTATTTTTTCCGCATATTGTATTGCTACCAGGAAGGAAAGCCTTAGTTTAGCAAGATTTTCTTGATAATTTATTTGTTATAATTTATTGGAGAGTGCATGTTTATAACCAAAAGAATATATAATATTCTTTGTTCTGCTGAGCAAACATCAAGCCAATGCTTGCAGTGTAAAGCCATGGATTTCAGCACTTTTCAATAGAGCCATGATAGTGGCTTCTATCACTCAACCAAGTAATCTGTAAGGCCTAGAGATTTTTCCTTTAAAATGAGATCTTTTTGTAGACTGTGACAGCCAACATCCTCTTGTTTTGTTGTTGTTTCCTGGCAAGTCTTGGCTGCCTATCTTGGGCTGCCAATACTTGGCTAGAAAAAACTGACAGGGTACTTCATGGTGCGCATAACATTGAGAAATCCATGAATTTTTAAAATTCAGAAAAAGTCCTTGAGAGGTCTCTTCGACAGTGCATGACTTCAAAGTAATTTACCAAGGCCATTGAATGTTCTTTGATTTTGATTTGGCTTGGAAATTCCTTTAAAATGAGGTTTTCCTAAATTTCCTTTAAAATGAGATCTTCCTTTCCGTATATTTGTCCAAATATGGTCAGAGATGTTTTGAATCAGCAGATTCCTTATATATTAAGGATGTTGAATTTCATCCTGGAAAAATATTCGATTTGAGTTTAGTTATCTTTGAAAAGAATTGAAAATATCAAGATTTCCCCAGAAGAATCGTAGTTTTGCCATCAGATAAGTGGTGGAAGTCTGTTTTTATCCCCAAACTGAGAGGGATGGGGGACAGATGATCTCTCTTGCATCTGTCATTCTGAAGACAAACAAATATCTGCCTCGATCAATTATTTTGAGGCCAAGTGTTCGGAAATTTGATAGTGTAGTGTACGAAGAGGATGTCACGTTTTGGGTTTTGACAGTCATCAAAAATGGTCATTTTGTTCAATTTTATGCATCCATTTGTAGATGAAAAACAAAAATAATCAGAACTCAATTAATTCAAGGCTAATTGTTTGACAGTCATCAAAAATGGTGATTGTGTTCAATTTTATGCATTGATCTGTAGATGAAAAACAAAAATCGTCAAAACCTAATAAATAAAAGGCTAATTGTTTTGACAGTCATTTCGTTCTATTTTATATAATTAAACCTTTTTTCTGATCATGCATTTTCCGACAAAATTATTGGCTAAAGTATTTCTTTTTTTCTTCTCAAAACACAATGAACCGAGAAAAAAAAATGCATTTAGTCCTGCCCTAAACCATGCCCCCAATGTCTGTCTTAAAAATTACGTTGCACAGTGTGAATGGAAAAGAACCCCTGCAAGCTCATATTGTTTCAACATGAAAAGTAATTAATATTCCTCTCATCATATTAAAAAAACTTTCAAAATAAACTTTAATTAATAACAATGAAATCCTTATTATGCTTTTTATTCCATGTTCAATTTGTTTATATGCAATAGGTGATCTGCGTTCATCATGTTACCCAAATCAAACGTAAACACTGGCCGGTCATAATCACAAATGAAACTCACGCGAACGAAACTTTCCAATTTCTAAATAGCCTGAATGAACTCTTCATGAGACCAAGTTCAACCAACTTATGTCATCTGGGTTTATATTGAACTCCACATTTACAAACTGTGTTTTCCATTTCTCAGGAAATGATGAAAATCAGAATTAAATTTCACTCAAGTGTTGCTTTGAATGATAGCATCCTCCCGTCAAGTGGAAAAGGAGATTGAACTTTTTTTATTTCACTTGCGTAACCAAATCCTGCATTTACAAATTCTTTAATCAGTTTCATGTCACCAAGTACAGTTGGTGCTAACTCACTTATTTCTCTTGCGTAACCAAATCCTGCATTTACAAATTCTTTAAACAGTTTTATGTCACCATGTACAGCTGGTGCTAACTCGCTTATTTCACTTGTGTTTACAAATTAAAGAGAAAAAATATTTATTTATTGATTGGAATATCTATAACTGTGGCACAAAAGAATATCTCTATATCTTTGTGAGTAAATTGACGTCACATTAAATCAATGGTAGTTTGCATGCATACTTCATGAAAAGTTGATAAACAAACAGCCCGTAACAGCATTGGTTTCCTTATGGAATTAGACTTGTGGCCTGAGAGCTAGAGGGAATTGGTGCTTATCTGTTTCTGATAGATTATTATTTTGTTTGTTACAGTGATGAGTTGACAGAAAATATTGCAGATTATATAAAGGTAGGAACATAAAGATACTGCATCATTCAGGTGATGCCCCAGGGAAATTATGTGGAAATAAATACACTTGTTTTGTGACAGTTTAATGGAGAATGTTTCACAACACGCTCCATTAAATTGTAACAAAATAATTTTTGTTTGAATAATTTCTGACTGAGAAAAAGAAATCTAGCACTACGCCACTTGAAAAGCCATTTCAGAATGTACTTTTGAGGTTTGATGCTGAAAAATACATTTGCTGAGAAGCAGTATCTACTTTAGGGAAGGACTCTTTTTGAAAGTTTAACCCTCTGCACCCTGATGTCAAAATGGCAAAGTTTTCAGCAGCAAATATTTTCCATAATGTAGTTTGATATTTAACCAAATATATCTTGTTTGACAGAGCTCAGTGAGCTCTGTCAAACAAGATATAATTGGTTAAATTCATAGTTAAACAAGAGAAAAATGGAGTGATTGGAGAAAATTCTGTTGCACTACCAAAGTGCCAGGGGTTAAAGAGTTTTCCAGAGAATAATATCATGGAGAGGGGAAAATAACCAGCAACGGTTACAAATAATAATTTTATAAATTTTTAATCAATGCATGTTTTCTCAATAATTTTTAGTATAATTGAAAATGCAGCTTTTTACAGAGTTACTTCCCTTGATTTACATGTGTGGAAAGTTGTGCTTGAAAAGTTCTGGAGGATGTTTAAAAATGGTTATGAAATCCGATCCTTCCTGATCTTTTTCAGATCTTCATCAGTTTTTTTGTTTGATAAATGGTAAATGTTTAATTGTATATGGATCCCTGTGGGAGCACCCCGCCAACACACACACACATACACTTTTCCTAAAAATTGTGACGATTTTTATATATTCAGGCCCCAGATCTCTAAAATGGGTTCATGTGTACTCATCCTATATTTCTTGGTTTTTTTGGTAACTCTTTACCCAACATAATGGCAAAAAGCAACCAGTGCTATTCACAAAATTCACCATTAGATTTTCATTATTTTAGCTTAATAACAAAGTCAGGATAAGCTATTGCCATCACATGTGCGGAAGTATGTGAGTCTGTTTGTCTGTTCACATTTTCTTTAGCACAGACTACATCCTGTTGTTCTTGTCCGATCATCACAAAATTTTATATTTTGATGTCATGTCTGGATGAGAACATCCCCTTTTGGTCATGATCGATCAACCGTTCATTCAACTGTGACAGTTGCAGGGGCCTGTTACCTAGATTCCTTTAGCACAGTCTACAGGTTGCATTTTTGAAGGGATTGTAAATTGGTAGGATGCCTCGGAATAATGTCTAGATGAGAACGTCCTATTTTGGCCGTGATCAGTCAACTGTGATGGCTTGACAGATTTGTTTAGCAAATACAGTTCATATTTATGAAACGATTTCATTGTAACTTGGAAAGATAACTCGGTAATGTCTAGATGAGACTGTCCTATCCTATTTTGGTCACAGTCAATCAGCTGTTACCACCGCCTGGTCATGTGACCTAGATTCCTTTAGCACTGTCTACAGGTTGTTTTAATGAAGGGATTTCATTGTAACTTGGTAGGATAACTCGATATGATATCCAGATGAGACTGTCCTATTTTGGTCGTGATCGGTCAACCATGAGAGCCAGACCTAGATTCCTTGGGACTTCATTGTAACTTGGTAGGATGACTCGGTTTGGAATGATTTTACTGTAACTTGGTAACTTAGGTTGACATACGTTAACTGTGAGGGCCACATCAACCATGCCTTTAGATTACCCCAATTTCACAACGTTTACGGGTGTGCCCAAATTAGAGAAGCTTTTAAGGCATCAAGAAAAATATATGAATTCTCTGTGCCTCTTCTACATTTGAGAATAACTTCCATCATAATATGATCATAGAAACTCAAAGAAAGGCATGGTTATAAACTATAACATACAACTGTTATTTCTGGTTTTAATGTGCCCAAAATAGGGTAAAACGGTGTGCCCAAAATAAATGAATTTAAAGGCCTGACATCAACCCAGGCCTCAGTTCTTTAGTGCAGTCTACACCTCAAATTATTCTTGTTGAAAACATAGCATGTAGGGAACAGAAAAATTAACATATTCTCAATTATCACAATTCTTGTCTTATTTCATAGTCCTTTCATAAACATTGAACATTATCCTATTCATCAAACACAACACACAGTCAAGTTAAGCTACAGTGTCATTGACACTTTCATTTCATTTTAAAAAAAAAAAAACATAGCTAATGATACCGTATTGGAACGAACTCCTTGAGATTGTTCCAAAGAGGGCCTATAAGCTTTTTTTTGACCCCCAAAAATGAAAAAAATTAGTTGCTCAAAAATTTTTTTATTTGCAAGTGTCATCTGCTTTTTGTGTTAGGTAAGGAGTTAAAGGATATGCCTTAACCCTTTACCTAACGTAACGGGAAAAACCGGCCAGCACTATTCTAAAAAATCATCAATTAATTTTCATTATTTTTTCTCTCAAAAACATAGGCTATGACCCCCTCATTGGAACGAGCTCGTTATTTTTTTCATTTTTTGTCTCAAAAACATAGGTTATGACCCCTCGATGGAACGAGGTTGTCGAGCTCATTCCAACAAGGGGTCATAACCTATGTTTTTGGGACAAAAAATGAAAAAAATTAGTTATTCAAGAATTTTCTTTGCAAGTGTCGTCTGCTTTTCATGTTAGGTAAAGGGTTAACTTTCTGGGTATTCAAATCTTTATAAAGTACTCAGAGTGCCTCTGATTGGCGGGAAAAGTTCATTTTTTTCCCGAGGGAAGACCCGAACCTCCATCTATAGGGATAGTCACCAAGCCTGAAAATAATCTGTCATTTGCAGAATAAGGTCCCCAGAGGGTGAATTTGCTGATGCTATCCTATACAGTGGGCCAATTTATCCTCTGGGTACCTCTTTCTGTTTAGGTTTGAGACCCTGATTCAGATTGAGGTTCACAGAGGGTAAATTTAGTGATGCTACCCAGCTGTGCATCATTTTGCAGATGTCAGTCTGCTTATATTCTGGCTTGATAGTCACTCTTAACCTTTTACCTAACACAAAAGGCAGACAACACTTGTAAACAAAATTCTTGAATAACTAGTGTCTTTCATTTTTTTTGCATCAAAACATGGCTTATGACCCCCTCATTGGAATGAGCTTAATGAGCTTGTTCCAATGAGGGGTCATTAGCTATGTAATTTTTGTGAATAACACTGGCTGGTTTGGATCATTATGTTGGTTAACCCTTTACCCAATGCAGACGATATCAAAATTTATTATTTTAAATATAATTTTTTCAAATTTTTCAAAAAATTTCAACAAAACCATATCATGTGACCCCTCGTTGGAACGAGCTCAATGAGCTCGTTCCAACGAGGGGTCACATGATATGTTTTTGTTGAAATTTTTTGAAAAATAATATTTTTTCAACTGCTGAATTTGCATATTACGCAGGCAGATGCGACCGATTCGTTGGGTAAAGGGTTTTTATTATTTTAAATATAATTTTTTCAAATTTTTCAAAAAATTTCAACAAATCCATATCATGTGACCTCTCGTTGGAACGAGCTCGTTCCAACGAGGGGTCACATGATATGTTTTTGTTGAAATTTTTTGAAAAATAATATTTTTTCAACTCCTGAATTTGCATATTACGCGGGCGGAAGCAGCCGATTCGTTGGGTAAAGAGTTAAGGAGTTAACACAACATAAGGCGAAATTAAGTAAGGAGGAAATGCAAGTGGAACAGTACATGATTACAGTAATGAATAAGTTGTGCTTTACTGTATGATTGGACTTGGGGTAAGTTAACAGTCCTCTAAAGTGGGTGGCAGAGGTAAAGATAAACGCCTTAGCTTGATTTGATATTTATATTGTGGTTATTGTGTAGTGTTGTGGTTATTGTATAGCCAGAGATGCTGAAAGTAGCCTTAAATACCAAAAAAAACCAAACAATTCTGTATGGTCTATTGGAGTATACTATCACTTATTTTGAGTAATTTATAGACTTCACACCCAACTAACGTCCATAGCAAGTCAGTACTATTCACAAAAATCCCTATTCAAATTATATTGTTTTTTAAATTTTTGCTCCAAAAATATAGCTTATGATCCCTCATTGGAATGAGTGCATTGAGATCATTCCAGTGAGGGGTCATAAGCTATGTTTTTAGGCAAAAAATGAAAATTTACAGTTAATCAAGGAATATTTTTGCAAGTGCTGCATGCTATTTGTTTTAGTTGAAGGATTAAAGTTGTAATTTTATAAATAATGATTGATCAGATATTTTTTTTACCTTTAACCCCTTACCCAACACACACGTTATCGAAATTTGTTATTCTAATTTTTTTCTTCAAATTTTTCAAAAATTTAAACAAAACCATATCATTTGACCACTCATTGGAACGATATTGATGAGCTCGTTCTAATGAGGGATCACATGAAAATTTGGGAGAAAGTTTTTGAAAAATAATATTTTATCAATAGCTCAATTTGTGAACTATGCTCACAGATATGGCCAATTCATAAGGTGAGAGGTTAAAGACTTACTTCTACATTTTTTTTTATTGGTACCTTAACCATTAATTCCTCACATTAATTTTACATTAATAACTACTGTATATCATTTATCTTACAACAAGAACATATTTCCCCCAATAGAAGTAAAATGTTTAGACAAAAACAAATCTGTATTGAGGGTAGAAACCACACATGCGATCATTTGATTCAGAAAGATAACGTTTTTTACATTCATAGAAAACTGACCACACATGTCAAGGTCATACTTTGATAAGGCCAAATAAAAAAAATGAATTGATTCTCAGGCAATTTTTTTTCCAAATCAGTGAGGGAGGGAGGGAGGGGGGTTTTTATTTTGATTTTTTTTTTTTTCGTGTAAAGGGTTGAGTATACTCAATAAATCTTTTTGCTGTCTTTCCACTTGAAAAAGAGAAAAGGTTGTATTTTAGTGTAATTATAGTATACCTTTTATAACTAACTGCCATAACAACAGCTAAAAGGATTTGTATTTTATTGTTCTTTTTAATGGTATGGATCTGTCAAGCATCATGATCCATTAGAATAGGCCCCAGTAACCAATGCTTGGGGTAGGAGTCCTTTAAAATGGGAAACATGGCCCTAAATGATTGGTTAAAGTTGAGTTTATATCGGTGTTGTGGCCAGTATTAGCCATTGTGCAGAAATATAGGACCTTACACACCAGCAAATAAATAAATAATTAAATCATAATCCAGTATATCAGAATTTGCCTTGTTACACTTTATGGGAGAGTGCCTCTGGGCACTCTCCCATAAACTGCAACAAGAAAAACCAATTTACTGCAAACATAGCTAAATAATTATATGTCGAGAAATGTGAAATTTATTTATTTTAGTGGTGTTTTTTTAAGGTCACGTATTTATGCACAATGGCTAACCATGACTGTGACAGTTTTACGGGTGGAGGAAGCCGGAGTACCCGGAGAGAACCACCGAGCAACGGCGAGCAACTGTCAGCTCCCCAACATACCAACTCCACACAAGCAGGGTTAGCAGTGGTTGAAGACAGGTGCACCATCAACGTGCTGTATGCCTTAGGACACAACGCGGTTGCTGCAGGTGGGATTCGAACTGAAGACCTCTCGGCTTGCAGCCTGCACCTCTACCAACTGAGCCACCATGCCCCCCACAAGAAATGTGAAAAAATGACCATTCCAAGTTTTCATTAATTCTTTAAAAAACATGACATAATAAAAATGTCTAATGAGGAGGTTCAAATCCAACGAGGGAGGGCCTGAGAATCAGAACATTATTTTTTTAGCCTAACAGTAATTAGATGATAAATAAATCACCAACTCAGCGAAATAAACTAGACTAGATCATTTTTTGCCATGATGCTGTTTTTATATAGACCTACCATGTGTTAAACCGGTGAAATAAAACAAAGAAACACACATCTGAAACACTACTATAAACTTTGGCGGTTACAGTACAAGTGGAACAGTGAATAGGGATTTTGTCATGTATTGCTCAAGAACATAATACCATGATGTTATGATCTTCATTCATAAAAAATCAATTCATAGACGTTGAATGATTACCAAAATAAGTCAAGAAAGGGACTTATTATTACCACCAAGTAGGTTTCATCTGTGGGTCACATATTGACTCGTCCAAATGGACTCATACAGAAACCGTACTGATTTAACAATTACATGGTTTCAGTTTTAGAGCCAAACCAAAACCGACTTACAAAACCTGTTAACCGCACAACACTACCAAGTGGATTTCTGAGATGGTGTATTGAAGTGGAGACCTTGTCTGTGCATTTTATATTGACTTGTCCTAACGGACTCGTCAATATATGATGCACAGACAAGGTCTCGACTTTAACACACCATCTTGGAAACCCTGGGGAGCGCGGTGGCTCAGTAGGTAGAGGTGCAGGCTGCAAGCCGAGAGGTCCTCGGTTCGAATCCCACCTGCGGCACCACGTTGTGTCCTTGGGCAAGACACTTCATCTCCATTGCCTGCGTGGGGGCACGATGACGCCATGTACTAAGGCGTACTGCACGTCGATGGTACGCATGACTTCAACCAATTTAACCCTGCCTGTGCTGCAGTGCGGAGTTACGATGTTGGAGAGCTGGCAGCTGCTCGTCGTTGCTCAGTGGTTCTCTCCGGGTACTCCGGCTTCCTCCACCCTTAAAACTGTCACGGTCATGGTTAGCCATTGTGCATAAATATGTGATCTTAAACATCAATAAATAACTTGGAAACCCACATGGTGGTAATGACCTTTATTTCCAAATGAAACAAAATACTGCATTTTGATTGCCTGAGAGGTACGGTGTAACTTGCAATCCACAGTGGCTTTTTTTTTACACCATGGTTAACCATGGTGTAAAAACAAGAATATATAATAGCAGGCTATATGGCTAAAAAAACAGTACCCATTTTTAATTGTTAATTCATACCTTCTGCTCGGTTATGTTAGAACAAAAATAAAAATACAGGAAATTTACTATTTATGTGAAATAAAATATTACAGATATGGATGTCTTTGGAACTGGCTCATTGTTCCAGTTCCGATGACATCCATATTTATCTGGTTTTATTTATTAAGAAACTTACAAAGTACAAATTTTCTGTAAGTTTTTGCCCACAATGTTGGTTAAAGTATTAAGTGCACCAAAAATCTTGGAAATAAATCCGTTATCCTTGTGTTTTCCAGGGTGTATGGGAATTTACACTGGATAACTAATAATATGTACACAGCTGCAGATGACTTAACAGCAGTTCTGCATTATTGTTGGCTGCCTGCACAGACAGCCAACAATGATGTAAAAACACTGTAAATAAATCCGTTATCCTTGTGTTTTCCAGGGTGTATGGGAATTTACACTGGATAACTAATAATATGTACACAGCTGCAGATGACTTAACCCTTTACCTAACATGAAAAGCAGACGACACATGCAAAAAAAATTCTTGAATAACTAATTTTTTTCATTTTTTGTCTCAAAAACATAGGTTATGACCCCTCGTTGGAACGAGCTCGTTCCAACGAGGGGTCATAACCTATGTTTTTGAGACAAAAAATGAAAAAAATAATGAAAATTAATTGGCGATTTTTGAGAATAGCGCTGGCCGGTTTTGGCCATTACGTTGGGTAAAGGGTTAACAGCAGTTCTGCATTATTGTTGGCTGCCTGCACAGACAGCCAACAATGATGTAAAAACACCGTAAAGATAAATGCAGCCTAAGAATTGAGTACTAAACTAAGAATCCATTCATGACAACCTTTTCAGAACAATATAAAAGGAACAGATTGGGGCTGTGTGGGGACTCAATTGTTAAAACAAGCCCTGACCCTCCTTTAACACAGTTACATACTTTAAATCTGGTTTTCCTTTGTGGGCTAGGGAATTTGGTGACTCACTGGTTACAGCTTTGGACTTCAAACCAAGAGGTTCATGTTCAATTCCTGTCAGGGGTAGCTATGTTGTGTCCTTAGGCAAGGCACCTAATCCCGATTGCCCATGTGGAGACATGGTGGTGCTATGTACTAATGTGTACTGCACTTTGATGGTGCACTTGTCTTCAACCAAAGGAAAGTCTGCTTGTGCAGAGTTGGTATGTTGGGGAGTCTGACAGTTGCTCAGTGGTTCTCTCTGGGTACTCTGGCTTACTCCCATAAAAACTGTCTGTTACAAGGTGACCCTGGCTGTCTAAAGTGTCATTAAACAGCAATAAATGAATATATAATCTTTTGTGGCTAAATCAAGGCTGCTATATATACACTCATCCAAGACATTTAATAATGAAAGTATCATTGACACTGTAGTTCAACTAGACAAACTTGAACTTGGTAAGTTATAAGTGAAATGGCAAAATTGAAGATCATTGGTTCCAATTTTACAT
Organism: Pictodentalium vernedei; assembly: GCA_031216915.1. NCBI lineage: Eukaryota > Metazoa > Mollusca > Scaphopoda > Dentaliida > Dentaliidae > Pictodentalium > Pictodentalium vernedei. The sequence goes on along the minus strand of CM062292.1, from coordinate 77,322,352 downwards.
GTATTTGGTGAAGCTTCAACATAACAGCATTGTGTGTGCACAACATCAGAGCAGTCCATGCATTTTAAATGTAAACTGTAGGGCTAGCGAAAGGAAGAATGTTTATACACAAATGCAGTAAGTTTAAAGGTCATTGTACATGGCAACTTTTTCACAGAGATCAGTGCTAATCGATAGCTCTTATCTAGAGGTCTCACCTAATGAGCACACTAAGTTTTAAAACAATCCTATGATAAATGTGCCTTGTAGGCCTTGTCAAAGAAGAATGTTGATGCACAAATTCACTATATTTTTATACTGTACCAATGACCCAGACATAGCTGGTGCTAACTCTTAAAACATAGGGCCAAACACAAATTTTGCCCCCCAATCCCCAAAATTTGCATCTAAAACCAAAGAAAACATGTCCTGAAAGGCCCTCCACACTTCGCCCCTACTGCGCATGCGCAGTGTCAAGGACGTTCCGAAATTGGCGCCATTAATCATTCTAAGTTTGGCCCTTCATCAGTTAACATCTGACTGATCTTTGTGCTTATAAATCTCAGTTTAAATGATGCCAGACACTTGAATATTAGTGAAATGGTGATTCTAAGGAGGATAGAGAAGGAGGAGAGGAAAAAAATGTGTGACAGAATATTATCAGGGCTGTAACTTAAAATTTTTTAATGAAATTATGTTAAGTTACCTATTTTCGAGGCAGCAGCCATTTTGTTGTCATTCTGATTATTTAGTTACACTGTTTTTTAAGTGTTTTCCTCTCTCCCTGTCCTTTAAGTCCCCCCTTGCTATTCTCCCATGCTTTTGGCATAGTTTTTGTAATTATTATTACTAAATTTTCTTGGGAGTTTTAGCTGAATAACAGAATGAATTCTGTTCTTTTCCCCATGTTTACGTCTTCACCTACGGGTGGTTAGGCGTTGTGTTCTGCATTTACCATCTGATGTTCTGCAGTTTCTTCCCTGGAAGTCTCTGTTTTGCATCAGATAGTGTATTTTTGGTAACTGATTTCGGGCCTGGGTACCTGGAGTCTTATTTTAGTGTTTTTACACTCATTGTTTACATTTACAACAGCCCTCTGTGTGAGGGGGGGATTTCTGGAAAATAATATCTTGATGTTATTTTAATCATAACTAGATACATTATTATTGTTCGAAAGTGTTGAATAAATTGTTTAAAATATTTTTAAAATTTTTGTCCACACTTAGGCTTGGGATCCATTGGGGCTCAACATTACTTTTCAGAAACTTGGGCTGTTCTGAAAAAATATTTTTTCAAAATATTTTGATTTCAATTATTTTTTCTATATTAATGGATCATATTATTATTATGTATTTTGATTGCCAGGGGTTAGTGCGAGTACCAGGACTTGTTTTCTTTTCACATTGAAAGGATATTGATCTATTGTATTAAGAGGAAGTCTTCCTCTGACTTTATAATCATTCTATATGTGGTCAGTGTACTCGCATTAACTCCTGTTCTGTATCGTATGATTTCGATGACAATATGGGAAGCGTATGTCACGGTATGTTATTGGGGATTTGGACACTCCGGTCCTTTCCCCGCAGGGTCACTCTACTTTATCAATTTCTATTTCAGACGATCAAGATTAGGGTGATGTATCTGTGATGTCTTCCAACAGTTTGCCTCCGTCGTCACAATTAATGAAGGGCTAGCGGAAAAGTGCTCATGAAAATACGCCAATTGCCTAAGAGGACCCTAGTAGGTTCGACGGCCTTTGACGTCCGCTAGCTCGCCCGGTGTAGCGTCCATTCACCGAATGGTTCGGCAGCCGGGTTCGTCCGTTGCGGTCTAGAAGGAATTTTGGGGTGATGCGATCACTATAAATTAACCTAATGCACACCCAGTGACGGCGGATCGGAGGGAGAACGGAGGAAGCCTTTTAGTCCGGTTCATAGCTCGTTCCGGTCCATCCGGACGGCAAGCGAGAGAGGCCCCTCTCTCGTTCAACAACATCTGGCCCCAGATGTTGTGGTACAAAATGTGTCGCAAGCGGAGCATACGTCTGTCGCTCGGGACGCTCCGTTGTATAGGCAGTCCGCGGAGACTGCTAAGGCTTCCTCTTCTCGTCAGCGCACACGACCGCACCTTGGCTGCGTGACCGCCGATATATTACCAGCTTCGCCGATCAAGGATTCTTCGGCGACCAGGTCACACCATCCGGTAGCCAGGGACACGAGGCCTGTAGACTCCGGACGTTCGCATAGGAAGTGTGCGGGAGTCAACGTACACGGAGCTTCCGGCGGCAATGCATCGTAAGACCACTACTGCACAGGCCTCGGGAACGGACGTGCTTTCCTTAATAGCACAGTTTATCGCAGCATCCCAGCATCAACTGAATCTGTTGCATATATTTTATCCGACGATGCTGGGTCGGGACGCTCCGCAGAAGCGGGTACGGACGTCCGAAAGTTTCATCCGGTCCGACGGGATACCGAAAGGGATTTGGAGGATTTCGAGCTTTCCCTTTCGGAACAACATATGCTGTTGTGTATGTCATCTGACTTGGTCTTCTACAGCTTCTTTCGTCGGACCAGAATGCTGCGATGCCGGATAAGAAACTGATAGCGTCGGTGGACTTAGAAATTTTTGGTTCGGTTCAGGGACATCGTCTCTCAGTTCCGACATAGTCCAATAATGTCACACAAACTTTCGAATTATTGAACGACGCTATATATATTATTATTTTATGCTTGCTATAACCAAGCATTTCTGGTTTCTTGTTCGCAGAGTTATGGAGATGTCTTTCAAAAGTGTGCCTCTGTCGTCATAGTTAATGAAGAGCTAGCGGCAATAAGTGCTCATGGAATATGTCTGTCGCCTACAGAGAGACATTCGCTAGCTCACCCGGTGTAGCGTACATTCATCGAATGGTTCGGCTGCCGGGTTCGTCCGTTGCGGTCTAGGAAGGAGATTTGGGTGATGCGAGCACTTTAATTACTTTAGTACTCACCCAGTGATGGCAGATTGAGGACAGATCGGAGGAAGCCTGTTAGTCCGGTTCCTGGCTTGTCCAGGTCCGTCCGGGCTGTGAGCGAGAGAGGTCCCTCTCTCGTCCAACAACATAGGGGACCGCATGTTGTGGTTCAGATATTTTACATTCGGAGCTCCGTTATATTGACAGTCCGAGAGACTGTCCTTAATGCTTCCTCATCCTCACACCAGGGCACACGACCTCACATTGGCTACGTGACCTCGAGTATCCGATCAGTTTCGTCATTCAGTGATTCCACGGAAAATAGGTCGCGCCCTCCAGTAGCCAAGGGACACGAGGCCTATACACTCCGTTCGCTCGCATATTGGTAGTATGCACGGGGTAACGATCACGGAGCTTCCAGCGGCAATGCATCGTAAGACCGCTTCTCCTCAGGCCTCAGTGACGGACGTGCTATCCGAGTTAGCACAGTTGTTTCGCAGCATCCCAGCAATTGACAGTTTCTCGGTCGAATCAGGAATTATCCGACGGCGCTGGGTCGGTGCGGTCCGCGGTTGCATCAGGTACAGACGACCGAACGCTTTATAGGGTCCGACAGGATGGCGAAAGGGATTCGAAAGATTTCGAGTTTTCCCTTTAGTAGTATCGGAAGCTGCCTTTCATATCTTCTGGCATTATCTTCCAGTGATTGTTATTTCGGACTTCATTGCTGCGATCTTGGATAAGAGACTTATAGCGTCATTGGACTCGGATTTTTCAATCGGTTCAGGGACATTGTCCCTGACTTACCGACGCAGTCCAATATTGTCATTACAACATGTGTTTTATTTTTCGACGCTATATATATATATACAAGCCTGCTACCAAGCATGATAGTTTAGTTTCTTGTCCGCGTTGCTCATTTCTGCCATTTTATCATTTATACGAATAGTTTATTTTGGCAGAGCAGGGCATACCGAGAGTTCATATGCATCTAGACGGTGTGGTTAAAGACTGCATATATTCTTTTTCGCCGTTTATGTCTTTTCCAATTTCAAGGTTGGAAACGACATGATGTATAGTAGACTTAACTTAGACGCTTTATCATACGTAATCCGCCTTACTGAGGCGTTATCATTACGTCTTCAAGAAAAGATTTACGGGATATTATTCTCAATGTAATTTCTTTTGAGGGCAGTAGTTTGTTCACGTATAACTCCGCCCTTCAGTGGCTGATTGGAGTTGGTTAGACGTGACGCAGCCCTAGCTACATCCACACGCGTGGATAGTAAGGTTAAGAACTCTCTCAGAGTCGCTTCGTTCTCGGAGGAGCTTCTCTTCGACGGCAACTTTTCGGCAATCCATGAATTGCTCGATTTACACGTTCTCTTGTCTATCTAGTGTTACAAGAGATTCAGACTGGGGCAAACATTCGGTGGTTGACTCAGAGAGTGCCACCGCAGTTGCCGGACCCGAGTGTGGCTGTTATGACGGTTGCCAGTCAAATAGATTGGGATATAATACTGATCCCTACGGATTCGAAGTGCCAGGTTCTTTGGGTTCCGCAGTCTCTGAGCAATCAGTTTTCTTCCGCGGAATAATGTTTTTTAGGCTTGCTTTATGTCATTGCATGAACATTATTCAGAAACGCATGCCCAAATCCTGTCCTTTAATTCGACAGTAGTGGCGTATCTCCGGAACCAGGGAGGCACTCTTTCATTTCCGTTATTCAATTTAATGGAAAGAATCCGTCTGTTGGTTATAGTACACCAAGTTCTGTTTTGGTCCGTCATATTCCGGGTCGTCTGATTGTTTTACCGGACTCCCGTTCTCTTACGGGTCGCTTGTTGCTGTCAGAATGGACTCTCAACAAACAAGTATTCAATCAGATTTGCTATCTATAGGAGCGCCCAATGATGATTCATTTACGACACAGCTTGCTAATCAATTGCGGACGCATGTGTTGGCTTGTCCAGATCTCTGAGCTAATGTTGTTAACGCTCTATTGATCTATAGGACGGAATGATAGGATACGCGTATCCTCCGGCGCTGTTGTTTCAGCAGGTATTGCTAAGATAAACAACCACAATACATTTCTGTTGATAGCATCTCTATCTTCACAGAGATCATGGGTAATTTACTCTTGTCTACTGTGGGTCTTAACATGAAATCTTCCTCTATGTGAGGATCTTTTTTCACGGGGTAAATCGTGTCATCTTTATCACAACCCGCAAGGTCGCAACCTTCCTGTATTCCGTTGTGTGGTCCGTATTGCATTGTAAGCACTGTACTGGACGAGCTTTGGACGCGATTTCTTACTATAGGAGATCCTCTTCTTCGCTATGCTATGCGGCTAAAGTGGAGGCTCTTCCGTCGTGGTGTAGGGATCATTATGTTCATATTGTTGATCCCTCCATACTACTCATTGCAATTTTTTAGTATACTTGTTTCACAAGATCTACTGCAGCCTGTTATTATTTAGGTTATAGGTTTATGTTACCTCATACCTATGCACTCTACGATAGTTTACAATTGAGTCTTTTGTCTCTTTATCTAAGTCAGTTAGTAACTTTTTGATAAATAGACTTAGAATCTTTAGATTAAATTCCTATATGGATTTTAACTTCGGTTCTTATTTAGCTAAGTAATCATTTGAGCCTCTGGAAACAGTAGTTTTCAAATTCTGACCTTTTAGACAGTAATTCTGTTGGTTTCTCTTTTACTGTAGAGTCAGTGAGTTTCATGCACTATCGATGGATGATTTTCACTTTCGTAGTTTCGGAATCACTACTTCCGTTACTATTTAGGTTGGATTTTTGCATAAGAGTTAGGCTCCTATTATCCGGAACCTATTATTTTAAGGTCCTTCCGTCTTCGTATGGGCATAGGCCTTTACTCTTTCCGGGTACAGTTTATGTATTTATAAACAGATATCTGTTTATTACTATGGGCGTAAGCTTTTTCTGTCTTTGATGCCTAGTAGAAGGACGTTACGCTCCATTTTATTGTTAATGGATTCTATTAACTATCGGTACTGCTTATGGTATATCATTGACTTAGCAGTTGTGCTTAAGATTTCGGCTCATGAAGTAAGAGTTCTTCTACTTCTTGGGCTTACATTAATAGTGTCGCTATTATAGATTTTTGAAGGCCGCTCATTGCGCTCAGCCATCCACATTCATGAATTTTATCTCAGAAATATCGAGTCCATTTCTGGAGGCCTCTATTGTTAGGTCTATTATCTACTGCTCAGAATGTCATTCACTTAACAGTTGCTTCTATAGCTAGGTAGGCTGTCTGTTTCGGCAGTGTCTCTGTTCGGCTGCCCTCTTCGCTCTGGGCTATTTGACCCGGGGCAAGAAAAAGGGGGGGGGGGGGGTGTTCCCTTGGGTCACCTGTTTTACTATGAAAACAAGGGGATACCTCCTCCGGAGTTAGTAATTCTGAGCTGTTATTGGGATGGTTGTTTAGTGAGAAGTTTAGGTTTTTAAAATTCATTCAAGTCTTAGTTTTTAAAGTATAGCTTTTGAATATTGCATATGTCAACGGACATGATTATGCAATCCTCAGACACTTTTAGGAGTATAAGAGTCTCTATTCTCTAGACTTACTTTATTTATTGGGTTACTTTAAAAATTATTAGTATAAGGATTATATTGGATATTAATAGAGTACATGGATGTATGAAGCTCAATTTTGGAAGGTGTTGTATCTTTCTAATTTATCATAAATAAGAAAGATACATGTAAGGCCTATTACTTCTTTTTCCCTACAGGGGATGACTCTATTTTATTTTATTGAGCGTATTCCATTTTGCTCCATGTCCTTGGCCCTCCAGCCTTTTTACTATTCAGCTATGTCTGGGTCATTGGTACAGTATAAAAATGTTAAAAAATTTATAGTAATTTATATATTTTTTATACTTACCAATGACCCAGACGGGGATGGCCCCCCCAGGAGTTGGGAACTCTTGCCTCCCCGCTGAGTACATAGCGCTTACCAGGCACTGGTTATTAGAATGATTAATGGCGCCAATTTCAGAACGTCCTTGACACTGCGCATGCGCAGTAGGGGCGAAGTGTGGAGGGCCTTTCAGGACATGTTTTCTTTGGTTTTAGATGCAAATTTTGGGGATTGGGGGGCAAAATTTGTGTTTGGCCCTATATTTTAAGAGTTAGCACCAGCTATGTCTGGGTCATTGGTAAGTATAAAAAATATATAAATTACTATAAATTTTTTAACATTCAAAGGATGTTGCTAACAGCAGTTTTTGGCAGAAATGAAAAGAAAATTGATAGTTCCTATCTTAGCCATGCTGAATAAGCATACCCAGTTTCAAAACAACCCGATAATGAATGTGCCTTCTAACGAGTGCCAAAGGAAAATGTTTAGGCACAAATGCACTAAGTTTGAAGGTTGTTGCTAGTGGCAATGTTTTTTTTCCCCTTTTTTGATGGAAATTCATAAATATGACCTGTAGGGAGTGTAAAAGGGATAAGTTGCAGCACAGCTGCACTAAGTTCAAAGGTTGGTGCTACTGACAATTTTTTTTGATGAAAATGAAAGAAAATCAATAGCTTGCTTCTAGAGGTCACCCCAAACATGCAAAACAGGTTTCAAAGCAATCTATTCATAAATGTGCCTGCCCAATAGAATGTGCCAAATGAATATGCTGATACACAAATGCATCAAGTTCAAAGGCCGTTGCTATGGCAAGTTTCAAAGTAATCCATTCATAAAAGTGCCCTGAAGGCAATGCCGAAGAATTATGATGACAACATTTTTTGAGAGAAATGAAAGAAAATCAAAGCGCACATCTAGAGGTAGCTCCAAACAAGCACCCCATGTTTCAAAGCGATCGAATCATAAACTTGAACTGTGTAGTATTCCAAAGAAAATTATCAACCAACAAAATGGCAAAGTTGAAGGTCGTTGCTAAGGGCAACATTTTTTGACAGAAAGGGAAGAGGATCTATAGCTCTCATCTAGAAGTCACCCAAAACAAGCATACCAAGTTTCACACCGACCCATTCATAATTACACCTTGCAGAGTGTGCCAGAGCAAAATGTTGATGCAAAAATGGCAAAGTTCAAAGATCATTGCTAGCAGCAATGTTTCTCGATGAAATGACAGAAAATCAATAGCTCGCATCTAAAGTTTGCTCCAAACCAGCACACTAAGTTTCCAAACAATCAGATTATAAATATGACCTCTGCAGTGTGCCAAAGGAAATTGACAACAGACAAAAGTGCAAAGTTGAAGGTTGTTGCTAACAGCAACTTTTTTGATGGGAATGAAAGAAGTTTCCATCTGGAGGTCAACCCTAAAAACATACCAACTTTCAGTGTGATCCATTCATGAGTGCACCTTGAATGCTAATGCACAAATGCACTAAGTTTGAAGGTCATTGCTAACAGCAACTTTTTGAACAAAAATGGAAGAAAATTGAAAGCTCCCAACCAGAGGTCACCCCAAACAAGAATACCAAGTTTCAAAATGATCCAATCATAAATGTGCCCTGTGCAGTGTGTCAAGGGAATATATTGATGCACAACTGCACTAAGATCAAGGGTCATTGCTAACAGCAATGTTTTTTGACAAAAATTGAAGAAAATCTCTAACTCCCATCTAGATGTCACCACAAACAAGCATACCAGGACTCAAAGTGATCCGATCCTAAATGTGCCCTGTAGGGCATGCCAAAGGAATATATTGATGCCTGACTAAACTAAGTTGAAGGGTCGTTGCGAGCGGCAACTTTTTTGACAGAAATGTACGATAATCGATAGTTCCCATCTAAAGGTCACCCCAAACAAGCATACCAGGTGTCAAAGCGATCCAATCAGAAATGTACCCTGTAGGGTGTGCCAAAGGGAAATAAGGATACCTAACTAAACTAAGTTCAAAGGTCATTGCCAACGGCAATGTTTTTTGATGGAAATGGAAGAAAATCAATAGCTCCCATCTAGAGGTCACCACAAACAAGCATACTAAGATTCAAAGCGATCCGATGATAAATGTGCCTTGCAGGGTATGCCAAAGGGAAATATTCTTGCATAACTGCACTAAGTTCATCAAAGATCATTGCCAACGGCAACTATATTCAACGGAAATGGAAGAAAATCAATAGCACCCATCTAGAGGTCACCCCAAATATGCATACCAAGTTTCAAAGCGATCCGATCATAAATGTTTCCTGTAACGCATGCCAAACGAATATATTGATGCCTGACTAAATAAGTTCAAAGGTCGTTGCCAACAGCAACATTTTTTGACAGAAATGGAAGCAAATCGATAGCTCCCATCTGGATGTCACCCCAAATAAGCATACCAGGTCTCAAAGCGATCCAATCATAAATGTGCCCTGCAGGGTGTGCCAAAGGGAAATATTATTGCTGCACTAAACTAAGTTTAAAGGTCATTGCCAGCAGCAATATTTTTTGACAGAAATGGAAGAAAATCGATAGGTCCCATCTAGAGGTCACCCCACACAAGCACACGAAGTTTTAAAGTGATACGATCATAAATGCGACCTGTGCGGTGTGCCAAAGGAAATTGTGGACATACATACGTATGCCGACAGATGAGAAGTGGTGGCAATAGCTCAGCTTGACTTCGTCAAGTTAAGCAAAAAATCACAGCCAAAGTATGGGCAACCAGTACAAGTCCATTAGATAAATACTGGAATTGTAGCATACTTTTTTCTATATTTTCAAATGATTTGAGAATTTTTGCCTCCATGAAAAGTCTGCCTTGTGTCTGCTTTATTAATACAGTGTTAGCCCATTTAACTTGATTGAATAACTCTGTTACTTGAAATTGAATATAACTTCCAAACACAGAACCATTTTTCTCCCCCCCACTATACGTAAAACATACGCGTGTCCCAGGTGAGACAGCAGAAATATCCCACCCACCTCACGTAACATACTCATTTGCATATTTTATTAGGTCGCCAGAACTATTTCATCATTTGTAAATAAACAAAATGGATTCACGATTTCCCGCATGTAATCCACATGCCATTCAAAATCAACAATGTTGATTTGTTTCAACCCCATGTTTCTCTGCAGATTTAATAATATCACTGCGCGAATTTATCGATCGATCCATAATCTCATGATGCCCTTTACATTAGAGTTTGACACGTGCAAATTAATTAACCCCTTAACGGACAGTGTTACAAATCAATTTTTTAGTATATACCTATGGTATATACATAACTTTTGTACGATCTTTCCGATGAAATTGTTCGTTTTTCGAAAGGACTACGACTTGATAAATTGGGTATGTCAGCATGTGACTGCCAGTTATCTATAATGATGTAATCCTCGTGTGGGGGGAGAAAAATCATCCTCGATGAGTCTGAAGGTGGGAATGGGAAAATCTCACCCTCGGGGGAAGATATTTGAACCAAACCCTCTGCAAGCCTCGGGTCTGGATCAAATATCTTGCCCCTCGGGTAAGCTTTCCCCATCCCACCTCCAGACTCATCGGGGATCATAATAATCACGCCTTCAGTACAAATTTGACCTGTTAATTGCATATATGTTGTAGAACAAACTCCTGTTAATTGAATAAAAAATCTTGTTATAATATGAGCAAACAATGAAAATTCATGTTGCAATGGAGTAACTATTGTGTAGATATATGAGATGATGGTTGAAGGGGCAGCTGCAAGGGTTTTGTACAAAATTCAGAGTTTTGTCTAATTTTCATGTTAATTGTCGGATTGTGGTCCAATTAAGGCTGTATGCAGTTGACGCCAACATATTTTAGGCAAAACTTCTTGATTCTGAAATTCGATTAATCTCTGAATAACACAGGCTAATTATGCATCAAACTGAAGGCTGTGTTGCATAGAACCCAAACGAATACATATCTACAACTAAACTGGGTTTCAAATATTCCTGAAAATTTGCTACCGCATTTTTGGTGAGTGCTGTAAACTGAGGCAAATTATCAACAAAACTGTCTTCAGCTAAAGTTGTGTTGGATATCCAGGAACAAGGTTAGGACATCGGACACGTTGAACCAGACATGTTCAGTTTCACGATTTTGGTGGAAGGCTCCCGCTTTTTATGCCATCTCCAGACATCATGATTGAGGATCAAATTCTCAAAATTTTGAGACCACATCTTTTGTTTTGCAAACTTGAGTCTCGCGTTTTCAGTCTACTGTACAACTACTATAAATAAGCTGAGTGAAACATGGAAAATAGAAAAAGTATTTCAGACACATTTCCTTAAATTTGCCTGTTCTGTTGATAATTCAGATGAGTGAAAGAATAGCTAAAAAAAAATAATTCTGTAAAAAACGAATCTCTACAGTCAAAATAAGGAGAGATATTGGTGAAAACACTGGAGTGAGTAACCATCAAAAGTGATTCGTGTATCACAACTTACTTCAATAAACATTAACAAAATCACAAGAAATATGATTTGCGTTGTGTTTCTTTTATTTCACTGGCACTTGAAGTGTGAACCACAAAGAAACTGGGGCAGTTTTTTGTGTATTTTCAAGTGATGTCTGATTACCAAAATAAGCACAACAATGGCATATTATCCCTAAAACCATGGTAAGAACTTAGCGACTCCTCAAAAAATAAGGAAATGTTGATTTTTGCTAAAATGTAGCTTTTCCTGTAAATTTTTTCGTCTTGACAAAGCCCAAATCTCATTGGCAGAGCAAGGCAGATCCCACCAGTGGTGGAGTCATGGTCTGAAATCCTGGTCGACTATGCTAGTGAAGAGGGGGTGGGGGTGGAATCTTAGAACTGAGGGTGCTGCACTTGTGCTGAGGGCAGGAAATTAAAAAAAAAACGGGGGGGGGGGGGGGGGAGCAAGTGGGATTGGGGAGAGGTGGGGGGGGTAGGCTAGGGAGCTGGGCTCCCCAGAAACCCCATTACTCCTCCACTAGATCTCACTAACTTGATTTTCAGTGTTTGACAGGTCTATTGGAGAATTTTGAAATATTAAATTCTCTTCTCAGCAATTCTTTCTTTACAAATTTCAATTCTCCCCGAAGAGCTCTCACTTCTCCCTATTTTTCTCCTAGAATGGTCACTGGATGACGGTCCATAAGTTTAAACTATGCCTATGTGCCAGCAATCTTCAGCAACTTTCTTACATTTTTAAAATTTAATTTTTCTCCTTTTCTTCTCCTAGCTCAAATTTGAGTGGGGACAATTGATTTTGTGCAATGTTTATTGTGAAATTTTTGTTCAGTGTATATTACCTTATCACATTGGTCCATTAGCTGAAACTGTGCCATGTTCCAGTTTTTCCCCCTCATTTTTTTACTTGAATTTATGGTACATTTATGAGGGGTGGACAGGATGGGTGGGGGGGGGGGGGGGGGGGGGTATTGTTTGGAATTTATTTTATACAAACTTTTTCCAGCGTAAATTTTATCAGTCAGATGAAACTGCATATGTTTCAGCAACATTGCCAATATTTAATTTATTTCCATATTTTTTTAGCCTGAATTTTAAAAGTAATGGATAATGGATGGGGTGGGGGAAGGAGAATTACATTTTTTGTCTTGTATGGAAAACAAGCTACGCCACATAAAAATCTCACTATTTTGAGTTTTTCAAACTTATCACGTCTGCATTAAACTCACAACAGCATTCATGTTTAAACTTAGAATTCGATGGTGATTACTTATTTCTTTCTACTTGTATTTGACATTTTGAGGTCATGTGTGATACCCTATTTAGAAAACCCACTTGGTTGCATGTTAACAAAAACACCTATACAAAGTTCACAACATGAAATCGCTGAAGAGATCATCATTTAAAATACTAGTCACTTCCACAAAGAACATGGTGATAGTGCTTTCCAGGGAAATTTCCCATTTTTAGTTTAACTTGATAAAGTCAAGATAAGCTATTGCCATCCCGGGTGCGGAAGTCTGTTAGTCTGTTCACATTTTCCTGTAGCACAGGCTACACCCCGTAGTTTTTGTTCAATCATCATGAAATTTCATATGCAGGTTTGAGGTCATGTCTAGATGAGAACGTTCCCTTTTGGTCACGATCGGTCAACCATGATGGCTGCCTGAGACCAAAACGCGAAAACCTTCAGCACAGTCAAAAGGTTGTATTTATGAAGGGATTTCATTGTAACTCGGTAGGATGACTGTATAATGTCTAGATGAGAACGCCTCCTTTTGGTCATGATCTGTCAACCATGATGGCTGTCCAAGCCCAAAAACCAAAAACTTTTAGCACAGTCTACAGGTCATATTTAATATGGAGTGATTTCATTGTAACTTGGTAGGATGACTCAATATAATGTCTAGATGAGAACATCCCCTTTTGATCGCTATTGGTCACCTGTGATGGCTACAGGGGCCCAAAGCCCGAAAACCTTTAGCACAGTCTACAGGTTGTATTTATGAAGGGATTTCATAGTAACTTGGTAGGATGATTCCAGATAATGTCAAGATGAGAACGTCCCCTTTTGGTAGCGATCATTCAACCATGATGGCTGCCCGAGCCCAAAAGCCTTTAGCATAGACTACTGGTCGTATTTATGAAGGGATTTCATTGTATCTTGGTAGGATGACTCAGTATAATGTCTAGATGAGGAAGTCCTCTTTTGGTTGCGATCGATCAACCATGATGGCTACACAGGCCCGAAACCCGAAAACCTTTAGCACAGTCTACAGGGGTGTTTATGAAGGGATTTCATTGTAACTTGATAGGATTCTCGTTTTGGAATAACTTTACAGCAACTTGGTAACTTTGGTTGTCATACATTAACTGTGAGGGCCACATTAACCCACCCCTCAATTCTTTAGTACAGTCTACACCTCAAATTATTTTTATTGAAAACATCGTATACCGGGAACAGAAATCAACATATTCTCAGTTATCACAATTCTTGTCGTATTTCATAATCCTTTCAAAAACATTGAACATTATCTTTTTTATCAAACACAACACACAGTCAAGTTAAGCTACAGTGTCATTGACACTTTCAGTTCATAATTTCATGTTTTAAAAATATGTAAAAAAATGATTGAAGAAAACGTTTACCATATGATCGTCATGTGAAATGGCTATCTCATGTTTTGAAGAGTTGTTCCGTAGCCATTCTATAAAGTACAAAAAGCATTGGAGTTTAGGTGTTTGTTGTCATGTTATGTACCAACACATGTACTACGTGAGTAGTAGTTGTTATTCAAATGTCTCAGCTGACTGATAGTGGCAATAGGCATTTGAAAGTATGTGACAACAAAATAAAAATATGTTTTCACATATTCAGAAAAGTTACTAAAATGAAACTGAAAATTCAGTTTGGTCTCCCACTGTTGTACCTTGGACTTTTATCTCAGTTTTATCAATAGTCTATGTGCTTTAATTCGTTTTTCAATATCGTTCAACTTGAAGGTTAATTTTTAGCATAACCCTTTACCTAACATGAAAAGCAGATGCCACTTACAAACAAAGTTCTTTTTTTTTTCATTTTTTGTCTCAAAAACATAGGTTATGACCCCTTGTTCCAAAGAGGAGTCATAACCTATGTTTTTGAAAAATATAATGAAAATTAATTGGCGATTTTTGGCTGTTACTTTGGGTAAAGGGTTAACTTGACAAAGTCAGTATAAGCTATTGCCATCATGTGTGAGGAAGTCTGTCTGTTAGTCTGTGAGTCTGTTTACATTTTCTTTAGCACTGGCTACACCTCACAGGTTTGAGGTCATGTCTAGATGAGAACATCCCATTTTGGTTGTGATCAGTCAACTGTAACTGCTGCATGGGCCCAAAACCTGAAAATCTTTAGCACATACTGCAGGTTATATTCTTGAAGGGATTTCATTGCAGCTCGAAACGATACCCCTGTATAATGTCTAGATGACAATGTCCTATTTTGGCCCCATTTGGTCAAGCTGTTGGGGCATGTTACACAGATTCCTTTAGCATAGTCTACAGGTAGCATTTATGAAGCGATTTCATTGTAAATTGATAGGATGACTTAATATAATGTCTAGATGAGAACGTCCTGTTCTGGCCATGAATGGTCAACCATGATGGATGCATGGGCATGTGACCTAGATTTGTTTAGCACAGTTTACAGTTCTTATTTATATAGCGATTTCATTGTAACTTGATAGGATAACTTGGTATGATGTCTTGATGAGACCGTCGTATTTTGGGCACGATTGGTCAGCCATTACCGCTGCTTGGGCATGTGACCTAGATTCCTTTAGCACCATCTTGGGGTTGTTTGTATGAAGAGATTTCATTGTAACTTGGCTGGATGACTCAGTATATCTTGATGAGACTATCCAATTTTGGTCATGATCGGTCAACTGTGACTGATGGACAAGCATGTGACCTAGATTCCCTTAGCAAAGTCTATGAGTCATATTTATGAAGGGATAATATTGTAACTTGGTAGGATGACTCACTTTGGAATGATTTTACTGTAACTTGGTAACTTTGGTTGACATACATTAACTGTGAGGGCCACATTAACCCAGGCCTCAATTCTTAGTACAGTTTTCACCTCAAATTATTCTTGCTGAAAACATAGCATGTGGGGAACAGAAATTAACAAATTCTCAATTATCACAATTCTTGTCTTATTTCATAAACCTTACATAAACATTGAACATTATCCTTTTATCTAACACAACACAGTCAAGTTAAGCTGCAGTGTCATTGACACTTTTATCTGTTGCGTTATTTTTTATATAGCCTAAAGTTATTAAAAAACAGAAAATGATTGGCAGTTGTCAATAAGACTAAAAGATTTTGAACTTTTAAGAAATACATTTTTTAATAGTACAGTGGATCCCTGTTAATTGAATAGCCACTTTGTCAATGAAAATTATTCAGTTAACAGGAGTATTCAGTTAACAGGACTTGTGTCACTTTCTTGTTTTCTGGAGATAAACTTAGCATTTATTCTATTATATCTCGTTTGACAGCTACATGAGCTCTGTCAAACATGATATAATAGATTAAAAGCCTGTATTTATTTATTAGGGTTTAACAATGCAAAATGCCTGTAGTGGATGTACTGAGGCCAAACAGGTCTATAAAAAGAGGAAAACTGGGGAGGTGGGGGCATGGTGGCTTAGTTGGTAGAGGTGCAGACTGCAAGCCGAGAGGTCCTTGGTTCGAATCCCACCTGCGGCAACCGCATTGTGTCCTTGGGCAAGGCACTTCACCCCCATTGCCCATGTGGGGGCACGGTGACATTGTGTACTAAGGCGTACTGCACATCGGTGGTGCACCTGCCTTCAACCAATGCTAACCCTGCTTGACATGTGTGGAGTTGGTATGTTGGGGAGCTGACAGTTGCTCGCCATTGCTCAGTGGTTCTCTCCAGCTTTCTCCACCCATAAAACTGTCACGGTCATGGTTAGCCATTGTGCAGAAATATGTGACCTTAAACACCAATAAATAAATAAAACTGGGGAGATTCAAGGTAATTTTTTGACAGGTTACAAGATTTTTTTATTCAATTAACAGGAGTTTAACTCTACAACCTATATTCAATGAACAGGTCAAATTTGTACTCAAGGTATGGTAAATGGTTTTGAGTTGGGAAATAATAATCAGTTAACAGGATTATTCAGTTAAGAGATATCCAATTAAGAGGGCTCCAACTGGGTGGGCTCCACTGTAATTCAAAAATCCAAATTGTGATGGAAAACACCTGTATCTCCCAAAGTCGTGCAAATGTGGAACAGAGCAGTTGCTAGTTTCTGTCAGATATTTTATGGACTTAACCCGTAACCTGCAAGACTCTAGGGAATGGACATCACTTGTATCATGTTAACCCTTTACCTAACAAATCGCTGCATCCATCTGCATAATTTACAAATTGAGCAGTAGAAGAAATATTAATTTTCAAAAATTTTCAACAAGATCATACCATTGCGATAAGCTTGTTGAGCTCATTCCAATAAGGGGTCATACGAGATGGTTTTGTTAAAAAATTTTGAAAAATTTGAACAATAATTAAAATAATTAGTGATTAACTGATAAGGATTTGCGACCGTCATCCCCTTGCCGATTAGTTGAGCACACAGTCTGTCAGTTGTGAGTGTCCATGTCAGATAGTAACAACCAAAAGGAGTAGTTTCAGAATGCATAGAACAGGGTTAATTTTACAGTACAGTCAGGTTGATTGGTTTGTTGACCTCAAGAGAATGTCAGTGTGTGCATTAAAATAAAAATACGACATCAGTGGAAACAAGTTAACAGTGCAGCATCTTTGATCAAAGATCAAAGATGCTGCACTGTTAACTTTTTTCTGCTGATGTCGCATTTCATTGAGTCATCGCACAACATGTGGGATGTGTGTCATGAGCAGCAATCAAGGGGAAGATCAGACCAATCAATGAGATTAGGCCAATCTTGAATCCTGCTAATCATTGTGGCAACTTATTAAGTTTGTTACTGCTTGTATGGGATTGTTGTTGATTGTTGTTTTGATCCAGTGGTGTTCCATGTAACCATCGGCATGGAACAATGTTCAACACCTACACCGATCAGCAACCGATGGCTTAAAATTCGGCCGATGTCAGATGCAATTGCCGAACATCGGTTAATCACTAAAAATAATAAATCTTGATATCATGTGTGTTGGGTTAACCCTGCATCCGCCCGCGTAATATGCAAATTCTGCAGTTGAAAAAATATTATTTTTCAAAAAATTTCAACAAAACCATATCATGTGACCCCTCGTTGGAATGAGCTCATCGAGCTCGTTCCAACAAGAGGTCATATGATATGGCTTTGTTGAAATTTTTTGAAAAATTTGAAAAAAATGATATTTAAAATAATAAAATTTTGATAATGTCTGCGTTGGGTAAAGTGTTAATTAAGGGCTAGGTGAATTGATATTTGTACTCTAATGTCAAAATACCAAAGTTTTCAACAGCAAAATTTTTCCATAGTGCAACTGGGTTTAACAGATTATATCTTGTTTGACGAGCTCTATCAGAGAAGGTATAAGTGATTAACTTATTAGTCCTTTGTGAAATATTGTCGTCATAGATAATACTCTTACACTATCAGTGTATTCTGAGTTGAGAAAAACTGCCGCTTTAGAAACCTAACAATGAATCCAGTTTTTTTTTTCTTCATTTCAGGATCAGCTTCATGGACCAAATAAATACTCATTCCTTTGTATATCAGGGACAGCTATTTTCATTTTTATTGGATCACTGCTGTACTGTTTATTAAAATCTTCTTCATACAGAGAGAAGATTGATTAAATAATTTTGTGTTTTCATGTCTCCCTGGACAATTGTATATCAGGTATAAAATGTTTGGGAGAGAAATTTAATGAAATTCCAAGGCATCATAGCCTGTGCGACAAGATCTATCTTTGATTTGGTTTAAACTCAAAATTTTAGATCAAAAGGGCCTAGAATTTAGACATTGCCAAAAAACAGGTCTCTGGACTTTAAATTTTACTAAACTCACACCACTTACTGGTGTTCCCCCTTAATCCCCGCCAGGGGGTAAGGCGTTGTGTCCTTGGGCAAGGCACCTCATCTTGATTGCTCATGTGGGGGGCATGGTAGTGCTGTGTACTAAGGCATACTGCACGTGGGTGGTGCACTTGTCTTCCACCAATGCTAAACCTGCTTGTGCAGAGTTAGTAGGTTTGGGAGTCTGGCAGCTGCACGTCATTGCAAAGTGGTTCTCACTTAGTACTCCAGCTTCTTCCACCCATTAAACTGTCCAACACAAGGTGATCATTTAGTGCCATTAAACCTCAATAAATAAATAAAATAATTAACTGGTGTCCCTAAGTTGCAGGAATTTTCCCATATTTAGGGCATAACACACAGTTGAGTTTGTTTCCCTTTTCCATTTTTTGTGAACTGCCTAAACCTGGAAAGGCCTGGATATTTGTATGTGTTTTTGCTACTTAGTGGCAGTCTACATTGTGTGGCTTTGCAGTTGTTTTTAACCCTTTACCCAACGAATCGGCTGCATCTGCCCACGTAGTTTGCAAATTCAGCAGTTGGAAAAATATTATTTTTCAAAAAATTTCAACAAAACCATATCATGTGACCCCTCGTTGGAACGAGCTCGACGAGCTCATCCCAACGAGGGGTAACATGATATGGTTTTGTTGAAATTTTTTGAAAATTTTCAAAAAACGATATTTAAAATAATAAATTTTGATATCGCCTGCATCGGGTAAAGGGTTAAGCAAGTCTTGGCTACCTATTATAGGCACACCAAGACTACATGTTGGGGCAGCTGTTCTATGTTGCTATAAAAAGTGACCAGAGTTGGAATAAGGTCCCATAGGCTTACCTGTAATAGATATTCTGAGGCACCAATACAACTCACAGAAACCAGAAATCGGCATTTCATGCAGTCATTATTGCAATATATGTTCTTCAATTAGGCTGAACGGCAGCTGACTGGTCAAGTATGCAATATCCCCAAATTAGTCCTTTCTAAAGGGCTGCAGTATGTTGTACTGGAAAAATTCAATGCAAAATAATTCATTGATATTTCATAAATTTTAATGTTTTTCTTCTGTGGAGAGTCTCATACTTGTAAATGTATTGATGAAAATTAAACATGTTTAAGGCCTAAAAAAGTAAAAAAATCTGTTTTTCAGGCCCTTCTGTGTGGTCCTTTTGGCTGCCACATTCTCTCTTTTTATAACCAGAGTAAACTAAAAAAAATAAAAATTGAATGGTTTGTGTCTCATATTTTACCCAAGTTAATAAAATTGATAAAATTTGGCCCTTTAGTGCAACTAGGCTTTGCAATATTTTAGCATTGCATAGCCTTCTTGCACTCAAGAGACAAAATACACTACCACCCATGCTATTCTGTAGATTGTGAGGCCTAAAACATAAAACAAACCAAGAACATGAACTTTTGATGGCAAAGAAATAATTATAAAAATAAAAAAAAATAAAAAACTGCCCTCCGACATTCAGTTTTACCCAACAATGGCCTGAGAAACAGAAAATCTGTTTTGTGGGGCCTAAAGAAAGCTAAACAGCATAGATTACAGTCTGGACTTTAAGCAGAGGGGATCATGTTTGTTTTCTCTTATTTTTAGCTCATGAAAATCCCATGAAATGTTGTTTATTTTATTTATTGGTGTTTAAGGTCATATACTTATGCACAATGGCTAATCATGACCGTGAAGTTTTACGGGGGCAGGGTTAGATTGGTTGAAGACATGCGAACCATCGACGTGCAGTACGCCTTAGTACACGGAGTCATCCAAGCCTGAATATTAGCAACCTGTCATTTGCAAAATGAGGTCCCCAGAGTGTGAATTTGCTGATGCTACCCCATAGAGTGGGCCAATTTTTCCTCTAGGTACATCTTTCTGTTTTGGCTTGAGACCTTGATTCAGCCTGAGGTTCACAGAGGGTAAATTTTGTGATGCTACCCTGCTGTGCAGGGTAGCATCACCAAATTCACCCTCTGGGGACCTCATTTTGCAGATGACAGTCTGCTTATTTTCAGGCTTGGCGTCATCATGCCCCCATGTGGACAATCGGGGTTAAGTGCCTTGCCCAAGGACACAACGTGGGAGTCCGAGTTGATCGCTCAGACGGTCATCCATCCAACGATTAACCGAGCTCGATGTTGCTTAACTTCAGTGATGTGACGAGAACCGGTTACCGCAATGCCACTGCGCCCCCTGAAATGTTGTTAAAAAATTACTAAATGTCTGTTAGAAATGGTCATGCCCACAGATAAAATACCAAGATATCTACTGCCACAGGGCATGCCATTTCCAAACAGTGATGGTTTGTGACTAAACCCTTTACCTAACATGAAAAGCAGACAAAATTCTTGAACAATTAATTTTTTTCATTTTTTGTCTCAAATACATAGGTTTTGACCCCTCATTGGAACGAGCTCAAAGAGCTCGTTCCAAAGAGGGGTCATAACCTATGTTTTTGAGACAAAAAGTGAGAAAAATAATGAAAATTATTGGTGATTTTTGTGTTAACTATTGAAAATTTTGGCTGCAAATGCTGCAGAGGTACACCCCCCCCCCCCCCCCCCCCCCCCCCCCCCCCCACAACCTGTTGCCACATCCCTGAAAATGTACCTTGTAATGTGGGTGTCACATGTGTTGTCATGGTAACCCATGTAAGTGGCCAAGTCATAACATTATGATGGTGATCTGAAGTGCACATGTTCAGAGCATATTGTTAGGGCAATACAAGTTTTGTCATTCTTTAGGCATATTAGAGGCTGCTGTCTTGATTTATGTGGTAGCACGTGGTTAGTATAACACTGGAAGGGTGAGTGTGTGTAAATTGAATGTGAGTATATCTAATTATCAGAAATGACCTGACTACTGTAACTCACTCAAATGGATCTTTCCAGACTTCTATCTTGAGTAGCACATAGTATTACAGGGCCATTACCCAAATAGGGTATGTCCAAAGGTCTGTTCAATTGGTCAAAACTAGGAGTGGAATCCGTGGGTCTTCTTTATACTATGTTTAGCTTTTCTGGCCTGTTCTGGCTACTGTTGACCCCTGCATTCGATCTAGTCCTAGCTATCCATGACTGATCCATAATATACTCGGTCAGATTGCTCCATTCTCCTTGGCCCATAATATCTGTCTTAACAGTTCCTTGGCCATGTTGACACAAGTATGTTCTTGATCTACTAACTGCCTCTCCAGCACATGTGAGACAAAGACTATGACGTTCTGATGAGATAGGTCACAGTGTGCCTCAAAAAATTTGTTACACATGGGCACAGGCTGATATTTGAGGAGTTTTGTGGATTGAATACTGGTGGTTAGGGGACTAGTGTTTGGGGACGTGGAAGCAGGTGGCACCAGTGTGGACTGATGGGGACTATTGGGGACCAAGCCAGAAAATAAGCAGACTGACATCTGCAAAGTGTGGTCCCCAGTGGGTGAATTTAGTGATGCTACCCTGCATAGCAGGGTAGCATCACTAAATTTACCCTCTGTGAACCACAATCTGAATCATGGTCTCAAAACTAAACAAAAAGAGGTACCTAGAGGATAAATTGGCCCACTGTATGGGATATAATCATCAAATTCACCCTCTGGGGACCTCATTCTGCAAATGTCAGACGGCTTATTTTCAGGCCTGTTGGGGACTAGCTCCAAGCTTCTATATCATTCCTTAGCTCCTAGATAAATAGATGGTCTATGCCTTCATGTCTTCTAGACTACTGACATCATCAACTGTCCCTCTCAATATCTCCTAGTTGTACTAATGCCTCCTTCCTTTGCTACTACTTTGCGTCCCTGCTACACTGTCTCTGGTGAATACTATGGAGCCCATGGCCATCATTATATCCACTCACTACCATCAGGTCTGTGGTGACATTACGATCCTAGATTCTTTCAGTACAGCTGATAGCCCCCCCCCCCCCCTTCCTCCCCCCCCCCCCCCCCCCCGATCACTACTAACCTATTTGCATTTGCTTAGGTACTAAGTACTATCTCTTATCTGTACGACAACTAAGTCCTATGCTCAGTGTCTACAACCCTCTTCTCTTGATGGTCCTATCCTATGAATATGACTACCAGGCAGTATCCTGTGATAAATATCCTGCAATACCACATTGCCATGCCATTGCCATGCCACAAGTATCCTCCAGTACCCAGATAAGATTGTAGGTTATCCCTCATTGAGGTGTAACCTAATGGCCTACATGCCCACATTCAACAAAACTTTAGGAGCCATAGGATTCTATGGGCACTATCCTCCAATAACTGTCCTCAAATACTACATTGTGTCAAGTCACACATACATTACAGTCGCTGTGAACTAGTTGTGATCCAGGCGTGGGCAGTGATATCCACGCATGCATTTACCAGGTAAAAAAAACCATCATCAGCAAAATTTTAATTAATGAAGCACTGAGTTATACCCAGTGCTTCATTATTTAAATTTTTGATGATTATTTCTATAATTAGTGTTTGGAATCTAATATTATTGCATACGTGGAAATATTGCCCACCTGTGGAAAGTGACTAGTTTATGACTGCTGAACTTTATCCTCCAATACCCAGATGAGGATATAGGTTATCCCTCATTCAGGTCTAACCTCATGGCCCCCTGATAAGTATCCTTGAATAGTACCCCAACATGCTTTAAGTATCCTCACATACCAAGATAAGTCGAAGAGTTGTACGAGTAAGTTTGCAATCATGTGTCCTCGGCTTGTATGTTCTGTACTTACCGTTTTGTACAAAGGCAGTAGCCTAGAAGCAAGCCAGAAAATAAGCAGACTGACATCTGTAAAATGAGGTCCCCAGAGGATGAATTTAGTGATGCTACCCTGCACAGCAGGGTAGCATCACTAAATTTACCTTCTGTGAACCTTATTCTGAATCAGGGTCTCAAACCTAAACAGAATGAGGTACCCAGAGGATAAATTGGCCCACTGTATGGGATAGCATGATCAAATTCAACCTCTGGGGACCTCATTCTGCATATGTCAGACTGCTTATTTTCAGGCCTGTCTAGAAGCCAAGGGTCCATCAGCTATATAGTATCTAGGAGTCATGGGATGGTCTAGGAGCTAAGAGCTACTTATAGTATGACTGCCATGGACTGTCCACTTTCCACGGGTGAGCAATATTTTCACAGATGAAATACTACTAAATTTCGAACACAAATTATAAGAATAATCATAAAAAATGTAATTTATGAAGCACCAGATACAACCCGGTGCTTCATTTATTAAAATTTTGCTGATAGTCCTTATTATTACCTGGTAATAGCATGTGTGGACATCACTGCCCATGTGTGGATTATGAGGGTGACTGTACTCTATGTCACACCACCCATATGCAAAGCATGTTAAAAAAAAAACTTTTCAAGTTCACGGGGGAGGAACTGTTCCATGAAAGAGACTCCTGTTCCGACTTTTTAACCAGTTCTTTACCGATTTGTTAGAGTTCGCTAGCGAATGAATTTCTGACAGAAAATTGAAAAATGGAAGATTGCAGGTACATATTAACATCATTTGAGTCAAATAAGTTTCGTTTCATATAAAACTATATCTCTGCTGTCCATTTGAAGGACAAGATGAAACAAAGGGGACAAATTGTAAAGTTGCCATGCGTTTTACCAGAAGCTATATTTTGTACAGAAATGCCATTGTCTATACAGTAATTTTGTAGGCCTCGTTTTCTTCCATATAAATATTTTCATCAATGAAATCTGGGGTCTCCGGCAAGATATAATCACTCTCAGCATATTTTAAGTCCGACACCAACCCAAGGGATGCGGACGATCGAGATTTTGAGCTCTAAACATTCATGCAAAATGCGCCAGTTCACTACTGATCAGATCGGTACGCTTTGTTTGAGATCAGTTCGCTGCGAGACTTATTTTATGTCTGTATATAATCATATTTACTATGTTTTACATACAATCAATAGATGTGTGCCACTTGTGCGATATTATAGTTGTAGTACAGTACAATATAGGTGATGTAGCACTCATATATAGTCAAAATACACCACGCGAACGATCTAAAATAAAATGTAGGACAGGATGTTATTGTCGTATATTAGGCCTGTATGATGAATAAAATAGGATGTTCATGTAATATGGAATTCATGAAATTCACCAGCATTTTAAATTTAGCCTTGCACGAAGCTAGACAAAATTGAACATTCTTCGACTCGTTTCATAAATGTCATATTGCACGAACTATCAGGTCATATTACATGAGTACTCAAGTCAAATCCTCTAATTACTCCATTTTAGGTTAGTTCTTTGGCCTTCTCATATTTCTTTTTACAGTGATAGCACCGGAATTCATTCTGGAAAAGAGGAGTACAAATCACATTAATAAGTATCAAGGAAATTTACAAATATGGTATTTTGTTTACACCCACATTGAACATCATTTTTAAATGAACATTGATGCCACCGGTATCACAAGAGTTTCCAAGATTTAATGGATCTCATATGCCCCTTGCCTACTCCCACTTAATATGTAGCCCAAACAAAAATCCAATATATTATAATATATAAAAGCTACATATATAGCAACTTGTATTATATGACTCTAAATTTATCCCATAAAATCCTATAGAAACTAAAAGGTCATAAAATCTAATTGTCTGCCCAATCCTCAATTTGTTTCTACACAAGTACTTTAGTGGGGCTATCACGTGAACTGTACCGCCGAGGCCATATTCATAAAATGGTTTGCTGCTTAATTTTGAGATTGACACGAGGATTTATCCACCTTTAAAAGTTGATGAATCTTCATCTCAAACTCAAAACCATGCTACGTAACATGTATAGTATCACACGGCTTGTTGCAAAATTGGTAAGCAGGCCAGCAAAGACTAGTGTAATAAATATTGGGTGGTGAAAACAATTGTTTGAGCAGGCACATTGCGACATTGTGAATTATGATGTATATATAAAATTACACTCAGTAGTTTAATGTCGCAAAATTATTGCAAAACGTATCCACAGCTGTCCTGGTCGCTTATATGACAATTTTAAACAAAATGTGGTAGTGTTCGGGCGAATCAACACAATATTGATCACAATATCATTGTTAAAATCGACAGTTATGCTGCCAAGATAAATGGACGATTCTTGGTGAAGTGAACTGGAGCCTATGATTTTTCTTGTTGAGCGAACTGGATCTTCACTTTTAGCGAACTGGAGCATACACGAGGTTCAACTTGATAGTATTGTAGAGGATTACATTTTGACTGTTCATTCTAAATTTGCATACAATATTAAAACAAGGTATTTTTGTACTGCTAGGTGAAACTGTTCACCTCTGTAACCTCAAGTGGTCTCTAAAATGGCGGCGTATCAGCAGTCTTTAATTTTTTTTCAGTGAAAATCTAGTGATCGTGGACATTTTTACTGTGTAAACATAGATAAAGATCTATAGCTTATGACAACGTGACATGGTGTACCTTTTTACCTGCCGGAGAAACAACCTTCCATTCAAGAAACATTATATCTATAGAATACTCACCATATTTTCTTCATCTGTCAATGAAAAATGGCCAAAGTCGGTAACGAACTGGAGATTTAATCGCAAGTGAACCGTCTGTAAAGTCGGAACAGGAGTCTCTTTCATGGAACAGTTCCTCCCCCGTGCAAGTTCGGATTTTGGATATGTAGTCCCTGGGAGCATTCTACTTCGAATGACACCAAAAGTACTTTGTTACTAATTTTTTCAATGACCAGACTACACTTATTTTGAAAAAATATGTCTCCCCATGAATGGTGACTCTTGTGGAAATTTCAGTGAAACACTTCAACAACTTAATTATTTTTGAGATGTCATGATAACATAGCTAGGTGCTATATGACCTATATCCTGCCCAGTGTAACTGTGCATGTCGAAAGGAATTTTCATTCCCATAATTTTTTTCTAGAGCTATGGCTCATTTCCTCATTGATTGTCCATCACAAATGTTTGTTTTATTTGACTCCTCCTATATTTCTTGCCAGATTTTTACAAAATTTGGTGTGAACAATAAGAAGTATGAAGTGTAAATGTACATGTTGAAAGGTATTTCCGATTTTTCATTTTTGTCAGAGCCTTGTTAAATGTCCACCACAAATGTTTGTCCATTTAACTCCTCCAACATTTCTTATTGGATTTTTATGACATTTGGTATGAAGAATGAGTATGAAGTCCAGATGTACACACAGAATGGAATTTTCGATTCTGCATTTTTTTTTTAAAGTTATGTCCCTTTTTTTCATTAAATATCCATTACAAATGTTTGTCTGTTGAACTCCTACATCTCTTGTAGGATTTTTGCAAAATTCTTTGAAGTATAAGTATGAACTGTGGATGTGCATGTGGAAAAGAATTTAAGATTCTAGAGTTTTTTCCAGTGTCATAGTGTTAAACAGATTACCAAAAAAGTCAGGATGAGCTACAGTGATCACTCACTGTCTGTCATCTTCGTCCATGCACTAGGTGTTTGCACCTGCCCCTCCTAAACTGCTAAACCAATTTTAGTTAAATTTGAGCTTGTTCTGACATCGCATTTTTTTTTTCAAATCAAGCTGCCCAGCTCCATAGTGAGTGGGTGGGGGAGAAATTCCTCCAAAATGTTTTTTTTAAATCTTCTTCTCATGAACCAGTGGGTATAATGACTTGATATTTGGTGTATAACTTCATTTTGAGATGTAGAATCAAGTTTGTTCAAACGAAATTCGTGGAGCAATATTTGCCTTTGTAATTGGAGGGGCAAGATTTTTGACCCCGCCCAGAATTACTTTTTTTCTGAACTGATGGTCCGATTTGAACTAAATTTGGTATGTGGCATTATTGAGTCATAAGTACTTGACTCATGCAACAACAAAAAATTCTGTGTCTCCGTGGGAACCCCCGGAGCTAAAAATAGAAATATTTTTAAATGCCCATATTTTCTGTACCACACAGAACAGAGAGCTGTTATTTGGTATGAAGCATCCTTAGAACCGTTAGAATTGAATGGTAAAAAAAAGCCATTGGTTGTGTCGGGGTGTCCTGTAGAGGGGCATAATAAGAAATGCTGAGTCAGCGTATTTGCAAAAATTTAAAAAAAATCTTTCTCCTGAACCACTGATCAGAATCATTTGATATTTAGTATACAGCATCCACAGGGGGTCAGAAATAAGTTTGTTAAAATGAAGCCCCCTTGGTTCATATTTGGGCTCGATATAGGGTATATATAGTGCAATATGGAGGATAAACTTTAAAAATAAATCATTTCAGACCCCTCAGTCAGAATGCTTTCATATATGGTATACAGCATCTCTAGGGGTGGTGTTGGGGGGGGGGGGGAGGGGCAGATTCAAGTTTGTTCAAATCAGGTCCCTGGGTTAATATTTGGGCTCTCTGTTGGAGCCCAAAGTTTAACCTGGTGTAATATGAGGAAATGTCTTTAAAATTCTTCTTCTTCAGATTCACCAGTCAGAATCTTTTCAAATTTGGTTTTCAACATTTCTAGGAGGGTCAGATTCAAGTTTGTTCAAATCGAGTTCTTGGGTTAATATTTGGGCTGCCTATTGTAGCCTGAATTTGAACTTAGTGTGAGGAAATTTGTTTAAAAATCTTCTTCAGATAGTGTAATATGAGGAAATTTCTTTAAAAATCTTCTTCTTCAGATCCACGATTCAGAATCCTTTCATATTTGTTATTCAATATCTCTAGGGGGTGAGATTCAAGTTTGTTCAAACTGAGTGCATGGGTCCATATTCGAGTCACCAGTCAGAATCCTTTCATATTTGCTACACAACATCTCTAGGTGGGTCAGATTCTAGTTTGTTCAAATTGGGTCACTGGGTTAATATTTGGGCTCCCTATGGTGGCGCGAATTTTAACTTAGTGTAATATGAGGAAATTTCTTTAAAAATCTTCTTTAGATCCACCAGCTGGAATGCTTTCATATTTGGTATACAACACCTCTGTGGGGGGGGGGGGGGGGGGGGGGGGGGGGGGGAGATTCAGGTTTGTTCAAATAGAGTGCCTGGGTTAATATTTGGGCTCGCTAAGAGAGCCTAAATTTTCTCTTATTGCAATATGAGGAATAATCTTTAAAAATCATCTTCTTCAGATCCACCAGTCAGAATCTTTTGATATTTGGTTTACAGCATTCTTAAGGAGGTCAGATCTAAGTTTGCTCAAACCAAGATCTAGGTTAATATTTGGCCCTCCTATTGGAGCCCGAATTTTAACTTAGTACAATACAAGGAATAATCTTTAAAAATCTGCTCTTTGTGATACAATCAGAATCTTTTGATATTTGGTATACAGCATCCTTTGAGGGTACAGATTCAATTTGTTCAAATGAAGTCTCTGGGTTGATATTTGTGTTCCCTATGGGGGTGGGGGTGGGGGGCAAATTTTAACGTAGTGCAAAATTGGTAAAATTCTCGAAATCTTTTTCTCCAGAACCACCATTCAGAATCTTTTGATATTTGGTGTACAACATCCTTCAAGTTTGTTTAAGTCCCTAGGTTGATATTTGGACTACCTAGTTTTCCATTATTGAAAATCTGGGCATTATTTCTGTGGTAGCATCCCAATACTAGAAAACAACCACCTGGCATGGACAGCAAAGCTATAAATAATTTTTAAAAAAGTTCATTTCTCTGTTGTGTTAGCAAGCCATAGATTGTAATTAAATTCTTCTTTAAACAACTTTGGTCAGGTGACCGCCTCGCACCCCAATGGTGCCTCGTGTTCTTAATTAAGTCTGGATTTTGCATTATTTTATTTATGGAATCTCAGTCCACTGAAGCAAGTGCATAGCCAGGGTTCTATAACAGTGGGTGTCCTAGCTCTCAACAAGCTATTCAGAAAATGAGTTCAAATTGCCAAGATTAGCCATGACAATCGCCAGTGCTGTAGTAAAATCAATGGCAGACTGAAGTCACTTTTTGGGAATTGCAAGTTGGTGTGGGTACTTTAACAACCACCGAGTTCATTTTTCTGCCTGTTGGGAGATCGTCCTGGATTATGAGTTGGGGGGGGGGGGGGGGGGGGTGCACATTTCAAACATGGGGTCATGATGCGAAGTACCTCCCAGCCCATAACTGCAAGATGGGGTCGAGCATTAGGAGGGAATGTCTCACAATCTCCGGCTAAGTCTGTTGCTGTGGATAATACTGCACGGTACCTGACCTTGGTGTTTGTGAAAAAAAGCTGAGTTTAAAAAAATGGGTTGGGGGGGGGGGGGGAGAATGCGCCCATGGGCTGATTAGACTCGAAAGATACGCGGTTTTCCTTCTTTTCAACACTTCTAGTTGGAAACTTTTCATCTCCATTCTTCTCGTCTATTTTAACCCTTTACCCAATGTAACGGTCAAAACCGGCCAGTGATATTCTCAAAAATCGCCAATTAATTTTCATTATATTTTCATATTTTGTCTCTAACACATAGGTTATGACCTCTCTTTGGACCGAGCTCATTCCAATGAGGGGTCATAACCTATGTTTTTTTTTTTTTTTTTTTTTTTTTTTTTTTTTTTTTTTTTTTTTTTTTTTTTTAGGGGAGCGCGGTGGCTCAGTAGGTAGAGGTGCAGGCTGCAAGCCGAGAGGTCCTCGGTTCGAATCCCACCTGCGGCAACCGCGTTGTGTCCTTGGGCAAGACACTTCATCTCCATCACGACGCCGTGTACTAAGGCGTACTGCACGTCGATGGTACGCATGTCTTCAACCAATCTAACCCTGCCTGTGCTGCAGTGCGGAGTTACGATGTTGGGGAGCTGGCAGCTGCTCGTCGTTTGCTCGGTGGTTCTCTCCGGGTACTCCGGCTTCCTCCACCCATAAAACTGTCACGGTCATGATTAGCCATTGTGCATAAATATGTGACCTTAAAACATCAATAAATAACCTATGTTTTTGAAACAAAAAATGAAAAAAATTAGTTATTCAAGAATTTTGTGTTGTCTGCTTTTCATGTTAAGTAAAAGGTTAAGTAAATATTCTGCTCTGCTTTCAAAACATGGATCTCAAACCGATGACCGAAAATAGCGCTACGGAAACGCACCCTGCTTTTTCGTCATAGAAATCTACTTTCGATAAAGTTATCGCCCTTGAAATTATCAGATGTGCGAGAGAGATTCAATTAAGAAGCAAGCATTTGTTGAGACATCAGCAGAAAATAATTCCTTCCTATGACATCAGCAGAAAATAAAGCTGAGTTTCCATTTGTTACTAGTAGTATGTGATGTGGTTTTCATCCCATATTTGCAGGACCCTGGAAGTGACGTCATGTCACGTGACCCAGTTGCGCCATGTTGTGTTGTCATGATAACCCGCGTCATCTTGTGACGTTATCCCCATAGCAATACGTGGTGTTAGTGCGCATGCACAGTGCATGTTGTTAGGGTGATAGTGTTTCCGTCGTCCATTTTGTATACTGGAGGCTGCCATCTTGGTTTCTTTGGTAGCACGTGGTTGCTATGTGACCTAAAACCTTCTTATAGGACAAGGGTATGTTCGGACCGTGTGTTCCATTGTAGGAGTAAGTTCCCGATTCGTAGAATTGCAAACAACCCGACAATCCCTCCAAATCACCAAAATCCACCCCAAACTACCGAAATTGACTTTATTTAGTACGAATTTCCTCCATGCCGTAGATATTACTAGTAGCACGTAGCGCTATAGGGCGCTTTCGATTGAATCGGAGTATGCTCCAGAAGAGTAGAAGAGCCTATCGATTGGAACAGTTTTGTTACTATATTTAGATTTTCTGGTCTGTTCAGGCAAGTTCTAATCCCATTCCAAGTACTCTTGTTCTTGTTTTCCAGACAACCAATCAGATAGATGGGCTTCAGGTCGTTTGAGCAATGACTTTTCAATAACTACCCGATAGCTTATTGGCTTTGGGAATGATATAGGCTATTGTTACACAGAGGGGAGATAACTCTACATACAGATTATGAGAAATCAAGCAATCTGATTGGTTAGTTACCTGCAGTAAAGTGAACTGATTGGATTATCTGGAAAACAGGAACGCGCCCTATAGCACTATATGCTACTTGTAAAATCTACGGTATGGGAGTCCTAAAAAGGATTCTGTGGGAAATCCGTTCTAAATAAAGTAAATTTCGGTAGTTTGGGGAGGATTTTGGTGATTTGTAGGGATTGTCGGGTTGTTTGTGGTAATGCTACGAATCGGGAAATTACTCCTATACAAAGGAACATACCCTCCGAACATACCCCTATCCTATAAGAAGCCTTTGGGTCACATAGCAACCACGTGATCCATAGAAACCAAGATGGCGGCCTCCAGTATAGAAAATGGCCGACGGAAACACGTATCACCTCAACAACACGCGCTGGGCATGCGCACTAACACCACGTATCTCTATGGGGATGATGTCACAAGATGGCCGCTCACACGGGTTACCATGACAACACAACATGGCGCCACAGGGTCACGTGACTATGACGTCACTTCCAGGGTCCTGCCAATATGGGATGAAAACCACATCACATACTTCTGTTACTTTTATGAAACTAAAACAAAATACAGCTACCTGTTATTTATTATTCATTTATTGGTGTTTAAGGACACATTTATGCACAATGGCTAATCGTAACCGTGACAGTTTTACGGATGGAGGAAACCGGAGTACCCGGAGAGATCGACGAGCAACTGTCAGCTCCTCAACATTCCAACTCTGTTCAAGCTTCCTCAAGCAGGGTTACAGCGGTTGAAGACATGTGCGCCATCGACGTGCAGTACGCCTCAGTACACGGCGTCATCGTTCCCCCATGAGGCAACCGGGATAAAGTGCCTTGCCCAAGGACACAACACGGGTCGCCCGGACGGGGATAGTTAGCTACCTGTTGTTTTCGTTATAAAAAAGTTTAGCAATTGTGTTTTTACAGTAACTTGCAAGTTTTAATTCTTACCGGGCTAAAAATAACAAATGTCACCTACTAGACTTTTATACCAATACAAAGAAAAGCGTGTGTATTATATGTCATGAAGTGCACACTGTTGATCTATAATGAACTGAAATATAGTAACATAACATCAAAAGATGGCGAAAACGGCGTTTTCTTATTTTCAAATAGCTTTCAACAGAAAATAAAAGTCAAACGTTCAAATCAATTGGGAAAAATTGTAAAAAAGCCAGCTTCTGTATCTTAATACTTTACAGGAAAATGCCTGAAGTTTATGAAATGGTGTACTTATCGATGATACAAATTCGCTAACATTTGGAAATTTCAGTTATATGAAATTCCCACACCCTTACAGTGTTAAATTTACTGACAGCATTTGGAAATTGGAGGAGCTCACTTTTCCGGAAATTCCTTCCAATGACGAAAATTGTCAGCCATGACGTACTTGTGATCTGCATATACACCTAAATTTGAATAAAATATTCTCACCAAAAAACCTCCCAAACACCCGTCCCCCCACCCCCAGTGTTCCCTACACGTATTGATGGGTCATTTTCAGATATCATATATAGGATATAGCCATAGTAGCTTGGTGTAGCAAATGTTCACCACGAGTGGTGAAGTGGAGTTAAGCGCGAGCCTTTGGCGCGCGGTTAACACCACCTCTCTCTGTCCGGGACGACCCGCGTTGTGTCCTTGGGCAAGGCACTTTATCCCGGTTGCCTACATGGGGGCACGATGACGCCGTGTGCTAATGCGTACTGCGAGTCGATGGTGCACATGTCTTCAACCGCTGTAACCCTGCTTGGGTGAAGCTTGAACACAGAATGTTGAGGAGATGACAGTTTCTCGTCGATGATCGGTGGTTCTCTCCGGGTCTTCCGGCTTCCTCCACCCCTAAAACTGTCACGATTAGCCATTGTACATAAGTATGTGACCTTAAACGCCAATAAATAATAATATTAATAACAGCACTTCACCACTAGTGGTGAACATTTGGTACACCAAGCTACTTTGGGTATATTTTATTTATACCATTATCGTCAGATTAATAAGAGTTCAAATGTTAAATAAATCAATATTCACACATGCGATTCTGTTTTTGTTTACATGAGCACCAGTGAGTGGTACTTCCGCTGTCAATTTTATCGCCGAAACGAAATGGAAAAAGAAACACGCAAATCGCGGGGGCCCTTTTTCATTTTAAAAACATGATAACATACTATTTTGAGTTGTGGGTGCTTTATTAACATGAGGCAACGCATGTTTGTTAATTTTTGGTACCTTATGAGGTAAACTCATTTAAAAACGTACTAAATAAGTGTGGGTTTCATTTCACTCTTCACGGTGCGATGAGTGATAAATTTAGACAAGTTTGCATTCAAGTCAGTGGCGGCTACGGGGGGGGGGGGGGGGGGGGGGGGCATTTGCCCCCCCCCCCCCAAACGAAGGCTTTGCCCCCCCCCCCAACCATCTCGCATGCATTTCCATCCACCCTCACACACAAACACATTCAGTCACTCTCTCTCTCTCTCACACACACACACACACACACACCTCTCTTTTTTTATTCCCATACACACTTAGCCCAAAGCCTCAGGCTAGCTGATGAACACATCCAGGCAGTAGAGATTTAAAGACTCGGATGCAGATACTTATAAGTTATAAATTCTCTCTCTCTCTCTCTCTCTCTCTCTCTCTCTCTCTCTCTCTCTCTCTCTCTCTCTCTCACACACTCACAGACCCATCAGACGCGGATCCAGGATTTTTTGAAAGGAGGACCGCTAATTACCATTACATTTAGTCGAAACTTGGACCCAAAGTTCGTAATATAATTTTTTGGTTTGGTACGTCCACAGGACGTACCAAACCAAAAAAGTATATTACGGACTTTGGGTCTAAGTTTGGACTACCTCATAACAAAGTAATGATATGATCCTTTACGTATTTGCCCCCCTTCATGGGAGTCTGCCCCCCCCCCCCCCCCCCCCCCACAAAAAAATTTCTGGCGCCGCCACTGATTCAAGTCGAGATCAACTTGGATGTAGTTCCACTGAAGGTGTAAATTTTAACTATTGAAATCCCATTGTTGACGTGTTCACCAAGGTTGGTGTGTAAAGCTAAAATTTATGTCATGGGCTTTTTTATATATAGTAGAGCAGGTAATCATGGTATAAAATATAATACATCTATCGTAACGTACTGCAATGAAAAAAACTTTTGTATTGCTAATAGTCTGAAGTTCAACTAGCTTCAAGCCCATGAATTCAGTCTTGTCCAATCTGTTCTTGGATGTTAAACCGAAAGGTGGAGGATTGGAGCCTGACCAGCGGTAACTGCGTTGTGTCCTTCGGCAAGGCACTTAATCCCCCTTGTCCACGTGAGAGCACGGTGACGCTATGTACTGAGGCGTACTGCACGTCGATCTTGCACTTTCATTCAGTTGCTGCTAACCCTCTTTGTGCAGAGTTAGGAAGTGGGAGAGTCTGATAATTGCTCGCCGCCGCTCGGTTGTTCTTCCCGGGTGCCACCCGTAAAACTGGCCCGAGACGATTCATTAATTTATTGGTGTTGAGTTCGCTTTCAGCACCTATGGCTATAAATAATATATATGACCGTAAACTTGATTTGAACTCAAGTTTAGCCAATCATTTTACTGCCCACTTTACAGGACTTCCATCGCAAGTGTTGGTCCCGGCCCTATTTTACCAGTAAAGCAGAACCTCTTTACTGCAATAAATAAGCGCTGATCCACTTCCCTGGGTTCCCATGGGGGTCCTACACGATGTGACCCTGGCTGTTGAAAGGATATCGTTATACCACCATAAACAAACAAACCATTCTCATACTCTTCCTTTCGTCACTTGTCGCGTCAGGACTCTGACTACAGTTAAAACTAGAAGTCCTGTCATGAAATGCGCTCAAATAGCACGTCGCTCTGCGAGTTAATTTATGCAGTATGACCATAGTAAGTCTATCAAATTCTGTACATATGGCTTGTGCACAAGCAATGTTTCAGCCAATGGACCTCCGGGTAACCCGGATGTCCATTGGCAGAAACTTTGCCTGTGTTTGCGATGAATAATCAGGAGAACCTGTCGTGCTTTGGATGCCATTCGATATTGCGAGCAATTCCCACGCGCAATTAAGCCTAGATAAGCGCACAGTTCGTGACAGGACTTATAGTTTTAACTGTACATGTGCGACAGCATGAAGTATCAGGGAGTGCAATAACACTATTATGAAACAATCTGAAATCATATCTGTATAGAGGGAAAGGTAAGTATCGAAATCAGGCTTTATCTCCCCCATACAGTTCTTTGAATTCACGTGAAAATGGTCTGAAAGACCATTTTCAAGTATAATAAAAGAAATAAAAAAATGTGGTTGGGTCTGGATGGGTAAGAAAACAACTTCAATCAGATGAAAAGCTGAAAAATTACACCTCGAAAGTGTACAGATGCTTTCAAAGGGCCCGGGGCCCGCAATTGAATTAATCCTGGAGCTCGAAATTGTTCTCGATGGCCTTGGCATTGTTCATATCAACGTTGTTAGGCCTACACAACGGACGCATGCGGTGCCAACGACGCGACAAAGTTGTCATTAAAGATTTAGGCACACGATTCCCCGAAAATGAGCTATCAAAAGTTTCAAAGTGCCTACGTGTTTCACAGAAACTAGTTACAAGGACCAGGTGTTACAGGCCCGATATTTAATTTTGGAAGAATCACATATCCGTGGTCATGATTAGCCATTGTGCAGAAATATGTGACCTTAAACACCACTAAATAAATAAATCACCTATTAACAGAATTACATATATAGGTATAATATATAGAGAGTAATCGTTTGACTGAACTTATTACGTGAAATAATTCATGATAGGCGAGGGACGTTGTACAAACACGAGTGCGCGAATTCGCACGAGTGTTTTTCAATATAGTCCCTCGCCTCGAATGAATTATTTCACGTAACCAGTCCATTCAAGCGATTACTCTGTTTATTACTTTTCATTATTAACGATAATTATATTATTTAACCCTTTACCTAACGTAACGGTCAAAATCGGTCAGCGCTTTTCTCAAAAATCGCAAATTAATTTTCATTATTTTTTCATTTTTTGTCTCTAAAACATAGGTTATGACCCATCATTAGAACGAGATCGTTCCAATGAGGGGTTATAACCTATGCTTTTGAGACAAAAAATTAAAATAATCGTTATTCAAGAATTTTTTTTTGCAAGAGTCGTCTGCTTTTCATGTTAGGTAAAGGGTTAAAAAACCAAAAAAAAAAAAAAAAATGAAGTCCCCATTACACCCACGGCAAAGCGTCTTCGTTTGCGCGCACGGATACATGACACAATTGTTGATTGCATAATTCACTTGTGAAGTTTTCGTTTATAATCAAACCCGGAAATCCCAGTAAATCACACTTTGGAAAGTAATAAATATCTGGAAAATAAAAAAAAATGCCTATCAACTTTATCGATCGATTTTGTACGTAATTTTTCAAATATAATAGTGCAAAAGTGCTTATATTGTAGATCTTAAAATTTCAAATAATGTTTTCCCAGATGATACTACAGACCTCCATTTGATACTCTGTATCTCACTCAGCGCACCTCTCTAACAAAACTCCCGAGTTCGCGCCTGTTAACAATTCTAATGAGAGTTTCCCCATTCAAAGTGAGCTGGTCTGGATATTACTGTAAGGTTAAGGTTACTCTAAGCAACTGGATGTGACGCGTGTCTCTCCCCGTGGGAACCCCGGGAAATGAAGCAGTGCTTGTTTACTGTGGTAAACGAGTTCTTTTTCACTGGTAAAATAGGACCCAGTCACTAATGCCTGGAGTGGGAGCCCTTTAAAATAGGCAGCATGGGGTATAAACGATTGACTGGCTTGACTTTATCTCCATATTGTGGTCATAATTAGCCATTGTGCAGAAGTATGTGACCTTAAACACCAATAAATATGACGCGTGTAACAAGCGGGTAACAACCATAGGTATCAGATAAAACTATCAGATATCTATTGTAACAACAGCGCGAGCTCTGATTGTCTGCATGTTTTTGCATCGGACGGAATGGTTTCGCGCGCCGAAGGCGCGCAGGGACGGGTTGGAGCAAGCCCCTTTCGACCCTCATTGGCTGTTTGAGATCTTTTGGATTTATGTTAAGGCGTGTTGAAAGAGGAAAAGCTTCAGGTACTGGGCGAAATTTTCTGGCTAATGGTGTCACGGGTGGAAGGTTGGCTGCGTTGATTGATGTTGATTGAACCCTCAGATGAGGGCCAGTGTGGAATGTTGGGTCCTCTCACAAAGGTGCTACCTCTCCCCGAGAATGCTGTGATGTTTTATTTTCGGCCAAGTATAGTCTGCCACTTCGGAGATGATTTCGATGGGGGCCATCATTGGCAAGTATAGTTTGCCTCAGGCTGTCTTTGTCTGTGTTTATGTTCGTGGGAGGACATCTTTGGAAAGATAACAACAACGACCCCTTTCGGGGACAACCAGAAAGAAGACCCGAACTTCCCTGGTTTGGGGGCAGGCCTGCATTATGATCCTATTTGGTTGGGGAATGAAATGGGACGGAATGGTTTCGCGCACCGAAGGCGCGCAGGGACGGTTTGGGGCAAGCCCCTTTAGACCCTCGTTGGCTGTTTGAGATCTTTTGGATTTATGTCAAGGCATGTTGAAAGAGGAAAAGCTTCAGGTACTCAGCAAAATTTTCGGGCTAAGGTGTCACGGGTGGAAGGTTGGCTGCGTTGATTGATGTTGATTGAACCCTCGGGTGAGGACCAGTGTGGGAGGTTGGGTCCTCTCACAAAAGTGCTACCTCTCCCCGAGGGTGTTGTGGTGTTTTACTTTCGGGCAGGTATAGTCTGCCACGTCGAAGATGATTTCGATGGCGGGCCATCATTGGCAAGTATAGTCTGCCTCAGGCTGTCTTAGTCGGTGTTTATGTTCGTGAAAAGACATCTTTGGAAAGATAACAACAACGACCCCTTTCGGGGACCATTTTTGCATCGCCAGCATCATTGTATTTATTTCAGCCTCTTTAGCCAGTCAGAGAACGGGTTCAATGCTGATGAAGGGACAACAGAAATAGTTGAATGTTGCAAGGTAGTTGTGTTGCCGCAATGTTTTCACAGCGTTAAGTAAGGAGTTGTTATCCGTAAGGGACCAATTCCTACTTTGATCATTTTACTACAAGAAAACAGGTGGCCCAACATGCTGCCTCTAGAGAACCTTAAACATTACTTTCTAAGTGCCTTGGCATTTGTTTCTAGACAGGTCTTGGGTGCATAGGTAGGTATCCAAGACTTGCCTAGACACCACCGCAGAGTGACCATAACGGGTCTACATAACGAAAAATAAGAAGTTGTTAAATGTTATAAAATGGCTGTGTTGCCCACGATGTTTCAACTAAGTTTGAGCAACGGTAATCCTTTCAACACTGGCGCCCTGGGAGGTATCATTAGAACGAGATCGTTCCAATGAGGGGTTATAACCTATGCTTTTGAGACAAAAAATTAAAATAATCGTTATTCAAGAATTTTTTTTTGCAAGAGTCGTCTGCTTTTCATGTTAGGTAAACAGTCAATACTGTCAACGGCGAAATGGGCGAAACTATCCTGTTTTGTTGGGAGGTACAGTAATAATTATTACGGAGCCTCGCTTCAGATTTTTGGCTCTTTGTATCGTCTGCTCGTACACTACCAATTTTTTCTTCACGCAAAAATTTATGCACACCTGGCTTAAAGGGTTAAGTAAGAAATTGTTAACTGTTGTAAAATGGCGGTGTTGCCCGAAATGTTTCAACTACGTTTTTTGCACATCGTTAAGTAAGATGTTAAACAACATATCCACGACATGACTACAACGTTACGTAACAACCTGCTGACCTCACGTTTATTGCCAACGCAATAAAAAACGCCACAACCTCACTAGGAGTCCACAATTTTGTTGTCAGTCAACGTTGTCAGTCAACGACAAAAACGCAATGTGCTAGCTTGGTTGACAGAAGTCAACGATAGGGCTGCAACGACCAATCGTGATACGCATGAACAGCAATACACTGCTCACGATTCAATACGTATCGTTGTTCACGATGTCTCGTGATACGATAAATATAAATAATATCAGGCAAAACAATTTCGTAGATTTTGAATGGTGGTGTAGTGAAACCCTGTTTTTTTACTTAATAATAATAACACTTTGGCCAGCCGCTGATTTGTAGTGGTTCTCGGACGAGAAGGCCATGGTTACCCCTGTACTACCAACTGCCTCCCTATTCCCACGCTTCTCCTCTCCTCCCAACACTCGGAAACGAACTGCTTGATGACATCCCTTGCCCCATTCTTCCCAATCTCTCCGATTACCATATTAACCCTCTCCTTTGAGTCTCCCCCAACCACATGTCCTTCATTCTCCCATCCCACTTCCCCATTATACTCCCAGTGAATCTCATTCTTTTAGACTGATACTTTGGGCATTCTAGAAAAAAGTGTTCCAGGGTCTCCACCATGCCCAAGTTACACATCTGGCACTCCCTTTCACCGTCTTTCCCAATTTTTCCCCTCAGCTCCAGGGATCACGACCTCAGCTTGAACAACAGTGACCCCCCAAATATGCCATCAAGGTACTCTTCAAAACCTGACTTCTCTTTATCACGCAGGCCACCCAAAGACCTCTTTGATTTGACTTCCTCTCGCCAATTACCGTTACAATCCGCCATGACCCTTTCTCTGACGATTTTTTTACCCTGGTTTGCCCCAACGTCCAGGTCCTAGATCTCCAATGAGTAGTTCTCTACTAGCTCCCTCACTTGGACCATCCACCCCGTTTTGATATTTGAGTTGAAAATTCTCAGGAACATTACTTTACACCATCGGTTGTCGGGGAGATTTACCAAATAATTAAGATAACCGAGTTTCAACAGGTCTACCCTGTCCTTGATCCTCATCCACCCAAGCTCACCCCTGATTGCTTCTAGCGCTGCGGCATTACTCGACCCCGTTATCCATCGGTCTGCATCGTTCTGCAGGATTTCCAAGCTCTTTATGGCCGTCTGGTTTAGGGGTACCACTTCCGTACCGTATGTCAAACTTGGCAGCCCCACCATTTCCCAAATGGTTTTCCCCACGAAAACCTTATTGAAACTGTTTCTCCCTATAAGTTTCATTTGGTTAAGGATTCGCTTCCCCTTCGGAATCAATTTATTTGTGTGGTTTCGGTAGATGCCTCTTCCGGTAATGTTTATATTTACCCCCAAATACTCGTAATCACCTGTCTCTCCTACACTGAGAAGTTTGCTGCTCCCTTCCGGAATGCAGAACTCACCCACTCTCCACCTTCGAGTGGGGTCCACTTTGCGGCCCACAGGTATAACTTTGCTCTTGCTTTCATTAAGTTCGAGTCTCCATTTGCTCCCATATTTCCCAACAATTCCCAGC
This sequence comes from Pictodentalium vernedei, assembly GCA_031216915.1. Classification (NCBI taxonomy): domain Eukaryota; kingdom Metazoa; phylum Mollusca; class Scaphopoda; order Dentaliida; family Dentaliidae; genus Pictodentalium; species Pictodentalium vernedei. Next base: position 77,281,590 of record CM062292.1, on the reverse strand, counting down.
ATTTTCGTTAGCCCCTCTTCGCTTTCTGACACTAGAACCATATCGTCTGCAAAAAATAGCCCTGGGATCTTCAAGTCCCCAACTGCTACCACCTCCTCGCTACGCAGGAGTTCATCTCCTAAACCTTTGATGTACAATGCAAACAGGATTGGCGAAAGGATACACCCCCTGTTTTAGGCCTATCTCCATAGGCACACGTTTTGTTGTAATGTTTCCCAGGCTAAGTTCACTCTGTACATCTTTATATAATGCTTTCATAACTCCAACAAACTCGCCTCCTAAGCCCATGGCCACCAGCTTGCGCCACATACCTTCCCTCCATACTCTATCGTATGCCTTTTTGATATCCAAAAAGGTCATAAACATCTTTTTCTTTTTTGCTTTCGCGGATTCTACCATTTGGGATGGTGTGAAAAGATGGTCAGTAACTCTCCTTCCCTTCCTGAAGCCATTCTAGATTTCTCCCAAAAAACCCTTCTCTTCAATCACCTCCTCTAGTCTCCCATACAGGACTTTACAGAAAACCTTTCCAATGTTGCTACTGACAGAGATCCCTTGATAGTTATCCAAAACGTCTTTTTCCCCCTTTTTGTGAATAAATGTCACTTTGCTTTCTCTCCACTCCTTTGGGACCTCTTGATTTTCTATGGCTAGATTGAATAGGGCACCACACACTAAAACCTAAAGTGTTAAAACTGACACTTTCAAGGTGTTAAACCCATTCTAACTTTTAGGGTTTGATTTTAACACTCAAAGTGCAATGCTTTAAGCACTCAGACATTACAATCGTCAAACATCTGAAACTTGAATAGATGGCACTTCCCATGTGTCTAGCATTGGTGATTCTTCCAGAATCGTCCATAAATTGATTTGCGCTTGGTGGGTACATAATTAAAAGGACACAACGCAGATGACGCGGATCAGGCTCGACAGTTTGAGCCTGATCCGCGTCATCTGCGTTGTTTCCTTTTAAGTGTCGCGACATTACACTTGTCAAGTGGTATTATTGTAACACCTGTCAAGTTCTGGGATATCAACACTTGAACAAAGTGCTAGTTCAGCACTTAGTAAGTGTTAAATACAGCACTTCAAGTGTAGTTTTTAGCGTGCAGCTTTGATCGTGCTAAACATGCCATCAATACAACATTATTCAGTTAACCAAAAGTTGGTCAAGTCCCGCCTATTTGATTAATCCATTTTATTACCACTTCACAGGGCATTCTCTAGCAGATTAAGACGATTTTACCTTTACGGTAAAGGTGTATAATGCGCAGTCTCAAACCGGAAGTTGTGTGTTAACCTGGTTAACGGTCCGCCTCCAGATAAATATTTCGAAAACTCCTCGGCTCCGATTGAAGTTTCAAACGCGCGTATAAATGTAATGAATATCACACATTTGTGAACTTTCACCATTTGGTCATGAATTAATAGATTTGGAAGAGTTCAGGTGGCATTCAAAAATATTTAAATTAAGCTACCATGTGATTGACCACGTGACGTTTTGTTTATCTAGAAACAGACGACACATGTATTTTGGTTAAATGTCATTGTGAAAACTCGAGATGTCACAATCAAGTGAACTTGATGAAGAATCTTTGAATTTAACCATTTTAGAAGTGGTAATAATAGTAATAACAAGATTTTGTTGGGCGTCCCTGTTTATCCAGGAATGATTAACAGCCCTCGGGCCGTAAACAGCCCTCGACTTCGTCTCGGACTGTTAATGGACCCTCTGGCTGTTACTCATTCCTGTCGGACCGTTAATAAACCGTAACGCCCTCCAAAATCATGTTATTGGTATATTATTCCTTTCCAAAGTGTAATTTATTGGGATTTCCGGGTTTGATTATAAACGATAACTTCACAAGTGAATTACGCAATCAACAATTGTGTCATGTATCCGTGCGCGCAAACGAAGACGCATTGCCGTGGGTGTAAAATGGGACTTCATTGTTTTTTCTTCTTTTTTTTTAACCCTTTACCTAATATGAAAAGCAGACGACACTTGCAAAAATATTCTTGAATAACTATTATTTTCATTTTTTGTCTCAAAAACATAGGTTATGACCCCTCATTGGAACGAGCTCGTTCCAATGAGGGGTCATAACCTATGTTTTAGAGACAAAAATGAAAATATAATGAAAATTAATTGGCGAGTTTTGAGAATAGCGCTAGCCGTTTTTTTACCGTTACGTTAGGTAAAGGCTTAAATAATATAATTATCGTTAATAATGAAAAGTAATACACAGAGTAATCGCTTGACTGGACTGGTTACCTGAAATAATTCATTCGAGGCGAGGGACTATATTATAAAACACTCGTGCGCATTCGCGCACTCGTGTTTGTACAACGTCCCTCACCTCTCATGAATTATTTCACGTAACCAGCCCAGTCAAGCGATTACTCTCTATTTTTCTTGTTTGACAAGAGCCCACAAATCTCTTCCAAACAAGACATAAGGGATTAAACTGTTTGAAAAAAAAAACACCGGTCATAAAATAAGAACTTGAAATTAAAGAATGCCAATGGTTATTACTTTGAGAAGTTGCATATTGTTTGAAGAGTGCATTCAAACATTTGTAATAAAAGGAAGCTACTGGAAATGAATACATGCAGTTCAAAGTATTTGATAGTTGTATTTGCATGGCATGAGACATCTTATGTATCATGATACATATCATATCGTGCAGATTAAATTGTGATACATATCGTATCGTAAGGGAAGCGTGTCGTTGCAGCTCTACTCAACGACATCTGTTAACCCTTTAAACGTAACCGTCAAAACCGACCAACGCTGTTCACAAAATTCATCATTTAATTTTCAATATGTTTTCATTTTCGTCGAGCTCGTTCCAATGAGGGGTCATAAGCTATGTTTTTGACGCAAAAAAAAAAAATAGTTATTCAATAATTTTGTTTGCGAGTGTCGTCTGCCTTTCGTTTTAAATACATTGTTAAACAAGATTGAATTGGTTAAATTCCTAGCTTCTGAAAAAAGTTTGCAGGGGGGGTGAACACCGCTGTTCAGAGGATTAAGTTTCGTCTATGGACCTCATTATGCAATCGAAACATAAAAAACACTGATTACTATTATGATTGTTGGTTGAGGTTAAAGTTTAATGTCACTTTCGACAGCCAGAATCATAACGTGACGGAGAACTGATTATTGTAATTCAAATTTGACGTTAACAACAGCATCCACATGTTTGTCAAGGTGATAGCTTAAATTTGAGATTTTCTTGTTTAAAAGTGTATATATTTTTGATAATCTTTCTCGCTCGAGCTAAAAGCATAAAAATGTTTGTCTGTATGGCGGACCTTGAAAACACATATGCCACTTAACCCTTTACCTAACATGAAAAGCAGACGACACTTGCAAACAAATTATTGAATAACAATTTTTTTCATTTTTTGTCTCAAAAACGTAGGTTAGTTATGACCCCTCATTGGAACGAGCTCGACGAGCTCGTTCCAAAGAGGGATCATAACCTATGTTTTTGAGACAAAAAAATGAAAATATAATGAAAATTAATTGACGATTTTTGAGAATAGTGCTGACGGTTTTGGCCGTTACGTTGGGTGAAGGGTTAAACAGACCAGTATAGTAATTCATGTGCTGCTAATTAGGCATGATAGTTTATGGCCATTATCGAGTGTCAGACAAACCCAATGATGAGCTGTCTGATAATAGATTAACGGAGTAAAAACCAGTGGTCTCTTGCAGTCTTTATCTAAGTAATTATGCCCAGTTAATAGGTAATTGTCGTAAAAACAGTACATCCCACAGGCTCCGAAAACACACCCATATTACGTATCTGGTCTGTCACTGAATGTTAGTATATACCGAAAATGCTTGGCTTTCAAAGAAACTTAAAAGCGAATATTAAATTAAGATAGATCTAAGCAGCCAAGTTCAAGGGAAGCAATTTAGATGAGAATTAATACTCTGGCGATCGAACAAAAGTCGGGGGACTTCTCTAAAAATTTCATTCCAGTGTCAAGGCGTGTTAGACTGTGGGTCGTAGGCGAGGAGCCGGGGATGTCCCATGCTATATAGGTTGGAGGAGGTGCCGCATCGTTGCGAAAGTATAGGCACGTTGTAATGTAAGGGGGGCCACAGAGCTCGCATTTAGAGTAGGAACAGTCGCTTGTCAAGTCGGTTGCCATATATGAGTCTAGTATTGGAAGTAGGAAGTACGAATGTTGGTATTTAGGTAGCCGGTATTACCTGATGTAGAAGACAAGCCATTCATAGATAGGGTAGGCTTTGCCTGTTTGAAAATTATTCCGAGATAAATGGAGACGACTGCTTGAGTGAAAAGCGTCCAGTCAAGTGACGATATATTAGTGGTCGTGCGACGCCAGTGGTAGAGTGACATTGCGTCACAGGTTAGAGGAAAGGCATCCAATAAAGTGATCATACGTTATTGGCCGTGCGACGGCAGTGGTAGAGTGGCATTCTGTCATCTATCAGAGCATAGGCGTCAATTAAAGTGACAATACGTTAATAGCCGTGCGGCGGCAGTGAAAGGGTGCAGTTTCAGTTGTATGTTCATGAAAAGGCGACCGGTCCAAACGCCAGCGACAAGGAAGAAGGAACGAGCGACAACAGAGAACGCGGGCCCGCAAGTGAATGAAAAACTGTGGGTGGGGTGTAATTGACGTTTGTGTTCTATTAATTGGATTTTATGGAAGTTACAAATTTATAGTTTTCTCTAGGTGTTAAAATTGTTAATTTCAGTGAACGCATGTTGATTTATGCATTTTGAGATGACGTCATTGCCCCCTTCATGATAAGAACCACCCATAAAAACGAAACTGGCGGGTTCGTCACGGTGAGACATACGTTCACGCACGGATTCATGCGACACTCCTTGAGTTTTGGCTGAATACGCGGCGTGAATGTATTTCTCCCAGCAACGGCCACGCTCCGGTTTCTGACAATGTCCGAAATATTTTGTTTGGTATGGTACGTGCAAAGGACGTACTACACAAAATATATATATATTTCGGCCTTTGGGACCAAGTTTAGACTATGTACGCAGGGATTAAGATCCCTAGTAATACTGTAGAAACCCATCTGTATTTTATTCAACCAATAAAATTTAATCATTTGAGTTCCCGGAAAAAAGCACTTTGACCACAAATTCACTCTCAAAGGCTTGAAATTTCAAAACATTTTATGGAGGGGGTCTCCAGGATCCCCGGCAACGAGAGAGGACATCCCTCTCATGCACTCCACTGCCGTGTTCCCGCAGGTCACTGTATTCCGTTGCATTCAGTGATACCCTGTCTTCGAGGATGTTGTCTACACACCTACATGAAAACATAATCAAATCTTCACGGGCTGCTTCAAGTGGCGGCTCCATGGGGAGGGGGGGGTGCTTACCCCTCCACTTTTTTCTCCAAGCGTAGTAAAAAAATACTATCATTTTAATTTTTGTATTGAGCGTTGCGGTGTAATGGTGGGTATGCTTAATTCCATATTCCCAAGTGCACTAAATCAGAGAAGTTTTTAAATTATGTTTGTGTGCCCCCCCCCCCCCCCCCCCTCCCCACACACATACACACACATTAGCTGCAAACAAGAGTCGAGGGCCCAAATTGCAACAAGGCGTGCCGCGTTCAAACGGTCTGAAACATACCGCTTAAGAGTATTCGAGGAATGCTACAATCGAGAGCGTGCAACGCATTCGTTTGGAATGCAGCCTACTTTCATTTTCGATTTGAGTGTCGTTTAGTGCGGATTTCCAAAAAAAATAAACTCTCGTAAGACTCGTTGATATTTGACAAAGTGATTAAATGGAGGATAAAACTAGCTTGGAACACGGCCGAAAGGATAAAACTGTTTTAATTTAACTGTCTGAGAATGCTCCAGATAACACCATTTACAATGTAAGGTTTTAAAAGTTTTCTCAACTACGGGAGGGGACACCCCTCCCAAAACCCACCCCAGCTTGGCGCTGCGCGCCGAGGCCGCCGATTCGCGGCGGGCAATACCCAACTGTACCCTCCTCACTTCTGTAACTCTGGCGCCGCCATTGGCTGCTCGTAGAACGGCATATGTCCCTTCTTTGTTCGTACCGTATCACACAGAAACTGCAAGGCTTCTACATGTATATTTCTCTCCCTTTATCAACGGGAGCAGGGCTTAGGCATCTTCCTATGAATAGTACTTCTTTTCTCGATCTATTTTGGTATCTCTCTGTGGACAGTAATGGTTGGTTTTCATTCCTCTTCCTATTGTAAGCGGGAAAGCATCTTGGCACAATATCCACAGGGCCGAAAATTCCACATGTCTTCACTCGACGACGTTCAGGACACAAATGAACTGAAAGTACGCGGGTTAATAGTTTTGCGGGGACGGTGTGGGGCAAGCCCCTTTCTACCCCCAATGACAGCATGAGATTGCTATTATGTCTGGGCCTTGGTAAAGGAGAAGAGTGTCTGGGTACTCAGCAACGCTAATGTCGTCTTCTCCGGTTCTTTTTGGGAGGAGGTGGTCGAGATGGGGGAGACTGTGGCAGTCGGTGCTGTTGGTGGATTGTTTGATGACTGACCTGACTGGTACGATCTAGTCCTAGCCGCATCAGATGTTGTTTCAAGGGATGGCTGCTGTTGTGGTGTTTGTGCGTGTTCCAGTTGATTTGTGGCACATTGTGTTTGTGATTTGCTGGCTTAATAGTTTAATTCGCTGCCTCATTTCTTTGTCCGACCGTGCTACCCGTTCGCGATATTCCTGATTTTCCCACGCCCTTATGATTCTGCCTTGCTCTCTCTGTCGTTCTCTCTCTAGGCTTTGCATTTCGTATATACCGTACAGATCTTCCAGCGCGTCTAAATCGCACAGGCTGTCAGTGTCCGAGTCGATGGAGTTATGGCTCGATCGGTCCAGGCTAATTGGAGAGTCAGGTTCGGATTGGTTGTCCATCATCTCCTCAATCGTATCCCCAGACTCCTCCTCACGCTTCGACTTCCTGGGGGGGGGGGGGGTGCGGCTGGGTGTGGGTGGAGTTGGAGGTGGCGATGATTCGAAGACGGACTCCCTCTCCTTTTCCTGCTGCTTTGTGTTGTGTCAGCCCTTCTCGCAATCCATGCTTCCGTGCATCTGACAATCCAACGCCTGGATGATGGTGGTTTTCTCTTTCTCTTCTAATGCTGTTTCAGTTCTTCTCTTCGGCCCTTTTCAAGATTCTTCCTCGGGTGTGGACGGGTGCGGCGCAGGGCCCCGCGAAAGGTACTACCACTACCCATGGAATGTTGGAGAAAATAGTCGAAGGAAAGCTGAACGTTCTCCCCACCAACCTCGACGTTCCAGTTGATGGGTGAACCAGCGTTCAGCGCCATCAAAGTACCCCTAATCCTTGCATTGAGGAATTCCATTATTCTCTTAATTGAAGTCAATGAGAAGCTCTTGCAGGTGATCCGATCACTTGGTGAACCGGGACGGTGAACTAAAAGCCGAGCTCGCACCCATTTTATACCTTTTGCATTGAAATACACGGATGTAGTGTGAAGTAGTACATGGCTTCTACAAGTATCCTCCAAAATATATCCCCCAAAAAGAATCCTTGCGGAATCCCACTATGAGAATCTTGGAAAAACGCCTTTGCTTATGGAATCCCTTTTCCGAGATAAGTCGTAGAGTCGAGCAAAACTTGTCCCCACTGGATTGACTCTTGGCTTTGGGAATCATATAGGACTCATTACACACAGGAGAGATAACTCGTTCGAACAGTTACTCGATGGCTAAAATGCTCGATTAGAGTAAGCATATATTCGACTGCTAGTAGTATTAATTGGGATTTAACGACAGTTTCGACAACCAGGGTCACCTCGTGTAGGACAGTTTTACGGGTGGAGGAAGCCGGGGTACCCGGGGACAACCACCTAGCAACAGCGAGCAGCTGCCAGACTCCCCAACGCACTGACTCCACAGAAGCAGGATAGGATTGGCATTGGTTGAAGACATGTGCACCATCGACGTGCAGTACGCATTTGTACACAGCGCCGCCATGCCCCACGTGGGCAATCGGGATTAAGTGCTTGTCCAAGGACACAACGCAGTTACCCCTGGCGAGGATTGAACCTTGGACCTTTCGATTTCAAGTCCAATTCCGTAACCACTGTGCCACCGCGCACCACTTCTAGTAGTAGTGGAAGCCAAGTATGATAGTGATTATCGTATTTATCATATGACTCGTCCGTTTTGTTCACTTTCAAACATTTGATATTTTGTTTTCATATTAATCAGTGATAAATAAAGCCTTCCATCAATTTCATTGGTCAATTTCAAAACTGGACAATTTGATTGGCTAAACAAAATACAACTGGGTCACATTTGCATAATTTCAGTAGGGAGAATTTACGTTATCTGTCCTATTTAGGGTGGGTTATATTGTATTAATCTTTTACCTACAAGAAAAACGCCATTCCTTTTTTCATATTTTAACTTTTTGCTTCCAAAACATAGGTTATGACCCCTCCCCTCATTGGAACGAGCTCGACGAGCTCGTTCCAATGAGGGGTCATAACCTATGTTTTGGAAGCAAAAAATGAAATTTTTTAGTTATACGAGGATGTTTTTTCCAAGTTCCGTGTGCAACTCAAGTTAGGTGATGGGTTAAAAACTCAACCTAAGTGTCTAATTTGTGTGTGTCATATGATAAATAGAACATGAAATGAGTGTTTTTCTCATATAATATTTATGAAACTCGTCCGAATTTTCAGTTTGGGCTCGCCAAAACGGAAAATTCTTAGACTCGTTTCATAAATATAATATGAGAAAAACACTCATTTCATATCCTCTATTTATGATATAGGTACTGAATGCCACAGCACAGGACACCAGGTGGTAGCCAATGGTAGCTGTACAGTCCAGTAGTAGTGGCAGACAGGAGTGTAAGCTAATCATAGAAGAGACGATGGTGACAGTGGCCAAATCAGCAGTAGTGGTCTTGGATCTTTGAAGGCCATGGTGTGGTCCAGATGCAAGGAACTGAACAGACGCTAGGAGCCATAACTATCTTGAGATAGATATCCTCCGATAAGTATCCTCTAACCCTTTACCTAACGAATCGCCCGCATCCGCCCGCGTAATATGCAACTTGAGCAGTTGAAAAAATTAAATTTTTTCAAAAAATTAAAAAAATGATATTTAAAATAATAAATTTTGATATCGTCTGCGTTGGGTAAAGGGCTAAAAGGTATCCCCCAGTACCACAATACCTTGTCATACACTGCAAAAAATATAGGTTCACTTTAGAACCAAAACTGGTTCTAATCTTGTCTCTGAGATGGAACCAGTTCTGTTTAAACAGTATTTATTTCAAATCAAATTAATTTACCAAGATTAGCATTCAATTTTAACAGAATATTACATGAACTGAAGTAGATTCAGCAGTAAACTTGGAGCTTATTCAACGCAGTCGCCAAACATTTTGAAACAAAGGAGATATGAACAGTTGGCATATCGAACCAGTTTTGGTTCTGTAGAGAACCAAAACTGGTTCGATATGCCAACTGTTCATATCTCCTTTGGTTAATAATGATTTGAGACAACTCGTATAAGTTATAAACGTACGACTGAAACCCCCTCAATTTATGTTTAATTCTGTTAAAACTTAATGTTAATCTTTATAAATTTATTAGATTTGAAATAAATACTGTTTAAACAGAGCTGGTTCCATCTCAGAGACAAGATTAGAACCAGTTTTGGTTCTAAAGAGAACCTATATTTTTTGCAGTGTAGGAATCGTACAATACCGAGATAAGCATAAAAGTCGTTCGAGTAATTACTCTACGGCTTATTTGCTCGATAAGATTCAAGTCGTTTGAGCAATACTCGTCCCTGCTCGATTGACTCTTGGCTTTTGGAATCATGTTGGACGTCGTTATGCACAGGGGAAATAACTCTGTATGAGTATATACAGATTACGGGAAATGAAGCAATCTGACTGGTGATTATAAGACTTAGGTAGCGGTCGGGACAGGTCCAGAGGTAGGTGGGAGAGAGGCTAAGACTAGATAGACTGCTAGGAGGGTCAGTAATAGGCAAAACAGGTAAGAGAATAGAAGGATAACCCGCAGAATAGATCAGGATAGGCAGACAAGGATTCTGCAAGGATCCGAACCAATAAAGTTACTCTTATACAACGGGACGCGTCTATTATTTGAATAATAGGAGGATTCTGTGGAAATCCGAACCCATTTCGGTAGTTTTGGGTGATTTGGAGAGATTACCGGGTCCATTTGGAAAATTCTCTATTTGGTCTATTTCGAAGTAAACAAAGATTTGGAGAACATCCGAACCTGCAAACTACTCCTATACAAAGGAACGCACCCTCACAACATACCCCATTTCTATTGTAGGCCACACAGCAACCACGTGCTACCACAGAAACTAAGATGGCGGCCTTCAGGATACAAAGTGGACCATGGAAACAAGCGCCAACCTAACAACATGCTCTGCGCAAGCGCTCTAAGACCACGTATCACCATGGGGAATACGTCACAAAATGGCCGCTCCACGTGGGATACCATGGCAATCAAACTTGACATAAACGCGTCACGTGACTATAATGTCACATATGAAAGGGGGACGGCCCATCCCTCTCATACTACCTGCAAACACCAGTTACATCTTACCCATCATGTCCGAGATCCGCAGCTTTTTCGTTTTTGTAATGCATTGAAACATGTCTAATAAATGCCCGTTGGCCTAGGTCCATCATTCTGATATACTAGAATGGATAGCCCTTCCATGGCGGTATTATCCAAGTTGGGTGTAAAATTCATCCCTGGTGCCACACAATGACACAAATCATTGCCTATTGTATTATATATCTCTCAAGTTGGTTAGGTCATGTCAAGAGCCAAGAGGTTATACACGCTAAAAACTAAAGTGTTAAAATCTACACTTGAAGTGCTGTATTTAACACTTACTGAGTGCTGAACTAGCACTTTGTTCAAGTGTAGATATCCCAGAACTTGACAAGTGTTACAATAATACCACTTGACAAGTGTAATGTCGCGACACTTAAAAGGAAACAACGCAGATGACGCGGATCAGGCTCGAACTCTCGAGCCTGATCCGCGTCATCTGCGTTGTGTCCTTTTAATTATGTACCCACCAAGCGCAAATCAAATTATGGACGATTGTGGAAGAACCACCAATGCTAGACACATGGGAAGTGACATCCATTCAAGTTTCAGATGTCTGACGATTGCAATGTCTATGTGCTCAAAGCATTGCACTTTCAGTGTTAAAATCAAACCCAAAGAGTTAGAATGGGTTTAACACCTTGAAAGTGTCAGTTTTAACACTTTAGTTTTTAGTGTGTAGTTGTATTTAAAGGCCTTCCCCATCGAAAGAAGTTGAGTAACTCTATCAACATTCTCAAAACGTTCTGTCTTATATGATTTCTGCGTTTAGTTTTCGGCTATTAGGCATGTGCGCAGTTCGCACAAAACCTAATGGTGTGGGGTTGGGGGGGGGGGGGGGGGGGGGTAAGTTGTTGATAGTTGGAATTTTGTAGATTAACAGTCTTCCGATTTTGGGCATTTCTCATAAGTCTTTACAATTTGCGAATGTAACCGTCTTTCTAAAATGACAAATATTACATTTGTGGATATGGCATGCCGAAGATAAAGCCCAGTGGATTTCTTAGAATTTGGACAAAAAGATTATGTACACGAATCGGTGTGCTATGTACTTTATCATTAAACATGTGGAGGTGTTAAGTTACCACTGTAAGCACACGTTTTCCACAAACTAAATCCAACAACCAGGAGTGATGTGTGGGTATACCCGAGGGACAACGCCAGTTTATGGTTCAATATATGTACTTAAAAGTTATTTTGTTTCCGGCGCGCATGCATCTCCAACTGTTCACACAGCTTAGTAAACTAAAGAGACTTAACTTCGTCTTACACTTCATATTTCTAGTATGCCTTGTGACCAAGCCTGGACATTAGCAGGCTGTCATCTGCAGAATGAGGTCCCCAGGGGTGAATTTGGTGATGCTACCCTGCACAGCAGGGTAGATTTACTAAATTTATCCTCTGTGAACCTCAATCTGAATCAGGGTCTCAGGCCAAAACAGAAAGAGGAACAACCCAGAGGATAAATTGGGAGACTCTAGTCCACTGTATGGGATAGCATCAGCAAATTCATCCTCTGGGGAACTCATTTTTCAAATGACAGATTGCTTATTTCCAGGCTTGCTGGGGACGCTAGTATTGTGATGGAAATACAAATAGAACAAACTTTCAAGCTAACTCAGCCGGCGGAGCCACCACGAAAATAAGATGCATCCCCCACGTGATGGCTTGGCCGGCTCAAACGGCTAGACACCTGCCATTCAGCCTAGCCAGTCGTGAATTCAAATTTTCACGGTGTCGGAAGTCCAGCAAGTTCAGTCTGCTACTGTGCGAACTGACTAGCGACCCTCATAGTCTGTCTCCAGCTCAGTCAATTAGAATTGTAGTTCTGCGAAAGGTGTCTGTTGGCGGTCCCCACTCACCAGGAAAGTATCGTCTGCACCATTCGAATTGTTTCTGTTCCGACCCGATCGGAGCCCCCATTGACAGGTATACTCTGTCTCCGGATCGATTTTCAGGAAAGTATAGTCTGCTGCCCGTGATGCTTTGACTCTGGCTGGGTTACTTAGGCCATCATCGACAAGAATATTCTGTTTTGTACACACCCAGCGAGCAAACCTCTTTAGCTAATGGGAGCATAATGATTGCCAACTGCTCGACGCGCCCTGCACCAGTCGGATGTCTAAGATCCATAACAGAGACCCAGTTGAATGGCTTTGGTCGAGTGTAGATGGGAAATTTGTGCTCCGCCAGGATGGGACAAGCCAAATTGGGGACTTTTGGGGAACAAAATGAAGAAACCACGGTAGCCATGACGGGAGTTTCTACCGCTCGCTCTTTGGCTTTTCCATTCCACTACGATGTGCCGCCAGGGACGTACATGTAGCGACAAGGGTGGGAGTGTGGGGTGGGTGGGTAGGGATACCCCCCCCCCCCAAATCCTAGCAAAAATTTCCTATAGTTGAAAATTCGGAGGGCAAGTCATGAGTAGTTGGAAATTCCATCTATCTGGATTTGAGAGCTTCTTTGATGATGCTGATGTCTCCTTTACTCCCAAAAACCAACTCGGTTTCAAATCGGCGAAAACTCCAACTGTTACTATTTATAACTATGCAGTGTATGCAATATCGAGCTTCATATAAGTATGCATAAGTATGATGTCAATCGGTACGAGATTTCTATAGAACGCTACTTATCGTAATAAAAAAAAATCATCCAAAGAAAAGCACTTCAAGAAAATCACATCATGTAAAATCGTTATCCTGAGTTAATTCCACCATTCACAGTTACAAAATGATGAAACATCGCATAAATTGATCATTTCTCCATAAGATCTGATTTAATGTTAGGACAGTGTGAATTGCTCAAAGTTCTCAGCTCAGGCATTTGTTCAGCACATTTTCAATTCCCAGATTAATACCAAATAATAATAACCTGGTAATTCTATCATAAATGTGTTGGTATTTCAGTTAATAGAATCAATTTTATGCCCCCTTTCATGGCTTCATTTTCAAAATATTTCTCGGTAGTGAATTTCCAATTATGGGGAGGGACCGGGGGTGGGGCCCCCCATTGTTGGAAATTCACTATCCTACACCCCCAATCGGAAACCTCTAACCACGTCTCTGGGTGCCGCGCGAGCGGGCCTTGTACCTATATATTCTGCACTTGATGTTGTCGGAATGTTGACAATTTTAGTGTAAATCTAATTAGTCAGTCGGGGCAGATTCCAGGCTGCGAACAGTAACATCCATGTCGGCAGCTGTTCGGGGAAGACGGGGAGGGGGCGGTGAACTTACTTCCTACTGCTCGTTGCTTTCAACTTAGCCTGTCCGCTGTCACCATGGGGCGATTACGTAGGTAGATTTTGTGTCGTTCTGTGGCTGGTGTTGTTGGAACGATAGCATATAGATATGCCTATACGCGTGATTTTGAGGGATTGGGAGATCCCATCCCCTCTTTTTATGAAAATTGTTCATGTTATTTAAATAATATAATGTCTGTGAATCGTTATATTATTTTAACCCTTCACCCAACGTAACGGCCAAAACCGGCTAGCGCTATTCTCAAAAATAGCCAGTTAATTTTCATTATTTTTTTCATTTTTTTGTCTCAAAAACATAGGTTATGACACCTCGTTGGAACGAGCTCGTCGAGCTCGTTCCAACGAGGGGTCATAACCTATGTTATGCTACTGCATACTTTTGCCACCTCCAACAGCGTCGGAGGTTTGTACCAAAAGCCTTCCCACGATATTAAGCTCAGACGATCGACAGATCAAGCTCCACTTAAAAAAAAACAACACCCAAACAAAAATTCCCGGGTAGTCCCCCGCCCCCTCGGCGCTGTCGCTGTTTCCTCGGAGGTTGATTCAGTACTGATATTCACAGGGTGACGCAAAGCGCGCTCCTTGTGCAATTCAGGATTCAGGAGCTTATGCGCATGGCCACGCATGGCAATCAGCGCCGGGGGAGGGGGGGGGAGCTGTCCCGGGACTTTTGGTGTTTTAAAAAGTGTATGAGCTGAAAGTCGTGGAAAGGCTTTTGGTACGGGCCTCCGACGCTGGTAGAGGTGGCAGGAGTACGTAGTTGCATTACTGACCAGATTCCATTCAAATAAAAACCCACTTGTTCCAGTTTGTTGGTTTTCCAGTGGTTTTTCCTGTATCGTGGTGGTCACGATTATCTTTGGAGAGAAAATACACACAGAAAAACAGGTAATAATTTACCCAAATTGTAAGGAAATATTAGAGTAGATATTGCAAAGAAAATGTGGGAGAATGCTTCTCCTGGCACTAATTTTAAAAAAAAAACTTCGAGGGGACCTCAGATCCCCCTCATATTGCTTCGCGCCTTCGGCGATCGCAGAGCCCTAACGCCCGTTCTACACATTGCTCCGCGGCTAGTCCTCGCTCTCGGTGGCACTGCACGTGGTTCAGGGGCGGATCCGGGGGGGGGGGTGCTCTGGGTGCTCGAGCACCCCCTCCCCCCCCCCACACACACACAGGCCTACTCACACTGTGACTGATTAGGATTCGAATGTAAAGAAATAAGTTTTTGAGAGTTTAAATAGTATATGCATCTCAAAGTTGACCAGAAGAAATGTGACCCCTCCCCCGGCCACTCACTCGGTGGCACCCACCCATCCACACACTCACCCACCCACACACACTCATACTTCTTGGAACTGCTGTCGCCCCTGCGTACAACAGGTATTACATGGTGAAAATTATTATGTTTCTTCCAGGCAATCATCGCATTTGAATTTTCAGTTAATTTGATGCAAAATCCAGGGGTGATTATATTTGCTTCTTCGCAGGTAACAATTTCGAAAGATTATTTTGTTTTTCATTGGGCAGTGTCAGTACCATAATTGTTTTTTTACCAAATTTCAAGCCAAATCGGCAGAAAATAGGTTTAAAAGAAAAGACAAATATATGACCAGGATACGTCTCAGATAGCATCTGATGGGTTCCTAATTCAAAAATTTTTCTGGGGGAGGACCTCCACCCCCCCCCCCCGCTAATTGCTTCGCGCCTTTGGACAGCGCACAGCACCGTCACGCTGCGTGCCTTCGGCGCTTGCCGACCAACAATAGCACCCCCCTTATAAAATCCTGGATCCGCCCCTGTGGTTTGTATGTCAATAAACAATCTTAACCTTTTGCACACTGGTATCGAGACCTTTCCGTACCAGCCGAGAGTTTGGTGTGCTAGGAAGGCAACAGATTCAGTCAACTGATGTGAGGAATATAGGTGTCAACAAGTCGAACCAGAACGGTGGATTTCCAGACTTTATCTATATTGGTTGTCAAAAGGTTTACGCCAATCTGCAGGATACATGGAACCGGAAGATATTAATACCTTAACCTTTTACCTAACATGAAAAGCAGACGACACTTGCAAAAAAAAATAATCTTGAATAACTAATTTTTTTCATTTTTTGTCTCAAAAACATAGGTTATGATCCCTCGTTGGAACGATCTCGACGAGCTCGTTCCAACGAGGGGTCATAACCTATGTTTTTGAGACAAAAAATGAAAAAAATAATGAAAATTAATTGGCGATTTTTGAGAATAGCGCTGGCCGGTTTGGGCCGTTACGTTAGGTAAAGGGTTAATTGTGAACCAATCTTGCATTCAACCTCACTCGAAGTACAGGTCAAAGACTCGGGAAGTTGAAATCTGGATAGGCTAACAGAATATTACTTTCTTACCAAACCAACTCTTGTTGACTTTCAATGTTTAGCTTGCCAAGGTGCCAAGTTTCATTATGAGGCTGTCAGACAAAATTCCGTTCTCCTAGACCTATATTTCCGTGGAATTTCCAAAAGTCTGATGGAAAACCTTCACATTCCATCTCATACATGAGGTTATGATCGCAAGCACAAGAAAATACCAAAATTCATGTCACAGGTCAGAATCTATCTCGTGTCTCTCGTCTTTTGATCCCCAAACGATGCCCCCCCCCCCCCCCCCCCACACACACACAGCGTGATCGATTGAAACATGGATCGGATTTTAATAGTCAAATGGCTATCTGATATATGAATGTCACTCATCAAACACATTATAGTCAAATGTATAGCGCGAAATTTAATTCCCCATTTTTCCGCATTTTAATCCCCAAAATGAGGAATTATGGTTTAAAAGTATTGGCTTACGTTTCTCAGCCATCAAGGACACATAAACATAGATTTTACGTCCTGAAGTAGGTTGATAGTATTTATGATGGGAAAGAAACGGGGATTCCAGATTTCACCAGTTTTCTGTCAAAAATGACACTTTTCTCCCAAAATAAAGCCGTTCTCCATCCCTAATCAATGGGTCATTCTAGTGTATTAATGAGAAAATCCATAGGCCTACACATGTTGCACACTTTTGTATTGCATTTAGTTTGAAGTTACTGGCAGAGGCGGTGGAGCCGGGGGGGGGGGGGCACAAGGAACGCGTGGCCCTCCACTTTTTCCCACAGATATCAGTGCAGATGTTACGTGGTTACACAATGAGCGAAAATGGGCGTATGCGGACGTGTCAATATACAGGCATTCCTGTAATATATTATTTGCAACTTCGGTCCGTTTCTTCTACTTCAACCATCTTCAACCCGAAGGCTAGCCTTCGGGTTGGAAGAAGATTGAAGTAGCAGAAATGAACAGGATGGTGACCTAGAGCGGAATACTCATCTGAATGAGAGACGAAACTGTGCCATAATACATTTACCGATATTCGATTGCAACTTTTCTCCCGCTGGACCGGATCATGGCAGCTCTGAAAATTTGTTCCCCACCACTTTTATCGCGCTTCCGTCGCCTCTGATTACTGGTATTTTTAGGCTAGATCTGCAGAACTATAAATTTATCCGACCTCCAATGGGTTGTCAGCAATTATGTCTAGTTTTTTCTCCATCCAAGGACGAATCGGTGCAGTCGGTGAACTTTCATTCATTTGATCGAACGTGTGTAAAGAAATTCGAATCAACTGATGGCGATATATGAATGTCATTTATTTCAATTGATCTTGAACAAACATCAGAAAAACAGAACATGCACTTTCACAAAAATTATAATGAAGGCACATTCGTTCAATTACAACAAAGTGGCCTTAGTGTCCCCAAAACGACAAGTTTTAGGATGTTAGTAGGTTACCGAAGTATATATAGTAAAGAAGTAATGAAAGTGGATACATACGCGAGGAGAAATAGTGCCATGCATTCTGATCAGGTTTATTGAAATATATACCCCCAAATCTGCAGAAACATTATTTAAAATGAGAATGGCAATTGTTTGTTTGAAGTGGAGTTTTAATTCTGAAAATTTACACTTGGTTGGAAATGAAAAATTAATTTGTTCCAGTGACCGAGGCGCATTTGCAGAAAAAAACGACCTATTTAGTTAAAAAAAAAATTCAGTGTTTTTTCATTTTGAGTCCTCACAGAGAAACATTTGATATAAACCAAACACCAATTTAATTTAATAAAATGGAAATAAAAAGTAATTTATGCTTTTTATTCATTTTCCCCTATTTACTCGTATAGATTTTTCCAGTTTCTATTTTTGATACTCCTGTATTGCATATTAATTATGTCACAGTTACGTGACCTAGTGTAAGCTCTTGAAAATATAAGTAGGTAACAGGTCGCTGTGACACGACAAGGCGACCTGCTGTATGGATTTATTTATATTTAATGTCAGTGGTTCTTTACTGGTCGTACACGCTTTATTGACGAACACGCTTTATTGACTTACAGCTGCTATGAGAATGGTTCTGAAAAAAGGATTACAAAATGGATTTGGACTACTAGAGTAAAAGAAAGACGGGAATCTGTGATAAGTGTTGTCTGACCGGAGAAAGATCACGAAATATCAGGACAATAACATTTGGTCATGCGAATTACATTTTAATATACGGAATCATGATCCAAATCCTTGTTTTGTCAGGGGATAAAAAGAAAGAAAAATAAAACTTGAAGGCACTTCTCAGTAAAAAAAAACTTGATGATGGAATGGCTATTTTGAAGAGATTTTCATTCATTCTTTTTTTCTAACTGAAAAAGTGTAATGTGTAATATGTGAAAAAAATATTTATAATAGGCCCTATTTCAAAGGAATTCGTCAGAGCGTTGAGATCTGTTTTCAAAGTATAGTTAAGCTACAACACGAATGCACATGGGGCGTATTTAATTTAAGGCTAGGCCACCACTCTTCTTGCTGCTAAAAACAAGAACAACAAGAACAACAACTTGACACCGGACATGATAATTGACTTTATGTAGGCCTACAACCATCCCCAAACACGCATTTATCCTATATTACCGATCCGGGGGAGAGAACATGATACTGGTGAGTTTCGGTTGGAAGTGTCACGTACAGGTAAGGACATCCTGGTGGTTGTTTTGAGATATTTTTTTCATGATTGTTTGTACTACTTCGGCCGCCGTGGACCGGTCACTTTCCACAGGTGGGCAATATTTCCACGGACGCAATAAAATTAGATTTCAAACACTAATTATAGGAATAATCAGCAAAAATTTAATTAATTGAAATTTTTCTGATGATGATTTTCATCACCCGGTGAACGCATACGTGGACATCACTGCCCAAACGTGGGTAACGACCACATCACGGCGACAGTACTCTACCTTTACCTAGAGCTGTAGGTTAACCGAAACCGAACAGAGGTTTTTGGGTTTTTTTTTAAAACCGAACCCGAAACCGTCGACACCCCGTAATCTAAGGTTTTTCTTTTTTTTTTTAAAATACTCTCTTGCTGCAGAAATTCACAGAATGTAGCCATCCCAGAGTAGTGAAAGTACCCAGACACTGCCAATGGCAGTGTCTGGGAACTCTCACGACTCAGGGAAGGCTACATTCTGTGAATTTCCGACATTTCAGTTTAGTTTAGTTGTGTTTGCAGCTTTCCTCAAGTTGCGTGCAGGTGTCAGACCTCGAAAAATGGCCAAGCACAATAAAAGTTCTGTATATTAAGGTAATTATTATATTGGCCTTCGTGATTCTTCATGTATTATAGCTTATTTTGGGCATTCATTGAGTTTCCTTCAATTTCAATACCATTCAGTTATGATTCCGGACATTAGAATGAGTTTTATTGAATTTTATTTGTCCTGATGAACAAACCGAAAACCGAACCGAACATGGGTTTTACTCCACCTGAAAAACCAAAACCGAAACCGAAGAAATTTAAAAACCTACAGCTCTACTTTTACCCATTGTTTGTATAATATGTTTCAGGTCTTGCATTAAACAAAGACTGTACACCCGTTCCTACAGTAATCGGCCAATAAAAATGTTTCGAGAGGCCGATGTAGTCGCTCGTCCCTCTGATTTTTGACCAAACACGGCACGTAGACGACAAATGCAATAGACAACTGCAAAACATTTCTTGAATAAGTGAAAGTTCGTTTTTTCCGAAATCATAGCTTATTACCACTCATCGGAACGAGCTCGACGAGTTCATTCCACTGAGAGGACGAAGGCAATGTTTTTGAAGTAAATACTGAAAACAGTAAAAAAAAAAATCAATGATGATCTTCATGAATAGTGCTGCAAGGATTTTACCTTATTAATTTGCATAGAGGGTTAAGTACGAATAATTATGTCACGTGATCGATATTATATATAGTTTTGGTGAAACCCCCGCCCTTGGGATCAAATAACCACCCTCGAGTGACAGCATCCTGCCCACGCGAACTAAATTTGTCGAAATTTGGAGTTGCATGCTTGATTTAGTAAAAATTTCGAGTTCTGTCTACTTTTACGTTGACCCGTTATGCCAACAATAATTTTGAAAGAGACTTGTTGCATCCAACAACCGTGAGTCTTTTAAATAAATATGTTCATTCCTCCGCGTATTTATACAAAGGGGGTATTAAGTGGTTTGCATGTCCTTCAATCCGTCCGTCCACATGCATGCCGTGCGATAATGTTACTTTCGTGAAGCAGATTTGTTTTTTAAACTTTACAACTGTTCCAAAATGACCACAGCCGATAGTCAAGTTCGATTCTCAGAATTTTTGCACAATTAATTTCAGAATTATTGCCCTTGATTGTGCAAAATTTTGCTATTTTTCGGTCACCGACGTGAGCTGTTGCAATCACTTGGTGCCTGGGGCGTCGCGAAGATGACGACCGATGGGGGAGAGGTGGGGGGGGGGGGGTAAACCTGAATTGTCCCGACTGCGATAGCTCACGTCTGGACTGACTAATATTCCATCTACACTATCAAGGCATTCCTTCGTCGAAGGCATGCCGTAATGATGTAGTTGGAATATTAGTCATTCAGGATTAACCCTTTACCCAACGCAGACGATATCAAAATTTATTATTTTAAATATAATTTTTTTTAATTTTTCAAACATTTTCAACAAAACCATATCATGTGACTCCTCAATGAAACGAGCTCAAGGAGCTCGTTCCAATGAGGAGTCATATGATATAGAAGAGGCTTTCCATGGGACAAAGACAGGAAATTGCTCCTTTTAATGCCAAATTTTCGAATTTTTACACGCCGGGTGGAACCATGGTCGACCCGGGGCACATGTGCTTCTCAAAGAGTATCCAAATTAGTGGAATTTAGTTACTTTGAGGAGGTGGAGGGGGTGGTGGGGGGATAAAATGATTCTGAATGGTCTTTCAAAAGTTAGCGGACAGAAATAAAAAATTGCAAATAATGAATCTTATTTGAGCAGAAAAAATAAAACTTTTTGGGGTATGTTGAAGCAGGAATTGATCCTTCAGAAGACAGGAAATTGCTCCTTTTAATGCCAAATTTTAATTTTTTTCCATGCCGGGTTGAACCACGGTGGACCCGGCACACATGTGCGTGGCACGGTGTATCCAAATTAGTGGAATTTAGTCACTATTGTGTGTGTGTGGGGGGGGGGGGGGGGGGGGGTTAAAATGATTCTGGATGGTCGTTCAAAAGTTAGTGGACAGAAATAAAAAAAAAATCAAATAATGAATCTTGTTATTTGGGCTTAAAAAATAAAACTTTTTGGGGTATGTTGAAGTAGGAATTATCCTGCGGAAGACAGGAAATTGCTCCTTTTAATGCAAAATTTTGGGGTATGTTGAAGTAGGAATTGATCCTTCAGAAGACAGGAAATTGCTCCTTTTAATGCCAAATTAAAAAAAATTCCCATTCCGGGTCGAACTATGGTCGATCTGGCACACATGTGCTTGGCACGGTGTATCCAAATTAATGGAATTAGTCACTGTTGTGTGTGTGTGTAGAAGGGGGGGGGGGGGGGGGTAAATGATTCTGGATGGTAATTCAAAAGTTAGTGGGCAGAAATAAAAAAAAAATCAAAATGATGAATCTTGTTGTTTGAGCAGAAAAAATAACTTTTTGGGGTATGTTGAAGTAGGAATTGATCATTCAGAAGACAGGAAATTGCGCCTTTTAATGCCAAATTTTTAACCATGGTCCACCCGGCGCACATGTGCTTGGCACGGTGTGTCCAAATTAGTGGAATTTAGTCACTATGAGGTGTGTGTGTGTGTGTGTGGGGGGGGGGGATGATTCAGGATGGTCAATTCAAAAGTTAGTGGACAGAAATAAAAAAAATTCAAATAATGACTCTTGTTATTTGAGCAGAAAAAATAAAACTTTCTGGGCTATGTTGAAGTAGGAATTGATCCTTCAGAAGACAGGAAATTGCTCCTTTTAATGCCAAATTTTTCCATGGTCTGCCCGGCGCACATGTGCTTGGCAAGATGTATCCAAATTAGTGAACTTTAGTCACTTTGGGGGGGGGGGGGGGGGATAAAATGATTCTGGATGGAAAAAGGATGGGATTATGTCCAGGTTGGGGAGGTGCCTCCCCCCCTCCTACATGCCCCCCCCCCCCCCCCGATGCCAGACCCTGGTTGCAGGCCTGAAGTCCTCTACTAGCCCCTTGTACCACCAATCCACCTTATGCTTTATTTTATTCTATGACTGGTATAGGTAGTGCGTGATGCTAGACCAGGCGGTATTATGGGGTGGATGGGGTATTGCATGGTTGTCTAGTGTGGTAGTATATGATGTACGGTCTGCACCCATATTGGTCTACTGTTAGCTCTTGGCAAAACTAATCTATCGACTGCTTTGTACTATCATATGAGTGGTATAGGTAGTTTGTAAGGCAATAGTAGGCAGTAGTAGGCGGTATTGGGGTGGGGGTAATGCGTGGTTGTCCACTGTGGTAGTACAGGCTGTACTGCCTGTACCCTATAGGTCTATGCAGAATTTCGTGGTAATGCGTGGTAGTTTGGAATGGTAGTATAGTATGGACACCATATGCCCATGAAGGTCCACTGTTAGCTGTTAGAGCTACTCACCTACCTAAGGCGATATACTATCCTATGAGTAGTTCGGAATACTAGGTGTTGTGATGTTATGCTTGGCTTCTAGTCTCGTAGTAGTTTATAGCTGGTCTTATGGATATTCTAAGACTTGTCGGAGGGTAGAGGTAGTGATCTGAGAGAGCTACTAAACCTGAAGTATTACTACAGGTCAGAAGTAATCGTACAAGGCTCTAATGGTGGTGGAAGCTTTCATTATTGAGTGACTAGGTGAAGAGTGTCTGTAACGGGTCCCTTAAGGTTACTTTTAAAATAACTGGACACTAGGCGCAAAAAGTTTTTTTCCGACCCTTGGGCACCCACCCACCCCTTTTTTGAAGGAAAACTTTTTTTCCCATTTTGAAATTTGGTACCCATCCCCCAAAATTAGAGTAAATCGCACATAAGCTGCTTTGATTGGCAGTATATTTGCTGGAACATGATTTGCATTGTTCCAGTAACCATTCGCGACATTTAATCTACCCACAACCAGCTAATAAAGATTGGTCGGCATTTTGTCCCATTTATCCGACTAGAAAAACACATGGATTATCAGTTTTCAGCCTAAAAAGCCACTCCAGCGAAGGTCAAAATTCATCACCCATTTTCGTTGTATCCGACCTCGTGTCTGCACCTTCAATAACTTTTTGGAGGATTAGAGTACAAAGCTGAAATAAACTGACGAGTGTTAGGGATATAATTCATCACATCCTCGGCGTACTCATATGTATGATAAGTGAATATAAATGTACTTACCGAACGGTTTTCTCTCTCATGGCTCACCAACAGTTCCTGTTTTTCGCCATATTTGACCAACTGCAACATTTTTCCTGCCTAAAAAACTGATTGAAGCCCTACACGTCAAACTCCCTTGGGTTAGTAAGCTTTGGTCGATTCATCTTAGCAAGTCAGATGATAAAGTGCAAAAGAAAGGGTGACCACGTTGAGCTGAAAAGGTCTACCAGGCTACCATATCTCTCCAAATTTGGTCAGGATCCATTATGGAAATCTGGGGGCTCTAATGGATCGAGTGACGCCCCCGTGATTTATAAATTACCTTTTACGCAATGAATGTCAGTATTATTCTACAATATATTGGAGGCTGGTCATTCAGCTCAGATGCTTGAAACCTATTTGCCCCAAATATGGCACAGGGCCAGTGACAGGACAGTAACTTTCCAAGTGGTTGTTACAATATTCAGCTTGATCTCACTGAAACACATAATACACATGCGTATCCTTTCTCACTCAGATGATCCCAATACACTTTATTCCTTGATTTAATTTTATTGTTTGTCACAGCAGACTGGTGTAGTTTATTTTAAAAGAAGTTAATTTTATTTCTATTACAGTGGAGCCCACTCAATTGGATATCTCTTAATTGTATATCCCTGTTAATGGAATATAATTTCTCAACACAAAACCATTTACCATGCCTCCAGTACAAATTTGACCTGTTAATTGAATATAGGTTATAGAGTAAACTCCTGTTAATTAAATAAAAAATCTTGTAACATGTCGAGAAATTACCGTGACTCTTCCCAGTTTTCCTTTGGTTATAGACCAATTTGGCCTCAGTACATCCAGTACAGGCATTTAATCTATTATATCTTGTTTGACAGAGCTCATGGAGCTCTGTCAAACAAAATATAATAGAATAAATGCTAAGTTTATCTCTAGAATACAGGAAAGTGACACAACCCCTTTTAATCGAATACTCTTGTTAATTGAATAATTTTCATTGGCAAAGTGGCTATTCAGTTAACAGGGTGCCACTGTATAAGATATTATAAGATAGCCCAACCAGGTGTCTTATATGTGTTTGCAAAGTTTCTTAAAGTTTTCAGATCTCATACGCCAGGTTTCTCTCCAGACATCCAGTATCTTCCTCAATATGTGCTATACACTATGGTGCAGGGTTAAATGACAGAAATTCATTCTAACCCTTTGATACTGTCTTTTGTACCTATTATGACGTACGAAATCAAACAGCGCGTTGATACTTTTGTACGTCTTATGACGTACGAAATCAAACAGCGCGTTGATACTTTGTGGTCATTCGTTTTGTTATTATTTTTCGATTTTTTAAAGTCTTAACTTCAGTTCCTATTTTCTCGCGAATAGTGCCTCAGGGACAACCGTTGAGCCAAATGTTATCGCAGCTTAAAATACTAATTTAATCCTGCTGTCTTGACTTCTTAAGTTAACTGGTTGAGTGCTAGAAGCCACTATCAAGGCTTTCAAAAAATGAGGATACCAGAGCAAAACCCAACACTTCCCTTGCTTATATTTCATATTCAGTCAAACACAAATAATATTTTGTTTATATGGATTTGTTTTATTACAAATTATTGGAGAGTGCCTGTGGGCACTCTCCAATAATTTATAATAAAACAAGTTTTGAATAACAAATTCAGACCATCAAAAATAATCTAGCCCTCAACACGTTAATCACTAATGTGAAAAATATCTTGTTATTTGTACTTTCAGACGTTTAACGTCGCATTTTGAAAAACGTTGAAGAAACTGAATTCCCAGTTACGTTTGAACGTCAGGATAATTAAAGTCTCAACAAATTCCCTGTTGACAAACTGTTTACACCATTGTATAAACAGTTTGTTAACAGAAAATCAGTTTCCCTGTTGACAAATTCTCTATCAATAAGATATGATGTCCTGACTATTTGATGGTTCAGCCTTTTCTGACAGTATATCACAAATTGAAAGGAATTGGTTTGAAGGCTACCCACTAAGCCCAAGGCTTGAATGATCAATAACAACCCTACATTTTGCTCATACATGTACATGACTGAAATTCATAATTACATAATGAGAATCCGTGAAAGTAGTCAGTTGCATTGGGAAATGGCATCATGCCACTGTATGATGTCTACTATTCATGGTGAGAAGAGTCCTTTTATTGTCAGATCTGGTTAGATTACATTTATGTTAGATTACATAAATGATAATTGGTTTAAATTGCTATTTGAAAGATAAGAGCTCATAGCAAAAAAAAATTCAAGGCATGGAAGAAACGTGTTTTCAGAGCCGGTCACCTACCCACCTAGTGTCGGAAAAAACTGACGACCCCCCTCCCTTCCCACCAATGAAAATGAATTTGGTCTTATCTTTTGAACGAAAGCACATTCGAAACCGGGATCACACGTCAGAATTACGTGGAAATTGATGACCTAGAAAAAACTAAGTCAGCAGTAGTGTGTTAGTAGTAGTGCTCGCACGTTTCAGGGGCAGGTTGCCGGACCTCGGTGCAGGACCTCGGAAGTGACGTCATGTCACGTGACCTAGTGCCGCCATGTTGTGTTGACATGGTAACCAGCGTGAGCGGCCATGTTGTGACGTCATCTCCATAGTGATACGTGGTGTTAGTGCGCATGCGCAGCGCGTGTTGTTAGGGTGATACGAGCTTCCGTCGTCCATTTTGTATACTGGAAGCCGCCATCTTGGTTTCTATGGTAGCACGTGATTGCTATGTTACCTAAAGCCAACAGTAGGACAGGAGTATGTTTTAGGGGTATATTCGATTGTAGAAGAGTAAATCTAATTACCACAAACAACCCGACAATCCTTCCAAATCACCAAAATCCACCCGAAATCACCGAAATTGACTTTATTTCCCCAATTTATCGGTTTAGCACGTAGTGCTATAGTACTAAGGGGTATAAGGGGTGTATTCGATTGAACAGGAGTAATGTTCTGGCTTAGAATTCTCCCAGAATCCCTATCCCATGACGTTTTTCCCTTATTAAGAATAGCACGTAGTGCTATAGGACAAATTTACCCAGAATTCTCTGCTTCTATCTATATATGCAATAGTTTACGTCTATCTGGCCATGTTCGTTTGTTCTAGAGTATACACCAGTAGCGTAGAAGAGCCTATTATTTGGAACAGTTTACCTTATTATTGCTATATTTAGCAATTTTGGTCTATTCTTGTTAGTTCTGACCCTATTCCGTGTACTCTTGTTGTTTCATTTATCTAACTAACCAATCAGATTGCTTGATTTCCCATAATGCAGTTATCTCCGTTGTGTATAACAAAAGCCTATATCCAATGGCACCCCAATTTTAGCACCCCTTTTTGAAAAACATATGACCTTCGGCACCCCTTTTTTGTCATATGTGCTTATGTGAAAAGGCACAATGTGACACAATATGCCCTATCACATAGGCACATGCTTTATGTGCCAATATGTGCTTATGTGAAAAGGCACAATGTGACACAATATGCCCTATCACATAGGCACATACGGGTATTTGAGGATACCTATGGCCTGGTATTGTATTATTCGAGGATACCTACTAGAGAATCCCTTTTTTGTCATATGTGCCTATGTGATAGGGCATATTGTGTCACATTGTGCCTTTTCACATAAGCACATGTTCCAATGAAGGTATCGAACTGAATTGACCATAACAAATTGAACAAAGTTCTGAACTATAACCCTAATGAAGATATTAACACCCTTTGAACTGCTTGAATGAACTATAACCCCTATGACGGTATTAACACCCTTGAACTTTTTGAACTTTTTGAATGAACTTTTTATATCTAATATAAATTAACACCTTTTGAACTGAACGATTTTTTAAACTTCATGACAATATAACGAAAGGTGATCTGAATTTTTAAACTACAACCCATTGAACTGAATTCTTCCAATAGGGAATGGGAATACCCTCGAGTGTCGATGTAAAAACATGGAATCCAAATTTTACGGACTGGGCCACTTACGGAATGCCTTATGTGTATACAGGGAAAATCAGATGGAACATTTTGAAAGCTTCAGCGAAGGTATAGCTAGGAAGTAATTGATGGTAGTTTAGCCAATAGTACTGGTACAAGGCCGCAATGGAACAAGACTGTTGTTGAAGCTAATGATAGGACAGATAGACCATAGACCTGTAGTGGCCTTGGAGCTTTAGCGACAAGATGGAATTTGTGGAATCCTTTTTTGGAATCCCATTTGTGGAATCCCTTTTTCGAAAACGCCCGTGGCTATGGAATCCCATTTTGGTCGTATGTGCCTATGTGATAGGGTACATTGTGTCACATTGTGCCTTTTCACATAAGCACATATCGGCACATAAAGCATGTGCTCATGTGCAAGGTCACATTGTGTCACATTGTGCTTTTTCACATAAGCACATATGACAAAAAGGGATTCTCCAGAAGGTATCCTAGATAGGTATCCTCAAATAATACAATACTAGGCTATAGGTATCCTCAAATACCCGTATGTGCCTATGTGATAGGGCATATTGTGCCACATTGTGCCTTTTCACATAAGCATATATCGGCACATAAAGCATGTGCCTATGTGATAGGGCATATTGTGTCACATTGTGCCTTTTCACATAAGCACATATGACAAAAAAGGGATTCTCTAGTAGGTATCCTCGAATAATACAATACCAGGCAATAGGTATCCTCAAATACCCGTATGCGCCTATGTGCTAGGGCACATTGTGTGAAACCAAGATGGCGGCCTCCTGTATACAAAATGGACGACGGAAGCTCGTATCACCCTAACAACACACGCTGCGCATGCGCACTCACACCACGTATCACTATGGAGATGACGTCACAACATGGCCGCTCACGCGGGTTACCATGACAACACAACATGGCGCCACTAGGTCACGTGACATGACGTCACTTCCGGGGTCCCCCACCGGGGTCCCCCAACCTCCACCTCAAAACCACATTACATACTACTTGTGTTCTTAGACGAATGAGGGATATGGGTGGTCTAGATGCCAGGAACGGAACAGGCGCTAGAAGTTATTATTTATTTATTGGTGTTTTTAACGAAAATTTGCATACAAACCCAATCTGTATTATTATTCAAGGACTTCTTTCGGTGCAAAGTAACAATATATTCTTCATATGGGGCGGCGAGCGAGTGAGGGTAGTTCGAGAGGACCGATTGATGATAAAAACTAAGAAAATGTCGGGAAAAAATGGATTTGGTCTTATCTTTTGAACGACAGCACATTCGAAACCGGGGTCACACGTCAGAATTAGGTGGCAATTGATGACCAAGAAAAATACTAGAGCTGCTTCCGATCCGTCGTCTTCGTATATGGTGGAATTCGCGTTGGCCCATTTCACCTTTTAGACATTTTTCCCCTGCAGAAGAACTTGATAAAAGGACAGATGGTGGTCACTATGGATAAGTCAGAGGTAGTGTTCTTAGATGGATGAAGGGTATGGGTGTTCAAGATGCCAGGAACGGAACAGGCGCTAGGAGTCATTATTTATTTATTGGTGCTTAACCCTTTACCTAATATGAAAAGCAGACGACACTTGCAAAAATAATTCTTGAATAACTAATTTTTTTCATTTTTTGTCTCAAAAACATAGGTTATGACCCCTCGTTGGAACGAGCTCGACGAGCTCGTTCCAACGAGGGGTCATAACCTATGTTTTTGAGACAAAAAATGAAAAAAATAATGAAAATTAATTGGCGATTTTTGAGAATAGCGCTGGCCGGTTTTGGCCGTTACGTTGGGTAAAGGGTTAACGCCACATCAGCAGCTGAGACTATTTGTTCATTTTATTTATTGGTGTGTAAGGTCACATGTTTCTGCATAATGGCTAATCATGATCAGGACAATTTTACGGGTGGAGGAAGCCGGAGTACCCGGAGAGAACCACCAAGCAACACCGAGCAACTGTCAGCTCCCCAACATACTAACTCCACACAAGCAGGGTTCGCATTGGTTGAAGACAGGTGCACCATCGACGTGCAGTACGCCTTAGTACACAACGCCACCGTGCCCCCACGTGGGCAATGGGGGTTAAGTGTCTTGCCCTAGGACACAAAGCAGTTTCCACAGGTGGGATTCGAACCGAGGACCTCTCGGCTTGCAGCCTGCACCTCTACCTACTGAGCCACCGCGCCCCCTAGGTGAGACTATATCGTGGCGCCAAATGGTTATGTGTGTCACATAACCATTTGGCGCCACAATATAGTCTCAGCTGCTGATGTGGTGTTGAGCACCAGTAAATAAATAATGACTTCTAGCGCCTCTTCCGTTCCTATTGTGTGATAAAAAGACTCCACCAGAAAGAGAAATATATCTTTGAAGACATGAAAAATGAACATCAGCATGACAGTGAAATAAATTGCAAAGACGGTAGTGAATAAAGATATAAAAATAGAATTGAATACTGTGTTGTAAATGAAGAGGATGAGATGCAGTTAAAAGAATAAAAACAACTAAAACTCACTGAAAAGGTTTCGTCGAGAAATGAGAGAATCTGGTGAGAAATAGTGTTGTAAAATAGTTCTTCAAAGACGGCACATTATAATGTCGCCGTTTGCTGTCATTAACTGGTAGAGTGCTGGAAGCCCATATTTGGGCTTCATTCTGAAGTGTCGGCACCACAGCTTAAATGCTTTATATTCAATGAATGTTCTAAATATCACCTTTGATGTGAAATTATTTAGTCTGTTAGGATTTGCCTTGTTACAATTTATGGGAGAGTGCCTATTGGCACTCTTCCATAAATTGTAACAAGGCAAAGATGTATGAATAAATTTTGATGACCAAAAATAATTCAGCACTCTACCAGTTAATTAACCCTTTACCCAACGCAGACGATATCAAAATTTATTACTTTAAATATCATTTTTTTAAATTTTAAAAAAAATTTCAACAAAACCATATCATGTGACCCCTCAATGGAACGAGCTCAATGAGCTCGTTCCAATGAGGGGTCAAATGATATAGAAGAGGATTTTCATGAGACAAAGACAAGAAATTGCTCCTTTTAATGCCAAATTTTAAAATTTTTACACGCCGGGTGGAACTATGGTCGACCCGGGGCACATGTGCTTGGCAAAGAGTATCCAAAGTAGTGGAATTTAGTCACTTTGAGGAGGTTTCAACAAAACCATATCATATGACGCCTCGTTGGAACGAGCTCGACGAGCTCGTTCCAACGAGGGGTCACATGATATGGTCATGTTTAAATATTTTGAAAAATAATATTTTTTCAGCTGCTGAATTTGCATATTACGCGAGCGGATGCGGCCGACTCGTTGGTAAAGGGTTAAAATCAGTACAGTCTAACAGAATGTGCTCATCTGTCAGAGTAC
Source organism: Pictodentalium vernedei (assembly GCA_031216915.1). Taxonomy (NCBI): domain Eukaryota; kingdom Metazoa; phylum Mollusca; class Scaphopoda; order Dentaliida; family Dentaliidae; genus Pictodentalium; species Pictodentalium vernedei. The sequence continues at coordinate 77,250,522 of CM062292.1, read as the reverse complement.
ATAGACAGGGAACACATTCTGGTCGCATATTACCCTCTAAAAACGGAATGTGTAAGCTTTGTGTGACCAATACGACAACGTGTCATTATTACATGGTCTATTCTACCAGGGCCGGGGAGAGGAAATTCGGACTCTGGGTTAATTCTGTTAATTCTTTCGAAAGTGTCGGGATACTGATGCAGATCCCGAAGTTCTTGAAGGGAAGAATTCTCAGTGATTTATACTTATTTATTTATTGGGGTTTACCGACACTTTCGACAGCCAGGGTGACACCGTGTCGGACAGTTTTACGGGCGGAGGAAACCGGAGTACACGGAGAGAACCACCGAGCAACGGCCAGACTCTCCAACGTACTAACACCACACAAGCAGGGTTAGCATTGGTTGAAGACAGGTGCACCATCGACGTACAGCCAGGGACGTGGCTAGAGGTTTCCAATTGTGGGGGTGTAGGGGAATGAATTTTCAACTAGGGGAAGGGACCGGGAGGGGGAGACCCTCTCTCGGTCCCTCCCCTTAGATGGAAATTCACTACCGAAAAAACTTTTGAAAATGAAGCCATGAAAGGGGGCATAAAATTGATTCCCTGCAACTGAAATTCCAACACATTTATGATAGAATTATCAGGTTATTATTATTTGGCATTCTTCTGGGAATTGTGCTAAACAAACGCCTAAGCTGAGAACTTTGAGCAATTCACACTGTGCTAACATTAAATCAGATCTTATGCAGGAATGATCAATTTTCAATGTTTCATCATTTTGTAACTGTGAATAATGGAATCAACTCAGGATAATAATTTTACATGATGCGAATTTATTGAAGTGCATTTCGAGGATTTTTTTTTATTACAGTAAGTAAATATACTGTAGAAATCTCGTACCGATTGACATCATGCATACTTTTGAAGCTCAATATTGCGTACACTGTAGTTGAAAATAGTAACAGTTAGAATTTTTGCCGATTTGAAACCGAGTTGGGATTTTGGGAAGTAAAGGAGAGATCAGCATCACTGAAGAAGCTCTAAAATCCAGATAGATGGAATTCAACTACTCATGACTTGCTCTCCGAATTTCCAACTATAGGAAATTTTTGCCAGGATTTTTTTTCGTAGTGGTGTTAATAGAAACTGTTATTACTTTCATGCTATCTTTAAGATGGCCAAAAGTGATTGTTTGCGGAAAGAATGGTCTATTGACAAATGAAAGACAACACAATGATGGAAATATGCAGTATTTTAATGGCGCTAATTACACATATCTTCCACTAATGTTTTTGATGGAAAAAATGTTCTCTCGACAAGTATGGTGCTGGAACGGTCCACGATGAATCGGTGCCGGTAATTACTGACAAAAATGGAACTTGTGATCTCCTGGACACAACAGCAGTGTCTGACGTTAGTAGCGAGTGAATCCACCATGTTCCCGGGTGACAGCCTGAACCCTCCTCTTAATGCTACCAGTGAGCCTTCTGATACGGTCCAGAGGCAACTGCAACCACTCTTCATGCAATGCTGCTTACAAATCGGCAAAATTTTGTAAGGAGGATCCCTTGCTTGCACACGACGTCCAAGAAAGACCCAGATGTGTTCTAAGGGATTCAAATCGGGACTCGTTGCAGGCCAAGGTAGTGTTGTAATAGAGTTGCTCGGAAGGAATGCTTTCACAGCATGGGAACGATGTGGCCTTGCATTGTCGTCCATGAATACAGGGCGAGTAGCCAACTGGTGGTTTTCAAAATGCAGCACGACACTCGGATTGAGAATGTCCCGGATGTACTGATGACCATTGGGATTCCCACGTACAGTCAGCATATCAAGTTTACAATAATGAGAGAGGCATCCCCAGATCATTACTGATCCTCCACCATAAGGAACAATAGGTCTGATGTTCCCGGGCACGTAGGCAGTATTTCTATGCATCCACACTCTCATGCGACCATCTGTGACGTGAAGCAGGAACCTACTCTCGTCTGACCAATGGACTCTCCTCCATGTCCTGAGATTTCAATGTTGTTGTGTCATACACCACTCCAAACATCGTTTTCGATGCTGATCGGACAGAGCTGGACGCTTGATGACCCTTCTAGACCTCATACCCAGTTGTTTGAGACGGTGTAGGACAGTTCTGTTGCACAAACACCTGTTGGGGAGCCAAATGCATTTCAAAACCCCACTTGAAGCAAAGTGTTCACGTCTAATGAGGCGGGGCAGACTCCAATTGTCCCGAGCAAAGGTCTTTCAGGGGTTGTCCAGGACTTGGTCGGTCCTTAATATCGTTAGTTTGTTGATTTTTTCGGACAAGTCTGCTGATGACAGAATTACTATAGCCAAGTTGCCTTCCAATAGCACTGAATGACATGCATATTGCTTACATGCCAACAATTTGCCATCTTAGTGCCTCTGCCAGTCTCCTCCTTGCCTTGTCAACATTTACTGATAAAAGAAGTGACAAATTTTCTTGTTTTATACCCAGGTATTGCATGTGGATGATAGTGTGTTTGTGACATTCGCGGGAAGTATGCTTCACGTGGACGAGGGGATGTGTTTGGGGTACGCCAGAAACATAATGTCTTACGAGATGAAATGTACTGCAAGACATAGCAATCATTAAAACATAATAATCACCTCACCAACTTCACTGTCATGAAACATTTCAGGAGGTGCTCAATTAAGTTCCAGGTGTATAGATAACCTAATTACCCAACCTAAAAACCAAACCGGCCTGCGCTATTCATAGAAATTGCCAATTGATTATTTTTTTTGCCTCAAAAACATATCGTTGATCTCGTTCCAATGAGGGGTCATAAGCTATGTTATGTTTTTTGACTCAAAAAATAAATAAAAAAATATATATTCAATAATTTTGTTAGCAAGTGTCGTCTGCTTTTATTATAAGTAAAGGGTTAACAGATTGAGCTTCTCAGCGGGACACTCCCGTTCCTTCTTTACATGAGTTCACGGAGGATAAATGCTGTGCAGGGTAGTATCACCAAATTCATCCTCTAGGAACCTCGTTCTGTGGATGACAGTCTGCTTATTTGCAGTTTTGGTAGAGAAGTCTATGCACGGCTACTTCCATTTATCCATGAACAAAGTTCCAATAATTGCGTTTTTTTCGAAAGTGTCGGGATACTGATGCAGATTCTTGAAGTGAAGAATTTTTGAAGTGATAACACCGGGTCCCGTGCAAGCCAGAAAATAAGCAGACTGTCATCTGCAAAATAAGGTCCCTAGAGGGTGAATTTAGTGATGCTACCCTGCACAGCAGGGTAGTATCACTAAATTTACCCTCTGTGAACCTCAATCTGAATCAGGGTCTCAAAACTATACAGAAAGAGGTACCCAGAGGATAAATTGTCGCACTGTATGGGATAGCATCATTAAATTCACCCTCTGAGGACCTCATTCTGCAAATGTCAGACTGCTTATTTTCAGGCCTGGTCTGGTGCATATGTATATCGATAACAGACTATTAAGTCTTTACTCAGCGTAACAACAAAAACTGGCCAGCGCTATTCACAAAAACTGTCATTCGATTTTCATTATTTTTTTCATTCTTTTTCCTAAAAAAAACATAGCATCTAACCCCTCACTGAAAATAATTTTGTTTGCAAGTGTCATCTGCTTTTTATGATAAGTAAAGGGTTAACAGATTGAACATCTCCACGGGGCACTCCCATTCCTTCTTTACATGAGTGACAATTAGTATTCCAATACGACGGGCAACATATCTTGCTGATTCTCGCTCGGGAGTCGACTGGGGGGCAAAGGCTTGGGAGGTAACCTCCCAAAACTTCTACAGCCAAAACTTCTACAGTCTAAAACAACACATTTCAGGGTCCAAGGCATGATTAATATTGCGCATGTTACCTTAACTTGTGAATGGGATGGTCCAATTAAATAAAAACACAGTATGTGAAAAATGGATTGTTTATTATTAATTTTATGATAAGGCGCATATAAATTAAAAGTTGTTTTGATTTTTGATACAAAATTAAATACAAGTAGTTCATAATAAATAGAAGTAGTTTGGATTTTTGACACATGTCATGATTAGGCGCATATAATTAAATACAGGTAGTTCTTAATAAATGGAAGTGGTTTTGATTTTTGACACAAAATTAAATACAGGATATAAGTAGTTTTGATTTTTGACATAAAATTAAATACATTTAGTTCCTAATAAATATAACAATGGAGTTATAACAAAAGATATAACAGCTGATTTAGTACAAAAATTTTTTTAGTTTTTTTAGGTTTAGGTTTAGGTAAAGGGTCAACCTCAACCTAATCTCAGAAGATGACCTACAGCATCTAAAAATTCTAAGTTTGTCTTTTGTCCTCTATTTAACTGCTCCTTCAAACGACCTAAACGATTTTCCGTTTCTGTGTAGACACGTTTTCTGCTTGGTGGGGCTGCACCAAAATCTAATTGTTCAATCTTTGCTCTGTCTGCATTTTCTACTTTTTTATGACTTCAATAAAACGGTAAATGATGGGATGACAGTGAGGTAATGTCCTGTTCAGTCGGTTATGAAACCCTTCTAGATTGTCGTTAGTTCGTGGTCCAGTTGTGAGGTTATGATTCCACATGTAGATTGGGAACCTTGCATCATCGTCAACCCAGGTAGTCACTATGTAGTCATTGAAGTCTGTAGCTCTTGAGACCTCTGGTGTAGAGCTCATGACATCAACCCAAGTGTCTTGTATAGTATTTTCGGAAAGGAGTGCTAGACCAGCAGCCATACGGACCCATTTTTGTACCTCAATGTCCTCTTTGTATTGGACAGCTAGCCCAAGCTGTTGTGTCTTCCTCCAAATGGCTTGACAATAGTGGAAAAAACATCCTTTTATTTCGGCACTGGGGAATTCTCTCTCAACTGCACGTATCGCTGCAAGTTCAAAGGCAAGTTCAAAGTCAGTTTGTACACGGCTTGGGGTTAAAGAACAATTTAGTCTTTGTTGTATTTCCATCTTGAACCGACTGAAAAGTCTTTCAAATGTTGTTGCCTGTCGATCTGGTAGCAGAGCAAATACAAGTGGATATGTGGTTGAACCAGTACGTGCATGTATAATGTAAACTTGATTCCAAAGATCAGGAGAAGATGTGAATGTTCCATCCATATATATGGTTTCAGCTGACTGAAGTGACTCAAGCTGTTCAGTGGTGGACAAAGCCAGAATTTTGTCATCCTCACCATCTGTGAAAAGAAGAAATGGTCGTCCATCTAATGTCATTGTCCATTGTCCATCAAGATTGAACACCACTGACCTGGTTTGTGGTAAAGTGGGTATAGTCTTCCGCCTATGTCTGTATAAGGCACTACTTATTGATGGAAATGAAGGAAGCTGGTGAACTTCATTCGGGTTTTGTCTTGCTACCTCCTCGTTGTACATAGTGTGCATCTGTGTAGTTTCGTCTCTGGCTCTCTTTCTCATAGAAGAACTCACGAATCGGACTCGGTTGCTGTCTTCTGGGCCATGTGAATGTTCAGTTACATTTTTTTAAAATATCTCCCACAGTTGTGCAATGTCCTTTACATGTAGACAATACACACTTCCAATGGATGCATGTCTTTCTAGCAACATTCTTGTTATACAAATATCCATCTAGGAGTACTTGGGAAGTTCCTTTCTGTGACATAATAAACTCTACTTTTTCTCAAACGAGCCATTCTGATATTTTTGATGACATGAAATGAAGAGATACTTCATTATATACCCATTTTCAAACTTATCACAATTATAATCATTGACTAAAATTCACTTTATTTAATATTGTTTTGTGATTTGTTGTTACTAAATACACATACAACTCATCAAATTTTATTATTAAGATGAGCAATTATTTTAGGTGATTTCCTTATAACTGTTTGGTTTGTTCCATTACAAAAATAGGTGTGAACAATTAACTGATCAATCACAGTGTAGAAGTTCTGGGTTGTAGAAGTTTTGGCTGTAGAAGTTTTGGGAGATAACCGCTTGGGACGGGAGTCAGACATTTGAGAGACCCAGGTCTGATCTAAGAATCCTAGGCCAAGCCCGGCCCCCAAAGTTCCGGGCCACGTAGTTACTACCCCGGGCCCCACCCTCTCCCCCACCCTGTATTTTACCAGCAGTCTAGTGGTTCATATATGGGATCAGTACAGGTGCCCGAATTTTATTCAGCAACATGGGGAATAATCTTTAACAATCTTTTTCCTTAGAATCACCAGTCCAGTCAGAATCTTTCATATTTGGTATTCAACATCTCTGGGTGGGTCAGATTAAAGATTGTTCAAAGTCAAGTCCATCGGTTAATATTTGGGCTTCCTATGGAAGCCCGAGTTTCAACTTAGTGCAATATGCGGGATAATCTTTAAAAAACCTTCTTCTTCACATCCACCAGTCAGGATTCTTTCATCTTTGGCATATAATATCTCTAGGGGTCAGATTCAGGATTGTTCAAATCAAGTCCATCAGTTCATATTTGGGCTTCCTATGGAAGCCCGAATTTTAACTTAGTGCAATATGAGGGAATTTCCTTCAAAATCTTCTTCAGATTCACAAGTCAGAACACTTGCATATTTGGAAGACAACATCTCTAGGGGAATCAGATTCAAATTTGTTCAAATCGGGTCCCTGTGTTAATATTTGGGCTCCATATGGAAGCCCGAATTTTAACTTAGTGCAGTTCGAGGGAACTTCTTTGAGACAAAAAATGAAAAAAATAATGAAAATTAATTGGCGATTTTTGAATTTGGCTTAATGGTTGTGAAGAAGAAGACAAGTTTCCAAAAGTTAACGGACGACGGACACGGGCGACGGACGCCAAGTGATGGCAATAGCTCACACTGACTTGCAGTCCGGTGAGCTTATAATTAAATAACTTCATTCCTCTGTTGTGTTAACTAGCCATAGATGGTAATTAAATCCTTCTTCGAACAGCTTTGGTCAGGTGAGCACCTTAGGTCCCACGAGGCCTCTTGTTTGTATAATTATTTTATATCTTGTTATCTGTGTTTATTTAAGAATTGAATGCAATTTTTATAATCTTTATTGGAGTATGAACGTGTGGGAATGGGTACAATGGGTACAAATTGTATGAATCCCGAGTAATGCATACTCCAATAAAGATTATAAAAATTGCATTCAATTCTTATAATTACATTCCGTAAGTGTTTAAACTACTTTTTACCAAACAACAAAGCAGAAAGACGAAATAAAACATGAACGAACAAACGAGGCGAAAAACCACCCTCACACAAAAGACAAAGCGCACAACTCTGAGTTGAGCGAAGGTTTTCGGCATTGACCCAAATTTGTCACAATTGCCGTCTTTCGCAAGGAAACTTGGAATGTTCAAAACAATTTATTTAACATATCAGTAAACTATAATCACCTATGAAACGACAACAAGTTCAAGAATAAAATCACTGAAATAATTTCTCACTGTCGATTGACATTTGTTGTAAGTTGTTTGAGATATCACAAATTATTGACTTGAACGTAAATGCGGGTCAAAGTTCGACCAAATGTATTCATTGGAAAATGAATTACATTTGGTCATGACGTTTTCATCCAGCTGACCAAATGGGAATTGAGTATTTGGACCCAAAATGTATAACTACATTAACAATGTAATTATTCACAGTGAAACTAACTTTTGAAAACATTCCGCATAGCCTTGGATTAGAGTTACTGGTCATTCCGAATAGGCCTGCTATTTTCAAAATGTGAGGAGAGAAATGGTGGCCCGCCTTGAATCAACTTAGGAGGGCCATTTTTTGACCCACCTTAATTTGACACAAGGAGAGCCACTGGGGTATGTTCTTGAGATTGGTAGTCTTGTCCTATCTTTCCGTGTTATTGTATGGGTTGTGCATAAAGTATCTAATGCAGGTTTGAAAAATGCAATAATTTCTTGCGAAACATGTCAGGAATTCTACCTGAATTATGCATGTAGTCAGACAATTATAGTCAGTATCCGATACGTAAGCAAAATGGCTACCAGTTAGCCTCTGTGAGACACCGACACCTGAGCTCCGGTGAAAGCCGGAGGCCAGGCGTAGGGGTCTCAGAGACTAGCTACCGGTAAGCTTTTTCCGAAGAACGCGATCGCATATTAAGATGAGCGATACCGATCACCGCTACCGAGGAAAGTTCACCTTTGCGGCTCTCCTTGTGTATTTCCACCCTCGCAAATTTTAGTTTAGAAGAGCCAATGAGTGCGGTCACCCTCCTTAAAATGACAGGCCTGCATTCTGTGCTTGTTTCCGACGTTGCTTCAAAAAGTGGGGAATCTTGTAAAAGGAAGAAACAGAACAAATGGGGACCATTTCTTCTTACATTGGCTTTTTTTAGATTTTCTTCTTTTTTTGGGGGGGGGGGGGGGGAGGGGGTACAAAAAGACTGCACAGGACATGTTTTTAAAAAAAAACACGTAAGGTGGTGGTGGGTGCATTGAGAGAGAATTTGTATTTTTAACCTCGTGTCGGAAAAGTTTTTCAAGATCCCCCTTCCCCTCCTGCTGTCACTGTCCATCAGCTGCAATTTCCTTTTCTTCCCGTGTATTTTCAGGTAACTTACAATGGGGACGTGACATACATTACTTATTCCCAGTGTTGGAAACCGGGGGTTTGTCGTTGCTGGGGGAAATAGATTTACGCCGCGTACTCAGTCAAAACTCAAGGAGAGTCGTCTGAATCCGTGCGTGAACGTATGTCTCGCCGTAACGAACCCACCCGTTTCACTTTTGTTGGGGTGGTTCTTATCCTGAAGGGTTAATAACTTTTCTTCGAAAAGCATAAATCAACAGGGGTTCAGTGCAAACAACAAATTTAGTACATATATATAAAAATAAATATGACAATTTGTGACTTACATGGAATCCAAAAGAATAAGAAAACAAAACGCCAATCACCCCTACCCACACAGCTTTTGAGTCACTTGCGGGCCCGCATTCTCTGTTGTCGCAGGTTTTTCCTCCTTTTCGCTGGTATTTCTTCCTTGGTCACCTCTTCACTTCACTCGTCTCACTGCCATCGCACGGCAACTAACGTATTGTCATTTTATCGGGACGCCTTTCCTCCAACAAGTGACAGGATGTCACTCTACCAGTGCCGTCGCACGGACACTAGCTTATTGTCACTTTACTTGACGCTTTTCACACAAGCAGTCGCCACCAATGGGATTAAATTCTCCCTTACGTTTGTCTCAGAATAATAATGTTCATACAGGCGGCGCCTATTCTGCCTACGTATGGCTTGCCTTCTAAAGCAGGTAATACCGTTTACCTAAATGCAAATAGCTCCCTGAGCTCGTACTTCGTGTTTCTGATCCTATTCTCATATATGGCCACCGACTTGGCCCGCGACTGCTCTTAGTCTAAATATGAGCTCTGTGGCTCCCCTACATAACAACGTGCCTGCTACCGTCTGTACCTTTGAATGAGTCGATTAAACATGGCAGGCCTTGCTGCTCCAACCAATTCTCCACATCCGACACTGTCCACGAATGTACAAATGAACTTGAATTTCCTTCGGACATCGCCATATTTTTTCTTGGTGTCGTCAGCTCTTTTTTTGCGCGCAAAAAACCAAATATACAACCGTGCGCATGCGCCTAAGGACGACAACTCTCGAAGGCAAGCTCAGATCCAGTTTGGGTTTCGATGTGGCGCAGGGCGGCCTCCTCAAATCCAAAGTACAGTCCTAAGGTTTTGGTGAAAACCACAAAAAAACCCGAAAATTTTAAGAGTGTACTTTCGCACCGATGCGGTACCTCCTCTAACCTATAGCATGGGACATCCCCATCTACACACAACGACCCACAGCCTTACACACCTTCAGACTGGAATAATTTTTCGAGAACCCCCCCCCCCCCCCCCCCCGATTTTTATTTCCATAGCCAGAACATTAATTCTCAGTTTAATCGCTTCTCTTGAACTTGGTCGCTTAGATCTATCTTAATTTAATATTCGCCTTTAAGTTCCTTTGAAAGACTCACATTTTGGTATCTTTTGACATTTCGGTGACGGGATAGATGCGTAATATGGGTGTGTGTCCAGAACATATGCGATGTACCGTTTACACCATAAATACCTCTTAACCCTTTACCTAACGTGAAAAGCAGACGACACTTGCAAAAAAAATTCTTGAATAACTAATTTTTTTCATTTTTTGTCTCAAAAACATAGGTTATGACCCCTCGTTGGAACGAGCTTGACGAGCTCGTTCCAACGAGGGGTCATAACCTATGTTTTTGAGACAAAAAATGAAAAAAATAATGAAAATTAATTGGCGATTTTTGAGAATAGCGCTGGCCGGTTTTGGCCGTTACGTTGGGTAAAGGGTTAACTGGTCATAATTACGTAAATAATGACTATAGGAGAATACTGGCTTTTACTAACCTTTAATGTTTTATCCAGACCGTCCATGTGGCGTTCAACAAATGCTCAATAACGGACATTAAATTTCACACTTTATTACCACCGCTCGAATTATTGCTGGTCTGTTTAAATGACAAATCGGTTTTCGGGGTCCGACATATACCTATCTTTACGTTTTATGTTTAACCCATTCAGAATGATTATCGAAAGTACTTACACTTTTAAACAAGAAAATTGCAACTTTTAGCTATCACCTTGACACCCAGTTCCTTATTCGACATTCTTTATCAACCGATACAATCGGCTGATAACAAATGCCGAATAAGGAACTGGGAATAAGTGACGGTTGTCACGTCCGTACTTGCAATCCATAATCAGACGACTTCACTTCTCGGACATAGTGTCTAAGTTGTCTATGAAAAACAGACGACACTTGCAAAAAAAAATCTTGAATAACCGATTTTTTTTCATTTTTTGTCTCAAAAATATAGGTTATGACCCCTGCTTGGAACGAGCTCGGCGAGCTCGTTCCAGCGAGGGGTCATAACCTATGTTTTTGAGACAAAAAATGAAAAAATAATGAAAATTTTATTTGGCGATTTTTGAAAATATGGCAGGCCTGTTTTGGCCGTTACGTTCGGTAAAGGGTTAAAACACAATACAAAAGAAAATTCCAGATAAACTTAATACGGATAACTTCGGGGTGCACAGCAACTTGAATGGAAACTGCCCCCCCCCCCCCTCCCTTTACACCACAGGACGCCGAACATCAGAAAATAAAAAAATATGTCTTAATTATCACTGCCCTCTTCTTAATTTCCCCCCCTTTCTCGGAGTTTATTCTTACGGCGGCTTTTTAGCGCCACGTAATTTTTAGTTATTAAATTGCAGCTTCAATTCAGTAAATTGTACCTGCAGTTTATCTAAATTGTAGCTGCAATTTACTAAACCGCACCCACAATTTAGCTAAATTACTGTAGCTACAATTTAGCTAAATTGCAGGTACAAGTTAGTAACTTCTGGTGCAATTTAGCTGAATTGAAGGTACAATTTATTAAATTGTAGCTACAATTTAGAAAAATTGCAGGAACAATTTACTAAATTGCAGCTGCAATTTAATAACTAAACATTACGTGGCGCTAATAAGCCGCCGTATATTCTTGTGCATCTTCTGCAATTCCTGACACACGAGACTGTTGGCTTGGTATTTATTCAAAACGAACGAAAACAGCTTTTCTAACTCGCCATTTGTCGGAGAAGTGGGCGCTCGTTACGCCCATGGCTACGAAACCGGACCCTTTGTCGCTAAATATGTTCACAAACAAAACAGTGTCGTCTCAAGTACTCGATTGATCGTGTTCTGAATGTCATAATTTAATCAACCTTTTTTAAATTCGAACGACAGCATCCGCATCATGTTTACTGCTAATACAATAATCGATCAAGTCACCATGACCTGAAACATGTTTTCCTGTTTTGTCCATTATTTGTGAAACCATCGCGCATTTTATTTTTTTTTATCTTGCTCGAAACATATTGCGTCGATACTGCATACAGCAGTGGCGGCGCCAGGATTTCAGTTTGGGGGGGGGGGGGGGGGGGGGCTAAGTAAGATATAGGGGTGGGGGGTTTCACGGTCGAGATGCCGAAGGCATCTCCTGAACGTCGCAAGTCTGAGCTAGAGGAAGATAGAGGAGGATGTAGTTCAGCGATCTGAACGTAGTGGTTCCCCCTTAAGAGGGTAGCCACTACGTTCAGATCGCTGAACTAGAGAGGTGGGTGTTCCCCTCCCGTTTGTCGGGCGGGGGGGGGGGGGGGTCTCCCCAGGAAACAATTCATATTTGGACGCCCTGGGAGCGATATCTGCTCGTTTCTACAACACCTGACATGATGGGTATTATTGTGTGCCGTTTGCGGGTGTGATATTGGGTGGGACAACCACGGTCAGATAGTAATTTGAGTTTGATCTTGGGGGGTGGGTTGGGGGTCCCCCGAGGCCCCCCTGTGGCGCCGCCACTGGCATACAACCTAATTGAATTGGTTATCTCAGTCCAGCAGCTGGCATGACACGCGGAAAAAACATCCACTCTCGCGCGGTTTTTTTTAAAGAAACTTTCGGAGTTTATTAACCCGTTACTTAACGAATCGGCCCCGCGGCGCAGAGTTCAGATGTTGGAGATCTGACAGCTGCTCGTCGTTGCTCGGTGGTTCACTCTGGGTACTCCGGCTTACTCCACCCGTCAAACTGTCACCGACATGATATGACCCTGGCTGTTAATGTGTCGTTAAATCTTAATACACCCCCCCCCCCCAAAAAAAAAAACCCACTCGGCCGCATCCCCGGCGAATTATACAAAACTAAACAGCTAACGAAATACCCCCGAAATCTGCAGGCCAACCCAAAATGAAGATTGCTATCAAGTCGATTTTTAAAAATATGTTAGCACATTGTATAGGTACTCGATACTAAGAAAAGGAAAGGAAAATAAACTGTCACCATACGGTGACACAAAGGGGGTGCGGTGGCTCAGTAGGTAGAGGTGCAGGCTGCAAGCCGAGAGATCCTCGGTTCGTATCCTACCTGCAGCAACCGCGTTGTGTCCATGGGCAAGACACTTCACCCAATTGCCCGCGTGGGGGCACAGTGGCGGTGTGCACTAAGGCGTACCGCACGTCGATGGTGCACTTGTCTTCAACCAATGCTAACCCTTGCTTGTGTGGAGTTAGTATGTTGAGGAGCTGATAGTTGCTCGCCGTTGCTCGGTGGTTTTCTCCGGGCACTCCGGCTTCCTCCACCCGTAAAACTGTCGTGGTCATGATTAGCCATTGTGCAGAAATATGTGACCTTAAACACCAATAAATAAATAATATGGTGACACAAAAAGATACCCCCGCTTATTTAACAAATGCAAGCCTGACTATACAGTTAAAACTAGAAGTCCTGTCATGAACTGTTCGCTTATCTAGGCTTAATTGCGCGTAGGAATTGCGCGCAATTGCCATATCGAATGGTATCCAAAGCACGGCAGGTTCTCCTGGTTACTCATAGCAAACACAGGCAATGTTTCTGCCAATGAACCTCCGGGTTACCCGGAGGTCCATTGGCTGAAACATTGCTTGTGCGTAGGCCACATGTACAGAATTTGATCGCCTTACTATGGTCATAACGCGTAGATTAACGCGCAGATCGACGTGCTATTTGTGCGCATTTCATAACAGAACTTCTAGTTTTAACTGTAGGTGATACAGTTTGGGGGTATATAGATAGTTGGAGAGATAGATGGATGGATACCAAGTTCAATTTCCATAACAGATAGAGATGCTTCATATGACCATTTTGTCATTACCCCTTTGAACCCTGGTGGTATCTTCCATGTCTGTTTTATGACAGCAATTGGAAGAGTTCATATTTATTATTTGGGGTTAGACCAATTAATATTTTCAACGTGCGGCCCTAAGGCTACACGTTGAAAATATTGATCGGTGTACACCACACATTTACCCTGTAGCCGTCCCACTTAATGACATTGTGGCGTAGCTTGTGTTTTCAAGGGTTAATGCCTTTTCCAGTTGATTGTGTTGTGTAAATTGATCTTAACCGGTAGAGTGTTGAAGAAAGTCCATATTTGTTTGTAAGTTTATAAGTTTGTTATGCGCAATTTTCTGACGTTAATTAAGAAATACCTGTTGTTTTCCTTCGGTTTATGCGATATAAACCGAAAATTTTCAGCACAAGCTTCATAACTCGCGTAGGGAGTTATGATTAAGCTTGTGCTGAAAAGTTTCGGTTTATATCGCACAAACCGAAGGAAAACAACAGTTATTTCTTATAATTTAATCCGGCTGTAATATTAAAATATAAAAACTATGTGTACGTGAACGAAACACTTTTAATTTTCGCAAAAGACAACAGTCAAACTCAGGAAAGTGTGCCACAAACAGGTCACGTCAATCATTGTCAAATTGTTTGTTGTTTTGATTTTCGATCGCAGACGACAGATATTTAGCAATTCACGTAACAATATCAATAAAAACATTTTTTTTAAGTTCTCCCAAAATCATGTTTGGGTGTATGATCTTTTATTCGCCTCCCACTTCGGTATATTTTATTAAATTCAATTGTTCCCGAGAAATTATTATTATATTCTCGCTGACTGGAGGCGATGAAAAATCGATCATTGATCTTTATTTACAAGCTTGCTATCCATCTATCAGTCTGCCGTCACGCCCTCACAGTGACAATTGGATTGAGTGGGCGGGGCTTCCAGAGTCTTCAAAGTTGGATCGGATGTGCGAACGTGTAGCGACATTCCAAGTCATGACGTGTTTGGTTTATACGATTTTGACGACTTTCACGCTGTATGCTTTCAACCAATCAAACGCAGAGGCGGGGCAAATGATTAAATTATTATTCCTTATAACACATTGGTCATTGGGTAGACATGAATAGGATATACCAAGAGGATATACTTGCATATCAAAAATAAAGTCATTCCACCAAGTTCTTTCAAGCTATTTATGAATGAATTATGGGATGACGAATACCAAGTTCATGAAGTCCATAAAGGGCCATAACTCTGAAAATAATACTCTCAACAATAACATCCAGGCCTGGCATTCTCGAAAATGCAGGAGGGTTAAAAATCGCTCCCCACGCATGGCCGAAGCGAGCGTGTAGCTCTCTTCAAGCCTTCAAAAGTTAAAAGTGGCACAATGAAGTTTTACTATTAATGAATTCTGACAAGAAGGCTTTGTACATGTTATTTGGTACTGCTAGCAGAGTAGTCTCTGTTAGACGGCTACACTGCCCTTCCCACACCTCCGGGCCTCGATAAGGCCCGGAGGTGTGGGAGGGGTAGTGCGACCGTCTTACAGAGACCACTAACATAGCAGAGATCTGAAAAGATGTGGATTTTAGGACTATGCGGTATTGGTATCATTATTTTCTAAGGCCAGGAGGGCTAATTTCCGCTCTCCTTAATTTTTTTATGGCGAGCAGTAGGCGAGCGAATAAATCGCCCTCCTGAAAATGCCAGGCCTTACATCAACATTGTATTATGGATAGACATCAATAGGATACACTTGCATACCAAATATCAAGTCATTCTACCACATACTTCACAAGTTATTCATAATTGAATTTTGGGACGGACAAAATCAAAGTTCATAAAATGCAATAACTCCAACAATAATACATTGCATAACATCTGCCTTGTACTGTCGGGAGATATCAAGAGGATAGACTTGCACACCAAATATGATGTCATTCCATAGAGTACTCTCTTCGTGAATTAATTTCAAGGCGGACAAATTCTAAGTCCATAAAAGGCAATGACTCCGGGAAATAAAATCTCACACAACACCTGCATTTCACTATTGGTATACAGCAATGGGATACAGTACGTGGAGAGTGAGTAGTAGGAGAGCGATGAACGTGCCTCATTGGCAGGATCTCAAGCAGGATCTCATGTGACGCCATAGTCACGTGACCTAGTGGTGCCATGTTTGGTTGTCATGGTAACCCACGTGAGCGGCCATCTTGTGACGTCATCTCCATAGTGATACGTGGTGTGAGTGCGCATGCGCAGCGCGTGTTGTTAGGGTGATACGTGTTTCCGTCGTCCATTTTGTATACTGGAGGCCGCCATCTTGGTTTCTATGGTAGCACGTGATTGCTATGTTACCTAAGGCCTACAATAGGATAGGGGTATGTTCGGTGGGTATGTTCGATTGAATCGGAGTAAATCTGATTACCACAAACAACCCGACAATCCCCCAAATCACCCAAATCCACCCAAAATCACCGAAATTGACTTTATTTCCCCACTTTATCAGCTAGGTCACGTGACTATGACGTCACATGAGATCCTACATGAGATCCTGCCAATGAGGCACGTTTCATCGCTCTCCTACTACTAGAGTGGATTGTAACTAAATCACCCGCGGAGTGGAGTTATCACCCGAGCTATACCTTTCAAATTTTGTACATATCGACAAAAAACACAAGCAATGTTTCAGCCAATGGACCTCCGGAGGTCCATTGGCTGAAACTTTGCTTGTGCTGGTTAGGCTTTACGACAAATTTGCAATTATTGCTTGGGTGGAATCTCCACTCTGCCACTCTGCGGGTGATTTAGTGATAATACACTCTCCACGTACTGTACACTTGCATACCAAATATCAAGTCACGCAACCAAGTACTTTACAAGTTATTCATGATTGAATTTTGGGACGGTTGGACGGATGGACAAGAGGAATCCCATATAAACCCGCTGGGGCGGGGAGGGAGGGGGGGGTATAAAAAATCATTTTCCTATACATTTCAATAAAGTCACGTGTGTTCACTCTATCAAGAACATTATCATGTGGCAAGAAGTTCATATTAATCTATTGAAATAGTTACTGGTATCACCCATGCAGGTGCCTGCTAGGCGGGTTTGCTTACATTGTTTGCCTCTTGTCACCTCCTAAACTCGCTCCTTCAACCCCACCAGTTGCATTATCACTGTGGGGAACCGACACCGGATATTGCGATCCACAGAATTTACACAGCAGGTAGAACTAACGATAAAAAATTGCATTTTTGACCAGATTTTCGGAGGTACGTATTTAAATTCCAATATCTAAGTGAACAATCCTCCTCTGATCACAAACGGATTATTATAATCCCTGATAGGTACGGGTATGGGATGGAGAAATCTCACCCGAGGGCAAGATATTTGGGCCAGACACGAGGCTTGCCGAGTGTCTGGGCCAAATATCTTGTCCCGAGGTGAGATTTTCCCATCCCACACCCGTACCCATCAGGGATTATTTTTCTACCCCCACCATACAGCGGTTACGTTAGCCAGAGGTAATCGGCGGTCACGTGCTGATATAATCAACTCATTAGGTATTCGGAAAGAGCATGCAAAAGTTATGTATATACCAAAGGTATATACCACAAAATCAATTAGGAACGGTGGCATCTTGGGGTTTAAAGAGCTTTAGAGCATCAAAGTTTGATCACACGGCATTCTGATGACGTCAATATGAATTAGTTGGTAGCAAGAAACTGATACGATATGCATAACGTCATAATAACGTTATAAATGTATAACGTCACGTGGGTGGGGTGGGATACATCTGTCTCTCCTTGCTATCTCACCCGGGACACACGTATGTTACACATACAGTGGGGGGAGAATAAGTCTAACCCAAACCAACCGTGCATTGACTGCAAAAAAATATAGGTTCTCTTTAGAACCAAAACTGGTTCTAATCTTGTCCCTGAGATGGAACCAGTTCTGTTTAAACAGTATTTATTTCAAATCAAATAAATTTATAAAGATTAACATTAAGTTTTAACAGAATTAAACATAAATTGAGGGGGTTTCAGTCGTAAGTTTATAACTTATACGAGTTGTCTCAAATCATTATTAACCAAATACAGAACCAAAACTGGTTCGATATGCCAACTGTTCATATCTCCTTTGTTTCAAAATGTTTGGCGACTGCGTTGAATAAGCTCCAAGTTTAGTGCTGAATCTACTTCAGTTCATGTAATATTCTGTTAAAATTGAATGCTAATCTTGGTAAATTTATTTGATTTGAAATAAATGCCGTTTAAACAGAACTGGTTCCATCTCAGGGACAAGATTAGAACCAGTTTGGGTTCTAAAGGGAAACTATATTTTTTGCAGTGTACGTGGTCGATAATTAGCTCCCGATTACCGTGAAAAGTCTCCAAGAGTCAACAATGTTTACATTTTTATCCAATTTCTTTGGAATTTTCCAGCGGTTATGAACTATTATTGTCAAATGTGCCTGAGATTCCAATAATTACCAACCGATGTAAGAAATATATCGAACTATGGGTGTTTTCGAGAGGAATAAAAACGTTGCGGTGTACGGCGAAATGATATTCGTGTGTCAGGCTAATTGGGAAACGAGGAATAATGTTGTGTACGGTTAATTGCAACAAGCCCTTTATATAATTACCAGCATAGGACACCGGAGAGCCATAACAGAGGCAATTTGTGATATCGGTCGACAAAAGATTGCACCCTGATTATTTTTTACCTAGGATCTAAGCCAATAGATACTGAATCGAACCGGCAATACACAGCAGCATTAAGGAATGTGACATATTATTATGCTCTGCGTGTTGCCTTATCATAAAGGGCCACAATCAATAGGTGCATTGAAATAATGGAGAGAGATCAGAAGATCTTTACATATCGTAGCATACAAACTTTTTTGTGATTTACCTCACACTTTCGTCTGGTCTGATTCACACATACACATGCCCACCTACAGCTAATATATGGTGTGTGAGGTCACAACACACACTTTAATGTGAGGGTCGTGTGTGTAGATGCGTGTGTCCATTAGATGCGTGTGTCCATGTAGGCCTATATCCTTCTTCCATATTTCAGAGATCATATTTTTGACCTCAAAGCAATCTTGAGCGAAGAGAAGGACACAGAGAAAGCTAGCCACTATAACATATTTATTTAATCTTATTTGTTTTTTACAAGGATTGGCGAACAAGTTATGCAACTTATATTAACGCCTCTCCTTGGCCCAATGGTGTAGGTGTGTGGGATGACCTTCATAGCGGCCTAGCTCTTCTCGAATACTATGAAGGGATCTTTAACCTGCACGGGGTGTGTCTCACTCCGCACAGAGGACAGCCATTTTAAGTCCCCACCCGACAGGACGGTACGCTGTGACAGCATCAACCCCACAAATGACGCTGACAGAGAGTGTTCGGACACCTCGAGGATCGATCCCGGGACCTCTGGCATGAGAGATCAGCGCACTTATCCACTCGGCCACCACTCTCTACCACTATTACATATCCCGATGAAGCAGCAAGAGACGTTGGCCCTGTGAGGCAACACCACAAGTGTAACGAAAGTAAAATCCTTATACACAAACGATTAGGAATAGACATAGAGTGATGTATAATTCATGACTACTTTAGGACTGTCATGATTAATCGATTAATCGATTGTTGATCGGTCACGGCGAAATCGATTAGTATTTTTCGTTGTCGAATAATCGGTAAATTGTATCCCGCTTTAGACGTTTAATAATTAAAAGAAAATTTGATGAAAAAAACTATTGTTTCTAAAGGTAAAGAGTTAAGAACATCGATGTTAAACCCCAAGAAGCCGTTGGAAGCATTTGTCTTTCAGGTACATTCATCATAGCTTTGATGTTCTGAACTTTTGAACCGTCAGTGTAATAATCAAGACCGGTCGGCAGTTGCGAACTTCGCAACTGCCGACCGGTCTTGATTTTTACACTGACGGTTCAAAAGTTCAGAACATCAAAGCTTTGAATGTACCTAAAAGAGGATCGTCTTCGTCGTTTACCGGAGGTTGGTCAACTGACTTGAACTTTATTTTTTATCGACTTCAGAGAGAGGGAGAGGAGGTCATCTAGGTACGATTAATCGATTATTATCGATTATTTGTGACGATTAATCGATTCCTAAATTAAAAAATCGTGACAGCCCTAGACTACTTCTGTGCATCTTTATATTCGTAAAATATAAGAGGTTGTGTCTCTTTTGCTGGAGTTCGTTCTAAAGTGAACATAATATACCTACGCCTCTATAGAAGACTTTAAAAATGTGCAGAGATTATATGCTAAATACCACGTAAGTGGGCCAGAGCCGACAGATAGTGTCACTGTCACCGAATATGACCATCTATCTGAAATTTAGAAAACACTGTTCGATTTAATACCCAGGGGCATAAATACTGGGGTTGTATGGATGTTAAAGCATGTGACACCCACTAAAATTCTTTGTCTTAAGGAGTCGCATGGGTGCAGATCTATCCGCAGTTATGTGGTGGCGGTGAAGGGGACGAAACATGAAACTTCAAGTATGTCGAACCCTGCTGTCAGCCGCGACTCGGCACCAACGGCGATCTTACAGGTGAAAAATACAGCTACCGGTATTCAGAGAACACACTGAAATAACAGTTGAAGATGGTATCTCAATGTGCTAGAAGACACGATGGCCGGGCCCATATTGAGTGTCACTGGGATAAATATTAAATCACTGAACACTTTCAAACCGGGATCCCCGCACATCAAATGTGTTGGACTTTCTATAACAGGGGCGCCGGAGCTGCCCCGACCACCCCGACCAATGTCGGAGCAAAAAATTTGTCGATCATGATATTTTTGTGATCGACCTTCAGCCGAACGTCATTCGTATCAAATGACTAAGCTATGATTTTTTAATTTTGTTCTGGCGGATATCCGAAAATAGTGCGCGCAAAGATCGTCTTGTTTCTTCAATATTGCGCACACAATGGCGGCTATTAATGACCAGTTATCGTAAGATGAGGAGCTTTTGGGGCTACTTTTTTTATTTTTCCAACCGCTTCGGAAGCGGTTGGATTACCAAAGAAGTAGCCTCAAAATGGGTCCGGTAGATGTCATTTTTGAAACATTTTCTGGGGGCAGGGCCGGATTTACGAATGGGCAGACTGGGCGGACGCCCTGGGTCCCCACATTTGTGGGGGCCACCACATTAAAGTTCGTCTTTCGAGGAACATAATATGACAAATTTTAACCCTTTACCCAACGTAACGGCCAAAACCGTCAGCGCTATTCACAAAAATCGCCAATTAATTTTCATTATTTTTTTCATTTTTTTGTCTCAAAAACATAGGTTATGACCCCTCATTGGAACGAGCTCGACGAGCTCGTTCTAATGAGGGGTCATAACCTATGTTTTTGAGACAAAAAATGAAAAAAATTAGTTATTCAAGAATATTGTTTGCAAGTGTCGTCTGCTTTTCAGGTAAGGTAAAGGGTTAAATTAAAGGCAATTTGGCAGGGAATTTTGTCATATTATGTTCCTCGAAAGACGAACTGCATGCACTGTCATTTTTTTCTCCCCCACATAATCGATGGGAACAATTTGAAAAAAAAGCCAGAGATCTGGGTGTTATGATCGGGCCAATGTTTGGGCCGTTCCGGCGCCCCTGTATAAACACTGTAGGCAAGAATCCTGAATATTGCAAAAGTTGCTTTTAGATTTTTATGAGAAGGGGGGACACAAGACGACATCATTCCCCCCCCCCCCCCCCCCCCCCCGATTTTCGCCCTTGAGGAGTCGATCGCCCGATAATACTCAACCCTGATCACAGTGTCATTTCAACTGGAACAGTTGGATACAGACCACGGTTTACAACACTCTGCTCCAGATAGTGTCACTGGAAGTCCAACTACCCTGGGTACACACTAAAAACTAAAGTGTTAAAACTGACATTTTCAAGGTGTTAAACCCATTCTAACTCTTAGGGTTTGATTTTAACACTCAAAGTGCAATGCTTTAAGCACTTAGACATTACAATCGTTAGACATCTGAAACTTGAATGGATGGCACTTCCCATGTGTCTAGCATTGGTGGTTCTTCCAGAATCGTCCATAATTTGATTTGCGCTTGGTGGGTACATAATTAAAAGGACACAACGCAGATGACGCAGATCAGGCTCGAGAGTTCGAGCCTGATCCGCGTCATCTGCGTTGTTTCTTTTTAAGTGTCGCGAACACCTGTCAAGTTCTGGGATATCTACACTTGAACAAAGTGCTAGTTCAGCACTTAGTAAGTGTTAAATACAGCACTTCAAGTGTAGTTTTTAACACTTTAGTTTTTAGCGTGTATATGTGAATCAGCACAGCCCTCAAAAGTATACATGGTAGTCGGCAGTGTCCAGGTAAAAGCGGTGGCTGTCTTTCAGGGATTTTACATGGGCAATGCCGATTGCCGTGGCTAATCCTGGTGATTCAAGACTTTCTATCTAAATGTCTCGCCAAACACATAACTATAAGCACAAAAGAGCAGTAGTGTAGCTTCATGTTATTATAGGTCACACAAGGATGACGACCCTACGATGTCTCAAAATAGACCGGATTCTGCTGTCAATTATTTTGAAATTCGTATTAGCAGCCTGAGTGGATTTGCACATTAACGATTTCATGTGACCATGGAACCAGTTTATTGGCAAGATAAAATGTGTGGCACCTCAAAACGCACGGTGAACGGTAAGTATAATAGCTCATTTTTTAAATATTTCAAATCAATCAATGGTTGATAACAAAAATAGAAATATCCACAGGAAAAGAAATTCACCGCTGTGTTCTAAAAGTTAACAGATGTAAAATAAAATGCAGGGCGCCGGGACGGCCCAAACATTGGCCCGACTATAACACCCAGATCCCGAATGGAACTGGACACTCGTTTGGAGGGGGGGGGGGTCTTCACCCCCCCCCCCCCAAAAGTTTGATTTCCGGAGGCTCTCAGGTGGCCTCTGAAGGCACTCTGAGCTGCAAAATGCTGGAACATTTCAACAGGAAAATGAGTATTTTTTTAAGGTAAAATTTGGTTAATTAAAAAAAATTGAGCTACTATATATATATATATATATATATATATATATATATATATATAACCTCAGTTCCACTGGTTTTTTTTTCGAATTGTTGCCATCGATTTTGTGAGGGAGAAAAAAAGAAATAAGACGATCTATGCGCGCACCATTTTCGGATATATCATGATCGGCAAAATTTTTGACCCGACCTTGGTCGGGTTGGTCGGGGCGTCTCCAGCGCCTCTGAAATGGAAAGCTCTCAATAAATTATCTTCGCATGCAATTAATCTTTCTCGCGATGTTTTTGACTAGAAACCGTTTAAAGAATATGTCAATGTAAACGAAAATGAGTTTGGTAAATAATCTTATGCCATGGCCGGGTCTCTGCACACTAAAAACTAAAGTGTTAAAACTGACACTTTCAAGGTGTTAAACCCATTCTAACTCTTAGGGTTTGTTTTTAACACTCAAAGTGCAATGCTTTAAGCACTTAGACATTACAATCGTTAGACATCTGAAACTTGAATGGATGGCACTTCCCATGTGTCCAGCATTTGTGGTTCTCACAGAATCGTCCATAATTTGGTTTGCGCTTGGTGGGTACATAATTAAAAGGACACAACGCAGATGACGCGGATCAGGCTCGAGAGTCTGAGCCTGATCAGTGTCATCTGCGTTGTTTCCTTTCAAGTGTCGCGACATTACACTTGTCAAGTGGTATTATTGTAACACCCGTCAAGTTCTGGGACATCTACACTTGAACAACGTGCTAGTTCAGCACTTAGTAAGTGTTAAATACAGCACTTCAAGTGTAGTTTTTAACACTTTAGTTTTTGCGTGTATATGTTTTTCCGCAAACAACACAGATGAAGTTTGGCTCTCCGTGTTGTCTTTTTACGTGTTCGTCGAGTCTCTACTTTAAGAAACATGTGGACTGGCAAACGTCACAAACAAATTCGTTGCCCTTTCACTGGCAACAATTCAGATGGTGAGATAACAATCCTGCGGACTTAAGCTCTTCTTTACCACACCGGGTATTCGGATACTCTGGACCGGAGAGACAAAAAGAACGCAGAGCAGAGAAAGGGGAGGGAGAGACAAGGGTGAGTAGGGCACTTTTTGCTGAGAAAAACTTATTCAGAAGAAACAATGTACGGGAATGTTTTATGACTCAGTTGTGTGTTGGTTAAGATATGCTGCAGTGGCGTAGGAACCGGAAGGGAAGGGGGGGGGGGGGTAAGGGGATATTTACCCCCTCCCAAATTTCCAAAACTGTAAATCATATCTAGTATCTACACGAAAATAACCACATACATCTGCATATTCTACATCATACAGACGCATATAAAACTGTATGATCTACACCATTTGCAGTGCATAAAAAAAGTTGGTAGCCGATGTCACTGACTGATTTGACCCTCAACAGGTTAACTTCTTCCTCTCTGACATACATCCTCCTTAACCCTTTACCCAACGTAACGGCCAAACCCGGCCAGCGCTATTCTAAAAAAATCGCCAATTAATTTTCATGATTTTTTCATTTTTTGTCTCAAAACATAGGTTATAACCCCTCACTGGAACGAACTCGTCGAGCTCGTTCCAATGAGGGGGTCATAACCTATGTTTTGAAGACACAAAATGAAAAAAAATTAGTTATTCAAGAATTTTTTTTTGCAAGTGTCGTCTGCTTTTCATGTTAGGTAAAGGGAAAAACGCCAAAAATTAACTGCAACGATACCTTTATTTTTTCACTCGAGAAGCGAGGAAATGAGCTCTCAGTAGTTCATATTTCACAAGTTTTCCTGGTATCCCACCCCCTTACTCTTCCCCGAGGTCGGCCAGTTTTATTAGCCCATTGTCTTCCGAAATGTTCAGTGAAACAACGGTGAAATAGTTAACTCCAAGCAGTCGAGAGATTTCTGTATAAGATGCATTTTATAAACACGCGGTTTGAAAATATGGGCACTAAAAATCGCGGAGCAAAGTGAATTTTTGACACTTGGAACACGGATATCGGACAATGAGAACAAGTACCATAATTGGTATCACAGAACTAAATATTTTCCCATAGGCGACCATTATAACGTTCAGGCGGAAAAAAAAAATATGATCGCATCACTATAATTTTGGCATTCAAATATATGTCAAGTATAACCCTTCAGACTTTTTCTAATCTGAAAACAGGGGGTCATGCAACAAATAAGAGAGAAAAACTGACACAAAGGGAAGTACCGGTCACATGCACATATTTTTCAGGGAATTCCCTACAAAAATACACAAAAAGTAAATTGTATCTTTTAGGTCCAAAAGTCATCAAATCACCCTCTTTTTTATCAGGAATATTCAACAATAATGCAAGATGTCAATAGAATGTTTCAAACTTTTATTGAAACAATGGATTTTCCCAAGGCTGTTTATTTTTAGAGATTGCGTCATTTCCGAGTGCAACATTTTAAGGCGGTTCAATCTAATTTCAATATTTAGTTCCGCGATACCAATTAGCCCAACACAGGGAGATAACCCGTCCGGAATGTGCTACTGAAGCTTGAGGTTGTACCGGTGTGACAGGAATGATAGTCCGTAGGAACGTTAGTCCCTCTGGACTATTATTCCGCGGAATTATAGTCCTAGGTCTAACATTCCTAGGAATAGTAGTCCGGCGGACTACTATTCCTAGGAATGTTAGACCTAGGACTATAATTCCGCGGAATAATAGTCCAGAGGGACTAATTTTCCTACGGACTATCATTCCTGTCACACCGGTACTTGCGTTACCGCATATGCTTCGTAGACAACGAGGAATTTGGGGTACCGGCACACGATTAGCAGTAAACTGCCAGTTTCAAAAGAGCATATCCGAGAGAGTAAAGCACCGATGCAGTCCAGATCAGTAGTACACGCCCCGAGAAGTTAGTGTGCAATGGTTCCATGTTCTCTGAATGACTTCCATATTAAGTGAGAAATAAATTTAAGGTTAATTTTTTTCGCAGATGATAACAGTGCGTGATACAGATGACACAGGCGAGAGCATCCAATTGATGGCTCATTTCTAGATGTGTCAATAACTGAAGACGTTGGTCCTGAAAATCCCCAAAAGGGATATAACTGTGACACGAGTGCCGCCGAGTTTACACGCAAATCCAACCTGAAACGTTTGAAGATGACAAACCAAGAAGTAGACCGCCAGGGCACCTGCAGTAGACGACCATATATCGTCCCCACCCACCCCATGCTGCCTGGACTAGCTTTACGTATTACCTATATCAGTCATATCATAGTATAAAGTAAAAGGGGGATTTCAACTACCAAGGGCTAACAGTTTCATGACAGTCAAGTCGCTGTTACTGATTATTATTATCAATTCTTTGTGCGTTACCAACATATTAACAGTAACTTACATAGGCGGTAATAAAGCCCAACAGACTTATAAATAGATGTGCATATTTTCCAGCTGGTCGATAATGGCTATTTATAGCCATTATCGACCGGGGACCGGAGTCAAATTTGACGTCA
Source organism: Pictodentalium vernedei (assembly GCA_031216915.1). Classification (NCBI taxonomy): domain Eukaryota; kingdom Metazoa; phylum Mollusca; class Scaphopoda; order Dentaliida; family Dentaliidae; genus Pictodentalium; species Pictodentalium vernedei. The sequence continues at coordinate 77,224,260 of CM062292.1, read as the reverse complement.
TGACCTACTTCCGGAAGTGTTGTTTATGTTTACAGTTTTCAGACGACAAACGTCAATATAAGTAAAATAGCTGCACGATAAACTATAACATAAACAAGAATAACTGAATAGCTGACGACAGTGCGTCCACTGAGTTCCAATGTGTTCTATGTGCCTACTGGCACATAGAACACATTGGAACTCAGGGGACGAGTGGTCAAGGAGATTTTGTAAATTTATCTTTAATAAATGTTGTTACTATTAATTTTTGTGTGAATATTTAACGGGTAACCCCAGCAATCCTACTGATACTACTGTGTCTGAATGCAAAGTACCGCAGAGTGGTATTGATAATAATAATAATAACAAGATTTTCTTGGGCGTTTGGCTCTATTATCGAACCGCTATTAGTGATTAGCAGCCTTACGGTCATTAGCGGCCCTCGGCTATCGCCTCGGGTCGCTAATGACCGCTGGGCTGCTAATCACTGATAGCGGTCCGATAATGGAGCCCAACGCCCTCGAAAATCTTGTTATTGTATAATTATGTTTTAATGATTGCTATGTATTGCAGTACATTTCATCTCGCGAAACATGATGTTTCTGCTTATTAGCGTACATCCACTCGACCACCTGAAGCATGCTACCCACGAAGGAAACCATCTTGGCTATAGTCATTTTGTCATCAGCAGACTTGTCCGAAAAAATCAATAAAACAAAGACGCTAAGGACCGATCAAGGCCTGGACAACCGCGAAAGACCTCTCCACGGGAAGACTGGAGTCTGGCACGCCTCCTTAGGCGTGAACCCTTTTCTTCAAGTTGGATTTTGAAACACCTATGGTTCCCCAACAGGCGTTTGTGGAACAGAGCTGTCCGCAACCGTCTCAAAACATTGGGTATGAGGCCTAGAAGGGTCATCAAGCGTCCAGCTCTGTCTGATCAGCATCAAAGACGGCGTTCGGAGTGGTGTATGGCATGGCAACATTGGAATCTTAGGACATTAAGGAGAGTCCATTGTTGAGATGAGAGTTGGTTCCTGCTTCGCGTCACAGATGTCGCATGATAGTGTGGACGCATAAAAATACTGCTTACGTGCTCAGGAACATCATACCTACTGTCCCTTATGGCGGAGGATCAGTAATGATCTGGGGTTGCCTCTCTCATGATTGTAAAGTTGATATGGTGACTATATGTGGGAATGTCAATGGTCATCAGTACATCCGGGACATTCTCAATCCGAGTGTCGTGCCTCATTTTGACAACACCCGTCGGCTACTCGTTCTGGATTCATGGACGACATTGCAAGTCCACTCGTTCCCATGCTGTGAGAGCATTCCTTCAGAACAACGCTATTACAACACTACCTTGACATGCAACGAGCCCCGATTTGAATCCCTTAGAACACATCTGGGACTTTCTGGGTGGGACGTCGCGGGCAAGCGTACAGAATTTGGCCGATTTGGAAGCTGCATTACACGAGGAGTGGTAGCAGTTTCGTCTGGACCGTATCAGAAGGTCCACTTGTAGCATTAGAAGGAGGGTCCAGGCTGTCATCCGGACACGTGATGGATACACTCGCCACTGACGTCTGATACTGCTATTGTATTCAGGAGATCACAAGTTGCATTTTTGTCAATAATGTCCGGCATTGTTTCATCGTGGACCGTTCCAGCACCATACTTGTCGAGAGAACATTTCTCCATCAAAAGCATTAGTGACAGTGCAATTAGCGTCATTAAAATACTGCATATTTTCACCATTGTGTTGTCTTTCAATTGTCAATAGACCATTCTTTCCGCAAACAATCACTTTTGCCATCTTAAAGATAGCATGAAAGTAATGAGTTTCTGTTAACACCACCGCGAAAAAACAGGGGGCGCTTAATTAAGGGCCTATATAAGTAATGGAACTTTGTTTATTTTGAAATTCTCACCTCTCATATTCCTTAAATTCATATTAAATATGCACAAATTATACATCAAAATGAAGGTTGGGATGTATAGAACCCGAAACACATATGTAATCAACTCATAGAGTCGACTGTAGGCACCACTGGTTCCTGAAAGTCTGCTACCGTATTCGCACCAGAACTGATAATAAAATAATATTTCATCAGAACAACTTGTGGCCAAATGTGTTTCATATATCCAAGAACAAAGCTAGGCATTCAAAACACTTTCGAATACACTGGCAGGGCTGCATTTTGGAAAAGGACAACACTGTCTGCATTTTTTATTGAAGATGGTTTCCATGCTCGACAGATATGCGCAAATCACTCGTTACCACGAATTTCCATCCAAAAACAAAATCGTAATTCTAAGAAATTTCAACAGGTATCATGATATCTTGCATTGAATATGGCAACTGTGCAATCTCTATCTAATAACAGTATACTGTATGAAGGCGATCTTTTTCATTATTTGATTTTAGACGGCGTTGCTTTCACATGCTTTTTCTGTCCGATGACGTCGACCGGAAATCGAAAGTAGACTCATACGTAAACAAAAGCAAGGGCTTTGGAATTTTCCCCAATGTAGCTCTGTCGCCGTGTTTTGAAGAATTTTTATCCCCTAGCTTTGTTCTTGGATATATAAAGCACATTTGGCCACAAGTTGTTTTCGTGAAATATTATTAAATTATCAGTTCAGGTGCGAATACGGCAGCAGACTTCCAGGAACCAGTGGTGCCTACAGTCGACTCAATGAGTTGATTACTTATGTGTTTCGTGTTCTATACATCCCAACCTTCATTTTGATGTACATTTTGTGTATATTTAATTTGAATTGAAGGAATATCAGAGGTGAGAATTTTCAAAATAAACAAAATTTCATTACTTATATAGGCCCTTAAGTTCCAGGTGTATACTACTGACACAGCTTGAAAAATCCTTTTTACTAAGTCAATCGGTCGAGATAATAAGTCGATCGATCGAGATACAAAGTCGATCGATCGAAATAATAAGTCGATCGATCGAGATGCTACAATAAAATTAAAATCACATGATATCCTTTCCCAGCCACTGTAAATTGTCTATACTAGACATTTTTTTTCGTACCTTTTGTTCACAGTCTTCTATCATATCCTACAAGGTCTCTTCATTGTAATCAAGAGCTGAAACGTTTAAGGGGTTTTCTTGATCGATTAATCACGTGGATTAACCTCGGTTAACCGATTAATCATTTGTCCAAATAGATATCTGAATAATTACCATACCGTTGATGATTTACAGCATGAACCCTTTACCCAAGGTAACAAACAAAACCGACGAGGCACATATACAAAAATCTCCATTCAAATTTATTATGTTTTCAATTTTTGTCTCAAAAACAAAGCTTATGACCCCTCATTGAAACGAGCTCGTCGAGCTCGTTCCAATAAGGGGTCATAAGCTATGTTTTTGAGACAAAAATTCAAAATATTAGTAATTCATGAATTATTTTGCAAGTATCGTCTGCTACACGCAATGGGTAAAGGGTTAAGAATGACCATTTCAAGCCACTGATACAGTATGATGATCATGCAAGTAAACAAGTATGTCGGAAAGTAACTGGCATGCTTTACTCTGTCTCATATAACTGATGTGAGTCAGTGTGACAATATTTGCCTGTTTCGGGTCAAGTTTGTTCCTTTGTTAACCTATATAATACAATAGTTCAAAAGTAACGGTTAATCGATCAATTACTTTTTGGATCTATCAAGATGTTGATCATCGATTAATCGATTAATCGGTTAACCCTTTCAGCTCTATTGTAATCACAATAGTAACATCTTCACTTTCTGTGCTGAGCTTCCATTTCGTAGAGTGTGGTATATTTGAAATTAACAGTAAATACGAGTCAGATGAGTAGTAGATGCATTAGCAAACAAAACTCGTACAAAACTCGTTAGATAGTATTATAACAACTTGTTGACTTTCCGATGACTTCATGACACTCGCAAAGATCAACATAGCCGGGAGGGAAGTCCCTAAAATGAACGAATGATGTTACAAATGAATTAGCAATAGCATTTACAAAACAGAATGTTCTGTGTCCCTTGTCGCCTGAGTGTTATAATGTTCTGTGTCCCTTGTCGCCTGAGTGCTAGAATGTTCTATTCCCTTGTCTCCTGAGTGCTAGAATGTTCTGTGTCCCTTGTCGCCTGAGTGCTAGAATGTTCTGTGTCCCTTGTCGCCTGAGTGCTAGAATGTTCTATGTCCCTTGTCGCCTGGGTGCTAGAATGTTCTATGTCCCTTGTCGCCTGAGTGCTAGAATGTTCTGTGTCCCTTGTCGCCTGAGTGCTAGAATGTTCTGTGTCCCTTGTCGCCTGAGTGCTAGAATGTTCTATGTCCCTTGTCGCCTGGGTGCTGGAATGTTCTGTGTCCCTTGTCGCCTGAGTGCTAGAATGTTCTGTGTCCCTTGTCGCCTGAGTGCTAAAATGGTCTATGTCCCTTGTCGCCTGAGTGCTATAATGTTCTATGTCCCTTGTCGCCTGAGTGCTATAATGTTCTATGTCCCTTGTCGCCTGAGTGCTAGAATGTTCTATGTCCCTTGTCGCCTGGGTGCTAGAATGTTTCTATGTCCCTTGTCGCCTGAGTGCTAGAATGTTCTATGTCCCTTGTCGCCTGAGTGCTAGAATGTTCTATGTCCCTTGTCGCCTGGGTGCTAGAATGTTCTATGTCCCTTGTCGCCTGGGTGCTAGAATGTTCTGTGTCCCTTGTCGCCTGAGTGCTAGAATGTTCTATGTCCCTTGTCACCTGAGTGCTAGAATGTTCTATTCCCTTGTCTCCTGAGTGCTAGAATGTTCTATGTCCCTTGTCGCCTGAGTGCTAGAATGTTCTATGTCCCTTGTCGCCTGAGTGCTAGAATGTTCTATGTCCCTTGTCGCCTGGGTGCTAGAATGTTCTATGTCCCTTGTCGCCTGGGTGCTAGAATGTTCTGTGTCCCTTGTCGCCTGAGTGCTAGAATGTTCTATGTCCCTTGTCACCTGAGTGCTAGAATGTTCTATTCCCTTGTCTCCTGAGTGCTAGAATGTTCTATGTCCCTTGTCGCCTGAGTGCTAGAATGTTCTATGTCCCTTGTCGCCTGGGTGCTAGAATGTTCTATGTCCCTTGTCGCCTGAGTGCTAGAATGTTCTGTGTCCCTTGTCGCCTGAGTGCTAAAATGTTCTATGTCCCTTGTCGCCTGAGTGATATAATGTTCTATGTCCCTTGTCGCCTGAGTGCTATAATGTTCTATGTCCCTTGTCGCCTGAGTGCTAGAATGTTCTATGTCCCTTGTCGCCTGAGTGTTAGAATGTTCTATGTCTCTTGTCACCTGAGTGCCAGAATGTTCTATTCCCTTGTCTCCTGAGTGCTAGAATGTTCTATGTCCCTTGTCGCCTGAGTGCTAGAATGTTCTATGTCCCTTGTCGCCTGAGTGCTAGAATGTTCTATGTCCCTTGTCGTCTGAGTGCTAGAATGTTCTATGTCCCTTGTCACCTGAGTGCAAGAATATTCTATGTCCCTTGTCGCCTGAGTGTTAGAATATTCTATGTCTCTTGTCACCTGAGTGCTAGAATGTTCTATTCCCTTGTCTCCTGAGTGCTAGAATGTTCTATGTCCCTTGTCGCCTGAGTGCTATAATGTTTCTATGTCCCTTGTCGCCTGAGTGCTAGAATGTTCTATGTCCCTTGTCGTCTGAGTGCTAGAATGTTCTATGTCCCTTGTCGCCTGAGTGCAAGAATATTCTATGTCCCTTGTCGCCTGAGTGCTAGAATGTTCTATGTCCCTTGTCGCCTGAGTGCAAGAATATTCTATGTCCCTTGTCGCCTGAGTGTTAGAATGTTCTATGTCTCTTGTCACCTGAGTGCTAGAATGTTCTATTCCCTTGTCTCCTGAGTGCTAGGATGTTCTATGTCCCTTGTCGCCTGGGTGCTAAAATGTTCTATGTCCCTTGTCGCCTGAGTGCTATAATGTTCTATGTCCCTTGTCGCCTGAGTGCTAGAATGTTCTGTGTCCCTTGTCGTCTGAGTGCTATAATGTTCTATGTCCCTTGTCGCCTGAGTGCTATAATGTTCTATGTCCCTTGTCGCCTGAGTGCTAGAATGTTCTATGTCCCTTGTCGCCTGAGTGTTAGAATGTTCTATGTCTCTTGTCACCTGAGTGCCAGAATGTTCTATTCCCTTGTCTCCTGAGTGCTAGAATGTTCTATGTCCCTTGTCGCCTGAGTGCTAGAATGTTCTATGTCCCTTGTCGCCTGAGTGCTAGAATGTTCTATGTCCCTTGTCGTCTGAGTGCTAGAATGTTCTATGTCCCTTGTCGCCTGAGTGCAAGAATATTCTATGTCCCTTGTCGCCTGAGTGTTAGAATGTTCTATGTCTCTTGTCACCTGAGTGCTAAAATGTTCTATTCCCTTGTCTCCTGGGTGCTAGAATGTTCTATGTCCCTTGTCGCCTGAGTGCTAGAATGTTCTATGTCCCTTGTCGCCTGGGTGCTAGAATGTTCTATGTCCCTTGTCGCCTGAGTGCTAGAATGTTCTGTGTCCCTTGTCGCCTGAGTGCTAAAATGTTCTATGTCCCTTGTCACCTGAGTGCCAGAATGTTCTATGTCCCTTGTCACCTGAGTGCCAGAATGTTCTATGTCTCTTGTCGCCTGAGTGCTATAATGTTCTATGTCCCTTGTCGCCTGAGTGCTAGAATGTTCTATGTCCCTTGTCGCCTGGGTGCCAGAATGTTCTATGTCCCTTGTCGCCTGAGTGCTATAATGTTCTATGTCTCTTGTCGCCTGAGTGCTAGAATGTTCTATGTCTCTTGTCACCTGAGTGCCAGAATGTTCTATGTCCCTTGTCGCCTGAGTGCTATAATGTTCTATGTCTCTTGTCGCCTGAGTGCTATAATGTTCTATGTCCCTTGTCGCCTGAGTGCTATAATGTTCTATGTCTCTTGTCACCTGAGTGCCAGAATGTTCTATTCCCTTGACTCCTGAGTGCTAGAATGTTCTATGTCCCTTGTCGCCTGAGTGCTAGAATGTTCTATGTCCCTTGTCGCCTGAGTGCAAGAATATTCTATGTCCCTTGTCGCCTGAGTGCTATAATGTTCTATGTCTCTTGTCACCTGAGTGCCAGAATGTTCTATTCCCTTGTCTCCTGAGTGCTAGAATGTTCTATGTCTCTTGTCGCCTGAGTGCTATAATGTTCTATGTCCCTTGTCGCCTGAGTGCTATAATGTTCTATGTCCCTTGTCGCCTGAGTGCTATAATGTTCTATGTCCCTTGTCGCCTGGGTGCTAGAATGTTCTATGTCCCTTGTCGCCTGAGTGTTAGAATGTTCTATGTCCCTTGTCGCCTGAGTGCAAGAATATTCTATGTCCCTTTTCGCATGAGTGCTAGAATGTTCTATGTCCCTTGTCGCCTGAGTGCTAGAATGTTCTATGTCCCTTGTCGCCTGAGTGCTAGAATGTTCTATGTCCCTTGTCGCCTGAGTGCTAGAATGTTCTATGTCCCTTGTCGCCTGAGTGCTAGAATGTTCTATGTCTCTTGTCACCTGAGTGCCAGAATGTTCTATTCCCTTGTCTCCTGAGTGCTAGAATGTTCTATGTCCCTTGTCGCCTGAGTGCTAGAATGTTCTATGTCCCTTGTCGCCTGAGTGCTAGAATGTTCTATGTCCCTTGTCGCCTGAGTGCTAGAATGTTCTATGTCCCTTGTCGCCTGAGTGCTAGAATGTTCTATGTCCCTTGTCGTCTGAGTGCTAGAATGTTCTATGTCCCTTGTCGCCTGAGTGCAAGAATATTCTATGTCCCTTTTCGCATGAGTGCTAGAATGTTCTATGTCCCTTAGAACATTCTAGCACTCAGACGACGATCAGTTGATTGCCTGGAGCTACCACTTCTATTGTTGTTTTACTGAACATTTCAGAAGACACTGGTCACATAAAACTGCTCCAGATTGCTAAATTTAACATATGACAGGTGATTATTTTGCATATGTCATCAGAAATTGGTCAAGTAATAATGGAAATAATAACCTCCTCAATTCAATAGCTATTGTTCATGGGTGAAATTTCATTACAGCCTACTTTAACCAATATACAACTGAGTCATAAAAACATTCCGTTAGATTGTTTCTTTTGAATATGATTTTCTTAGCAAAAAGTGTACTAACCCCTGTCTCTCCCGCCACTTTCTCTTCTCCGCGTTCCTTTTGTCGCTCCGGTTCCGAGTATCCGTGTGTTTACTAAATTTGCACTTATCTAGCGCTAGTCTGGCGTGACATGCGCTGAGGAACTTGAACTGAATTGTTTGCTTGAATCCTTGTCCACAAATACTACAAACGTATTTAAAATCTAATAGGTGTTTTCCCTTTCTGTGTAAATTCAACCCAAATCGAGATTAAGGGCCTAAAAAAGTAATGGAATTTTGTTTATTTTGAAATTCTCACCTCTCATATTCCTTAAATTCAGATTAAATATCCACAAATTATACATCAAAATGAAGGTTGGGATGTATAGAACCCGAAACACATATGTAATCAACTCATAGAGTCGACTGTAGGCACCACTGGTTCCTGGAAGTCTGCTACCGTATTCGCACCAGAACTGATAATAAAATAATATTTCATCAGAACATCTTGTGGCCAAATGTGCTTCATATATCCAAGAACAAAGCTAGGCATTCAGAACACTTTCGAATACAGCGATAGGTCTGCATTTTGGAAAAGGACAACACTGTCTGCATTTTTTATTGAAGATGGTTTCCATGCTCGACAGACATGCGCAAATCACTCGTTACCACGAATTTCCATCAAAAAACAAAATCATAATTCTCAGAAATTTCAACAGGTATCATGATACCTTGCGTTGGATATGGCAACTGTGCAATCTCTATCTAATAACAGTATACTGTATGAAGGCGATCTTTTGTATTATTTGATTTTACACAGCGTTGTTTTTACATGCTTTTTCCGTCCTATGACGTCGACCGGAAATCGAAAGTATATTCATACGTAAACAAAAGTAAAGGCTTTGGAATTTTCCCCCATGCAGCTCTGTCGCCGTGTTTTGAAGAATTTTGATCCCCTAGCTTTGTTCTTGGATATGTAAAGCACATTTGGCCACGAGTTGTTTTCGTGAAATATTATTAAATTATCAGTTCTGGTGCGAATACGGTAGCAGACTTCCAGGAACCAGTGGGGCCTACGGTCGACTCTATGAGTTGATTACACATGTGTTTCGTGTTCTGTACATCTCAATCTTGATTTTGATGTATATTTTGTGTATATTTAATTTGAATTGAAGGAATATCAGAGGTGAGAATTTTCAAAATAAACAAAATTTCATTCCTTATATAGGCCCTTAAGTGCGGTTGCTATCTGAACAAGTCTGTAAATGTGCTTTAAAATATGCCAACATCCAAAGGTTATTGTTGATATGAAATTGTTAAAAGTAATTTTTATTGACGAAGAGATATTTTTGGGGTGATCACTTGTTAATTATCGACCATGCATGCTCTCTGAAAATCTTGCCAAAAATAAAAATTTCTTCTTTATTTCGTGCCGTTATACAAATTCTGTCTCGAAATTCTCCACCTCGTCGATCGCAAAATCCGGTGTCAGTTCGCCCCAGTGATTATATCTATCCGTGCATATCTGTGTGAGCATGTTGTCAGAGAAAATAGAAACTTTGCACGCTGATTTATTTTCTGAGCATAAAATGGCTGTCCGAAACGTGGTAGTACTATAGTTAACTTTAGCCTGCCAGATTTCAAAAGCAAACGGTAGGCTCGAACCTACCACCCTTTTAACTCTTTACCCAACGTAACGGCCAAAACCGGCCAGCGCTTTTCTCAAAAATCGCCAATTAATTTTCATTATTTTTTTCATTTTTTTGTCTCAAAACATAGGTTATGACCACTCATTGGAACGAGCTCGTTCCAATGAGGGGGTCATAACCTATGTTTTTGAGACAAAAATGAGAAAAAAATAGTTATTCAAGAATTTTGTTTGCAAGTGTCGTCTGCTTTTAATGTTAGGTAAAGCGGTAACCGGGGGAGGGGGGGGGGGGCAGGGGCTAGACCCCGGAAAAGGGCATTTACTCGCACTAGCAGCCCCGCCATGACATGCCAAAGCATGCATGTCTCAAAGGCTGAAGGCAGGAAATGGGGGAGTTTTAGAGGGGGTAAAGGGTTAACAAATTTGTTAAATGTGGAGGCAAAAATTTCCATTATTCCCTTACTTTGAAGGCAGAAGAAGATTCAGTTCAAAGGAGATAATATTTGGTCACATCTAATGAGTAAAGAGTCTGTATGTCATTTTTCTGCTAATTACCAAGAAGACTGCAATGGCCAGTTGGTAAAGATAATGCTAGCCTAAACTCTTTCTCTGTAATTATTCTCTCTCTCTCTCTCTCTCTATCTCCTCTCTCTCTCTCTCTCTCTCTCTCTCTCTCTCTCTCTCTCTCTCTCTCTCTCTCAGAATTTTCTAGCTATTTTTGAATGTACTCCATGTATCTCGATTTGGGGTTTCCTCCGTCCCCGATTTGGTGCCACTATTAGCTAACGCTCGCGAAAACTGAGCGGCTCTTTCGACCTGCTTGAATCTTCCTGCCCACTTTTAACCATTTGAGACTTTAATTATCCTGCAGGTTCAAACGTCACTGGGAATTCAGTTTCTTCAACGTTTTTTAAAATGCGACGTCAAACGTCGGAAAGAACAAATAAAAAGATATTTTCCACATTAGTGGTTACCTGGTTGAGGACTAGATTATTTTTGGTAGTCTGAATTTGTTATTCAAAACTTGTTTTATTACAAATTATTGGAGAGTGTCCGCAGGCACTCTCCAATAATTTGTAATAAAACAAATTTATATAAACAAAATATTATTTGTGTATGACTGAATATGAAATATAAGCAAGGAAAGTGTTGGCTTTTGCTCTGGTATCATCATTTTTAAAAACCCTGATAGTGGCTTCTAGCTCTCAACCAGTTAAGAAGTGTTGGCAGTAGGATTATATTAGTATTTTAAGCTGCGATAACATTTGGCTCAACGGTTGACACTGAGCACTATTCGGGAGAAACTAGGAATTGAGGTTAAAACTTTAAAAAATCGAAAAATAATTACAAAACAAATGACCACAAAGTTTGAACGTGCTGTTTAATTTCGTACGTCATAAAACGTACAAAATGATCAAAGTGTTAAACCTACGAATGGATCCGAATTGATCAAAATCTTTATGTGAGTTTGTGCTTGAACACTGGGTCGGTAAATGTCACACACGAATCGACAGGACTCGACCTTTTTACCCAACAGAACTAACACAGGTCGTCTCTTGAGTTCCAATGTGTTCTATGTGCCTATTTGACAGACCCCCCCCCCCCCCGCCCCGCACTTACTCAACCCTCTCATATGGGTTAGCTGCAACTGGCTGTATAAATTCCTCCTTCCTTTTTTTGAATGCAAATATCGGGGCGACTCTTACAAAATTTATAGGCATTTTCGCTCGTGTTCAGTTCATTTAACATCACCCGTATAACAATCATTTTGTCATTGCATTGCAACCTTTCTAAAATCCCATTACAAACAAATATTAACGCAAAGGACATTTAAAAAAAAAATAGGAGATAAATCTGTCTGCAGTCTCGTCAGTGAAAGCATAAACAAATAATGAGGAAAAATACCCGCAGCAAATATGTTCGTGAGGAATTTAGTCGGTTATCTTCCGGGTTCATTTTTTTAGGACACCGACTGCAGTGTTGAGGGGTTATTTATTTATTGATGTTTAAGGTCACATATTTATGAACAATGGCTAACCATGACCGTGGCAGTTTTGCGGGTGGAGGAAGCCGGAGTACCCGGAGAGAACCACCGAGCAAGGACGAGCAGCTGCCAGCTTCCCAACATCGTAACTCCACACTGCAGCACAGGCAGGGTTAGATTGGTTGAAGACATGCGTACCATCGACGTGCAGTATGCCTTAGTACACGGCATCATCGTGCCCCCACATGGGCAATGGGAGTAAAGTGTCTTGCCCAAGGACAAAACGCGGTTGCCGCAGGTGGGATTCGAACCGAGGACCTCTCGGCTTGCAGCCTGCACCTCTACCTACTGAGCCACAGCCCCCCCCCCCCCCCCCCCCAGTGTTGAGGGGTTAAGAGAACTGCTATATCAGTTTCATGTAGAGTTCCGACATGGTCGTAAATCCCGTGGTGGTGGAGGTGGGGTCAATCCCCCAATATTTTTAAGACAGGAACTTTGGTCGGCGCTCGTCGGGCAATTATTGGGCATTGCACTGCATAACGATCAGGAAACATAACACAAATGCCCAGCACAACTGTAATTGACGCGTGATTTCCCGACAAAAATTATCGTTAATCTCCGGCAATCGTTTTTCCCCGCCCCACTTCCTTCGCACGTGTACACACATCCCACGTACCCCCCCCCCCCCCCCCCCACACGCACGCACAAATTGCACTTACCTTGTTGGGCAAATACCACACATATATGATAATACACACACATTATTATGATAATGTGCATGTCCTGTGTTTTGTATCAGATTCGAGGTGGAGTCCACAATTGGATCTCAACGAGCCGGTTTTGCCGGCGAGTTGTGATTCCATTTTTGGACACCACCGAGAATCTGATACAATCACAGGACATGCACATTATCATGATAATTCATTTATCTAACAATTCTGTCACATAAACAGAGTAAATCTTAACCCTTTACCCAATGTAACGGCCAAAACCGGTCAATTCTATTATCAAAAAATCGCCAAGTAATTTTCATTATTTTTTGTCTCAAAAACATTGGTTATGACCCCTCTTTAGAACGAGCTCGTTCCAATGAGTGGTCATAACCTATGTTTTTGAGACAAAAAATGAAAAAAATTAGTTATTCCAGGGGGGGTCTTCCAAAAAATTCCGGACACAAGGCCTAAAATATTTTTTTCCACCTTTTGACCACCACCCACCCACCCACGTGCAAAAAAAATATTTTTTTCCTCTGACCACTTGGACACCCACCCACCACCAATATTTTTTCAGTGTATCACCACAGTGGGTAATGAAAAATTATTGCACTGAGCTTCCAGTTGTCAATCCTTGCCTTAATTTGAATCCTAATCTACTGTCTAAACTTATTATGTACACATCAACCAGCATCAACAGAAGCATTTAGATTTCACTAAAGAAAATTGTTATTAACTCCTTTGTTATCAAGCACAGACTAAGTGTCTAGGCTTGAGGTTTCAGCCAATTGTCATTACTCAAAAGATAGTAGATAGCGTAGGAAAGCTGAAAATCTGTCACCTAACACTATTGTAAATCTCACTGTCCGTCCTGGTCCATCTCCGAAAAAATGTCAGCATTGATTTCTGCATATAACAGCATATAATGTAAGAATTAGACTATTTTTGTGAACATCAAGTAGAGGATTAAAATAATCTTCTTTTGCTGCATAGTATTATGCTCAGCTACTCATCTATATGCTCTGACTCAGTCAGGGTCAGTTTTCAATTCAAATATTAACTGTAACTTTTGTTTCATGTTTTCACGAGATAGCCAGACAAACCCTCTGTGAAAACCCTGGTACTATCACTATGAGCTTGAATTAAGTAGGTGGGGTTTATATCAAAGATGCACAGTGAGAATTTTCATTAGTTTCAGGTTACAAGAGCTCTACTCAGAGAAACTGGGCATTTAGATTATTTTCCGTAAATTTTTTACATTATTTTAGATGTTCTGCTAAACACATTGCTACTCATTGTAAAATCCAAATTGTGCCGTGCTGATTCAGCTATGAAAATTATGTTAACCATTCCCAAATTAAAATTCATAAATTTCCACTGATTGTTTTTAGTCAAACTGGAGTACACAATTCTTTAATGCATCTAATTTAATTTACAAAAAAGAGAACAAATCCCCTAATCAGCCTAATAGGGCATTATTCACTAACCCTACTTGACAAACAGATGCCTATTAGACTACTAAACAACAATATAGCCTTGTTATGTGAATATAATTTGAAAAAAAACCACCAGGAAAAAAATTGCAACTCCAGGAAAAAAGGTGTTTTGGCCCCCATCCGACCACCCACCCACCCCGGCCTTGTGTCCGGAATTTTTTGGAAGACCCCCCCCCCCCCCCCCCCCCCCCCTGGTTATTCAAGAATTTTTTTTTGCAAGTGTCGTCTGCTTATCATGCTATTTTTAAACATTTTTGGGACATAATGTTCGGTCGATCACTGAAACGCACATAAATGTATCCATGTGCCTGATATGATAGCCCGTATCGCTACCGGAAACGAGTTGTCTATATGATACGGAATCAGAATGAGTCGTCTGTATGATACGGAATCGGAACACATTATGTGATACGTACCGTTTCTTGTGGTTTTCAGTCCAAAATCTATATGATTGTTAGATAAATCCAATTACTGCGTCAAACTTGATTTACGATGCCTGACAACCATGGAGCTCAGTGTAGCTATGATTTCTGAATTGAACATAAAATAGGTCACATATTTTTTGGACTCGGATGTATTTGTGACCTAGAGCCAATACTTCTACAACTGTATTTTCCAGAATTGTATCTTTTACTTATGAATATAAATCACTGGAATGAGTAATTGGCGTTTTAATCCTTTACCCAACGTAACGGCCAAAACCGGCCACCGCTATTTTCAAAAAGCACCAATTAATTTTCATTATTTTTTCATTTTTTGTCTCAAAAACATAGGTTATGACCCCTCCTTGGAACGAGCTCGACGGCAAAAAATGAAAAAAATTAGTTACACAAGAATTTTTTTGCAAGTGTCGTCTGCATTTCATGTTAATCAAAGGGTCAAAAGACGTGGCAATGTACAGGTAAATTGTCACGTCTTTGAAAACGCCAAGGATGAATTTTACCGCAACATATACAACAGGAAAAATGGAAAAAATAAACTCAGAACTTATGGAGAGTTTAAGAACAAATATCGCCTGGAGCCTTATTTGATTTATACAACATCCCCCGAGGCGAGAAACATATTTACTCGTTTACGTATAAGTAACCACAAACTTATGATAGAAAAGGGGAGGCATATGCAACCACCCATCCTCGTAAGTGAACGCTTATGCGCGGTGTGCGGCTCAGGTGGAGTGGAAACAGAATGGCACTTCGTTATGGAGTGCGGTGAATATGCATCTCTCAGAGAACGTGCATTTAACAAATTTGAACGTGAAAACCAAGAGTTTGTTGAGATGGACACATCTGAGAGATTCATATTCCTGGTGAGAAACAATGTGCCACAGCTGTGGGGTATCATCTGTAATATGACCCAGCAATTCTTAAAACAACGAGAACAAGTTGTGTCAATCTGACACCAAGAAGTGACATTAACAGTATTATATTACAACCACTATAAGCCTTAATATTTACGTTTGTCATTTGGAATTAGTATTGTTTTATGTTTCTATTTATGTTGATTTTGCATATACAAAGCAATCTGCCTTTGTTCTGGTGTATTTGCTTAATAAATCTTATATTATCTTATCTTATACAGAAAATGCAATTCCATAAAATAAAATTGTAGAAGTTTCATAGTAGGCCCATTGGCCCCTGGAGTCAATGCGATCACTGTGGACTCGCCATGTTGACTACTCCAAGTTGGCCCACTGGCAGGGATGTGGCTAGGGGGTTTCAGCTGGGGGGGGGGGGGGGGGCATCGGTGTAAATTCCAACTGTGAGTGGTTTCGATAGGTGGTTGCACTGCAGCGCTGGGTGATATCTTTTAACCCTTTACCCAACGAATCGTCCGCATCTGCCCGCGCAATATGCAAATACAGCTGCTGAAAAAATATTATTTTTCGAAAAATTTCAACAAAACCATATCATGTGACACCTCTTTGGAACGAGCTCGTTCCAAAGAGGGGTCACATGATATGGTTTTGTTAAAAAATTTTTTAAAAAATTTTAAAAAATGATATTTAAAATAATGAATTTTGAAATCGTCTACGTTGGGTAAAGGGTTATGAACCCTTCTGAAAATTTTCACTAGTCCTGAAACGGAAAAAGCATCATTTATAATGTGTCTGGGTCAGAAAATTTACCGGATTGATGTCAGAGTCGAAATTTTGAGGCCATGTCAATTTTAGAGTAGGAAATTTGAAACTCAAGTTTCCATTTGGAAATAAAAGATCAAAATTTCTCATCATTAGTTGGAATTTTAATATTTTTCACGAACAATGTTAATTTATTGAATTTCCAACCATTTGATTTTTGACCTCGGAATTTCCAACTATTGAAAAAAAAATACTCCTAGATGGGGGGGGGGGGGTGGAGGGGGAGGGGGCATCCGCCCCCCACCCCCACCCCCCACCCCCTATCGCCACATCCCTACCCAGTGGGCGTTATATAATAATGTGACCAGCCCTAATAATACTCTATGGGGCCGCCAAGTTTGGACTACATGTTGACATGCATACATAAAACAAAACCTTTATCTCAAGCGTTTTGAAAAAATGCTTTCTCCTCAAGCTACAGTTATCTGATGACCGCAATTGCACGAAATAATATTACGGTTGTCTGTCGGGCAATTTCATCTAGTAGGCGGGTAAGAGTTTGTTATACCCCCCCCCCCCCCATATTTTAGGCAAGTTAAGGCCCAGGGTTCCAGTTCAAGTTGCAAAAAACCAAGGAAACAAGCTGTTATTCTGTGGCCACAAGAGGGAATTTTGGGTTATCTCCCTGTAACCGGCTATCACGGCACGCACACACGCAAAACATTTATGAACCCTTACACAATGTCTTTGCTGTTTTCATTTTAAGTGGGCAGTTTGTTATTTCGTTACCACTATCATATTTAGAAATAAATACATAAGGCTAAAAATGTGTTTTGATTCTCAGGCAATGCCTCATTGAATTTGAATCCCATCATTGGACATTTTTATTGCCTCTTAACCCTTTACCCAACGCAGACGATATCAAAATTTATTATTTTAAATATCATTTTTTTAAATTTTTCAAAAAATTTCAACAAAAAAAAAAATTTCAACAAAACCATATCATGTGACCCCTCGTTGGAACGAGCTCGTTCCAACGAGGGGTCACATGATATGGTTTTGTTGAACTTTTTTGAAAGATAATATTTTTTCAGCTGCTGAATTTGCATATTACGCGGGCGGATGCGGGCGATTCGTTAGGTAAAGGGTTAATGTCTTCCAACATGAGTACAAACTCAGGGAAACCCAAAACTTTTGACATTTTTTGATTAATGCATATTTATTTAGTTGCGTCTCCAATATGTTTGCCATATTACAACTTTTGGGGGGAGGGGGGGGGGGGGAGGGGTTCACCCATAAATTGTAATGAGGCATATGAAGCCTTTGAAGTGGAGTACCTACAGTATGTTTTTTAGACGAATGTTTTATTTCAAAATAATTACATTGTTGATGTAGTTATACGTTTTGGCTCCAAATATTCAATTTCCATTGGTCAGCTGGATGAAAACGTCATGATCAAATGTAATTCATTTTCCAATGAATACATTTGGTCGAACTTTGACTCGCATTTCCGGTAGAATGTAATTCGGGCGGTGTTTAGGCGGTTTTTTTTTTAACTTTTAGCGCCTCTCGCAGTGATCAACTCCACTGCTGTTTCTTTGGTGACATTTCCCAACTGTGGCATAAAGCCCGTTACTAAAATACTCGTTTCCATTTCTAAAGTTGTGAAAATTAAAGCTTATTTGCCTTTGGGATATCATTTAGACGAAACAGGCGCCCAGCTCAGAGTTGTGCGCTTTGTCTTTTGCGTGAGGGTGGTTTTTCGCCTCGTTCGTTCGTACATGTTTTATTTCGTCTTTCTGCTTTGTTATTTGGTAAAAAGTAGTTTAAACAGTTACGGAATGTTATTATAAGAATTGAATGCAATTTTTATAATCTTTATTGGAGTATGAACGTGTGGGAATGGGTACAAATTGTAGGAATCCCTTCGGGATTCATACATAATTTGTACCCATTCCCACACGTTCATACTCCAATGAAGATTATAAAACTTGCATTCAATTCTTAATTAAAAATGAATTTATTTGTATAGATATGCACTTTCTATATTTCTGTGCGTAAAAAGACAGCCGAAATCTTCTCCATGTTTACTAATTTTTTTCAAAAGAAGAAGACAAATTCAAAATAAAACCCTCTTTCCCTCCCTCGCTGATTTGAAAACAAAATGCCTGAGAATCAATTAATTTATTTTGTGTGGCCTAATAAATAAAAAAAAATGTTTTCTCTGCAATGCACTCCGGTTAAACAATACAAACATCTCTGCGAAAAACAATCGATCAAATCGTATCAGTTTGGACATTCATATATGTGCATCTTTGTCATGAAAATTACAATAGAACATGCCTTAAGAGACCGATGTCTTTGGAGACCATGTTTTATATGGACACACCAGCTTTACTCTATATTTGATTTGTTATGGGAGACCATCTACCTTAAGAGACCACTTTGGTCTGATAAAACGACATTTCTTAAGGCATGTTCTATTGTAATTCATTAACACTCTTGAATGTCATATCATTAACTTTTTACCTATAGTTATCTCTCCATGTGTTCAGACATGTTGTAGAAACCAACAATATATATAGTATTCGACAGAGTTCAGAGAGCTTTGTAAAATATCATACAAATTGTTGATTTTTTTGACGCAGGTTTGGGTGGGGCATGGCTGGGTTGAGGGAGGGAATTTATTACTTATTTTAAGTCCAGCCCTAGAAGGTCTGGTATATGATTTTGTTGACACCTGTCTTCTCAGATGTGTTTGAAATAAATTAGCAGTTCAATCAGGTTCAATGTTTAGTAGTTTTTGTGTTACATACTTCCTACAATGGCAATAAGAGTCATTGGTGTTTTCGTAATAGGTCTGGATACATCGTTGTACAGAATTGTGACTGTTCCTGACTTCACATTATTGTCTTTGCTCCTCATCTAAGCCAGCCGATCTCACAAGGGTGAACATATTAGAAATTTAATCAAACGGAACACCCTCAAGATAACTTATCCTTAGAGTGCAGTGTTTGATAATTGCAATTAGTGAGGCATTTTAACTTGCCTTATTCAATATGTCATACATTGTATCACTATAAGCCGAATCATAGCTCAGCCACAATAACAGTTTTATAATCGTATATAACCCATGATAGGTACCCCCTGATAACTTGAGTGTCTTTTTATGGGTTCTTGAATGATACTTCACTGATTATGGTATATAATTGTTCCCAAAAGTGTCTGAGGAAAAAATTTGCAAGCAGCGGAAATTTTTTTTTGTCCTCCTTGACCACCCACCCACCCACCCACCCACCCACCCACCCCGGCATCAGCGTTTTGCAAATTTGTTCCACCCCCACCCCTGTTTTAGCCATTTTTTTCCAACCATTTTTGACACCCATCCCGTCCTAGTAACGCAGAGTCAACAATTAATGAACTTTTTTCCATTTAGTCAACAATTTATAAAGAAACACCCGTCGTGTAAATGCATTTCCAGCTATCAAAGATTGATAACATAAATGGACTCACAGTGAGTGCGGTGATGTTGCGGTAACCGGTTCTCGTCAGTTCACCGAAGTTAAGCAACGTCAATTTCGCACAAAAACATTCTCTTTCTCCCATTGGCTTCTATTCATGCCGACAAAATCATGCATGAAAAGAAGCAAATGGGAGAATGGGGATGGTTTTTGTGCGAAATTCGTTTCGATGGACGCCGTTAGCTGAAAAAGTTTTCAAGTGAAAGGTTAAAAACGTATAAGCGGTAAATGTTATCGCCAGGTATACACACTAAAAACTAAAGTGTTAAAACTGACACTTTCAAGGTGTTAAACCCATTCTAACTCTTAGGGTTTGATTTTAACACTCAAAGTGCAATGCTTTAAGCACTTAAACATTACAATCGTCAGACATCTGAAACTTGAATATCCGGATGGCACTTCCCATGTGTCTAGCATTGGTGGTTCTTCCAGAATCGTCCATAATTTGATTTGCGCTTGGTGTTTACATAATTAAAAGGACACAACGCAGATGACGCGGATCAGGCTCGAGAGTTCGAGCCTGATCCGCGTCATCTGCGTTGTTTCCTTTTAAGTGTCGCGACATTACACTTGTCAAGTGGTATTATTGTAACACCTGTCAAGTTCTAGGATATCTACACTTGAACAAAGTGCTAGTTCAGCACTTAGTAAGTGTTAAATACAGCACTTCAAGTGTAGTTTTTAACACTTTAGTTTTTAGCGTGTACGGTTAATATGTGAACCTGCACTCCATAGACAATGGAACCTCGAGTTGTGATAATAAATCGGAGAATTGTCGCTCGTTACCCATTTTCCACTGAACAGCATTTTCTCCGACTAAATGTTTTTCGGCCATTTCTGCGACTTAACCTAGTTATTGTGAAAAACTCAAGAACACCCAACGGTCGTGTAATACACCATTGTAAAGCTTGTTCTTTCCCCTTTCCATTGACATCACATTGGGGGGGGGGGGGGGGGGGGGGTTGTAATGAAGATGAATGCTATCGTCTTCGAAAAGTAAGTTGTGTACCTTGTTAATATTTATATACCATTATGGGACCACATGAGCATCGATTAAAAATAGCTATCAGACATCAATGTTTTTTACGATTTCTCAGCTGGTGCCGAGTACCTGTGATGATCAATTGACATTTACTACCACTTGTAGATGGACCTAGTATTCGGCCTCCCGGATCGTTTATTCGTGCGCGCCTATTTGGGCATTAGTAATAACTCCTCTTTCGATCTATACTTGATAAATCGTCCCCTGAGTTCCAATGTGTTCTATGTGCCTACTGGCACATAGAACACATTGGAACTCAGGTGACGAAATGTGTACCTTATAACAATTAATCCTTCACCGAGTCGAATATCAACTATAAATCATACAACAAACTTACCTTTTCCTCTTCGACCTATTTGATCATAGATCCCACGCCCAATCGCGAATCGAAAACTATCTCACATTTTCCTTAACTATTACATAGCTCCTGTCTTCTTGAAATTTTTCTCCTTATCCTGATGATGATGAAATGGTTTCGTGCGCCAAAGGCGCACATGAACGGTATAGGGCAAGCCCCTTTCGACCCTAGCTTATATATCTACCACTGTTAACTATGGTTACCTGGACGGTGACAGTGAGCGAGTTCCGACTTAATTCAAGACAATGTCGTATAATTAGTTATCGGCACCCTTCACAAACAACTCCATTCTATGTATGCTTGTCAATTTCAAACTCTTACTCATTTAACAAATTCATCCAGCCTCACAATAATGTGCACGGTGACGTGACTCTTAATTATAATAAACTTTATTTGCTAGCTTCAGGTGAGAATCCCTTCAAACAATCTTCATCTTTTATGATGTTAATTATCAAAACGGATTTCCACTAGAGCTGAGCACTTTAGATTTTTATCTAATGTCGAGTATATTTCTAAATATTTTGCAGGGGGCAGCGGGACCGGATGGGTGGGGTGGGTGGGATCTCTTCAGCACCCCCCCCCCCCCCCCCCCACACACACACACACTTTTTTTTCCGCGCCATGTTTTTTTGTTTGCATATATTTTAGCACAACAAATGACTGGTGAAACAAGGGGCGGATCCAGAGCCTCCCCCATATTTTCGCCAGGTATGCTTCTCTCGTACTGGTTCAGTTTCGATGGATTTCGTATCCTTTTTTGCAGTAAGTGGCAGTAGAGTCTGTTAAAAATCGGTTAACTGAAATAGATTGTAATCCTACAGACATACAAGTACCAAATCCACCCCCAGACAAGATAATCCACAGACAATATAATTCCTGTTAACGTCTGGTAAAGCATACAGGTGAGGTCTATTTATTTATCAGCTTTGGTCGTTACGACCAAAGCTGATAAAATAGACCTCACCTGTATGCTTTACCGACGTTTTTTAACGGCTCTCAAAGTGTGAAATCTTTTAAATACACCAGTGACCTCCTGAAAAATCTCAAAATATCCGCTCAGATGTATGGAAATTGGGGCTTTGGAACCCTGGAATTTAAAATTTTCATACAGACGGCTATCCATCGCCCGATCAAGCCCCCCCCCCCCCCCCCCAACACACACACACACTTTGAAAATCGTTCCGCCGCCCCTGTTTTGGACATTTTGAAATGCACTCCGGTCATAATAGTAGTGGAGTTCGTGGCATTTTAGCTGTAGTTATGACCGTTTCTAACAAACACTTCGTGATTTTTTAACCCTTTACCTAACACAGTATTTTTAAAAAATAAATTAAATTTTACATTTTTCGAAAACAGATTTCACAATTTTTCAATAAAACCATACAAATATGGATATCATTCGAACCAGCTCGACGAGCTGGTTCTAATGATATCCACATTTGCATGGTTTTATTGAGAAACTTTCGAGATATTTTAGGCTGTGGTAGGCTTATTCTGATAAATTTTCTAGCCGTTTTTAGTCGCTGTGTTAGGTAACGGGTTAACCACATTTCATTGGTTTTCCAAACTGGAGTCAATATTTCGTTCCCAGAGAGCAATAGCATTAATATTGCAGATGACGCCTTGTTGTACGCAAAAGACGATTTCCATATAGAGAACCCAAGGGCATATATTTCGAACACAAAGAGCGTGATTGCATTTGAATTTCTTCTGCATGTGGACAGAGAGACCGGAAGCACGGGGATATGTGGGGGGGGGGGGGGGGGGGGGGGGGCAGCTGCCCTTCCTGCCTTCGGACCACGAGAGTGAGAAGGGGCAGACAATGCCCTTCCCATGTTCATCACTCAATTTTACACATAGGTTTATAACCACATAATACAGGTTGGAATTGATAGTGAGTCTGGTCCGATATTTTTTGGCAGAGTTATTGCCCTTTTCCGACTTAACAGACATGTTGATATTGGTTTCCGGGTGATAAGTTTAGTTTGACTGAACGAATTGAAACAAACGTTTATACATTGGTTTATAACCACATAACACAGGTTGGGATTGATAGTGGACTTGGTCTTATATTTTTTGGCAGAGTTATGGCCCTTTTCCGACTTAATAGACATGTTGATATTGCTTTCCGGATGGTAACTTGAGTTATAGGTGTACGATTTCAACCAAACGTGGAATATAGTTTACTGTAGACAATATACCAGAGGGGTTTGATTTTGAGTGTGGTACGGTGATTTTTATCTGAGTTAATCACTAAATATAGTTTATCATAAAGTGGGGGCATTAGTTTCCCATGGACACATTTGGTGGTCTGCTGTTTTGGTGCTATGGTTTGATGGAGATAAGATCCGATATTTATTAAATCAATATCAACCAAGAATAATGACTAGAAACTCATGCTTGGTATTGGGGGGGGGGGGGTGGGGGGGTGGGGGTGGGGATCCCATAGCTATACTTGGCGTTGCACTTGTTTTCAATGATTTATTCTCGAAGTAAAACTAGAACACATTCCAAATCCTACCTGGGAGCTTTCAAAATTCAATTGGGGAGTTTGAGAGGAGGTACCCCTCTTCCCGATGGAAGGGGTACATCCTCTCAAACTCCCTCATCGGCCTTTGAGACATGCATGCTTCGACATTTCATGGAGGGACTGCTAGTGCGAGTAAATGCCTTTTTCCAGGGTCTGCCCCCCCCCCCCCCCCCACAGCCCTGAAGTGCTTCTGGCGCCCCTGCAGATAGAAATGCACAAGTAGCAGTTGGGCAATTCTCACTGAAGTTTGTGTATGAGATTTGTGTATGGGGGAAGGGGGTGTGGGGGGGGGGGGTAGAAATGCTTTTCTCAAATGTTGGATGTTTGGCAGGGGTTTACACTTGAAAATTCAGAGGGGACATAGTCCCCGAATCAAGATCAGGGCCGGCGGGGAACTCGGTCCGGCTGCCCAGGCCACGACCTGACCAATAATTTTCCAAATTATGATTTATACAGTGAAAATGATACCATGGAATGGTTGTATCAAATCATACTTTTACTTTACATCTATCACGTACTCAACAGCATGCGGCCCGTCACAGTCAGTGGCGGCGCCAGAGTTACAAAAGTGAGGGGGTACAATTGGGGATTGTGCAGCGCCGAGCTGGGGTGGGTTTCGCGGGGGGGGGGGTCCTCTCCCTAAGTTGAGAAATTTTTTAACTGTTTTGCAACAAAATCATGCGAATATGGATATCATTGGAACCGGCTGAACAAGCCGGTTCCAATGATATTCATATTTGCATGATTCCATTGAGTTATACCTTTGAGAATTTTTCTAAAATGTTAAATTTTATTTATGTTTTAAAATTGTTGTAGGCTGAATTCCAAACGGATGCCTTGCTCGCTCTCGATTCTAGCATTCGTCGAATACTCTTAAGCACTATGTTTCAGTCCGTTTAAACGCAGCATGCCTTGTTGCAATTTCGGCCCTCGACTCTTGTTTGTTGTTTGCAGCTAGCGCGTGTGTGTGTGTGGGGGGGGGGGGGGGGGGCAAACATAATTTCAAAACTTCTCTGATTTAGTGCACTTGGGAATATGGGATTAAGCATACCGACCATTATACCGCAACGTTCAATACAACACAAATTAAAATGATAGTATTGTTTTACTACGCTTGGCGAAAAAAGTGGAGGGGTAAGTGCCCCCACATCCCTCAATGGCACCGCCACTGGTTACAGTGATAATTATTAACCCATAGCTATACGTCCCATGCCGCTTGCTCCGGGATCACCCAAATGGCACCGGCGTTTCGTGTAGAATCACAACCATCGTGCCAGTATTTTAGTTTTCGCATCTTGAGGTGAGATCCCCTCTTCTCATTTTACTTATGTATGAATGATTGTAGATGCGTGAATTTTCCAGTTTATTATATTTCAGGTTTCGATAGTTTAAACTTTGAGAGTTACCAATAAATATGAGAAATATTCACATCTTTCCATCAGAGAAGTAGGTTTAACATTCCAAATATCCACTTCCATGCCATTGAAGCTTAGAAAAATAACGACAGAGTGCAAATCTCCCCCGACTCGGGTCTTCGGCCCTCGTTACATGCCTGCGGCATGTCTTGCATAAGCCTGGCTAACGAAAAAGTCCAAACGTGGCATTAAAGATCGTATTTTAATATTTTGGTTTGGTACGTCCTTTGAAAGGACGTACCAAACCCCAAAATTAAAATAGGTCTTCCAGGCCATGTTTGGGAGCGTGTTGGCTCAGTTGGTGGAGGTGCAGGCTGCAAACCGAGAGGTCCTCGGTTCGAATCCCACATGCGGCAACCGAGTTGTGTCCTTGGACAAGACACTTAATCCCAATTGCCCACGTGGGGGCACGGTGGCGTTTTGTACTAATGCATACCGAACGTCGATGGTGCACTTGTCTTCAACCAATGCTAACCTGCTCGTGAGGAGTTCGACAGTAGCTCGCCGCTGCTCGGTGGTTCTCTCCGGGTACTCGGGCTTCCTTCACCCGTAAAACTGTCCGATGTAAGGTGACCCTGGCTTTCGAAAGTGTCGTTAAACCACAACAAATAAATAATTCAGATCATGTTTGGACTAGTCCTGACCAAGACCATCAAGCCATGTTCCTGGCCCCTGCATTAATCAATCAATCCTTGACTAGTACATTTTCCCCGCCACTGGAACGGTTAATGGACAGATCTCGACCATCTCCCGTTACTGAGGGCGCCCTTATAAAAACACTGGTGTCAATACAGAAAAAACTCATTACGATGCAGATTTTCGGTGTCCACTTTCATTACGAATCCAATGAAAACCATCCCTCACTGAACTGCCACGTGAAAGGTACCGGCAGTATCAATCATATCTGTCATGCAACAGCAGGTAATATTAACGTCCGTTCACATCGTGTTGTTTGTAAGGGTCATCAACCCTTTATCAGTTTAGTGACCGCTTGTCGAGTGACATCTGCGACCTATTCCGGTAAATTGAAGATTCACATAAGTATATCGATAATTTGAATGGATAATTAACAATCATAAAAATTGTGTTGGATCTGACAAGTGAAATGACTCTAAACTGAACTAACAGGCGTGAGGAAGTGTAACGTTAAGCTGCAATATTTCGAACACTCCCAAGGCTCGAGGTGGATTGATTATTTTTAAGCGTAAAAATTCACTAAAGAGTATACACTAATGAGTATACACTAATTAATTTAACTCCTTTAACCCTTTACCTAACATGAAAAGCAGACGACACTTGCAAAAAAAATTCTTCAATAACTAATGTTTTTCATTTTTTGTCTCAAAAACATAGGTTATGACCCCTCGTTGGAACGAGCTCGACGAGCTCGTTCCAACGAGGGGTCATAACCTATGTTTTTGAGACAAAAAATGAAAATATTTTGAAAATTAATTGGCGATTTTTGAGAATAGCGCTGGCCGGTTTTGGTCGTTACGTTATGTAAAGGGTTAACCATTTACCCAACGGAACGGTCAAAACGGCCAGCGCTATTCTCAAAAATCGCCAATTAAGTTTCATTATTTTTTCATTTTTTGATTCAAAAACATAGATTATCACCCCTCGTTGGAACGAGCTCATCGAGCTCGTTCCAATGAGGGGTCATAATCTATTTTTTTAAGACAAAAGTGAAAAAAATTAATTATTCAAATTTTTTTTTGCAATTGTCGCCTGTTTTTCGTGTTAGGTAAAGGGTTATTTACTTGTTTATTTATTGTTGTTTGAGGCCACATATATATTTCTGCACAATGGCTAATCATGACCATGGCAGATTTACGGGTGGAGGAAGCCGAAGCACCCGGAGAGAACCACCGAGCAACTGTCAGCTCCCCAACATACCAACTCCACACAAGCAGGGTTAGCATTGGTTGAAGACTTGGCACCGTCGACGTGCAGTACGCCTTAGTACACAACGCCACCGCGCCCCCACGTGCGCAATGGGGGTGAAGTGTCTTGCCCAAGGACACAACGCGGTTGCCGCAGGTGGGATTCGAACCGAGGACCTCTCGGCTTGCAGCCTGCACCTCTACCAACTGAGGCACCGCTCCCCCAGGTAAAGGGTTAAACAATAACAGAAACAAACAAAGTCCTTTTTTATTTCGGACACTGCTGATTAGTATCTTCAATTTTTGTTCTTCCAAGCCAGGTGCGTATAGCCGGGAATCTTGTTGGGGGGTGCGCGAAGTGGCGATCGACGATCACCGTCTCCACCTCGGCGTAACATTCTAGGCCAGCTATACCACGACCATGCAACTAGTTTCTGTGGCACTTTCAGACGTATCTAAAGTCGATGCTAAAAAAGTATTGAAGTAGTGCCTGTAGGCTTTGCGAAACAACGAACGCGTAATTGAAACCATGAAATGGTTAATTTATCATGGCTCTTGCCTTCTTTTAGCTCACCTGACTGCAACTCAGTGGGAGCTATTGTCATCACTTTTGTCCGTCGTCCGTTAACTTTTTACAAATTTGACATCTTCTTCACAGCCACTAGGCCAAATTCAAACATATATTACACAGACCATCTATAAAGTATACCCTTTCTATTTTGTTAGCTCAACTTTGGCGAAGCCAAATTTGAGCTTATGCCATGGCCAGTCGCCCGTCTGTCCGTCAACAATTCAATACGGCTCGGGCAAGAGGCCGTATTTATGAACCGATCTTTACGAAACTTCTTGGGTACCTTTGTTATGACCGTGGGACGAGAACGAGTGTTTTTGGGTCCGATCCGAAATTCAAGTTGGCTGCTGGCAGCCATTTTGTACAAAATTAGGTGCAATCAGATTTTTGCGCAGAACGTCCATATGAAAGCGCTGATTTGAATAATTATTTTTTGTATGAATGTTTAGTACCATGGGATACATCACATATAATACGGATTTTTTCTCGTGCGTAAATTATGCAAATTAGACTAACTTTGATGTTTTTTGGTGTTACTTTCAGCACTGTAAGTTCAAATGCCAATATGGCTCGGGCTAGAGGCCGTACTTATGAACCGATCTTTACGAAACTTCTTGGGTACCTTTGGTATCACTGTGAGACGAGAACGAGTGTTTTTGGGTCCAGTCCGAAATTCAAGATGGCCGATAGCAGCCATTTTGTACAAAATTAGGTGCAATCAGATTTGTGTACAGAACTTCCATATGAAAGCGCTGATTTGAATAATTTTTGTGTGTGAATGTTTAGTACCATGGGATACATGACATATAATACGGGTTTTTTTATCGTGCAGAAATTATGCAACTTAGATGAACTTTGATTTTTTCAGTGCTACTTACACACAGTAAGTACACATGTCAGTACGGCTCGTGCTATAGTCTGTATTTATGAACCGATCTTCACGAAACGTCTTGGGTACCTTTGTTATCACCTTGGGACGAGAACGAGTGTTTCTGGGTGCGGTCTAAAATTCAAGATGGCTGCCAGTGGCCATTTTGTACCGAAATTAGGTCAAATCAGTTTTTTTGTACACAACTTCTATACGCCTCAGGCTAGAGGCCGTATTTATGAACCGATCTTTACGAAACTTGTTGGGTACCTTTGTTATCACCGTGAGATGAGAACGAGTGTTTTTGGGTGTGGTCCGAAATTCAAGATGGCCACCAGCAGACATTGTCTACCAAAATTAGTGCAATCAGTCTTTTGTACAGAACTTCTGTATGAAAGTTCTGATTTGAATAAATTTTTTTATGAATGTTTAGTAACATGGAATACATCACATATAGTACGGGGTTTTTCTCGTGCAGAAATTATGCAGATTAGATGAACTTTGATTTATTCAGTGCTACTTATACACGGTAAGTGCACATGTCAATACGGATTGGGCTAGAGGCTGTATTTATGAACCGATCTTCACAAAACTTCTTGGGTACCTTTGTTATCACTTTGGGACGAGAACGAGTGTTTCTGGGTGCAGTCCAAAATTCAAGATGGCTGCCAGTAGCCATTTTGTACCGAAATTAGGACCAATCAGTTTTTTGTCACAACTTCTATACAGCTCGTATTTATGAACTGATCTTCACAAAACTTTTTGGGTACCTTTATTTTCACCTTGGGACAGGAACGAGTGTGTTTTTTTTTTTGTTTTTTTTTTTTGGGGGGGGGGGGGGGGCCTTGTTATCACTGTGCTATGAGAGCAAATATTTTGGGGTTCAGTCAGACCCACTCTGGGACTCAAAGATTTCTTTTCTAGTGTAGCATCTGACTGTCACCCACCTTTACAATACTTTACCTATACATTTGTTACAGGCTACGGTCACTATTTATGTACAGACCGTTACAATACTTTATATGTACCTTTGTTATCAGGTCATTACCTAGATGTTTGTCATTGCTTTGTCACATGCTATACATGTGCATGCCTTAACAAGCTGAGCTACAGTGTCATTGACACTTTCATTTAAATGAAGCAGCTGCCATATTCGGGCTCTGGTTTATGCCCCAAAGCTTAAAAACCTTTAAAATTTCTATTTCAAGAACCGGTAGCAATCCCAGGGGCTAAAAACAGATTTTTTTTCAAAAACCCATATATCCCAACCCACAAGAAGCAGAGAACTGTTATTTGGTATGAAGCATCCTTAGGACAGGAAGACGGGATTGGTTAAAAAAATGCCAACGGTTCAATCGGGGAGCCCGGAAGAGGGTATTGAAAAAATGATGAGTCAGCATGTTTGCAGTAGTTTATCCTGGAGAAAAGTTTCATTTACCGATAACCTTGATTGACATTTTGTCGCTAGGAACATTCGAATCTTGTTATTTTAATCAGAAAATTGTTGAAAAATTTGTGACTTCAGTTTGTTTTCCAAAGATTTTATTTCATGTTGAACCCTTTCCGTTCTGGAAACATTTATCTGATTCATGCATGCATGTCTTTAATTTAACCCTTTCAAGACTGCAATGTGGGTTCCAAAGATTTTATTGATGCCATGAACAAACAAACCCTTTTAATGCTATATATGTTTTTTTTCTGGTTCCTTGGAAAAAAAGTTGATCTGATTCCTGTATGAATATCTTTAATTTAACCTCTCATGACTTCAGTGTCTTTTTCCAAATATTTTATTTCATGATGAACTTTTCCACTGCTGTGCACATAAATGATTTTTCTAGTTCCTTGGAAAAAAAATTGATCTGATTTCTGTATGAATATCTTTAATTTATTCCTTTCATGACTTCAGTGTGTTTTCCAAAGATTTTATTTTATGTTGAACCCTTTCAATTTTGTGCAAAGGTATGTTTTTTCTGGTTTCTTGGAAACATTTATCTGATTCCTGTAAGGATGTCTTTAATTTAACCCTCTTAGTGCTTCGATGTGGATTCCAAAGATTTTGTTTCATGTAATACTGTTAATGAAAACGTATTTCTGATTTCTTTAAAAATATCCCCCCCCCCCAAAAAAAAAAAAAATAAGCCTCCATAAATTCTCTTTCTGTTTTGTTTATTTTCGATGCTTTAACCATTTTCACACAGACTTGAATTTACTGGTTTCAGTAAAATTATGTTTCTCTAGTTTGAAAGCTTTCTTATTCTTTAAAATCACTGAGCCAAATCCATTCATTTATGGCACAGACCATCTTTGGAGTAAACCTTTTCTTCTTTGTTCAAATGAAGCTGCTGCCATCTTCAGGCTGGTGGAATTTACTCTTCTGTTTTTTTCCTCCAAATTACTATATCCCTTAGGGTGGGGTTAATGTTCCATAAGCCTAATAAGCTTTTAAAATCCTGTTTTATAAGCCACTTGCAGTAATGCTTAGTTTTCTTGTTTGGAACTTACTTTAGTGATGCAGATTCACTTTTTGTCAAAGAAACTCAGTAAGTCAAAATTTGGGCTCCCAAAGTTTGGGCTACACTCAATATTTCTATTTTCAAATTCAATGGGCAGATGTGAACCATATTTGTGTGTATTATATAACTGGGTCATAAGTATTTCATTTATGCCGGAATTTATTTTTTTTCGGTTGGGGTGGGGGTGGGGTGGGGGGGGGGGGGTAGAGAGAACCACAGTAGTTGAAAACACAACAAAAATTCACAGAACAGAGCTTGCTAGAAAGCTTTCCTAAGACCAGCAGAAATGCATGGCCAAAAAGTTGCCTTTGTTTGTGTCACAGTAAATAAAAAAAATTGCTCTTGCTGCTGATCACTTACTGATACACTCATGTCTTTGACAACTTGAGTCAGGTGAGCGTTTTAGCCTCTAGTAGTTTAGTTTAGTTTAGTTTAATAGTTTAATGCTTTACACCATAATGGCAGTTGTACAATACAAACATAACAAATTAGAAGAATTAGTAAACATGATGTATAGTATAAAGTACTAATGACTTTTTTCTTCAACAAGGTGATCTCGCTTACACAATACATAACAAAATGTTTTTCGCTCTGTATTTCACCGGCATCGCACAACTGGCAACTCCTATCATTTAGGGGCATTGGGGTTGTTTATATCTACCCTTTTCTATTTCTAAATTATGGTTACTAACCCTAAGTCTAGTAAACAGTTCGCGGGCCTGTCGAGATCTGGTGATTTTCAGATAAGGTTCAAGCTTGTATTCATTTTTAACAAAACGATACGCTCGTAACTTATTACTGCCTTTCATTTTGTCATCATTAAACATGTTTATTTGCCACGTTACAATATTTCGTCAGCAAAAAGATTCTGTCCCATTTTAGAACAGAATATGCAACACTAAAACTATATTTCAGGGTTCATTGTCGCCAGGATAAATAAATTTCAGTTCACTTGCAGTGACCCTTTTCAATCCTGAGATTTTAACAAAATCATATCATGTGACCTCTCAATGGAACGAGCACGGCGAACTCGTTCCAATGAGGGGTCACATCATATATTTTTTTTATTAAATTTTTGGGAAAAATAATTTTTTTTATCGTCGAGCTCGTTGCAATGAAGTGTCACATGATATGGTTTTGTTGGAATGTTTTGAAAATTTAAAAATAATTATATTTAAAATAATAAATTTTGATATCGTCTGCGCTGGATAAAGGGTTATGTCGTATATGAGATACATTTCTAAAACTGTTCACACTACGTTTTCAGTAACACGTCGCACTTAACCCCAGTTGTCCACACGGGGCACGATGACGCCGTGTACTAAGGCGTACTGCACGTCGATGATACGCAGGTCTCCAACCAATCTAACCCTGCCTATGCTGCAATTCGGAGGTACGATGTTGGGGAGCTCGGTAGTTCTCGGCGGGTACTCCGGCTTCCCCCACCAGTAAAACTCTCACGGTCATGATTAACCATTGTGCATAAGTATATGACCTTAATCACCAATAATTAAATAATAATAAATAACAGTAACACGACCGAAGAATCCTTACATGCAGTGTCGACCTATTTTTACGAGAAATCAGAATAAAATAAGCTGCATTTTGGTCAGGAGCCCCATTTGGTCAGGAGCATTTTAAAGGCCTGTGCTATTGGCATACACAGCTTTAAATTAGAAATAAATAATAAGCGATGCCAATTTCGGCGCGTGCCACATCAAAATTCAAGTTTGTTCAAATCAAGTGCCTCGGTCGTCATGTGGGCGCCACACAGATGCATTTTAACTCAATGCTATATGAGGAAAATTCTTTTAAAATCCTTTTCTTCAGAACCACAAACCAAAGTCTTTTGATATTTGTTATGCAGAATTCCTGGGGAGGTCAGATTCAAATTTGTTCAAATCAAGTCCTTTGGTTCATATGGGAGACCGAATTTTAACTTGGTGCAACATAAGGAATTTTCTTTAAAATTCTTCTTCTTCGAAGTCACCAGTCAAACTCTTTTGTTATTTGTTATGCAGCATCTGTACGGAGTCTGATTCAAATTTGTTCAAATCTAGTCCTTTGGTATATATTTGGGTTCCCTATATATATTCTTTTAACCCTTTACCTAACGAATCGGCCACATCCGCCTGCGTAATATGCAAATTCAGCAGCTGAAAAAAATATTATTTTTCCAAAATATTCAACACAACTATATCATGTGATCCCTCTTTGGAACGCACTCGTTCCAATGAGGGGGTCACATGATATGGTTTTGGTGTTGAAATTCTTTGAAAATTTAAAAAAAAAATAAACTTAAAATAATAAATTTTGATATCGTCTGCGTTGGGTAAAGAGTTAAAATCTTCTCCAGATCTACCGGTCCGAATCTTTGATTTTGGTACAGAGAATTATTATGAGGGTCAGATTCAAGTTTGTTCAAATCATAACCCTAGGTTCAAAGTTTGTTATGCAACATACTTAGGGTGGATGGAGGGGGTGGGGCAGATTCAAATTTGTCCAAATCAATTCCGTTGTCACATCTTTGTTTTCCCCGCGGAAGCGCAAATTTTAAATTGGTGCAATTCTAGGAATATTCTTGAAAAATATTCTCCAGATCCACCAGTCTGGACCCTTGGTATGCAACCTTCTTATGGGGTCATTTTAAAGTTCGTTTAGATCAAGTCTTGAGTTCATACTTCATATGGGAGGTCAAATTTCAAATTAGTACAAAAAGAGGAATTTTATTAAAAATCGTCTTCGCCAGAACCACCAATTATATTTTTTTTTATATTTGGTATACAATATGTTGTATACCAAATATAAAAAAAAATATAACTTAAGGGGGTCAGATACCAGTTTGGTCAAATCAAGTACCTAGGTTTGTATTTTGGCTTCCTATGGGGATCCGAATTTTAACTTATCATAATATGAAGAAATTCTTTAAAAGGTCTTTTTCAGATCTCAAGTAGACTCTGGGTTAATATTTGGACCCACTCATGGTAGCCCGAATTTTAACTCAATGGAATATGAGGGACATTATTTAAAAATCTTCTTCAAATTCACCAGTCGAAATCTTTCAATAGTTCCAACATCCTTAGTGTAAAATTTATTGGCCAATTCATGGAGTTGAGAAACTCTTTGGTCGATTCAACAAATAAAGGAGGAAATATTTATTTATTCTATTGGGGTTTAACGACACTTTCGACATCCAGGGTCACCTCGTAACGGACAGTGTTACGGGTGGAGGAAGGCGGAGTACCCGGAGAGAACCATGGACCAACGGCGAGCAACTGGCTCTCCAACATACTAACTCCACACAAGCAGGGTTAAGATTGGTTCAGGACAAGTAAACATCGTCGTTCAGAACGCCTTAGTACACAGCGTCACCGTGCCCTCACCTGGGCAATGGGGATGAAGTGTCTTTCCCAAGGACAAAACGCGGTTCCGCAGGTGCGATTCGAACCGACGACCTCTCGGCTTACAACTGCACCTCTACCTCCTGAGCCACCGCGCCCCCTCAGGAGGAGATAACTTTTCTCCAGCTTACTTCCAAAGAAGATAATTGCAGCCTATGCTTCCGATCCCCTAGTGAAAATCTGCTGACATTCGGTATACAGCCCCGTAAGGTTGTTGGTGGGGCGGGGTGGGGGGGGGGTGTGGGGGGTTGGGGTATCATACTTAAATTTGTTCAAAGCAAGTAGCTTGGTTCATATTTGGGCTCTCTATGGATACGTAATATGAGAAAAATTCTTTAAAAATCTTCTTTAGATCTATCCTTCATAATTCTTTGATATTTGGCACACAACAAAATTGCGGTCTGATTCGAGTTCAAATCATGCTATCATGTTTAAACTTGGGCTTCTCACGGGAGCCCAAATATATTTTAACCTGGTAAAATATATAATAACCAAACATCTTCCCCAGATCCACCGGTTAGAATCCTCAGATATTCGATATAGAGCATTCGTATGGGGTCAGATTAAAGTTTTTCTCAAACCTAGTCCCTGGGTTCATATTTGGGCTCCTTGTGGGAGCCCAAATTATAACTCAGTATAGTATGAGGAAAATTCTTTTAAAATCTTCTTATTCAGATCCATCAGTCAGAACTGTTTTTATATTTCGTCTCCAAAGTTCCAATGCGTTCTACACGCTAAAAACTAAAGTGTTAAAAACTACACTTGAAGTGCTGTATTTAACACTTACTAAGTGCTGAACTAGCACTTTGTTCAAGTGTAGATATCCCAGAACTTGACAGGTGTTACAATAATACCACTTGACAAGTGTAATGTCGCGACACTTAAAAGGAAACAACACAGATAACGCGGATCAGGCTCGAACTCTCGAGCCTGATCCGCGTCATCTGCGTTGTCTCCTTTTAATTATGCACCCACCAAGCGCAAATCAAATTATGGACGATTCTGGAAGAACCACCAATGCTAGACACATGGGATGTGCCATCCATTCAAGTTCCAGATGTCTGACGATTGTAATGTCTTAGTGCCTAAAGCATTGCACTTTGAGTGTTAAAATCAAACCCTAAGAGTTAGAATGGGTTTAAGACCTTGAAAGTGTCGGTTTTAACACTTTAGTTTTTAGTGTGTATGTGCCAGTAGGCACATAGAACACATTGGAATTCAGTTAACGATTTGGTACACAATACCCAGCCATTCTTAAGGGGGTCAGTTTGAGGTTAATTCAAATCAAGTCCCCGGTTCATATTTGGGATTCTTATGGCAACCCTAACTTCAACTGAGTGCAATATGGGGAAAATTCTTTAAAAATCTTCTTCCGATCCACCAGTCTGATCGTTTGATATTTGGTATCCAGCACCCAAGGCCGAGGCGACATGGGGTGGGGGTATGGGGTGGGGTGGGGAGGGGGGCATCGCATAATATTATGTGACTGGGTGTTCTGATAGTATATTTTGCTTTCCTTCCAAATATTAATGTCATACAGAAACCTAGTTATAAGGCCTCGCGAAGCTTCTATATTCGTTTATATTCGATTCGAAATCGTCCAGATGATTCGATTCGATTCGATTTCAGCGTCACACTAATTCGGAAATTTTCTTATTATCGAGATGTTCTTAAATCCTAAGAAGTGTAGTCTCTTTAACTCTTCTTCTGTCATTAGGCCTCTTGTACAGGTGACTAAATGATTGAAGAAGAGTTCACAAGTAGATTCCGTTTAGGGTTTAATATATTCCCAGTTTTTCTTGGTACCGGGGACGGGAATGAAATTACTATCAGAACCGGGAACCGGGAAATTTCCCGTGTAATATCAACTTATCAAGCAAATTTAGGAAGGTAACACGACGCATTTATTTTAATGATAATGAACAAATTTCATTGGCAATCTCCCAAGTTCTTTTCCTAAGATAAGTATGAAAACCCAAACCCGCTTCAATCTGGTCTTTATTTTCAGAATAACTCGCATTATCGCCTCTGCCTTCTCCAGCATCAACACCCTCTTCTTCACTGCCGTCACCAGTCTCCTCTGCTTTAAGCAGAGGAGACTGGTGAAGGCGTTGATGTTGGAGGAGGTGGTGAACAGTGATACTAATAATTCTGAAAAAGAAAACGGATTTGAACTTTGAAGTGGGTGAAGAAGATTTCGCTGTTGAAAGAGAGGGTGGCGTGGGGGCGGGGGTGTCCTCCATAACTGGTTGAGAGCTACAGTGATTTGTTGAAAATGATTCGTCAGGAATCAGGACTGTAAAAATTTCAGGCGTGGGAGGGCTGACAAAGTTTCAATTCAGAAAACTCCAGTTCAATACACAATCAGTGCCACGCTTCATTCCCGGTTCCGTGCTGTAGATTTCCCAAGTATCGGGGCCGGTGTGACAGGAATGGAAGTCCGTAGGAAAATTAGTCCCTCTGGACTATTATTCCGCGGAATTATAGTCCTAGGTCTAACATTTCTAGAAATAGTAGTCCGGCGGACTACTATTCCTAGAAATGTTAGACCTAGGACTATAATTCCGCGGAATAATAATCCAGAGGGACTAACGTTCCTACTGACTTCCATTCCTTTTATACCGGCTCTCGGAACCAGGAACTCGGGAATTCCCGTTCCCGGTATTAAACCCAGCGTCCGCTTCCAAAACTATTTTGATTCTGCTCTGGAATATTCCGCTTTTCTAATATGACCTGCCAAAACAGACGAGTCTATATTGAATTCAATGCTTGAGTGAATGGGAGTGCGGTAGCTCAGTGGCTGCGGCATTGCACTTCAAACAGAAAGGTCCACAGTTCAAACCTCGCTCTATGCAATTTCGTTGTGTCCTTGGGCAATGAACGTAATCCCGATTGCCCACGTGGCGGCACCGTAGCGTGGGTACTAAGGCGTACTGCACGTCGACGGTGCACCTGTCTTCAGCCATTGCTAACCCTGCTTGTGTAGAGTTAGTACGCTGGGGAGTTTGACAGTTGATCGCCGTTGCTCGGTGGTTCTCCCCGGGTACTCCGGTTTCCCCCATCCGTAAATCTGTCCGACACGGGGTGATCCTGGCTGTCGAAAGTGTCGTTAACCCTTTACCCAACGTAACGGCCAAAATCGGCCAGCACTATTCACAAACATTGCCATTCAATTTTCATTATTTTTTTCATTTTTTGCCTCAAAACACATAGCTTATGACCCCTCATTGGAACGAGCTGGCTGAGCTCGTTCCAATGAGGGGTTATAAGCTATGGTTTTGACGCAAAAAATGAAAAAAAATAATTATTCAATAATTTTGTTTGCAAGTGTCGTCTGCTCTTCATTTCAACGAGTGAATATTGAGAATATTTACGGCTGTAAAAATGTGCCATATTTACAACCTGAAGAGGTGTGAGGTTCGATTCGATTCGGGATTTGATTCGAGATTTGATTCGATTTGAAATCTACTGCCTGATTCGATTCGAATCGAAATCTGAGATTCGCAGGGCTAACTTTGTTATGAAAGTGCAATACCAATTTGATTGTATTACTAGTCGACGCGGCACTCAGTGGTAGACTCTTGGACTTCTATGCTAGAGGTCCCGAGTTCACCCCCCGTCCGGGACGACCCGCGTTGTGTCCTTGGGCAAGGCACTTTATCCCGGTTGCCTACATGGGGGCAATATGACGCCGTTTACAAAGGCGTACTGCACGTCGATGGTGCACATGTCTTCAACCGCTGTAACCCTGCTTAAGCGAAGCTTGAAGCTAGTTATAATGTTGAGGAGCTGACAGCTGCTCGCCGATGCTCGGTGGTTTTCTCCGGGCACTCCGGCTCCCCCCCCCCCCCACCCGTAAAACTGTCACGGTCACGATTAGCCATTGTGCATAAGTATGTGACCTTAAACCCCAGTAAATAAATAAATAAATTACTTGTAAAAACATTTTGGAAAAAAAATGTGGAGACTTCCCCCTCCCCCCGAATGCCCCTCCCCCGCCATCCGGGTTCGAGGCGCCTGAGCTGATTCGTGCGACTGCCGCTCTGCTGAAGATGTTCAAAGATTCACCGCTAAATAAGCGTCCGAATTTCTCACGCTTTTCGAATTTATTGCAGTGAATAAAAAATATCTAACAAAAAAGTCCAATTTGTTCAGTCGCCGAATAAATGGCATGTCTTTTTATCACTCGGGAATGATTTTTAACTGCTGTGCTGTGACCACACTATTATGTTAAGAGAACAAAGCACGTCTATTCTTTCTGGAAAACGGACACTGGCAGGTGTGTCCACACAATGCCATACGTGTCTTTAGTTTCTGTCTAGTCCTGTCCATTTAATCCGTTAATTTACAGGTTTGCTTAACGACCCGGAGGGATGCAACACGTCAACAGGAACAGATGGGGCGAAACGCAATCAGGTTAAGTTTGAACAAAAACATTTGGTCAACGCAGACGTGTTTTTGCTTCACCGTTGTGTGGAAACATGCATTGTTAAACAGGGAACAGGGTGGCTTAGGGGGGACGTGCCCAGGGCCGCCGAGAAGAGGGGAGAACCGGGGTAGTAACCCCTGGGCCCGGCGTTATTGGGGGCCCGCCGATTCCCGTAATTTCCTGAAGGCGAGATACTCTTACGT
This sequence comes from Pictodentalium vernedei, assembly GCA_031216915.1. NCBI lineage: Eukaryota > Metazoa > Mollusca > Scaphopoda > Dentaliida > Dentaliidae > Pictodentalium > Pictodentalium vernedei. Next base: position 77,185,555 of record CM062292.1, on the reverse strand, counting down.
GTGGTCCCTTCACTGCACGTCAAATTTTGATGTGCAGTGAAGGGCCCGAGAGTAAGAGAATTCTGCCTTAACCCTTTACCTAACGCTAGTAGCAGACGACACTCGTAAAAAAATTCTCGTATAACTAAAAATTTTCATTTTTTTGCTTCCAACACATAGGTTATGACCCCTCATTGGAACGAGCGCGATGCGCTCGTTCCAATGAGGGGTCATAACCTATGTTTCGGAAGCAAAAATGAAAATATTTTAAAAATTGAATGGCGATTTTCGTGTATAGCGCTGGCCGGTTTTGGCCGTTACGTTAGGTAAAGGGTTAAGGCAATTAGAGAAAATCCCCGGTGTTCCAAACTGACACTGTTTGTGTGCATTCACAAAAGCCCAATCTCGATGCATTGCTAGCTTACGCAGTTACAAACTTGGAACCTTATATATCAACAGTTTAGTTCTGCACAATATAGAACTAGTGGGTCTTACTATAAAGAATAAATGTATTTCAACCAAGAATCGCTATAGTTCTGAAGTTGCGTAGAACTAAATGTTAAGAAGAGGGCTGTGTCGCGAATGGAGCTCTGTCTGCACTTGACCAACGGTTGTAATTTTGGACTGCATGATTCTTGAAGTGATAACTTTATAATCTTTATTATATCAATTTGACGTAATAAAGTTATCCGTCAAGAATTGTGCAGACAGTGCAGTTAAAAGCTATAGCTCCAACCCCTTGGCCACTTGATACTCACCTATGAACTTGCAAATGTGAGAGATACTTCTAAAAGGTCATTTTAAAAAAGGTCATAACGTGACTTTTCACCAAAAGCCGCTGAGAAGCCTCTATTTAAAAATTCATTTTCACAATTTTCTTTGAAGACGGGAGGGGGGGGGGGGGGAGGGGGTTGGTGGTGGTTTACAACAAGAAAGTTTCCAGATTCAATTCAAGATTTTGGAATCCGCGCAATCCCCCCACTCCCCCCTCTCCCCCCCCCCCCCCCCCCAAAAAAAAAAAACCTGCCAGAGCTCGTGCCCTGTGCACTCGCGGCCTTCGGCATCTACTCGCCCATGTTGCCTAGGGGGCCCGGAATATTCCCTCTCCCGGGGCCCGGATTTTCTCTCGACGGCCCTGGACGTGCCGCACCCAACGTTTTTTCCCCAGAAAGCATATTTTTGGCTCCATGTTTAACACTTTACCCAACGTAACTGCCAAAACCGGTCAGCACTATTCACTAAAATCACCATCCAATTTTCATTATTTTTTTTACTTTTTGTCGCAAAAACATAGCTTATGACCCCTCATTGGAACGAGCTCAACGAGCTCGTTCCAATGAGGGTCATAAGTTATGTTTTTGACGCAAAAATGAAAAAGAATTTCATTTGCAAGAGTCGTCTGCCTTTCGTGTTAGGTAAAGTCTTAACAAATTTCTCCACAAATGTGGAGCCCAAATATGTGTATTTTTCTCAATGTAAACAACGTACGTTGGTCCCAAACATCGCATTGTATAATGTATTCCTACCATGCCATTAAGGCACATGGGCCGCCATTGGGTGTGTGGGTGCTCTCCTATGCCCCCTCCTCCAGGTCAAAATACTTCATCCGCCTCTGTTCGACAAAAAGGCCAACATCAGCCCGTGTTCCCATGATATGATGCACAATAACTTCTTAGAATTTCCGAAGTCTTTTTTTCCAGGGTTGTGACGTGGACATGGGTGGTGTCAGAAGAGCAAGCACTCCCCCACCAGTAATTTTGTTGGAGTTTTTTTACGGATTTAACTTCCTTACTTGACGCTAAAATAATATAATTGCTAATTGTCACGGTCAAAGATATTACACCTTCCGATATGTTTCATAATGGGTTTGCCGCCTATAGTAAAAAGAAATATCGTAAAGAGGAGCCGAAACACCCCATTTCAATATGAGGAATCGACACCACAAAAGTCCCAACAGAAAAGAAGGACATAAGGCTATTTTCTTTTGAAAAATTCATTGTTCCGAAAATAACCAGAACAAGCTGTCTGCTATACTTTTTCAGAAGGACGGAATGGAAAGCAAGGCAATTCTCTCCTAATGAAAAAAGACTGAACATTTGATGCCCCTTCAGACCTGGCATTCTAAAAAATCTTGGAGATCGAAAAATCGCCCACCTTAAAAGATAAAGAAGGGCTTTTTTGTGCCCAGCTCAGCGAGACAATATTTTGTAAACAGTGCGTCCCCTGAGTTCCAATGTGTTCTTTGTGCCAGTAGGCACATAGAACACATTATAACTCAGGGGACGAGTGGTCCAGTCTTGTCTCTGTGAGACTCCTACAGCTTGTCCAGTACCTAGCCTCGAGGTCAGGAACTGGTGAAGCTGTTGGGGTCTCACCGAGACTAAGGCCCAGTCCCGAGGTTTTATTTTTCGTCATTCGTAAATTTCACACTACTCTATTTTGATATCTTGCATGGGAACCTCAACCAGGACAGTTCTCCGTAAATGAAGATGCAACCAACGTTCAGCGCAACACACAATTTAACACCTTCTATCTCGGACCTAATATAGATTAGCCACCTGAATATATACTACTCAAACTTTGCTAAGCACCAAGTACATCCAACTACCTGTTTTACGTTTTAGTTTAAATATTGTAATGAAAAGTGTATAGATTTTTTATTTAATTATATCTTTAATGATTTAAGTACAGAAATTGAGATTTTATTTGTGTTTGACATTATTTTTTAGCTTTTGAATACGATAACCTTGGAAAATGGATATTATTTGTAAAAGAGGAAATTTTTCTGTGTGCCAAAAAGTTGACGGAGTGAACTGGTATGGCTTCACTATCGAATATGAGACCCATTACTGTTAATTACAGCTTGACAACGCCTTCTCATGCTCCCAATCAGGTTCCTGGTGGTCCTTTGTGGGATGTTGTTCCATTCTTGGACCAGCATGGCACCAAGCTCCTGGACACTTCTTGGCTGGACTGGACGGGCTGAAATTCCAGACATGTTCGATTGGATTGAGGCCAGGGCTTCTTGCTGACCAGTCCATACGCTCAATACCCTCCCTCTGTCGGTACTCCCCGACAGCATGGGCAATACGAGGACGGGCATTATCGTCCATCAGAATGAATCTATCACCCACTGCACCTGCATACAATCTGACGCGGACATCCAGGATCTCATCAATATACCGCTGTGCAGTCAGTGTACCCCCTTCAAGCACACAGAGCTCTGTACGTCCATCCTTGTTGATGCCGCCACAGACCATGATTGACCCTCCACCATAGCGGTCATGCTCAGCAATGTTGGCTGCATGGAATCGCTCTACTGGTCCTCTACGTACCCTAGAACGCCTATCTGTGTGGTCTAGGCAGTACTTTGACTCATCTGTAAAAAGGACAGGTCGCCAATCTTCCCTGGTCCGTCCAACGTGGTCCATGGCCCATCCATATCGTGCCTGGCGGTGGTACTGGGACGGCGGAATGCGAATACATTGTCTTCTCGATCGGAGACCACCTTCGTGCAACCTTGCCCGGATAGTCTGCGTCGAACCATTTACCCCGGATGCATTCTGAAGGTCACTGCGAAGCAGGGTTGCTGGGGCAAAGCGGTTCCTACGGGCCTGAATGATCAAAAACCGGTCTTCAGCTGCAGATGTTGCCCTGTCTCTGCCACCACCATGCCGTCTTACTGGTGTGTAGTGGCGGTGCCAGAGTTACAGAAGTGTGGGGTACAGTTGGGTATTGCCCGCCGCGCGTAAGTTTTAATTTTTTTTAAAACTTACGTTGTAAATGGTGTTCTCTGGAGCATTCTCAGACAATTAGATTAAAACAGTTTTATCCTTTTGAAACTTACTGGTTAGGTCTTTCAGTTTCAGGCTGCATTCCAAACGGATGCGTTGCACGCTCTCGATTCTAGCATTCCTCGAAAACTCTTAAGCGGTATGTTTCAGACCGTTTGAACACGGCACGCCTTGTTGCAATTTGGGCCCTCGACTCTTGTGTGTTGTTTGCAGCCAATGTGTGTGTGTGTGGGGGGGGGGGGGGGGGGGGCACACACAAACATAATTTAAAAACTTCTCTGATTTAGTGCACTTGGGAATATGGAATTAAGCATACCCACCATTACACCGCAACGTTCAATACAAAAATTAAAATGATAATATTTTTTAACTACGCTTGGCGAAATAAATGGAAGGGTAAGTACCCCCCCCCCCCCCCCACCATGGCGCCGCCACTGCTGGGTGCCATACGGCTCAAATCTTACCCAGGCTCTGGTGATCACCGTATGGTGCACACCAATGGCTTCACCAACCTGACGATGGGTAGCCCCTTGCTCCACCATCCCCACATCCCGCCACATTTCTGCTTCAGACAAATGTCTTCTTACTTTGCATTTGCCATATTCAATCATTAAATCACAAGGGTTTGTGCTGAAATGAAGATTGTATATCCTACACATGCCATGTACATGTAGACAGTACACGGAAACATCATGAAAATAAAGGGGTAGATGCTTTCCATGACTGTTACGAAAATCCTGCCTGTCAAGAGAGCTAATGGAAACACCGGGGACCATCTCAATACATTCCTCAATCATATCCACCAAAAATATCGCAAATATGTCACAAGCAAATTTCACAATGATGTGTCAAATATTTGGTGCTCAGCAAACTTTGAGGAGTTATATATATAGTTGCCAGGTCATATATAGGTGGAGTGACGCCGTTATGCTCGGATGGCTGAACTATGATATGATATAGCGTGCTAAATTGCAAATGGTCATCAGCTCACGGAGTTTGGCGGGCGATATCTCATGGGATTGGAGAGCGATATTTGTCTAACCTAAGTTTTTTTTAAGTCGAGCGATAAAATGGCTCGCCTGAGAATGCCTACGAAAACATATCTGAAAACTAATTCGCTTTTTATTCTCGTGATGTTTTTAATTCGTAAGCAATACAGGATTTATGTAGTGCATAAAAAAAATTCTCTCGTAAAGAAAAAAGGCTGAACATTTGATGCCCTAGCAGACCTGGCATTCTAAAAAATATTGGAGAGCGAAAAATCGCCCACCTTTAAAGATCAAGAAGGGCTTTTTTGTGCCCAGCTCAGCGAGACACCTTTTATTACAACGGGAATACAGGACGACTTTTTGTCGCAGAAACATAGCTTATTAGTAATATATGACCCCTCAATGGAACGAGTTCAATACGCTCGTTCCCAAGCCTGGAAATAAGAAGACTGTCATCAGCTGAATAAGGTCCCCAGAGGGTGAATGTGGTGATGCTACCCTGCACACCAGGGTAGCATTGCTAATTTACCCTCTGTGAACCTCAATCTGAATCAAGGTCTCGGGGCCGAAATAGGTACCCAATGGATAAATTGGGGAATTCTAGCCCATTGTATGAGAGAGTATCAGCAGATTCGCCCTATGGGGACCTCATTCTGCAAATGACAGATTGCTTATTTCCAGGCTTGTTCGTTCCAATGAGGGGCCATAAGTTACGTTTTAAGGCAATAAATGAAAAGGTAATGATCCATAAATGGCGATTTATGTGAATAAGGCTGATCAGGTGAGGCGGAAGCTCGATAAAAGTGGAGGGGAACAAAGTTACAATGCTATCATGGTCCGACGCAGTGTGAGAAAGGTTACGATCGTGTATCGGTAAATCTACCATGACTCGCTATAGTCTCTCGTTTAGATGAATATGCCGCTGTGTGGTCACTGTCTTGTCCTTTTCTTCTACTTCGACCATCTTCCAACCCGAAGGCTAGCCTTCGGGTTGGAAGATAGTTAAAATAGAAGAAACGGACCGAAGCGACCGAAAGTGTGATTCTTTGGCTAAATATTGTTTGAATTTGCAAATACTGTAACAGGAATGCATGTATATTGACACGTTTCCATGCGCCCATTATAACTCATTGCAAAAATGCAAACAGGCGCGTAGCCAGGTTGTCAAAGTTAGGGAGGCTAGTAATATCTGGGGGGGGGGGGGGGGCAGTTCAGCGATCTGAACGTAGCGGCTACCCCCCCCCCCTTCACGTGGGGAGGGAGGTAGCTGCTACGTTCAGATCACTGAACTACTATGGGGCATACACAATAGGATGCTCAGCATCACCCGAGCCACGTAGCGGCGAGATGGGGCCGATGGAGGGGAGGGGGCTGCCCCGGAAAAATTGTGAAATTCGAGAAAAAAACACACGCAATTTCCTTGACTCTGAGTCTGTTTGTGTCCATAAATTATAAGTTGTGAAAGGCATCAGTAATTAAGACACATCACCGGGGTGGAATGCATGACTGAAATTGTATACATAATTAAACCAAATCAATTTGCTTTCATTATGTATAGTCAGCCTCCCATGGCTACGTCACTGACTGCAAAACATATCTGTGGAAAAAAATGTGATGGGGCACGGGCCCACCGCCGCCTCTGGGGCTGACCTATTTAGGCCGCCACATTTAGATAAAAGTCAAACTCTCAAATCAAGTACATGACTACAAGCCAGAGAGAATCGATATCTTAGACTCCAGTCCTGACGAAAATGTCCCGACTGGAAAAAATATGGGGGGGGGGGTCACACCACCACCTAAAACCCCTTTGGCGACGCCCCTTTCTAAAGGCACATGTTGTCGTGGGATTATGTTCTTACCGACACTTAACAACGACATGTTGTTGTCCCTCATTGTATTATCCGCCCAACGACTGCAAGATTTAACTTGGGAAAAATCCTTTTATTCCAAACACAACTAAGTTATGAGACCTCATAAGCGTGACCATGACTAGCCAATAGAATTGAGGATTCACTGATCTTTTAACTTTTTACGGTTTATTTACTTATTTATTGGAGTTCAACGACGCTTTCGGCAGGTCCCCTTATGTCGGACAATTTTACGGGTGAAGGAAACCGGAGTACCCGAGAGAACGGCCGAGAAACGGCGGGCAACTGTCAGACTCCCAACGTACTAACTAAGCAGGGTTAGTATTGTTTGAAGACAAGTGCACTCTCAACGTGCAGTACTCCTTAGTACATAGCGCCACCGTGTCCACCCACCCCCGTGGGTAATCGGGATTAACTCTTTTGGCGCGGAATAATCTGAGAAACAGAATTCTTAGCGTCTAATATTCATCAGGAATTTTACAAAAAGTATAGGTTGTTAGACTAAAGCGTTATTATTTTAAAAGATGTTCTAATGATCTCATTGACAGTTTTTCAAATGATTTTCTGTATATATTTAAATGGCACCTTTATACTTTCAAAGGGCGATATCGTTGTTCATCGAGAGGACATAAATGGTGCATGAAGCATAGGAATACGTATGTTTGTATGTTGGTTCATCTCTTTACCTAACGAATCGGCCGCACCCCCAGCCCCCCCTCCCCCCCGCGCGTAATATGCAACTTCAGCAGTTGAAAAAAACATTATTTTAAACAAAAATTCAAGAAAACCATATCATGCAACCCCTCGTTCGAACGAGCTCGTTCCAACGAGGGGTCACATGATATGGTTTTGTTGAATTTTTTTTTAAATTAGAAAAGATGATATTTAAAATAATAAATTTTGATATCGTCTGCGTTGGGTAAAGGGTTGAAAGCAATTGGAAACGGACACGGACAGTTGGCTAAAATGACTACTGCTGTACCTTTCCGCGGTCTGTCGTCTGTCGACTTTAGTCGCCTGTCGCGCCAAAAGAGTTAAGTGCCCTACCCAAGGACACAAGGCATTTACCCCTGGCAGGGATTGAACCGTGGACCTTTCAGCTTGAAGTCCAATACAGTGGGAGCGCCGTGGCTCAATGGTAGACTGTTGGACTTCTAGAGGTCCCGGGTTCGATCCCCGTCCGGGACGACCCGCGTTGTGTCCTTGGGTAAGGCACTTTATCCCGTTTGCCTACATGGGGGGCACAATAACACCGTGTACTAAGGCGTACTGCACGTCGATGGTGCACATGTCTTCAACCGCTGTAACCCTGCTTGAACGGAGCTTGAACAGAGTTAGAATGTTGAGGAGCTGACAGATGCTCGGTGGTTCTCTCCGGGTACTCCGCTTCTCCTCCACCCGTAAAACTGTCACGGTCACGATTGGCCATTGTGCATAAGTATGTGACCTTAACGCTTTACCCAACGAATCGGCCGTATCCGCCCGCGTAATATGCAAATTCAGCAGTTGAAAAAATATTATTTTTCAAAAAATTTCAACAAAACCGTATCATGTGACCCCTCGTTGGAACGAGCTCGTCGAGCTCGTTCCAACGAGGGGTCACATGATATGGTTTTGTTGAAATTTTTTGAAAAATTTGAAAAAATGATATTTAAAATAATAAATTTTGATATCGTCTGCGTTGGGTTAAACACCAATAAATATAAATAGTCTGTAACCAGTGAGCCACCGTGCTCCCTAACTTTTTGCGGTTGAAAAAAATTACTAAATTTGAATGGCGACTTTTGTGTGTTGAATTATACGAATTTGGACGATTCGAATTATTTATTTATTTATTTATTGATGTTTGAGGTCATATATTTATGCACAGTGGCTAATCATGACCGTGACAGTTTTACGGGTGGAGGAAGCCGGAGTACCCGGAGAGAACCACCGAGCAACGGCGAGCAGCTGCCAGCTCCCCAACATCGTAACTCCGCACTGCAGCACAGGCTGGGTTAGATTGGTTGAAGACATGCGTACCATCGACGCGCAGTACGCCTTAGTACACGGCGTCATCGTGCCCCCACGCGGGCAACGGAGATGAAGTGTCTTGCCCAAGGACACAACGCGATTGCCGCAGGTGGGATTCGAACCGAGGACCTCTCGCCTTGCAGCCTTCACCTCTACCTACTGAGCCACCGCGCTCCCGGACGATTCGAAGGGTGGGCAAAATGGCAAATGGGTTAAAAACGAAAAGTGATAAATTTTGCTCACATGCCACGAACGCACTGCGACGTGGAAGACGCCATCGCATTTTTGTTTGTTACTGTACCACAACGAAAAACGCCAGAGAGATTACAACAAACTGGAGCAAATACCATTGGGTCAAGCTGAGGACACGCTACCTTTTGTTCGCGGATTGACCTTGCAGTAAACAGCCGTGCTGTGGTTTTAGTTTGTGACCTGTATTGATTTACTTTAATTATGTATACATCGGTGTATATTGCGACTGGACGCGTGGGATTTTTTTTTTTACAATATCGTTAGAAAAGTCGGTCGTATTTCATGGAAAAATGGCATATCAGTGCTCAAGGTCGGCTCTGAAGTGTGATGGTTATCTTATCGATCAATACTGGACGGCGATTTTTTGATTTTGTATTTTTTTGCGCGTGTCTATTTATTTATTTATCTTTTCAAGCAAGTTTCGCTGATTGAGAGGCTGACTGGCCGTATGGGCCATCGGGACAATTCCCAGTGGGCTCCGTATTGCGTCCCCCCCCCCCCGCCCCCCGTGGCCTCCAAAATTGATGCAGCCCAACATCTGTTGGCGCGTTAAATTTCGTAAAAACGACCAAAAGGAGAAATAGATCTGATTGCATAAAATGATGATAGGCCTATAGCGAAATGTTCTCTATGTGGACTGCCATTGGCAGTCCACATAGAGGACTTTTCGATATACCAGCAGTCTAGTCTGCCATTGATGAATGAATGAATGAATGAATGAATGAATGAATGATTTATTTGCCATATACAGTACATATACAATATAACAGTGGAAAGAAAATACAGTTACAAAATTTATTTATTTTTTTTTTATACATATAGTTTGCGGTTCATTGTCACCCTATTGTATATGGAATATATGGCTGGGAAGAGGCATAGCCACAGCGGCTGTCTTCCTGCCAATTCCCACATGGGTAAGCAACATGCGCCAGCCTGAGAATTGCGACAGTCATCTTTCAAGATGCGTTCTAAAGTACGGAGCCATCTCCGTCGGTATTCAGGTGCCTTATTTTAGAAACGAATACCACAACAGACCCTTCAAGATATAGTTAATTTTGTTGTCTTTCCCATTCCCAGTTTTTCGCAAGTGTTGGGTCGTTATCCCAATAAGTTCTTGGTATAAGCTGGGATACTTGGCCTGGTATACGATAACGACAGCTCGTAATGAGCTTGCCGTGGACTTAGAAGGACACGAGGGAGGGACACGAGTGACGTAACCATCTATGATTAACTTAGATATGTAAATATTAGGTCTCATAGGGGGTCAAGCTGCGGGATATGAGATTCAGTTTGTGAAGACAAAGACTTAGGTAGTCAGTGATTATAAAAATTCGGAAATCACTCAGATGGGCGCGGTGTCTCAGTTTGTAGAGGTGCAGGCTGCAAGCCGAGAGGTCCTCGGTTCGAATCCCACCTGCGGCAACCACGTCGTGTCCTTGGGCAAGACACTTCACCCCCCCCCCCCCATTGCCCACGTGGGGGCACGGTGACGTTGTATACTAAGGCGTACTGCGCGTCGATGGTGCACTTGTCTTCAACCAATGCTAACCCAGGCCAATGCTAACCCTCAGCTTGTGTGGAGTTGGTATGTTGGGGAGCTGACAGTTGCTCGACGTTGCTCGGTGGATCCCTCGGGGTACTCTGGCCTCCTCCACCCGTAAAGATGTCGTGGTCATGGTTAGCCATTGTGCAGAAATATGTGACCTTAAACACCAATAAATAAATAAACAAATGAATAAATAAATAAATAATCACTCAGATGAAATGAAACAGCGTTCTTTCAATTTCAAAAATCAAAATTTTCTCCGACTGGGCGGAACTATGGTCTTCCCGATGCCCCCCCCCCCCCCCCCCCCCCCCGCCAGGAAGAACCATTTTTGCCGAATGATCGATGAACATGATACAAAAATGCCTCGAAATGTCCTCTATGTTGACTGCCATTGATCGCTCAGAACCTCAGAAGCAAGGAAGCCGTGTTTGTCCAGTTCGAAAAATCAAAATTTTCTCCCGCTCTGGGGCCCCCTTGGTATATTTCCCGGTAACTTTTCTTGGCCCAGTCCGCCACTGCACTGATTTCCCATTTTTATGTGATGTAACGACCTGTCTTGCGTCTGTCCTTCCATCCATCCGTCCGTCTCTAGACAAACAATGGTCACCAAAACTCAATTAATTGAAGGCCAATTGTTATAAAACTTGAATGATGCGTATCGACAAGATGAAGAGGATGTCACATTTTGATTTTGACAGCCATCAAAAATAACAATTTCATTTTTTAAGCAAGAAATTCTAAACGGTGATTTGAACTTTGATTTTTTTTTTTTTGGGGGGGGGGGGGGGGGGATAACTAGTGTAACGTGCATTATAAAATACGCGGATTCTTCGTATGTAGGCGAAAAACAAAAATCACCGTAATTCAATTTCGTGAAAGCCAGTTAGTTGTAGTATCTTTTGTTACTGTGACATGTGCAACCTTTTAGAACAGAGAACATTTTAATGGATGTAAAAAGCGTCCGACCGACCCATTGGGTTTATATGCCACAAATAATGTTTGTGTTTTTCTTAATACACAGGGTTGTCCTCACACAGACTTCGAAATGATCACCCTCTTCCTCTTTTATTCGCTAACACTCCCACTCGACAGACAACGCCAACCAGCTAAACACAACACCCACACATGAACACAAAAAAGGTTTTTTTGTTGTACTGTAAAACCCGATTCTCTTTGTAATTTCAAATATAAACACCAAACCCAACATTGACTCCTGGATCATCGTGGGAACCCCGGGAAGTGAGGCAGTGCTTGTTTACTGTGGAAATCAAGCTCTTTTTCACTGGTAAAAAGGACCCAGTCACCAATGCTTGGTGTGCGAGTCCCCTAAAATAGGCAACATGGGGTTTAAAGGATTGACTGACCTTGACTTTATCTCCATGTTATGGTCATGATTAGCCATTCTGCAAAAGTATGTGACCTTAAACACCAATAAATAAATAAATAAATAAATAAATAAATAAATAAATAAATAAATAAATAAATTGACTCCTGGAAGACGACCGTTCGGCCACTTTCCAGGAAAAAATGTCATGGTTGGTATTCTCAATAGCAAAGAATAAGAGACATTTCTTTCCTCTGCTATAAATAACAATTAACCCTTTACCCAACGTAACGGCCAAAACCGGCCAGCGCTATTCTCAAAAACAGCCAATTAATTTTCATTATTTTTTTCATTTTTTGTCTCAAATTTAAAGTCAGATTCTTTTGTTACGTATTATTGACACCGTTAGTGTGGTGAGATATCAAGTTTGTTCAAATCAAATCCCTGGACTCATATTTGGGCTCCCTGTGGGAGCCCGAATTTTAACTTAGTGCTGTTTGCAGAATATTCTTTAAAGATCTTCTTCTTCAGACCACCAGGCAGAATTTTTAGATATTTGATTTTTGCATTTCTATAACTCCTAGATTAAAATTTGTTCAAAGTGTTACGCTTGACTGATTTTGGTGTGGTTTGAAATTTAATACAGAACCAAATGGAGAATTTACTATTTGTTTAAATGAACTTTGGCAACGAATGGCAACGATGATAAGTTTTAGTTAGATGTAAATGTGAGTACATAAGATTAACATTTGTTAAAAAAGGGTGCTCCTCGAGTCCACTGGATGACCGGGGGAGGGAGTGGAGAGGAGGGGAGAAGGGACCTTTGGCAATTTTCCTTTGCTTGAGAACACGATTTTGAAGATTTTGAGTGATTTTATGCAAAAAAAGCCTTTCACCCTGTTGGGTGGTGGGGTGGGGGTGTTGGGGTGGAAGTGGTCTACTGAGTGATTTCTTTTTTCTTTGCTTCAAAATGAGTTTTGAGGGGTTTGAGTGATTTTACGCAATCATCCAAAAAAATCTAAACCAGTTCACCAAACAGATCCGTCTGCCCCCACTCCCTTAGCAAAATTAGATTACCTGTATTACCATATTGATGCTTAATATGACCTTAAACCCTCCTTTAACCCTTTACACAACGCAGACTATATCAATATTTATTATTTTAAATATCATTTTTTTATTTTTTCAAAACAGTTCAACAAAACCATATCATGTGACCCCCCCCCCCCCCCATTGGAACGAGCTCATTGAGCTCGTTCCAATGAGGGGTCACATGATATGGTTTTGTTGAAATGTTTTGAAAAATTTAATTTTTTCAACTGCTCAATTTGTATATTACGCGGGCGGATGCGAGCGATTCGTTAGGTAAAGGGTTAAGCAATTTTCAGTCAGTTGGGCGATTATGGACCCATGACGCATCATGTTTCTCACATAGCACTAAGGTAAAATTCGGATTCCCATAAGGGATTAAAATACGAACCAACGGACTTGATTTAAACAAATTTGAATCTGGCCAAGATAAGGATTATGTATACCAAATATCACAGGATTCATGAGTGGTGTATCTGAAAAAGAAGATTTTACTTGATATTCTTCATATTGCACGAATTCGGGATGGCACGGAGAACCCAAATATGAACCCATAGACTTGATTTGAACAAACTTAAATCTGAGCCCCCAAAAGGATGTTGTAAACCAAATATGAAAACATTCTGGCTGTTGAATCAGAAGAATAATTTTAAAGACTATTCCTCATATTTCACCAAGTTAATATTGGGGCTCCCACAATGAACCGAAATACGATCCCGAATACCTGATTTGAACAAACTTAAATCTTACCCCCAAAAGAATATGAGAAGACACTGAATGGTGGATCTGAAGAAAAAGATTATTAATGAATTTTCGGGTTTCCATAAAAACAAAGTATGAACCCATGGACTTGGATTTGAACAAATTTTAATCTGGCCCAGATAAGGATTATATACACCGAATATCAAAAGATTCTGCGTGGTGTATCTGAATAAGATTTTAAATGATCTCCCCCTTATTGCACTAAAATGAAATTCGGCCTCGCACGGAGAACCCAAATATGAACCCAAGGAACTGACTTGAACAAACTTACATCTGTGCTCCCAAAGGATGATGTATACCAAATATGAAAAGATTCTGACTTTTGAATCCGAAGGAGAATAATTTGTAAAAAGATGGAAAGTGGTGTATCTGAAGAAGGTGATTTTTAAAGGACATATCTCATATTTCATGTTGAAATTAGGGTTCACATGGGGAACCCAAACATGACCCCACAGATTAATTTGAACATACTTGTGTCTGAGCTCCCTAAGTAGAGATGGGCAGTTTTGGAATTTTGAGGTCGGTATCTGTTTCGGCATTTTTAATGGGGGGGGGGGGGGGGGGTACACCTCGGTATCGGTTCGGTATTAGGTATGATGGCATCTGACCTGATTGAGATGTGCTGATAGTACCAAAGGGGAATTCAGAAAAATACAGAACAAGTTGTTGTAGTATCATTCTACTACAACGCTATAACTGCCACTACCAATGAGCTCAACAGGGCTATTCTTTTGTGGACACAAATCATATCTACTTTAATTTTGTGACTTGTTCTAAATGCACCCTAACCTTTAAAGACATATTTCAGGCTTTTGCTATCTTAGAGCATGTGCCCTGACCTTGCCAACTTTAGGAGGTCCTGCTGACAATAGACAAATCATCTGGGCAGTGATTTCTAGTCCTGCTGACAATAGACAAATCATCTGGGCAGTGATTTCTAGTCCTGCTGACAATAGACAAATCATCTGGGCAGTGATTTCTAGTCCTGCTGACAATAGACAAATCATCTGGGCAGTGATTTCTTGTCCTGCTGACAATAGACAAATCATCTGGGCAGTGATTTCTAGTCCTGTTGACAATAGACAAATCATCTGGGCAGTGATTTCTAGTCCTGCTGACAATAGACAAATCATCTGGGCAGTGATTTCTAGTCCTGCTGACAATAGACAAATCATCTGGGCAGTGATTTCTAGTCCTGCTGACAATAGACAAATCATCTGGGCAGTGATTTCTAGTCCTGCTGACAATAGACAAATCATCTGGGCAGTGATTTCTAGTCCTGCTGACAATAGACAAATCATCTGGGCAGTGATTTCTAGTCCTGCTGGCAATAGACAAATCATCTGGGCAGTGATTTCTTGTCCTGCTGACAATAGACAAATCATCTGGGCAGTGATTTCTAGTCCTGCTGACAATAGACAAATCATCTGGGCAGTGATTTCTAGTCCTGCTGACAATAGACAAATCATCTGGGCAGTGATTTCTAGTCCTGCAGACAATAGACAAATCATCTGGGCAGTGATTTCTAGTCCTGCTGACAATAGACAAATCATCTGGGCAGTGATTTCTAGTCCTGCAGACAATAGACAAATCATCTGGGCAGTGATTTCTAGTCCTGCTGACAATAGACAAATCATCTGGGCAGTGATTTCTAGTCCTGCTGACAAGAGACAAATCATCTGGACAGTGATTTCTAGTCCTGCTGACAATAGACAAATCATCTGGGCAGTGATTTCTTGTCCTGCTGACAATAGACAATAGACAATAGGGCTATTCTTTTGTGGACACAAATCATATCTACTTTAATTTTGTGACTTGTTCTAAATGCACCCTAACGTTTAAAGACATATTTCAGGCTTTTGCGTTCTCAGAGCATGTGCCCTGACCATGCCAACTTTAGGAGATCCTGCTGACAATAGACAAATCATCTGGACAGTGATTTCTAGTCCTGCTGACAATAGACAAATCATCTGGGCAGTGATTTCTTGTCAAGTCTTGTCTGCCTCAAAAGGCAGCCAAGACTTGACAAGAAATCACTGCTAAGCAACTGGGCATGTACAGTTTGTATCCTGGTAGGAATTCAAGACAATTGCCCAGGACATTGAGGGTTAACGAAACAGAACACAATATCAAGCATTTCTTCCATGAAAGTGAACCTTTCAGCTGTTATCAAGCCTCAACAGGGCCTCAAAAATAGCGAATGTAGGAATATTTGAAAATTCAAACGGTTTCAGTTTTCAATGATTGGTTCGGTTCGGGTTTTCTGTATCGGTTTGGTTTTTCGGTATATTGCCCATCTCTATCCCTCGGAGGGTTGTTTATTACACGCCTGTTCTATGTAATCCCCATCTACAACAACACTAAACCATGTGGAAAATCAAAATCTGTTCCGCACATTTATGCGGAACGGAAATCGTTGACGGACTATTTTTAAATAGAAGCGAAATTTCACTGGAATTTTCTACAAATTCTGCAACGCTTTTATAATTTGGATCCCTAGCGATAGCTGAAAATCGTCCCCTGAGTTCCAGTGTAGGCACATAGAACACATTGCTACTCAGGGGACGAAATAGTAACACGTGTTCCCCTCGCAAATTTGGTTGACGATAAAATGTGTTCTTTTTGTTGATAGTTGTCAAATGAATTGCTGAGTGTCCTTCTGATAATTTTTAGCTCACCTGACTTTCAGTCAGGAGAGCTATAGTGATCACTCACCGTCCGTCGTCCGTCGTCCGTCGTCTGGCGTCCGTCGTCCGTCGTCCGTGAACATGGTGTTTGCGTTTTCTCCTCCCAAACCGCTGAACCAATTTAATTGATATTTGAGATAATAGTTTGTTATGACATCGCAATTTGATTTTGTTCAAATCAAGTTGCCCCGCCCGTGGGTAGGGCCACACCCAAAAAGTGTGCTGAAATCTTTAAAAATCTTCTTCTCATGAACCAGCAGTAGCAGAGACTTGATATTTGGTGTGCAGCTTCCTTTTGAGGTGTAGACTCAGATTTGTTCAAGAGAAGTTTGTGGGGCTATATACTTGGCGTCGTTATGGGAGGGGCAAAATTTTTTGCCCCGCTCAAAATTTCTATTTTCCAAACCGAGAGGCTGATTTGAACCAAATTTTATGTGAGGGCTTATTGGGTCATAAGTACCTAATTTATGCTGATTTTTTTTTTCCCGTAGCCCCATAGGAACCGCAGGAGCTAAAAATAGAAAAAAATTAAAACGCCCATATCTCCAAAACTGCACGGCACCGGGAATTTTTATTTGGTGTGAAGCTTCCTTAGGACCAACAGAAAGAATTGATAAAAAAAAATTGCCATCGGTTTTATCATAGGGTACAGTTTCGGGACTTTGAAAAAGTGCTGAGTCAGCACTTTTTAACACTGTAGGCAATGGGAAAAACATTAAAAAATCTTCTTCTCCAGATCCAGCAGGCAGAATCTTTTGATATTTGGTATGCAACATTGTAGGGTGGATCTGATTCAAGTTTGTTCAAATCGGCCCCCTGGGTTCATATTTGGGCTCAGTATAGGAGCCCGATTTCGAACTTAGTGCATTTCAGACAAATTTCTTAAAAAATCTTCTTCTCCAGATCCAGCAGGCAGAATCTTTTGATATTTGGCATGCAACATTGTGGGGTGGCTCTGATTCAAGTTTGTTCAAATCGGCCCCCTGGGTTTATGTTTGGGCTCAGTATAGGAGCCCAAATTTGAACTTACTGCATTTCAGGCAAATTTCTTTGAAAATCTTCTTCTCCACATCCAGCAGGCAGAATCTTTTGATATTTGGTATGCAACATTGTGGGGTGGATCTGATTCAAGTTTGTTCAAATCGGCCCCTTGGGTTTATATTTGGGCTCAGTATAGGAGCCCAAATTTGAACTTAGTGCATTTCAGGCAAATTTCTTTGAAAATCTTCTTCTCAAGATCCAGTAGGCAGAATCTTTTGATATTGGGTATGCAACATTGTGGGGTGGATCTGATTCAAGTTTGTTCAAATCGGCTCCCTGGGTTTATATTTGGGCTCAGTATAGGAGCCCAAATTTGAACTTAGTGCTTTTCAGACAAATTTCTTAAAAAATCTTCTTCTCCAGATCCAGCAGGCAGAATCTTTGATATTTGGTATGCAACATTGTGGGGTGGATCTGATTCTATTTTGTTCAAATCGGCTCCCTAGATTCATATTTGGGCTCACTATAGAAGCTCGAATTCGAACTTAGTGCATTTCAGGCAAATTTCTTCAAAAATCTTCTTCTCCAGATCCTGCAGGCAGAATCTTTGATATTTGGTATGCAACATTGTGGGGTGGATCTGATTCCAATTTGTTCAAACCGGCCACCTGGATTCATATTTGGGCTCACTATAGAAGCCCAAATTCAAACTTAGTGCATTTCAGGCAAATTTCTTCAAAAATCTTCTCAAGATCCAGCAGGCAGAATCTTGTGATATTTGGTATGCAACATTGTGGGGTGGATCTGATTCAAGTTTGTTCAAATCGGCCCCCTGGGTTGATATTTGGGCTCAGTATAGGAGCCCAAATTTGAACTTAGTGCATTTCAGGCAAATTTCTTTGAAAATCTTCTTCTCAAGATCCAGCAGGTAGAATCTTGTGATATTTGGTATGCAGCATCCTTAGTGGGGTGAGATGCAAGTTTGTTCAAGCCATGTCTCTAGGTCCATATTTGGGCTCACTGTGGGAGCTTGAATTGTAACTTTGTTCGAAATGAGGAATTTTCTTAAAAAATCTTCTTCTTCAGATCCAGCAGTCGGAATGGTTTGATGTGGTGAGTAGCATCCTTGGGGGGGGGGGGGGGGGGATTCAAGTGTGTTAAAGCCAAGTCCATGGGTCTATATTTGGGCTCCCTGTGGGAGCCCAAATTATAACGTAGTCAATATGAGGAATTTTTCTTTAAAAATCTTCTTCTTCAGATTTAGCAATTGGAATGTTTTGATATTTGGCATGGAGCAACCTTAGGGGGCTGAGATTCAAGTTTGTTCAAGCCAAGTCCCTTGGTTCATATTTGGGCTCACTATGGGAGCCTGAATGACAACTTAGTTCAAAATGAGGAATTTTCTTTAAAAATCTTCAGATCCAGCAGATGAATGCTTTTGATATTTTTTATGCAGCATCCTTAGGGGTGTAAGATTCAAGTTTGTTCAAGCCATGTCCCTAGGTCCATATTTGGGCTGATTGTGGGAGCTCGAATTGTAACTTGGTTCAAAATGAGGAATTTTCTTTAAAAATCTTCTTCTTCAGATCCAGCAGTCGGAATGTTTTGATAATTGGTGTGCAGAATCGTTAGGGGTGTGAGTTTCAGGTTTGTTAAAGCCAAGTCCCTGGGTTCATATATGGGCTCCCTGTGGGAGCCCGAATTATGACTTAGTTCAATATGAGGAATATTCTTTAAAAATCTTTTTTTAGATCCACTGGTCAGAATATTTGGATATTTGGTTTCAGCTTTTATTAGGAGGAGCAGATGCAACTTGTGGAAATCAATTCTCTGGGTTGATATTTAGGCTACCATGTCAGGTGAGCGCCCTCAGGCCCCCTGGGGCCTCTTGTTTATAGATGTGAAGGTGTGTAATAAACACAAATCGACACGCGTGTGTGAATGGGTTAATCGATATGGTACTTGTGCCAACCCGGAAGGATAAAACTCGATGTATGTGGCCTCTCGTTCTATCTTTCCGCACTGGCACTCGTGCATATCGATTAATCCATTCACACGCGTGTGTCGTTCTGTGTATATACCAAATAGGATAAGATCCTGACTGTTAGATCTGAATAAGATTACATTTAAAGAATATCCCTCATATTTCACCAAGTTAAAATTCGAGTCCCCATTGGGATCCCAAATACGAATCATATACAGAATTTGAACAAACTTAAATCTGCCTCCATCAGGATGCTGTATATCAAATATGACAAGATCCCGACTGGTGGATCTGAAGAAGAATGTTTCCCATAGAGCACTAAGTTAAAATTCCCGTCCCCACAGGTAGCCCAAATATAAACCCAGGAACTTAATTTGAACAAATTTGAATTTGATCCCCACTGAAAGGTTGTAAATTAAGTATAAAAAGATTCTGATTGCTGCATCTGAAGAAGTAGATTTTTAAAAAAAATTTTCCCCATAATGTCCAAATAAAAACCCAGGGGCTTGATTTGCACAAACTTAAATCGGATCAGCCTTGGGATGTTGTATGCCAAATATCGAAAGATTCTGACTGGTAGTTCGGGAGAATTTTTTGATAAGTGTTGACTCATCATTTTCCTTTACCCTATATATGACACCCCATGACCCAACCGACTGAGATTTTTTAGATCCATTCGATTCTACTGGTCCAAAGAATACTGTATTCCAAACAAAAAATTTCCTTTTCTGTGCAGTTTGGGAACTATGGGCATTTGAATTTTTCTATTTTTAACTCTTGAGTTTCCCACGGAGGCGCAAAATTGTTTTTCACTTTTCGGGAATAAATCCAGCACATGTCCCCTAATACCACTACATACCAAATTTGATCAAAACAAGCGCCACCGGTTCGGAAAACAGAAAAGATTTCTTGGGTCCAAATATATTGACACTCCCAACACGAACCCAATTTTATCTTACAATCAACATGTATTTTGTCTGCATTAACTCCGCAACTGTTGTGTATCCGACCCCCTGATAGAGATGTTTGTAACAGAGGGTCGGATACAAGCACGTTTCTCTCGCGTGAGTTCTTTTGTTAATCCGTACGAGTACATAGTTCGATATTTATTCATCTACATTCTTGACTTATCCCCAATATATTGTAAGATAAAATGATTATTACCATTATGTGGATGTACAAAATATGTATCTGATTCTCGCTCCGGGTTCTAAGGGTAGATCACGACTCGTCTTCGACTCGTCGTGATCTGCCCTTGGAACCCGGAGCTCGACTCGGATACATATTTTGTACATCCACATAATGGTAATAATCTCTATATATTGCTCGATAAACTGTCTTTGGGCAAACTTGAATCTTTACTATATAAGGAAGCTGCATACCAAATTGCAAAGCGTGGTTTGTGAGAAGAAATTGTTTAAAGAATTCTTCGGACACTATACCCTCAGCCCAGTAGGCTTAATCTACATCTATTGAACAAACTTGAAGGGTATCCCCCAAAGATAATTTATTCCAAGTTTGGATGGGTTTGGTTCAGTGGTTCCGGAGAAGAAGATTGATATGCAAAGTTGTCGGACGATGGATGCCAAGTGGTGACAAAAACTCACTCTAAGTTGCAGTCCACCGAAGTTAAGCAACGTCGAGCCCGGTTTGTCCTTGGATTGGTGACCATCTGAGCGATCGATTCGGACTCACGCGTTGTGTCCTTGGGCAAGGCACTTAACCCCGATTGTCCACATGGGGGCACGATGACGTCGTGTACTAAGGCTTACTGCACGTCGGTAGTGTGCATGTCTTCAACAAATCTAACCCTGTCTGTGCTGCAGTGCGGAGTTACGATGTTGGGGAGCTGGCAACTGCTCGTCGTTGCTCGGTGGTTCTCTCCGGGTACTCCGGCATCCTCCACCCGTAAAACTATCACCGACACGATATTACCCTGTCTGTTAAAGTGTCATTAAACCCTAATAAATAAATAAAAAAACAACTTTCAGCCCGATAATAAATAAAGTTGAAAGGATTCTGTATATATACCAACTATTAGGAGATATTAACTGGTGAATCTGAAGAAGAAGAAGAAGAAGAAGAAGAAGAAGAAGAAGAAGAGTTTTAAACAATATTCTTCACATTGTACTAAGTTAAAATTCGGGCTCCCATATGGACTTGATTTGAACAACGGGAATCTGGCACCTCCTAGGGTGTCTTAGGGTATCTTAGGGTGTTATTTACCTAATATCAAATGGATCTTGTTGATGTTTCCGGAGAAGAAATTTTTTTAATATTTAAAAAAAATCTGGGTGGTAACAGAGTTATGCCCCTTTAGTGCCCCCCCCCCCCCCCACCCCCGTTGGTGTGTCAACTACATTTGAACATAATTGAATTGTCATATGAGAAGGAATATGCGAAATTTGGTTCAATTCAGTCCGGTAGTTGATGAGGAGAAGTGGGAAATGAAAAGTTCACGTTGGACGACGGACGGCAAGTGATTGGTTAAGCTCCCTCAGGTGAGCTAAAAACGTAAGTCGAGCGTAAGGCATTGAACACACGTTAATCTAGAAATCATGCTAATGCTGCAAGCCATATATCAATTTTTTCTACTTGACGGATTTGGACACAAAGATCATTGAAGAGTTTCCCATACATTGCACGAAGTTAAAATTCGGGCTCCCATTTGAACTCAAATATGAACCCAGGAGCTTGATTTAAATAAGTTTTAATCAAACTCCCCTAACGATGTTGAATACCAAATATGAAAATTATTCTTACTGGTGGATTTAAGAAGATTTTTAAAGAATTTTCCACACTAGTTTAAATTCGGGTTTCCATGAGAAACCTAAATATGAACTCAGGGACTTGATTTGGACAAACTTGATCTGTCCCCACTAAGAATGCTGGATACCAAATATAAAACGATTCAAACTTGTGGATCTGAAGAACATTTTTCCTCACATTGTACTACGTTAAAATTTGGACTTCCATAAGGAGTCAAAATATGACCCTCAGGTACCTGATTTGGCCAAACTTTAATCTAATTACCCCCCCCCCCCCCCCCCCCCCACCTCACCCCCGCAGCATGCTATATACCAAATGTCGAAAGATTCTGACTGGTGGATCTTGAAAAGAAGATTATAAAGACTTTTCCTCAAACTGCACCGCGTTAAAATCCGGGTTCCCATAAGAAACCCCAATAAGAACCTAGGGACTTGATTTGTACAAACTTAATCTGGCCCACTAAGGATACAGAGTACCAAATAACAAAATGTTCTGTCTGGTGGATCTGAAGAAGATTTTTAAGCATTTTCTCACATTGCACTAAGTTAAAATTTGGACTACCACAAGAAGCCAAAATATGAACTTAGTGACGTGATTTGAACAAACTTGAATCTAATCACTCCCCTAACCCCACCCCCACCCCAAGGAAGATGTATACCAAATATTACAAGCTTCTGACTGGTGGATCTAGAGAAGATTTTAAATAATATTTCTCATATTGCAAGTTAAAATTCGGGCTCCCCAAAAAAATTCATTATTTTTTTTTCCATTTCAGCCTCCAGAATAAAGCTTATAATACCTCAATGATTAGTCATACAGTTAAAACTAGAAGTCCTGTCATGAACTGTGCGCTTATGTTGGCTTAATTGTGCGTAGGAATTGCGCGCCATTGCCATATCGAATGGCATCCAAAGCACGGCAGGTTCTCCTGGTTACTCATAGCAAACACGGGCAATGTTTCTGCCAATGGACCTCCGGGTTACCCGGAGGTCCATTGGCTGAAACATTGCTTGTGCACAGGCCATATGTACAGAATTTGATAGCCTTACTATAGTCATAACGCATAGATTAACGCGCAGATCGACGACCTATTTGTGCGCATTTCATGGAAGGATTTCTAGGTTTAACTATATGCATTGAGGGAAACATGAACAGGCGGGCGGGTGGGCGGGCGGGCGGGCGCGGTGACTCAATGATTGGAGCTCTGAATTGCACATTGAATGTGTGTAGGTTCTGTTTTGGTGACATATATAATGAATGAAAACTCTTCCGATGAACCACAAATCAGAATGGTCTGATATTTGAAAAATACTGCCGACGTGGAGACTAATTAGACTTCGCGCGCCCACGTCCACATTATTTTTCGGGCTTCTAACCAAGATGCTGTGAATTCGAATCTAGCCGGGGTCCCTTGTGCTGGTTTCTTGAGCAAAAAATTTACAACACCACAAACTTTATACTGCGCCGGTGACCTTGCTTTCAATCTGTGCCAATCCAACTCATGCTCGGTTTGTGATCAGTCTGTATGTTCGAAAGTCTCAACAGTTTGACACACTGTGACTTTGGATGTTGAAAGTGTCATTAACCTTTTACCCAACGTAACGGCCAAAACCGGCCAGCGCTATTCTCAAAAATCGCCAATTAATTTTCATTATTTTTTTCATTTTTTGTCTCAAAAACATGGGTTATGACCCCTCGTTGGAACGAGCTCGTCGAGCTCGTTCCAACGAGGGGTCATAACCTATGTTTTTCAGACAAAAAATGAAAAAAATTAGTTATTCAAGAATTATTTTTGCAAGTGTCGTCTGCTTTTCAGGTTAGGTAAAGCGTTAAATCCCAGCAAACGAACAAACAAACATTTCAGCATAAAATTATATGGAATTCAACGAGTAGAAGACACAGGGAAAAGGGATTCGGTAATGAGGATCTATATATAATTTAATTCTGGAGTAGTTTTTCCTGTCCAGGTTGCTAGCAGTGGGGTGGCGGAGGGAGGTGTCACCCTGAGCGCAAAAAGAGAAGAGACGCTAGTACTTCATTTCTGGGTTGCACTTTGGGGTTCGTGAACCTGTCATGCACCTCATTTGTAATTGAGATACACTATTTTTCGCGCACCTGAAATATCATTGGTAGGACACGTTTTTTATCATTTCTACGCACAGGCCAGGCATACCTAGGCCAGAACCTAGGAAGACCTGGGGTGTGGCGTGTGACATATTAGATACAATATTATATTGCCTACGGGGACGTCAACAGAGGGTCTCGGATGGTGGGGGTCCACCTCTAGATATCCAATTGCATCCCGGGTAGGCAAAATCCCTACAACCATTCTACCACTATATAATTTCCGAGAAGTTTTAAGGTGCAGAATTCCATGTGTACACCCATTGACTCTAAATTATCCTACACAGGCTCTCGTAGTCATTACTTTTCAGTCTAAAAACTTCATATTTTGGCCACATTTTTTTCCAGATTCTAAACATGTTTATAAACACTCCACTAGTGCCCTGTTTGAAATTTTCAACTTTCTCCAATTTAGGGCTTAAAATCTCCAATTATTGTAAATTTGACGATTGATGGGGAAGGGAAGATACCCCCAGCCCCCCCCCCCCCCACTCCCACGTGGCAATGTCTCTGATTGCCCGGATAGGTCTGAGGTGATATGTGGTCATAGAAAGACCATTTGTAAAATTGCCGTGGAAACTGAAGGCGATGCCTTGTTCTCCGTAAGAGACCATACCTAGTTGGGCTACTGAGTCAGGCAGACCTTAGGCGTGTCTAAAATAATTAGCCCTAACTACCCTGGTAACTACTTTTCGATTCCCCAAACAACCCAACATTACAAGTTATTGTGATGAATTGACGGTGTGGTCTGAGGTTTGTGGCTCGGGGCTTATGTTCAACAAATGCTCCGAGCCGCAAACCTTGTTTTTGTTCATACTGTCGTTGGGGTGGGGGGTAATTCAGTTGACCTGTTTGACATCCAAATGCTTGTATCATTGAGAGAGATTCATGGCGGGCATATGAGAATGTTAACAAACCAGCTGACCGTTCTAACTGCCATTGATTCAATGTTATTGCATATAATTATGCCATGAGAGTTGGTTACTGCGAATCCGTATTTTGCTGCCGTGGAATAGATGCAACTATCTGGCTATTTTCTGTTTTCCAAATAAAGGGACATCTTAGCATGTGGCGATAATAAGCAAAGGGTGAATATCTCCAAAGGTTCAACAGAAGGCAGTATTTATTCTACGCACGAGTTTGCGTGTAATGTGCGAAAGTGACTGGCGAGATATATCGTATAGGCTTACTCTCAAATATATTTAGTTATCATCGTTACAGTTATTAAGAGGTAACCTGTGACGTACGAACATGATCATAAATCACTGAATTGAGCATGATGCTCAAATAATATAGTACGGGGTGGGGGCAGGATTGGTGTTTTTAGCTCACCTGACTGAAAGTCCGGGTGAGTTTTTCGTATCACTCTTCGTCCGTCGTCCGTCCGTCCGTCGTCCGTCGTCCTGCGTGAAGGTGGTGTTTGAGCCTCTTTCTCCTAAACCACTGGCCACATTTTAATTAAATTTCATGTAAGTAGGGGTTAAATAGGGGCATTTGGTTTTTTCTTCAAATTGGATTTCTGCTCATATTGTGAAGTGGGGTGGGGCCAAAGTGCACAAAATTTAAAAAAAATCTTCTTCTCGTGAACCAGCCATAGCAGAGTCTTGATATTTCGTATGCAGCTTCCATTTCACCTTAAACGTAATGCATTTGACTGTGACGCGCCACAGCTGCCCGCAGTCATACGTCATAACCGCATGAATTTCACAGATCTTTTAGGTGGTATCCAATCAGAAAGCGTTCTTTTGAAATTGACCATTCAAATCAACTGAAGGTGTTAGGAAGCACCAATTAATATTTGTTGAAAATACGAAACTGAAACGGTAATAAGTCGAGAAAACTGAGAAGTGATTATGATAAAATTATTTATCCAAATAATTTATTTACTAATTTATTTAAGTCTGCGCCTGGGCCTATTCGTCCTATTCCTAATCTATAAAAGAATAGAACTCAGGCCTTTCACTATTTCTTACACGTCTAATCACTGTGCAGTACAGTTGTCGTGGACTGGTCGTAATCAACGCGAGGACAGTGATGCCCACGCATGGGTTTACCATGTAATAAAAATCAATAACAGCAAAATTTTAATTAATGAAGCACCGGGTTGCTTCATTAATTAAATTTTTGATGATTATTCCTATAATTAGTATTTAGGGTCCAATATTTTTGTGTCCGTGGTAATTTTGCCCACCGGTGGAAACTGACCAGTCCACGGCGGATGTACTATAGCAAGTCCATGATGATCATATAATTATAAAAGGAATGCTTCTATTAAAATATTTTTAACTGATAATAATGAACATAAATTTTTAAATACTCATCGATCTTCAGAATTCTCCTTGGAATAAATTAATTCATAAACAGGCTCAACAGAGACTACGACGTCACCCTACCACGATTCCGTACTTCTTCCAGAATGATCATGATGCCGTTCTTGTCATTTGTGTGTTTCCTGCTACCCCTGTCACAATTGACAAAAAGGGTTAACAGTGCAGCTGGACTAACAGCCTCCATCGATCCAGCACCCTAAATCCTCTCTGATTCTTGTGCTTTAACCAGGGGTGTGGGAGGGGGGGGGGGGGGGGCAACACGCTTACTTTCTTTGTCGTTACATCTGACGTTGCTTCCCTTTTTTAATGTTATAAACAGACACGACTCACGTTAGAAGTTGGTTGTTTTTTCGATACATACCTATAACCTGTTGAAGAACTTTCAGTGAAATACCAATTGCATCCAGTAATACATATACTGACCCGAGGTCAATGACCACGTACACCTTGACACCGTTCCAGTATTAACGATACAATGCAGTAAGTATATACATACTTATACTGGGGTCAGTAGAGGTAACTGGACCTGGCCACATGTTAAAGCTGACCTAAGGTAGATAGCATGAGCGTACATAACAGATAATTCGAACGGCGAAGTAAAATGTGGTTTTAATGTCGACGCTGTTGAATATATGTATGTGTTGTGTTTAATACATACAGCAAGTCTACTTCTACCTGCATGTTTGTGATTTTTGTCTCTTGAAAATGGTTGTTTTTGTGTTGGCTGTGCATGTCTGATTCGGATTTTATCGGTGTCAAATTTCCAAGTGAGGCTTAGAAGTCAATTGCGATGACAGGTAAATACCGTCGGATATTTTCTTTTAACAATTTATTTATTTGTTGGTATTTATTGCGGTCACGCACGACTGCAATCAATGGTCGCCAAAGCAGCAGCCACCCCGGATTTCCTCTACACAAGTTTGTACTTTCGAAAGCCTTTCGTTCAATACCGATGGTGAAAACTACCGATGTGTTTCTTGGCCCGAGGCCATGATCATCTAATTAGTTTAGATTGTCAATGGGAATCGTGCATCGTATGTCCACTGACAGGAGTGACGCAACAGATGAGATTAGTCTGTCTAATCTGTTACTCTTGGGGGCGCGGTGGCTCAGTGGGTAGAGGTGCAGGCTGCAAGCCGAGAGGTCCTCGGTTCGAATCCCACCTGCGGCAACCGCGTTGTGTCCTTGGGCAAGACACTTCACCCCGATTGCCTACATGGGGGCACGATGACGCTGTGTACTGAGGCGTACTGCACGTCGATGGTACGCATGTCTTCAACCAATCTAACCCTGCCTGTGCTGCGGTGCAGAGTTCAGAGTTACGATGTTGGGGAGCTGACAGCTGCTCGTCGTTGCTCGGTGGTTCTCTCCGGGTACTCCGGCTTCCTCCACCCGTAAAACTGCCACGGTCACGATTAGCCATTGTGCATAAGTATGTGACCTTAAACACCAATAAATAAATATAAATAATCTGTTACTCTTATATTCTTGGTCATGCAATAAACTTTATCTTATCTGATCTTATCCAGGGGCGGAGGAACGATTTTCAAAGTGTGTGTGTGTGTGTGGGTGGGGGGGGGGGGGGCTGAATTGGGCGATGGATGGTCGTTGGTATGAATATTTTAAATTCCAGGGTCCCAAAACCCCCGATTTCCATTTTCCATGCATCTGTGTGGATATTTTGAGATTTTTCAGCAGATGTATTTGAAAGATTTCACACTTTGAGAGCCGTTAAAAACATCGGAAAAGCATACAGGTGAGGTCTATTTATCAGCTTTGGTCGAAACGACCAAAGCTGATAAATAGACCTCACCTGTATGCTTTGCCAGACGTTAACAGCAATTATACTGTCGGTGGATTATCTTGTCTGGGGTGGATTTGGTACTTGTATGTAAGATTACGATCTATTTTCACCGATTTATTAACAGACTGTATACATTTTAGCGTTTGCTGCCACTTACTGCAAAAAGTGATTCGAAATCCAGTACGAGAGAAACATAGCTGGCGAAAATATGGGGGAGGCTCTGGATCTGCCCCTTGTTTCACCAGTCATTGGTTGTGTTAAAATATCTGCGTACAAAAAACATGGCCCGGCAAAAAAGTAGAGGAGCTGAAGCCCCTCCCTCAACCCCCCCCCCCCCCCGATCCCGCCGCCCCTGTTATCTTATCTCTTATCTTATCTTATCAAGTTACACGTCACATTCCTGCATCAAGTTTTCAAAAACATTTTGACAGACTGACTTGGTTGGTATAATGAGCAGATGAAAACGTCATGTTTCACTAACGGTTGGGCGCCACGGCAGTCATCTTTGGTTTCTTCAGAACACCCTGCGTTTACATTTATGCATCTATGTTCTTGAAACTCGGTCGGCTGCCTTAATATGATGAGCCGATGAGAACACCTAAGTTGGGTCACAATTGACTGTACGTGATGCCAGTATATATATATATTGAATTTATTCTGCACATGCTACAGGTTGCATTATGCATCACGTTTATAGGTTGACCAAGGTAGAAGAGTAAATGCGAATGTCATGTTTCTGTCGTTAGGCGTAAAATTGTGAGAACATTAGCTCAATAAAAGCGCTTGTCGACTTTAAACATTTATCTGGATTCAATGGCGGTAGCCAGCCGTTTTTCTCTCTTAGTCGGAAACCAGACTGTTGGTTTCAAGAAATTATCAACATTATATCCAAAATAACCACAGTAGATAAACATAACTAAAAAAACAGCATTAACCCTTTACCCAACACAGACGATATCAAAATTTATTATTTTAAATATATTTTTTTTTAAATTTTTCAAAAAAATTCAACAAAACCATATCATGTGACCCCTCATTGGAACGAGCTCAATGAGCTCGTTCCAATGAGGGGTCACATGATATCGTTTTGTTGAAATATTTTGAAATATTTAATTTTTTCAACTGCTCAATTTGCATATTACGCGGGCGTTGCGGGCGAATCGTTAATTAAAGGGTTAAAGTCTTTTTAAAATACAAGACTTATCAAGCAGCGTGTAATTGTGGTGTGAATGACTAATCAGCGATTATCAGCTTATGGGTACTATACACTCTAATGTATTCGCCCTTGCACAAACAACACTGTAATTACTGCCTTATCTCTGACACAAGGTGACCCTGCTGTTTGGTTTGGCTGGTTCTTGAGCTAAAAGATTATTACTTTTTTCAGATGTTATTAATGACTGATGGGTGGAAATTTTCGCTGAACTCCAATAAATAAATAAATAATAAATATTGCCTAATCACTATAAGAATTAACACTTACGTTTCATTCTATAATTTTAAAATACGCCGTGGAATAATGTTTCTTCGAAATTTATCTTGAAAACCTGCCCATAACATTTCAGTCATGGTCGAAATTTCAATTTTTAAATGAAATTCCCACACCCTTATAGTGTTAAATTAACTGACAGCTTTAGAAAATTAACTCGTGAAGTGCTGAATTTTTTTTTGTCATCAAAATTTGTTCACATATTTTGTTCTTTTTAAAATTTATGGGAGAGTGCCCGCAGGCACTCTCACGTTAACCCTTTACCCAACGTAACGGAAAAGACCGCCCAGCGATATTCTCAAAAATCGCCAATTAATTTTCATTATTTTTTCTCAAAAACATAGGTTATGACCCCTCGTTGGAACGAGTTCGTTTCAATGATGGGACATAACCTATGTTTTTGAGATAAATAATGAAAAAAAAATAGTTATTCAAGAATTGTTTTTGCAAGTGTCGTCTGCTTTTCACCTCAGTAATGTTTGGGCGCAAATTTGCACCGCCCCCCCCCCCCCCCACCACAGTCATGGCGTAAACATTCATTAACCCTTTACCCAAAGCAGACGATATTAAAATTTATTATTTTAAATATTATTTTTTCACATTTTTCAAAAAATTTCAACGAAAAAATACCATGTGACTCCCTCCTTATTGGAACGAGTTCGTTCCAAATGATCCCTCCTCATTCGAAAGAGGTCGTTCCATTGAGGGGGGGGGGGGGGTCACATGATATGGTTTTGTTGAAATTAAAAAAAAAAAAAAATAGCTGCTGAATTTGCATATTACGCGGGCTGCTGCGGGCGA
The DNA here is from genome assembly GCA_031216915.1 of Pictodentalium vernedei. NCBI lineage: Eukaryota > Metazoa > Mollusca > Scaphopoda > Dentaliida > Dentaliidae > Pictodentalium > Pictodentalium vernedei. The sequence continues at coordinate 77,154,967 of CM062292.1, read as the reverse complement.
TTCGTTAGCTAAAGGGTTAACTTTTTGCCTAGCGTAACGACCATATCTGATCAGCTTTATTCACAAAATTCGCCACTCATATTCATTTATTTTTTAAAAATTAATTTCCCTCCAAAACATACAAGTATCATGACACCTCATTGGAACGAGGACGTCGAGCTCGTTGAAATGAGGGGTCATAAACTATGCTTCGGAGGCAAAAATTAAAATTTATAGTAACTTGAGAATTTTTTTTTAAAGTATAGTTCCCTAGTCGTGTTAGGTAAAGGGTCAACTGTTATCGAATCATTATAAAGAGCTGTGACAATGGCATAAATATGGAGGACAGGGGGTGGGGAATGGCGAACCCTTACCAGACATATTGTTGCTAATCGCCGGATTTTTTCGCTTTAAACTGTCGTCCGTTCACGCTAAAATATCCAGTTGTCTATTAGTATAACGGAAATGGCATGTTCTCTCAATTTTGGACAAATTTCCCATGCTAGATGAATATTCACCCTCTGTTAACCCTTTACCTAACGTAGAAAGCAGACGACACTTCCAAAAATAATTCTTGAATAACTAATTTTTTTAGCTCAACTTTGACGAAGTCAAACTTTAGCTATTGTCATGGCCCGTCTGTCCGTCTGTCCGTCCATCTGTCCGTCTGTCCGTACGTCAACAATTGGCTATGGCTCGGGCTAGAGGTCGTATTTATGAACCGATCTTTACGATACTTCTTGTGTACCTTTGTTATGACCCAGGGACGGGAACGAGTGCTTTTAGGTATGGTCCGAAATTCAAGATGGCTGCCAGCGGCCATTTTGTACCGATGATGCAAAAATCAGTTTTTTTGTACAGAACTTCTGTATGAAAGTTCTGATTTGAATAAAGTTTTGTATAAATGTATAGTACAATGGGATACATCACATATAATACGGGTTTTTTTCTCGTGCGTAAATTATACAAATTAGACTGACTTTGATTTATTTAGTGTTACTTTCTGAGCTGTAAGTGCCAAGCTGCTATGGCTCGGGCTAGAGGCCGTATTTATGAACCAATCTTTACGAAACTTCTTAGGTACCTTTGTTATGACCGTGGGATGAGAACGAGTGTTTTGGGGTGCAGTCCGAAATTCAAGATGGCTGCCAGCAGCCATTTTGTACCGACGATGCAGAATTTTTTTTTTTGTACAGAACTTCCATATGAAAGCTCTGATTTGAATAATTTTTCGTATGAATGTTTAGTATCATGAGATACATAACATATCATATGGGTTTTTTTCTCGTGCTTATATTATGCAAATTAGACTAACTTTGATTTATTTAGTGTTACTTTCAGCACTGTAAGTGTAAATCCCTATACGGCTCGGGCTAGAGGCCGTATTTATGAACCGATCTTTACGAAACATCATGGGTACCTTTGTTATCACTGTGAGACGAGAACGATTGTTTTGGGGTCTGGTCGGAAATTCAAGATGGCTGCTGGCAGCCATTTTGTTCAAAATTAGGGGCAATCAGATTTTTGTGCAGAACTTCCACATGAAAGGTCTGATTTGAATAATTTTTTTGTATGAATGTTTAGTACCATGGGATACATCACATATAATACAAGTTTTTTTCTCGTACAGAAATTATGCAAATTAGATTAACTTTGATTTTTTCAGTGCTACTTACACACAGTAAGTACACTTGTCAATACGGCTCGGGCTAGAGGCTGTATTTATGAACCGATCTTCACGAAACTTCTTGGGTACCTCTGTTATCACCTTGGGATGAGAACTAGTGTTTCTGTGTGCGATCCAAAATTCAAGATGGCTGCCAGTGGCCATTTTGTACCGAAATTAGGTCTAATCAGTTTTTTGTACACAACTTCTATACGGCTCAGGCTAGAGGCTGTATTTATGGACCGATCTTTACGAAACTTCTTGGGTACCTTTGTTATCACCGTGGGATGAGAACGAGTGTTTTGGGGTGTGGCTCGAAATTCAAGATGGCCACCAGCAGCCATTTTGTACCAAAATTAGTGCAATCAGTCTTTTGTACAGAACTTCTGTATTAAAGTTCTGATTTGAATAAATTTTTGTATGAATGTTTAGTAAAATGGAATACATCACATACAGTACGGGTTTTTTTCTCGTGCAGAAATTATGCAAATTAGATGAATTTTAATTTATTTAGTGCTACTTATATACTGTAAGTGCACATGTCAATACGGCTCGGGCTAGAGGCTGTATTTATCAACCTATCTTCACGAAACTTTTTGGGTACCTTTGTTATCACCTTTGGACGAGAACGAGTGTTTCTGTGTGTGGTCCAAAATTCAAGATGGCTGCCAGTGACCATTTTGTACCGAAATTAAGTCCAATCAGTTTTTTGTCACAACTTCTGTACAGCTCATATTTATGAACTGATCTTCAGGAAACTTCTTGGGTACCTTTGTTTTCACCTTGGGACAGGAATGAGTGTGTTTTGGGGTGCCTTTGTTATCACTGTGCTATGAGAACAAATATTTTGGGTTTCAGTCAGACCCACTCTGGGACTCAAAAGATTTCTTTTCTAGTTTAGCATCTGACTGTCACCCACCTTTTCAATATTTTACCTATACATTTGTTACAGGCTACGGCCAGTATTTATGTACAGACCGTTACAATACTTTATATGTACCTTTGTTATCAGGTCATTACCTAGAAGTTTGTCATTGCTGTGTCACACACTATACATGTACATGTCTTGACAAGTTGAGCTACAGTGTCATTGACACTTTCATTTCATTTTTTGTCTCAAAAACATAGGTTATGACCCCTCGTTGGAACGAGCTCGACGAGCTCGTTCCAACGAGGGGTCATAACCTATGTTTTTGAGACAGAAAATGAAAAAAATAATGAAAATTAATTGGCGATTTTTGAGAATAGCGCTGGCCGGTTTTGGCCGTTACGTTGGGTAAAGGGTTAAGTAACGGGTCGACACGATAAAATTTTCCACAAAATTTGCGATGCACTGGGTCGATCGGTACTTGGTAAAAGTGGCACGAGGTGATGCTTTGCATCGTCAATTTCTGCCAAGAATCCGCCCCACCCCACACACACACCAACCTTCGACTGGAAGCATGCATGGTGACTCTTATCGGTGCTTAGGTCTTGGGTCTGAAAGGTCGTAGGTTCGATCCCGACTCGCGTCCTCGAGCAGGACACTTTATCCCATTCAACCCTGTTTGTATTGGATAAGTAAGTCGGAGAATCCGACAGTTACTCGCCGCTACTCGGTGGTTCGCTCCCAGTACTCTGGCTTCTTCCACCTGTAAAACCGCCCATTAACCCTTTACCCAACGAATCGCCCGCATCCGCCCGCGTAATATGCAAATTCAGCAGTTGAAAAAATATTATTTTTCAAAAAATTCCAACAAAACCATATCATGTGACCCCTCGTTGGAACGAGCTCGTCGAGCTCGTTCCAACGAGGGGTCACATGATATGGTTTTGTTGAAATTTTTTGAAAAATTTGAAAAAATGATATTTAAAATAATAAATTTTGATATCGTCTGCGTTGGGTAAAGGGTTACAGAAACAAACACCCACATGGCACATCTCCTCCAACCACACCCAAATCAATCATAAGAAAAAGGCTATTTATTCTACTTAGCGAAAGTCTTCTCATCCTTAACTTACTTGGGCCTCTGGGAGCGCGCTGGCTCAGTGGTTTGAGCACTGGAATTTATACCGAAAGGTTGACTGTTCAATGGCCAGCAGTTACCGCGTTGTGTCCTTGGACAAGACACTTATTTCCGATTGTCCTTGTGGGGAGAGGTAGTCCTATATGCGAAGACGTACTGAACGTCAATTGTGCACTCGCCTTCATCCGGGGGACAATACTATAAAACTTTTACAATTGTATTTTCTAGAATTCTATTTTATAGTTATGTCCCTAAATGGATTAACCCTTTACCTAACATGAAAAGCAGACGACACTTGCAAAAAAAATTCTTGAATAACTAAATTTTTTCATTTTTTGTCTCAAAAACATAGGTTATGACCCCTCGTTGGAACGAGCTCGACGAGCTCGTTCCAACGAGGGGTCATAACCTATGTTTTTGAGACAAAAAATGAAAATATTTTGAAAATTAATTGGCGATTTTTGAGAATAGCGCTGGCCGGTTTTGGCCGTTACGTTGGGTAAAGGGTTAAAATGTTGGCAAATTGCTATATCTTTTAAAATGCTAACGATTCATTTATTCAGTTATGTTAATAGGTAGAAAATACAATTCTAGAAAATACAGTTGTAAAAGTTTTACAGTATTGGTTCCAGCCTGCCGACTCGACCTGTGCAGGGTTGGAGAGTGTGACAGTTACTCGCCACAGCTCTGTGGTTCCCTCGCGGATACCTCGGGTTCTTCCACAATGATTCCCTCCATGTTAGTTTAATGCCATGTACGGGCAGAGTCCATATTTAGTGGAGATCCAAGCCAGAAAACAAGAAGACTGACATCTGCAAAATGAGGTACCCAGAGGGTGAATTTAGTGATGCTACCCTGCATAGCAGGGTAGCATCACTAAATTTAGCCTCTGTGAACCTCAATCTGAATCAGGGTCTCAAGAGTAAACAGAAAGAGGTACCCAAAGGATAAATTGGCCCACTGTGTGGGATAGCTTCATCAAATTCACCCTCTGGGAACCTCATTCTGCAAATGTCAGACTGCTTATTTTCAGGCCTGTGTAGATCAATTAATATTCTTATGGCTGCAGGATGAACATGTTAATTGATCTTCTCCACATGCTGACTGAGGCTCAGTGCCATATTAACAGCCTGACCCTGGTGCGGTATTCACTATGCCGCAGTACATAGCCATATATCCATTTTGCGGGTCTCCTGAAGAATTCTACTCACAATTTTTTTTTTTCAATATTTTTATTGCGTGAGAAGAATTCTTCAGGAAAGCACATGTTGGGGTATAATTGCTCAATACTGTAATATTTTGAAGTGAATAAATTTTTTTATTATTTATAATGTACTGTATATAAATATATATACAGTATACTAACGATTCATTTATTCAGCTAGTATACTATATATATATTTATGAGAGTATATATATAGTATACTTATGAGAGTATATATATGGATACATACATATGTACATGTATCGCTACGGCGCAGAGCGCAAAGTGCCTTTAACCCTTTACTTTATGCAAATTCAGCAGCTGAGAAAATATTATTTTTCGAAAAATTTCAACAAAACCATTTCATGTGACCCCTCTTTGGAACGAGCTCGTCGAGCTCGTTCCAAAGAGGGGTCACATGATATGGTTTTGTTGAAATTTTAAAAAAAAAATTAAAAAATGATATTTAAAATAATAAATTTTGAAATCGTCTGCGATGGGTAAAGGGTTAATCACTGGATCCCTAAGACGCTGGTAACAGTGCCTCAGCAAAAAAAAATAATTTAAAATTGGCGGGCAGCGTGTCCCTGCGCCCCCCCCCCCCACCCCTAGGCTTCAGCCTAGTCAGCCTTATGAAATCATTTTACGCCCCATACTATAGGACGGCACGCCACGACAGACGCCACGAAGCACCAAAACCACACTTGATACTGCTAGAGAATGTTCGGACAACTCAAAATCTCAAGTGTTGAAACGTGAAAAAGTTAACTATTTACTAGAAGGGCAAGAAGACGGCACTTGCAAAACTATTTCATGGACAACTGAAAAGTTTCACTCTGCCTCGAAAACATAGATAGCTCATGACGCATCATTGGAATCTGCTCGTTTCAACGAGGGATCGTTTAACCTATGTATTGGAGGCAAAATAATAAAAAATACGAATGGCGATTTTTGTGCATACCGCTGGTCGAATTATCCGCATGGCTGTAGGGGGTGGAGTCACAGAGGTCTCTTGTAACCCCCCCCCCCCCCCCCGCAGAAACCCCAAAGTACACACCCCCACTGAAACCAAGATATTTTAGTGTTGAAATTCACCCATTTCCCTCCCCAGAAGCCACCAGATGTAATTTGAGGGAGATTTAAGTTTCAAAATTTTCTTGCCCTCCCCCTAAATATACGAAGCGGAACACCTCGTTCCTCGACATGCACGGCTTCGCCTACAGTCCTAACCAACCACAACAACATTCTAAGAATTTTCACGCAGTATCCAATCGTCCGAGTTAAAAATGGGTTACTTATTATACACAATAACATATTGCCGTGTGAGAACCATAAGCTTCTATCTTCCACTGGAAGATAGAAGCTTATGGTTCTCACGCGACGATATGTCTGACCTCTTTTGGTATATAGCCTTGTCTTGAGAAGATGTTCTGAAATCAGATATTTACTCCCGCTAACGATAGATTGACCTTGAAGGCGCTAACTTCACCCTAACTCCATCACGCGTATATTGATCCCTCATTCAAGCTGTCCGCAGGTAATTAATTTGGTTAATGTACACTCGGTTCATTAGGTGATTGGTCTATCAACAGTTAATTTTTGTCAGTGGAGAATTATCGTCCGAGAATCGGACGTCTTTCACTAACCCTGAAACCACAATAATACCCCTATAATTTATGTAGTATTATTTCTTCAGCAGCGACAGAAAGCGCGCCCATGTGTGAGGTGTGTGTGGTTTTGGGTTTTTTTTTTTTGGGGGGGGGGGGGGGGGGGGTAGTGGAGGGGGCAATGCAGTGTTATGTCCGCCGCAACGATTGGAAGCAGGTGTATACGCGAGAACAGGGTGACAGGGAGAGTACTCCATTTGCAGCGTTATTTATGCTGTAACGGAACAAAGTTTGGCGTGGGGGTTGAAGTGGCGGTGTGGGGGTGTGGGACTCGAGCCTTATTTCTCCTACAATGCTTGGAAGCAGGTGTGTGCGCGAGGGAGGATTTTAGCATATTTCTGATATTAGTTTGAGCAATGTCACGGATTTTACAAAATGTTGTCACCCATGTTCTTCTTTAAAAAAAAAATAAATAAGGAAAGCTCATTTTCAGCTTATACGGGAAACCCAGTCATATGTTCACATTGTCAGGAATCTAGACAGATATTTCTCAGAAATCTTCTGACAGGTCTGGTTCTCAAAAACAAAGGTTATGACTCCTCATTGGAAAGAGCCCGACGAGCTCGTTCCAAATAGGCGTCATAACCTATGTTTTTTAGACAAAAAATGAAAAACATAATGAAAATTAATTGGCGATTTTTGTGTATAGCGCTGGTCGGTTTTGACCGTTACCTTGGGTAAAGGGTTAATTAACAGATGCCGTATCGGTGCTCTGTGTTTATCACAGTGGGCCCCAACAGGCCTATCGGGTACTACAAATTTAAAACTCTGCCCCGCCCCCCCCCCCCCCCCCAACATTAGTATAGTAAACCATATACTTGTCTGTACAGACATATTACCAGGGCCGCCGAGAGCTAGGACGAGCTCCGGAGCAATGTGCAGAACGGGCGTTACGGGCCCTGCGAGTGTCGAAGGCCCTACCATTCACCTGCATCGACGTCACTGCATATCTATCTACAGACATAAACAACCCCAACGCCCCTAGATGATAGGAGATGCCAGGTGTGCGATACCGGTGAAATAGAGAGCGAAAAACATTTTGTTATGGATTGAGAAGCATATGTCGAAATTTGGGAAACGGGGTTCGAAGAAATTATAAAAGAAAACAAAGAATTTAAACAATTAAATGATTCGGAGAAATACTATTATATATTGAAAAACTGTGATAATAAATCGATTAATATTATTTCTAACATGCTCTGGTCATTCTTCTGTAAGCGAGATCACCTTGTTAACCCTTTACCCAACGTAACGGCCCAAACCGGCCAGCGCTATTCTCAAAAATCGCCAATTAATTTTCATTATTTTTTCATTTTTTGTCTCAGAAACATAGATTATGACACCTCATTGGAACGAGCTCGTCGAGCTCGTTCCAATGAGGGGTCATAACCTATGTTTTTGAGACAAAAAATGAAAAATATTAGTTATTCAAAAATTTTTTTTACAAGTGTCGTCTGCTTTTCATGTTAGGCAAAGGGTTAAAGAAAAAAGTCATTAGTACTTTATTTATACATTATACATCATGTTTTATTATATCTTCTTATTTGTAATGTTTGTATTGTGTGCAACTGCCATTATGGTCTAATACGTTAAATTATTAAACTAAACTAAATTAAACTATCAACGCATCCATAAACACCGCCATTCAAATTTTAATGCTCTTTTCAATTTTTAATATAGATTATTCGTTAGAACAAGCTCGTAGAGATCGTTCCACTGAACGGTCGTATATCTATGTTTCGGGAGAAAAATGAAAATGTTCAGTTATTCAAGAACATTTTGGACCAATGTCGTCCCCTAGTTATGTTAGACAAAGGGTTAACCGACGCTTGATAAGATAGGTGATAGATACGGGTCACCAACAGGTATACAGGTTAGAAGGTTGAAAGTTTATTGTCCAGTGGTCACTCAGCTGCGCAATTCGGTTTTAACAGTTGTAATCAGTGGAATTCGTTTCAAGTGTCCGCTTGAATAAACGATCAAGTTGAAGAATTTACTTGAATATCAATTTGCTCATGCTAGTATTTATTATTTATTGGGGTTTAATGACACTTTCGACAGCCAGGGTCACCTCGTGTCGGGCAGTTTACGGTTGGAGGAAGTCGGAGAACCCACAGAGAACCACCGATCAACCGTCAGACCCCCCAACGAACTAACTCCAAACAAGCCGGATTAGTATTGAGTGAAGACAAGACCACCATCGACGTGCAGTACACCTTAGTACAGATAGGTAATCGAGTTAAGTGCCTTGCCCGAGGACACAACGCAGTTACTCCTGGAGGGAATCGAACCCTGGTCCTTTCGGTTTGAAGTCTAACTGAGGCACGGCGCACCCTATCTCGTGCTAGTAAAACGTGCACTTTGTTACACGAACCTAGATTTGAAACCTCGACTTGTGTCTCACAGACAGTCGGTCATACAAATGGAAGGGTGTGGTACCCGATTTGAGCAGTTCGCAGACTTACATGACCATTTGGGAGTACGTTACGCACGTACGTAAAATATATTACATGTATATTTTATTTATCCAGTCCAAAGTTTATGAACTATAATTCCGTTTGACTTATATTCCAATTATATCGTCGAAGGCATGCCTTGCTTATGTAGTTGGAATATTTCATCAGTAGCGCTTTGAGCCATTGCAGTCGGGACATATCAGATTCCCCAGCCCCCCCCCCCCCCACCCCCCACCCGCCCCCTTCCTCTCCAGTAGGTCACCTTCGCGATACCCCTGAGTATGTGTGCAGTAAAGACAATGCACCCACTCACGTGTAAAATCAATAAGGACGTGACAGGCGTTACTTATTCCCAGTTCCTTATTCGATATGTCGAATAAGGAACTGGGAATAAGTAACGGTTGTGACGTCTCCAAATTCGTTCATACAGTTTTCAAAAAGTGTAAATGTACGGTAAATGACTATATTTTGTTGGAACAAACTCACCTAACTCGCCTCAATAAATGGTCTGAAGTAATGTATTTGGAAAGGTGAAAATCGTTTGCATTCAGGAAAAGTTGTCTGTCTGTCAATCTGTCTGTCTATTTCTCTGTAGATATTTTGTTTATTTATTGAGGTTTAACGACACTTTCGACAGCAAGTGTCACCTCGTGTCGGAATTTCTCTGTAGATAGGGAGAAATAACAGAAGAAATTCTAAAAAAATGTACCCGTCTCAGGGACCGATCAGGACTATTTAAAATACGCTCTAGCCTCGGAGCCTATTTTTTCAATTCATGCGCCAGATTTCAATTTACGGAGTCACACTGCTGTTTGTAACACACACTGCAAGTATGTAATAGCTCTCATCATTTTCAATTAGTACACTATAGCAAACATTAATCTTCACTGTGGTTTCTGCTCAAGTCTTGGCTGCCTATTTAGGCAGCCAAGACTTGATCAGAAACCACAGTGAAGATTAATGCTTGGTAATTAAGACTTGAAGTATTAACTTAAGCACTCTAAAACAATGATAAATGATAATCGTATATATAATACATGTAAGAGTGTCTCTCTCGATTATCCATCAAAAGAATATCAAAATATGATCTGAGAAGTTACGCACCAACTGAGAAGCCTATTTCTGAGATTTAAGAGCCAGGTCCTGATGTTTCAGAACCAAATACGCACTGGCGCATGCCCAGGTCGGTCCCTGCATCTATTTTCAATGGTTTGCTAACTTTCCACTGTTAAATATTTGACGCAGACCAAATGAAAGAGTTATCATTTGTGGCAAATATCTCTGTAACCGATTCATCAAATACCGTAAATTTAGTGAAAATCCACCTTAAAATAAAACTGTTTTCACCTCATATGCTAAATAATAATAATAATAATAATAATAATAATAATAATAATAATAATAATAATAATAATAATAACACTTTGGCCGGCCGCTGATTTGTCGCGGTTCTCGGGTGAGAAGGCCTTGGTTACCCCTGTACTCCCAACTGCCTCCCTATTCCCACGCTTCTTCTCTCCTCCCAGCACTCGGAGACAAACTGCTTGATGACATCCCTTGTCCCATTCTCCCCAATCTCTCCGATTAGCATATTAACCCTCTCCTCTGAGTCTCTCACTAGCCACATGTCCTTCATTCTCCCATCCCACTTCCCCATTATACTCCCAGTGAATTTTATCCTTTTAGACTGGAATTTTGGGCATTCTGGAAGAAAGTGTTCCAGGGTCTCCACCATGCCCAAATTACACTTCTGGCACTCCTTTTCACTGTTTTTTTCCAATTTTTCCCCTCAGCTCCAGGGACCGCGACCTAACCTTGAACAACAGTGACCCCCAAAGGTGTCATCAAGGTACTCTTCAAAACCAGGCTTCTCTTTATTACGCAGGCCACCCAAAGACCTCTTTTATTTGGCCCCCTCTCGCCAATTGAGGTTACCATCCTCCATGACCCTTTCTCTGGCGATTTTTTTTACCCTAGTTTGCCCCAACGTCTAGGTCCGAGATCTCCAATGAGTAGTTCTCTATTAGCTCCCTCACTTGGACCATCCATCCTGTCTTGATATTTGAGTTGAAAATTCTCTGGAACAATACTTTACACCATCGGCTGTCTGGCAGATTTACCAAATAATTAAGATAACCGAGTTTCAGTAAGTCTATCCTGTCCTTGATCCTCATCCACCCAAGCTCACCCCTGATTGCTTCTAGCGCTGTGGCATTACTCGACCCAGTTATCCATCGGCCTGCATCGTTCAGCAGGGTTTCCAAGCTCTTCACAGCCGTCTGGTTTAGGGGTACCACTTCCTACCATATGTTATACTTGGCAGACCCACCATTTCCCAAATGGGTTTCCCCACGAAAACCTTATTGAAACTGTTTCTCCGTATAAGTTTCATTTGGTTAAGGATTCGCCTCCCCTTCAGAATCAGTGTATTTGTGTGGTTTCGGTAGATGCCTCTCCCTGTGATATTTATATTTACCCCCAGATACTCGTAGTCACCTGTCTCTTCTACGCTACGAAGTTTGCTGCTACCTTCAGGAATAAAGAACTCACCCACTCTCCACCTTCGAGTGGGGTCCACTTTGCGGCCCACATGTATAAGTTTGCCCTTGCTTTCATTAGGTTCGAGTCTTCATTTGTTCCCACATTTCCCAGCATTTTCGCTAGCCCCTCTTCGCTTTCTGACACTAGCACCATATCGTCTGCAAAAATAGCTCTGGTATCTTCAAGTCCCCAACAGCTACCCCCTCGTCGCTATGCAGGAGTTCATCTCCTAAACCCTTGATGTACAATGCAAAAAGAATTGGCGAAAGGATATACCCCTGTTTTAAGCCTATTTCCATAGGCACACGTGTTTGTTCTTATGTTACCCAGGCTAAGTTCACTCTGTACATCTTTATATAATGCTTTCAGAATTCCAACAAACTCGCCTCCCAAGCCCAGAGTCTCAAGCTTTCGCCACATACTCTATCGTATGCCTCTTTTTTTACACACACTAAACACTAAAGTGTTAAAACTGACACTTTCAAGGTGTTAAACCCATTCTAACTCTTAGGGTTTGATTTTAACACTCAAAGTGCAATGCTTTAAGCACTTAGACATTACAATCGTCAGACATCTGAAACTTGAATGGATGTCACTTCCCATGTGTCTAGCATTGGTGGTTCTTCCAGAATCGTCCATAATTTGATTTGCGCTTGGTGGGTACATAATTAAAAGGGCACAACGCAGATGACGCGGACCAGGCTCGAGAGTTCGAGCCTGATCCGCGTCATCTTAGTTGTTTCCTTTTTAGTGTCGCGACATTACACTTGTCAAGTGGTATTATTGTAACACCTGTCAAGTTCTGGGATATCTACACTTGAACAAAGTGCTAGTTCAGCACTTAGTAAGTGTTAAATACAGCACTTGAAGTGTAGTTTTTAACACTTTAGTTTTTAGCGTGCATCCAGAAATGCCATAAACATCTTTTTCTTTCTCGAATTAAAAAAAAATAACTTTCGAAGTTAAAGTTTTGACGTTCAAGGTTAAAATTTAAACTTTTAAATTTGAACTTTTAAAGTTAAAATTTTAACTTTCATTTTAATTGAAAGCTAAAATTTTGATCTCCAAAGTTAAGATTTTGACTATAAGTGTTGAAATTTTACCTTTCATAGTTAAAACTTTCAATTTCAAAGTCCTTGTCTTCATCACTGTTTAATTATAAATAGTGGGAGCGACGTGGCTCAGTGATTCGGCATTGGACTTCAAACCGAAAGGTCCTCGGTTCGATCCCCGCCAGGGGTAACTGCGTTGCGTCCTTGGGCAAGGCACTTCATCCCGGTTGCCCACGTGGGGGCACGATGACGCCGCTGTATACTACGGCGTACTACACGTCGATAGAACCCTTGTCTTCAACCAAAGCTAACCCTACTTGCTCAGAGTTGATATGTTGGGGAGCTGACAGTTGCCAGCCGTTGTTTGGTGGTTTTCTCCGGGTTAATCCGACTTCCTCCACCCGTAAAACTGCCCTACGCGAGGTGACCCTGGCTGTCGAAAGTGTCGTTAAACCCCCAATAAATAAATTAAAAATAGTAGATTAACATTTTTAGTTACTCTTTTTCTCTTTTGTACATACAAAAGACTCAAAAAACAAAAAACAAAAAATACAAAACAAAAAAAGACAAAAACAGAACAAAAACAAAAAAAAGAAATAAACCCAGGGGGAGGCCACCAAAAATTTGCAAGACGTGACGTGGGGGTGGGTGGGTCTCTTGAGTGCGCCAAAAATGTGCATTTCCAACTTGTGCAATTTTTTGATTTTTTTAAATATATATCAATATATCAGCTAATATATACCATCATTTGTGTTTGAAACCTTAAAGATGATGTTGTACATCACACTCTTAACATAAATACAACATCAGGAGGCTTTATATGTGAGAATAGTGGGTTAAACTGGGAAAATGTCACACGTTAGTAGGGGGTGGGTGTCTTGTTCGAAATGTAGAAAATGTGCAGACAATATTTTGGGAACAATTCAAATGAAAATTTGTTCCCGTATATGTACACCTGCTCTGGCCAAGCCTGATAATGAACAGCTTGTCATTTGTAGATTGGGGCCCACAGCAGCCCACAGAGGTTTGAATTGGTGGTACTAGTTTAACCCTTTATCTAACATGAAAAGCAGACGACACTTGCCAAAATATGATTGAATAACTAATTTTTTTCATTTTTTGTCTCAAAAACATAGGTTATGACCCCTCATTGGAACGAGATCGACGAGCTCGTTCCAATGAGGGGTCATAACCTATGTTTTTGAAACAAAAGATGAAAAAATAATAAAAATTAATTGGCGATTTTTGAGAATAGCGCTGGCCGGTTTTGGCCGTTACGTTGGGTAAAGGGTTAAGAACATTATGAAAACCCCCTAAAGACAGCTGTGCCTACTAAGTTTATAAGCTTATTTTTGGATTTTAATGGGAAAGTGGGGGGGGGGGGGGGGGAGGGGTGTCTGAGAACGGTAGTAGAAAATTTGCACGTAGTGGGTGGGTGGTTGTAAAAAAGGAGCCGAATAAAAAATAGGACGTCACGTCTTGCAAATTTTTAGTGCCCCCCCCCCCCCCCCCCCCCCACCCCTTGATAAACCCGGAAAAAAAAACAAAATAAAAAAATTTATATATATATAAAAAAAAAACAAAAACAAAACAACAACAACCAGAAAACAACAAATTATACTAATAATTTTCTGGAAAAAAATATCCTAAAAATCATTTCAATTTCAACAACGCATCCTGTGGGAAAGATGAGCAGGTGTCCAGTAATTCGACGTGAGTCAGGAAACAGGTTTCAAATTAAAATTGTGGCAAGTTTACGTTAAAATGCGGTCACGCTATTGTCCGAAAAATAAAAAAAAAACGCGGTCAGTTTGCTGAGACAGACTGCGGGCGGAAGCCTCTTATGCCATTAAGCGTAGCTGTTACCGAGAATTGTGTTAAAATAGCAAAGATTCTAAAGCTCAAACAATGATTTGCAGATGTCCGTTTTGTTCAGTTGGGTGATTGACCCAACGGGGTCAAAGAGGAGAGTGGGTCAAGTTGTGGCCACGCTGTCTTGCACTGCTGTGAATCTAAGGTCAATGTACTAGTCGGATCGAGTATATACATACTCGCCGCTCAGTGGCTCCGAGCCCGGTATGACCAGGTTCACCTGAGGTCAACCGTAAAGTTATAGCTTTTTCTCATCAAGGATTTATTTTTTATTTTTTCAAGCGAAAAATCCTGTCTATGCAAAAATTGTTGTGTCCACTTAACGATGACCAGAGATAACTTGTGCTGCGAGTTTTCCGGATAACTTTTATTTCTGTTCGGTTTATTTTATTAAGAGGACGGACACGGATTTATATCTTTATTTTCGAGTGAGCGTTGGAAAACTTCAGCATTAAGGTAAATAAATAAATATCAGTTTGTTTATTTTCACTCGGAAAGATACAAGACATTTCGTGGTATGAGAACCATAATTTTCTATCTTCCACTGGAAGATAGAACCTTTTGGTTCTCACGCGACGAAATTTTAACGAGAAGCATTTGTTGATTTTTTCAGAGGTCATTTGTTGAGAATCGATTCTTGCTTCAGTGCAGGGCGCACTGACTCGCTATTTCATTATTAAGCTGAAACGTATTGATTTAAACATCAATTTGTGATTTTATCCACCTGTGGCGGCTATTCCAAATAACGTGCTCAAAGTAACAGTTTTCCCGCACACCAGATAAAACGCAACATCCATACCAGGAGGGCCTCCCCTCCTTCTCCCCTCCACAAACATACATACCCATCTGTATTTTCTGGGGTACGTGGTTTTCTAAAAAAATTAACCCTTTTTAAAATGTCGCCCTGAATGATATTGTCGTTGCACTGTCTACAAACTGAACAATTTTGTTTTGGAGTAATAAGTTCGGTAATAACTTAATCCTACAGTCCTACGTGGCTACGGGATTTAATTATTTTTTACCCCTACCCCCCCCCCCCCCCCCTTATCCGTTTTGTTGCATGCACATTAGCAGGGTCATTGGAAGGAATTAGGTGAGGGTAGGTCAAGCGCCGATGAGCTGTTCGAGCAAGCGTGTAGTTGTCCTGTAACTTCCCCCTCCTATGCAAAGAATACCCCCAAAAGAGAAGAAAACAGCACATCTCTCCCCCCCCCCCCCTCTCTCTCTCTCTCTCGGGTTCTTTAAGTATAATAAAAAATCAGACATGCATTCCATCATGATATATGATTATTACAAATGAAATATTGAAAAAATATATACTGTTATACTTGAATAGAATGTCATGTATTATTATCCTTTGTGAAATTTATTGTCTGAAAATTAAAAAAAAACCCCAAAAGATCTCCCACTGCCTGAGAAGGGCACGCAGCGCCTTGGACTTGAGATAAGAGGTCGGCGGCTCGATCCTGACCCGAACATGATGGCGTTGTGTATCAAAAGTGTAGGGCGCGACGAGGCTACACTTGCCTTCATCCGATGCTAAACTGCTTGTACGGAATTAGTAAGATGAAGAGTCCGATTGTTACGCGACGTTTGCTCCTGTGGCGCTCTCTGGTTACTCCGGCATCCACCACCGGTGAAACTGTCCGACACTGTATAACGCGAACTGTCGACAGTTTCCTTAAACCCCACCAACTAAACAAATACACAAAACTGCCTGACTCTTCAGCTCACTGCATATCGGTTTTGCTTGATTTAAAATGCAGAAATGTTGAAAAATTACGTTTAAACCCTTTGCCCAACGTAACGGTCAAAACCGGCCAGCGCTATTTACAAAAGTCGGCAATTAATTTTCATTATTTTTTTCATTTTTTGTCCTCAAAGCATAGGTTATGACCCCTCTTTGGAACGAGCTCGTCGGCCAAAAACTTATATTACGGACTTTCAGGCTATGTTTGGACTAGAAACCCGCCAGCTAAATCAGATTGCAAGACGCTATCTATTCGGAGTATCAATCAAATCACTTCCGCGTATCAATGATTCAATCCGCTGTTTACTTTCGTGCATCAATTCAAGGTTGAAACGAGTGGAATTATCAGATTCTTATAAAAAGCGTATAATAAAAAGAAAATCTAGTGTCTTTGAGTGGATTCCGAAAATTATCTCACCTGTGACCGAGGCAAATGGTTATTTTCGCTCGCACAAGCGGTCACGAAAAATAAACATTTGTCTCTGTCACTCATGAGATAATTGTCGGTATCCACTCAAAAACACTAGATATCCTCTATATATTTTTAAAAAAATTGTTTTCCAGAATGCAGTTCCCTTCATCCAATTTATGATCCTTTCAACAAAATGGGCAAACATTCACCCCGAAATTGTCGTTCAGTCCGTACAGTGTAATGATGTCCTCCCCGATGTCGAAAAAAGTCGGTCGGCACTTGTCCACAGGTACTCGGCACAAGCTGGGAAATCGAAAGAAAAATGATATTTGATACCATTTTTGAATCGATGCTAACGTGCCCCCATAATGGTATATAAATATTAACAAGGTACACAACTCGCTTTTCGAAGACGATAGCACTCATCTTCGGTATACCCCCCTGAAATCTGATTCACATAACGTTTCCAACAGAACCCGGTATCAGTGGAAAGAGGAATGAATAAGCTTTACAGTGGTGTATTACACGACCGTTGGGTGTTCTTGGATTGTTTATGCTAACTGGGAGAAGTCGCAGAAAAGGCCGAAAAACATTTAGTCGGACAAGATAGTGAACAGTGGAAAGTGGGTTACGAGGGACAATTATCCGATTCATTATAAATAATTCGAGGTCCCATTGTCTATGGAGAGCAGATTCAAATATTAACCGTATACCTTTATCAATTTCTAATCTTGGGTTGACATTTCTTCATTTCTGGAGTTCACATTTACCGTTTACACACTTTTTAGCCGTCACTTTGAAATCTTTTCAAGTTGATGGCGTGCCACCAAATATAATTTTTCTTTCGATTTCACAGCTTGTACCGAGTACCTGTGTGCAGTTGTCTGACATTTAAAAGTCAACGAATCTGAGTTGCCTTTGCGAATCTAGAAATTTTCTTCCATCGCCATGGAAACCATGCACGCTTCGTATGACTTTCATTTTTCAAAAGTCATTGCGAGTTGCACATTGTCAGTCGCCATGGTTTTCAAGTTCCGTAGCTCGATATGCTTTTATATAAAATAAATTTTTTTCCATAAAATCCTAATTTTTGACGATCAGTATATGTGGCGCGATTTCGAAAGCGGCAAAAACGTCGCTGTTTTTTTTTTTAAACGTTTCTGCAATTTCAATGAAATGCTTAGACTCGGCGGTTATGGGAAACAAACGTCGCTTTTTAGGTCTTGTACAAAAATACCCTCATGTTTCGAATTAGCGTTCAACCGATGATAGGAACCGACCACAACAATCGGCCGATTGTGGGCAATCGGTTGACAACGGCAAAGTCTTCTGGAACATCGGTTCAACACATCGGTTCAACCGATTGTTGCCAAGCATTTTGTGATGATTCATTGACTGCATTTTATTATGTTCTGCAATTGTTCAATTGCTAATGTAAAATGATGTCAATGATACCATTCAATAAAGTTGAGAAGCAACCACAATGTGTATTCATAATCTCTCTGCGCGCCCCATTACGGGATATACAAGTTAAACGACATGTAAAGCTTAGAATTGAGCGTACTTGCGGCAATCGCCAGTTCTTATCGGAAAAGTGAAGTCTGCACGCCATTGACTCAGATCGCAGTAAAATTACCTGTCGCATGCACTTGGGCGGTACGTTTACCGCCCAAGTGTGCGCGGCTGGTAATTTTACTGCGACCCCAGTCAACGAAGTTTGACACTGTGAAAAATGTTCAGTTTGATGTTGTTCGTTCGAGCCTCGACTTGTCCAGTAGTGCACGGTTTTACAATCGGAAACCGCATCAGAATCGTCCGATTGTGAGCTCAAATAACCGGTAATCGGTCAACGACCATTTTTGGTAATCGGTTCAACACTATTTCGAATGAAAGTGCTCGGTGTTAGTATATGACAATCGAGTATTCATTGGCTGAAGCTTTGCTTGGGCTGGTTATGTTTTGCAACAAATTTGCAATTATTGCTTGGGTGGAATCTCCGCTCTGCGGGTGATGTGGTGATAGATACACTCTCCACGTACTGTGAGTAATCATGCTTGTTCGTTTGTGTGGTTTTAGCGAAGCAAAAACGTGAGAGCTGTTCTCTTTCAGGTGGAGTCGTTGTCACGTCTGTGTATGCATAAAAGGACGAATATGTGAATGGATGTTGGTGGTGTGGGGGGGGGGTGGTGGTAGGTGTCCCGGGTGGAGTGGGGTGGGGGTGGAGGGATTGTTCGACTGAGTGAATGAGAGAACGAGAGAGTGAATAAATGCGTAAGTGAGCTAGTGAATAAATCGAAAGTCAGTGAGTGAGTGAATGCATCAGAAGTTAAGCCTGAGCTCAC
The DNA here is from genome assembly GCA_031216915.1 of Pictodentalium vernedei. Lineage (NCBI taxonomy): Eukaryota > Metazoa > Mollusca > Scaphopoda > Dentaliida > Dentaliidae > Pictodentalium > Pictodentalium vernedei. The sequence goes on along the minus strand of CM062292.1, from coordinate 77,136,020 downwards.
AGAATGTATTTTATATTTTATTATATGTGACATATAGACCCCTTGGGTCGGGTGCTTATAATATCTTAATGTATCACTGGTATAATGTAATGGTAGCACATGTCACTTTAATAAATGATTCTACTACTACTACTACTACTCATGTACAAACAGTTTCATGTAATAATATATTTTAAAGAATAGCTTTCGTTAAACTAAACTAATTCTTTAAAAACATTATAATAATAAACGAACATTTACGACCGTGCATTGTTGTGTATAGGCAGTACACTGAGTTTGGTTTCAAGTTCTTGTATCACGGTCAACGAACCTGAAAACTGTCGGGACATTTTTAGCTCACCTTGACGAAGTCAAGCTGAGCTTATCTTATCGCTCTCCGTCCGTCGTCCGTCAACACCATGTTTTGGGCTTCTCCTCCAAAACCTCTGGGCCAATTCAAGTGAAAGTTTATGTGAGTGATAGTACTGAGGGGACATTGTATTTTTGCTCGACTCAACATGCCCAGCTCCATAGGGAGGGGATGGGGGAAATGCTCATTTTTTTTTAAAAATCTTCTCATGAACCAGTGAGTACAATGACTTGACATTTCGTATGGAGCTTCCTTTTGAGGTGTATATTCAAATTTGTTCAAAGGAAGTTCGTGAAGCAATATTTGCCTTTGTAATGGGAGGGGAAAGATTTTTGGCCCCGCCAAAATGTTCTATTTTCTGAACCGATGGTCTGAACCAAATTTGGTTTGGGATATTATTGGGTCACAGGTACTTGATTCATGCAAAAAAAAAAAAAAAATAAAAATAAAAAAAAATAAAAAAAATTAAAATAGAAATATTCTCAAACTCCAATATTTCCCAACAGAGAACTGTTATTTGGTATGAAACATCCTTAGTACCCATAGAACTGAATGGTAAAAAAAATTGCCATCGGTTTGTAACAGGGCAGGGTGTTCTGTAGAGGGCGTCGAAAAAAATGCTGAGTCAGCATATTTGCGAAAAGTTAAACAATTTTTTCGCCAGAACCAATGATCAGAATCGTTTGTCATTTGGTATACAGCATCCGTGGGGGTGGGGGTGGTGGTGTGGGGGTGGGGCAAATATAAGTTTGTTAAAATGAAGCCCCTCGTTTCATATTAGGGTTCTATACAGGAGCCCGCATTTTTCACTTAGGGCAATATGGCGAATAATCTTTAAAAATCTTCTTCAGACCCACCAGGACAGAATGCTTTGACATTTGGTATGTAACATCTCTAGGGCGGGGGGGGGGGGGGGGGGTGCAGATTCAAGTCGGTTCTCTGGGCTGATATTTGGACTCCTTATTGGAGCCCAAAGTTTAACTTAATACAATATCAGAAAATTTCTTTTATTAATCTTCTTCAGATCCACCAGTCAAAGTTCTTTCATATTTGGTAAACAACATCTCTGGGGGTTCAGATTCAAGTTTGTTCAAATCGAGTTCCTGGGTCAATATTTGGACTCCCCATGGGAGTCCGAATTTTAACTTAGTGCAATATGGGGATTAATCTTCTTTAAAAATCTTCTTCAGATCCACCAGCCAGATTCTTTTAATATTTGGTATACAGCATCGCTATGGGGGTTAGATTCAAGTTTGTTTAAATCAAGTCCCCGGGTCAATATTTATGCTTCCTATGGGAGACCGAATTGTAGCATTTTACCATATAAGGGAATTTCTTTAAAAATCTTCTTTTTCACATCCACCAGTCAGAATATTTTCATATTTGGTACACAGCATCTGGTGGTGGGTAGTGGTGGTGGTGTGGTGGTGGTGGGAGGGGGGGGGGGGTCCAGATTCAAGTTTGTTCAAATCGGACCCTTGGGTTAATATTTGAGCTCTTTATTGGGGCTCATCGTTTAATTCAATACAATGTGGGACAATTTCTTGAAAACACTTTTTCGTCGGATACACCAGTCAGAATCCTTTCATATTTGGTGTGTGACATATCTAGGGTTGTCAGATTCAAGCTTGTTCAAACCGAGTCCTCGGGTAGCCGATCACTTACTGATACACTCATCTCTTTTGACAACTTGAGCCAAGTGAGCGTTTTAGGCTGACTTGAGCCTCTAGTTTTATTGTGCATTCCACGGTTTACTCATGTTTCCGCGCATATCTTACTTCAGTCATACATTTTTCAACCCCAAAGCTAGGCTTCGAGCAGGGGCGTCGCTAAGGAGGACTTAGGAGTGTAACACTCCCCAATAATTTTTCGGGTCGGAACATTTTCGGCAGGATTACAGCCTAAGATATCAGTCCTCTCTTGCAAGTGATCATATACTTTCTTAAAAGATTAAATTGGATACTA